>OX418217.1:99863204-101244341 GCA_948455865.1 Conomelus anceps
GCTGATTCCGAATACACAGTTATGGCCGTAAGCTTATTGCTATGATCAATCATATTTAAAGTTAGCTAGGGTAGGGTACCGTACTGTAGAATAGCATCGTGTAATACAGCAAAGTTTTCTGCGCTTCGATTTGTTGTATATTCCTCTTGAGATCTGGGTTGTTTGGGAAAATACAACACGACTTTTTAGAGTGGAAGTTGTGCTTTTTTGCTGATAAAAAGAACTGTCCGAATCGCTTTTCTCTGAGACCATTTATTTGATGGTTTTATTGATCATGAAAAGGTCAAACAGTGTTCGCAAGGCTTGTGAATAAATTTGCTGTAATGGAAGTGACTGAGGGTCTTAAAAGGAGAATCATATTCAAAGTCAGGTTCTTTTTTATTGTCATCAAGCTTAGAACTTTAACTTTGATTTTCGTTGGACTCTTAAGCTGTGATATAAAAATAACATGATGCCCGTCTGTTTAATTATTTGTAAAGATGTTACAATTCATATTTTTTCATAATAATAATAATAATAATAAAAATAATAACAATAATAATAAAAATAATAATAACAATAATAATAATAATAATAATAATAATAATAATAATAATAATAATAATAATAATAATAATAATAATAATAATAATAATAATAATAACAATAATAATAATGATAAAATTATAATAATAGAAAAAAAATAATAATAATAATTATTATTATTTTTTTTAATAATGATAATAATATCATATTTATTTATTATCATAAGCGTATGAGGGTATTTATTTATTTTTAATTATTCTTTTTTTCTAACTATTATTTTAATTAATAAACATAATTCACCTAAAACATGAAGTATAATTTTTTCATATTATTGTTATTATTCCTCTATCCTATATTTCATTATTACATTAATAACACTTATATTACATACGGTACTCAAAAGATTGATTAACAATTCCACCTCAAACATAGCAAATAATAATTACAAATCAATATTTATTTATTTATTTATTTATTTGATGAAATTATTACAATCAAGTAAAAAACTACAGGCATTTGCCCAAAACAGTTCAAATTACAAATTTGTCACATAAATAGTCCAAATTAGGTTATGTCCATAGGTTGTGTTCAAATTTCTGTTTCCATCAAATATTTCCACTAAAAAAAGTAGTCCGACAGTAAATGATCAATTTGAATGGTTGATAAAACCGAAAAACACTAATATTATCATAATATCTTATCTCCCATTGTTAATTTTAGGTGGTATTCTTCTAATGAACGAATAAGTTCAATGTTGAATTCAACAAATTCCAACTCCATCATTCATTTTTCTTCCCAGTAATTTTTCTGATATTCAAATAAGTTAAAATTTTATTGACAAGGTGTCATAGAAATATTTTATCTCAGCTGTTGAAAACTTGAAAACACTTAGAACTATTTTCACTAATAGACAAGGTCAATACCAAACAAAAGATAAAGGATTTCAAGTTTATTTACGGAAATGGTAATTAATATCTTATGTTGTTATCACACTGGTATGTAAGACCTATTAGCAACCAAATACTTCAATCATTATTCATAGTTACACATTATATTTCTAATATCAAAACTGATTCACTTATACTGGAGGGATGCATTTCACTCCTAAAGAGAAGCTTCATCAGCTGACTGGAGCTCATGCAGCTTCTCTTTAGAAGTGAAATGCATCCCTCCAGTATAAGTGAGTAAAAATCTTAGTTTAATACAAATAATACAGTGACAGTTTTGATATTAGATTGGTCTTCTAGTATTTCGTCATGGAAAACATCATAGACATTATAATTATTTTGAAATATTAAAAGAAATCATTTTTGAGTACAGTAAACAATCTATGAAGAAATTCTTAGCAGCAGGAGAGTTGAAATTTCTTCACAAATTAGAATCTCGAGAAAATCTGCTGGCAAAGTCTTGTCAAGGAAGACAGCAGTCTTCTTTTATAACTAGAATGAAAGCTGTAATGGATTTTTCACTCCAGTTGACTCACAAAAGAAAATATTCATAAGAAAAGTAATAGAAAGTTTTTCTTAAGATTATACTGTAGTCTGCTTCAAGAAGTAATATTTTAAATCTCAAAAGAATCTGATTTCTAAGACCAATTGGTACTGTGCTACCCCAACCATGGTGCAAGCCAATGATGCCAAGCCCTTGATGAACGCCCTTGTACCAATGATGCACAAGGGTTTAATAAAGATTCTGTATTCATACCAACTTGAAAATTAACTACCTACTTTTTGAAATTGAAAATCAACTATCAACATCTTTCTCCATTAGATTTAGTTACAGAAATCTTACTATTATTATTACTAAGAATGCTAATAAAAATCTTGGATGACAAAAAAATTGCCCTGCATTCCTTACATTTTGATGTATCTCCTAATAAAAGACAATTATTATTCTGGTTCCCGATTACCGTACCTTCTATTGTTGAAATTCCATTTGTTGTAACCTAACCTAAAACGTATTCTCCATCTCAAATCAACCAGTGTAGTCTTTCTGAAATCCTACCTTTACGTTTTGAGCATAGTATTGGCTGTATCATGCTATTGAAGATGAAACTTCACTTTAATTTTTGTCATTACAGAATATAACATACAGATCGAGTGAGTACGAATTATTGAATGTATTTCACTACAATCATCTAGCACCATGAATCTACAACTTAATTCCTGAACACATTAAAGCAATAGGACATATTAGAAAATTCAAGCAACAGCTTCATAACTGGCTAATATATATTGACAGACAGCATATAGAGAGGATTTTTTCAAACAATGATTATGATGGGAACTTGTAATTTTGAAAACTGACCAATCCTTAACCCTATATACTATTTTAAACTAAACCTCATTTTTCCTCTACTAACACCTACTCTAGAACATGGCATGCCATAGTGGGGTAGGATGATTTCCAAAATATATGTTTTATTTATTATATATATCTTTATTGTAAGTACCTGAATATAATTATTGAACCGCTTGGTTAAAATTCTTTGTATTGTATATTGAAAAAGGAAATAAAATTATTATTTATTTATTTATTTCATAGGTGAATAAAATATAACAAATTGGAAAACATACCGTACAGAATGTATGTAGATTTATTGAATAGACAATTTGAAACTGTTTTATTTACAAACGCATGACAGGTTCAATAAATTTAAACATGGGTAGGCCACCCTTTTTCAAATTCATTTTATTGCCATACCATATACAAACATACATAATAATGATCACTCAAATCGAGAAAATATAGAAAATGTAAATATCAATAGTAAGTGATATCAATAGTAAATATCAATAGGGGAGTGATAGCCGAGTGCCGTAACAGGTATCTGTTCGATCAGATAGATAAGTTGCGTTCTCGTAGCTCCTGTTTGTAACGGTGACCGATTAGATTGGCCAGCAAAAAAGACTCTGTTCTCTGCTGTAAAATCACTTCCCGGTGGTTCGAAACCCACCTAAAACTGCAGGTCCAACTCATTACCCACGCACAGGTCTAAAACCTATGTGGGCGTCATCCTCAGAAAAAAAAGAAGAAAAAAAAGTACCAATAGTAAGTACCCGCAACAGAATTAACTCGAAATAATCATCAATACTTTTGAACATATAATTATTGTACGGCAGCTGTATGTATATCAATTTGTTATATTTAACTTTTCATGTGAAATTTAACGACTTGCAGTCAAAAAGTCGTTAAATTTCACATGAAAAGTTAATATTAACAACGCAGTTCGTCATGGAACAGGAAATCCAGGAATTTGTTATATTTTATTCACCTATGAAACGCATTTAATAATTCAAGCGGCCATAAGATAACTATGAGCGCCAAACAGAAGGTTGATATTTTACTATTCTAGTAAAATAAAAGAAGCGAGTATATTACAAAGAAAATGAATATATTACAGTCTATATAAATAATGAAAGCTCTAAATCATGACAGAACATCTAGTCGTTTATACTCTTCTAGTCATACATCAATTTTAAAGTACTGGTATATCTTAAATTGAACCCGTCTATTAATTTCATCTAATAGTCTTTTTGAAATTTCATTTTATATATGAAATGGTTGGTATTTCGTTTGCTAGGTATTCAAAATAATAAAAGTATTATGTCTAGTGTAACAGCCAGACAAGGTTCAATAAATATACACGTGTAAATATTCTGCTAACTATTGCGAACATGTTATTTTTTTCTTTGATCTGCAAGAAATTAGAAACAAATCTGTCAAAACAAAACAATTCAAAACACTATTTGCAGCGCTTGTAGTATGACTGCCTCTATTTTCTCTAAGAAGGTGGTTTTAGAGCGTCTTCTTGACCCCCTGAGACGGCTCATGGCTATTTATTTATTTATTCATACACGGTAAACACCATTTAAACTTTTAGTTTTACACATTTGCATAAAATAACAATGAGCATGAATCTATATAATTATAAATTAAGCACAACAATCAGCACTAGCAGAAGGCCAGGTAACAAAAGCAAATATAATAATACAAAAATAGAAAATATACAGAGTGTCCCACGAGTAACCCGACAAACTTCTAGGGTGGTTTCCTCTCATCAAAATAATGAAAAAAGTTTATATAAACATATATCCGGAAATGCTTTGTTGCTTTTGTTTAATCCTCCTGCTAGTGAAAGATTTCCCCTGATTTTCTAGGAAGGGGTGGAATTAAAGCCAAACTGATTTTTTTTTGGCTTTAAGTTGGGTGTTACATCTATTGGATTTTATGTAAATTGAACTGAAAAATTGAATAAAACACATCCCAGACCTCTAGAATCACCCATATTTGAGATATCAGACAAAATATGCAAAATTTAGTCTCGAAAAACATGCTTCATTTAGATTTGATCCACATTAACTTCGTTAAATGGGTAATAAACACGGAAACTTTATGAACAAAATTTGTAGTAAATTTAATTCTGAAGAGAATGGTGTAAAATAGGTTTATAATAAACAAACAGAAAGTTTAAAAATTTATTTTTAATTAAATCAACACATAGATTTTGAACTCTTTGTAAATGATATGGATAAAAGTTTTTTTCTTTCAATGTTCTATGAGATATGTTTAATCTATTAGAAAGTCGGCGAGTACTAAATTGAGGACTACGCTGTATCATGTCAATGATATATTATCTTGTTCGCGTACAGCCTGTATTACAGCCATTACATTCACTCGAACAAGTAACAAATGGAAAATATCCATTTCTTCTTAAGTTATTGAATACCGATACAAATGTTTCGAAAGTAGGTGTTCTTCTATTCGGAAATCGTCTTTCAAATTCAAGTTTAGCTGCCCGACTATTTCAATTGGCAAAACCATAGACAAAAACAATATCTGCTCTAATATGGTTAGTTGGGATAGTAAAGGTAACGTAAATGAAAAGAGTTTAATTTTTACTACTGGGGTAACGCTTGGCATACGAGAGGTGTTTCGGGTACTACTCTAATCTCATGAGAAAAAGGTGCTACTATTAAAATAACTTCAGATTGAGTTCAGAAAAAAGAATCTAGATGTTTATTTTAATGTTATAATAAAAAGTAATAAAATACTAATGAGCTTATCAAGAATTTAACAAAAGAGTTTATTTACTTACAAACGGTCACTCGCTCAGCAGGGAAGAGTGGGGCGGGTCATCTGCCGTAGATGTAGCCAGCTCCCTTACTCGACACCGACTGCCCCGAGCCACTCGTTTTTTCAGCACAATTTTACTTGTCATGAATTTTCACTGATGTCATCATTTTTCTTTTAATAGTCAACAATGGCTCTCTCCTCTTTTTGTGAAAATTCATGGCAAATAAATTAATTATGCTGTTACATTACATCCCCGGGTCCCCCTAAACTTCGACCCGAACTTTCCAAAAAAAAAAATTACTTTCTAATCATTAAAAACTTATTTTATTAATATATTTGACATTTAAAACTCTTAACCCTCACAATAACTTAATTTACATAAATATTGTTAAATTTTGTTTTAAACATAAAACATTACAAATTATCAACCCTAACGAAATATAGAATGATATATATAATTTTGAAATAAACTTCGCTTTTACTTTTACACCTAACATTTAAAGATCCTGTGGGTAGTCCACAACTGGGGTCCTTCTTGCAACCAATAATTTCCTAGCTCTTGCTCTTATATACTGTTGCAGACAACCATATAATATTACTACAGTAATAGTTGTTTGCCAACAAAGAATGATGTATATAAGTATTATATTGTTCATTCCTAACAAATAAAAATTTGATAGCATTTCCACATGCTTAAATACATCCTCAGAAAATAAGTTGTGCTCTTCAAATCTTGTAAACTTTGTGTTCCAGTGTTCATTTAAAATGTCTGATAAATTTAGATACTGTGGTAAGTGCTCATGTTCAAAAATAGGAATTGCTAGTTTTGGTAGATTGGTCCACATAAGAGGTATTAATTTGGTGATATTTGGTGAAGGATGTGAACGGGAATCACATGGATAAATACTGCTGATAATTACATCACCGTCGTGTCGAAGTTCACAAGCACAAGGGATGTGGAGCGATAGCGTTCCGGGGCTGTTTTCTGGAACTCTTGTTGCAGTATTTCCGCAGCGAATTTCCATTTTGTCCTTTACGTTGTGGATGAGGTAGGTGTCTTCTCGTAATCGTGTGATCAGCGTTTTGTTGTTGTTTGCTTCACATTCGAAGTTGCAGACTTGTAATTGTGTTACTTCTGCTTCAGAAATGAGTGATTGTAGGCATGTCTGAGTTGCAGTAGTGGAAGTTTTGATTCGTGGGATGGAGCAGAGGCCTTTTTCTTTGAATTTGCAGTCTTCTTCTTCATCACCTGTCAGAATTCGTAGATTGTTTTCTTCTTGCAAGATTAGATGACGTTGATTAGTAAGATGACAAGTGAGACCATTCCAGTATAACGGTATAGTTTGTAGATGAAATAATTCTGTAGTCAAATTTTTCTTTATAGGTATTTTTAGTGTTACCCATATTTCATTTGTTGTCTTTTTGCAGGTAGTGAGCTTCAAATTTCGTATTTGTTCTATTTCTTGAGTCGCCAATATATAATGTTTCTTCTTAATTCTTTGTTTGAGTTTTAGAAGTTGTAGTTGAAGTTCTTTGTTAGGAATGACGTAATGTGATAATTGTTGGTTGTAGCATTTTGCTTCTATCTCTCTGTAGTTGTGGATAATTGTTGATATGTACATGAAAACATAGATGTCCTTAGTTGGGTTTTTAGTAAGTCGATTGTTGAATTTCCTTTTTCAAGTTTATTCTGTTTTGCAAATGACTCCTGCCAACGAATTAGATCCAGTTTCATATTTCTGAATACTTCTTCTACATTTTCTGCCATAATGTTCATCTTGCGAGTATTATTTATTAGATCTTCATGTTCAGCATGGACAAAGTCTTGTAGATTGTTCAGATGTGAAGTAATGTCACCTTCAGTTTTTACGTACGTTCCTAATTCTTCGTCTGTTGCTACTCCACAACACCAGTTCAAGGCTGCCCCAATCGCGTCGATTGAACGTCTGTGGCGTGGAAGTCGATTCTTCTCATCCGAAGTGTAGTCATCCTCATAGTAGTTGTCATCATCGTGTAGTTGCAGAAGTTGTAGTTCAGTGTGATGTATCTGATCAAATACAGCACATTCCGATGTGGAAAGGAAAGGACATGATTCATTGGTAGAGTGTACATTTTTTAGATATCTTATAATAAAAGCATGGGATCTAGGAATACGAAATGTTAAGGGAATTGTGGACTCATACAAAATTACATTATGAATTTTTCTAAATAGAGCACCATGAAATAATGATATTTCTTGAGAAATTGCCGCACATAATATACTAGTAATTATTATAGATAAACAAAGTGATAATGAATTCATTTTAAGTGATCAATTTCAATCGTTATAGAGCACAACTGTCTTGAATTAAATTTGAATCAAGTTTTAATTGTAGGCCTAATAGACATAAGTAAAGAGGCTTTATGTAGAACAATAATACACTTCATCTACTAATATTATTGATAATAGCAAAAATCAATATGGGTTCTGCACTTATGCTAGATAATATAAATTGTACCTATAGACTAATTTAATAATTGTGAAACACCACACTTGATTTAATCATTAACAATAACTATTATATAAACAAAATCCAAAATTATATTCCTGAAATAACAGCAAAGATGTGTACTTGATTGAATTTATTAGGTCTACAGATAGAACAATGAATTTATATAAAGTGGTGTTTCAACGAATGATGACTAACATATAATCAAAACAGAATTCCTCCCTAAGCTACTAAAATTATCTAGAAAATTCTTGATAGCTCTCAATAATCAAAAGTATAACATAATGGCGTATTTTTATTCAACAATAATTATCAAGATAATTCCTTATATCATAGTATACATTGATCATCCGATTTTCTGAAAAATAAAAATAAAATTATACTTATTTATCAAAATTACTTAAGCATCAAATTACTGAATGCATCTTTTCAATAAGGACCTTTAACGCATGGGAATAATTGTCATTCATTAAAATGATTTGACAGCATTTGGCTAAAATTGCTTAAAATACTCAAAATCACTAATTAATCAATTGTTTGCAAATTATTGTTGAGACAACAGTTAAATCATTCTGACAATGCTAATTACAATGAGAATTTTGTCATAAATGATTTTGTAAGCCATTGTTCTTTTGATGAATATTCTGCTAGTGTTTGCAATAATGAAATTATTCTTAAAATATCTGTTTGATCTAAACTTCCGCTATCAATTGTGTTTCAAGTGAATGAAAGTCAAAGAATTGAACGTTGAGCTGTTGAATTGCCGAAATGAGAAAAATGATTAAACAACGGAAAAATCAATTTAACGGCGTTCGTGTGAAATTTTTTTTTAATTTATCTACATGAAAAGCAACGTTCCTGAAATATCCTCTTAGTGGAAAAAATATTTCGTAAACCTCATCTGTTACCTTTTTTACAACCTCATAAGGACCTGAATATTTTTTAATCATTTTTCTTGACTGTCCTTGTTTGAAATCAGGATCGAAAACCATAACTAAATCACCTGGTTCAAAATTGCAAAAGGTTCTGTTCCTATCATAATAGTATTTCTGTTTATCTTGCGCTTCTGTCATAACTTTTGGAATCTGTTCTCTGATTTCTTGTAGATTTTTCAAACTAGTCTCTAAATTTTATGTAAAATCTGTAGACTGAGGAATAATTTTCAAGTCTAAAGGGGTAGTTGCTTCAAAACCATGCAAAAGGAAAAATGGTGAGTTTTTCAAAGAGCATTGTTTAGAAGTGTTATAAGCGAATAATACCTTAGGCAACATTTCCACCCACAATTTTCTATTATCAGCCACATAAGCTGTTAACATTTCTTGTAGTGTCCTATTTGCTCTCTCAACCAATCCTTGACATTGATGATGGCTTGAAGATCCTAATATATGATTGATTCCTAATTCAGCTAAGAGTTCATTAACTTTTTTATTTACAAAATGAGTACCTCTATCCGTACGAATCTCTTTAGGTACTCCAAATCTATATATTGTCTTCCATAAGACTTTTATTGTATTGTTAGCATCAGCATGTCTACATGGTTCAGCTAAAATATAACGGGTTGTTAAGTCTACCATGGTTAGAATATAAGAGTAGCCCATTGAACTCTCTAATGGTCCAATGTAGTCCATCATTATGCATGAAAACGGTTGTGCATCACACTTTATTGGAGATAAGAAACCTTGTGGCTTTGAATTAGAAGTTTTTCTTTCTTGACAGTTTTTACATGATCTTACATAGTTTACGACACATTCATACATTTTGTCCCAATAATATTTTGATGATATTTTCTCATGTGTTTTATATATGCCTGTGTGTCCACCTGTTAAAGGGTCATTATGATATATGATATATTTCGAGTATTTTGTTGATAAAAGATTGAGGTACAACTAGTCTTAATTCATTAGAGTGTCCATCAAATTTTTTAAAATAGACAATGTCATTCAAAATGGTGAACCTTCTTGCTTTTCGTATTGCGTGTTTATTGCTAATCTCGGGAGTTTTTATTGCATCATATATGTTTTTAATGCTCTCGTCTTTTTTCTGTATCGATCCCATGTCAATCTCTTCTATTCCAAAAATGTTGAAGTTTTCGCTTGTCATGTCAGTAATGTCTTTTTGAACAGGGTATCTACTTAAAGCATCTGGTACATGCATTTGAGCTCCAGGTTTATATTTAAGATCAAATGTGAATTCTGTTAATTTCATCAATAATTTACTGACTCTTGTACTAGGATTCTTCCATGTTTTGTAATATTGTAAACTAGCGTGATCTGTGTAAATGGTGAATTTTCTCCCTATTAAATATTGTCTGAAATGATTCACACAGTACGCTATAGATAAAAGTTCAATTTCCCCAACTGCCCAGTTTTCTTCATTCTTAGTTAGTTTTCTAGAAACAAAAGCTACAGGGTGGAGTTTTCCATCGTCATCTGGTTGTGAAATTACTCCTCCTATACCTATACGAGAAGCATCCGTGTGTACTGCTACCTCTCTGTCAGTACTAAAGTGATGAAGTACAGGTTGTGATGAAAGTCTAAATTTTATTTCTGTGAATGCTCTATCCTGTTCTGCTTCCCATTTTATCGGTTTATTTTCGTTATCTTTCGATATTAAGTTTGTTAATGGCCTTGCTATATTTGCATAGTTATGAATAAATTTCCTGTAGAAACCACTGGGACCGAGAAATGCTCTTATATCTTTGATTGTTTTCGGAATTGGATATTGTTCGATTGCCTCTAAATTTTCAGGGGTGGGTTGGATTCCATCTTTCGAAACAGTATGACCAAGTACTTTAACTTTTCTATAAAAGAAATGACATTTGGCTGTATTCAATTTCAATCCAACATCTTGCAATCTGTTAAACGTTTTCTCAAGCTGTTGATACTGTTTATCAAAGGTGTCTCCATAACTTATGATGTCATCTAAGTAAATCAACACTCCTCTGTACAAAAGGTCATTGAATACTTGATTTATTGCGCGTTGGAAAGCATTAGGGGATGTTTTTAACCCGTTTGGAAGTCTGGTAAATGTGTATAATCCTTTATGAGTTGCAAAAGCAACACAGTTTTGACAATCTTTATGTAATGGCTGTTGGTAGAATGCCTGACTGATATCAAGAGTAGAAAAATAATCCGAGTTTTCAAGTGAATCAAAAATTGTTTGAATAAGAGGAAGAGGGTATTTATCGGGTAAAATTCTCTCATTGAGAAATTTGTAGTCAACTACCAATCTAAATCCACCACATTTCTTTGTCACTAAAAATGCAGGTGAGGAGTAATTGCTTTGAGTCTCACAAACTATTCCTGCTTTCATCAATTGATCCACTTGTCTATCTATTTCAGCCCTCTGTGCTATAGGTAATCTATATGGTGGCATTGCAATGGGTGTGTTATCAGTTAATTTGAATTTATATTCTGGCAATTTTGCTTCCTGAAAATCAATTTCGTTAGTTGAAAATAGGTGTTTGTATTTACTGATTAGTTGTTTTGCTTTGAAATCCTGTTCCGATGTTAGGTCTTTGTTTATATCTATTTCACAGCCTGCCCCATCAAACATTATAGAATCAACTGTCAGTAAAGTTTCATCTGTAACACTTACTTCTCCCTCTATTTCTCCAATCACAGTTTGACACAGTAATCTTACATCCTGTTTCCCTGTATTGAAAAATCTCATTTGTGCTACATCACCTCTATCATAAAGTTCTTTGTCCCAAAATACATGTAACTTTTTATTTCTTATTAAAGATTCATTAGGAGTGAAATGAGTGATCTTATCCACCTTTTGAGTGAAACTTACAAGTACTGTTTCTTCTCTTTGTGCCGGAATTATTGTTTCAAGAGCACATTTGACAAAATTTACGGAGTTTGATACAATTTCTTTTTTAATTTGTTTGTTTGAGTTGTTGAGTTTATCAATGGAATCAATCCAGTCTTCGTCAATATTCCACTCAATAAATCTACCATTATCAATCATTGATACTTTATTAGTATCATAATCTATAATCACTTTATATTTAGATAGGAATGAATTTCCTAGCAAAACATCGCACTGTAATACATCGGTAATCAATAAGTTCACGTCAAATTTATTTTCACATATATCTAGCCCACACGTTAACATTCCTGAAATTGGGAGTAGAGTACCATTAGCAGCAGATAAAGTTATATTGCTATTTTCCAATTTCTTGAAATCATTATCACTCAGAATACTTTTTCGAGCAATATTTACATTAGAACCTGTGTCAATAGTAATTGAAACAGTTTTTCCACTAAATCTACCTACAACGGTTAATGCTGAATTAATATTTTTATGCTCATTATTCAATGATCCATTCACTGTAGACTTATGCTGCGTCTGCATATCTGAACACACTACTTTGTTTGAATGAATATTGCTTTGATCATTATTGTTACATAATCTATTATTTTTATAAGTCTGGAAAAAGTTTCTAACAAATTCTATCACCTTATCCTGTTCTTGTTTTTGGGCGAATGAACACATAATTGCGGATCCCAAGTTCGAATCCGATTTTTCTAAGCTCGGGACCCTAGTTTCACGTTTTTTGACAAGAAGAAGCAATCATCTGTCCAGTGATTATCACGTCTAAAATACTTGCAGAACCTAGATCTATGGCCTTCATGATGATTATTATTACGATTCCTATTCCATTCATAAGTTTGATTTGCTGGCTTGTTGAAATATTTTTTATAGTTAGAACTGTTTTGTGTCGAGTCAGCATGTTCCCTGTTCCTTAAATTATAATTATTATTTATTATTTGCGATTGGCTGTCTTTGAAAAAAATTGTTATCCGAATTTTGGTGAACACTTCTACTGAGGTTCGTCACTACATTACTCAGATTGTCCAATTTCTTTTCCAATGTTTCTACACTAACGCGTTGAACTGGTTGTTCATTTGAATTGAGTTCTTTACTAATAATTCCTAATTTTTTATCCAATAGAAAACGAGATCTTTCATATTTTGCCAAATTTTTCTCCAATTCTTCAATTGTCGCATTATCCATAAAGGCAACATGTTGCAATGCACCTACATCTAATCCCCTTAGAACGTATCCTACTAATCGTTTGTCTGACATTTCAGGTTCAAGTATATGGCACAATTTTATTATATCTGCTGTGTATTCAGTGTAGGTTTCTGTCTGTAATTTATTTCTGTTTTCCAATTGCTGTCTGGTAGTTTCCTCGTGTACTGGGTCTACTAATTTCTGTTTTAGGTAATCTACTACGTCAATGAAAGTTAAGTTTGAATTTTTATCAGCAAAATTATCTAAAATAGTTAATGCAGTTTTTTTTAAGTAAAGTGGCAAATACAATATTTTATCATCATCATCCCATTTATTTATTTTAGCAGCTCTGTTGAATATTTTCAACCACTCATTAAAGTCTTCAGTTTTTGACCCCCCATAAGTCTCTGGTTTGGCAAAAGGTCTACTCTCATTCCTAGCCATTTTCTTTTCTTTATCAATATCTAAAGCAACAATATCGTAAAAATTATCTAGTTTATTTTCCTGCTTATCATTAATATCTGGTGTAACTGTATCATAGAAGTTCTCAACAGGTTTATGATTTAATAACATAGGGAACTGATTACGTTCCTCATTTGACAATTTTCCTGTTCTGAGCAATTGACTCAAAACTTCCCTAGCACCTGAATCTTGATTTGCATAAATACTAACTTTTTTTGCCAGATTCACTGCAAATCTCAGGTATTCAACATTAACAGATTGAGGAAAATGGATTTCCAATTTCTCACAAAGATCGATCAATTGCGTTTTGTCTAATGTTTTTTCTTGTAAATCTATTGGTAAATCTAATATTGATAAGCTCATTTTAAAATCACTGAAAATATAACTATACAAAACATTATGACTTCTTTAAAAATTACTAGGTTTAGAAACAAATAATCTCAACAAAATGTTGAAGTTAAAAAAACTAATCTCATGAGAACGGCGCCCAACACCATGTAATATGGTTAGTTTGGATAGTAAAGGTAACGTAAATGAAAAGAGTTTAATTTTTACTACTGGGGTAACGCTTGGCATACGAGAGGTGTTTCGGGTACTACTCTAATCTCATGAGAAAAAGGTGCTACTATTAAAATAACTTCAGATATAGTTCAGAAAAAAGAATCTAGATGTTTATTTTAATGTTATAATAAAAAGTAATAAAATACTAATGAGCTTATCAAGAATTTAACAAAAGAGTTTATTTACTTACAAACGGTCACTCGCTCAGCAGGGAAGAGTGGGGCGGGTCATCTGCCGTAGATGTAGCCAGCTCCCTTACTCGACACCGACTGCCCCGAGCCACTCGTTTTTTCAGCACAATTTTACTTGTCATGAATTTTCACTGATGTCATCACTTTTCTTTTAATAGTCAACAATGGCTCTCTCCTCTTTTTGTGAAAATTCATGGCAAATAAATTAATTATACTGCGTACTATTGATTTGAAAATGTGAATGGCATCTTTTCATTAAAAAAACACGAATAAAGTACAAATAATACAAACCGACATGCACTGCACAAATCACAGTTGACAGACTAGTTATTGCGACTCCTGTATCATTGTACAGCTGTACAATAACTTGGATTCAGGTATTGTTGCAGAAGTGCTGCCAATTCTTGATTTTCAATAAACTAAAAGCATTTCACTTGACGCTGTATTTTTATCATCTTATTTCTCAACCAACAACTTTTTTATACTGTGAATTTTTTGTCATTATTTAATTGAATGAATACTGTATTTGGGAATAAACCGTATGCCTTTACAATAATTAAAATGTACAGTTTCGCAACATCTTAAAATGTTTTGTTTAATTTTTGTCTTGCTGCTGTCTTATTTTCGTACGTGTTGATTTAATTAAAAAAAATTTTTTTTAACTTTCTGTTTGTTTATTATAAACCTATTTTACACCATTCTCTTCAGAATTAAATTTTTCTACAAGTTTTATTTATAAAGTTTCCGTGTTTAATACCCATTTCACGAAGTTAATGTGGATCAAATCCAAATGAAGCGTGTTTTTCGAGACCGATTTTTGCGTATTTCGTCTGATATCCCAAATATGGGTGATTCTAAAGTTCTGGGACGTGTTTTATTCGATTTTTCAGTTCATTTTACATAAAATCCTATAAATGTAACACCTAACTTAACGCCATAAAAAAATTAGTTTGACTTTATTTCCATCCTTTCCCAGATAATCGGGCGAAATCTTTCACTAGCTGTAACTCCCTAACAAAGCATTTCGGACATATGTTTATATAAACTTTTTTCATTACTTTGATGAGAGGAAACCACCTTAGAAGTTTGTCGGGTTACTCGTGGGACACCCTGTATATATGATGACTGTGTAATAATATTAATTAGATAATGGATAAAATATGAAAATACAGATCTATAACAGAAACATATAAAAATAAAACATATTGACTTAGAATTAGTCCCAAGAGGAGAGCAATTGCAGCACCTGGCCACAGAAACCAGCCACACTGGATGCAAAGAAGTCCACTGACTCACACACACTGTTTCCCAGTCTCATCAGGCGAGGAAGGGTGCTGCACTGTTGGTAAGTAGTGGAGTAAGAAATCCTCTCAAATACAGCATGCTATACAACTCTTGTACTCAACCGTATGCTGCAAAGTAATATGAATTAAAAATGATAAAAACTCGTGTAAGAAGTGCCTAGATACTGTAGATCTAAAGTTATTAAAAACAAGTTTTTTTTTATCATGTATAATTTTTTTCCTGTGTATTTTTTTTTTGCTTGTTTGTATTTGCGGAAATGAAGATTATTATTATTATTATTATTATTTGTTTTTTAAGAACTGAGCAAATGGTGGGCAGTGGCGGTTCTAGCCCATGGCAGGGGAGGAACCGCCCGCCCCACCAATTTTGAGAAGATATTAGACATTATTTTCTATAAAAATCCTGGATCAATTTAAAAATGTTGGCCAGAGGAGATTAAACTTATAAATAACACTAAATAAACTCCCTGAATGATTTCATTAATTTTTATTCAGTACTAAGGGTCTACAACCTGTATTGTGCAGTTGTTAAAAAGATTTTTGAATACATATAACTGTGCTTTGTGTTTATAAAAATGTGTGTTTGGCTTACAACTTTTACCATACACCGAAACCAACAATTACAATCTAGAAATTAATATAGAAAGTTCTAATTCTCACTGCTGAATGTTCGCCCCATGACCCTCCATATGGGTAAGTGAGCTGCTTGAGATTTATTTTGTAAGATAAAATAGTGTATACCAACTCTTTTAGGTCTCTATTAGTAAAATTTCAGCCAAAAATGGGTTAAATTAAGTTTTAAGAGGTTATTTTTTTTAATTTTCCGGGGGAGGGCTTTCATTCAAATATTATCAAAATACGGTCGGGACAGTGAGAGCTTCCCCTTTGAATTTACCATAAGCACAGATTAAGAAATTGTAAATTGAAATTGCCATAAGGTAGATTCTTTCCTCTTTTTTCAATCAGGCGATTTAAATAATTTAAGATAGTATTTCAACACAATAAAACATTAAATGTCAATGCTTGCACTGTAAAAATGAAGTGGATAGTTAGAATTGGACTGAGCAGCAACCATCGTAATATTCTTCAATTTCTTTGTATTTGAAATGAACCAGCTGTTCAATGTTTTGATTTTCACCAGCCAAAACTTACCTAGATCTCATAGTGCTGATCTGGTTTACATCATATTATTTTTATATTCGATCACCCAAGCTCCAAAATCAATAGCGATCTCACTTGGACTTTGAAGAAGTTTCAGGAATCTAGATTCTTCCTTTCAAGCGCTAGTGCACGGACGGATGGACAATGGCACGATTTCAATAAGGCCTGTCGGGTCCTTAATAAATTGTGCAAGTAAACAATATGGTAAAAGTGAAATATAACTTTAAACTTTATATTTGGAAATATAAATGTATAAGCAAATTATTTCACACCGTCTCAGTCTAATCTTTCTCTTGAATCTGCAAGAAAAAAATTTTATTTCAAAAAACGTAGTATTTCCTCCTGCAGGGCTTGGTAGTTAATGCAGAATGTAATCCTCTTCAAAAGAGATTGCATCCCTTGTTAATAAAACACGAAAATCCAGATGTTAGGGGCGAAAGAAAATGGTTGCCATGAGATAACTGCGCATCCGAGGATTTGCGCCAGTGTGATATTATCAGCCAGGGCCATTCAATATTGATGTTAGTCTTCACTGAAATCGTGACCACGTTGAAGCTGTGCAGCTTTCTTTTAGGAGCTTTTTAATGGAAAACAAGAGAAAGTCATCCTACATCCGTTATTCTGCAGAAGGGGGAAGCTGATATCAGATTTATACTGATGCTTCTTGGTTACAATGTAAGAAAAAATGTTGACTTTATCTCCACTCTACTCGATGTTTTCTATGACGATATATAACTTAATTGATTAAGATTTCCTATTTATTTAAAGATTACGTCTTGAAGACTTCGGCCATGTAGTATAAGACAAATCAAGTCGGATTGACAATATTTATATACAATATTTATTTCTTTATTTACATAGCATATGCAATCAATGTGAATACAACAGGCTATATTGCCCAAATCTCTTCACAAAATTTCAAAGTGGAATCAAAATCTTAGGATAGGTCTGTTCCACTAGAAATTTCACCGTGAAGCACAATAATTCACCAGTTTTTTTACAGGAAAATAATATTATTATTATTATTATTTGCGTCTAGCTCCCAGAGTGGAAGTCGCTAAGTATTTATTTATGAATCACTTTACTGGTACTTTACTTGTAAATTTTACTGGTACTTTCCGTTTTTCTCTTCCCAGTATGCCTTCATTCTCTCTGAGAATGCCTTTTTTCTATCTTCAGTTCATCTAGTTCCGATCTTCCTGCAACCCTCCACTGACCTGGCCTCCCAGTCTTCAACGCGTTTGCGGTATTCCTTTCTGTCAATAGTTATTTCCTCAGGAATTCTCGCGAGGTTGAGATCCTTTTCAACATTTTTTATCCATTCTCCTCCATTTTTAAGGGAGCAGACATATTCCACTATTTTTCTTGTCATTCTGTTCTCGGGGAGTCTTTTAATATGTCCGAAAAACTTTAGTCTCCTTTTCCTCATGTAAGAGACTATATTGGAGTGTTTTTCGACGTCACAATTTTTCTGTAACCTGTAGCAATTTATTCTCTGTTTGTCTCGGTCCAAGTATCTTCCGGGTGATCTTTCTCTCCTCCTTCAAAAGAATATCCAAGTCCGTTTTACGATTAAGAGTTAATGTTTCACTGGCATATGTCATTGAGGGTTTAATAACTGTAGGGTAATGTCTAATTTTTGTGTTCATGGAGAGGCATTTTTTATTGTAGATATTAAGCACTAGTCCAAAACCTTTCCGGGCTTTTCGAATATTAATTATTAATATTATCATTCTCATTCACTAGTTACCATAATTACAGCTTAAATTAGTTAAGGGCAAGCTTGATTTTGATCTGAAAGGAACTCTTGAACGCAATAAAAAGCTTTATTTTCTGATTGTTTTTTAAATATTTTAAAATGTAGACTCTTTAGAAACTGCGGTAGCTTGTTGTTGAATTTCCTCCAACACAATGTTTCGTGGTTTTGTGTATTACGACCCTGTATGTCAAGATTTGGTTTTACGAGTTTACGTCACTCTATCTTACATAAATATAAAGTATAGACATCTAAGCAGGTTACAGTTACGAATCTGAATCCAAACCATTTGCTTTTCCCATATAACTTACAGCTTTCTTTTGTACACCATATCAAGAGGTTTTGTTTTGATGAGCTACCTAGTGGTAGTGGAATCTTATTTAGCTGCTTCAGATGGCTATGAACTTTGAAAAAAATCGTTTTTTCATTTTTAAAACACAAAATTGTTTAGTATCTATACCGCTAGAGATAATGACATTTGTTCAGGCTCATCATTAGCTTTGGGAAAATAGAGTGGATACGTTATCATTCAACAGCGGTCAGCCCCACAATTGTAAAGAATAAATCAGCCAATTTTCGTCTCAGTGAACAGCCTGATATATTATTTGGCAGAGAAAGAAACTGCTACAAAAAGCAGTGGGAGCAAATATTTCCGAGTTGGGAGGAAGGAAGTTTAGCAGTTTGTTTGAGCAAGAAAACGGTGATTTGTTTCAGATTTTAGTTGTGGGAGATTAAAAAAGTTGCCGAAGGATAAAGTTCGGCTCGTATCGGCGCTCACTGTGTAACATTTTCAAAGTTCTGAAGAACTTGTGCTTTGTAACTTTCCTTGCAGTACGGTACTTGACAACAATCCCAACACACTGAGTGCTTCGACTGCATGAAGCGGCTTTCTTTCAGTTAGGCTAAATAAAATTGCATTCATTCATTTTTTATTCTTAGATTTCTTGTTCTATAATGATCTGCTTTGTTTTATTTTTTATTTGACATCATTCATTCAATCCATGTTGTGTGGATTATTTGTGTAAATAAAGTGCGAGTGATAAATTTAATTGTTGCCGGCGTTATTTTAGAGATAGAACTTGTAACAATATTAACAACGCAGATTGTTATGGAACAAGAAATCCAAGAATGTAAATTAAAATGTTTTTTTAAGGTTAATATGGCTGATGCCCTACGCCTTGAATTTTATTAACTTGGCTTCTCATGAACATTAATTTCATCAATGGTGATAATAAAAGGATAGTAAGTTACTTACAAAGATGAACCGTATAGATCCACTGGGTTTGAGCTCTGACTTGATTCAAACTTCACTATGCGCTAATTGAAGTATGGAACGTGAAGAATACAGGAACACGTAAGCTATAGAATTTCCATCGATTGTCTTCAGTGAATTTCAACCTGAAAACACATTAAAATCAACTGGAATGCAGCAATTATATATACAAACCATGCTTGTCAATTGAGTTCACTTGTCCTATGATAAGGCAAAGTAAGTGTGAGGGGTGATTGAAAAATATTTATTCATTAAAAAAATCGTGTTTTTTCATAATATTAACTGAATCATATTCTGTGATGTATTCCATGACGAAATACTTGATGAACAATCTAATATCAAAACACTGTATTTCTATTTAATGTAAGATTTTCACTCACCTATACTGGAGATAATGGAGGGATGCATTCCACTTCTAAAGAGAGGCTTAATTAAGTTCAAGTAGTGAAATGCATCCCTCCAGTTTAAGTGAGTGAAAATCATACATTAAATAGAAATACAGTGTCAGTTTTGATATTAGATTGAATGACTTTCTTTGTAGTGGCGAAGGTGATATTGTGGAAGGTATACATAATGAATAATTAGACGAAATTGTCACAGTCACATTTATTGAAAAATATTAAGAAACTAGTTTTGGTTTTTATACCATTATCAATCTCAATCTCAAGCTGTGATAAACGATCGTAGCAACGATGAGAGAAGCGATGCTAGTATAGAGAGTAGCGTTCTGCTTCTATCGGCTGTTCATGCTATGACAGTCGCGCCGCTCAAAGGTTGATTCGTCAGTTTGCCACCAATACCTGTCATAACAGGTAGAACTACTGGCAGGCCAGATAATAGAGCCAAAAAAATACGAAACCCGTTTAAAATGTACTTATGTAAAAATCAGGGTGGTGATTGGTCATGCGGTGAGCGTGGTGTTCAAGTGGTCGTGATGTTCAGTCACGACCGCTCAAGACTGCGCTTGGATGGGTGACCGTGCTTCAATGACTTGATGCTACAAGCATTATTATCACTTACCCGGTGGTTCAGAACCCACCTAAAATAGTAGGTCCACCATGTTCCCCATAACATGGCACAAACGGCGAGGTGGAACTACCCGTAAGGGTCTCCCCACCATTAAAAGCCATACGCTTATTATTATTATTATGTAAAAATCCAAATCCACGTTGTACTCATGAAAATATCACTAATTTTACTTGCGTTTTGTGTTCAATTCTTGAGCAATTTCACTCCACAACTATTCCAACACAAAACTATTGTGGTGATTTTTATTACTCTTGCCTCTCATGAACAACATGAAGCACGCCTCTAAAGACCAAACGTGGACATTTTTTTTTTTTTTTTTTGTAGATTACGTCTTGGAGACTCCAGTTGAGGAGTATAAGACAAGTCAGATCAACAATATTATACACTAGATACCATAATTACTTCAATTAGTTGAGGTGAGGCTTAATTTTGATGTGAAACGAACTCTTGTACACTATAAAAAGCTTTATCAACTAAATATTTCTTCAATTGTTTTCTAAATATTTCTATATTTTCAAGACTCTTCAAAAACTGCGGTAGCTTGTTGTAGAATTTCCTACCAATATAACTAGGTTTTTGTTTGAATAAGCTACTATTGTGACTCACCAAGTGATAATCTCCTCGGCTTCTTGTATTATAATCATGTACATCAAGATTTTGGTTAATATCATTCGTTTTTACATATAAAGTAGCTTCATACACATATAAGCAGGGTACAGTTAGGAGACCAAGTCTCTTGAACAACGGCCTACATGAATCTAATCTATTTACTCTTTCTATACACCTAACCGCTTTCTTTTGGATCTTAAACACCCTATCAAGATTTTGTTTTGATGAATTACCCCATACTAAGATAGTATACCTAATATGTGACAGTAAGAGCCCATGGTAAGCTGTAAAAAGTAACTTTTTGTCATTCAATCTAGCGAGCTGTCGCAGGACAAATACCCCAGATGAAATTTTACTACATATTTTCTCAATGCATGGAGTCCAGGTCAATCGTCTATCCAACATAACTCCTAGAAATGCAATTTTTTCTTCCTGGTCTAATTGATTATCGTTTACAAACACGTTTATAGCCCTATCTTCATTTAAATTATGTTTGTTTTTGAATTGAAGGTATTGGCATTTTTTACTATTTATAGTTAATTTCAACTGATTTAAAAATTGGACAATGGACTGCACACCTATATGGGCACTTATTTCTAAATTATCTAGAATGGAATTGCTGAAAATGAGTGATGTATCATCAGCAAATAAGAGGGCTCTACCACTAATTAATTCTTTAGGTAAACGGTTGACATAATTATAACAAAAAAAGCAATGGACCTAGTATTGACCCCTGAGGCACTCCAGCTTGCACCTCTAATTTATTAGATTTATTCTTTACTATACTATTACCAACTACTGTAGTTAGTTCTACACATTGTTTTCTCCCAATAAGATATGATTCAAACCATTTCAGTTCAACCCCATTTACACCTACATTTTGCAGTATTTCCAATAAAGTTCTATGATTAACACAATCAAATGCCTTTGACAGATCTAAGAAGATTGCAGTAGCTTTATCACCTGAATCTATTATATCTATTAGTTTTTCAACTAGGGAAACTAGGGAAACATAACTGACAGGTTGTCTAATCGGTTAGGGCGCTTATCTCTGACTACTACTGCTGCTGTCAGGGGTTCGATTCCCGTTTATTTTTCGTTTAATGATTTACCTCATTGTTCACGCAGAAGTCTGATTCTTATGTGGGCATCATCAGCTCAAAAACTCTACAACCACATAAATGTTTAAGCATTCAATTGGAACTCTCCTGAAAACATTTTTGAAAAAAATTTTTGGTTAATTTTCTTGATATTTTCTATTTTGATGTAATATTTATCATCTTAATTTCACTATTAAGTTACTTTTGCTGTACATATTCTCTAAATTTTGTTCTGCTGCAGAACACTGTCAGGTTGGCTTTCATTATCTGACATTTTTTTATTGACATTCATTTCCAGTAAGTTAGTTTCATTTTCCATTTCTATCTTAAATTCTCATTTAATCAATTACTGAATTGCAATATTTTTTAGAATGTTAAACTAGTGAATAGTTTTTTTGTAAATACAGTGATAATTTTTTTAAATCAAACATCTGTTTTTACATATTCCTAATTTAAAATCAAAACTAACAATATCCAGTTATATTAGAATGAAAACTGACAATATCCAAAATTGAGAGTCAAAACTAACAATCTCCACATTTTAATTGGTTGTCAAGGCAACAATAATTGCAGCATATATTATTTTTTAATCTCAACAATGTTTTCAAGTATAAAAGAAACAACATTAATCATTCATAACATCATACCCATCTATTGAAATAATCAAGTAAACAGTTTTCACAATTATCTCTGAATTAACATTTTGGAGATTCTGAGGTTTGATCCTAATGGACTCGTATCCACTCACACAATACACGTAATAAAGGAAAAATAAGTTTTCAATAAGATTTCAACCAATTGAGTGATTTCAATAGTCATTCTGTAAGTTTTAGAAAGGTTTATAATAAGTTGATAGCTCCATTGTTAAGTACAATCATTTTTTTTTTTTTTTTTGAGGATGAAGCCCACATAGGTCTGAGGCGTGGGTAATGAGTTAGATGATGGTGATTTATGAGTTGGACCTACAGTTTTAGGTGGGTTCCGAACCACCGGGAAGTGATTTTACAGCAGAGAACAGTGTCTTTTTTGCTGGCCAATCTAATCGGTCACCGTTACAAACAGGACCTACGAGAACGCAGCTTATCTCTCTGATTGAACAGATACCTGCTACGGCTCGCGGCTATCACCTGTTCTTTCTTAATAATTGGGAGTGGCCGTAGCCGAGTGGGTTAAGTGCTGGTTTGCTAGCCCAAAGGTCCCGGGTTCAATCCCAGTTCTGAACGAAAGTTTTTACCTCGGGCCACTCCCGTGTTTCGGAGGACACGTTAAGCTGTCGGTCCCGGCTGCCTAAAAAACAGTCGTTAAGTCACGTCAGAGTCCCTGAACTTATTCAGTTGCGACCTGATAACTCTGACACCAGACCTGAGCCAGCCAGGTCACACGATATTATTTGTATTATTATTCTTAATAATTAGTCACTTAGTCAATACAATACAAAAAATATTTATTGTCAATAAAAATCAAATACAAAAAATCTATAAAACGAATTCTTAATATACAAAAGAAAATTTATCGAACAATTACACAATAAAATTAAAATGTATTGGCACCACCCAGCAAGGAAAACCCCTGTCCGCTGGGTGAGAGTATGAGTTCATAAATTACAGTTCATAAGAAAATAGTTATTAAGAAAAATAAAAAATAGTCAAAAGTTAAATAAGAAAAGCAAAAGGAAAAGAAGCAGAAAAGAAGATATATGACTGCTGTTGAAGATAAAATGATCTATAATCCGGCTATTTATCTGTTCCATCTTGTTAGTTATTTATCTTGTTCCACCCTTATTAGTTAGAGAACTGATCAATCCACCCTGAATGCAATTTATCAGTTTTGTGCTTAGATATCTCAATTGACCGCGTACTATATGAGGGTAATAGTAGTTACATTTTGCCGCTTTTGGCGCAACCTTGACCTTTGACCTTTGACCTTGACCTTGACCCTGACCCTGACCTTTGACCTTTGACCCTGACATTTGACCTTTGACCCTGACCTTTGACCCTGACCTTTGACCCTGACCTTTGACCTTTGACCTTGACCCCGGACCGGAAGTGACGTAGCAGACAGGAAGTGACGTAGCAGACCGGAAGTCAAACCGGAAGTGGCCCCCCTCACCCTGAAAGTGGCCCCCCTCACCCTAAAAGTGACCCCCCCTCACCCTAAAAGTGGCCCCCCTCGCCCTAAAAGTGACCCCCACTCACCCTAAAAGTGACCCCCCACACCCTAAAAGTGACCCCCATCACCCTAAAAGTGGCCTCCCTCGCCCTAAAAGTGACCCCCCTCACCCTAAAAGTGACCCCCCTCACCCTAAAAGTGACCCCCCTCACCCTAAAAGTGGCCCCCCCGCCCTAAAAGTGACCCCCCTCACCCTAAAAGTGACCTCCCTCACCCTAAAAGTGACCCCCCTCACCCTAAAAGTGGCCCCCTCACCCTAAAAGTGACCCCCCTCACCCTAAAAGTGACCCCCCTCACCCTAAAAGTGACCCCCTCATCCTTAAAACGGTTCCCCAATCTCCCAAAAGTTGGGGGTGGGGGAGATCCGGTTACCGAGTATATATATGGTGGACATCTTGCTGGTAGATTCATTGTATCTCAGCAAACGACTTCTAGCTCCTACAGTGAATCCAGCTAAAGACTCAAATCAATAACAGTAAGTACTTGTTTCTTTACTAATGAATATCTCTTAATTGTTGTAGTGTATAAACCTTCCCTCCAAATATTCCATAGCTATTGCATGAAATCTAACCTCAAATGGCTAACCATGATATCATCCAATACTATTGCATGAAATCTAACCTCAAATGGCTGACCATGATCTCATCCAATAATATGTGGTCTACTGCATGAAATCTAACTTCAAAATGGCTGACCCATTGTTTCACAATGCTGACTGCAAGATTATGCTAATACCTGTTCATTTCCAATTACAGATGTCATCCACTAATGCTGCCGCTGATGCCATCTACAACACAATTGCAGCCCAAAAGCCACTAGACCACATATCCATGAAAGATCTCCAGCCAGGGTTCCCATACCAAATGGTGAGCGCAGAGAGAGTCACTACAAAATACGGTGAGAAGGTAGCTGTCATATTGGATTCCAAGAACACACACATGCGGGTTATACTACCAGAGTCGTACAGCAGGATAACCTCCAAATTCGTCCCTGCTGGTGGAACCATTGACATGAAATCATATAAATTTATGTGCCATCCTGATGGGAAAAACCATAGAATCCAATTGATAAAAGAATAATGAATCTCTCTCTATGTATTGTGAAATAAAAATGTGACATCTGCAACTGATTTGTTATTCATTCTCCCCTATCCTAGTATCAGTAGTCACACCTAGTGTCCACTTATGCCTAAAAGTGTTCATCACGTGCTCACCTAGTGTTCACCTAGTGCTCACCTAGTAATCACCAGTGTTCACCAAGTGTTCACCTAGTGCTCACTTAGGCTTAAAAGTGTACACCAAGTGTTCACCTAGCTCTCACTTAGGCTTGAAAGTGTACACCAAGTGTTCACCTAGTGCATACACAGCTGCACTGTTGCTTCATGGAAATAGGTTGAAAAGAAAAGTATACTTTACAATACATTGTTTATTAACATAAACAATCGCAAGTATGAAACAATACATAGAAATTGGCTACAATATTGCCCCTTTCAAAGTCTCTGGTAACACCATAGGTCTCTGCCGACCTATTAAGAGATTCCTTTACACAGCCCACGCCATCAGTCACATCGCCTGGTGGCCATAATCTAGGATGTTGCTCAGCTTTACAAATTGATACCAGTAGAGCAGGATCGCCTGATTGACCATCCTCAATCCTAATGCATCTGACACGTCCATCCATAGCATTGTAGTCAAAGCCAGCAAATGTAATCCTTCTTCTGCCAATCAAAGATAGACTCTGGTCACCACACTCAAAGTCACACCACCAAGTCTCATCACTGTTGTTGAAATCAATCTCCAGCTTAACATCCTTGCTCCTCCATCCAGGCACTGAATGCAAGTCCATTATGGCTACCAAGCTATACTTCAACTTGTATACTGATGTCAATGGAGTTCTACAATTGTCAAATATGACTGCTACCTTGAACGGCAGTGTAGTGATACTGGCCATTGTTGTAGACTGAATGATGCTCAGCGAGACTCAGCTACTTCTTATATACTAGGAGAGCAGGTGGTGGAGGAGTAAATGATGATGCAATATTCACATTTCATTCTTTATTGATAAAAACAAACTTCGACAAAAATGTCTATCTTTTTGTAATGCCTGCATAATCCAATTGTGCAGGATGTTTACTACATTGAGTGCACAAAATGGCGGTACATCTAAGCGTCCTCTTCTTCCATTGTCACCAGCCAGCTTCATCTTCACAGTCTCCAAGAAGTCGAGCAGGTAATGTTCCAGGCAGTAGACTGTAGTAGTCTTCATCAGCACCTCCAAGTTGGGCGTCTCATGAAAGAGGTAGGGCGAACTCAGGTCCACATACTCCACATTCTCCTTGTTGTCCAGCTGCAGTAGCGTTTCCAGCAGGGAAATCTTCTCATATCCGTAGACCAAGATCTTGATTGGTCGTCCCGAGTCACTGTTCTCGTGCAGCCATCTTCCAACTGTGTCACATACAATTTGCTTCAAGGTCGAATATGAGAGATGTGTTTGGCCGGCTCCATTGCCCGACCATCTCAGTCCATGTTTAGCTCTTTGTAATTGATTGTTATCAACCAATATGCTTGTTTTTAGCAAAATGTCTGGATATGGTGACTTGAAAAAATAGTGGTGTGTCAACACATGATGCTCATCGTCACGTTCCAATATTGCCATCTCCTTGACAATAAACTGGTTATTCAATCCCTCAAAGCCTTGAAAGTCCATCAGGTAGATTGGTAGTGGTCCAAAAAGTTCTGTAGCCCTGCTTGGCATGATGCCATCATTGTCATCATCATCAGTGGAAGCCTGGTTGAGGTCGGTTGTACTTGTAGAAGCATCCTTCATCAATGATTTCTCGTGTTGAGTGTAGTAGCCTAGGCAGCAGCCCACAACATCCTCTCCATTGCTGGGTGGCAACTCCCCCTCCTCCTCTTCCTCCTCCAAAAAGCGTAGAAGTCTCCTGGACATGATGTATGCTTCACTCAATGCTTCATGCAACTATGACCATCCTGATGCTTGTCGACCACCTTTATATCCTCCACTGCTATCTCCCTCTCTCTCTAGACCGATTGAACAAGACCAGTCATTGGCTGATACTCCTTAACCACTTCATGTATCAGCAGACAATAGGCATGTGTATTTCCTGGAATGTTCTCACTTGCTTCAAACTCAACTCTGATGTCAATGCTTCCCGTCTTGAGCGATTCATTTTGACATGAACAGTCAATGGGAAACAGTAACATCTTACCATCCCGCACAGCTTGTTTCTCAAAAAGTGGGTTGCTTGCTCGAGCATCATCATGATTGTAGACTCCATTAAAAGCTGCATACATATTATACACTTGGTTATCATCACCATTGATGCTTTCATACGGATAGTACTTGTTGTTCAAGAACACTCGAACGTCTTTCATTTTGCACATGTCAAAGTATGAGCTATTCACAGTAGCTGCTCCTCTTCTTCCAGTCTGCAGTCCAATCACAATGTATCTTGGCTTCTCCAGCTGAGTAGTTGATTTGACAGTCCACGTATGTTTTGTGGTCTGTGGCAAAGATGGGTACTCGTACAGTTCCCAATGTCGGAATGGCATTGAGATGGGCGTGTTCTTTTGCACCAGTCTCAGCAGACGCAATTTTTCCTCATCAGACACCTCTACATAGGGCATCCTCCACACCAGTTTCTCAATTGTGACCTTGCCTGCTGCATTCAAACAGTCTAAAGTGTCAGCACTGCGTCTCAGCACCAGCTCCTGTTTCACATTCAGCATAATCTGTCTATAGTCCTCGGCAAATCCCAGCAGATATCTAAGTGGCACATTCATGATGGTTGTGTTGGTACCATCAGAATCAAATGTGCCAAACCCTGCCTTGGCATCATACCTGTAGCCAGCTCCATCCATCTTGTGTTGTTCTTCTCGTTCAAAGGTCATGGCATTCTTCATCAGGCTGGTGATTCCGGGGCTACGTATGCTGTCCACTACAACTCCATTGATCTCGTAGCGTATCTCGGAAAACAGGTGGCCAAAGAATCCAGAGACACAAGGTGAGCCTACCAAGGTTGTATTTAAGGCATTGGTCACCTTGTACTCCATGTGCAGATAGCTCTCTGATGGCAGTGTATAGATGTCCTGCTGCTGAATTGATATCCGAATCTCATCATTGGCACCAAAGCCTGTAGTATATGGTGCATGAGAATGATATTCATAGCCAATGATGCTATTGTCTGCTGAAGGACCATGTACTGTCACATCCAATACTCCCATTTTTCAGTGTTGTTGTCGTCTTCCTCCTCTTCTAACTTGATAACCTTTCTTCTGCAGATATTTGATGCTGCTTGATGTTAACTCCACAGAGTCCAATGGTTGAATGACATCTTTCACAAATAGCGCCCTATTAATAGACTCTTGTTCTACCCCCGTGGGGGACATTGCTGCTTCCACATCCAATCCATGATTCCACTTGCCAAATAATAGCACCATCACTTGGGTTGTTGTCGCAAATGTAAGGCAATGTTTATTGGCTCCTCTCTAAAGTTCACCAGACGTCCGTTCTCATCAACAATCTCCAACGTAATGTTACCAATCTGCTTGGTGTCCACTGGTAAATAGATGACATTCTGTACAGTCACATTCATTTTATACCCTGGATCAACATCTGGGTAAAACTCATAGATCATATGATCCTTGACTCCATTTGAGTAGGATTCACTCACAATGTTACACTTTATACGCAGCACATTGGGACGACTGATTTGCACTGTATTACTACCTCTAGTCTCAATGTTAGCATCCACAACTTGGTTGAATCCCAGCAGCTTTCCTATTGAATCAGGTTGTCTAAAGTCTATCTTGGCATCGCATAATACTAAACATTTCAAGGTAGAGGGGTCCACAGCCATCTGAAACTTGACTCCATGCTTCTTCATCCTTGCCTCAAGCAGGTTGGCAATTGTTTGAAATTCAAAACTACCTTCTGGCAATAATACTTTTTGCCAAACCATTACTGGGGCAGATCTGGTTTTCCTTTGAATACTTTGGTGGGCGGTATCACTAAACAAATGCTGAGCAAACACTTTACCTGTAACTTCCTCATGAGTCATTGCATAATCCTCCTCCTCCTCCTCCTCTGGCTTGACTACTGCCTTCTGGTCCACTTTTGGAGCCAGAAAATGTATTGCATTATTGTAACGATTCTCAACATTTGGTATAGAGTTGCAGCTTGTAAAGCTGATGAGTCCAACTTCCCATTCGCCATTGCTTGTATCAAGTGGCGGGAAAAATTCACTCTTCAATATTGAGGTTTTACCTCCAAAGCATAGCATCATGGTCTTGACTGCTCAGTGTACTATTACACAATGACTTGATAAGAGTATAGACTAGAACCTTTATACTATGTGGATGGGAGAAAGGAAAAGACAAGTGTTGTACATTGTTATTTATTTTCATCAAGCAAAAATTTTAAACATAAATGTCCGCATATATGAGAGTAGAGATCCTCTTGCTTCTGATCATAGTTGTACTCGATCCTTGTTGCTGGACTCGATCCTCTGTGCATGTAGTCGATAAACTCCTGTGGTGGTCTCAGGTTGCCAAAGCCATCAAAGTAGTGAACGATGCCATCCTTCTTCTTCACATAGCACACCCAATGTGTGCCAGCTCCATCACTTTGGTCCAGGTTGATGATGCCACACTCTTGATCCAGTGGTCCATTAGCTGGTAGAGCATCTCGCATGAATACTCCTCGAAATTTCTTCAGCTTGAGACGGCAGGCATACTTGTAGAGGTCGGCATCTGTTAGTGCTCGGTCAGGTAGAGCTACAATCATCTTCTGCCGCCACATTGACGGCGACGCACCCCGTTTCCCGTCTTCTGACGCCTCAGGTACAGGCCTTGACCCTTGGTTGCTGCTGCTGTTCTCCTCCTCTGTGCAGCTCTCCCCTTCCTTTGTTGTTTAGCTCCTCCTCCAAACTTTGCCTTGGCCTTCATGATGTTGGTTACTGCTAATGCTGCAGCTCTCTCTGCCAATCCAGCATCTGAAGATGTTGCCACACTCCAAGCTCATTCAGCCAAATCTCTGTCTGCTGCTGCTCTGCTCCTTGTATCACTATTCCTTGAGTAGGCAATGTCGTGCTGCTTGCAGGCTTGGTCAAGTTTGTTGACACCTGGATCACCTCTTGCTAATCGTTTTTCAAGCTTTGTACCTGGTCCACAGTACTGGTAGCCAGGAAGATGAAGTTCTACGGGCAGTACGTCTATTGCTTTGTTGACTATTGTACCCGCTGCATTTGTGATTGCAGAAAGTACTCCTTTTCCTCGGTACCTCCGTTTTCCTCTGCATACAGCCATCTTATGTCGATCAGCAGCCTTGTCATCTCATTTTATACCCTTAGACGGCTTGGAGATTCCCATAAGCTTTAACATTTTATCCCTCAGTTGTTCTTTACTCAAATTGAGGTTTTCTCTTGATGTAGTAACATCCAACATGACAGTGAGACACTTTTCAACCACAGCCTTTGAATGCTCATCCAACCTTCTCTCCAAATACTGTTTGTTAACTCCATCTGTAGCTTGAATTGGTTCTTGCATATCTGTCAGTATTGAATTCTTAAGGCTTGTCATTACTTGCAATGTATCCACATCTCTTCTCTTTGGTAAATGGAATGACATCATATCTCTACATGTAATCAGATTCACAGCATCATGATTGCTGCGTGGATTTGCCAAATTGATCATACGCCTATGGCGGGCATTGATGTTTCCCAAAGAATTCATGTTTACTCTTTCACTTGAGAGACTTACTGTCTCTTGTTGCAACGTTGTTGCCTTATATAGTGTGCAACTAGTATGCAGGTTTACCAACTATGTAACCACCTTCCTCCAGCTCTTCCAAGATTGAGTTGATTTCATTCTCATGTCCAGTGTTGCCAACTGCTTTAGACTGATCCAGCAGCTTCAGTCTGTCCACAAGTTCGTTGGGGTCATTGTAGTAGACATATTCAATCCTGTTGCCATCACTTGCCACCATATTGAAAGGTGCTACCAGTCCTCTTCCAGCAACTTTGGCTCCTTTTCCACTGACTGCTTCTCCTCTTATCAGATCCCTGATTGTCCTCTTGTACTTGATATTGTTATAGTTTGCAATTCTGCCATCTGGACTGTAGTTTTCTCTGTAGACATTGGTAAAGTCCAGAAGTAATTTATAGGCGTTCAAGTCGTCCCCTTCCAATTTTCCTTTGTCGGGCATTTTCATGAAAATCAACTCACAAAGGCCTGGTGTAGCTCTAAAAGTCTTTTCAATTCTACCATCTGCAGGATTAGACAGCACAATTTTGTTACCTTTAGGTCCAAAGGTAAGCATCTTACTGCCTAGATAGTATGAGTTGTTTATCACTTTTGGTCCAAATGCATCATCAGAGTTGTAGTCCTTGCGCACTGATCGCATAATGTACTCTCCCACTGGTTTTGAAGCCAGATCAGATTGGGCCAAGGCTTGTTGTGCCACATGACTGCTAGTATCAAGCAATTTCTCAACACTAAGGTTTTCCTCATCATCATCATCATCATTATCATCATCATCATCATCACTCATGTCCTGATGCTTCCACAATTGTCGTGCAACACTTGAAGTACTTGCAGCTGGACTTGCATCTTCACCTGTTCCATATGCTTCATAGATTGGTGACTCTTCTTCTCTAATATCTGGCAGTGGTTGCAGTCTATGCCTTATCCTTCCTGGATAGGGAGTGCTGCTGCTGGCTGGTGTTGTTGGTGGTGTAGGCAATATACGGGGTGTATCCAATAATGGTGTAGTCATTGGAACTGACTGTTGTTCTTGTTGTTGTTGAGCTGGTGGTTGAGAAGATTTGAGTGCTTCAACAATAGTGATAAGCGGATCACTGATTGGCTTGAAATGCTTCGCATTCTGCTCCTCTGTCAATTCCCTGCCCAGTGTCAGCTCTCTATGCTTCCGCTTGATGTTACGCTTCAGCTTGGCAATCTCCATGATGATTGGTGCAATCTCCTCCACAGTTTGCTTCTTCTTCTGATACATACTCTTCATCTATTTGTCCATCTCACTCGCCATTCAGTGCTAGACTGAGCATAATCACTGTTGTGCTTCAACTAAAAATGTATCAAGTCCTTTCCTGTAGCGCCCTCTATTCTTGTCTGAGGACTGATCAATTACAAGGAATGCATGCATGGATGATGACCATATGTCATTGCACATTCTTCTGAATTCATCAAAGGTCATGTCAGATCCCACATGATCCCTGTACAAATGTTTCATATTCAGTTCATCTTGTTTAAACATGATTAGAAAATTGGCATTGTCACGTATCAACTGTTTCGGTATACGACTATAAGTCTGTGCCAGATAAAATGCATCAACATTACTGTGTCGACCAGTGGTAAAGTAACGTCTGATGGCTTCCTGTTGCTCGCAAATCACATCATCGAAAATTATTATCGAATTGGTGGGCAACTCATGTGGTGCAGGTATCTCTCCACAGCTGTCACACTCAGTGTAGCTCAGTTTAGGTCCAAGGTCTTCCATAATGGTGCGCAGTAGCTGATACTTTGGTTGAAATGCAGTTTTTGAGTAGAGATAGATATTTGAAAATGAGATTCCTTCACAATCGAAAAGCATGTTGAACAGTAAATTGGTTTTTCCACAGCCTGATGGTCCACATATAATGCAGCGCATATGGTTGGGGAACAAAGGTCCATGACATTTCTTTGCATTCATTTCTGGGTCGGCCAGACCACAGCCTCTCACCACTTGATCAAAGTCAATTATATTGAACCTGTGACTCCTTTGCACAACCTGCTTCATCACACCAAATCTGCTCTATCAATCCAAGAGTCGTGACTGCGATCGTATCCTTTCCAGCGCACCAACAGTTTATTACCTTTCCTCTTCAGCACTCTGGCAATTTCAAAAACACTAGGTACTTTGGTTTTCACAATCTCTTCTGCATAGAATCCTCCTTGGACACGCTGTCCTCTGCAATCTTCCAACTCGTATGTTACAGGTACAGTAGGTCTCACACGTGTGACAGTGAACAGTTCATTTGTCCAATTGGGTAGGTAACCCTTGTCAAATGTCATTTTATACTTGCTTATGCGCACCTTATCACCTGGATTGATTTTTTGGTGAACACCTGGATAGAACCTGTTCTCAGATTTGTCCAACAAGCTCTGCTGATACTCATGACGTTGCTCACCTAGTCTGGAAAGCAGCAATGTCTCATGCTCTTTTGTAACATCAACCGGTCGCATACCTATTGTCCTATGGATTCTTCCATTATACTCTTTGACAAGTGAGGTTAGAATATCTGTCCAGCGATAGGTTCCACGCTCAGTGAATTTGATCCACATTAAATGTTTAAGTGTTCTGTTGAAACGTTCCACTATTGAGGCCTTCTTATCTGAATATGTTGAATAGTGATTGATGTCATAGTGTTTCACAAGCTGTTGAAACTTTGAATTGAACCACTCTTTACCATCATCAGTTTGCAAATGGTTCATTGGATTCTGCTCAAATATAGGATGCATTGCCTTGACAACTGCATCAGCCGACTTGTTCTTTATTGGAATAGCATAAGCATACTTGCTGAGACAATTGATAATTGTAATAATGTACCTGTAACCTTTGTTCTGACGTGCATATGGTATCATCTCAACAAGATCAGCCTGATAGAGATCATCTAGACCTTTCACAGTTACCATACGTGTTGGGAAATTCCGACGAGCTGACCTGTGCAACTCTCTTGCTATTGTAGCCTTCTCCATACTGATAAATATTAAATGTATACATAATATATATAATAGATGTCTATCCACTAGGCATTGAAAATGGTGCCAGAAATATCCAAGTCAGTGATTACGTAATGTTGTGCAATTATACACAGACATGTTTTTTCCTGCATTGGAATTGCGCCAGAATGTCAAGGCCAGTGATAACTCTAGAAGCAGGTACCTGAGAGGGTCACTTTTAGGGTGAGGGGGGTCACTTTTAGGGTGAGGGGGTCACTTTTAGGGTGAGGGGGGTCACTTTTAGGGCGAGGGGGGCCACTTTTAGGGTGAGGGGGGTCACTTTTAGGGTGAGGGGGGTCACTTTTAGGGTGAGGGGGGTCACTTTTAGGGCGAGGGAGGCCACTTTTAGGGTGAGGGGGGTCACTTTTAGGGTGTGGGGGTCACTTTTAGGGTGAGGGGGGGTCACTTTTAGGGCGAGGGGGGCCACTTTTAGGGTGAGGGGGGGTCACTTTTAGGGTGAGGGGGGCCACTTTCAGGGTGAGGGGGGCCACTTCCGGTTTGACTTCCGGTCTGCTACGTCACTTCCTGTCTGCTACGTCACTTCCGGTCCGGGGTCAAGGTCAAAGGTCAAAGGTCAGGGTCAAAGGTCAAAGGTCAGGGTCAAAGGTCAAGGGTCAGGGTCAAAGGTCAAATGTCAGGGTCAAAGGTCAAGGTCAGGGTCAAGGTCAAGGTCAAAGGTCAAGGTTGCGCCAAAAGCGGCAAAATGTAACTACTGGTAATATATTATATTTGTTATGTGAATTTAATTTAAAATTGTATAAAGTAATCGTATTATTTACAGCAAATTCATCCAGTTAGTCGTGACCATCGATATACAACACAACGATGTATAAGAACACTTATATAATTAGATGTGTTCTTATATGGTCGTGACTGGTTGAAAATCCTTTTTATAATATTGAGGAGTTTTTTGAGCATTCTGACATAAACTTTTAGCAGCCTAATAATTAGGGCTGTAACACGGTACTGAATTTTTTATTTATGTATAGGCCTATTTCTTATGTATAAAATGAACTCTTTAAATTAAACTCTTTTAAACTAAGGATGTGTTCCGTTTACATGACGTTGTCAATACAAGTATTCGTTCAACACATTTGTATTCTCACATAAAGTATAATAGCGCTTCATATACCGTATCAAAAAATGACGAAAAGTAAATAGAAATTACATTTTCTAAAAGTTTGTCCAATTGTTTGTCTGATTTCACGGTCTAGAAATCCAGATTCATTTGAATCGGGCAGCCTTCTTGTTCTGTGTATGAATGAGAATATAGAAACTTTTTCGGCAAAGCGTGGAAAGTCGTGAATCATTCCCAAATCTTTTTAGCACTTGCAGCCGTAGAAAACTGGAGCCTCTACCTCCATCTCCAGCCCCATATGCTTCTTCCATTCGACGCAAGAAGGTCGTAAAGTGCTTTTCCGATAAACTTCTCCTCTTTTCCTCCGCGCTTTAGGTATTATTTGGTGTGATCCTCAGCTCATTCAAGTGCGAGATGCATCAGCACAGAAATCCCATCGTATAAAGTAAAATTGATGATCCGTGTCCCATAAATTCGGTTTGATACAAAATAAAGCTATTGGAAGAGTCCTATACTTCATTATATATCATATATCCAATGATACATTGTTTTTACCTGTTAAATAACTAATTAACATTTTATGGATTTCTTCTTCCATGACAAACTGCGTTGCTAATATTAACTTTTTAAGTGAATTCAACGACTTGCAGTCAATTTTTCATTAAGAATAAGTACAATTTACTTACTCTGTAGGCCGAACGTTTTCGAATCTTTGAGATCCATTTTCAGAGGCGTCCTCCTTGATCATCGATGTCAGTTTTTTGGTTAGAAGAATTGTGGTTTTTTTAGAATGTGATCAAAAAGTTTGTGTGGTTTAAAATTTAGTTTTTCGTTGAGGATGTTTTGTTTATTGTGTGTGGTGTGTTAGTATATTTCAAATTTATTGTTCCAAGGGCTTGAGTTCAAAAGCTGAATCGAATTCCGCCGACCATATCATTCAAACTGGACACACTTTTACTGACACACTTTTACTAAAGGACACGAACTCAACACCTTGGAACAATTTGAAATATACAAACACACCGCACACAATAAATAAACATCCTCAACGAGCAACTAAATTTTAAATCACACAAACTTTTTGATCACATTCTACAAAAACCACTATTCTTCTAACCAAAAAACTGACTTCGATTATCAAGGAAGACGCCTCTGAAAATGTATCTCAAAGATTCGAAAACGTTCGGCCTACAGAGTAAATAAATTCTACTTATTCTTAATGAAAATTTGACTGTAAGTCGTTGAATTCACTTAGAAAGTTGAAATTAAAATTTATTTAAGAAAGTGATCCTCACATCAATGTTGACCACGCGGTGAGCGTGGTGTTCATACGATTGTGATGTTCAGTCACGACCGCCCAAGACTGCGTTTGAATGGGTGACCGTGTTTCTATGACTGTGTTATGAGCATTATTATCACAAGTTAGTTTGAAGTAACTGACAATTTAACAAACTGATAAATATACAATTGTGGAATTCGAAATGAATAAATTGTTTCATTTCTATCACCTACCCAGTGGTTCGGAACCCACCTAAAGTAGTAGGTCCACCATGTTCTTCATTAATTAATTGATTAATGGTATTGGTCACGCGGTGAGCGTGGTGTTCATACGATCGTGATGTTCAGTCACTACCGCTCAAGACTGCGTTTGAATGGGTAACCGTCTTCTATAATTTTGTGTTATAAGCAATATTATCTTACCTTATATACCTACCCGTTGGTTCGGAGCCCACCTAAAGTAGTAGGTTCATCATGTTCTTCATAACATGGCTCAGACGGCGAGGTGGAACTACTACTAAGAGTCTCCCTAGCAATGAAAGCCATACGCTATATTTTTCGAATCGCCCACTTTGGTGTACCTTGAATCAATCATTATTATTTCTTCATGGATGCTTCTTTCAGTAATCCTTCATTCTCTCCGATGTTGTCTTTCTTCTCTCCTCTGATACTACAGTACCTCTTCTAACTTTAGGATGTTCTTGGAATCTTCTATTTTCATCTTTCAACAAATTAAAAAAAAAAATGTACAGTGCTCTTGATTGTATTCTCTGTTATATTCAATTCATTAAAATCAAGTTGAACTTAATTGAACCAGTTACATTTTGCCTTTCTGTTTTCGAAAAGTCGAATATTTGTCTAGTAAGTCTTTCCATTCATTTTGAATGTGTAACCGTAAAAACTCATTCTTCTTTTCTATAGGCTACTGTCTGAGATCTGGTCAATCTTCTTATAAAGAGTTTTATTTGAAGTCAAATGCACTTCATTGCTTTTGAGTTTCGGTCCGAAAATTTTCCTCAGTGTTTATCTTTCTTTCTTTTTGAATCATCTAGTAACCCTGTATTTGTTTTAAGCATTATTATCACTTACCCGTTGGCGTTGGTTCGGAACCTACCTAGAATAGTAAGTCCTCTGGCCTCTCAGTAGGTGCTTTCGGCCTTCTAACGGTTTTATAATACCTAAATTTTAAATTCCAAGAGAGCGGTTTTTTATTATAATGTATTCTTCGACAACTGAATAACTATCTCCATTTTTTGTATCCTGGATTGCATAGCTTTTTTGTCATGCTTATTATTATTAATATTTTATTAATCTATTATTGGATTTAATGTTCGAAAAAACGTTAGATAGATTGAAATTAGTAGCTCACACTAACAAAGCTTTTAAAGAAAGTTTTATTGACAGATTTTGATAATTATTAAAAAAGTTTAATGGATAAATCAGTGCCGTCTTACAATTCTGTGGGCCCATGAAAATGAAAGCACTTGGAGCTTCTGACAAAGTATATTTGATACTTTTGTCATGAACACTGTTTCTTAGCTGATATTACAGGATCAATGACTGCAATTGGGCATCAGAAGTGGTGGTAAAACATGGGTGATCAAATTAAGGGGTAAGATTAATATATTTTAAAATGGAGGGTAATTAAATTTCAAGTTAAATGACCACCACCTACTAAGTAATTAATTCTATTTCTGGATTTCTTGTTTCATGACTAAGTGATATGAGTTATGGCCTTTCAAGATGGGTTTCCATAACTCGAAAACGTTTGGCTTAAAGAGTGAGTAAAAATATTATTTATTCCTAATTAAAATTGACTACAAGTCATTGAATTTACCTAAAAAGTTAACAATTCTATTTCAATACAGAAATAATATTTATTCTGTATTTTGACAACATGAAATCTTATAATAATAGCTTATTGAATCAACAATTTCAAGTACAATATATATCATTACCATTTTAGTTTCAGTACTGTACATCATTTGTAATATGAATAATTTCATTTGTGGAGTAACAGCAATTGGGCTATTTGAAATAGTGTTTAGAATCAATTACAAGTAAGGTAAAAATTATAAGTACTCATCAATAATAATAATAATAATAATAATAATAATAATAATAATAATAATAATAATAATAATAATAATAATAATAATAATAATAATAATAATAATAATAATAATAATAATAATAATAATAATAATAATTCTTTCTTTCACACACTTATAAATGAAATACAAATATAAATACTATATAAAAAAATAAAAAAAATTTATCTAACCAAAGTTACAACAGGCTATAACATAGATGTGTGCGTGAAATTAGGTACTCCCGAGGTAGACCTGTATGGGAGTTATCATCTTTTATTTTATAATTGGAAATGATAGCCGCGAGCCGTAGTAGGTATCTGTTCAATCTGATAGAGATAAGCTGCGTTCTCGTAGGTCCTGTTTGTAACGGTGACCGATTAGATTGGCCAGCAAAAAAGACAGTGTTCTCTGCTGTAAAATCACTTCCCGGTGGTTCGGAACCCACCTAAAACTGTAGGTCCAACTCATCAATCACCATCATCCAACTCATTACCCACGCCTGTGCGTCTCAAACCTATATGTGAGCTTCATCCTCAGAAAAAAAATATTTTTTCAAATAAGATTTCAACAAAAAATGTAGAAATTATTGGTAACTGTACTATTTCTGAATACTATAAAAATCTAAATAGGCTTGCATTATAAAACTAAGGTAATGGTGAACTAATGCTTTTATGGAATATTTTATGTTTTATGGAATGGTGACTATTGGTGAAAATAAGGGTTCAAGACTACCCCTACCTAGCAACCATCTATGCAAAGTTTCCTTGAATTTTTTAGCATTTCTGATTGCATCAAGAGGCAACAAACTGAAGGTGCAACGTGAAAATAACACCTACGAAATATTTCTTTATTAGGTTTGGGTTGGTCTTACAATTCCTGCATTCCTGAACTCATAATTGAAGTAATTGTACGACCTATTTCCGCTCCTATTGAAAAATGTTTCAAGGACCTTAATATAAAAGTACAAATGTCGGAGTGGGAGTAATTTTCTCTCTCTAAATAGTGGCAAGGATGGTGACACGCGTTTTCCCCGTTATTGTACGAATAATATATTTTTGAGCCCTTATTAGGGGTTTCATTTCAGAAAGACAGTGTAGTGAGAATTGAGAGAAAGAAGTGGTTCTCGGTGTTATCTGCTATGTAAATGTTTACTTCTAAGCAATTAATTACTCTGCTTTTGACACTTTTATGGTGTTTACTTGGACCTTTGCAGAATGTTCTAGTTGTTTGATTAGAAATTAATGGAGTCTTATCGAATATTGTGGAAAGTTCCAGTTTCCTTATCTATTTATTTAGAAGTTGATAGAAAAATCGAGACATATCTCAATTATGGAAAATTATATAAATAGAGGGAGATTTTTGTAAATTAGTTAGTCTTTTTCGAAACTCGTCGTGATAAGTGGCAGTAGTGACAGTTCCCGTTAATACAGACAGTGCAATCCCGTTGGCGCTATTACAAACCATCTAATGAACTTTCGTTGTCTGTAGTGATAATTCTTTTGACAGTTCTATAGTGATAATTCTTTTACTTGTTACTGTTTTACAGACTTGTGCTACGTTAGTTAATTGTTCTTCCTCGACGTTTCTTTTTGAATATTATTGGACAGTTTATTGTACAGTTATTTTTTTATTATTAGATCGGCCTTTTGACATTTAGTGATTGATTTTTGTATGGTAATATTGAAAACTCATTATCAGTTGAACAATATCGTTTTATCTGTTTTTAATTGCTTATTTTTCTGTAAGAAATTACTGAACAGTGTGAGTTGTGAATTTTTTGTGTAAATAAAGTGCGAGTGATAAATTCAAGTGTTGCCAGCGTTATTTTATATATAGAACCCATAACAATAGGCTGCTCCCCACACCACAACTCCGTACAGCATTCTACTCTGAACCAACGTATACAATTATCATTAGATTATAATTGGATTCTTCGCTATTAGCTGTGATGTTTTCCATGACGAAATAATTAATAATTAATATCAAAACTAACACTGTATTTCAATTAAATATATGATTTTCACTCACTTTTACTGGAGATACTGGATGAGGAATGCATTTCACTTCTAAAAAGAAGCTTTGTAAGGCTCAGGCTGACGAAGCTTCTCTTCAAGTTCTCATTAAATCATAATGAATGTAATTAAATTGGTCTAATTGAATCATAATAAATTACACTAGCCTAATTGAATCATAATAATTAAATCATCCCAAGTTGTTTGCTTATCAAACTTCAGAGAGACATTTCAAGCTCAGTAATGAATCTGATTGGAAACTATGCCGTATAGGCTACAGTTGGAGAAGTATGAGCATCAGAGCTCTGATTGGTGATGTGATGGGTGTGGTAGGGAGGAGTATTGTTTGTGAGGGGAGGAGAGGATGAAGTGATGGAGAGGGAGTGAGGAGTGCGATATCAAGTCAGTTGGCAAAGTTTAAGATGAGATGCAGAGTGACAGGTGTAGGGGTATAGGGGGATGCTGGATATGAGTTTTTTTTTTTTTTTTTTTTTTTTTTTTTTTTTTTAGGATGAAGCCCACATAGGTCTGAGACCTGTGCGTGGGTAATGAGTTGGATGATGGTGATTGATGAGTTGGACCTACAGTTTTAGGTGGGTTCCGAACCACCGGGAAGTGATTTTACAGCAGAGAACAGTGTCTTTTTTGCTGGCCAATCTAATCGGTCACCGTTACGAACGGGACCTACGAGAACGCAGCTTATCTCTCTGATTGAACAGATACCAGCTACGGCTCGCGGCTATCACTTCCCTAAAGTTGTCAGAAGGCTATCTAAGGGGAGTTGAGGAGGAGGAGGAGGAGGAGAAGGAAGGGGAAGTTTGATGATGATGATGATGATGATTATTATTACTAAGAAGTAGAACAAGGAAGGGGGGTTGCATGAGGAGTAGGAGGAGGAGGAGGAGGAGGAGGAGAAGGAGGAGAAGGAGGAGGAGGAGGTGGAGGAGGAGGAGGAGGAGGAGGGGAAGGAGGAGGAGGAGGAGAAGGAAGTGTTGATGATGATGATTATTATAGCAACGAAGAAGGGGAAGAAGAGGATGAAGAAGGAGGAGAAAAAGATACAAGAAAAGGAAAAGAGGGGGAGCAGGACATGAAAAAAGGAAAAAAGAAAAGAAGAAACAGAAAAAGAAGAAGAAGAAGAACAACAACAACAACAAGAAAAAGGAGGTGTAGGAGGAGAAGAAGAGTGATAAGAAGATGAAGAAGTTGAGTAAGATGAAGAAGTGGAATAAGAAGGAAAAGAAAAACGAGGAGGAGGAGAAAGAGAGGAAAAGTGATAAGAAGTTGAAGAAATAGAGGAAGAGAAAGAAGTAAAATAAGAAAAAAGGAAGAAGAGTGACATGAAGAGGAGAAGAAAAAGAAGGAGTGGTGAAGAGGGGAAAGAAGCAGAAGGAGACGAATAAAAGGAAGAAGATGGAAAACAAGGAGTAGGGGAAGAAGAAGGAGAAAAAGAGTGAGAAAAAATGAGGAAGTAGAAGAATGGTCTAATAATAAGGAGAAAAGGAAGAAGAAGGAGAAAAGTATGATGAAGAAGGACATTGAAGGGGAAAAAAGAGGAAGAAAAAGAAGAAGAAGGAGTAGAAGAGGTAAAATGAGAAAAGAAAAAAGAAAAAAGAAGATGAGGAAAAAGAAAGAATGGAAGGGAAGAATAAGTAGAATATAAAGAAGAAAAGAAGAGAAAGGGGGAAAAAGAAAAGGATAAGAAGATGAAGAAAAAATAAATAGGTCGAAAAAGAAGAAAAGTGAGGAGAAAAGAAGAGAAAGAAGAAAGAAATAGGAAGAAGACGAAGAAATAAGAGGATTAAGACGCAGGAGATGAAGATATCAAGTGATGTTTAGAAAAAAACGAAGAAGAAGAATAAGAAGAGGAAGCAGAAGCAAAAGAAGAAGGAAAAGCAGAAAATGAAAATAAGAAGACGATGAAGCAGTGACGTAGCCACGGTGGAGGGGGGGGGGTCCGAACTAAATTTCCCCCCTTCCAGTCCTAAATTTTATATAATTTTTTATTAAATTAAACGAAAATTAAATCTTTTTACAGCAATTGACCAAAAGCACATAGCCACTTAGTAATATAAGACAAAATATCCACCGAAAGCTTTAAATTTTTCATTTAATTAACTAAACATATTAGAAAGACGCCTAGATATACTAAGACAAAGCACTGACGTTAGTGTTAATTTTCAATGCCAGGTGAGCTAAAAAACACCGCTCTAGGGCTTCTATTTTTCAAAAAGTAGCCCCCTGGTCAATCGACCCCATCATTTCAAAATCTTGGCTATGTCACAGTATGAAGGCAGAAGAAGAAGAAGCCAGATGAAGAAGAAGAGGGAGAATAATAATAATAATAATAATAATAATAATAATAAGCGTATGGCTTTTAATGGTGGGGAGACCCTTAAGGGTAGTTCCACCTCGCCGTTTGTGCCATGTTACGGGGAACATGGTGGACCTACTATTTTAGGTGGGTTCCGAACCACCGGGTAAGTGATAATAAAGCTTGTAACATCAAGTCATTGAAGCACGGTCACCCATCCAAGCGCAGTCTTGAGCGGTCGTGACTGAACATCACGACCACTTGAACACCACGCTCACCGCATGATCAATCACCACCCTCCCCAAGAGGGAGATGAGAAGACAAGAAAGAAAAAGAAGCAGAAGAAGAAGATGTCTGGTGATGAGGAGTGAGAAACAAGGAAAAACTTACGAAAAAGAAGAAGGTGATGAGAAGGGAGAAGTAGAGGGAGAAGAAAAGGAATGAGGGGGGAGTTGTGCATTTGATAAGCGAGTGATGACATGCAACTTGTAATCAACGCAGAACGGAAAACAGGCCCTTTGTGAATGCCACTGTACGGTTCTCCTCTTGATGATAGCACTGTCAGCTCTTCTATCAGAAGGCTGGTGCATCATATTCTACCATCTGATAGTGGCATCAGCTTCCTTCACCATCAACAACTGCTGCTCTGCTTCAATCAGCACAGAGCCACGCAAAATCTATTTACAATCCATCTCTTACAAACAACCCTCTCTAGGGCCCCATTTGTAAGGATGACCGACTGGATTGGCCAGCAAAAATGACTCTAGTCTCTGCTGTAAAATCGCTTCCCGTTGGTTCGGAACCCTCCGATCAAACATAAACAAAATACATAAAAACATTCAATACACAGCAGAATATGAACACAACAAATCAATAAATTTCCTAGACCTCTCAATTACAAAGAACACAAACCAAAAACACAGCTTCAACATTTACAGAAAACCGACAATGACAGATACCCTAATACACAGCACCTCCAATCATCCAACACAACACAAACACTCAGCATTCAGATCAATACTACACAGACTGAACAACACACCACTATCCACCGAAAATTACAACACTGAACTAAACACAATAAAATACCTAGCACAAGAAAACGGCTACAAACACGACCTAATTGACAAACTCAACCATAAAATAACAACCAAAAAACAAAACACCAACAAAAAATACATCACAATGACATACATTGATTTGCAATCAAACAGACTAGCCAAAATCTTCAAAAAATCCGGCCACACCATCGCATTCAGAACAAAAAAAAAATAAATAAAAATTGCACTTGCACCAAAATCCACAATGAACACGAACAAATACAATCTCCCAGGGATCTACAAACTGAACTGCTCAGACTGTAACAAATTTTACAAAGGACAAACAGGCCGCGCATTCAAACAACGCTACAAGGAACATTTACGAGCTTTACATACAAAAACAGAATCTACTTTTGCAGACCATATCATTCAAACTGGACACACTTTTACTGACATCACTACCAACTTACACATTCTATACATAAAATCTAAAGGACACGAACTCAACACCTTGGAACAATTTGAAATTTACAAACACACCACACACAATAAACAAAGCAAGAATTAATATTCACTTCAATTTCAGAGAAGCTGGTCAGAACTATGTTCCAAACCAACTAAGATGAAACCAAAACTGAAAATAATGCAGGTTTTGGTAAGATTTTATTCTTTTTTCTCAAACTTTCACTTTGGTACTTAGTCCATATTTTATAAAAGTCTACAAATATAATGCTATGCTATGCTATGCTATGCTATGCTATGCTATGCTATAACTATGCTCTAACTATGCTATAAATGCTATATTATTCAAAACATTGAGGTTAACTTACTCTATAAATTGAGATTCAATTAAAAACTTCACTCCAAAAAATATAGTACGGTAGTCTTTTCTCACTTCAATTCTATTAATTTGAAAGTTCAATCGAAATGGAACACTAAAAACTGTTGAAAACTTTTCATCATTTGGGTTTGGGGATCGAATAAATATGTATATTAATTTGAAGATGAGTCTCCATGACTCGAAAACGTTTGGCCTGAGTGAGTAGTAACATTATTTATTCGCTATTAAAATTGACTGAAAGTTGTTAAATTTACAATGAAAAGTCAATATTAACAACGCAAAACGTTATGGAACAAGAAATCCAAGAATATTTATTTATTTATAATACATACTTCAAAATTAGAAATAATAGAGGCTTACAGTAAATGCCGAAACAAACCTCATTGAATACACGAGATTGACTCAAAGCAAACAAGGAAATCACAAAACAAAATTTGAAACGCTAAGCTAACAAAGAAATAAAGTCAAAATACATACAATAAGAGAACGTCATGAAATAAAAGCATAAAGAAAAATAATCCTAAATATTAATTAACTTTAAACAACAAAATACCAAAATAGCTAGAAAATCGCATGAAAACAGTATAAAAAATAACTCTAAACAAAGAAATAATAGAATGGCTAGAAACAAAATAGAAGGAATGAAGAGGAAAGTAGAGGAAAGAAGAAAACATATAATTTATGGTCTGCAAAACGAAGTTAACATCTAAAATTCCAGAGCTTGAAAACATTTTCTACTACTAAAACTGCACAAACTATCTGAGAAAGGGTGTCTAGTATTATTAATTATTTTATAAATGTTGACTATGCTATATTGTCCAAAACATTAAGCTTCATTTACAATAAAAATGAAGATTCACTAAAAAACTTCCCTCCAAAAAAATAAAATGAAACTTTCTTCAATGCTATTGATTTGAAAGTTCACTCGAAATGGATGGAACACCAAATTTTAAAAGCACTTCACTGTACTTTATTATTTGTTTTTGTTGGTAGAACACTCCCCAAATCATCCTTCTAATTAAAAGTGAATTCAAGATTGAAAGTTGAAGGGAACAGCGATGAAATAACAATACAGTTAATTAAAAATGACTATAAAAGATCGATTATCATGTTTGGGGTTTGGGTTGTTTCGAGAGAGACACGTTTTTTGTTTATAAAGGCCTTTCAGCACTCCCATTCCCACCTTTCATCACAAAATAGCTTTCATCTCCCTGCGAAAAACGTGTTACCGAAAGTTTATCATCTGATTTATCTCAGTGTGTGGATGCTCTAGAGAGAGCAGGGGGTGGAAAGCAATCTTGATCTAGAATAGGATTTTGCTAGCATAACACACCGTTCTCGATTTCCCCTTCTGGATTGTTCTTTGGGGAAATGCGGGGATAATGGGGTATAGACTTCGCTCTTCTATAGGGTTCCTCTATGCCGTTTTTGTTCAATATCCATCAGCAACGGATCAGGGACTTCATCAGTTTTTCATTGAAGGGAAGATCTTCAAGGATCCCTTTTTTGATCACGGAGTTCTAGTCTGTGATACAGAGTTCACTTCAGCTTGAATAAGGAAGCTCCTGCTAGGCTACAACATAGAATATAGATTACCAATTAATGCTATTTTTCTTTATTATCTGTATATTTTTTATGATGTTGAAGATCCATCTTGTTTCCACTAATATGTAATATAAACTTAATAAAACAACTTTTGAATGGAAATTAACTCACGTTATGGCGTGACGGCCGTTTCGCTCTGTTGTCTAAAGCATCGTCAGACGCTTGAGTGTACTGTGGGTCGTCTGACGATGCTCTAGACAACAGAGCGAAACGGCCGTCACGCCATAACAAAAGTTGTTTCCATTCAAAAGTTGTTTTATTAAGTTTATATTGTATATTTTTTCCTTGTAACTCAACCAAATATTCTATCAATAAAATTTGTAGATCCAATGTTTATATTGTGAAATCGTTCCATAATGAAAACAAATTAGAAGTTGTCAACTTTCACTTTATTGATACAAATGAATACAGGACCATGGTTTCATGTCTTACCAACACATCCTCGGCTGTACTAAAGAAGCAGGAGGCTTCTTAACAACAAAACTTGGTAGCCAAAGGCTACTTGATAGCTAGAAAGTGAATATGGTTATATTATGGTTAAACTCAACTTGAGTTTATTAAAATTAACAGATTGAAATAAAAATAAAATAAAATAAAATTGGATAATAAAAATTAAAATAAAATTAGAGAGAGTAATATCTTAACCTATTGAAACTTAATATTCTGAACCAGTCTTGAAATTTATCATAACCACTCTAGTCCTGACTGAAGTCTATACTACTTTCAATCTGTCTGCAACTATTTGTCACTGTGTCTATCAATTACCTTGTTCCTAGCCTATATTAAATGGAAGTAATTAAAAGATTCTAGTAAGCCACACTACTAGAAACCTGAAACTTACAGGGGAGCTTCAAAGCAAAGGAAACAATATTCTAACCTATATTTAAACTGACTAATAAAAATCTGATAACCAAAATTCAACCCCATTAATCTGTGCATCCTGTCCACATTCTTGTCCAACTATTTGCCTCTATTCATAGCTTATAATTTTATAAGGAAGTCAATAAAAATGTGAACATACTAGAATGTCACTCTACTAGAGCTTATAGGAAAGATAACATTAAAACAAAAAGAAAACCCCCAAATTCAAACCTATTAACTAACCAATATACTGGTTTTTCAATCCCTTCTTGACAGACTAATCAGAATACCTATGTCTATAACAGATTTTAGAAATGAACTGGGAATAATTTTACAAATTGCAACTACCAATGGTTATAAGCAACGAACAGTGTACAACCTACTAAACAGAAAGAAGCAGAGATCAGCCATCAAATCAGTTTACTCACAACAACCAGAAATTTTCAAAGACAGTTGGGTCACATTACCCTATATTGGAGCAGTCTCACATAGGTTGGGGAATGTGATCAGAAAGGAAGGACTACAGGTAGCATTCAAAACAGCACCCTTACTCAACACACTGATGAACTCTTCAAAAGACAGCATAAACAACTGGGAGAAAAGTGGAGTTTACAAACTCAAGTGCAGTGATTGTGGTGCTCACTATGTGGGACAAACTGGTAGGTCTTTCAAAACACGTATTGCAGAGCACACAGCAGCTTGGAGAATGGGCAACAAAAACAAAAACTCAAATTTTGCAGAACACCTTTTAGACACCGGCCACAATTTCAATCCTGATAATGATGTGGAACTAATCCATTTCTGCCAAAAAAGCAGGATGCTGGATGTGTTGGAAGCTATGGAGATCCATAAACTGGAAAAAGACAGTTCTATCACAAGCCTCAATGACCAAATAGAGTTTGTTAATTGTAACATCAGTAGATTAGTTCAAAACCACTTTTGATTTAGGATACAATTAGGACACTGAATTTTAGTTAGGTTGATTAGGTATATTAGTTCAAATAAGTCCAAATATTGCTTTCTTTGTGTTTTGAGGATACTTTCATCTAATATAAGATAGGAATAGAGATATATAGATAGACACAAATAGTTGTGTCCTATAAGCTTTTAACTCCCATTTAATATAGGTCTAAACTAGGAATAGAGGTATAGATAGACAAAAATATAGTCAGTATATTGGTTAGTTAATAGGTTTGAATTTGGGGGTTTTCTTTTTGTTTTAATGTTATCTTTCCTATAAGCTCTAGTAGAGTGACATTCTAGTATGTTCACATTTTTATTGACTTCCTTATAAAATTATAAGCTATGAATAGAGGCAAATAGTTGGACAAGAATGTGGACAGGATGCACAGATTAATGGGGTTGAATTTTGGTTATCAGATTTTTATTAGTCAGTTTAAATATAGGTTAGAATATTGTTTCCTTTGCTTTGAAGCTCCCCTGTAAGTTTCAGGTTTCTAGTAGTGTGGCTTACTAGAATCTTTTAATTACTTCCATTTAATATAGGCTAGGAACAAGGTAATTGATAGACACAGTGACAAATAGTTGCAGACAGATTGAAAGTAGTATAGACTTCAGTCAGGACTAGAGTGGTTATGATAAATTTCAAGACTGGTTCAGAATATTAAGTTTCAATAGGTTAAGATATTACTCTCTCTAATTTTATTTTAATTTTTATTATCCAATTTTATTTTATTTTATTTTTATTTCAATCTGTTAATTTTAATAAACTCAAGTTGAGTTTAACCATAATATAACCATATTCACTTTCTAGCTATCAAGTAGCCTTTGGCTACCAAGTTTTGTTGTTAAGAAGCCTCCTGCTTCTTTAGTACAGCCGAGGATGTGTTGGTAAGACATGAAACCATGGTCCTGTATTCATTTGTATCAATAAAGTGAAAGTTGACAACTTCTAATTTGTTTTCAAATATTCTATCTTTTCAAGAAATAAGATATTGAATAATAAGACATCAAGTTGAAACAACCACATTTATTGAAAACCGTGAGATTCTAGTTTCGGTTGTTACACCATTATCTATCTCAAACAAACTAAAACCAAAGTACAGAGTAGCTTAATTTTTTTTTTTTTTTTTGATGAAGCCCACGTAGGTCTGAGCCCACGTAGGGTAATGAGTTGGACCTACATTTTTAGGTGGGTTCCGAACCACCGGGAAGTGATTTTACAGCAGAGAACAGTGTCTTTTTTGCTGGCCGATCTAATCGGTCACCGTTACAAACAGGACCTACGAGAACGCAGCTTATCTCTCTGATTGAACAGATACCTGCTACGGCTCGCGGCCATCACTTCCCACAAAATTATATACTGAACAGGGAACGATACTGTTGGCTGCGAGAGAAAGTGCCTCTAATAGGCTGACTTCCATTGAAGGTCTGTGATTGGCTGAAGGCCAAAACAAGACCTGTCCACTGGTGGGAGGAAGAACAAGCAAAAATAAATAAGTCAAGATCAAGAACAAAAAAAACGTGCACACACAAAAAGCAACGAACAAAAACAATAAGTAGGCTGAATTAAATAAATGTGAAATTAAAAAATTGAAGCTCACTAAAATGCAGTACAATATTTTCTTGAAATTAAATAGTCTCAAGTTGACAATTGTAATAAATTAAGTAATATTCCATTAAAATTTTTACTTAAATCAACTCAAAACAATTTTTAGCTAGGAAAATGAGTCCAAACAAGTCATCTAAGTCTAATTGTTCAACTAAAGCTCAGGTAACAACGCGATCCCAATTAATTAAACAATCACCATCAGCTCTTTAAGATGCTGTAAATGTAGAAAAAACGGTTGCTAAACTATTGCGTGATCACACCGAGTTAAAAATAATTTTTTTTTTGGAGGATGAAGCCCACATAGGTCTGAGACCTATGAGTTGGATGATGGTGATTGATGAGTTGGACCTACAGTTTTAGGTGGGTTCCGAACCACCGGGAAGTGATTTTACAGCAGAGAACAGTGTCTTTTTTGCTGGCCAATCTAATCGGTCACCGTTACAAACAGGACCTACGAGAACGCAGCTTATTGAATCATCACTAAAAAATTCTGAGGAAGAAAGAATAGGGTTGGTAAATCGCATAAAATCTCTGTCAAGGTCAACCAAGAAAAACAGCAAAGTCTATGTTTTAAATTTATTTAATTCTAGCCTCCCCTTGTATTAGGAGTAGGTGGTATACAGGGCAAGTCAGTAATGGAAAGAATTTGTGATGAAATTTAAATGAATTTGAATTCGAATATTTTCAGGGTATGTTTTAGTCCAACAACTCCTCGACTTCCATTGCTTTTGGTAATTTGCCATGGCTTTTGAACCGATATGAATCGATTATCGAATATGCAGGTGGAGTTGGAATCCCGAATCTGCGCCATCAATGGAAGCTCAGAATTTAATATGAGCCACATTGTCGTCTGCCTTCCTATTAGCGTCCCTTTACTGCGAAAGGGTCACCTTCCAATTTCAATGAGCTTGCTGAACCGTGCTCATTCAGATAAACCTCGCAAATGCCATTCTATTTATGATGCGAAATTCTATTGAACAATGAAATCGAATTATTCGTACAAATATGTGAAGATATGTGTAACGAACGAAATGAAGAGTAGGTGGGCATTTAGTAAAATATTTACAAGGCGCTTACAAAATCATGAATCTGACTTGAATATTTTGTCATAAATAATTCTCATCGCTATAATTTATTCAAATCGCAGGTGCAAGGGGTGATCAGAGGCTTTTCCCCATCGCAGAAGCAGAAACAAAAGAAATTTTGGTATTAACTTTTTATGGTAAGTTCAACGACTAGCAGTCAATTTTAATTATTGAGGATAAATAATATTTGTACTCACGTAGGCCAAACGTTTTCGAATCATGAAGATTCATTTCTAAGGCGTCCTTGATCGTCAATGTCGGTTTTTGGTTAAAAGAATTACAGTATTGTGGTTTTGTAGAATATGTGATTAAAAAGTTTGTGTGATTTAAAATTCAATTTTTCATTGAACATTTATTTGTTTATTGTGTGTGGTAATATTACAAATTGTTCCAAGGTCATGGTCCTTTAGATTTTATATGTAGAATTTGTAGGTTGGTAGTGATGTCAGTAAAAGTGTGTCCAGTTTGAATGATTTATCGTCCGCGAAAGTCAATTCGGTTTTTGTATTTAATTTCTGCTTTCTTCTTATGAGGTGTATAATAGCTGTCAAGAACGGTCAATGTGAATTTTTTGTGAATCGGGAAGACTTTTTATGATGTTTATAAAAACCGTTGAATGGTGCATATCGATGGCCTAGATTGAAAACCTCGTATCTCAATTTTTTTCAAAAATGAGGTTTTTGTTTCTGTGAATAAATGACCTCGTATCTCATCATCTGAGCACAATAAATCTCGTCTATAACGATCATTGTGCCATCTATCGACGAAATTGAAAACCTCGTAGTTCAGACTGAGTCTCACATTTTGGTGTGAATTCCTCGTTTTTTGTATACATCATAATTATGCCTATCAGCACAATAACTGATGATAATAAAAATTATTTTATGAAAATTCGCCGGATCCTTGGATACTTTGTTCCATTGGTATTCTACTACTCAAGTTTTTCTTAAATAATCTTTCCTTCATGACAATATAAGATCCTTAGAAGCGCTCTTTTCAAAACTCTATGCATTTTTCCATAATTTGATACATTGCGAAAAATTAAAAAAATTATGCTAGCTAGGGTTTTCCAATTTTCAGTGTTTTGAAGAAACTTTTATGGATATTTTAATGGAGATATTGAGACCGTTTTTATAGCCTCAATTATGGAAAAGGGCAAGTAAGTAAATATCCAACAACTACAGTAAATGTAAAGAGCGAAAAAGGACAGATATACACCCCACATTTATGCAGATTCATTGAGCCCCGCAGCCAAGTCTAAAACGTGCCACCCCCAAAACGCTTTAACAATAATTAATGGTCATTTTCCCCCATTTCTTAAGCTTTTATCTGCAGGTAATCTTCTTGCATTAATCAGGGTAGAGAAAGTGAGAAAGAGAACTTGAGACAGAAAAGAGAGTGAAAATAAATTATTGTAATCATCTCTCTGGTCTATTTGAAGCTGAATTTATGGCCCGGTCGATCCGATTCAGGCTCCCAGAACGCACACAATGGTCGAGTTCCTGGGAGCTTCACCGGTAACTGGTAAATTTTACCGGTGGCGTCTGATTGGTCTACTTTAGTAATTCATAGACGTTAAAAAATTTGAACAGACCAATGAGACGCCACTGGTAACATTGACCAGTTACCGGTAAAGCTCCCAGGAACTCAAACAATCAACAAAACCCGGTCCGCGTGCATCGCAGCTTGGGGTGAAAGTTGTATTCAATGTTTGAATCCAATATACATTTTGACAAATCCGGTACTTCTGATAAATTTTAACTTATTCTGCAATTTTTAGAGCGTTTCAAGGTCTTCAAATACGTACACTCATGCGAAATAAACTGAGGAATCGAATAAAAATGGTTTCTATTGCGCAATTACAATAAATTTTACGAAAAGTTTGTAAATATATATAAAGTTTAGAGTGATTTTTTTTGTTTTTATCACAAAAACTACTTAAATTAAAAAATTTATCAAATTTAAAACAATTTTTCAGCTTTTCTGCATATAATATGATAAAATATTGTCTCCAGTCTTAAGTACCTTCATTAAGCTCAGTAAAAATTGAAGAAATCAGTGATTTTGACAACACTTCGACACCCTGCAAGTTTTTATTGGCGTGTTTCCCGACATTGGTTTATCAGACGTTCCTAACCTAGATTTTGATAAAGAATCACCTCTCCAAAGGATATTGTGATATCTTGAAATTGAAAAAATCAGTTTTATTTTTTATCTAAAAAACCTTGACAGCTTTGTACATAAAACTCATTTCATTCAAGTGAAATTGTTTCACCAAATTTCTCACTGGAAATGACCACTTTCAACCCTTCAAACATCTTACAGTTTTCAGAATAATTGAAATTCTTTTTTTTGTGATTGAGCATCTCCGAAGATTATCAATAACTATTCTGAACCGAGTGATAGCCGGGTGCCGTAGCAGGTATCTGTTCAGTCAGAGATAAGCTACGAAACTCCCGGGCGCTCTTTGTAAGGGTGACCGATTGGATTGGCCAGCAAAAAGACTCTGTTCTCTGCTGTAAAATCACTTCCCGGTGGTTCGGGACCCACCTAAAACTGTGTAGGTCCAACTCATCAATCACCATCATCCAATTCATTACCCACGCACAGGTCTCAGACCTATGTGGGCTTCATCCTCCGAAAAAACCTTGTAGGATGTTTCAAGGTGTGAAAGTGTTATCAAATCTGCATAATGAATTGGAGAGTCGAATAAAAATAGCTTCAAGAGAGTAACTACAGTAACTACAGTAACGATTAAGTAGCGCAACTACAAAAAAACATGATTTTACGAGACGCATTTCATGGTTTCTTGAAGATAGCTCTTTGTTTTAGATTACGTCTTGGAGACTCCAGTTAAGGAGTAAAAGTCAAGTCTGATCAACAATTATACACTAGATATCATAATTACTATTGAAAAAAAATCTCTAAAACTAATGCAGATACAATGCTTGAACCAGTTTCATTCTATTCATCAGCTTATTTACCATGTGACAACATATATTTTCAACTGTAAAACGCTCTAATTACCTCAGAAAAAAATTAAAATCACGAATTTTTTGCAACCTTTGGTGATGTTTTATCAATAACTACTGTTCTGTATGATGTTGAGGATTCATCTTGGTTCCACTAGTAGGCTTATATAATAAAAACTTTCAACAAACACTTTTTAGTGGAAAAGAAATTTGACTCACGTTATGGCGTGGCGGCCGTTTTATTATAATAACTGTTCATTTCCGAACGCTAGTTCATCAGACGTTCCTATCTTCCTTTTTTGTGTAGAATCACAAATTTTCGATCCCGAAAAAAATTAAAAAAAACTGCAGTGTGCTAAATTAGACATTTTAGTATCCAAATTACAGTACAAAAAAAGCCTATTGAAGCTAGTATCGACATTGCTCAGTCGACCATACATCGATAGCACAGTATCGATATATCATTACAAAGCGGCAATTTTGAGTGTCTACGATTTGAGCCGCGTTTTCGTCAATGTATTCGAATCTTGATTTTCAAGGGATTCAAACTCACATTCAAAGAATGCTTAGGTGAAATGAGGCTCAACAAAGCAAAGGAGTTGGTTGATCAGGTCAGAAGTACTTCATCCCCCCTCATTCAGCTATCCTATATATTCCTATTTGCTTTGACCGCAAATGCAGTGACTTACATTTTCATGTTATCTTAACGGCGGCACTATATGGACCGAAATTTGGCGCCGACAGACGCGTTGTGAAGCATCCGAGAGGCCGGATTTATGCCTGTCGATGCGATCCAAACGGCTGTACTAAAAATTAGTCATTCTACATATATGATGAAGTACGTGAGTACATCTCATACTGTAGAAATTGGCGCCAAAAAATTCGCCTCATAACATGGACAAAATTAATCGGCTGGGCATAAAACAATTTTTCTATTTGTATAGGATTTCCCTAACATGAAAGGAGCTAGACACAAAAAATAACTATATACTTTCTTCGAATACAAAATTTATTAGAGCATTGAAAAATACAATAATTCTGGCACATACATATGAATTATAAAGAACTGATATCAATAGCAAACATTCTAACAAGTTTATTTTTCATGATGAATAATTCTTGTTTCAGAAACTTATTCTTATCGTTTTATCGCGGCACGTTGATCAAAATAATACTTAAGATATTTTAATGGACAGAAGCAATTCTGGATATATCACAGAGTTACAACATGAATTTAACAAGAATTCTTGGAGAATTCGTTTTTACTTTCAAATAGAAATTTTACAGTTAATTGGTGGATTAATATTTCATAAGAGAAAATGTGTTCGAATCTGTTGGCAGTCCATGAAATGGACATTTTTATAAATAGCTTGTTAGATAATCTTTCAACAAAGATGGTGGATTTAATGATGGTACTTGAGACCCAAATTTCTCGCCAGAAAGCACAAGATGTCTGTATGCTCATCGATCTGAAAAAAGAATAATAAATAAATAGAACGATATTTGTATGATTTGATAAAAGTATAAAGTAGGTCACCTGTAACAATGTTGTCCAATATCAATCACTGAAAGAAGCGGCTAATGCCGGGTTTATAGATTTTTCGTTGTAAATTTGTCACAATAAATAAATAAATAAATAAATTAATCAGTTGATCAGTAAATCATTCAGTAGCTATTGCTTCAATAGCTGCCCTAAAGCTTGTTTCACTCACACCCGGCAGTCAGATAACCGGTGTCGGTTACCCAGCATGCATATTACAGATGGCGCAAAATATTTGTGCGCATGGAAGCTTGCTGCTACAGTCGGGATAAAAACATCGATTGTAGTAGAGTCGCAAGAAGAGCGAGAGAGATAGCTGTAAGCTCTCTGTTTCTCCACACACCAGGGGCGGATCCAGCAGCAGATTTTAGGGGGGGAAATACCTGAGTGGGATATGGTCCCCGGGGGGGGGGGGGGGGGGGGTGTCAGGATGTTTAAAAATGAGGCATAAAATCGTGAATTTAAGGGTATTTTCAATTGAAATGAAACCAACTTTACAAATTTAGGGTCGGGGGGGGGGGGGGGTGTGTTGCTGGGAGGGTTAGACTCTCGGTACAATAATTTACAATAGTAATAACTAATTTATTTTGGAGTAGTAGACCTCTAACGATAAATTGAAGCAATATACATGGCTATTTATTTCTGAACGGGGGTTCGGGGAACTCCCTGAGAAAATTTTTGAAAATTACCTCTCTAAAACTACATGTCAAGTGATTCTAGGCATTAATTCTTCTAACTTAACACTTCATCCCACGTTATGTGTCAAAGTAAATTTTGTCTAGTTCTTGTGTTACTGTCAATGGGAGATCCGGGACCTTACTTGAAACGTTCACTTTTCTATATTTGATCCCTCCCTGCTCCTGATTGGGGTAATCTATAGTACCGTAGGCTACTTGAAAATTTCTTTCAAAATAATTATTGAGAAGTACTCCTTGGAAACTTTTTTAAGATAAAATTCCTACAAAACCATATTTTTAGTGATTCCAGACATCTTTGACTCTTGCCAAAAATTGTCCCACAATGGCCTGCTAAAATTCCAAATTTTCTTTTGTCCCGTGGGGGGATATCCCCATGATTCTCCCCCCCCCCCCCCGTTATGCTACTGACACAAGCTATTAATGAAAAATGAAATTAACAAGAAAAATTACATACATTATTCGCAATTGAAAAACTATTCTGTAATCAGCCAAAAACTCCCAAAAAAGTTTTGAGGATCCAAGATCTAGGCTCTAGAGCGATTATCTGAGTGAATGTAAAGTAGTGCTAATAAAACAAGTCTGCTTTTTCTGCCATAGTAGTCCTTAGCCATGTATTGATAAGCTGCAGAATCCAGAAAACCCTTTCAGAATTGGCATCATTTTCAGACCAAGTACTGAAGTACAGTACACAATATTTGCAATAGAAAATTATTTGTTAGGCATTGTTCTCACTTTCCTCGCTTGTCAACAACTTTGAAAAATCTCCTTCATTTTCTTCTACTTTTAATTTTATCCTTATTTTTCACCGTTTTCGTCTTTTTTCATTTTCATCTCTCTTCTACCAATTTCTATTGTCATCTCTTTTCCACTTCTTCACTGTTTTCTATCATTTCCATTCGTTCCTCTTTTCTTCTTTTTCTCCTTCTTCTTCTTTTCTTCTCTCTCTTCTCCTTCCTCTTCTTTTTCTTTTCCTTCTTCTTCTCCTCCATTGGGTGGGGGGGGGGGGGGGAAACCCCCCCGTGGATCCGCCACTGCCACTGCCACACACACACACACACACACACCAGTTGTGTTTTCCTTACACGTCATCATAATAATGCAAGGTTGCAAATTGATAATATGCAGTGAGATATTATCTCCTCTTCTCAATCTACAAAATCTTTGATATAATATAGTTATTCTATAGTAATTCTATAAATATAGTTATAGACGCTGAGTACAGTGGTAGGCGATGTTATTCGAAAAGCAAGCATACTGAACCACCTCCAACCCGCCCGCATAATTCCCGACTCTTGAGTCCACACGCACAGATAATTTGCGCGATCTGTAGATTGTATCAGATGATTTAAAAAATCGGATAAGTGTAAAGCCCTCCACATATTTAGCAATGAAAGCGTATAAGTTACGAAAAATCATAATTTAGATATAAATACAGTGTTTACTTGTATTTATACAGCTGGGTAAACAAAACTGGTTACCCGACTACCGGGTATGTTTGAAACAAGCCTTAGAGCCGCTATTGAATCAATACCTAGTGAATGATTTACTGAACGACTGATAAACCGGTCATAAATGACATGGTAGTCGTTAGTGGGACAGTCGGCGTTGAAAAAGCACTTGTAAACAACACATGAAAATTATAGAATTTTAGATAATTGAATATATAGATATATAATTGAAGATAATAGACGTATGATATTAGAATTTCGATGGAGTGGCAATAAAATTAGAATTCAATGTTTCTGTCCACTCCACTGGCTTCTGTTTAGTATAATTCACAGAAACTGATTTTGTTACTATTTTTATCATTAATGTATAATATAATATCAAAGCTGACACTATATTTTTTCTATTTAAATTATGATTTTCACTCAATTATATGGAAGGGATGCATTTCGCTTCTAAAGAGAAGCGCTGACGTAGCGTATAAGTGAGTATCAATCATAATTTAAATAGAAATTTAGTGTTAGTTTTAATATAAAGCCCGGTCTCCACCTACAAACTCATCGTAAGTTTTGCATGATCATGCCAAGTTTGACAAATAAAACTGTATTGGCTGACGCATCAACACTATTCAGTTTTTTATCAGTTTTCGCTCGAACATGGAGGAAGAACTGTTGATGGTGGTGACCGTGGTTGCGATTTGTGCTAGAATTAGATTGAAGAGGAGTTGACGATTTAATTTGTTCACATTCTTTGCGATAAACCGTACGAAAAGAGTTTATTTTCTTTGTAACAAAGTCTTTGTTTGCTTGAGGATCTACTTCCTGACACATTTTATCAAAGCCGCATAAGCCAGAGCCTTTTTGTTTCTATCACTACATTCTCTTGATTTAATTTGCCATAGGCAGGGATAACTGCGGTATAAATCTATAAACTCACAAAAGAAATCATGAGACCAGTGCCTCAGTTCAGTCTTGCCGTCAGTCTTGAATTTACCCAAAAATCGAGCCCATCAGTCTTTTCCCGGCTTGTCAAACCTAGTGTTTGTCATGCAAAACGTCAAATGCTGTCCATATGAACAGTCTTATTTGTCAAACTTGGCATGATCATGCAAAACTGACGATAAGTCTACGTGGAGACCGGGCTTCAGATTGTTCATCAAGTATTTCGTCATGACAAACATCACAGATATTATTTATTGTACGATTGAAATTATCCACTCACCAATTTCGTGGTAGGTTTTCCACTGCCATGACCAGCTTTTGTCTCGATTCTAATGAGCAAAGGATTAGTCTGTAAAAAAGAAATTAATTTCTGTAGAATTCCACAATTTCAAAAGAAAAAAAAAACAGAATGAGAGTACTTGTGATAAAATTGATTTTATGTTGTTTTTGGATAAATTTTAATTAATCTAAAGGTAGCATTTCGATCTCGGCAGACGCTGCCCGGCAGCCGCGACCGTGGCTGCGCCTACTGCTCTTATGGATTTACATGCAACGCTTTCCGATGGAAGCGACCTGGCAGCGCCGCCAGGGGGCGTGGCTTCTGCGCGACCTTGGCAGCGCTGCCGAGCTGTTACAGAAGCGGTATGGTCGCGCTGCTCACTCGGGATAGTAGTTGTAGAAAGCATTCAATTGATGTGAAAAGCATTCAAATGGCGACGTTTACTGATGAAAATGACGTGTATATAACTCGGATATATATAACTATTATTATTATTATTATTTCTCTGTCTTGTAATTTATATTTATTAGGTACACAATTCATATAGCCTACAGAAAAAATATAATTTAAATAAAACTTATAAATCTGTATACTACATTCCAGCATAAGCCAAGAGCTTATGCGCTGGAGTGGAGTTCTATGAGACATTAAAAATTGAAAAGAAAACAAGAAAAAATTGTCTGCAAAATCAAAATTTTAGATTTTTAGATAGTACATTGGAAAGATCCGAAAGATTAAACACTATATTTAGCGATTTTATTTACCAACTGAACTATAGTAATTTATATAAATAATAAGTTGAAATATCTGAAAAAAAACACAGTTATAGAACTTATATTTTAGTGAAAGATAGTTACTGAGAATTCATTACTTTTCACCCATGCATCCACATCATTAAGCAATTTTGGAGTGATCTTTTCTTTTACAAATTTATTTGGCAGTATGTTGATTAATTTATCACAGATATATTCAAACTGTCTCCTACAAATACTTAAATCAGTTCTGGACACTTGGTAGGAATTTGCGCCAGAGGGACGTAAATTATAAATTGGTAATGATACTCTATAAGTTGCTTCACGAGTTCTAGCTTTCATTTATTCAAGTTACATACAGTAGTCAAATTTATAGTTAATAGTTAAGGCTTCATATTTGAACACGACCGGAATGAACAACTGTTTGCACTGGCTGCTGCTTGACTACTTCACACAGAGCGACTACTATTCTATTCTCTCTGACTGCATATGGCAGTTGCTGCCTGGTCGCTGCTACCCGACGCATAGTGGCAGCGCTGCTCAGCAGCAGCAATGTGTCATGGCTGCCGGGCAGCGACTGCCGAGATCGGAATGCTACCTCAGGGGTATAGGAGGGTCCGGATTTTTTTAAAATTTAGTGGTGTGAAAAGCTAATCTAGACAACTTGTTAGGCTCTAAAGTTCGAAAGAAAGTTTTGAAAAATTACTACCCAAGAACCTAGGTGGCCAGGTTTGAAATGATAAAGTTTGATATACCGATATCTGTGACTATTTTGAGTCAAAACCCTTGAATTGGAACTAATCATACTTAACTTATGTACTGAATCTCAAAATTAATACTAATTATTATAAGTTTCATATAATTTATGTCATTAGCCTAAAACGCACCCAACCCAAAGATCATGAAATCGGAATTTTTTTATCATAGCACACTGATTTTACACGCTTGTATAGAACTTGCATTTATTTGTGTGTTTTAATTTATAAAATCCCGATTTTATGAACTTTGGGTGCGTTCAGGCTAGTGGGTTATACTGAATTTTAACTTCAAAACTAAATTTTATACAAGATGAGTTTATTCAAAAAGGTGATTTATCAATAATTAACAAAGTTAATCCACTTCAAACTTGAAAATTGCATTTTATTTAATGTAATAAATAAATAATTATGGAGACACAGTTTTCTAACATGTTTTATTCGATTTCGTAGCTCATTTTAAATCAAAATTATCCATTTGAGCCCCTAACAAGTTTCTATATGAGTAAATATTGAGGAAAAATTTAAAAAAAAATGCATTAATCTGACTATAACTGTAGCTATATTCCATTACACAAACAGGGTTTCTGTAATCTGTTCGTTATAATACAACAAAACAGATAGAACCCTTCGGCTTTAATAAGTCCTTATCTATTAGTTATTTGAGAATTTTTTATTTCTGAAATTTCGGGGGGGGGGGGCGGGCTATGCCATTGGATGTCAGTTGAGGCATTTGACTTACTTTTGAAATTGACTGAATGCAAATTGTAAAGAACTTATAATTTTGGAATTTTTCCTTAATGGATCTGCTGGGTCCCAAATCGCCATTCTTTTAAAAACTGAACTAATCACGCTTTCCTCCATTTTCGCTAGGCTACTAGGATGGAATATCAAACACGACTGATATGGGTGGATAGACGCCAGGCGGTTCCCTATGATGGTTTCAGGGGGTTAGATGGTAGTGGTGGGCCAATGCGGTTACCGTCGTTCTGTTACTCACGTTATAAATAGCTGGATGGTCGCCAGGCAGGTATCTACCATCCACCATCCTACCAACCTTCCTGCAGTGCGGCCTCGGGTTAAGAGAGAATTCATTGTCACAATGGTAAAGTATTCCCACCAGTCACCACATTAACAGTTGTAGTGTAGGGCTTCGAGCACATGACTGCCACGGTCACGGGTTCGACTACAGTCTGTGTAATGATTGACGACTTACTGGGCATTTTACCAGTAACTGGTAAATGTTACCGGTGGTGTCTGATTGGTCTAGTCAAATTCATAGACGTTATAAAATTTGAATAAACCAATCAAACGTCGTCGGTAACATTTGCCAGTTACCGGTATAGCTCCCAAGAACTTGACCAATACCATTATCCTCATTACCCACTCAAAAGTCCCACACTCATGTGGGCATCATCAGCAAGTCTCTTATAAAAATTCTTCCAATGGCATCAACAAATCTAATATTATAGGAATTTTATGAAATGTAAAGGAAAATATAATGAAAAGTTGGCATTCAAGATTAAAAACAAAACCACAATCTACTAAATGTAGTTTATACAGCAATTGTATACCATAAAATGAATATCGTACAATAGAATGAGTGAGAACAGCTAGATACCAGGTTCAAATCTTGCCTGAATTTATAATTTTTTCCATACAGATCAAACTTAATAATTCTCTCAAGGCCTGCTAGCATTCATCATAACGTACCTCCGTCTTATCACTTCGTAACACAGCACCGTATCATCGCAACATCGGCCCTCAACAGTACACCATAAACAATGTTATGATGTTACGCAACGACGTCTTGTTGCGTTAGAATTTGTTACGGAGTGATGTTACGAGATAGTGTTGTTACACTGCGATGTTGCATGTCTGGACGGACCTCAAGACATCTCTTACTCTCTTACCCAGAGGACAAATTTGCAACGCATGTTATGTATTGCATAAACATACCATCATTCGTTTACTTTCATTCCAAGCTGCTATGTGAAATCATATGATGATTATACCTATATACATACTAGCATTCGTAAAATGATACCTAAAATGAAATGTATAAAGGTTGTTCAATTATTCACGCCATTTTGTTATAACTTAACATATCCGAAAATAAGCTCAATAGTAATGGCCAATGCTACTCACTAAATACATACTGATGTATGTAGTTTATACTTCTAAAAGCTATTTTACTCTCCAGACTATATAATAAAATGATTTATTCACATTATTCAATTTATAACTAATTATACACTATATTTCATGCTCAGGTGATCACGGAATTCGAAATTTTTAGTTGACTGTTGGCTGCATTGTAATTTAGCTATAATTGCTTGAATAACAGAACACTTTAATACCAAAAATAATGGCTCACTTTTATACTGAATGATGTGATGGATAGTAGCCTGGTATAAAAGTGGAACCATCATTATGATAGGATGTTTGTGCAACCGGAAGATAGTCTCCAGCCTTCTTCCCTGAAGGCTAAAGGCCTATACAGAATATTTATTTATCGTGACAAAATTACAATGAATGTGAAGGCGCAAAAGACTCAAGTCCAAAACTGCTCTCTTCACAAATTTTGAATATGTTACATTGTCCAAAACATTGAGGTTAATTTTAATGCTTAAAATTCAGATTTACCAAAATACTCCACTTGAAAAATAATAAAATTCCTTTCCACTTGAAGGCATTTAATTTGAGAGTTCAGTCAAACGAAACATCAAAAACCGTAAATAATATCAAATTTTGATGGAAACTTCCAAGCCGAAAAATACTATCTCATTAGAAGGTTTATTCAAAGGTTTGGAATACGTCATAACCTACATTACAATAAAAGATTCCTATACTTTTAGATGAAAACTTTCAAGATTTCTTTGAGATAGTCCACTCAATTGAATAAAATAAAAAGTTATTTGAGCAAATTTCAGCACATGTGAACTCACCTGTTTTGAACTGCTACCAATGGTATCCTGCAAGGTGGCAATGAACTTCAACGAGTGCAAAGGCACAACTCTGTCATCATGGCTGGCAGTAGTCACAAGTATTGCTGGATACTAAAATCATATAACAAAAAAAAACAAATCACAGATTTCAAAAGTTTTTGGAGAAATGAACTGAACATCAAAAGCAAATACTATCAAAAATTGATTCATACATTAGGCAATTTTTTCATCAAGTTGAAATGAAATAAATTCAATTAAAAATTATGCTATTTTTTACTTGCTGCTAGCGCTTAAGCTTCGGCTTCTGCTGGCAGCGCCTAAAATAAATTATGTTCATTTTTCGTTTCGTTTACATTAAAATAATCTACGTTCTATTTTTGGAAAATAATGTATTTTAAACTTTAATGTTAAATTTCGTTTAGTAGTTCCGGAAATTAAAAAAGAAGGGAAAAGTATTCTTATTTGTATTATCACTGTAATTAATAGGCAGTAAAGTGAGTTTGCTTGAGATTGATAATCGTGTAACAACCGAAACTAGTATCTCATTGTTTTCAATGAATGTGGTTGTAAATTCAGGTCTTATTATTCATTATGGATATCTTACACAATATCACCTTCGCCACTATTAAAGTTTGATTTAAAGATTTGAATTAAAAATTTTGAGAATATGGTAGTTTTGCTAATTTATTATAAACGATCTTCAATAAATAAAAAATAATAATAAAATGGAGCAAGACGGGTCATTAATAAGAATACTACTGCAGTCAGAACCTGCTGTTAATCTATGGCTTTAGTAGGAACTTTGATTTGTAATAATTTTTGAAAAATTAAAACCCATATTTGTTTACATTGTATTTACCTGTGCAACTAATACTTGTTCGACAATACAATTTATTCTAGCTCTAATTACTGTATTATTAGAGTTTGCGCAAATTGCCGCCAAACTTCAACGCTAGCTTTGAAGCCAGCTTTGCTTCGCCCGCGAAATTTTAATTTCATTTTAATTTTATTAATCATATGTTGAGCATCGTATCTTGTACAATATAAACATGAGTCATACAATATTCTTAAAATATAAACAGTCATCTCCATTAAAATACATTACAGTACATACAATATAACTGTGTTAATATGAGTTATTATAAAATAAATGTCACAACTTTTAAACTGATCTAAAGTTGAAAAATTCTTCTATGCTGTAGAAGCACTTCGTATGTAGCCAGGAATTTGAAGTCGAACATTGGAAGATGGGAATTTGGAATAGCTTGGGAAACATTAATTAGGAGCTGTGTTAATGAATTGCCAAACTGTGTTTTTCAACAGAAATAGTTGACTTTAAGAACAACAAAAAGTAATTTGTCCAATTAACATCTCAAAATTCGCTTAGTTAATTACAAAAAAAATCATCTCAGCGTCTTCCACTCTGGGAGCTTTACGTCTAATAAGAATAAAATTATAAACAACGCACTGTAAAATCTCTTCCCGGTAGTTCAGTGTGAAGCGCTCCATTTGATACAATGTGCCTACGGCCAGGTAAACGGCACCCAACGGCGCCGGGTATGTGTGAGGCCCACTATTAAACCAATAACTACTGAATGACTGAGAAACCATCTTTACATTTATTGTATTTTAATATGAATAAATAAAAAATAACTCTAAAGTACCTGAACATCTCCTGCCGGCTGCTTGACATTGTGGATAGGCGAATATTTGTACAAATTTTCAAACTGTTTAGGCTGCTCCGAGGATCCATAGTCCGACACCCAATGGCTTCCAATTGTGAACAAATGATATCTCAGCATGTCCAATACTCTGCAGACAAAAATATGAATTGAAAATGGCGACGAAGAAATAAATTAGAAAAGCAATATAATAATCCATGAATGTCAAAATGAAAATACGTATAAAGGTGGTGCGCCACGAGAATGGCATCGGTGAACATTTATGGAGGCCAAGGCCATTCTCGTGGTGCGCCACCTATAGCTTAATTTTGTTTTATTCAGATCTTATAATTTTTGTTCTCCTGTATTGTAAAAATATACTGAGGTAATAGAGAAGTGCTTAATCAGCGAAGTACCTTCGGATAATCTGAAAAACTTTAATAATCCTAAAAATAAAATACATCAATTTCCAAGAGACATACAGGAAATACCACAGCAAAAAATTAAAAATCAAAGTACATCACTGGATAATGAACATAGGAAGACAAACCATAGAAACCATAATTTCGAACAATATATGAGCTCACTAACACTGAATCCTGAAAAATTTAAATTGCAAACCTGCTCTAGAACATGCCATAGTAGAGTAGGTTAATTTCCACACAAAATTTTTTTATAAAAATGTAATCTTTGGTAGTTTTAGTCATAAAATCTTATAGGTATATGTATTTGTTTAGATTTAGTTTTAAATGGAAATAAAATATCTATTTATTTATTACAGCAGCTCCTGAGGTCGTCAGGAGCATCACGATAGTCACCGTTTCGCACAATGTCTCAATTCATACAACAAAGACGTTAGAAAGATTGAATTCTTTTCAAATTCAGTGAGATATGCAATTTAGCATATAAAGGTTCAGAATGATGCAGTTAATTGGATAAACGAGTGGAATATTCAGAAATAACAATGAATATAACAACATTTCTGTGGAACATCTTTGGAAGGCAGTTCTTTTTCCAATCTCTGCCGGATCGGCCATTATGTAGTTGCAAAGTAGAGTTGGAGTCGGCGTAGCCGAGTAGGATTATCGCTGGTCTGATAAGCCAAAGGTCCTGGGTTCGATCCCAGTTGAGTACAAGATATTTTTCTCGAGCCACTCCCGTGTTTCGGAGGACACGTTAAGCCGTCGGTCCCGGTTGCATATAAAAAAAGCAGTCGTTAAAAAAAGCGGCGAGGTGGAACTACCCGTAAGGGTCTCCCCACCACGAAAAGCCATACGAATTTACTTTAGAGTTATATTGAAACAATATCCAAACCTACATTCACTAGTTAGTTTTGTAATGTATTCAATTAGACAGACTATAACTAAATATTACCTATACCTTATATATTTTGGCCTACCAGCTACTTTATTAAAGCAAAGAGAATGATTTGAAACCTGAAGCATGTCAGAACATAATCCAATTCGCTCAAATATGGGAAGCAGATCAGCCATGTTTATTTTTTGTAGTTTATTTTTTCATTTGATCAACTTTGAAATTATCGCTGTATTTAAAGCGTTAACCGATTTCTAGTGTAGATTTGTGCAACCTCTCTATTATCTCCAATTACTTTCGTTTCGGATTTATAAGAAATACAAGTTTTACTCTCAAGTTGGCAATTTAAAGATCAAAAGCGGAGAATACTACTACTTTGTTTGGACGATAGGACTGTGTTAGTGCTCCTTTTACAAAGTGTAATTCTAAATTAATCTGTGATGTTTTCCTTGACAAAATACTTGATGAACAATCTAATATCAAAACTGACACTGTATTTCTATTTAATATATGATTTTCACTCACTTATACTGGAGGGATGCATTTCACTTCTAAAGAGAAGCTTCATCAGCCTCTATATTAACCCTTAGCGCTCGGAATAGAAAATAGTACTTCGGCCCTCAGGTCGGAAGGCACATATGCTGTGACACGGCCAGTGCTTGCCAGAGATCGGGTTACTTTGGGAGTGAGAGCGCCCACAGCTCGGTTGTCACACATGCCGTGCCATCCTATTTCGTCCGCTACAGCTCGGTACGGCACATACGCTGTGACCAGTGTATTAATACGCAGTTATTAGTTTTCTAATTTAGTTGTTCATATCACATCCCTAACAAGTGCTGCCCTACCTCAGGAAACATCTGAACTACTTCGACAGTACAACATTTCTTCCTTCATTTTGTTGTAGGGTTAGATTTTTGTTGAGACAGTGACGAGGCAGTAGACACTGCGTGTCACGCTCATCATTTACGTTCATAACTTTATTTGAAGTAGCATGTGAGCTCTGCAATTATGACAAGTAATAAAAGAACTTCATTCTGAAAAAATACGGTTTGAGAGACAATTATTTTCTATAATAAAACTAAACAAAATAGCCACTCAATATTCAACTGTCTAGAGTGAAGCTTAATTTCCGTTATTATTATATTTTATATTGCTGCAATTTTTATTGATAAATGTAATTATTCATTTATAATTATGACTAAATATTTCATCATTACAATAGCATATTTTATCAACTTATTTGCCCACAAAAGATGAAGCTATTCGAATAGATGAAGTTGCTTGATTTGAGAGCAGAATGTATCATGTTCCGAGCCAGGCAGTAAAACGCAGTGAGCTCAGCGCCGACCTGTAGCGACTATAGAGGAAGGCACAGCATGTGTGACACCCGGGCTGTGGACGCTTTCGCTTCCATAGTATCCCGATCTCTGGCGAACATTAGCTGTGTCACAGCATGTGTGACTTCCGAGCGCTAAGGGTTAATATTCTAGAATTAGTCATTGTACTTCAAAGTGAAATTCCTTGTGAAAATTGGCATAACCTAACATTTGGATTATTAATGGCCAGTTGCTCGAAAGAAAATTATATTTGACCGCCATAAGATGACGTCAGTGCAACGACTGCCCTATTGAGCTCCGTAAGATGACGTCATTTTACGGTGGTTAAATTTAATTTTATTTCGTTCAACTGGCCGTAAGGGTTGAAATTTCGCGATGAAAGCAGTTGTCGGCGAAAGCCTGTTGCATCTTTGCTTTATTGTATTTTTGTTGTGAATAAATAAATATTTGTGATGCTCGATCTTACCCGCACTGAACGATAGCCACGCGGAACAAATCCGGCCTCTGATTGCTGCATGCAGCTGTAAGAAGTCCGCCATTCGAGCTGCCCTGAATTGCCAGATGGTCGGGCGAGGTATAGTTCTCCTTTATCAGATACTCAGCAGCTGATTGGAAATCATCGAAAACGTTTTGTCTATTGAACAGTCGTCCGGCGTCATGCCATCGCTGACCGTACTCTCTGTAATTGATCACAATTTTATTTAGCAACAATTATAGACACTACAAAAAGCATCATATCAGTTCAATTATATCGGGGTATCTAGAACGTGAGGAAATCTATTTACGAATTTAAACTGATAGTAACTGGTGGTGATTGGTCATGCGGTGAGCGTGGTGTTCAAGTGATCGTGATGCTCAGTCACGACCGCTCAAGACTGCGCTTGGATGGGTGACCGTGCTTCAATGACTTGATGTTATAAGCTTTATTATCACTTACCCGGTGGTTCGGAACCCACCTAAAATTGTAGGTCCACCATGTTCCCCGTAACATGGCTCAAACGGCGAGGTGGAACTACCCGTAAGGGTCTCCCCACCATTAAAAGCCATACGCTTATTATTTTAACTGATAGTACATTTTTTATCCCTCTTCCCCTATTCTTCTTACTTTCTTATTGTTCTCCTCCTCAGGAGGTACAAGAAAGTGGAGCAAGCATAAAGCCAGAAAAGTGTAGCCGACGCCATTTTGAGCGGCTATCCGGCGACTTCCAGCTGCTATGATCCTATTAACATTAAAAACATTCTATCTGTTCAATTAAATCGGTGTATCTAGAACGTGAGGTAATTTATTTACGAATTTAAACTGATAGTTCTTTTTTTTATCCCTCTTCCCCTTACTCTTCTTATTTTCTTATTGTTCTCCTCAGGAGGTACAAGAAAGTGGAGCAATCATAAAGGTAGAAAAGTGTAGCCGACGCCATTTTGAGCGGCTATCCGGCGACTTCCAGCTGCTATAATCCTATAGATATTTTCCCCCCTTTTCTTTCGGAGGATGAAGCACACATAGGGTTGAGACCTGTGCGTGGGTAATGAATTAATGATAGTGATTGATGAGTTGGACCTACAGTTTTAGGTGGGTTCCGAACCACCAAAAAGTGATTTTACAGCAGAGAACAGTGTCTTTTTGCGGGCCAATCCAATCGGCCACCCTTACAAAGAGCGCCCAGGAGTTTCGTAGCTTATCTCTGACTGAACAGATAACCGAGGCTACTCCAATGGTTTAGTTAAGCAACGCTCTTGGGCCCTCTTTGTAAGGGTGACATATTGGATTGGCCAGCAAAAAAAGACTATGTTCTCTGCTGTAAAATCACTTCCCGGTGGTTCGGAGCCCACCTAAAACTGTAGGCCAAACTAATCAACCACCATCATCCAACTCATTACCCACGTACCGGTCTCAAACCCATGTGGGCTTCATCCTTCATAAAAAAGGTACTTAGGAGCTTTACCGGTAACCGGTAAATAGACCAATCAGACGCCATTGGTAACATTTACCGGTAAATGAAAAGGCTCCCATGAACTCAACCGATGTTGTTGTATTTGTTAAATATATCTATGAACTCCACTAAGCCTATCTTTTAAAAATGGCCGCCACTCTACACTCATAATTTACACTTTGTTGTGGGTTAAAGCTATAATAAACGTTCAAGTGATCAAGTCTACAACTGCTAAATCTTGATAGTTTTCAAAAAACCATTTCGAGAAGCAAATCGTTTTCCACAGATGATAATAAGCATAGTTCAAACATTTCAACTGACATGAAAGTGGATCTTGTAAAAGTGAGCTAATTAGTTTGAATTTGGCGGTGATATAGTCACGAATGGCGTCAGTTCCCAAGCAGTCCTTGATTGCTTCCATTTCCGGTCACACTTTTCTAACATTGGCGGTACACGTTATGCTCCCTCCACTTTCTTATACCACCATCATTATCATTATCATCATCACCTCCTGAATGCTATAAGACACTGATAAGACGGCTGTGAAACCCTTGAAACTGCAACATTGCATTACGTAAATCTTAATGAATGTTAACTGGATCAATTCCCAATATTTTGATTCTACTTTAAAATTTTGTAAAAAGCAGTTTTGGGCAATAGCCTGTTGTATTCACATTGCTTGTATGATAATTGAATGAATAAATAAATTCTTAGGAATTCCGATATCTTCAATTGAATTCTTATTATACACAATAGTAGTTTATGCAACGATTTTATTTTGACCCTTATTAAGGCACGAGTTAGATGTAAGTTATAACACGAGCGAATGCGAGTGTTATAAATATCTCACGAGTGCCTTAATGGCCAAATAAAATCGTTGCATACACTATTTTATCTACGACCACTAGTATACATTTAATTAAAACAATTTCATTTTACCTGTGACTGTCAGAGATACCTAACCTCTCATCTCAAATACGAGAAGTTATAGTAGATTGTTAGGTTAAAGCAGCTGGTTTGGCAGTTTGATCAAATCAGCTGATAGTTTCACATTATTGAATTACGATATTGATTCCATCAAAAATGCTTCTGATTGGTCCAGAACCCGTGTTATAATGTAGAACCTGTACTATAATGAGCTCTTTATGCAACGGGTTTCAAAAAGCATTTCGAAAAGACAGCTGTTTTGGCATCAATTGTGAAACTGTAATGTATACATTATGACATGGTCGTAGATAAATAATATAAATCTAAATCTAATAGTCAATAAGAGCACAGAACTTACCCACCACCACGGAGATTAGCGACAGCTAGAATGCCATTAAAATGCTGAATGAATACTACACGTGTGATACTAAATGAAGGCTGTATACTAACATTGAAGCCTCCATAGCCATACAGCAGAGTTGGATTTTTTCCGTCACCAGCAATTCCCTGCAACATTATCATTTTACACATAAGAATATGTTTTCATTTCAATCAAACTAATTAACTAAACTAACTAATTAAACTAAAAAAAGTTGATTACGATAATCAAATATATCAATGGAGAGCTTGCGCACATCCCCACTAGCAAAATAACGTTAAGGACGCATGTTTCGACATAACGCCGACTTTCAATTCAATTTATTTATTGTCAACAATACATAATAAAACATTCATATATTCAAACAAAAATCACATCACTTCTTATCATAATAATGAATATCTACATAAAACATCATATATGAAATAATTGTTACATCCCTCTTTAAGCAAAGCTTGTGCTGAGGGATGGTGCATCTCTAAAATGCCAATATCATATAAGACTTTGCTCATCAACATGAGATATTCCTCTAAAGAAATTAACATGACCAACCTGCTTCTCATATCTGAGTGGAATAGATTATGTTTTTCTTATTTTACACAAAATAAGTTTCAACAAGTAGTATAAGGTATTATAACATGACTCAAATGAAGAGGTGGAACTACCCTAACCGTTAATGGTCTTCACACCAATAAAAGCAATTAATATTATTATTATAATTACTATTATTAGATCCTCTTTAGCTAAGATAAAAAAGCTCGTAGACCAAAATATTAGACAAGAAGTAAACATTTATATTTATTCAGTCATATTTGAATTGAATGCATCACAAAGCTACCTAGTTAATGTAAGGTGTTATGAAGAGCAAGATGAAAAAAGAGAAATACAAGAGGAAGATGAGAAAAGAGAAAGACAAGAGGAAGAAGGAGAATTATATATTCTAGAAATAGAGATTCAATTGAATAGGGCAGCCTACTAGTTCATGTTATAAGTGTAGAATCCAATTAGTTAATGAAATGTAAGTTATTAAGAGAAAGAAGAATAGAGAAAGAGAAAAGGAAGAAGAAAGAAGGAGAATTATATATTCTAGGTACGCAGATTCTTTTATAGATTCATTTGAATCGGGCAACCTGTTAGTTCATGCTATAAGTAGTGTAGAATCCAAAGTGCAGATGGTCATCGCGATCATTGGTCACGGTTAAAAAAAAGCAGCTAGAAGTAGAAATAAGAAGAGCATGATGATTCGATTGATAGAAAAATAACTATTTTCAAAGAATTAAGAAATAGTGAAGCAGAATCTTTTTGGCAGATTGGCGGAAGCTGAACCAGAACTTACTTTTTTGTGAACAATGAACATGGGAATCTTTATACCATCCTTGCTAGTATAGAATATCTGTTTCGCTTCACAATTTGATGAATCAAATCCAGGCACTTTGATCTCTCTGAATATCTGAAAAAAAATATTATAATAATAATATTTTTATTTCGCCAAAATACAAAAATAAGAAAATTTACAATATAAAGTGTATAACACATTTTTGGACAGTCAGCAAAGTAAATACTTGAGCTGATAATAATATTTCATTATTATTACTAGTAGTTCTGTGAACAGTAGACCTCACGCCCAAGAATAAGAGTGCTTGCACAGAGGAACATACTCGATGTACTGAATGGTAATCACCATTGCAAAATTAAACAAAATCATCAAACCCAACCCTTGATTCGATTTGAGTAGTCTATTTCATTCTGTTTTCCAAAAAATGTCACTCGCTGCGTTTCTATTTTCCTGCCAGGTGATTGCTCAAATTTGATCAGATTTCACATGTCTTATAAACTAATTTATAGAATATAAATTGAATTTGTATCATTATCATTCACTTAGTAATCACTTATTATTATATTTAATTGAAATATTAGAAATGATTTGTTTCTCTCAAACAAACATGTTATTATTATGAATGACAACTGGAATCATATGAAGGTTCAACCAGATGAATAAGAGGGCCCGAGCCGAGGGCTATCTTGAAATCTGATGATTCCATCTTTTTTTTATGAAGAAGCTCATTTAAAAAATCGTAAGTCTCCTACAGAAGAAGGACTGAGTGCCTTTTCTTTTTTCTAGACAGACAAATGCAAAACGGTCGACCTGAAACAGAGACCTCTTTGTTCGGTCAACAACATATTTTGGTAAAGACAGATTGGTTGAGTTCATGGGAGTCTTGGTTACTGGTGGCATATGATTGATCTATTAAATTTATAGACGTTAAAGCTTTTAATAGACCAATCAGACGCTACCCGTAACTTTTTCCGGTTACCGGTAAGGCTCCCATGAACTCAACCAATTAGTACAGATATCAAACAGCATCCCCTGATTATTTACTTGTTAATTATGCCGGGAAAAGCCACATTTACTAGTGGTGAAGTAATGTAGTCTGATAGAATCTAAGAACTGAATTATTAAAATTTCTAATAATACAGCACTATTTATTATTCAATCACTGGTACAATACTCTCAGGTCAACAAAGAAAAAAGTCATTTATTCTAAAGTACAAAGGAGGAGTACAATCACAATACTCACTTTTGGCTCCAGTTCAGATTTGGTGAGATCACAATGGTAGATTATGCCTGGAGTAAGGAACGAGGTGAACTGATAGAAAATATCAGAGTATTTTCTTTTGCCGGAGTAACCAGAAATACAGCCCATCTCTAGAGGGAACGCTTTCAACAGCTTACCCGTACTCAGATCGTGCAATTGAAGGATATTCTGCAAATAAAGTGAGAAATTGTAGAATTTATTCAAATGAATAGATTGTATACTACAGATAGAAATAATACTATAAAATCACCCTGATTTTTCCCAACAGTCTGTGTGGTGTGGAAGAGTTATATTAAAGATCCAGTCTTAAGCTTCAGTTTTCAAATACGCGGATTCAGAAAACGGACAAGGCAGGAATGCACTATAAAAAATTGATGAAGGATAACGCCCACATAGGTCTGAGACATGTGCGTGGGTGATGAGTTGGATGATGGTGATTGATGAGTTGGACCTACAGTTTTAGGTGGGTTCCGAACCACCGGAAAGAACGAAAGAATCAATATTGTGGACTATTCCTATCCTGCCCGCTGTCCGTTTGACTGAGTCCGAGTAGTTGGAAACCAAGGCTTATACAATTACGGACAATATTCTGAACTAAATATGTGCAAACTTGGGAAAAAACTTTCATCAAATATACATACACAGAATAAGTAAAATTTACCACATGGAAAATATGCAAAACCTGATATTCAGTCATGAACAATGAGCATCAAACATCAAATCAGAATATAACCGCAATATATTATTTATTTATTCATTAATTTAACTAACATATAATCAATGTGAATACAACATTTTATTTTTACTGTTCAATGTATTCATCAAATATTATGAAATCTATTTATTAAGCAATCAATCCACCTGGAAAATTAAATAGGCGATTATAGCCTATAAATTGGATCAATAGACCTATATTGGCTTCTCAGAACTCACCCCTACACACGTATAGTCTTGTAGGGGTTTTCCAGTAACTATGTGCAAGTGTAATATTTTTTTAATGTAACGTGTATCTTTTGTGGAATAAAGAATATTTGATTTGATTTGAACAGGCTATTGTTCAAAACTTCAAAATTTCCAAGTAGAATCAAAATCATAGGTTCAAAAGAAATTTCATCTTGAAGCACAATAATTATTCACGAGTCTTTTACAAAAAAAAAATATTCAAGGTCAATTCACACACATCAGTTACGGCGCGTCACAGTCACAGTACCGCCTCAGTTCAGTCACGGTAACAATCAGTCACCTGACGGGTCGGCGCCGGACGAGTGTAGACAGCGTAACCGGAAACTCAGATAAGAATATATTTTATGACTGTGACGAGACGGACAGCTTGAAACTGAGACGCGCCGTGACTGATGTGTGTGAATCGACCTTCATTTTGATTTCACATTTAACAAAGCACTATCAAAGTCCAAAAAATTGTGAGACAATTTTGAATTATGAGATTTTTGAGCCAAAAACTAGTTACTGCATTAGCCGTGTTTCCAAGTATTTCCTTGAAAGACAGGACCTTCCGTCCTAACTTCGCCCTTTCATGTAAAAACATCACTGGCTTTTGAATTAGGGAAGTGATAGCCGAGTGCCGTAGCAGGTATCTGTTCAATCAGAGATAAGCTACGAAACTCCTGGGCGCTCTTTGTAAGGGTGACCGATTGGATTGGCCAGCAAAAAAGGCTCTGTTTTTTGCTGTAAAATCACTTCCCGGTGGTTCGGAACCCACCTAAAACTGTAGGTCCAATCATCATCCAATTCATTACCCACGCACAGGTCTCTGACCTATGTGGGCTTCATCCTCCGAAAGAAAAGAGAAAAGATTATCGACTACGACGTGATGTCAATATTCTGTAGTTCTGTACAATAATTTAAATCATCATAAAGGTAGATTGTTTGTCTGCATGCATAGAGCAATCTAATATTTTGGTCTACAAGCACGTTTTAGAAGTATTAAAACTGTTAAGTTTGACTTCTGAGCTCGTACATTTGGACAGCGTAAAATACATGCCAGGTGCATTGTTGGCAAACAATACATATTGAAATTATTGGAAATTCGTAGAAATAGAATTAATTATAAAATCTCACCTTGACATCATGCATATAACAAAGCACCAATTGATTCTTATTGACAGCCGCAGCCCAATCTAATACATCTATCGAGTGCTCCGGAATAGCAGTGATCCAATTTTTTTCAGCGGGATTTTCAAAATTGATTTTTATTAATCTGTAGTTGGGTGCATCCTTGTTGGTTCTAAATAATATTTCTGGCCCATCATTTGTGATGTACTGAAATTGAAAAAAAAAATGCTTGATAAATTGATGTGTTATTTGTAAGAAAATAACGTGACAACTTATGAATACATAGATTAACGCCATTATTTACAATTTTGTTTGGTACTGACAGGAGATTAGACAATATCTTGCATTCCATGTGGTGGTGAACATTAGCAGACCTGCCATGAACTGTTAAATTTGTAGTCTAACCAAAGAGCAAAATCAATATAAAGGAGTACATATTATTGACCGAACGAAGAGAGGTCTCTTTTCCAAGTCGACTGTATTGTATTTGTCTGTCTGTTACGCATTTACGGCTGAACGCGTAAACAAAATTCAAAGAAATTTTGCTTTACGGAATGCCCAGCGATGGACGTGTGGGGATTTTCAAAATTTACTTGCATTTAAAGGATATTTAAAAAAGGAAAGGCACCAAGACCTTCTTCTATAGGAAACATATGATTTTCACAATGAGCTTCTCCATCATATGCAATAGGAATCAGATTTCAAGATAGCCCTAGGGGCATCTTATTCATCTGGTTGAGTAATGATGTTACTGATGTGTGAATGATGGGTTAGTAATGATGATTCCTAAGAAAAACATATTTGTTTGATAGAAAAAATAATTTATAATATTTCAATTGAGTATGATAACAAGTGGTTACTAGGTAAATTGTAATTATACAAATTTAATTAATATTGCCACATAAAATAAATTATCAGACATATAAAATCTGATCAGCTGTCAGGAAAATAGAAACACAGCCTTTGTGATGTGAAACAAAGTGACTTTCTGTGCAAGGCAGACATGAAATAGACTACGCAAATTGATTCAAGGGTTAGGTCTGATGAATGTGTTTAATTTTCAATGGTGAATACCATTGAGTACATCGAGTATGTTCCTCTGCGCAAGCACCCTTATTCTTGGACGTGAGGTCTACTATACACAGAACTGTAGCAATTCAAACACCCTGCCTATAATTTAGGAAAGCTTAGTCATCACTCTGATGTGGCCACCGAGGTGGTCTCTTGACCGGTGAGCTGGAGGTGATGACGACCGCTGGCCAGATTAGGCTGGACTGCGGTGGTGAACAGTTGTGAGAAATAGTTATAATGTGAATTAGGAATAGTACGTAATGAGAGTATTGAGGCATAAGTTTTATGGTTGTAGAATCGGGAATTAGAACGGATGTTAAAGTATAGAAGTGTTTCATTTATTAAAATATATTTATCCAGTGAAATTACAGGGCCCAGTCCCTTGAAACCTGTTGGTGGCAGCAATACCAAACCCACTGCCTATAACGCTCGCCATGAGTACTACAGAACTACTAGTTACATTAAAAATATCGAAGACAAATATTGGAGTTCCAGTTTGAAATAAATAAATAAATTCTTATCAACTTCTGTGCTTCACATAACATTCAATACTTACATCAAAGTTAGCTTCCAGCTTGTGAACCACCTGGACAAGTTCAAGTTTGCCTTTAATTTGGCCACCGGGTACCGCGTGCAGGTCTGAGAAATACAACAGCTGATCCTTACAGTCCTTACAAGGATATAAGATCAGCCATCTTCCACAGTCACTAACTTCTGCTTGTCTAGAAATAACAGAAAAATAAGGACTCTTCAAAAATAACAATATTTTAATATTTCAGTTTCTTGGAGTCAAGGCGTACAGGATAGCACACAACGTGTTTTCAAAAATAGTTTGTTATAAGGATTTTGTTTTGAGGATGAAGCCCACATAGGTCTGAGACCTGTGCGTGGGTAATGAATTGGATGATGGTGATTAATGAGTTGAACCTACAGTTTTAGGTGAGTTCCGAACCACCGGGAAGTGATTTTACAGCAAAGAACAGTCTTTTTTGCTGGCCAATCCAATCGGCCACCCTTACAAATATGGCCCAGGAGTTTCGTAGCTTATATTTGATTGAACAGATACCTGCTACGGCACTCGGCTATCACTTCCCACTAGGTTGGTAATAATTATTAACATCAATGTGTTTTATGTTATAATACGTGACAGCACTTATTGGGAAAAATTTTTCTGTGAACAATTTATGCATTCTTCAAAGGCCGGTTCTCACGCTCTTGCCATTTCTGCAAGCCGTTCGAGGTTAAATCAAACGAACATATATTGTCAGGGCTGTTAGCTATTGATAATGAATAGTTAATGTATTTCCCTACCAAAAAACTACAGTACAAAACAAACTGACCACGTTTACCAGTACGTGTAGCCAGGGTACTACAAAAAAATGACAAATACAACTACAAAAGAGTCTAGTCTCTACAGCTATGTCTCTACAACATTTATATTACAGGTACTGCCTGCAGCGTTGCAAAAATAAAAATATTTCTAGTTCCTGTTTGTATCCTATTCAAGTTACACCGTGTATGGTTAAATAAATAATTGTATTTACATCTATAAATAATATTTTATAATATTAAGTGAACAAAATTAAAAAAAGCCTATTTACACGATAAACAGCTAAAGGTCCTGAAATCGAGTATGAGCTTGTGGGTTTTGACATCGTTTGAACTAAGTTCTGCATAAAAGATAACTATGAGAACCGTTCATTCATTCCAAAATGGCCGACAAGAGAAGAACATCTGTTGAAAAGCTAATAAATCTATATAAATAAAATTAGAGTTTTGTCTGTACATTTATCAGAATTATATATTTTTTGGTTATTTTTACGTTTTATACATCAAATAAGCCGAAAATAGTCTAATCTCACTTTCTGTCTGTCTGTCTGTCTGTCTGTCACGGCCCCAAAGGCATTTTACGCGGCCTTCTCCTCAAAAACGAGAGCATCGATCGGGATTTTAGTTATTGAACATTATTGAACAGTTTATTGACAATGTCTTTAGCTATAAAAAACTAAATTAACTTTTTTTTTAACAGAGTAATAAACGTTTAAAAACCAAGTGTTTTGCGATTTTGGATACATTTTACGCGGCCTTCTCCTGAAAAACGAGAGCATCGATCGGGATTTAAGTTATTTATCAGTATTGAAAACCTTTTTGACAAGTTTTATTACCACATAAGAATAAGAACAAATCACGTAATTTATCATGATATATCAATCAGCTGTTCTCAAATATAAATGGTAGGCCCTTCGCGGCGTTATTTACGCTGTCTGCAGACTTGTGTAGTCGGAGCATTGCAGTCTTTTAGGAAACATATGTCTGGTGAATCAAAGCTCATCTTATGTTTTATCAATTATTTCTTTGTTGAAAAAAAAACAAAATTTTCCAATTTAAATTTATCAAAACAAAAATTAACATTTTAGAAAGGTGCGGTTTGTGCTAGGCTCTTGGGAATTCGCCAGGTAGCACTATTATTACCACATAAGAACAAATCACGTAATTTATCATGATATATTAATCAGCTGTTCTCAAAAAATATTCTCTCCGATACCTGTCACTGAATTGCTGACGTTCTAAGTTGTTTACTAAGGGCCCGTTCTCACGATACAGTTTTTATGCGGTACAGTAAATTTGCTGTATCAGTTATTTTGCAGTGCTTTCGTTTGCATGTACATTTCATATTGTATGTTCACACAATACTGTTTCGACTGGATCCAGTAAAAAAGCAGTTCTAGCCGATTTCTACATTCGGTTTTGTCTTCGAAAACTGTATCACTAAAATCAGCTGTACCGCAAAATAACTATCCGTATTTGGTGGCACATGTATTGTACCGGTAATGGATATGTTCAAACGATACGCTTATTACGCTGGAAGCAGTCTTCAGATTGTCAGCATTGATCTTCTTATTAGTGAATTCCAGTGTACAGAAATGGAAGATATTAATTGTGAAAATTTAATTTCTCTAATATATGAGAGACCCGCCTTGTGGGACAAGACTTAAGATTAATATAAAAATAATGAGAAAAATGTGTAGAATATTGAAACCAGAATTTGCGTACTTTGATCAAAATTTAAGAGAAACCTTCAGTAAGAAACTTATTAAAAAAAATCTTACACAAATAAAAAAAATTCCTGGACTGGAATAAATAAAACTGAACTGGAAGTGCAATGGTGGGAGTTGCTGGTCTCCTATCGGGAGCCTCCCCAGGTGGTGGATTGGGGGATGTCTCCTAGATATAGGTGGTACCGGGGAAATGATATACCCGGGGTGGACCAAAACCAGCATAAAAACTGCTGCCTTGCAGATGGAGGTCAATGGAAATCCAAAGGCTAGGGGAAGAAAACCCCAATAGAAAATTGACTGCTGCCTTGTAGTTCAGCATTGGTTTGTTAAAGGCTAAGGAAGGAAACCTGAAAAAAATTCCCTGGTCCTCCAGGTTGGGGGTTGGATGTGGGGCTAACTCCCCCACTCCATAAAAAAAACATTTGTTATGGAAGCACAAAATGATAGGAACGCACGGCACTCAAGGAATTTAGTGAAGGAACAGACATTTAAACGATCGTTGGATAGGGACCGTTGGCGACAATTACTAGTGCAGGCCAAGACCCGTCCTGGGTTGTAGGGCCACTGAAGAAGAAGAAGAAGGAAGCGCAATGGAAGAAGGAGGAGAGCACAGCAATAAGCAGCAAAGCCGGACCGTGTGAACATCACAGTACAGTTGACGCCATACAGTAAAAAAACCGTACCGCAAAAAAACTGTATCGTCTGAAAACAACTAAACTTCATAATCGTTGCTATCAAAAAAGCCGAAACATATTTAGTCTTATTTCTAAACATAATCCGTACGAAGGACGGGCACAATAGCTAGTACTAACTAAATAACGCCTCCAAAACAACCCTTTTGGCCCTAAACACTAACTAAAATTCTCATAATGAGTGGTATGAAAAGCGTTGAGTCAGATGAGTATCTCATATCGAGTTGACATGATAAGTGACGGTTGATCTGCTGCGTCGACGGGAGTCCTATCGGAAGGCGTAAAAAACAGCTGTGATTGACTCGAATATTTATTCACATCAAATAAGAATACAAAGCGCCGAGTCAAAAACATGAGTTACTCAATAGACTCAATTTATTCACACTACACTACTTATTACGACAGTATGGTCATTGCTACCAGCCGCCATAATATTGCCTCCAATTCATATTTGATTTTATATCTATGTAGGCTAGATATTAGATATCTATTATAAACATTATGCTTTCTATGTGACTGCATGGCTCCGACTACACAGTACCCGTGTAAACCTTTGCATTCCCTCCAGAGTAGCCTAAGTACAACAGAATATCATAATTATGGTCTGTACTACTAACTACAGTGCGTTCATTAAGTCGCGCATATCCAAATAAACAAGTCTGTAAATAGTAGGATTTTTATATTAGTTCTAGTGGCTACCGCAAGATAGCACCACTGGTAATATAAACAACAGATGTAAAGCCAATTATTGTGTGTACAGGTTACAACAGGTCTGCAGAATTGTTTAGATTACGATAAGGTAAACATGTCATTTTCCCAAGTTCAACTTCTTCAACAGTATTTTACCAGTATTTAACGCCTCCAGATCTTTTCCTGTAGGGGTTATCTTCAAGGAAGGGTTTATAAAAATAGGCCTCATACACTGAATGAACAAGGAGGACAACTAGTGAGCAACGGGCTGGAGAACTCGCTTGAAAACAACTAATTTTGGAAAGGGAAACTCATTTGGGAAGCTTATCGTAGGGGAAGGTGGTAACGAAAAACGGCTGTTTTGAAAATAATGATTCAGATAAAATTCACAAGACATCTATCACTTGAAATTCAATTTCATTGTTGCTCTGGTACACACATTTATTTTCCACAAAATAAATACCGTACTCAAATACCTATATATCAGGGCAATGGAAATACACTAATATATAGAGACAATCTATAGAGAAGATATATTTACCACATGAAAAACAGCTGTTTATATATCCATATATCAGGGCAATGAAATTAGTATATCAGCTTATAGAGATCCTATAAAAAGCCTGATCGCATTCATTCACCTACAATTGATGATAGCTCAAAATATATTTTGAAATCTATTGCGAATTCCATATGGTGAAAACCATTTTCTTAAATATAGTAATACATAGATATATTAATGAAGGGGTGAGAACCTATCTTTTTTTGTTTCGCCTCAAAAAGGATGAAGGAGTGGGTCAATTTCATTGGCAAACGAACTTGACCTGTCTGTGTCTCAAGAATCTGTGTTTCAAATTTGAAGTTGATTGATAAAGGCGTTCGAAAGTTATCGTGGAACATACAAACAAACACACAACGCCTCGAGCCTCAAGTCAAAAGGAAGAACTCGCTTCGCTCGTTCAGCAATATTAGTGTAGGCGTACTCCTCAAAGTGTCAACAAACATGGTAAAACGAATACATGCATGTATTAATGAACAAGGCAGTCATTTTGAACATATATCATGAGACATAAAATGTTGGAAATAAATGTTGGCATATAAGTATATACGTTTATAAAATGTAAATAAATAATACCAAATAAAATACATTAATTCACAACCTTTACTTTTTGGTGTGCGCGACTTAATGAACGCACGATATATTTATTTTAGAACGGGGGTTCAGGGAACTCCCCGAGAAAAATTTTGAAAAATTACCTCTCTAAAACTACATGTCAAGTGATTCTCAACTACTTCTCGGTCACTGTAGTCAACACTTGATTTGGACACCAAATTACGGGTCGGCCGAATTATACAGTCAGAAGCGTGACGTATAATGACTACACGGCTATATATTCACTGTGATTCACACCAACCAATACTTTGAATATGCAATGAAACTGTGAATATTTGCAATACTTACATGATAAAATTCGGCTCTTCAGGGAACTCAACAACCAGCACATCTTTAGACTGGGGTGTACCAATTCTATGGTAGTACAGCTTCTGGTTCTTATTGCAATCTGTTTCTGATCCATCAGCTTTCCCGATTTGATCAGGGAATCTCTGTTGAAATAAAATTAATATTCTTGAATAAAACTTCAATTTACATTAATCTTTCAAATATAATAAAATAGAGAATCCAGCTACAAAATGTTCTAGATAGATATTCAGTTTGAACGTATCAAAAGCTTCTCAGCTACTTTTTCGGAGGACACGTTAAGCTGTCGGTCCCGGCTGCCTAAAAAAACAGTCGTTAAGTCACGGCAGAGGCCCTGAACTTATTCAGGTGCGACCTGATAACTCTGACACCAGACCTGAGCCAGCCAGGTCACACGATATTATTATTATTATTTTAGCTACTTTTAAGAAGAAAAATAAAGAAATATTTTTCAATGTACAATAATTTAAGTCGAAAACAATTTTCCTCTCTATTACATTAACAAAAATACCCCTAAAATATTTTACTTTTTTGGAAGAGCCCTCATGAACCATGTTCTCCAAAAAAACATCTCTGTTTATGCTTACATTTACGTTTTGTGTAAAAAACTTAAATTTTGGTATCTTGTTGGTTTGTAAATGTCAAAAAACATTGAAGCCATTATTATTATTATTATTATATATAAGCAGATTTATTTGAGAGAAACAAAATGTAATAGACTTTCATTACTTAATTGCCTTAATTTACTAAAGGCACAAAGGCACACTATCGTTGCCAAATCCTTTGCAACGATATTTAAGGCAGTGGTTTGAACTGAGATTATTAACCAATTAATGGTAAATAGTACAGCTGTTACAACCACTTACATTATTAACACACGCGATAATATAGTTTCGGCTGTCACACCATTGTCAATCTGAATGGAACTGATTGTTTGAATCAGATTGACAATGACGTGACAGTCGAAACTATAGTACATCGTGTGTTAATCATTCAAGTGCTTATGACAATATCTATATTATTCATTATGTATATCTACCACAATATCACCGTCAAAAATACTAATATAATTGATTATACACATTGCTCGGTTTTTTGTTCAGTATCTATATTTTGTTCTATAAATATTTATATTGATTGTTATTAGTCTTGGGTAGTTGGCGGTTTTCTCGTCAACGAAACGCAACTAGTTTTGAATAAACGTTAACTAGTTGATAAACTAGTTGAAAGTGTCAACTAGTTGAATGTAACGAAGAATATGCGTTTTCATTGAGGAATAACGAGCTGTCTACGTGTCTACTATCTGCCGATAACGTTTTCTTTATGAGCAATGTGTAGTAGAGAAATAGGAGTAGGAGTAACTGTGCGAGTGAGAAATGCTGATTCTATTCTCTCTGAAGAAATGCGAGAACACTGTACTGCTGACTCAAGACAAACGTCTCATCGTCGTTGATCAACTCTTTGTTTGCTAGTAGGATTTAACAACTTCCATTCCAGTTGCGCTAGAAAATAATGCGTTTACCGTTGATATGAAAATGTAGTTGAAGCATCAACTGGTTTCGTTGAGTAGACAAAACAGTTGAATCGTTAATAACCAATAAACAGTTAATTCAACTAGTTCGTTGAATCAACGCTCATCACTAATTGTTATACCTGATTGAATTTGTTTAATATTAGGTTGAGATTGACTCAGTCAACGGCATGACAGCCTATAGAGAAATTATTATATTCAATCATATAACATGTTTGGCCCGTTGCATAGAAAATTACCAACTAATTTTATTAGTACTGTACTTATGTATTTGTAATTTATAAAAAATTGAATTGTAAATGTAATTTGCAAATTATTATGCTAAAGGCACACTATCGTTGCCAAATCCTTTGCAACGATATTTAAGACAGTGGTTTGAACTGAGATTATTAATACTTAAATATAGATATAATGAAAGTATACATAAAATAAAATATTAGGGAAGTGATAGTCGTGAGCCGTAGCAGGTAACTGTTCAATCAGGTTAGATAAGCAACGCTCTGCTGGGTCCTCTCTTTAAGGGTGACCGATTGGATTGGTCAGCAAAAAAGACTGTTCTCTGCCGTAAAATCACTTCCCGGTGGTTCGGAACCACCTAAAATTGTAGGTTCAGCATGTTGCCAATAACATGGCTCAAGCGACGAGGTGGAACTACCCGTAACGGTATCCCCACCAATAAAAGCTATATGCATTTACAGTTTTTTAATAACAATTTTTGTAAAATTTGCGTACTTACCCCATAGAAAATACCTTTATTATCATGTGTCCACGTCATACTTGAGCATTTGACTTTTTCCAAAACTTCATCGTAATCTTTCCCTGCAAAAAAAGATGAATTATTATATTTTGCAAGCAAATTGATGCAAGTGATCATTACAATGCAAAGTAATATATGTAGTGAATAATATCATAGTGTCAAGGTATAGAATTTACAATTAGAATATAATATGAACCTATATGAAGATAATTCATTGATTGCCATACAATAGGTCTTATTTGATTGATAATATTAAATTGTTTCTATTCATTATAATCAAATGTCTATTCTTCTATTTTCTGTCCTTTCTATTCTTCTCTTTTACTATTGCTTGTTCTAGTTTTTCCTATCCAATTGTCTTTTTAAAATCGTAACTTTCAAATTTGTAAGTATACTCGATGATACACATAGATGCGCAATCAAACAAATGCTGTGTGACAGATTGGAATAGTGTAAATACCACTATTACACAGTACAGAGAAGCACCAATACTCGATGATAATCATAGATGCAAGTTCATACACATACTCTAGAATGGTGTATGACAGACTGAAGTAGTTTGAATACCACCGTTCCATAGAATGTATTTGAATTTCAGCATGTATGATTATCATCAAGTATTGATGCTTCATCAATAGAGAATAGTATTGATGCTCCACTGTGCAAGCACCCCAAGAAATTTCATAACTACTGCCATTTAATTTCATACAAGGAGTTGAATTTTGAACTTTGAAGGAAACCAATATTCACTCTATCCCCCACTTGCATAAACGTCCTATCATAATGATGGTTCCACTTTTATACCAGGCTACTATCCTTCACGTCATTCATTATAAAAGTGAGCCATTATTTGGTATAAAAGTGTTCTGTTATTCGGGCAATGAAAGCTAGATTATAATACAGCCAACAGAGCCAATATTTGAAAAATATATATATATTAATAAAAATTATTTCAAATTCAAAGATCAGTTGAGCATGAAATACAGTATTTAATTTAGTTAAATCATAATTATGAATTGAATAATGTGAATAAATCATATTATATAGTCTGGAGAGTGAATTAGCTTTTAGAATTATAGAATTCACACATTAGTGACTAGTATTGGCCATTAATCAAAGGCATGTTTAGGTTATGTTGAATTATAACAAGATGGCGCATGTGCGTGAATGATGGTACCACTTTGATACATTTTAAACGCTGGTATCGGTTCCAAAATTAGGTATATAGATCATACAAATGCTAGCATGTATATATTGTCATGGTACAAAATATCACCGGCCCACTTTATTAAAAACATCTCAAGAAAAATAAATATAAAGACTAAATCTAGAAAATTAATTACTCACATGAGATCACTTTCATATCATTTTTTATTATATTGTTATGGGTTCTATGTCTAAAATAACGCTGGCAACACTTAAATTTATCACTTGCACTTTATTAACACAAATAATCTACAACTCACACTGATCAGTAATTTCTTACAGGAAAATAAGCAATTAAAAACAGATAAAACGATATTGTCGATAAACGACAAAAATCAATCACTAAATGTCAAAAGGCCGATCTAATATTAAATAATAACTGTACAATAAACTGTCCAATAATATTCAAAAAGAAACGTCGAGGAAGAACAATTAACTTACGTAGCACAAGTCTGTGAAACAATAACAGGTAAAAGAATTATCACTATAGAACTGTCAAAAGAATTATCACTACTAACAACAAAAGTTCATTAGATGGTAGGTAATAGCGCCAACAGGATTGCACTGTCTGTATTAATGGGAACTGTCACTACTGCCACTTATCAACGTAGAACAACAACTGAACTACTTGTTTATCACAACGAATTTCAAACAAGAATGAACTAATTTACAAAAGTCTCTATATAATTTTCCATAATTGAGATATCTCTCGATTTTTCTATCAACTTCTAAGTAAACAGATAAGGAAACTCGCACTTTCCACAATATTTGATAAGATTCCATTATTCTCTAATCAAACAACTAGGACATTCTGCAAAGCTCCAAGTAAACACCATAAAAGTGTCAAAAGAAGAGTAATCAATTGCTTAAAAGTAAAAATTTACATAGCAGATAACACCGAGAACCACTGTTCCTTCTTTATCTCTATTTTCATTCTCACTACAATATTAAATCAGGGCACACATCTTTTGTCAAATGAATCATGTTTCAGCGCCATACAATCATTGTAATTATTCAACAAATGTTCATGTTATTCAAAAGGGTTAAATTTATCCAATGCTTGTGCTAGCCGGCTTATCAAACAGCTGTTTTTCAATTTAACTCTGCTGGTTCTTTTGTTAAAATTGAATTATTTTTCAAATTGTTCTTTCTGTATTTATTTTTAAAAGTTATCTGAGAAATCTGCTTATTCAAATCCCATAAATTATTTAATTTTTCAACTTAAATATTATTTCCTCAAAATTTTGTTTACTATTACGTAATAATGTCAAACTGTAAACTCGAGACCGTTGTAGCCTTCCTATTGGAGGATTTCACCTAAATCTGCTATGATTGGTGGATTACCATATCATGCCACTTTTTTCTTTCCGAAACTCTGGCTTCAGAACTTGGACAAGAGGAGACCAATTTAGGCAAACTGAGGAGGAGGTCCATTTGCACCCACTACTACCAAGAACTTCTAGAACTTCTGGAACCAGCAATAACCTCTACAGTCCATTTGCTCCCTTTCTCAGTAGTCAACTATATCAATCACCATGGCCGACAACGGATCCACCGTCACTGTACTTTCCGATGACACACCAGAACATCATCATCATCATCATGACACACCATCTTCACCAGAACTTCTGCCTAAACTTCTGCCAGTAGAGAGTGCCACCTCGGTCAACTTCAACCAGGGAGCCCGTGAGCGCCTATCCTTGATGCAGTTAGATGAGAGCCTCCTACTGCTCACCTCAGTGCAGCCAACTCCAGTCACTGACATCGATGATGGGAAGAGGCGAATCAACCAGCCAGTGATGGATAATGAACATTTTCCACCCTCAACTTTGGACATCATACTAGAAGAATTCCGGAAACAATCACAAGAATTAAGAGCTGACAATAAAGAATTAAAATCTGAATTCAAATCTGAAATAAAGGCAGTAAATGATAGTTTAATCCAACAATCAAAACTATCACAAGAAATAAAAGCTGACTTTAACACCAAATTTGGACAACAGTCACAAGAATTCAAATCTGAAATAAAATCCATAAATGATAGCTTAACACAACAATCAGAAGAGTTAAAAACTGTTAACATAAGCTTAGCCCAACAGTCAGAGAATTTCAAAACCGAATTAAATAAAATGTCAGACAATATTAGAACTGAACTGGTACAGCGCATGGATACAGTCAGTGAAGGATTAGACAAACAGGTTAGAGTTAAAAAATGATGTTCAGGAACAGCTTCAGAAAAACACAGATAACCTACAATCTGAAATAATCAAACATCAGATGCCAGCCGTAGTCAACAACAACAACAACAACAAATCCAGTTAGAACACCTAGAACATTGTCGAAGCTGTCTTCCAAAGCATTGATACTGCTTCCCACATCTAGGAACCCACAGACCGATTCACAGCGATGCAAGAGAGTGAGATTTCACCTGAGCCATCAGAATGGCAACATGGCTTGGAGAAAAGAACATTGACCACTACCCACAACTGCTCTGCACAAACTAGACAAAATATGGAACTACAAAGTGGTCCAGAAAAAGGTGCCTGGCTGTTGGAGGGATCATAGCAACCGCAGTTCACCCTATGCAGCACTAGGCCCTGCTATCACGGAGGTGCTGCCACCCAGTTGTAAGAGAGCATACTCCAGCTGCTACATCGGCGTCTCTCAGCTCAGAGTGCAGACGGCAGACTAAGGGCTCCAACCTCCAGCCCAAGGAGCTTCAAAAAACCAGTCAGGCCAGCTTATCTGCTACAGTAGGTTAAAGACTGTACTGCCTGTGAACCACCAACAATAGAACCGAACCACCAACAATAGAGCCAAACCTGGAGTTATTCCCAGATCACAAATTTCAAGATACACCAACAATAGAACCAGATATAAAAATAAATGAATAATAAACACGAAACTTCAAGATATATCAACTTATAGATCCTACACCAGAATAAGCACAACAAGCCATACTGGCATATAAATTAAGTCAGATCAGTAGTCCCTCAGAAGGAGGAACTATCTGCCATGGTAAACATGTAGACTGTGCTATGTGTCAAAAGGCCCACTTAAAAGGCCCTCTTAGTAAATCAGATCAGTAGTCCCTCAGAAGAAGGAGCTATCTGCCATGGAAGAGTGTAGGCCATGCTATCAGCAACATCTTAGTGTGTGGAACACATTCAGGTGTAATCTACCATCACCTGCATCCAGATGTTGATCCAGAATCCATATCATCAACATAGCCTGTGGTCACATCAACATGATCAGCAAGAACCACAAGTCAGATCAACTCATTATGGAGAAAATCCTCAAATTTGCAAGTATTCCTTGCTTGATGGATGTATGTAAACCATGAGTGGCATCATGTCACCAAACATTATGGATGATTTCCACACATGACAAAAGATTGTCTCCTTATTGTTACAATCAATGAAGCCCAAACGAAAAATGATAAATGAAAGACAAACCTCTAGACCCAGATTGGAGTAATCATCACTGATGTATTTGTCATTGTCAGAGAGCCCAGCTGTGAAACCAACCTGGCATATCATCATGGACCAGCAGCATTGAGACATTTCTCTGCACACCATACACGAAACACAGTTACAATTTGTATATTTGTATTATGTTTATGTTAACTTTATTGTTATTATGTCATGCTGCTTATACACCAGCACCGAGCTAAATGTTCAAATTAGCATCCAAAAAAGGATTGCAATTTGTAAATTTTATTTCACCTATATGTTTTATTATTATAATTATTTTAGTAAATTTCTCAGATCAAAAAAATAAAATAATTATATTATATTTAAATATAATATAATTTTTATTTCATTTATATATTATATAAATGAAATAAAATAAAAATACTTAAATATTATATACTACATAATTTAACCCAAAGAAACTTAAGAACATATATTATCTCTAAAAAGAAGAAAAAATAGAATAAAATAGTCTGTGATAATTTAAAGGTAAATACCATGATTATTTATTGTTTTTATTGTTCTTATCGTTATTAATGTATTGTTATCTCCTTAAAAAATCTCTATTTACTTGTTATATTCTTTTGAGATTTTATTATCACTATATTATATTATTATATAATATAAGTAAAACAAATATAAAATGGATTGAAGAACTCAAGGAGGATATGAGAGAGTTGCGCATAACATTCGAGGATTTGAAGGACAAGTCAGACAACATCAGAATCCTGAAGAACAAACAGACCAGACTGCAGATCAAAGTCGGACATAGGATGGGAAGAGTGATTTCGGACGAGGAAAGGAAATTGATTTCTGAGCGGATGAAGAGATATTGGGCTGAGAGAAGACAGAGGAAAGCCGGAAGATACTGACTACAGTGGTCCAATGAAGGCCATAAAACTGTGATAATAATAATAATAATTATTATTATTAGAAAAAAGAGATCATATTTTTAGCATGCAAATTAAAACTAATATTATTATAAGTGCACTAGCATATTCTATGTAAAATTATATGTAAGATGTAAAAAGTAAAATAAAATTGACTTGAAAGGCAAAAATGGAATAAAACAACAAGAGAGCAAACTTTAATAAGGAAAGGATAAAGGAAGGAAACCAAAGCAAGAATAAGCAACCAAAGAATAAGAACAAAAGAAATTTATTGAAGAAGTGCAAGCAAACCAAAAACAAGAATGAACATGCCAAAGATTGTGTACACCATGCCCACACACCTGAAACAAAGGAAAATGATATAGAACAAGGAAGAATTGAATGAACTTATGAAAGAAACTGAATTGGAAAGAAAGTATTAATAAAAGAACGAATTTTGAATGAAAGTCAACAGACAACACATGCATGTAGTTGATGCATTGTTATCCATGTCATCACTAGCCGCTTCTAGGATCTGTACTGGACTGTGGGGGCTTGCATGTCTACTCAGCCAATACCATAGGGACTTTTAGAGATTTTTGTATAGTATCCCAAAGGGACTATATTAGTATTAGCAGATGTAAATTCCTGTTAGTGCACTTTTTCTCTATTTTTTAGTGTCAATTGGACAAGAGATCCATGACTTTTATTTATTTAGGGGTTTAAGCTGCAAAAGGCAATGCCAATTGCGAAATCGCATTGTTAGGATATCTAGAAGCTAGACTGTGATATTATTGTGATATAAATGTTATTATATGTTAAACTAGAACTAACCTGATAAATATGAGTGAGAGAGACATTCGAGGAGAGAGAGAAGCAACAAGTGTCAATTTATAACCTCGTTGCAGCACGTGCCATGAATTCGTTGTTTATCACAAAGAAGGAAGTCTACTATCAAAGAATTTATCACATAAACTGATCACGAGAGCTTGAAATGCGTAAACACAATGTCTAACTGTCCATACTGTCACTAAACTGGCACTGGATAAGATATTTTTTCCTTGTGTTTTTAACAACAGATTTATATTCATTTGATATTATATATGATATTATACTGTGAAAGTTTTAGCTGTAATAATATTCAGCTAACTTCTTAAGATAATATATATTAATAGCGGTTCACCCGTGCGTTGCAACGGTATTTTAGTTATAACAGTGCTACCTGGCGAATTCCCAAGAGCCTAGCACAAACCGCAACTTCCTAAAATGTTAATTTTTGTTTGGATAAATTGAAATGAATTTTTTTTTTCACCAAAGAAATAATGGATGAAACATAAGCTGAGCTTTGATTCCCCCATCATATGTTTCCTACTGTAGTTTTCATATAACGTGGCAGCAGAATGTTGGGTTAAGATATAGCATGTCCCATCTGCTACACGCTGCCAAGTTATATGAATACTACTATACATGACTGCAATGCTCCGACTATACAAGTCTGCAGACAGCGTAAATAACGCCACTAAGGGCCCACCATATTATTAAAAACAGTTGATTACTATCAGCTGTTTCTTCAAGGACAGATTTCTCCTTTTTGTGTCCTTCAACGAAAACTTTTAAACTCCCAACCTTCACAGGAACCATCTCGGGACTATTCTACATTATGCCTGAAAATTTCAATACTGTTAAATAACTTACATCCCAATCATTGCTCTTTGTAATAAAACGTAGTAATAAAACTTAGAAGAAATGTATCCAAAATTGCACAATACTTGGTTTTTAAACGTTTATTATTCTTTTAAAAAAAAGTTAATTTAGTTTTTACAATATGTATAATTGGAATCATGCTTTCACATAGCAGTTAGTGGAACGAATGATAAGTCAACAGAAAGGAGACGTTTGTGCCACCGGGGGTGAGGCAGTTGTAACACAGACTTTTGTTTTACTGGCGATTGGGAGCCCACTTAAACCCAACTAGTGTTGGACTGATGTGGGCATCATCAGCAAGACAAAAATAAAACACAACTTACCCGTATCAACGTCTTTGAAATGAATTGTCTGCCAATCAGACCCACTCTGACTGAGAGTGTAAGCCACTATTTTCTCATTATCTGAAAACTGAATGCCAGTCAATGCAACTGTTCCATCTTCAGAAAGCGTGTTCGGGTCCAAGAAAACATTCGCTTCTGAAGTCAAACTATCCTGGACGTACAAAACACTGAAAGAAAATAAAACTATTAAATCTGTATCAATTTGGGTGAAATAGAAAAATTAAATTTGATAAGGGGAACAATGAACATCTGTCTTGAAAACACGCAGTTGTATATTATACTACAATAAGAAAAAAACTACACAAAACAAAGTAGCCTAACAATATTATCAAGTTGAGTAAAATGAAATAAAAATAAAGCAAGTTAAAACTATAAAATCCGTATCAATTTGGGTGAAATAGAAAAAATAAATTTGATAAGGGGAACAATGAACAACTGTCTTGAAAACACGCAGTTGTACATTATACTACAATAAGAAAAAAATTAAACAAAACAAAGTAGCCTAACAATATTATCAAGTTGAGTAAAATGAAAACAAAAATTTAATTTCAACAATAAACATAATACTGTGTTGGATACTGGCAGTTGTATAGACTAGAACACTACAAAAAAGTACATAACAGCACAACTATTAAATTGAATCAATTTCAGTAAAAAGAGAAAAATTCAATTTCAAATGATTGAAAAAGGAACCAATACACATCAAACTCGTCGACCACATAGTTTCATAATAATATATTACCTTTTCAATTGAAAACAAAAAAAAATATTATTGAAAAAGGAAACAATACACATCAAGCTCGATGACCACATAATTTCATAATATGATTATTTCGTTTGAGTCAAAGAAACAATAAATTCTCAAGTTAAAATCACAAACACACAATACAAAGTAACAATTATCAAGTTAAGTAAAATGAAAAATTAACAATAAACATTAAACTGTGTTGGATACACGCAAAAAGATACTAGAACACTACAAAAAAGTACAAAAACAAAATAACAACTATTGTATAGACTAGAACACTACAAAAAGTAAATTAAAGTTAATTTCAGTAAAATGAAGAAAAATTGAATGATTGAAAAAGGAAACAATAAACATCGAACTTGTTTACCACATATCTTCATAATATGATATTACCTTTACGACTAAGTCAGTTTTTTATTAAAAACTGTGCCATCTGAATTTCTGGCGAATGGGAATTTAACTACGATTACGTTATAAAGAAATTACATGACATATTTGATGAGTTTATAAAAAATCTATGTGATATTTTATGAGTTTCTTTTTAGTGGCAAAGATGATATTGTGGTGATAATGTTATCACAACCACATTTATTGAAAACCGTACTAGTTTCGGTTGTTAGTTTGTTTCAGATTGATAATGGTGTAACAACGAAAGTAGTATCTCACAGTTTTCAATAAATGTGGTAGTGACAACTTCAAGTCTTATTATTTAAGGAGTTAATAAAAAATTTGGCACCGACTTCAAAAGCTACATGTATTACTTTATAATATAAGCTATGTGTTAATATAACATTTTCTCAGTTCAAAGCTAATAATTTCTTTTAAGTTTTTTAGTATGTGAGTATTTAACTTTAGAGTATCCTTTTATTAAAGTCGGTTTCTTTTTTGTTTAATTTGTTTTTCTATTCGATAGTCCTCACCTTTGATTCTGCAGCCCGGTATTCATGTAGTAGAAATATTTATCACCATGTCTGTAAGGACACGAGTATTTCGGATAGTTCCAGAGTTCAGTGAGTCTTGAGTTGATTTTTTCTCGATCTTCGCAATTCTCCAAGAAAGGTCTGGTGATTGCATTCTGAGCATCCACATAGTTCTTTGTTTCCTCACTGTCTGGATCTTCTAGCCAACGATACGGATCTGCTACCTGGAAATATCAAATCAAATTAATTTCTCAAGTTAAAAAATACCGTAATCGGCCGGTTGCACGGAAGCCAATTAAATAAGGAGTTCAATGTCAGTTAATTATCTGTCGTAAATGTAACGGGTTCATTTCTGTTGCACAAAGATCCATTAGTTATTTTTCGTTAACTGAACGGGCACAATCAGGCAACACTGTAATTTGATCAACAGCTGATTCTGAAGTTGAGAAAAAAGATGAATTAAAATCATTTCATTGTGAATTATTTGAATCATTATTCAACTATTTCAATATTATTCAATTTTAAAGGTATTTAACACGTATGACCTAATTTTCAGTTCCGTGTTCTGGTACAATAAACATGACCTATAGAATGTAAATTATAGGCCATTAGTGAGTAACGTAATGTAACTAACGGGCATTAGTGAGATTTAATCCTCGGTGAGCGGGCGGTTTAACATCTCTTACGTCGGTTAGCTTGATCTGGGTTATATCTTGTAATTTGTCCTTTTTGCAAACAAATTATTTCCATTTAATTTAATCTCCGTCATTCTACGGAGATTAAATTTATTTGGCTTTTGTGCAACTGGCCGTATATGTTATACAACAAAAAGTGGGTAATACACAATTAACACTTGAGAAAAACACACTCCAGCACACAAGCAGCATCTTGTGGACCGATGGGAACAGAAATTCAACACAAACTCAAGAGAAACAACTTGCTATGGCACCTCAGTAGAAATCTTGGTAGTGGATATTTCAAAGACAATAGGTTACCAATATTATCATAACTAACAACTGTTACAATTCTAATAAGAGAAAAAACCGATAAGACACAGCGCGGGAGGTTTAGGTAATAGATTATGGAAAGAGAAGGGGGCAAATGAATATTGAGCAGTACTTAATTGTGTTAAAAAGTATAAGGAACAAAGAGAGATGTAGAAAGAGAAAGATCCGAATAGGATGAACAGTATAATAATTATTGTTATCAAAGATGTAAGTTTGTTGTTGTGAGGATATTAAGCTGATAAAATAATCATCATTGTTAATAAGGACATTGTTACTAATGTAAGATATTATGTTATTGATTTTGGGCTCATACTATGAATTTTGACAGAAAAGAGGTTGAACATCGAATAGCAAAGGAAACATTGTGCATATAAAATGTAGTTATACTTTGAATATGAAGAATATAGATAAGAATTTTGAAAGAGGTTCAACTCATAACATCACAGGCTGAGCTATATGAGATGTTTCAGGAGTCAGCTATAACTGCCTTTCTTCTTATTCCTCTCATAAAAATTAAGTAAAAAATTAATACAAACATAGATCAGGAAACATGTTTTCAGCTATTTGGCAATTCAATACTCTATCAAAAGCTATGTTATCAAGTAGGCCTACATAAAAGAGGCTAAAAAGTGATGTCAACTTTATTCAACGTCTTATAAAAGTAGTGTCTTAATGAACCTATTTTAACGCCACTTTTCAATACAGGAGCCTAGAGCAATCAGAACTCAGGATTTATTCAAAACAGTATCGAAATGAATATTATGCAAAAGTCACACATCAGCTGATTAAATAATCATAATAATAAGCGTATGGCTTTTGGGAGGACACCATTTGTACGACTGTCGTTTTGATCGACCTAGTAAACAAAGGTGGTTCAGTCACATCTAGCCAGGTTAGGTTTGGTTATGCAGTAATGGTCAGTAGGTCGAACAAACTGATAGGTCGTCCTAAAGGATACCACCCATGGCTTTTATTGGTAGGAAGACCCTTACGGGTAGTTCCACCTCACCGTTTGAGCCATGTTATGGGTACTTGGTGAACCTACTATTTTAGGTGGGTTCCGAAACTGAAACATTTCGAAATCGAACTGAATTTCAAATTGGAAAAAAAATCATGCATTGTAGGTTATGTTATATTTTGGATAAGCTGTTGGATTTTTTTTTAAGATGAAGCCCTCATAGGTCTGAGACCTGTGCGTGGGTAATGAATTGGATGATGGTGATTGATGAGTTGGACCTACAGTTTTAGGTGGGTTCCGAACCACCGGGAAGTGATTTTACAGCAGAGAACAGTGTCTTTTTTGCTGGCCAATCTAATCGGTCACCGTTACGAACAGGAACTACGAGAACGTAGCTTATCTCTATCTGATTGAACAGATTCCTGCTACGGCTAGTAAGTTGAATTAAACGTTATTTAGTGGTAGTCGGAGATAAAATATTGTATGCAATGATTGTATTTTGCCTGAAAGCCACTCATGAGATGTTTAGAATACTCGCTTCGCTAATACTACATCCCACATGTTACCTTAGGGCAGTCATAATACAAACGTTGCATAAGCTACTATTTCAGAATTTACTTCTCTACAAGATAACATCGCTCGAGACTGCGCTTGGAAGGGTGACCTTCATGGCATTATCTACTTTATTATCACTTCCCTGGAGTGTGGTATAATTTAATTCATTGTGTGGTATGAATTAAATGGAGTCTGTTGAGTAACTCATATTTTTGAGTAACAAACTACAATTGTAATTTTCGTTATTTGATGTGAATAAAAATCGAGTCAATCACAGTTGCTTTTCATGACTTCTGATCGGACTCACTCCCATTGACTCAACAGATCAACAGTCACTGAATAGAGTCTATGCTTTTCATGCCTTCTGATCGGACTCCACTCAACTTTATTCACACCATAAAATCAACCACTCATCACCCACGCACAAGTCTCGGACTCATGTAGGCAACAAAATCACAAAAAAATTGTTCACCTGGACGCCATTATATGTATCCACTGCTGAGTCGATTCGTTTCGCTGGAGGGTAGGTGATCTTCATATTCACAAAATTGTTTGTTTTAAGGTTGTGAACAATGAACCTGTAAACAAATAGCACGATTTAGAAGAATAACAATAATCTAAAAGATGGATATTTGTGAAAATTGCCACAGATAAAGCTTACATTACTCAATATCATGTCACACTAGATGTTATATGACTTGATATTATAAGCAAATGGGGGGGAAATCTGTACCCTTCAACTGATAAAAACATAAAATTGAATACTGTATCAACTTGAAACCGTAGGCTATGTATATTGTTGAGAGCAATCTTATCAACTTGAAAGCATTTTTTATGCACGTGATTCACTCTCTAAATCTCTATCTATAAAAGGATGATACCCTGACTCACTCATCAACGCAGAGCCAAAACTATGAGGCCTATGAACTTGAAATTTCGTATGAACAATCCTTATAGGTTTTCACCGTGCAATAAGAAAGGATTTTTCAAAATTCGCAATTTTAAGGGTGTTTTTAGGGGGTTAAAGTTTTGCATATGCAAAGCAAGGGGTACATGGCTAGCTAGCTTACTGGGATCTTTTAATCATATGGAAAATAATTTGAAATTTTTTGATCTGCTGTACACGCTGTTTCGATGGACAAGCTGTTAGTGTGTTTTGCAAATCATCATTCTAAAAACAACGTCTGTCTATCAAACCGGTAAACGTATGTTTGCCAATCATCTGTAATGGTCATGCTTTTTCAGTGCTTAGATAATTTTTTGGGCATACGGGATTATACTGACTTTAACCACTAACAAATGTTTAACACATGTTTTTTTAACACATCAATTTTGCAACAGACGGGTAAGCTCTTTCATTTCCAAATTTACAAAAATCACATGTCCTTTCTATCTAGCGTAGCAACGCACGCCGGGTACAGCTAGTGAACTTATAATTAATTGTATTAATCTATATACAGTAGAATCTCCATTATCCGAGTCCCGGTCAACTGAGTCTCCGGGTTATCCGAGCTAGTGATGAGAGTAAAAAATTAAAACGAAACAACTTCTTTCTTTTAGAGAGGACAGAAGTTGACGCAGATTTGAACTATCAAATACTATTTTGTGATGTAATGTCATGGTCTCAGTTAAAATAAGGTGTGTAAATAGTTTATTTTACGTTTTAGCCTTGTTTTTTTGTTACAAGTTTCATCGGTGTTTTTACTATTATTTGACTTTTCCTGGTAGTAGCACTTAACCTCCGTATTATCCGAGTTTTTTCGTATCCGAGGTGGTCTTGGTCCCAATTACCTCGAAATTCTACTGTAATAAGATAGAGGTTTGTGTGTGTGTGTGTGTGTGTGTGTGTGTGTGTGTGTCAGGTTAAGGAAAAGGTAGAGCTACTGTTGAGCTTTGTATAAAAGAGCAATTATCAAGAGCCAACTCCAGTAAAATTTCCTAGTACATTTTCTTATCTATAATTATACATTGAAAAATATTGTCCTTGAATTGGAAAACGTGTAGAAGATTCCAAATTTACGATTGCAACTCAAAAAACGACACTTCTATTGTTGTATGATGTACAATCATATGAGTTGACAATTATATTGATAACTGGTGTTTCAAAAAAAGCGTTAGTGAAAATACAGAGGTGTCAGGGGGAGAAGAAATGGCAAGCCTGAATACCCTTGAGTACCACAATCCTGTTTCAATGTTTTCATGCGTCACAGGGTGCTTGTACAGTGGAGCATCGATTAGTAAAGAGTTACACTAGAGCCAAGATTGAATTCGTTTCATAAATGCATTTACCTTGATGCATTTATTGCAGTTCCACTGTCTAAAAACATTCAACGTGTATTTGATTTCGCAGCTTTCTAGTATAAAAGCTCCACTATCACCTATTTTTTTAAATTAATGTTATTGCGCATGATGCCCACATGAGACCGGAGATTAGTGTGTGGTTAATTAGTGAACGATGAGAAACACCCATGGCTGAATGAGATTCGAACCCACGGCTGTAGGAAACGAAGCCAGCCAGAGCCCCTATCTTGTCACAGACAAGCGCTCCAACCAACTGAGCTACCAGAGCCATTGATATCGGAATCAATGCTTACGTATTTCTTTTGAAACACTATATTCCCCATGAAAAATTCATGCAGTTCATTTGAATACTTTATATGTTAATCTGCCATATATTTTCCAAATAATATATACATACATATCATTAAATTCACTGTTACAAAAATACTTTGAAAGCAATAATTATTGAAAACATTCATGAAATTTGACATTTAAAATAAAAAGCATCAATGATGAAATGCAATATTATTTATAATAGTTTGTACGGTCATAGTAACATGAAATAATAATAATAAATCATTGTTTATTATCATTATGATGATTATTATTAGTTTTCAACATTTAACTTGAACATGAAATAAAGCGTGAAATAAAGATCCTAACACTCGAACCCTGAATTTAAGAATTACTTGCAATCTATGTAAAGCAGTTCGTGGGTAGGGGAGGAAAAACAAAACTTAAACATGGAATAAAGCGTAAAAAATAAGGATTCTAACACTTGGACCCTGAATGTTGATATAACATTTCAGAATCACTAACAATCTATGTGAAGCAGTGCATGGGTAGGGAAAGAAAAACAAAATTCACACCTCTTGTTTGAGATATTGAGCGTTCTGATGGAATGAAATATCTTTGAGAAATAGCGCATATCATAAATTGCTTACAATTTATACACAGTTATCCAAGAATAAGAGCGTCCTTTGAAGATATTTCAAAGTTTTCCCTGCTTCTCATCCTAAAATAAGAAAACGAATAATCTCAGTTCATGATAGTATGCCATTTTGTTGGTAAAGTATTTTTACTAAAACAAACCCTTTAATTATTTTATTTTTATCCTGCAATGTCTTACACCTGTCATGGACAGAAATAAACAACTCTCCACGCCATGAAATTAGGCGGCTCGAAGAAATTGTGGCGTAGAAAAAAATAGAAACAACTGACTGCGGTGACAAACCATATGATTGCGTCAGACTTGTAATCTAGGCTCTAGGCAACATGATACTAGAACTACTGTCAATTTGTGCAAGTTGGTGATTCTCTACAATCAGCTGCTGGCATGGTAGCATATTTGGCAACACCGGAATCGTTCAGAGCCGCCTAATTTGGTGGTGGTGTGAACTATAGACTACTATTTTAAAGCTATATATCTTAGTAGATCTGTCTTTATATATCTATATATTTAAAGTTACTGGAATAATTTATAAAATACAACAGACACGAAATACTTCATTAATACATAATATAAATACTGAAGTGTATAAAGTATTATTAGTAATACGTTCACTGATGACACATGAATGCCTTTATTTTTCAATAACCCGCACATTATTAAAGGTACTTGAAAATGAATTTATACATGTAATAGCTTGAACTATTGAGCCGCCTGATTATTCTTGCTCCCTTTTATTGTATGTTCCCCTTCTATCTCTTTAAAAATGAGTATAAATAGAGGTTTTAAATTCGGAATAAAACATGACAGTCTACTAAGATAATTATTATCAAATGGGCAATAAACTTTCAAGACATTTCAAGAAGCAAAATGAGACTAATTTGAAGTTGAATGCAAAATAAACTAGATAACATAATTATGACATCAAATAATATTATCTATCAGTGCATTTTGCATGACAAGTCAAAAAAATAATAAATAAATAGGTTTTCTCTTGTTGACACCTTTTATTCTAGACATCAATTAAAAAAATTGCCAAGTAAAATCTTATCAACAAGTTAATTATTCATTATCTGAGTTTCCGTGAAAGCCTAGAGTTTTCTGAATTTTGCTTCAAATTTTCTTACTGAAAATGTATTATTTCGAAACCTTTTTCTGAAGGAAATTGATAGATTGGTGAATAAAGTTGATTTCAAAGTTCTATTAAATTGAAGAAAAAATACTCGAGTGATACTACTAATTGGAAAGACACTAGCAGGTTGAACGATTCAATTGAATTAGAATATCGAGAATGTGACATATAATCTATATGTAACCTATAATCCAGAAGTTGTTTTCCTTACTTTTTTAGTTCTTCACGTTTTTTTACTTCTTCCTTCTCCTTCACTTTTTCCTCCTCTTCCTTCTTCTTATCTTTCTACTCCTACGTTTTTTTCTTCTATCAATTCTCCTTTTTCTACTCCCTAGTCATCTCCTAATTTTTCCTCTCTTTTGTATTTTTTCTCCTTATAAGAAGTCTTTAGTGTTTTTTTCTTCTTTCTTTCCCTTCATTCTTTCGAACTCCTCCTACCTCGCATTTCTTCTTCTCTTCCGACTCGTCTTTCTCCTCCATCTTCGCCAGCTTTTTTTCTTGTACTTCTTTTCCTTTTCTCTTCCTTTCTCCCCAAATCTTTCTTCTACTGTATCTTTTTTTTTGAGAAGAAAAAAGAATAGGTACATATTCTTCATAGTCCAGAATAGATCTTATTACATTCACAACATAGACTCCATAAACATGAATTACTTTACTGTATTTATCGTGCTCCAATCTATCTAGTTCATTTTTTTGTCACATAGAGCGCTAGTCTAATCGACAGTTCAGCATGTGGACGTTGTAGCCTATACTAGACTAGCAGGTTGCCCGATTCATTAAATCGGAATATTTTCTTTGCCGCCTCCTTCTTTTTCCTTATTCTGTTTTGCTATTTTATTAAAATGTGTTTTTTTGTGATGATGCCCACATGAGTCCGAAACTTGTGCGTGTGTAATGAGTGATGTTTTTCTAGTTTTAGGTAGGTTCCCAACCACCAGGATAATAAAGCAGATAAAGTTGCTCACGGAGAGCAACAATCATTACCTGATCTATAGTTTGAATCAAGTTATCCTTAGTTAATTTCAATAAATGAGATCCGCATCAATCTGCACTGCTTGTTTAGGAAGAAATTCATTTGTTTTTCTTATTCAGGCTGATTGATAATAATATATGTTTGTTTTTAAGAAGATCGACCCAGCAAAGGCTATCTCGGGAGTGGCATCGAGGTTGATTTTTTCTCAATTCATACAATTGGAATAGCTCAAGCTCTAGTCGTTTTTGTGGAATTATACATTCAAGTTTGGCATTCGTATTTGTATATAACGCTCTATAATTCCAGTTTCATTTACAAAGAACATGAAAGCATCTTTTATGCTTACAATTTTATATTGAAAATTCGAAGCTCGCTATCCACTACGTATAGAAGTCTAAATTTCAAGTAATTTAAAATTACAGTGTATGTTTTTGCAGATACACTCAAACTGTTGATCCAAATTCTGGACATCAGACGAGTTTTTCGAATTTTCAACCCGACATCCTGACAGATGTTCAGTTTCAATAGGTTAGAAAAAGTAAGTCATCTTTAATGAAGAAAGCTACAATAATAGTTTGTCAATTTTCAGATTATAAACAAGTTGGTTGTAAATATTGAAACCCCCAAATTATTAAATAATCAATATACAATTAAATTTGGGTCTCATGCTTAAATGAAGACAAATTATAATAAAATGGTGTATTACCGAGCACTATGTGCCGATCCTCAAAATAATGATATTAAAATTATTAAATAAATTCTAAACCAAAATTTAAAAAAGAATTTCAACACTCACCGCTGGAAACTGAAGACAGTAACTTGTTAAGGATTGTGTGCACAGAAAAATAAGAAAGAATCGGAAAATAAGAATGTGATTTGCCGATTGATGATCTGTAGCTTTTGTCAATGTCAATGCTTTCTTGATCACAACCATAGTCGGTCTTGACTTTTGAAGTCGCGCAAATTCAGTACTGCCAACAACAGTTATTTAGGGGTTCACAAAATACAGAAGATTGAGTTAACAATAATCAGAGTTGAATAAAATCATTTATTTCAAGGGTAGATTATGTCAAATGATGTGATCGGGATGTTATCAGAATCCCTGTAACGCCGAATTGGTAATGTATTGGGACACCGTAAAGTACTCTAGTACTTTATATAGACAAATTTTTTCAATGATTGAAGGAATGCTGAAACCTCGCGCAAGATTTTGAAACAGCAGCATTAAATTTCTGATTAAATATCAATTCAAAGCAAAGAAGTTAAAAGGGAGAGCGCCAGAAGTGGTCGACGACAATGATGGTCGACGACAAACGAGGACGATTTTTAGACCGCATCTGACGCTGTACACACCCGACAGAGTGGGTCTTCTCAGGAATGTGGCCACCTCTGTCACTGACCACAATTGTCGTTTGGTGAAGAAATAGAAATCGACTCACTCTGTCGCTGCAAGCACCCGACAGAGTGGGTCTACGCAGGAAGTAATTATATCGATTCTCTTCTATCGATTCATTGAAACTAATCGATATGGTATAGACTTCGGCGAGCCAGAAGATTGGTTGTATAACCTGGCTTTGCCTCGAAATTTGAATCGTATTGTTCATGGTGTTAAAAAGGTGTTTCTTTTATACAACTTCTTTGTGGATGTTGTATCTCTCATAGGTTAAAATTCTTCCTGAATTTCCACAAATTAGTTTGGTTGTTCCCAGTTGTTACATTCTTCGTGTCATTCATAAATGATTTTTATTGCAGTGTTATTCCTAATAATATACCTACATTTTATTATAATTCGATAACAGTTGAAAATAATTTAAACAATTTTGATCAAAATAATAATAATCATAATTATAATACTAGAACGAACTCTGATCTTACTCATTATATAAGATTGTCAAAGGCTCATAAAAGCCATGTATACCATGTTTAATACTGTATTTAATAAACTTCCTCTTGAAATAAGAATGTTACCAGAAAAAAGCTTTAAATCAGTAATTAACAAATGGTTAAGAAAAAAGCCATTTTATAATTTGAATGAATACATGGAGACTGACGAAGCTTCTTTTCAGAAGTGAAATGCATTCCTCAAGCATCTCCAATATATGTGAATAAAACATTATTTAAAAATGAAATAGAGTGTCAGTTTTAATATTATATTGTTCATTAAGTATTTCGTCTTGGAAAACATCACAGATAAGTACATGTATTGTGATATTAGTGACTTGAAAATATGATTTTAATTTTTGTTCAAACTTTGTGTATTTTAGTGTATAAAATATTTTAGTTTTAGGGAAAATGACACTATTATTCATTTGGTTTAGCTGAGAATCAACAACTTAAACTATGTTATGATTCTATTGATGAAGCCTATATTGCAATATGTTTTATTTTTTAATGGCAAATAAAGATTCTTATTCTTAATTTTCTCTTCAAATTTTGGATAATATGCCACTGCAGAGTGACCATATCAAATACAACATTGAGCTCTTGAAATTTAAAGAGCATAGAATACTTATACTGATATATTATAATGTAAAGTCGGTTTCAAAATAAAAATAGATATAAAAAATTGAGAATTACGTATGTAGATAAATAATAAGATTGAATGGTAGCCTATATCCAGCCAGAAACAGTAGTTAGCAGTCAAGAGGAGAGTAATTTTAATTCATGCACAACTTAACAAATATACTTTATTACAATTATCATAAAAATATTATTTACATTATTATTAAAAGTCGTTTAAACATCAATTCTTTTTTCACAACCATGAACACAGACAAAAGACTCTTGTCTAGCTATTTTCGAATTAAACATAAATGTGGTACTTTTGATAGTAGCCATAGCAATTTCTGTAATTGGTTGTGTTATTTATGATTGTTATTACCGAAAACTTATTAAAATATTATTTCTGACATATTTTTAAACTATCAATTGTCTGAAATAAAACTACCATCAAAAGAATTGCACCTTACAATGTATTGTAAGCCAATAAAGAATTACTGAGCTACTTAACAAACTCTGGCTTCAAATGTAAAAATGATAGACATGAACAGTTGCTAAACTATTGCGTGATTACACCGAATTAAAAAAAAATTAGAATCATCACTAAAAAAATCCGAGGAAGAACGGATAGGGTTTGTGAATTTCATAAAACCACATAAAAATTGAGCCTCACCACAATTAATTGATACAGTAATTTATGGTTACTATTGTAGAAGATTGTATAATTGCTGATGTGACTTGTCTTGTACACCTCAATAATGGCACAAACTTGAGGCTCCAAGAAGACTTCATTCATCAAATTATAGGCTACTTTTATTCCAGTGTTTATTATAGAGCCTCAATCCTACTCACACAGGAGAGGACAGAGCTGCCAATCTCATAATCAAGTTTTTGATGTTGTTGAGGTCGATTAACTGAAGTTTAACTGTCGATATTTTTTATGTATCGATATTGCGAACCCTATTGATCCACTCTGTCGCAGGCCCACTCTGTCGAGAGGAGAAGTAATAGGAATAGACCAAGTCTGTCGCTGCATGCACCCGTCAGACTGGGACTACTCAGGAATGTGGACGCCTCTGTCGTCAGCGTAAAATAAAAATCGACCAACTCTGTCGTCAGCGTAAGATAGAAATAGACCACCTCTGTCGTCGACTACTTTTGGCGTCATCCCACGTCGAACACATGTCATCTTCCATTATTTCGACTCATCCATATAACTATATCTCATCTCTATGTGACGACTTGTCGCTCGTCTGCTCGTCACCTCGTCATTTCAATTTCAGATTGGGAGATGCGAGTTAGTTTTGGGTTTCCATAGTAAACGAGCACTCGTGAGTTGATTTTTCATTTCCCCATTGTAGGTTTATTTATTTTTCATTGAAGTTTATTAATATTTTTAAGTGAAACATTTTTCATTTGAATAGCTGTGTTTATTACAGTGTAGTTATTCAAGGATCATTTTAAAAGCAGTCGGCTTTCTACCGAGTTCTCTGATAAACAAGATAACCAAGCAATTGGTAAGTTGAAAAATAAGTTTATTTTAACCTCACACAAAAATCATACTGTTATTTTGAACATTGCCTTTGACATGGGCTGCAGCTTCGCTGGCTGGTCACCATTCTATGAAAAATACCGGCAAGGTACTCCTAAATATCCTGTCTGCCTGGCTTATATTATTATAAATTAGGTATGTATAGGTGGATCGCCACGAGAATGGCATTGGCCACCGTAAGAGTACATGTTAGCTGATGCCATTATTGTGGCGTTCAACTTATATAGTGTATAGTCCCTCCAGCCAATTCCGGCTGTAACTTCAAACCGTAACTGTATGTTTTGTTCGAAAGAGTGGACTACGCATATCAGTATGTCAAGCCCCCCGAAACAAATTCTGAAGATCTTTGCTTGACAGTGTCCATGGGACGAAGTTATTATGTCAATTTTTGTCATAGAAAAAATACCTCCAAGACTTATCAATAGTTTCAAATAGATTCACCTCAAAATTGACATAAAAAATTGAAGCGTGGAAACTTTAAATTTTATAACACATTTAAGTTTTCTTTTATTGCTGATGATGCCTACATAAGTCCGAGACTTGTGCGTGGGTAATGATTACACATAGATGCCAAACGGAGGAGCGGGATTCGAACCCACGACCGCTTAAACGACAGCAAATTGAAGTTGCAACGTCCCAACCAACTGCGCTAAGCGGCCGCCAGCATGTTCATTAACATGTTAAAATGTTGCACTTTACTTCGGGATATGCCTTACTCTGAGTGCTTTGTACTGGATTGGGTAGAGTATGACTTCTGATTAGTGATCCTTCATGTCGACCTCAAAACATTCAACTTGGAAAAGGGTCTCCTCAACTTTTTGATTAAACCATTTATAACCATATAATCCTCAGTGTATTCTCAAACGATTCTGTGTTGGTAGATCTTGAGAAGGATAAGAATATGTCTTTTTGATACGGTAGTTCAAAGTTAGTGGATTTCCTTCAAGCCAAAGTGAAAGTTTCTGCATTCCAATTTCAACCTGTTTCCAAGGCTTGCTCCCATTTGGTCCAAAAATCAATAGGAAGGTGCCTTTGTAATAATTTCGATTTCTGATACGTGATTGAATTCTCCTAATTTTCATAATGCTCTTGCAATACAGATTGATTTGATCACACATATAGATATACAGTAGAACTTCGATAATTCGTAATTCTCTGTAATTATTAGTAAAAGCTCAGTCCCTTGAAATAACCTCTATAATTCGTAGAAAAACAATGCATTTTGGTACCCTCGAAAATTCGTATTAATTTTGCAGCCCAAAAGGGCGCTGGTTTTATCGTTACACTCTATAATTCGTAGTTTTGTCGGTGAGAACATGCTATAATTCGTATGGCTATGATTTTGTTTCATATCCGTTCATCATCAAGTCTAATGTTAACTTGGCCTCGAATGATGTTTTAGCGCTGCCTGATTCTCCAATGCTGCAGTCATAATCTCGATGACACTGTTCTCTGCTGTAAAATCACTTCCCGGTGGTTCGGAACCCACCTAAAACTGTAGGTCCAACTCATCAATCACCATCATCCAACTCATCACCCACACACAGGTCTCAGATCTATGTGGGCTTCATCCTCAAAAAAAGTCTAAAAATTGATCAACTGCATTTTCCAGGTCTGTGTACTCCGGTTCAGTTCAGTGTACAATTCAGTTCGTGTTCGGTTAAACTGCATTTCTGTCAGTTGAGCGTTATCGTGTACAATTCAGTTCGCATAGTTCAGTTACCGAATATGAGTCCAAAGCGATCAAATCATGAGAAAAAATAAATCATAGAAACTGTCGCGAGGGGTGTGAAAAATAAAGATGTGACAGATCGTTTCGGGATTCCTGTTTCCACATTGACTAGCATCCTCAAGAAAAAAGATGTGCTGGCTGCTACTTCATCGACCGACCAGTGGAAAAGACAAAAACCAAGTGAATACCCTCAACTTGAACATTGCCTACTAGAATGGTTCACTCAATGAAGAGAAAAAAAAAATGTTCCTATGGGAGGCCCTTTGTTGAAGGAAAAGGCGAAATGTTTTGCAGAAAAATTGGGAATCAGCAGCTTTAAGGCAAGTGGCGGATGGATAGACAAATTTAAAAGAAGAAATTCCATCAAGTTTCACAAAATTTGCGGTGAGAGCACTGATGTTGGAGAAGGTGTATGCAATGAGAGGAAAGAAAACTGGTAGAGATGATTTCCAATATATAACTACAGTACCGGTATCTATAATTCGTATTCTTTTCTTCTCAGCCTTCCAAAATTCATAGCTTCGATAATTCGTTACCTTCCATAATTGGTAATAAATCGAATTATCGAAGTTCTATTGTATTATACATATACATATATTTGAGCACTAGGTATTACAATTAAATTCAATCGGAATATATAAAATTTGCCATCTCTTTCTTTCCGTCTTTTATCTTTTCCGTTTTTCTCTCCTCCTCGTCTTCACTTCTGGCTCCTCTTTTTTCTCCTCTTCCTCCTGTTGCTCCTCCTCCTCTTCATCCTCCTCATCCTTCTCTCCATCCACTTCCTCTCCTCCTCCTCTTTCTCCTCATCCTCCTCTTCATCCTTCTCTCCATCCACTTCCTCTCCTCCTCCTCTTTCTCCTCATCCTCCTCCTCATCCTTATCTCCATCCACTTCCTCTCCTCCTCCTCTTTCTCCTCATCCTCCTCTTCATCCTTCTCTCCATCCACTTCCTCTCCTCCTCCTCATCCTTCTCTCCATCCACTTCCTCTCCTCCTCCTCTTTCTCCTCATCCTCCTCTTCATCCTTCTCTCCATCCACTTCCTCTCCTCCTCCTCTTTCTCCTCATCCTCCTCTTCATCCTTCTCTCCATCCACTTCCTCTCCTCCTCCTCTTTCTCCTCATCCTTCTCTCCATCATCCTCGTCCTTAAAATTCACAGAAATTACAATAATAAGTGTTGATTACCTTGTCAACATCTAGAAATTTAATACAAATTTTAATATCCCCCTAAATAACTATAGTCAAACAAATAATGTAGTTCTTTTTTCCTTCTTTTTCATCATTCTCCAGTTTAGTCGACAGATAACAGCAAGTAGCTGTTTATTATATAGAATGGTATAGTATTTGCGCCCATCTAATACTGTATTGAAATTAACAACATTCGAAAAGTACTGCTTCGTGATGTCATTAGACATATTTTTAGTACATGAACGTGTCAAATTATAGTGCATCATAAATATTGGAGTCTATGAAAAACCAATGACATCATTGTGTGGTTGATGAAATTATTTTGTAAATAATGATAGTTGTTGGTAAGCCAAACAATAGAAATTGAAGCCACTTTGTGTAAAATGGTGATATCACGCTAGATTTTAATGTGAAATGGACGATGTGTACATTTTTCATGACAAAACTCGTTCTATATCTTATCTTGATCCTTCTCTTGTGTAGCTCACATGTGCTTGATTAAGAATGAACGGTTTTATGACAGGAAAATCTCATTTCCAGACATGAAAAGTGGAGAAATTGCTTGTCATCCATCAGTTCAGTTCGCCAAGGGTAGTTGAATCAATGGTATTTCCAATTCGGGTTGAAAATTGGATAGCACTTTGGCGCTTGTTCAATATTCTATACAAACAGTTCCATCAATTTATATTTCGGAGTCACAATACTGTCGTGATAAATCTCACTATTTGTGGTCTAGTAATATAATCTATAAGGATTGTACTTCAGTGACATTCAAGGCCTAGAATTTGAATAAAGATCATTGAAAATCTACTTCCAAGGTTGGCTTCATAAAGTCATCCACATTTTCAAGGTCGAATTGTAGCAAAGTTTCTTGGCTTTCAAATTGATTCTGCGAAAAACAAGTGGACAGAGTTGAAGAATCTAGAAGGAAACAGGAGGAGGAGAAGAATCGATAGATTGATTAATTTTTTTTTTGAGGATGAAGCCCACATAGGTCTGAGACCTGTGCGTGGGTATTATTGCCTTTATTAAGACGAAGTTAAGGGGCCCACACACTAGCGAGTCTGGCTCGGCGAGTAAGACTCGGAAGAAAATCACCACTAACGTGTTGTGAACTTCCCGAGTCCGGCTCGGCTACTTTTCAAAGTCGGCTGGAGTGCGCCCATGTTAATTCTGATCCATATAGCTCATCTAATCTCAAAATCTTCAAATTACAATCAATATCCCATTTGGAAGGTCATTTTATGCTCTAGAGAGAGTATTGGTTTTGCTAAAATATCATACTTCTTGAAATTTGATTATTATTATTAAGAAATGTTTTATTTCTTCTAATTTTTTTCTGACAAGAGAAAAATATGTCAGAGCGTTTATAGGCACGATTCATGTTTTTTATAACAATTATTTTCCCACCTCTAAGTATCTCTCATATAGATCTATAACATAATTATAGATATAGGTATAGATCTATAATTAGGGAAGTGATAGTCGCGAGGCGTAGCAGGTATCTGTTCAATCAGATAGAGATAAGCTGCGTTCTCGTAGGTCCTGTTTGTAACGGTGGCCGATTAGATTGGCCAGCAAAAAAGAGACTGTTCTCTGCTGTAAAATCACTTCCCGGTGGTTCGGAACCCACCTAAAAATTTAGGTCCAACTCATCAATCACCATCATCCAACTCATTACCCACGCCCAGGTCTCAGACCTATGTGGGCTCCATCCTCAGAAAAAGTAGAACATCTACAATTAAATATTCAAAAGTGTAATAGGGGGCCTATTCCATTCAATTCAAAAGGTCAGATGAAATATAGGATTAATTTCATCTACGTTTTACTCAATTTCTATTTTTTAATTACTTCCATTTTCTTTTCATTTGTATCGAAGTAATTAATTGTTATATTGCAATTTATTAAATACTGTTATATTTGTAATGATAATGTTATAATAATAAATATAAAATGGGCATTGGGCTTACTTGCAAAGGGATTTATTATTATTATTATTATTATCATCATCATCATTATTATTCAATAATTATTTATTTATTTTAAATACACAATTTATCTGTTAGCAGCTATTATTATTGAAATTATTTTTTAGAATTTAGTTTTTATGTTACTGTAGGTATTTTTTGTTGAAAAAACAACATTCGAATATTTATTTGTATTGTATTAAAAATAAGCTCTGCACTGCAATATTATCATTTTTATTTTTTCTTGAATATTCAAATTTTAATATACGGTTTCTTTCTTATTTTTCTGTTTATACATTAGTTTAACTCAGTACCTATTTCAGTCATAGTATTGTCATAGTAATAGTAAATATACAAACTTAAATAGATAACTCAATTAACTTATTTTTACGTCTTGTGAACAGTGCAAATACTTGCTTTCTGACGATCTGCTATGTTATAATGAGGTGCCGAGCCTGGCTTGTACTCTATTACCACTTGTCCTCTATTACACTCAATCCTTGAAAGGAGAAGAAGACGGGACGATAAGTTGATGACAGGAGAAGTCAGGACTAGACGTTGATGACGGGAGAAGAAAAAGACAAAATTAGAGGAAAAAGACCAAAGGAGAAGAAACAGACAGAAGGAGCAGACAGAAGGAGAAGAAACAGACAGAAGGAGAAGTAGATGATAGAAGGTGAAGAAGAAGACAAAAGTAAAGGTAGATGACAGTAACAGAAGTCAGGAAGATAAGAAGAAAAAAAGAGAAGTAGATGACAGTAAAAAAGAAGTCAGATGGAGAAGTAGAAGACTTTAAAGAAGAAGACAGAACAAGAAGAAGAAAACAAGAGATGGAGTAAACAGGGGGAAAAGAAGGAAGGAGGAGAAGAAGAAGAAAGCAGGAGGAAAGGAAGAAGAAGAAGAAGAAGTAGATTACAGGAAGTGAGGAAGAAGAAGACAAAAAGAGAAGTAAATGGTAAGAAAACAAGAATACAAAAAGGAAAGTAAAAGAAGACAGAAGGAGGAGAAGAAGAAAACGAGAGAAGGGGAAAACAGGGGATAAAGAAGATAAGTGAAGTACAAGAAGATAAAAAGAGAAGCAGATGACAGCAAAACAAGAAGACAGATGGTCGAGAAGAAGAAAACAAAAGAAGCAGAAACGGGGGGAAAATAAGACAGGAGAAGTAGAATAAGAAGAAGAAGACAAAAGGAGAAGTAGATGACAGTAAGAGAAGATAGGAGAAGACAAAAAGAGAAGTAGTAGACACTAAAAGATGAAGACAGAAGGAGAAGAAGAAAAAGAAAACATGGGGAGGAGAAGAAAAAAACAGGAGGAGGAGGAGATGAAAACATAAGGTGGTGGAAGAGATGGAAAAATGAGGTGGTGGAGGAGAAGAAGATAAAAGTAGAAGTAGATGTCAGGAAAAGGAGAAGTCAGGAAGAGAAGAAGAAAAAAGAGAAGTAGATGTCAGTAAAAAAGAAGACCGATGGAGAAGTAGAAGACACTAAAAGAAGAAGACAGAAGGAGGAGAAGAAGACAACAAAAAGAGCAGAAGATGACAGGAAAACAGAAGGCAAAAGGGGATAAAACGACAAAATAAGAAGAAGAAGAAAGTCTATAAAATTGAATTTTTAAATCGGTTATGTCACGTTGTGGAAATCCAGATAGACTCTGATAATACGACTTGGTACCGTACATTCCTTTTTCATTTATATAGCAGAAATTTATATGCGCCGCTTTATGTCACAGCAGGATCTGTAATGATCATCCCACAATGGTAATGGTAAAAATATCTTGTTAATGTACTGTTTCCGTTGTTAGAGGGTGTTTGTTTTGGGGGGGGGGGGGGTTGTGGAAGGAGTTTGGGGAGGGGTTCAGTATTGTTTGACCTCCCACGCTGCTGTGATCCTGATAATGGCCCATATTGAGCATCGAGCAGACACTTCTGGAAACTTCTGGATCGTTGATAGACTTCCCCGGACAGGGATCAGGGCGTGTCTGTAGGTGGAGGGGTGGGTGGTCTTTCACAATTTGCACAGTAGTTGTCACTTGGCTAGAATGCCCCCCCCCCCCTTTGCCACTCACCCCTTAATGATACATTCTCCTTTTCTATTTATAATATGGATTTGAAAGGGGTGTGACCCCTAGATGATTAGAATGCTAATTTTATGGAATATCCAGAGACAACAAACATCAGAATTATTGTTACAAAATTACAATGAATGTGAAGGCGCAACAGACTCAAGTCAAAACTCTACACAAATTTTGAATATGTTATATTGTCCAAAACATTGAGGTTAATTATAATCTAATATTAAAACTGACATTGTATTTCACTTTTATATAATGCTTTACTCACATATATTGGAGATGCTTGAGGAATGCATTTCACTTCTGAAAAAGAAGCTTCGTCAGCCTCCTCAGAAGTGAAATGAATTCCGCAAGCATCTCCAATATACTGTATGTGAGTAAAGCATTATTTACAAAAGTGAAATACAGTGTCAGTTTTAATATTAGATTGATCATCAAGTATTTCGTCATGGAAAACATCACAGATTAATTTTAATGCTGAAAATTTAGATTTATGAAAATACTCCACTCAGTGGCGTACCGATAATGGAGCGAGTGGAGCAGTCGCTCCAGGGCGCAAGGCTCTGAGGGGCGCACCGTTCTTGAGAGAAAATTACCTTTTACTTACAAAAAAATGTATTACTATAATGAAAGCCAAAAGGGTGAAATGCAAAACAATTTTAAAAAACCGTATGTAAACATCGCTGCGCATGACTAAAAGGAAAATTCATGTCAAATTTAAAATGAATAGGTTCATGCGTTCAGCCGTAAATGCGTTACAACCAGACAGAATGCAAAACGGTCGAGTCAAAAGTAGCAAATAGTCGAAAGTAGCAAAGCCAAAACAATTTAAATTGGGTGGCAAAAGGTATAACAAATTCAAGTAATTGAATGAATACTTTGAATTTATTTTGAAAAAAATAAATCCACAAGAAGTTCAATGGTTTTTATATTAAGAACAGGACTGAAATACTTCACTTTTGAATCCTATTTCCAAAATATAAAAAAAAATTCATAAGGATGACTTGCAAAATGCGAAAAAATAAATTTATAGAAAAGTGAAAAAATCCAAAACAAGCTGTTTGGAAATTGATAAAAGCAGAATCTTTCCTTTTTTTTTGAGGATGAAGCCCACATAGGTCTGAGACCTATGCGAAAAATTCTGGCCTGGCGAAAAATCATTCCTTGGAGATTCGCATCTCTAACAAATACGGCATAGTTAGAGGCGGAAAAAAAAGGGGGGGGGGCATCGTTAGACACTTCCGCTCCAGGGCGCCTTAAACCTCGGTACGCCACTGACTCCACTCAAAAAAATAATAAAGTGATTCCTTTTCACTTGGAGGCAATTTATTTGAAAGTTCCTTCGAAACGAAACACTGAAAACCGCACATAATATCAAATTTTGATGGAAACTTTCCAGCCGAAAAATACTATCTCGTTGCTATGGTAAACAAACTTTTATTATTGGTTTTATCATTAAGATAATAGACTCTTCAAAATAACAAAAATTTTGGAATAACAATTATTGGGAGAGATAAGATACAGTAATAGAATTTCGGATGATGTAACACTGGAATAGATTATTGTCTGCATGCCATAATATTATGCTTGTGTGCTCTATATAATTATGCCTTATTGTGGCTTGAGATGAATTAAGTTTTATTCATCTCAGATACAAAAAAGGCTTTATCAATTATGTTGTTTTCCAAAAGTCTCTGTCGAATGATGGCTTGGAAGTAACTCAGAGGTGTGCTAGATAGTATACACACTCACGTGTGCAGTAAGACATTTATGTCTAGTCAGATATAGTCCATTCTGTGCAGAAAGGAGGGAGTGAACTGTTAAACATAGAGTTTCAGAATTTCGCTCGGACCATAACAGGCTTCACAATTATTTGTGTTGTCTTCTAAACGTCTCTGACGAATGATGACATACGCAGGATGTAGCTCAGAGGTGTACTAGATAGTATAGAAACTCACGGCTAGACCCTGTATAGAGGAGGAAGTCTTCTGTTTAGCATTCACCTTCAGAATTTGTTTCGGTGGGCTTGGCATAGATACAGCTCAAGTGAGGAAAGTAATCGCATCCTAACTCACTCCTAGTTTGCGTTGTACGCTCTTTGCACCAAAACATAATGTTGAGTTCTAAGGAGTCACCTTCAGCCGAAATCGGATATGGTACTAAACTTACGTACAATATTAATGAATGAACAATTCTAAATGATATAATACGGCAGCTATATAATAATGGGGAATAAAATAGCTATATAATGGGGAAGTGACAGCCGTGAGCCGTAGCAGGTATCTGTTCAATCAGATTAAATAAGTAGCGCTCTCCTGGGCCCTCTCTGTAATTGGATTGTCCAGCAAAAAAGACTGTTCTCTGCTGTATAATCACTTCCCAGTGGCTCGGAACCCACCTTAAACTGTCAGTTCAACTCATCGATCACCATCATTCTACTCATTACCCACGCATAGGTATCAGACCTATGTGGGCTTCATGCTTCAAAATAATTTAATAATAATTGATCCAATTCATTCATTTCACATAATGCATACATGTAAAGATCCCGCTAAACCTCACAAGGTTCTACAACTGCAGTTGTCTGATTACAATGCAATTACAAAATTTGAAAAATACAACATTTTAAATGAAATAAAACTATAGCTATGTATAATCAGTTGTCAACTCATCTGGAATCTTGTAGTCTTCTTGACAAGAATTTTCCCACCTAATTACACAACTCTATTCTTTTATTAGACAAGCTTGTTTCATGTATGTCCTTGAGCTTTGTCGAGAACAGATTATCCTAATTATGTGTGTCTTTGTGGTTAAATTGTGTTTAGCTTAAACTCCGTTACTTTGTACTTGAAATTACTCACTAATTACACAAACAACTAACAATGTTTTGTTTTTTACTAATCGAGGCTGTTAAAATGTTCTTGTGATTTATACTCAGAAGAAAGTTTGTTATGTAAAATGTCTAGTTAATATGATGTGTATGAAAAATTGTTTGCATTCAGGGATTCCCACGTGTCATACTGTACTTACTTTTATGGCAGAGTCTCAGAGGGAAGTTTATAATATAAAATGTCTAGTTAATAATGATGTGGATGAAAATTCGTTCACATTCATGGATTCCCACTTCTCATACTTACTTTTTAAGGTTTATTTTAATCTGTGATGTTTTCCATGACGAAATACTTAATGAACAATCTAATATTAAAGCTGACACTGTATTTTACTTTTATATAATGTTTTACTCAGATATATTGGAGATGCTTGAGGAATGCATTTCACTTCTGAAAAGAAGCTTCGTCTTCCTCTGAGACTGCTATAAAAAGTAAGTACAGTATGAGACGTGGGAATCCCTGAATGCGAACAATTTTTCATACACATCATATTAACTGGACATTTTACATTACACATAGGCTGACGAAGCTTCTTTGCAGAAGTGAAATGCATTCCTCAAGCATCTCCAATATATGTGAGTAAAACATTATATAAAAGTGAAATACAGTGTCAGTTTTAATATTAGATTGTTTATTTTAAAGCCGTAAATGGTTTATTTACTTTCCTAAATGGGACATTATTACATAATTCTTATAAATTTTCAACATCTCTTTTACAGGCTTCAAACCTGTAACACCTTATTTCTAATATCTAAACTGATACTGTATTTCTATTTAATATATGATTTTCACTCACTTATACTGGAGGGATGCATTTCACTTCTAAAACTTTCTAAAAAAAATTGTAACTTTTCCCGTTTTCCCGCCATTTTAGATAAAGGTTTAAAATGGCCGCCATTTTGACATTTTAAATTGGACCAAGTTGAATTTTTTTTCTACAGTAAATTTAATACAGAATTTTTTTTTCTCTTTTATTTAAACATACTTACCGAGTTTTATAAAGATCGGTTGGGAAAATTTGTAGATAACAATTATTTTGTAAATAATACAAAATGGCGGATATCTGGTAAACGGTGTTGGTGGAAAAAATTTATTCGTGATTTTCTCTTTATTTTGACCCATATAACCTTTTCCCAGAGTTTGGCACTTTACTTATGGGATACCCTGTATATTAAATAGAAATAGTGTCAGTTTTGAGGTTTGATTGTTCATCAAGTATTTCGTCATGGAAAACATCACAGACCCTATTTCTATTTCATTTGTAGTTGACTCCCAAGTCCCAAGCACTGGTAAAAAATCAATAAACAAAAGTCCACAGATATTCTCATCTGAATGAAGTCGTTGGTTAGTAATTTGATAGTTTAGGCTACACATGCAGGGAAGCATCAGTACTTTATGATAATCACCATCACGAAATCAAACCCTTGCTGTGGAATGGCGATATTCACGCTGATATAACATGTATTAAGCTATTCCACAGCATGTGTTTGACTTTGTGATGGTGATTATACTCGAGTATTACATATCGCACCATGCAATGACACTAAGGCTCGTACACACATCGAGTGCTTGCACAGTGGAGCTTTATACTCAATGATGCGAAATCAAGCACCTGTTACTAAAACAATACCTTTATCAAATTACTAGCAGGTTTCTTAGTAATGGCGAAGATGATATTGTGGAAGGTATCCATAATGAATAATAAGACGAAATTGTCACATCCACATTTATTAAAACTTCGAGAAACTAGTTTCGGTTGTTACACCATTATCAATCTCAATCAAACTGAATGAGATTGATAATCTCTCAAACTGAGTTTGATTGAGATTGATAATGGTGTAACAACCGAAACTAGTTTCTCGAAGTTTTAATAAATGTGGTTGTGACAATTTCGTCTTATTATTCATTACTAGCAGGTTGCCCGAATATCCTATCTAACAATTTAATTCAATAGTCTCTTTTCTCTTATCCCTCCTCTTATTCTTATTCTTTTTTTATTCTTTTTTCTCCTCATTCTTCCTCCAATTCCTCAAATAATCTCCAGCGTTAGAGTTTCGTCGACAGATAACAGCAAGTAGCTATTTATTATGTTGGATTGGCATCTAATGAACATGTCTTCTTGATTGCTATATTTCTAAAAAAATAATGACTTATTTCATACATCCCTTTATAATTGATCTCAATTTTTGCAATACGTTGAACAATCATGGCACAAAAATTGCACCAAGGCTCTTCAATAATATAATATTGGAACCTTGTATTATTACAGTATTTATAAATTAAATATCAAGCAATTATAAGACTATATTGTACTAGGCAAAATTATACGATTACATAATATAATAAATCTCATGCACTCATATCATTTATAATGAAAATAACTCACACCTGTTTGTCAACTCACGATTCTATTTTGTCCTTGCCGATCATTTCTGAACTCAATAATTATTGTTTTAAATTTTACACCCTTTTTAACAATAATTTGACATTCATGATGTGACAGGTAGCTTTACTTAGAGCTCTTATCATGTACGCAAGTAGTAAATTAACTGTTTAACAAGGTGAATATTCCGTTTACTGTTTAAAGTTTAAACTGTTTAATATTCCGTTTTGTATGATGCAATGTATCGCGGAAGCTTTACATGTAAGTCAGCAATTGATAATTATTGAAAAATCATATTGATAGTAATAATTATGGTTCATAATATTGACTGGAATGCAATGACAGCATATTATTTTGTTACATGTTCATTGCACCTATAATTTTCAAACTATATACATTAAAAACCTAATTACTGAAAATCTCGAATTATTAATTAAAGATGTTACTTGGAATAAATTTATTAATTTAACACAGAGTCACTTAGTTTCATATTCCATTTTTTAATAGCCTATCTTGGTTTTTATTGATAGATTTTCAAAAATCAGGTAACATCTCGATCAGAATTACATGTAATTATTAAAAGATATGTAATTACTCAGTCAACAAAAATACGTAATCACTAAAACCTTTTTGGATAATATATAGGCCTACGCTTTATAAGTACGGTAATATTTTACTTGGCAGACATTTTGATAATAAAAGATATTTACCGCAAAGTAAATGTATCTAGAAACAGAATTTATTAATTTCGAATTCCTAACTACACGTATCTCTACAAAATTTCAATGGAATATCGCAATCCTTTGACTAGATTTTTAATACGAAATGGCTGATAAAAGTCAAAAGTATAAAGACAAATTATTTTTCTCCAGTGACAGTTTGTTTGTTTTAACATAGATAATACAAAATTAATGGAAATTGATTGTTCTTGTAAGTAAATCTTCAAAGTTGTTAGTTATTACCAATTCTAATTGACTTTGCCATCAATTTATTTATCAAGTTTCCTGCTTCGTGTATATCGTAATAAAGCTCAATTCAAAATTTATATTCTTGAATTTCTTTAACCAAAACGATCTGCGTTGTTAATATTAACTTTTTATGGTAAATTGAATGACCTTTTTTTAATTTGACTGATATAATAGTGCCTTTTTGAAGAGCTCCGCAATCTTTTGAAGATTTTAAAACAATTTATTTGTAGATTTATTGATTTTTAATTATTTCCTTCATGAAGAAATAGACGCAATTGTACAATGAATTTGGAAGAAAGTCCCCACATAGGCAACAAACTGTGTGTGAAGAACTCTTATAGTGAAATCGAACGAGTTGACTGCATGTTCGATTCGAGCTGTTCAGCCTGGTATAATCCGTCTCATCATTTACTTCGTGAATGTATGTTTGAAAAATTGAGTCAATATTAAACATTTTGTTAAAAGCTATCAAAATTTCATTTTAAAGCGGCAGATCTAAGCTCTATCCTAACTCATAGCTTTAGTTACAAATTGAAATAATATTACTTGTGCTGACCACGTAGGGTGATGATAGTAGTGGGAAGGCGTGAAGAAATAATGTCAGTTTAATAAGGTAGGCACAGAGCCTGAAAGGTTGAGAACCCCTGAACTATTGGATATCTCAAATACATTGCGTAGGAAGAGGATTGCATAAGATCTAATCCAATAAGCTTGGAATCAAGTGAGCATCAGCACCTTCCAGCTATCAAATTACAGAGCTGGTCTGCTAATTTAATATCGAATTTCATATCATCGATTTTATTGAAGTCTTCTAAATGTTTAAGGATTCCCACAAGTAATCCGATCTACAGGTGTAGATTGTATATCAGTTATATATTTTTTTAAACTTAGTTTTTTATTAAACAATGTCTAGCTTATAGATTCATCACCATTTAGCATGCATCCACTACTGTATATCAATGAACTACTGGGCCCTCTTTGTAAGGGTGGCCGATTGGATTTGCCAGCAAAAAAGTTTATTTATTGTTATAAAATTACAATGAATTGTAACAGACTCAAGTACAAACTGCTCTCTTCACAAATTTTCAATATGTTATGTTGTCTAAAACATTGAGGTTAATTTTAACGCTGGAAATTTAGATTTATCAAAATACTCTACTCGAAAAAAATGATTCCTTCTCACTTGAAGGTAAACAATTTGGAAGTTCACTTAAAACGAAACACTGAAAACATTAAATATTAGTAAATAATATCAAATTTTGATAGAAACTTTCAAGTCGAAAAATACTATCTCGTAGCTTTGGTAAACAGCAAAATATATCTGAGTTGAAAAGTAATTGGAGTTTTATCCCTGTTCTGCAACTCTTGTAAATAAATATAAGTGTTTGTTCTTTGCTGTAAAATCACTTCCTGGTGGTTCGGAACCCACCTAAAACTGCAGGTCCATCTCATCAATCAACATCATCCAACTCATTACCCACGCACATGTCTCAGACATATGTGGTCTTCATCCTCCGAAAAAATGTATGACATTGATTTAGCAATGGTATTTATCAAGCAAATATGATCATTACATACTACCAATCCTATGTAACAAACAGCTACTTGCAGTTATCTGTCGACGAAACTAACGAGGGATAAGAAAAATAACAATTAAAATATTTGTATATGAGTTATCACACATTTTAGAAATACAGATTCAATTGAATCAGGCAACCTGCTAGTAGTGTATAACCTAGTTCGTGATACAGAATTAGTTTGTCTTATAGTTATTTTTTGGTATCTTGTCGTTTACTTTAAGCCATTAGGAGTGATACTTTTCCTATATATCCGATATTTCCAGTTTTCAAGTTTTTTCTAAATTTCAAAGTTCACCATTTTCACTTAACTTTTCTAGAAATACTGCATCTCAATACTGAAAAATTAAGTTCATCAACTAATTGAAAAAACTGTTATTTAGAAACACTCTTCCTTTTATCACTTCTGAGCATGGTAAAGTTTATTCAAGCGTAAGTTTCCAGTGATTTTAAAAAATGTTAATTGTTTTGAGGATGAAGCTCAGGTCTGTGACCTGTGGGGGGTAATGAATTGGATGATGGTGATTGATGAGTCTAAACTACAGTTTTAGGTGGGCTCCGAACCGCAGGAAGTGACAAATAATGGTCATTAATAAGTAATATTTAATGGTCAATAATAAGAAATATTCAATGATCAATATATGTAAAAAATAATAATGGTCGAAAAATGATTAATTATCAATAAAATTGATTATATAGTATATTGTAAATAATCTGCTATTTTATCAAAATAATTAATTTCGGAAAATATCAGAAAGGTGGTCTGTCAGTTACCTATACATTTTACCTGTACATGTTACCTAGACATATTACCAAATTGAAGACAGTATAAACATTAATATTCCCGGTGTTTCGAAACCCACCTAAAACTGTAGGTCCAGCTCATTACCCACGCACAGGTATAAGGCCTACATGAGCTTCATCCTCAAAAAAATCTTCTGTAGGTAAAATTGCTGGAACATGTTTTATTAGAATTTTGAATGAGAAATTGTAAAATCATTTTTTTAATTTCAAAATAAAATTTTCAGATAAAAAACATAAGAAAAAATGGTATTTGTATCTTTGTAGCCACCTTAAACATATTTATTTTTTATGGCCATCGAGGGTACTGAGTTCAAGGTGAAATTTTCCGCCGTAACTTGCTAATGAAGCGTTTTTAGGTATATGTTTATATAAATTTATTTCTTATTTTTAGCTATAGATTTCCTATAGTTTGAATCACCCTGTTTTTATGTATCCTCCTCACTTTCTAACAATTATTCATTTCCTATGTTATGAACTTCAAGTGTACAACAAACTAATGTTTATCTTTCTTATCTTGTGGTATCGTAAACTATTTCCTCTTCTGAAGTAGTTGGTATCACACTTTCTAAACCTCATCCGGTTAATTTTTGTTGAACAAATTGGTGTATGCGTCATTTCGGAAATTGTTGAACATATTTTAGAAAATTTAAGGCAAGAAGTTGATATAAGTTTAGCCACTTTATTGATTTTTTATGTTAGCTTCTGGCCCTACTGCTTCTAAAAAGAGTTAATGCGATAGTTTATTGTTTTCTAGGTCTCTATAGTAAAAAAGATACGCGTTTTTGAAAATTAAATATTTAAATTGACTTTATTTCTGAAAACGTCTTTAGTCTTCTTTAAATGTCCTTCACCTATATAAAATGCCTTTTCTCCTTTTTATTCAGCGAATTCTTCTAAAATAGAAAAAAGCCTTTACTTGACATGTTTTTGAAAATGTCTGTAGAGAAATTGAATTTTTAAATCAAATTTACCTCTAAAAAGCCTTAAATCTTCAATTCACTTATTTTTTTCTCCTTAAACATCTTTCACCCCTAAAAGAAAGGTTTTGAATCCTTTTTTCAGTCAATTCCACCACTCCACATATAGTACAGTATACTATATTTTAATATTTATATATTTTTTTGTTTTAATATTTTTCATTTTTTGCATGTTATATGTATGTTTAGTATTTTACAAATAAATAAAATAATTTAAAAATATCATATTTATTCTGCTCAAATTGAAAACAAAACCAGAGTAATACTGAAACAGATACAAATTGTTGAATAATTTTAATATTTCAATATAATTTATTGATTTAAAATTTCCTTTTATTGCTATAATCATACTGAACACCTTCAAAATGAAGGATATTGACAATAGCTTATAGAAATCGATAGAAATATTGAGTCACCAACGGGAATCGAGCCACGGATCTTCCAATTGGGGAAAACGTTTTTTTTTAAGTAGCATTCATCGATTTCCAGAAGCTATTTAATACTGTTGTCAATAGCCGCCATTTTGAAGGTCATTAAAGGTCATTTCTGAGGTATTTATTGTGATGGGTAGCGCTAACCCTCATCACCTAGGATGGGACTGCATGGGTAGGTATTGACTCGGGCAACCTGCTAGTAATTTTATAAATAACTACTTTATTGCTTTATCAAATTACTTGTTTATTACCAAATAATACTCTCTGTGATGTTTTCCATGACGAAATACTTGATGAACATTCTAATATCAAAACTGACACTATTTATATTTAATATATGATTTTCACTCACTTATACTGGAGTATTTAGAAGTGAAATGCATCCCTCCGGTATCTTCAGTATAAGTGAGTGAAAATCATATATTAAATAGAAATACAGTGTTAATTTTGATATCAAATTCATATACTTTATTAATTTCTTTTGTTTTTTTTGCAGCTGGTGTTACAAGGATATGCTCGATACGTCTCAGTGTACGAATAACAATAATCAGTTTTCGGAAGTAGATGAGCATATCGGAAAGAAATATGTGCCTAGAATCAGGTGGCCTGATCTGCTAGCACAAGTCTTCGTCCATGGTGGCGGAATATTCGGAATTTATCTGTCTTGTTCCTCTGCCAAGTTGCTTACCACGATATGGGGTGAGCTATTGTTATTGTGAACATAGTTATTGTACATATTATGCATCTTTATCATTTATTTATTTTTAAAAGTCGTACCACGGTTGCACAAACGTCCTATCATAATGATGGTTCCACTTTTATACCAGGCTACTATCCATTCAGTATAAAAGTGAGCCATTATTTGGTACAAAAGTGTACTGTTATTCGAGCAATGATAGCTAGATTACAATTCACTAAAAATTTCAAATTCCGAGATCAGCTTAGTATGATAGCATATAAATTAGTTAAATAATTCGTTATACATTGAATAATGTAAATAAATCATATTGTTATATTGGAGAGAATTAGCTTTTAGAATCTTTTTATTGCGGATGATGCCCACATGAGTCCGGAGACTTGTGCGTGGGTAATGAGGTGAATGGATGAATGTTGAGAAACATCCATGGCTGAATGAGATTCAAACCCAAGGCTGTAGAAAACGAAGCCAGCCAGAGCCCCTTATCTTATCACAGACAAGCGCTCCAACCAACTGCGCTACCATAGCCGCCAAAGTAATTAAATTATGAAATACATTTGTTAGTGACCAATATTTGCCATTAATATAAGGCTTAGACATTTATTACACATTCTACATATACATTCTACATTATACATTTCTTATACATTTTATTCTAGGTATGTGCACCATCATTCAAGATATATAGATCAAACGAATGCTAGCATGTATATAATATGCACAAGCATGTATAATCTTTATGCTTTCACATAGCAGCTTGGTATAAAAGTGTAACGAATGATGATCCATCATAATTATGGGACGTTTGTGCAACCGGTGGATAGGAAAGCATACAGGAAGCCCCAAATGTTTCTCCCCAATCACAAAACAATCTCAAACAATTAAAATTAAAATATCATAGTTGAATAAACTAGGCTATAAAGGAAATTAGAAAAAATCTGTAGGGAAAAATCGTAGATATGGAAAACCTATACGGTATTAAACAGATTGTATTTGAAAAAATCATAAGAGATGTGGCGCATTCAAATCAAATGACTTTATTGCCAAATACAGTATAAGCATCATGACACAAAAATACAGTCATAAAGTGTGATGTTGAAGATCCATCTTGTTTCCACTAATATATAACAAAAACTTAAAAAACACTTTTAAGTGGAAAAAACTCACTTTTTGACAAAATAATCCCAATTTCAAACCTCCCGCTTACTCATCTCCCCACCCCTTCACCCTTCCAACATCCATAACCCTCATGCCTTAAATCAGTGTACTGTGGGTCGTCTTACGATGCTCTTGTCAACAGAGTGAACCGGCCGTCACGCCGTAACGTGAGTCTTAATTTCCACTTGAAAGTGTTTTTAAAGTTTTTATTACAGTAATAAAAAATATACATAAAACATTTCTACTGATATAAGGCAATAAAAGGCTACTGATCATTATAAAAATTGTTATTTATTACAAGTTTCATCCCTTTTTCTCTATTCAAGTAATGACCTTTTCATATATTCTTCTACTAACTTCCCTTTGAAAGATTCTTAGAAGTTTCAGAGCGTTTGATATCCCTTTTTTCTGCACCATATGTTACAACAGGTCTTATTAGGGTAGTATTTATTTATTTTCAATTTGTTTAATTGAGCTTTCACTTCAATCTTCTTGAAATAAAGATGAATCAAGTTACATTTCAATTGAAAAATGTTTAGTGTCATAGATAAGATATTGATGCATAGATAACATATAAAGATTTGAACCCTCGTTGAAATTTTGTATAGAAGTAGTATTTGTCTAAAATGCTGTAGTTTCTTTACTTTTAATTGATTGTATATTACCTGTATAAATTAATAAACTTTTTTTATCACACTGTATAAGTATATAGAGGTTTCAGCTTGATCTTAGCATAGTAAGCTTGGTCACCAGCCTTAATTCTTCTTTATATTTTTTCAGTAAATAATGTAGCGCTTCACATTAACCAAATTGTAACATTTTTATGGTCCATCCTTCGTTTATAAACGTTCCTTAAACGTTTATTCAAATGTCAAGTAATTTGAATTTTTTCAGTTATTCAGTGAATTTTCAATATTCATCAGTTTCATTTTATTTACTTTTTTCAGCCTTCGTACTTATTTATACATCAGGCTTCGGAATTACGGCCGGAGTTCATCGCTTATGGTCTCATAGAGCATACAAAGCAAAATGGCCGCTAAGACTACTTTTAGCATTTCTATTCACCATTTCAGGACAGGTAGGTTTTTTATTGTTAAAAAATCTTTAGTGCCAAACTTTATTACTCCATAAAATTCATTTTTATTGTATTCTCTTTGTAGTCCCATAATTGTATTTTTTATTTGCATGTCTCTATCTGAATGACTATAAATTTATCAGTAGATTTCTTAATGTTGTGGAAATATGTAATGAAATATCGTAAGGTTGTGATATTGGCTGAGTTCATGGGAGCCTTATCATTTACCGGTAAGTGTTACCGGTGATGCAGATTGGTCTATTCAAATTTCTCAACGTCTATTAATTTGAATAGACCAATCAGACGCCAGTAACATTTACCGGTTACCGGTAAAGCTCCCAAAAACTCAACCATTGATTGGGTGATGTGAATGAAGTTGAGTAAGTTGAGTGAGTGGACTCTGTTGAGTAACTGGAGTAACGATTTTTGGTCAGTTGAGTCAACGGGAGTCCGATAGGAAGGCATGAAAAACAGCTGTGATTGACTTAATTTTTATTCACATCAAATAACAAGAATCCCGAATACGAATAACTCAACAGAATCAACCCATAGGCTGGTGTAAATAAACTTGAATAACTCCATTTTGTTTGTGGAATTAATAAATAAATATTCGTAAACTCATATTTTTGAATCAGCGCTTCGGACTCTTGTTATTTGATGTGAATAATGATTGAGTCAATCACAGCTGTTCTCGCGCCTTCCTGTCGGACTCCCATCGACTCAACAGATGAACAGTCGACTCCAGTCACTCAACGTACGGTATTCAACTTTATTCACAAATCCAATGTCTGCTCCCAGTTTATTCAAGTACTTGAACAGTTTTTGTCATAGCTTGTCACATGTTGTTGAATCTTTGAGTTCAAATTTTGTGAAGGTAAGCCCAATACAGACATTTCTAATGGGGTACCTAACCAAATCTTTTTCACCCATTGTTTTATATTTTGTTTGATATCTATACTGTTATATGTGAAATTTTTTTGGCAATAAAGATATTATTATTTTCAATAAACTGTTGAAAACTACTTTTCACATTTTCAGTACTACTAAAAATGCGACAAATAAAGCCTAGAAACTGGTTCAGTACTCAAATAAACAAGGAATTGAAAATAATTCGTCCTGGTTATATTTTATTCTAATTTGCTCGATAAATTGAGCAGCACATTATCCCAATTTTTTCTTCCTGTGTGTTATTAATTTTCCATTAGTATTCCACTGTTGAATTTATATTTAGTATTAAAAATTTATTTCTGCTTTTCCTAGGATTTAGTAGTTTCAACTGTTTTAGAATTATTGTTCTTGAGCTAATAACGGTATTTTAGTGTACGGTAATGATTTAGAAGTCAATAGACTTGGTAGATGAAATAATTGTTTTTTTTCTAATTTTTTCCCCAAAGTAATATTTTTTAAATTAGTATTTTTAAAATAATATTTCGATCACGAGTATAATATATGTACGAGTATTTATTGTAATGCTTCATTCTATAAAATTATCTTCAAATGTAATTGGGTCTACCTTTTAAGGAGCTTGTCAATAGGAACAAAGTATTTTTCGGTTCAAAAGTTTTTATCAAAATTTAATATTACATTAACTATTTTTAACCGTTTCGTTTTGCGTGAACTTTTAAATTGATAGTCGTTAAGTGAAAAATAACCCTTTTGTTATTTTTTTGGAGTGGAGTATTTTGGTAAATCTGAACTTTCTATTTAACCTCAATGTTTCGAACAATGTAACATATTCAAAATTTGTGAAGAGAGCAGCTATGGACTCGAGTCTGTTGCTCCTTCACATTCATTGTAATCTGGTCACAATAAATAAGTAAATATTCTAAAGACCTAACTACTAGTCTGGTAGGAAATAGAATTTTACTTATTAGTGTGTTTTTAGTAGGTGTGCTTGCACAGTGGAGCATCAAAATGGTGTAGAATGGCTTACAATAGATTGTAGCAGCGTGAATACCTCCATTTCACACCGTGTGTTTGATTTTGCATCTATTATTATAATTGTTAGCATCCACTGACCTATAAAAGGGGCTTAAGTATTTGTCATAATTTGAGTTCCATGAATAGTGTTTGTCAAGATTGTAAAATATTGGTCCTCCACTGATCAAACGATTTATCAAAATTTAAGTTTCATGAATAGTTTGAGAGATTGTCGTCAAGAATTTGTGCTCCACTGATCAAGTACCCAAACATAGTTGTATGCTTGGAATTTTAAGTACTTGAGTGTGTATTAGTTCGTATGTTTTGATAGTTCATAAATAATCAAGATTGAAATATTTGTGTTCGTCTTAAGATAAGAGAAAAGTGTCGCTTATTTGAATTACAGATCTACTTCTGTACATGACTAATGAGATGGTGCTATGACGCGCGTTTTTAAGTATTAGACTGTTCTATTTTCCAATCTAATAAGCTTGTAAGCGACATTTTTTAATTGTATTTTGTGCATCATTTCTTTACTTTTCCTTTATTTTACTTAACTTTTCTGTACATTACTACTAGCATTCTGATAGGATAAGTGTCATGGCTAGACTTGCCATTTCGTTAGTCACAAATTTAAATCTTGAATTTATTGATTCATACCAATCTGCGCTAATATCAACTTTTTATGATGAATTTAACGACTTGCAGAATAAATATTTATTATCTATTAAAATTGACTGCAAGTCGTTAAATTTATCGTAAAAAGTTAACAAATTTAATATTGATTCATCATTTTCACTAAACATTCAATATTCAGTGTTTCTTTTACAATACAACTTGAAGATCACGTTTGAACATGAGCTGCTAAAATTCAAAAAAATTGAATGCTCACAATACTAAAATAAGAAGTAAAAAGTTGGAAAATGTTAATAATTAAGAAATAATGAGAGTCATATTGAGACTAAGAAAGGTAATTATTATCTATTATGCTATTATCTAGTAGGGGAAATTAGAGAAAATAACAGGATGCCTTGTCCTGAGTCTCAAAACTTTTCGACTTAACACATTAAACATTGAAACATTAGAAACAAAAACATTAGAAACATTGATAAAAATAAATTCTGTCAGAGGAATAACTGAGAAACTTACAATTTCTGACCTAAAAAAGTCAAGAAAAATGATTTGAATGTCTATTTCATCTCTGAACGAATGGCGACACTTTCTCCCACCTGGATATGCACCTTTCAAATAAATGAATTTCCTCTTCATCATCCTCAATTTTTAGAAATCCCAACAATTTTAAATCATAATCCACTATTTATAGATTTTCCAATGATTTGAAATCATAATCCTCAATTTCTAGAAATTATAATGATTTCAACCGTTATCCTAGAATGCTTGCACTGTGAGGCGTAGATGGAGGAGCAAAGGTTAAAGATGATATCTGAATCAAACTCTTTCGAGAATGTAATTCTGAGACTTGTGCGTGGGTAATGAGGTATGGGAAGTGATAGCCGAGTGCCGTAGCAAGTATCTGTTCAATCAGAAATAAGCTACGAAACTCCTGAGCCATCTTTGTAACGGTGACCGATTGGTTTGGCCAGCAAAAAAGACTGTTCTCTGCTGTAAAATCACTTCCCGGGGGTTCGGAATCCACCTAAAACTGTAGGTCCATCAATCACCATCATCTAATTCATTACCCACGCACAGGTCTCAGACCTATGTGGGCTTCATCCTCCGAAAAAAAAACATCTTGATGAATGGATGCATTGAATCTGAACGGGAATCGAACTCGTGACCGCAAAAGTATCAGTTTCAACATAGTTGAACATTATAACCGATTACTCCATCACGGCTGCGCTTACCGCCCGATATTCCACTCTGACCCACACCATTCCTCAGCATGAGTCTCATTTCGCTGCTACCATCTATTATCTTTGATATTTTACCTCATTACCCACGCACAAGTCTTAAGACTCATGTAGGCATCACCCGACTAAAAAAATTAAAGAATCAGTTAGCCAACAAAGTGGGCATAGGAGTTTGTTTTATTTTGTGTTCAAAATCAATAACCGTAAAATAACAGTAATCCTATAGTAAATTCGTATGGCTTTTCGTGGTGGGGAGACCCTTACGGGTAGTAATCCTATTAAGAATAATTAATGTCTCGTATAAAAGATAATCTATTAAGTAGGATATTAATCTCTAGTTCTATGGATTTAAATCCACTTAGGGAAGTGATAGCCGTGAGTCTTAGCAGGTATTAGATAAAGATAAGCTGCGTTCTAGTGGGCAATCTTTGTAAGGGTGGCCGATTAGATTGGCCAGCAAAAAAGACACTGTTCTCTACTGTAAAATCACTTCCCGGTGGTTCGGAACCCACCTAAAACTAAATGTCCAGCTCATCAATCAGCATCTCCTACTCATTACCCACGCACAGGTCTCAGGCCTATGTGGGCTTCATCCTCAAAAAAAATCCGCCTCATTTTTAATGAAAAAATATTTTCTTGTTGATTATCTGAATCTTACCATAACCAATATACCACCTTCCTCTTTAAGTAGCTCGAGAATAAAGCACTGCATGTTAGAAATCTAGGTGTAGTTGCCTTCTTACTTTCGTATTATAAAGAGTGTTCTAAAAGAAACGTTAGTGACCGTGAAGAGGCGGCAGGGTAGACGAGAATAACATCCTTATTTAATTTTAAAAAAAGTTGACGATGGCTATCCTCGTTTTCCCTTGAGAGCATAGAGCCTGGCTTTTGACGACTGGCTATAAGCAAGGCACAATACACAACATTATATAGTGTGGCCTTGGCTTTGTTTGCATCTCAGGTCGGCTCCTGGAGATCACTATTTATTTTTCATTCATCGTCACATTACATCAAGTTTTTTAGTTTTACTCATATGATTGGTGACATGTCAGTATTACTAAATCTATAATAGTCTATCTCTATTATATAAAAATGAATGTCTGTTCCCTATAGACTCCAAAACTACTTGACAGATCGGCATGAAACTTTGGGAATATGATGTGTGAATATTGGGGATGGTTTCTGACCATAAATTTCAATAGGGGAGCTAATAATTATTATTAATTAAACCATTTTATAGACCTAACCTACTGAACTTGCCAGCCAAACAGGTTAAAGGAACAGCTGATAGAAGTCAACAGTTTTTAATCATATAAAGTTTTTATATCAGGCCCCTTAGTGGCGTTATTTACGCTGTCTTTGAACAGCAAAAGACTTTGCACTTTGCATGTAGGCTACCGTGCAGTTGGAGCCTTGCAATATGTAGGAAACATACGACTGGGTATGATGAAATGTAATTATGCCAGGTTGATGACATCTGTTAACCAATGCAGCTAGAAATTTGAAATGCAGCCTCAGCGGGAGGTGGCGAATAATAAAATAAAAAACCTAGCTTCTACTCTTATAGTCGTAGGAGGTTTAAATTTGAAATGTTTCTTCATTCAGAGGTGGTGATTAAGAAAACAACGAAGCCTCTATGATCAGCTGGAAGAGCCCTAGGACTAACTTCTTTCCTAATTTTAAATGAAACCTCAGCGGGAGGTGGCGAATAATAAAATCAAGGAGAATTTTTATGAGAATGCAGTAACGCGCGTTGGGCCAGCTAGTAAATTAATATACAGTATGGTCATATATAAATTAAAAAAAAGCAATCAATCTAGACTGCCATTGCGAAAAAATGCATGGATAATAACGTCTATATTATTTAGTTTACTTAATTAAATTGTGTAATCGAGTACATGGTCTTTTTAATTGAAAATGTTCTAACTGTTTTTTTGAATACTTTTACCGAATCACTATCGTTTCCTTTTCTTCAGTACCGGTAACCAATTCCTTTATAAAAATATTTTTCGAACGTGTTACTATTTTACTCTTCTTAATCAAAATTTGGCAGCATAAAGATATTGGTTTTATAGATACGTCTTCTTCAGTAACTTGTTACGTCCGTTGGGCTCATCTTCGCCATCAACTCTAGCTTGCGTACAGGCAATCGCCCATGCAGGATATTTTCCATAGGACACTATTGATTATTTTGTTAGTTGCCAACATTTCTATGTATTATTCAGATTATTTCTCATTGGTATGATTATTTTTTAATTATTTTTTGTAACACAATGAAATAATAAAAAGGTTCATTCATTCATAATAGAGTGATCATAAAGTCATGCACAAATAGGCGTCTATGTAAACAGTAGTTTCTCTGAATCAAGTATGGTGGCTTCTGTAAGATGGCATCCCATGTAGTATCGACAACAAATCTAGACACCATTGAAATGGGCAATGGCTATATCAAGATTGGCCAGCAAAATATACACTGTTCTCTGCTGTAAAATCACTTCCCGGTGGTTCGGAACCCACCTAAAACTGTAGGTCCAACTCATCAATCACCATCATCCAACTCATAGGTGTCAGACCTATGTGGGCTTCATCCTCGGAAAAAAAGTCTGCAATACCGTTGAGTTTACTGCTTTTATATAATCGTAGAGTAGTATTGAAGTATTTTTCTCAAGAGGAAAATATCAAGGACGAACTTCATGCATTCAGTACTGAACGAGGCAGCCATTTTGAGCAGTTATAAAAATTCAAGTAATTTTTGTATACTGTACTAATAAATTTTTTATTTCCTTCCTTCAAAAAATTAAAGTAACCAAAAGTTACATGCGTATAAAATATTAACTACAAAACTAAAAAAACTACACAGATATCAAGCAATTAGAAGTAGATGGAAATTAATGTTATTGAAATATATCCCGGCTACTTGATTAATTCAAACTACTTGATTACCTCCTGTTGTGCGCGACTTAATGATCACTCTGAAGTTTCTGAGAAATATCTACCTTAATCAGCATTAAAATTATTTATTTCATAATAAACATGGACGCATACGGGAGTTACTCCCATTATTTGCTTCCTTAACACAAATTACAATAAATCAAAATTACAACGTAATACAGGAAAAAAACACTATCATATAATTCATTCTACAACTACAACTCCAATACTAGATAAAAAAGAGATAAACTACAACTACAATACTACTACAGGTGAAAACAAAAATAAAATAATATACTATGGAAAAAATAAACTAAAATAATCAAGAACTATTAAGATTCTACTACTCAAAAATTAATCGAATTTATTGAAGAAGAGAGAAAAAAACATTTGATAAATATTATACTGGACTATAGATTGAAAGTGAGATTGTTAATCAATTCAAAGAAAGAAAAGAAAGATAATTGATGGAAAAAGCAAAATAAGATCAGTATCAAGACAAGATCAGTATTATAAGACAACCGACACCCTTATAATTTTTACAATCGTTTCTTTTGGAGCACTCTTGTTCCAAGTAGGTTTTTAAGTAGTATTGATGCTTAGTATGGCAACTTTTTCAGAGGCATGTGTATGCATGGGCATTAGATCATAGAGTGCACCACAAGTACAGTGAGACCGACGCCGATCCGCATGATGCCAGACGAGGCTTCTGGTTCGCGCATGTCGGGTGGCTGTTTCTGACGCCTCATCCAGCGGTCGATGCCTGTCGGAAAGCGATCGACATGTCCGATCTCGATAACGATCTCATTGTGGTCTGGCAGAAAAGGTTTGTTGGTTGCTCACTATACAAAAATGTATCCAATAACATGGTTCAAGCGGCGTGTTGGAACTACCTGTAATGGTCTCACCACCAATAAAAGCCATACGAATTTACTTTACTCCATACAAAATTATCAGTGTATTTAATACAGTCTTAGAAAAACTTGCGCTACGGTAGGTCTCTATCCTACTAGTTGCTCTGTGAACAGTAGACCTCGCACCCAAGAATAAGGGTGCTTGCACAGAGGAACATAATCTATGTACTCAATCATCATCGCAAAATTAAACAAAATCATCTGACGTAACCCTTGATTCAATTTGCATAGTCAATTTCATGTCTGTCTTCCACGAAAAGTAACTCTGTATCATACACTAGTAGTTCTGTGAACAGTAGGCCTCACGCCCAATAATAAGGGTGCTTGCACAGAGCAATATACTCAATGTACTCAATGATAATCATCATCGCGAAAATTGAACTCAATCATCAGACCTAACCCTTGATTTAATTTGCGTAGTCTATTTTATGTCTGTTTTTCCACATATCACTCTGTATTGCACAGAGAAACATACTGTATGTGCTCAATGATAATCTCTATCGCAAAATTGAACTCAATCATCTGACTTCACCCTTAATTCAATTCGCATAGTCTATTTCATGCCTGTTTTGCTCAAACAGTCTCTGTATCACATCATCAAGGCTGCGTTTCTATTTTCGAGACATCTGATTGGTAAAATCAGATCAGATTTTGCATGTCTGATAAATAAATTATGGAACAATATCAATTGAATTTGTATAATTATCATTTACTTAGTAATCACTTTTTATTATACTTAATTGGAGTATTAGAAATGATTTTTTCTCAAATATGTTATTCTTATGAATGATAACTTAATTTATATGAAGGTCCAACCAGATGAATAAGATGGCCCAAGTGCCATCTTTAAATCGGATTCCAATTGCATATGATGCAGAAGCTCATTTTTAAAATCATATGTTCCCCATAGAAGAAGGCCTAAGAGCATTTCCTTTTTCCGCTTTTAAATATCCTTTAAATGCAAGCAAATTTCGAAAATCTAGAAAGATCCATGCAAAATTTCATTGAATTTCGTCCACACGTTTAGCCTTGAATGCGTTACAACAGACAGCGAGACAGACAGAACGGTCGACGTTCGGTCAAAACTCATCAAATTATACACAATCACAAGGCATTTAATAGTTTTAGCAAAACCCAAGTTTATTGGCGTCTACATTGGCCAAGTCACTTGACTCAATTTCACTCGACCAAACCAACTTGAATGAACTTTACTCGTGTAAACTCTTCGTCAGGTATTTCATAGCTATAGTAGTTGACCTTTAGGTTCAAATGTTTCTATAATTACATTAATTTCAATTATTATGTAGGACTATGTTGGCTAATTAGCTATTTTTAGGTATGATGAGGTGTATATTTTGAGGTATTTCATCCTATTACTTTTTACAGTATTTTCGTCCAATTTTTATATATTAATATGGGATTTGCAGCAAGAACATCTAGAAATGTAACACTTCGTGACTTGTTAAATTCAAAAATAAGTGAAGACAAAATAAGTTGTGGTTTATTTTGACAATAAAAATTCAGGAATTTCTAATGATATTCTTTCGAAAATACTATTTTGTTAATAGATTATGAACTTCAAATCCAACTTTAATAATAAGTGCATTAGGCTGTTCTGATCTTCAATCAAATGCTTACAGCTTTAATCAAATCTTGTTCAATTTATAAATCAATCCAATCCTCAATATTTGAGAATAATTTTTCAAATTTCATTGAATTCATGGGAGCCTTCACATTTGCTACCGGTGGCATCTCATTGGTCTATTCAAATTTTTTACGGCCTATGGATTTGAATAGATGAATCAGATGTCACCGGTAACATTTACCGGTAAAGCTCCCAAGAAACTCAACGTATCTCAGCGGAAGTGTCAATTATTTGTACAAAAATTAAATTTAGTCTGATTTCGTTTTGTGAAATCTTTGAATTTGAATTCACCTGCGTGTGACTTTCACCATGTGAGAGTTGATAATTATTATTTCTGTAAAGAATGAAATTCAATTTGTGAAATGAATGAATGTGACTTTATGGGAATGTAAATTTTAAATATATGAATGCGTGTATTTGTTTACAGACTGTACATTCCTCTGTTCGGAATTCTATGCATCGGCCTTCCAGTGTTCGTTCCCTGGTACTTCTGGGAAGAAACGCTACTGAATTCATTCTTCATAAGTTTCAACACGCGCTTCTCAGTGACATTGAACATGGCGTTCGCTGTCAACAGCTTTGCTCACATGTACGGACAGCGGCCCTATGACAAGTTAGTACCGTATTCCATTCTCTCCTTCAGTCTCGTTATTCTTTATGATTTTAGCTGCATGACATATTTCATAAACCAGGGTTGTAATAAATTGAATAGTAGGCTTCTTTTAATATTATAGCATCTCTTGTTCTTCCAACACACACTTATTTTTTCTACAACTTCATATTTACAACTACCATTTTACCCGGTCTTGCCCAGAGCCCCAGTTTGGAGTTTTCTTTTCTTTTCTGATAGATAACTTATTGTAGTGTTAACGAATTCACAAAAAAAGGGTGAATAAAAAACCATATAGTTCATTTGTTTGAAAAAGAAGAAGTACACAAATAAACTGGGTTTTTGCACTGGTGATGTGAATTTTTAGTGTATTTATAAGTTTTGCATCTGCCTAGGTCTTTATTTAGTTCTTTAAAATGTCCATCACTTATTTGTAATAGCATTTTACTCGGTCTTGCCAGGAATCCAGTTGGGAGTTTTTTCTTAGGTTAACTTAACTAATATTAGCTGATGCTTACTCCCTGCGGACAGGATTTCCTTGCTGGGTAGTCGCCAAGATAATTTTTTCTGTCAGTAGAAATAAGATTATATCTTCTTAATAGCTTTAGTTCATTTGTGAATTGTCATGTTGATTTTTATCTGGCAAATAAATTGACTTGATTTGAGATAACTTATGGTAGTGGTCACAAAATTGGGAAGGGTGAGTGAAATACAATACAGTTCATTTGTTTGAATAAAGAAGAATTTCACAAATAAATTGTTTTTTTTTTGCACTGTGATGTAAATTTTTAGTGTAGTTTAAACTACCTTTTTTAGCAATTTCGCACCTGTCTAGTGCTGTATTTAGCTCTTTAGAATGTCCAATCACTTATTCGTAAGCAAATTTTATAGTTTAGTTATTTAGTGTAAATTTTATAGTGTAGGAGTTTTAGTGTAGTTATAAGTAAACTACCTTTTTTAGCAATTTCGCACCTGTCTAGTGCTGTATTTAGCTCTTTAGAATGTCCAATCACTTATTTGTAATAGCATTTTGTGGTCACAAAATTACGAAATTGGGAAGGGTGAGTGAAATACCATACAGAGCTTATTCCATTCTGTGAATCTGTTTGAAAAGAGAAGTGTGCATAAATACTTTTTTTTGTTGTACTGATGATGTGAATTTTTAGTGTTTTTTTTAAAGTAAACTACCTTTTCAGCAACTCTGCAGCTCTACCTATTTGCATAGTGCTCAGTTCTTTAGATTAATGTATTACAGGAAAAATTCAATACACACAATAAGTAAGCTCGCAAGTGACGCTGGGTGATTAACAGCTGTAATATTGATACAGAGGTTATCTGTTGCTTTTGCGACATATAGGCGTATCACCTATATTATCACCAAAGTGACGTATCATGTTATCATCTTTTCTATGAGCGTCCTGCATCTAAACTCATTTTAAAATAGTAATAGTGCCCATAAGTGAAATTTGAACATTAATTTTGAGAATTCTGGAAGGAAAAACAAAAAATCGGGCTTCGAGGTGCACTAAATCGAGTTTAGAGGAAGCTTTGTGCCAAATTTAGTGTTTTAAATCGTTGCCGTTTTGTGAAATTCGTAAGACTGGTATACACAAACACACTACTTTCTCTTTTTATATAGAAAAACACTTCTTTTTGCTCGTCTAGTGATCGTGCTGTAATCATAATCAAAAATCGCATAATATGAGGGAACCCAAGTGCAAAATCTCAATGGGAATGCTTTCAGAAAGAATTGAAATCAATGTTTTCATTGGTAAAACCTGGCTCAAATCAAATCACATTTATTCAAGTTACGTCACATAATCAAGCCATGCTTTCCAACATTTAAAATAATAAACGTCAAATAATAAACATTTAAACGTCAAAATAATAATGTTACCACAATACTACATTTTATATTATTCAATAATAAACATTCAGCAATAATTATGTTTTTTAATAATAATTAAGAGACACCATGAAAGCACTTAATGACATTACAATCACCATTGTGAATAAGAAGCTATGACTAACCACAGAATTTCTATGCATTCTTGAATTGTGTATTAAGGGTAATTTCAGTAAAATCTTTTTAATAACTTTTATCATTCTTGTAAATTAGCAAAATCTTCAACACTTGAGGGATGTGCATTAAGTATTCTTAGTGCCTGGTAATGTGGTCCTCTTTCTGAAAGGCACAGCCCATGTACCGTCCCCATTGTAGGGGTGATCATGAAATGCACTGCTGGTTGGAATATGTTCCCAGTATGACTAACATAATCATCTACTGTGATCACCCTGTAATCGTGATAAAAAACGTAATTGTAATTACGTTTTACAGAAGCATAATGCCAGTCGAGAACTACTTGGTTAGCCTTGGCGCTCTGGGTGAAGGCTGGCACAATTTCCACCATGTCTTTCCATGGGACTACAAAACGTCTGAGCTGGGCAACTACTCGCTTAATTTGACGACAGCGTTCATTGACTACTTCCAGAAGGTTGGCTGGGCCTATGACTGCAAACAGGTGTCAGCTGGCATGATTCAGCGCAGGTCGCAGCGATCTGGTGACGGTTCGCGACCTGTTTGGGGCTACGGTGATAAAGACATGGACCCAAATGACGACCAAAAACGACTAGACTGATAGTACAATGTATGTCTTTCATAATGTTGATAATCGTGGAGGTATAAGAAAGTGCAGGGAGAAGTGGCGGGTATAGATTAAATTTTAGGGGTCGCCAAGACCAAGGCATTCCTTGTTTAGTATAATTTAGCAGATAATTTTACAAATTCAAAGATTAAATGACAGTCTTATATAAAAGCTGACACTGTATTTCTAATTAAATTATGATTTTCACTCACTTATACAGGAGGGATGCCTATCACTTCTAAAGAGAAGCTTCATCAGCATTCATTAGAGGTTGATGAAGCTTCCCTTCAAAAAAAAAGCATTCCTCCATTACGAAAGAGTAAAAATTATAATTTAAATAAAAATGCAGTTCAGTGAAATACAATGCATTTCTATTTAAATTATGATTTTTAATCTCTTATACTGGAGAATCAAATACAGTTCCGTGAAATACTATCCATTTTTATTTAAATTATGACCTTTACTCACTTATGCAGGAGGGATGCATTTCGCTTCATCAGCCTTCATCAGAGGCTGCAGCTGTCAGTTTTTATATGAGATTGTTCATCAAGTATTTCGTCATAGAATACATCACAGACTAAATTACACCAAATTCTTGAAACTTTGTTATTTTTAAGCGAATTGAATGATTGATAAAAGTTTGTTTTACCAAATTTTTGTTAATTTCGAGGGGGGGGGGGCGACTTCTTCCTGATATAAGCCCCTGGCAAGGAGCATAAAGTCTGGAAAGTGTAGCTTATTTCAATGTCAGTGATATTGACACCATATTGCTAAGCTATCAATGCAGATAATACAATAATCAATGTATTTTTAGTTTTTGTAATATATCTGTATTTACTCCAAACATTATTTTAGGTGAAAGCCATGGTCATCTCAAAAGTGATCAGCACGAATGCTAAATCTTGATAAATTAATTCAAAAAATTATACTGAGATGAAAATAGATTTTGACCGATGATGCAGTCCAGTCACAATATAGCGGAAAATGAGTAACCCGACGAATTTTTCGCACAATTCTTATAGGGTTTCAGGTGATCTAAATCCAAAACGTTAACCTTCTAGCCCGGGTGTGTATCCTGGGTGGTCCAAAAACATCGAAATTCTGAGTCTGTTTTCAGCTTTTTCCAATTTATGACCAAACTAAGAATCGTAAGCATCATACACAATGTACAAAAAACAACAAAACTTGTAAAAACTTGAAAATACAATTTTTTGTAAAGTTCAAGAATATTTTGAAAAGCTGGTACTGGGAACACTACAACCTAAGAGGAAAGAACTGGTATGATTCCCTTGTAAAATTAGTTTTCTAACAAAAAGGCGAGTGTTTTTTCATATGATGTTTCAGTTAGGTTTTAAATTGGAAAATGCTGAAAACATACCCCAGATTTCGGTGATTTTGAACAACTTTTTACGCACCAGGGCTAGAAGGTCAACTTTTAGATCACCTAAAACCTCATAGACATAGCGCGAAAAATTCCTTGGCTTACTAATTATTTCCCGCGATGACCCTTTTTTGTGTCCCGTGACTGTCTAATAAGCATGATTCAAAAATTTCAATTAAGTAAATTTTTATTAATAGATTTGAAATTTTGCGCGCAATAGCTTTCGGTAATGGCGCCAGACTTACATGCTTAGCATGTACATCTATACACAATTAGCATATAGCTATGCTTACATTCCGTCATCACTTTTCAACATAGGTGTTGTACGATAATTATGCTCCCTTCACTCCCTTATACCTCTATGGATAAAATGCTCTCTGCTTTTCTGGTGAAGTTTTTCATCAATTGTTAACTGTAGTGCACTTGAAAAAAAAACAGCTACAGCATTTGAAACCAAAATGTTACTAATGGAAAGCTTCCAACGATTAGTATTGGTGTTATGATAACTTTGTTACTATGATAATGCATCTTTGTGATGAATATTGTGGTAAATGTTAATTATGAATAAGATTTGATATTGTCACAACCACAATGAGATACTGCAGTTTCGGCAGTTACTACATTTATAATCTCTATCAAACTGAAACTAAAATGCAGAACAGTTTCATATATTTATACTCCACATAAACTTATAGTAATTATAACTTAAAGGCTAATATTAATATTATAATGGCTTATAGAATGATAGTCTCTAATAGTCTGACCTACGTTTATTTGGATCTTTAGTTTAACCAGGGCTTAATTTCTTTACTTGGACTACTACTTTTGGCAGATAACGAGTGTTTCAAAAATGACACAACCCTGTGATCAAATGGCGGAGGTTATGCATGGGGTTGAATTTTCTGTGCCCTAATCAATATTTAATCAACATTTAGTTCAATGTCAACCATTTGAGACAATTGGAATGTTCTAATCGAGCATTAGTTGAATCACAGTTTTATTGAGTCAGATCTATTTTTTCAAGATGATTCTATTCTTGAAATCCAGGAACTTATTCTGTCTTATGTTTTCCTATAGGGATCTTTGCATTACGGAAGTTGATAACAAAATTCTTATACAATATAATTGATTGACTTGGAGACTTGAACTCAAACAACGTTCAAAACCGTGATTTAGATTGAAAATGGCGTGACTGCTCACACTATCATACCTCGTCTTTTTATAGTAAGCAGGGATGTGACAATATCAATTCTCATTCATTACGATAATTCATGTGATATTAATGCATTGTACAATGATTGACTGACAATATGGATAATCTATACATCGCCATAGCTTGGTGAAGATTCGCCATCTCCTTGGTCACATACTACGCTATCATTTATTTTAATTCAATCAGAATTTGAGTAGATATTCATCGGACTTAAGTTACAAAAGGAATACCAAAAATTGTTTATTGCTTCCAGATGTGTGATAGTATTGCTTTTACAGTAATTATAAATATAGATGTATCAGTTTTGTGAAAATATCGAACATCACATGCTTCCGTTGTGCTTTACTATGTGTCTTTACTGAATGACTTGGTATCTTCTTGAATGTACTTACTGGGCATGCGCAAGTAATGTGTAATTAGAAATTATGACGTCATCGCGCATGCGCATTAGGATTTTTGCGTTGTTAGAGAATTGTATCCCCCAAGAAGGGAACCCTCTATTTTTTTCTATTATTAATGCAGGGTGTTGGATTTTGAACTGAAATTTAACCTAATATTTTATTATTTTAGCTTCTAATAATTATGCTAATTTATGGTCTAGTTGCACAAACCTCCCATCATTATGATGGTTCATTATCTGTTCCACTTTTATACCAGGCTACTATCCATCACATCATCCGTATAAAAAAGAGCTATTATTTGGTAAAAAGTGTTCTGTTATTTGAGCAATGATAGCTAGATTACAATGCAGCCAACAGAGACAACTAAAAATGTCAAATTCCGAGATCATGAAATATAGTATATAGCCTCAATTAGTTGAATAATTCGTTATAAATTGAGTAATATGAATAACTCATATTATTATGGTTTCGATAGTAAACAAGAGACTTTTTTTTAGAATTGATTAATTTCGAATTCCTTTAATTGCTATTACTATTTGTCAGTTTGTTCAATTGTCAGTCACTTCAAACTAACTTTTTTTAGGTTATTTTGAGCTATAACAAGATGGCGCATGTCCATGAATGATGGTACAACTTTAATACATTTTATACTAGGTATCTGTTCCACCATTCAAGATATATAGTTCATACGAATACTAGCATGTATATAGTTATAACCATGTGCTTTTACATAGCAACTTATTATAAAGTGGATTCCTTATGATGATAGGATGTTTTGCAACCGGGGTTAAGTCTTTTATTCAATTAATTTGTGCATTGAGAAATATCAATGATTTATCTGATACGTACATTAGTGAATAATTAAATCTGTTACGTATCTTTATATATTGATGATTAATGTGGCCTTATCCGTTAATTTGCATAATGTGCAGAAATTTCTATGCATTAATGTGACTTGTGGGGCACGCGCCTACAACTGTGTAACGTTTAGATGGTTTGCCTCCACCATTTATTTAACGTACAGAGTTTAATGATATCAGGAAATAACTCCAAACAACTATCCAATTAGAAATGATTATAACTTGAAATTTAATTTTAATTATTATTAATTATTTATTTGATACAGTATTGAATTTATAGATTATGTTACTTATAAAGTTGAAGAGATCTGTTACACTGTTCAGTATACTTTATACAGCAAGTAATACACAGTACTAAACAAACAAAAAACAAAACAATCTAACTTAATGCTATTTAATAAAAGTACGAATACCCTAAGTATGAGTAGCCTTAAAAGGCTAATATATTCAATCATTGATTAGTAAACTACATTAATAGTATAGACAGGATATAATTTTAGACTGTTAGTTGTTAGATAATAACATCATCTCTATGATGTTAGAGTAATGAAATAAATATTCTACAATTTAGGTGGATTGTCCACCAAAGACTGCTTCATTTAGAAGTAGGTTTTCCAAAACCATGAAGTTTTTAAATCAACAAGCACACTATTCTATGTAAATCTTGCAAAGGAAGACTAAGCAGGCCTGAGTCTGTTTTTGTTTATTTCTTTATTCATTTTTATTAAGTTTTTTAAAGTTTGTGAAGATAAAAATATAATTTTTATGTATAAAATACCCTTGACTGACTGACTCATTCATCACCGTTTTTCGAAATCCACATGGCCAAAAAATGTGAAAAGCGGTACGAGTGGTCAGATGCATGCTAATTATGGGTTTTGAAAAACTTCCAAAAATTATGCCCAAAAATTGACGTTTTTTCAAAAACCACTTGGCCAAATAACTTTAGAAATTTGTTTTACATGTTCAGCCAAGACCCTAGATGCGTGCTAAGAATACGTTTTAAAAATCTTCCCAAAAATGTGGTTTTTCTAGAATTTTTTAGCTTTCTCAAGAACTACTTGACCAAAAGGGTTTTTATATTTCCTCAAAAATACGCCATTAGAGTTGTGGTTCCTTATATTTATTCCTATTAGTTAAAATTTGATATAACTACGTTACCATTGTGAAGAAACCCTATCAATTTTTCTCTGAGAAAATATTCCTAACTAGTCATAATGTATTTTGTTGCATACTAACTGGCTCCATCACTGCTGCTATTACCATAACATCAACATTATCATAACCTCAAAACTGTCCAATTACCATTATCGTAACATCAACATTGTCCAATGGACATTATCATAACATAATACATTAAAGTAGTTGATATTTCCTCTTTTCGACTGTCATGCAGAACTATTTTAAATGAATAAGAAGTTGATTTTTTTACATGAAGCAGAACATGTTTTTCTATGAGCAGAACATAGAATTATCATAACTCATTGTCATCAACTGAATCATAATTATTAACTGTTTCCGTTTCCCGTTTTTTTTTTTTAATCTCGACACTAAACAATAATACGTGTTGATTTGCATAGTGTTGGTTTTCCCTTGTCATTCTCTAGTTGGTTCCAAACCTTCCTACGTTGAAGAAAAGACAGTATCCATTAAATAATTCTATCAAAAAAGTGTTACTTTGAATTAAACATTTTTTATTCCCAAGAAAATCTGTGTTTCTCGAAATAGCTCTAAATTTCAGTATTCCTTTTTTTTTAATCGACTTCTTGTGACATTATTCTGAATAACTGAATATTCTTGTAGCATAAGAGCTGAAACGCAATTACTTAGGTTACTCAAATTCACTCTTCCATTGGTTTTTCAAATCCTTCATTTTCTTTTAGAAAATTTGCTACTCATATTTTATAATCTTATTAATAACATTTTTATTTCCACTGGGTCTGATGAGATCTGTAGTGGTACAGAACTATAGCAGTACAAAATAAAAAACAAAAGTTGAATAAAAATTACAATTTCGCTTGCAAATACAATTAGTTTTAAGGAAAAATTAAAGATTAAGGGAAAAAATAATAAACCATGAGGTTGAATAATTACTGCTATTTATCCATCAATCTAAAAGAAAATATTTCAAAAGGAAGAACAATTCCTCGCCGCTTGTCAGCGATTCTGTTAAAAAAAAAGTATACTCTATTCAAGTAAACCAAACTCAATGTAACTTGACTCATATATTTAGGACAAAATTCCTCTATTATGGATGAATAAATTTACATCTCCTACTTAGATACCATAGATAAACATTATAATCATTACATTTTCTTAAAATTTGTTACATTTATACATTTTTATTTATATTTTATTCATATTTAGTGTTTTTTTTTTACTCACTAGTGCTGTAGTTATACCAACTTTACTCATATATTCATATCAATGAATATCCTAATAAACTGTATTAATTCTTCCTCTTGTGATTGTACGGTATCATAGTAATTATTAGTGCAGTATTTTTTATTCAATTTACTTATTTATAAATGTCTTGATTCCTTAGTTACCCTTACAGTTCAACATCAATACTCTTTCAATTAAAACGTTCAGCCAATTCATGGCAAAAATACAATATCTTTTCTATCAATGGCTCTTATCATAATGTGTTATAATAAACTCTGATCGTAAAATTCATCATAAATGGCTCTGATGTAGGTATACAAATTTGTCATTATATGTTTGATACATTCAAGTCAATGAATATCTGCTATGATAACCCTTATAATTGTCCTACTCATTAGTAATTTACTTATTTAGAAATGTCATAACTCCTTAGTTACCCTTATAGTTCAGTATTTCCATACTCAGATACCATAATATTGTTATTCATCAGTACCATGAAGGAATAAGAAAGTGGAGGGAGCATAACGTATAATTTCATGTCAGTTCCACTTTCATGTCAGTTCAAATGTTTGAACTGCGCTTATCAACATTGTGGAAAACAATTTGGTTCTCGAAATGATTTTTTATCAAGATTTAGCAGTCGTATTGATCACTTTAATATGCTAATCATGGATTTGACCTACAATGGAGTGTAGAATGGAGGCCATCTTTAAAGATAATGTTCATAGGCCATGAACTCTAGAAGATAGGCGACATGCGATGGAAGATAGGACATGGTAAAGTTAATATATGTATAAATAACTACAACATTGGTGTATATCTATAGTGAAGTATAGCCGTCGTATAGCCGCTCAAGATGGCGTCGGCTACACTTTTCTGACTTTATGCTCCCACCACTTTCTTATATACCTACATGATCTATTTCTTATTAATTTACTTGTAGAGAAATTTCAGTTACCCATACAGTTCCCAATTCAACATCCTGTAACTAACCAATTAGCCTAAAATGAATCTCTTTTTTGTGACTTATAAAATCTGCATTGCATTCAATAAGGAATTGAATAGTGTTGAAGAAATCTTCCAGACTGACAAAACTTATTAATTTATGTGAACGTTGAATCTTATATTAACTATTTTGCTATTATTTGAATGATGAAAGTGCATTTATAACTTTATATTATATTCTAATTGTTTCTTGTTTCCAGAGTTTATGTGGTCGATGTTTATGTGGTAAACTTTGAAGTAATTTTTAAATAAGAGCTTTGTAGCTAGTGTTAATATTACATAAGGGGTCGTCTTGTACAGTAGTTGTTGAATTTGCTTAGCCTTATAATTATAGTATTTGCTCGACTTCCATATATTTTTCAACAACCTTGAATCCTCTTCTTCTCCTTCTTTGTCCATTTTCTCCTATTCCTCTTCTTTTTCTCCATTTTCCTTTTGTTTTCTTCTTCTTTTCTCCTCCTTTTTCTTCTTCTTCTTTCTTCTTCTCTTTCTTCCGGCTCCTTTCCCTTCCTCCTACTCCTATTCTTCTTCGTCTTCTTTCAGCTTCTCCTTCTTTCTGCTTTTCCTTTCTTCTTCTCCTTTGTCTTCTTTTCCTTCTGCATCTCCTTCTTTCTCTTTTTCTTCTCCGTTTTCTTTCTTCTTCTCTTTCTTCCGGCTTCTTCTTCCCCTTTCTCGTACTCTTCTTCTTCATCTTCGTTTAACTTCTTCAAACGACTCTCCTCGTTAGGGGTATAACATTATTAGATTTCAGAATCATTTTCAGAATACTTCTTTCCTTTTATCTAGATTACGTGTTACCTCTCATTTCCGGTGTCTCAGTCGTTCAGTAAAGCATTCAGTAGTTATTGATTCAATAGCAGCCCTAAGGCTTGTTTCACACATACCTGGCAGTCAAGTAACCGGTGTTGTTTTCCCAGCTGTAGGGACACAGCCTGTTCATTGGTGTTGTTTACTTGGCATTGAATCATATGGAGCGCTTCACACTTACCCGATTTTTGAAATCATATGATATAATACGCAGGTTAAACGGCACCGGTTACCCGACTGCCGGGTATGTGTGAAACAAGCTATTCAATCAATAGCTTCTGAATGATTACTGAACGACTGAAAAATCGGTCATAATTGATTTTTCCATTCCCCAATTAGATTTCTGATATCTATCCAAGTCTTCTCTATCATTGGTCCTTATTATGCTTCCCTATTGTTTCCATTTTAGATGAACTATTGGTTTTTGAAAAATTGTATTTCTCTTATAAACTATGGTTCATTAACTATGGTACCATAAACTATGGTACTCAATATAACAAAATCGTGTTTCATGGAATAAAGTACATCTTAGGCATTTACGGCTTTGTTTTTACAGTTGATTGTATAGTTATCAAAGGTAAAAACATATTCGTATATCTACCGTTACAAATTTTATCACATGTTTCATATTTTTTGGCTTGTTTCACACATAGGCCCTACCCGGGTAACTGATGTTGTTCACCCGGCAGATTTACATTGTATAGTTATCAAAGGTAAAAATATAATTTACATACCGTTTCAAGTTTACATCACATCTTTCATATTTTTAGTCTAAACCCGGCATCGAGTTACTGCTGTTGTTACCCGGCAGAAAGGCATTGCATCATAATATTTCAAAAATCTGTTTAGTGTGAAGCGCTCCATATGATGCAATGTCTATGGCTGGATAAACTACACCCGTTATGTGTGAAACAAGGCTAAAGTGAGTTATTGTTTGATTGAACATCGCAGTATATGTTGTCTGTGTCATTGTGTATTGTTTTGTAGACCTGAAAATTTTATTTGTTTTAATGAAAGGAACATTTCTCATATTGAAAAAACATGGAACATCAATTAAATTATTGTCATTAATCTACCCAATTTATAAAGAAGACATTATATTCTATGTTCTATAGTTATGCACAAGCCGTGTGCTTCTTGTTACATAAAATATTAGATATTTAGTGTTAGTACTTTTATATGGCATATATTTTAATAGCCTTATTTGATGATAAATTGGAATCTAAAATATTTCTACTTGTATGAACTGTACGAAAAAACTATTCAATAATAGACAAACAATATTGTAAAAATTATCTATTGACATGTGATTCTATTTTCTCATATTATCCATCATTATGTTTGCAATTAACATTATTTGTGGATTAAATTTGTTGTAATTTAACTGAAAACACCCAAATTTGATATATAACTCAAATACTTCAATTTGATATAAATGTGTTTAACCGCTTTCTATTATATTTACTTGAAGTTGAAATGAGGTATTTTTTATCTTAAATTAGACCTATCATCTGTATTTCAAAGTAAACTAGTAATAATCACATATGTGTTGAATAACAATCTACAATCTATCATTCAAGCTCTCAAATTATATCAAAGGATGTTCACTTATTATAGCCCAAGTTTCCATTCATGTGGATTCGGACTGAAAGGACAGCAGTTAGGGCCGGAACACACTGCAATTGATTTTTTCAATATAGGTTCCTGTACCAGAAGCATTAATTATTGCAGTGTATTCATATTCTGGCCCTGTTCGCTGTCCTTCTAGTCTGAATCCGCTTACTTGGAAACCGCCGTTGTGCTTCTTGTCCAGAATTTGATTTCTTGCAATTGTATAAAAAAATAATTAGTGTCCCGTCCAGGGTGTCAAACCAAGTTACACTAACCCATAAAACATTGTCATGCAATTTTTCACAACAATATTTCCGATTTTATAAAAAATATAATTTTCTTAGTATTATAATATTCTTAGGAAAAAAAGTGAAGATACATAGACTGTTTCAACCATTGTTCCCATTAATATGTAGTAGATCTATACGAAATTTCTGTACTTATTTGAATGAGATTTTTCCAAGTTATGTGAATTTTATGCATCACTGTACGAAACCTACGTAAACCAAACCTGTACTCCTAAGTATGACGGTCTTTCATATTTTAAGATTTATCTGTAACTGCGACCTTCTATTTTTTTTTTCTAATGTTGTATTTTAATAATAGTCAACTCCTCCCGTGACTTGGTAAATCCTCCATTCATGACCAAACTATAAAGACTGACAAAAATGTATTTCACTGTATTCATAAACAAGTTATAAACTATTCAAAATTATTCTAAGTTTAATGACATAGCACATCAATTAATCATGGACTAGTCATTTAGTATTCAATAACATAGCATGCAGTCTTTTTAAGTATCGTATTGTTATGTTTCCTCATGAAAATGATGTAATTTTGTACAATCTAATATCAAAACTGTCACTGTATTTCTATTTAATATATGATTTTCACTCACTTTTACTGGAGATACTGGAGGGATGCATTTCACTTCTAAAGAGCTTGTGAGACTGATGAAGCTTCTCTTTAGAAGTGAAATGCATTCCTCCAGTATCAACAGTAAAAGTGAAGATCATATATTACATAGAAATACAGTGTCAGTTTTGATATTAAGTATTTCAGTTCATCAATTATTTCGTCATGTATAACATCACAGGTAATTTTCTATTCAAATCTATAATAGTACATTATTTAAGAGTTTATTCTATTTTTTATAATGTAGCATGTAGTATACTAAAATTTTGAATTGTTATGTTCTTCATTAAACTTTTATAATTTTCTATTCATATCCATTGTTTTAAGAAATTTTCCATCACTTTCTCAGTTTATTTAATTGTCTTTTCATTAAAATAATCCAATTTTAGTTGTGCAACAATGTATTTAGTGTTTCTAACATGGTTCGTTCTTCCTCTATTCATTACCACAACTTTGGCTCGATTTTTTGTCTGGTCGATGCATCATCACATGAAAAAAAGTTGTGTCAATGTTGTGCAAGTGTTATAACTTTTAGAATTATTTAATATTTATATTCCTTCCTGAACCTCGTTCGCCATTCTTCTCTGAATTTGTAAATCCTTTATTTCTTATATCCTGCTTATTATTTATTCTTATATCCTGCCTTATATTTCTTGATCCATGCTTCATTTGTGAATTATAAAACTTCAACTGATTTTAGAATATCCTACTTATCTACAGGTTCGTCGTGCTATGTTAGTTTGAATATTGTTTTTATTTCTTTAGATTTTCAGTTTGTTTTTCAAATTATCCAGGGTTATTAACAGTTCGTTCAAATCCTCTAACTTCCCTAATTCATCCTACTTGCTGCTTCATATCCCACTGTTTAATATCAAAACTGACATTGTATTTCTGTTTAATAAATGATTTTCACTCTTATACTGGAGATACTGGAGGGATGCATTTCACTTCTAAAGAGAAGCTTCATCATCCTCTCTTGTCTTTAGAAGTGAAATGCATTCCTCCGGTATCACTAGTAAAAATGAGTGTAGATCATAATTTAAATAGAAATAAAGTGTCAGTTTTGATATTAGATTGTTCATAAAGTATTTTGTCATAGAAAACATCATAGATCCCACAGTTTCTCTATTATTCTCTAATAATAATCTGGTTTCCTTAGAATGTGAACAACAAAAGATACAATTTCCCTTCGCTATTGTCTGCATGAACATGAACTCTACTAATCAAACTGAATATTGTATCTACCAATGAATTTGTTTCAACTATTCTTTTATTGCATTGTAATATTAGTTTTTAGTTATCACTACCCAATAGTTACTAGTCACTTGTACAATTTGGCTCCGCAATTTACTAGTATTTATGTAGTATTAGTTTTTTCTACACAATTATTAGTTGCTGTACTACTATGTACTTGTAACTTATGATGTTCCTTAATAGGGCTACAGCTTCTGCGTAATTCTCCTTATATGATAATTGTTTTCGGTTATCAATAATTTTAAAATTGTGATACCATTTGACTTTTATTAATCTCATATCTAACATCATACACAAATGTCTGATTCGAGTAATATATTCTAGACCAACAAGTTTACATTATTCTCGTAGGTTATTTTAATTTCAGTCATTCGCTATTTACCTTTCTTTCTAGTGGCAGAGGTGATATTGTGGAAGATATCCATAATAAATAATAAGACTTGAAGTTGTCAAAACCACATCTATTGAAAACCGTGAGATGCTAGTTTCGATTGTTACACCATTATCAGTCTCAAACAAACTCATTTGTCTGATCCATAGAGATTGATAATGGTGTAACAACCGAAACTAGTACCTCACGGTTTTCAATAAATGTGGCTGTGACAACTTCAAGTTTTGTTATTCATTATTCTCTATTTAAATAATTATCCTACACTACCTTTTTATTATCTTTTGAATATTTTATTAATGTAGTGCATTATTTATTATCCTATACTATTCACTGTGTATAAAATTTGGAATTGATTTCCGTTACCAATACCTTTAGATTGTGATAGCCTTTGACTTTTAGTAATCTCATACATAAAATTATAAACTAATATCTGTTAATTATTCGAGTAAATATTTTAGAAAAACAATTTTACATTATTTTCACAGTTGTTTTCATCTCAGCTATTCTATATTAAAATTATTTTAAATATTCATTATTGTACACTATTTACTATTTTTTAATCTATTGAATTAACTCATAAAATTCTTCAATATTGCTTCCCTAGTATTTCTACTGAAATGATGAATTTCATTCAATTACGTATTATATATTAATTTCTGATTGGATAGAGTCAATATAAGTAAAAACTCTTATCCCAGGCGCAGGATCCTTCACATTATCAAACAATTTTTTTTAATGATTAATATTTCACATCCTGATGATGAAAAATTATTTAAATGAATCAACTAAATAAATAAAACTTCCTGAATAAAATTCATATTTCTAGATTCTTTCGGAGGATGAAGCCCACATTGGTCTGAGCGTGGATCTATTTGACATGAGTGCATAAATATGAGAGCACAAGGAAATCCCATACTTGCCCTCTTACACAAAATGTAACCATAACAGTGTGGAAAAAATATGATTGATGAGTTAAATCTACAGTTTTAGGTGGGCTCCCAACCACCTGGATATTATTTCACAGGAGAGAACATTTTCCAAAAACTTTACAACAAAAATTTTCTCATATTTTCTTTCCTTATCTACTTTGATATTTCTGAAGTTGAGAAAAATATATAACGTGACAAAAAATGTTGGAGTAAGTAATTTCCAAATAAAATAGTCATTAGCGTTTTATACATAAATAATTAGAAACACGTGATTTGTAAAGAGGTCCAAATTTGAGACTGAGAAATAATAATTGAATCAGATTACATTCTACTAGTTATTTTTTGTAAGAAGATGAGCCCTTAAATAAATTAGTACCAGCCTGAATTGTACTTATACTATACCTGACAGTTTCTACCGACCTGAGTCATCCTGTGTTGAGTATCTGTCCACAATGATTAATTAGAAAAATCAAATTACGTGGGTATTTTTTACTTTTTGACTTTCTTGAACGTCAGAACGTTTATCTATTTATTCATTTAAATACATATAAAGAAGCTGTAATATAATGTTCCATGCATTGTGTGTTACTTGGTAGATCAGTATCAGTTTCCACTTTAATTGAATCTGTTATTTTGTACAAACATATCATCAACACTTCATTATTTCATATTTTATTACAGGTTGTATATTTTCGATAAGTTACTCATGATATAATAGTGAGTAGTACTTACGTATGGGATATTAAACAAAATTTCATTTCTTGGTCTTGCATACGGTACATTAAAATTCATTAAAACTTACAAAAAAAGATAAATGCACATTCTGATTTAAAATATTGAACATCATCAATAGAGCTTCGCAATGTGTACAATCTATATTAAGATTTATTATATAAAAATAATTTATACTATGTATATTAAGATTTATTGTTTTATTCATGTGTATTTGCTGTAAATCTTTTCGTTATCATTAAGTTATATAATTTGAAGTTTTAATGATAATGTAAAATTGACGGAAGCCTTATCTTGTAATTACTGTCTCATGACATTTTTATTCCAAATTTGAATTTATATTTATTCTTATTTTGAATTTTTAAGACACGGCTTAGACTTGTCATCCCTTTAATCACCTATTTTGCATTATTAATTATTGTAGATGATAAAGTTCAATGTCAGATGTACAACATATATGTTTTCTATCTGCACTTTCCAAAATAAAATAAACTTTTTTACGCTATTTTTCATACTGATTTCTATTTTTGAAGAGAATTTTTCAGTAAAATATTGTGAATAGATAATAGTAGGTGACCAAATAACTTTAAATTGTTCATGGGATCTTTAAAAGTAGAATATATATTAGAAATTTATAATAAAAAATAGTTTTGATGTTTATTTTGTTTATCTTTGTCGAATTTTTTATGAAATCACTTGGGACAGATTGAGAATACTATTTGTTATTAGAATTAGAGATTTAGTGTTGTTGAGAAATATATAATGCATTTATTTAATGTGAAAGTAATTGAACTTGATATGTACTTAATTATTGTGAGGAGATATATTACAAATGTATTAATCGACCAAAAATTTATATAATTGTTACATTTATAATATTAACGTCAAGGATTGTAGCGTTCTGTCAAATAAATTTGCTGCCTAATCTGTGCTAAATTCTTCATTGTATTTCGTCCTGTTCTCTAAAACTTTGAACCCTTCATCTAATTTAAAAAAAAAACTCGAAGTAGTACTTTATGCAACGATTGTATTATAACTGCCTTCAAGACATCAAATCAAATCAAATAATTTTTTGTTTTGACATCACAAACAATTAATTGAAACAATTTTGCTGGTTACAGGCAATAATTAAGCAAGAAAAATAATTTTTACAAAAACTGGACAAAACTGTCTCATAACAACAAACTAATATAAGGCCAAAACAAAAAAGTACTACTTGCTAAATTTAAACAATTTGCACGCAAGTAGGAGTTAAATTTTTTTTCTAATTGCTACATTCACACACAGATTCACACATCATACACGCTTTAAAAAAAAGATCCATATGTATCTACTATTCTAGATCAATAAACATGCAGTTAGCCAATGATAGTGAATAAACTCTCAATATTTTCAGGTGGAGCACAAATAAGCCATTTGGCAATTTGCTTTTTAAAAGAATAGATGCTGTTAGTTCTTTTGATATAATCAGGCACATTGTTGAAAAATTTAGGACTAAGGAAGACAAACGTTTTCTGGAAAAAAGTTTTGTAAGCTTTAGGTAGCCTTGGAAGATTGTTAGTTGCACATCTTGTGCCATAAAAGTGCATACCTTCATACAATTGCCTATTACGATTTCCTGACTGCATGAAGAATGAGGATAATACTTTAAAAACAAAAATGTAACGCAATGGTGAGCATTTGTAAGATTAGAAAATTGGGAAAGAGTGATCAGTTCTCTTTACACCTTTCATAACACGTATTATGGATTTTTGAATGGTGACTAATGGCTTTAAATGTGTTTTATAAGTTGAGCCCCAACAAGTTACACAAGTCAAGAGCCTTATTAGACTGCAGTCGCGCGCCACAGTTTCAGGCTAAATCATACCAACAGGGTAAATTTGATAGAAAAATCAGCTGATGGCTTTAAAAAAGTGTACGCCTTCTTGTACTTTGAAATTGTTAAGCTCTGTCACATGTTCAGCTCAAATTGTATTATAGTTCAAGTTTCAAGCTCAAGTTTTATAGCTGAAGTTTCAAGGCTCAAATTTAGCCTCAAATTGTATTGCGCGACCGCAACTGCAGTGGCCCTGTATAATAAGGCTCATAAAGCATCAGCTGATAGCTTTAAAAAAGTGTATACCTTTGTGCACTTGGAAATCCTTGAGCTCGGTCACGGTCACACGTTCAGCTGATGTAATTTAGCCTCAAATTGTGGCACGCAACTGGAGTGGCCCTGTATAATAACGCTCCTAAAACAACAGCTGATGGCTTTTAAAAAGTGTATGCCTTTTTGCACTTTGAGATTGTTGAGCTCAGTCACAAGGTCAGCTGATGTAATTTAGCCTCAAATTGTGGCACGCGACTGCAACTGCATTAAAATAAGGCTTCTTTAGAACACAAGCGAAACGAGTGTTTTAAAATTCTTCACAAGAGGCTGAAAAGTTGCATACACTATTTTATGTATGTCTACCAATATACAGATAATAAAAAATCATTTTTATTTTGGATAACTTAGGGCTGTATTCCTTCAGTTTCTCTTGACTCGAGGTTCTCTTGAAATGTAATGTATTTATATAGCGATTTCGCTATCGACTCACGTTATGGCGTGACGGCCGTTTCGCTCTGTTGTCTAGAGCATCATCAGACGACCCACAGTACACACAGAGTGTACTGTGGGTCGTCTGATGATGCTCTAGACAACAGAGCGAAACGGCCGTCACGCCATAACGTGAGTCAATTTCCATTTAAAAGTGTTTTTTAAGTTTATAATACATATTAGTGGAAACAAGATGGATCTTCAACATCATAACATCATAGTATTATCTGTGATGTTTCCATGACGAAATACTTGATGAACAATCTAATATCAAAACTGACACTGTATTTCAATTGAATATATGATTTTCACTCACTTTTACTGTAGATACTGGAGGGATGCATTTCACTTCTAAAGAAAAGCTTCATCAGCCTCTGACTGTCGAAGCTTCTCTTTAGAAGTGTAATGCATCTCTCCAGTATCTCCAGTAAAAGTGAGTGAAAATCATATATTTTATTGAAATACAGTGTCAGTTTTGATATTACATAGCATTGTTTAGCATAGTATTTAGTAAACAGAAACATAATATAGAATGCAGACAATATTGTATTCCAGTGTTACGTCACTTAGGTAGTTAACTGTTCCATAAGACGTTCAGTTTTTGAAGATGAGCAAGCTAACCGGGTCTATTGAATAACAAAATAGTTGAAATGAACTTTGGCTTTACATAAAATTGATTAAATTATTAATAATGAACTGAAGTAGTAGAACAATAGCGGGAATGGCATTCTTATTCAAAGGATGGCGCATTGTAATGATGTGATCGCATACATTATTCAGAGGAAGAGAGAATTAGGCTGACCGGTGTCATTTGGCCTGAGCTGCGGTACGGTAGCCTACGTGTTCTAGCCTCTGGGGCACATCAACAAACCTCTCCATCCATAAGGCATTTAAACAGTAAGTTGCTAATAAATTATTATCATTAGTAAGTAAACCTTTATATGTAGAAAATAATGATCCAGTAGAAATAATAAACAAAACACTTGATAAAAAATACTTCAAAAATTTGTTTTGGTCCTCTACGCAAACGAGGAGGGTTGCGATTACCTTTCTCACTGAGCTGAGTTGTGAGGCATTTATGCAGTAAGTTTCTAATAAATGAATATAATGAGTACCGGTAAGTAAACCTTTATATGATAAAAATAATAATCCAGTAAAAATTCCAAAAAAATACTTGAGAAACATGTTTTGGTCAAGGACCGAACTACGCAAACGAGGAGGTGAATAAATCATAATTAGTAAGAAAACCTTTATTTGATAGAAGAAAATAATAATCCAGTTCACAAAGAAAATAATAATCCAGTTCACAAAATGTTTTTTGGAAAAAATATTTGAGAAAATTGTTTTGGTCCAAAGATTGTCCAAACGAGGAGGTAGGTTGAGATTACTTTCCTCAGGGTTGTAAGGCATTTAAACAGTAAGCTGCTAATAAATTGATGTAATAATTACGGGTAGGTAAACCTTTATTTGATAAAAATAATAATCCAGTAAAAATTCACAAAAAAATTGGGGAAAATACTTGAGAAACATGTTTTGGTCAAAGACCGAACTACGCAAACGAGGAGGTAGGCTGCGATTACTTTCCTCTCTGAGCTAACAGAGTTATGAGGCATTTAAACAGTAAGTTGCTGGTAAATTATTATCATATTAACTAAGTAACCCTTCATTTGATAGGAAATAATGATCCAGTAGAAATAATATACAAAACATGTATGAAAAAATACAAGAGGAAATTATTTTTTGATGTTTTCCATGACAAAATGCTTCATCAAATCAAATTTTTTCAAATTTACAAATAAATTACTGTACAACAAATTGTTTATTGAAATAACAAAATATAAAATGTAAATTTAGTAATATTTCCTTCCTAAAATAACATAATCCAAATAAGGTAGTACACACTATAATGATGAACAATCTATTAAAGAATTATTTCCATAATAAGTAGGAAAACCTTTATTTGATAAAATATAACAATACAGTAGAAATACAAAAAAAAAAAAAATATTTGAAAAATACAAGAGAAAATTATTTTGTACTGTTTTTCATGACGAAATAGATAGATAGATTGTTCATTGACAACTTGTCGCCTTGTTTGCAGCAGAATAATTCAGTACAACAGATTTTTTTACAAATTTATAAGGTACATGATAACATCTGTTTTGTAATAAAGAACTTAGGTTTTTGAATTCACAATAATTATTAAGAAAGCTTATGGAAGAAAAAAAAATAAACCAATACAGCGGAATATCCACGGACCCAACAAATTTACATGAAATAATAATATCAGTTGTGCCTAGCAGCATTTAACTTCTTTGATTTCTATAAACATCATAATATGCTCCCCAATTTACAAAAAATGCACATCGGTAGTTCTTGAAAAATCGTTTTGTTCTTCTTGTTCAACAGATCTTCATCTAATATTATAACTGACACTGTATTTCACTTTTAAATAATGTTTTACTCACATATATTGGAGATGCTTGAGGAATGCATTTCACTTCTGAAAAGAAGCTTCGTCAGCCTATTCAGAAGTGAAACGCATTCCTCAAGCATCTCCAATACATGTGAGTAAAACATTATTTAAAAGTGAAATACAGTGTCAGTTATAATATTAGATTGTTCATTAAGTATTTCGTCATGGAAAACATCACTGAGATCTTCATCATTCTAAATATTTTCTCTGTTTTTTTTTCTAAAAATTTGAAAATATAATATAATTCAAAAAATATTTTAACACTATCAAAAATGAAAACGTCAACGCTTGCACTGTAAAAATCAATTGGATAATTGCTGCAACAACTTTTGTATTACGGTATTATTAAAATATTTTTGTATTTGAAATGAATCATCTGTGCAATGTTTTGATTTTCACTAGCCAAAACTAACCTCGAGCCTATAGTGGAAAGATACATAGAAAAAACTGGTAAAAAGGATGAAAATGTAATTTAAATGTTAATAATTTTTATATTTGACTCCCAAAGTTCAAAATCACTAGCGATCTCACTTGAACTATGAGGAAGCTATCTTACCAAGTTTCAAGAGTCTAGAATCTTTCTTTCAAGCGCTAGAGCACAGACGGACGGACAGACAACGGCACGATATCAATAAGTTCCTTAATAGTGAATCATTATTTTTATTATCTGCTTTTGTTAAGATTAGGTATATCATTCAATTTTATGTGACAATCGCGACAGTTGTTGAATATTCAATACCAAGATACAGTATTTAATATCTTTTCAAATATTTGTATTTCTTTATTTTGAAATATTTCCAGATTTAAATGGTTAGTGGTATCTTGAATAATTTATGCATTTCTTTATAGTTACCAGACGTGTCCAATTGTATATTGCATACCTAAAGGATTAAATTTAATTCTATTCTATTCTACGTTCATTAAGTCGCGCATATCCAAATAAACAAGTCTATAAATAGTAGGTTTTTTATATTAGTTCTAGTGGCTACCGCAAGAAAGCACCACTGGTAATATAAACAACAGATGTTCATTATAAAATAGCTATTTGTGTAACTAGAGTGCAAAGCACCGTTTTTCTGCATCGAGAGAAACAGTTTTTTTCACGAGCCAAAGGCGAGTGAAAAAAGTTTCTCGAGTGCAGAAACAATACTTTGCGCTCGAAATACACATTAAATTTTTCCTACAGTAATGTATAAAGTAATTCAAACAGAACAAAACAGGGCATACATAACCTGAAAATTCCTCACATAACCTATCTTTGAATCAAATCGATTTCATCAACAACAACTATTCACAGCTGAAGCAGAGTAGCCAACCTATTTTTGAATGCAGAATAGAGAACCTGCGTATTACATGCTCACTATTTTGTGTTGTTAGGTTGCAAATTTGGAGTGCGGAAAAATACTTTCCCGCACTGGTACAGGAATAGACTATTTTGCGTGCTACAGTTAGTGCAAAAATAGGCACTTTTTCGGGTCACTGTAGGAAAAAGCTATTACACAAAAGCTTTTTAGACAAAAGCGCATTATTGTTTGAACAGTTTACAACAGGTGTACAGCATTGTTTAGATTACGATATGATAAACATATCATTTTCCTAAGAGCAACGAGTGTTCCTTCTTGAACAGTATTCTACCAGTATTTAACGCCTCTAGATTTTTTCCTGTAGGGTTATCTTAAATGAAGGGTTTATAAAAATAGGCCTCATACACTGAATGAACATTACAAGGAGAATAACAATATTAGTGTAGGCGTACTCTACAAAGTGTCAACAGCAAACGTGGTAAAACGAATTCATGCATGTATTAATGATCAAGGCAGCCATTTTGAACATATCTCATAAGACATAAAATGCTGGAAATAAGTATATATGTTTATAAAATTTATAACAATAAATAAATAATTCCAAATAAAATACATTACTTCGCAACCTTTTTGATGTGCGCGACTTGATGAACGCAATGTAAGTATTTTTTATTGCTGATGATGCCCACATGTGTCCGAGACTTGTGCTTGGGTAATGAAGTGAATGATAACAGACGGAGGAGCGGGATTCGAACCCACGACCGCTGAAACAACAGCAAAAGTTGTGACGCCCCAACCAACTGCGCTAAGCGGCCCGCCAAGTATTCATATGCTTCAAGTTTAATGCAAAATAAAATGTAATTTTTAAATGTGAATTATAATGTTTCATTATTATACAAAAATGTGATCTAAATGTTGTACTCAACATCCAAATATAATCAAATTCTTGTGTCGCTTAATCTTTCTATTGAATGATTGTTTCAGAAATGAAGGAAGAAGAACAGAAAAATCATCATTCAAAAATGAAGCTGGAAACAAACTGGACATCGGTCTTATTTCTACTCTATTTCCATATGTGCGCAATGTTTGGATTGTTCCTAGTGATTACTGCAGCATCAATCAAAACGACAATATTTTGTGAGTGATAATATACAATTTTTAAAAATGTATGAGAAAAGTTGTGTCATGTAATCTTTTAAAGTAAAAAAATGCCCGGTTTCTCAGTCATTCAGTAGCTGTTGATTCAATAGTGGCTCTCAGGCCTGTTCACACATACCCGGCAGTCGGGAACCAATGTTGTTTACTCAGCTGTATTGTATGGGGGTGAGCGCTTCACATTTTTCCGTTTTTGAAATCATATCTATATATATATAATCGAAATACCACTGACTGACTCACTCATTCATCACAGTTTCTCAGGAACCACTCGACCAAAAACGATAAAATTTGGTACACGTATTCAGTAGGGGGACTAGACGCGTGCTAAGAAAGGATTTTTCAAAATTCGCAATTTTAGGGGGTTAAAGTTTTGCCTATGCAAAGCACATGTACCTAGCTTACTGGGATCTTTTAATCATATGGAAAATATTTTGAAATTTGCACTTAACAGATGTCATCAACCTGGCATAATAACATTTCATCATACCCAGTCATATGTTTCCCACATATTGCAAGGCTCCGACTGTATGGTAGCCTACATGCAAAGTGCAAAGTTTTTTGCTGTTCAAAGACAGTGTAAATAACGCTGCTAAGGGGTCTGCCATATGATTAAAAACGGTTGACTTCTATCGGCTGTTCCTTTAAGCTGTTTGGCTGGCAAGTTCAGTAGGTTAGGTCTATTAATGAATAATAATTTGTTTCAAACAAAGCAAACTTATCCCGAGCTACCAAAATAATTTCAATAGCTAAAAGCCAACGTTTATGAAAAGTAAAAAAGTAGCCGAGCTGCCTGTTAGGTCAAGTACAATAATTTTTAATATTAGTACAATATTGCTCGGTACAACTTTGCTGGAGCCGATTAATTGCGCATGCATATTATGCATTTCGACTCCCATCCGCATAGGGTATAGTCGTATTCTCGACGTTGCTGTCTCTTTCTAGAAGAATGCTGTCTCTTTCTCCTATGAAGAATGCTCATTGTAGTTGCATATTCCGTTCCGAACCTGACTGTACTGCCGGTAGGCTGACCCCTTCCCACTTCAATTGCGTAGCCTACTACCTCAAACGATCACTCACTTTCACGATCAGATCAGTTTGCAGTTGCACATCAGACTGCTAACATCGTTCTCCGAGTATTTGTGAATTTCAACCAACGCTCAAATCGAATAAATATCAATTCTTATAAGAACGTTTATCTATCAATAGTTAGGTTTACAAAGAAGTATTAAGGAATTAATAAAATACTATTTGTAACAGTACATGAGCCTGAGAATTTTTGTGAAAATAGGTATTGATCAGAAAATCAACAAAAAATTAGTTGTGAAATTAATTTACCATAGATTAACGATTTTGAAAATTTAGGTGATTATAATTTCTCAAGAACCACAAGGCCAAAAAAGTTCAAATTTTCAGCTGGGGTGCTAAACACGTGAAAAATAGGGTTACATGATTCATCTCAAAATTTAGGATTTTTGGAATTTAGTTGATCACAATTTCTCAAGAACCTCAAGGCCACATGGAGTGAAATCTATATCTATATAATCGAAATACCACTGTTTGATTAAGACCCTAGATGCATACTAAGTAATGGTATCAAAATTCTCCCCAAAATCACCTATTTCTGTAAATTTATCTAATCACAATGGAAATTAGTTGGACCCTCCGGGTGTCCAGGGGGCGGAGCCCCCTGGCTAGACGGTTAAGGCGAGCGAAGCGAGTCTGCCGGCTAGTATTTATATATGTATCACTATTTTTATAATTATAGAAAATAGTTGTTCCTACGATTCTACCATATGATGGCATTCGCAATAGATTTCAAAATATATTTTGAGTTATTATCAGCTGTAGGTGAATATAAATGTGATCAGGTTTTTTATAGAATCTCTATCTGATATACTAATTTCATTGCCCTAATATTTGGATATAATTATGAACAGCTGTTTTTTATGTGGTAAATATATCTACTTAATATATTCCATTGCCCTGATATACAGGTATATGATTACGGTAGGTCTTTTTTGTGGAAAATAAATCTGTGTATCAGAGCAACGATAAACTTGAACGTAAAGTGATGTCTTGTGAATTTTTAAATAATGATCTTCAAAGCAACCGTTTTTCGTTACTACCTTACCCCTACGATAAGCTTTCCAAATGAGTTTCCCTTTCAAAAATTAATTGTTTGCAAGCGAGTTCTCCAGCCCGTTGGGCTCACTAGTGATAGAACCCGTAACAGCATGTTTAAACTTAGTATCAAGACTAGGAAGTCTTACCTTTCAGCTTTCTTTTCAAGGACCAAAGATTGATATTTTCAAATGTAGAACAGTCTTACTCGTGACGTAGATACTAGAAGATCGTCATCATAAAAATTGGTTTCTATTAGAATATTTCCACTGAAATAAGAAAAAAAACATGAATATTACGGGTTTGCTCACATATAACTCAATGATAACAAATAATAACAAAATAACAATTTTTCAAAAGTAAGTTGTACAGAAAGATTAATGATTCATAAAAAATATTTGATTAATATTAAAAGATTGATATTAATCTAGGTAATATTCAAAAGATCATTGAGGATAATTGATTAGAGTTTTTTGTAATTGATAGTTTGATTACAGCGATAAAGTTGAAACGTGAAACCCCAAAAAAATAAAAAACGAGCCTGAATGTGACATAAATAGTATTGTTTGATTATGTATGTATAACAATTTGCTAATATACTGATTTAATAAAGATGAATACTAGATGAATTTTTTGTAGCCTATTATAGATTAATGTCAAATCCTTTATGAGATTAAATACTAAGATTCATGACCACTAGGTTAGGTCTATTAATGAATAATAATTTGTTTCAAACAAAGCTAAAAGCCAACGTTTATGAAAAGTATATGATTAAGACCCTAGATGCATACTAAGTATAATGGTATCAAAATTCTCCCCAAAATCACCTATTTCTGTAAATTTATCTAATCCCAATGGAAATTAGTTGGACCCCCCCGGGGGTCCAGGGGGCGGAGCCCCCTGGCTAGACGGTTAAGGCGAGCGAAGCGAGTCTGCCGTCTAGTGATGAAATATAATTAAGCCGGGTAAACGACACTGCCTGATATGTGTGAAACAAGCCTTAGTGTCTCTATTGAATCAATAGCTATGAATTACTTGAATTTGATTTAAGTAAATGATTTACTTAAATAATGATTACATATTGATTTTTACATAATTATTACAATGATTACGTAATGATTAAGCAATGATTCACTTAAATATTAACAAAAATCTTGACGTACAGTAGAAACAATTAATCTGGGCGCGTGGCTCTGGTTTCACTACTTGCCATCCTGTAAAAGTTGACTAGTTGACCTTGAAGACATCTGCAGCGTTGTACGGGCCACATGTTTTTAGAAATGAGCGATAAACACTCCACTCGCCATGGCTGAAACGGCCGTGCGCCCAGCCCAGACTTATTGTTTCTACTGTACACGATTATAATACAAGAACCCAGGGAGATTTTCACTTGGTGAGTCACAATAGTAGCTTATTCAAACAAAAACCTAGCTATATTGGTAGGAAACTCTACAACAAGCTACAGCAGTTTTTAAAGAGTGTTCAAAATATAGAAATATTTAAAAAACAGTTGAAAAAATATTTAGTTGATAAAGCTCTTTATAGTGTACAAGAGTTCCTTTCATATCAAAAGTAAGCCTCACCTCAACTAATTAATATAGTAATTATGGTATTTAGTGTATAAGATAGTAAAATTGTTAATCTGACAAAAAACTGAACCCTAAAGCCGCGTTCGGTTGGTAGCCGAACAAGCTCGATGATCAGTGTTTGCTGGAATTATCTGATGTCACCAAACATTGTTTGGTGTTGGTTTGGTGTGGACGACTTCTCGAACATTATTATTGGAGTGGCGGGAACCTGTTGTTGGTCGTCACTGTTTGCTCACTGACCGAACATTTCAATTAAACTCACGAACATGTTCGGTTACCCATATGTTTAATGTTTGTCCGTTTTCTGTATTTTTTTTTTTTTTTTTTTGAGGATGAAGCCCACATGGGTCTGAGACCTGTACGTAGGTAATGAGTTGGATGATGGTGATTGATGAGTCTGGCAGACATGTTTGGTTGGTGGAGACGCAGCTTAAGAAACCGGGCATTATAGTGCTTTGCAGAGAAAATCATCTGCAAGTGAATTTGTGTTTCTTGTTCTTTAGGCCATTGATTCTTCTCTTAGAAATTGCATTAAAATATGGAAATTGTGTAATGAATATTGTGTAATATTGAAGTGAATATCATGAAAATTGTGTAATGAAAACTGAACTCTAAAGCTGCATCTCCACCAACCGAACATGTCTGCTGAACATTGTTGGCAAATACAGAAAACGGACAAACATTAAACATATGGGTCACCAAACATGTTTGTGAGTTCAATTGAAATGTTCGGTCTGTGAGCAAACAGTGACGACCAACAACAGGTTCGTGCCACTCCGATCATAATGTTTGAGAAGGCGTCCACACCAAACAATGTTTGGCAACATCAGATAATTCCAGCAAACACTTTTCGCCGAGCATGTTTGGTTGGTGGAGACACAGCTTTAGAAACCGGGCATTATAGTGCTTTGCAGAGAAAATTATATGCAAGTGAATTTTTGTTTCTTGTTTCTTGTTCTTTAGGGCATTGATTCTTCTCTTAGAAATTGCATTGAAATATGGAAATTGTGTAATGAATATACCTATCTAACCTAACCAATCCTGTACAAAATATGAAAGAATAGGCATACTATATTCAAAAGTGAAAAATAATATGTGGGCTACTTGTGTATTATCTACTGTGATAATATGTGTATTATCCATTTCATAATAAATTATCAAATTAAGTACTTTTTTGAGGATTACTAATATATGATAAAATTATGGTCAAAACAATAGCTCAACCATATTTTGACTTTGCATTTCCTACCTTATATTCTTATGTTGTTTTTTCTATCTAGTTTGAATTATTTGTTAGTTTTTGTAGTTTAGTGTCAGTGGGTACTATATCTTATTTGAACTTTCTTCTATATATGAAACCCACTGCTGGTTCTCAGGTATAAGGCATACCGAGGCAAGGCGCCTTACAGTGTCTTCAAATTTAATTTGAAATATTTTAGGAAGGGAATAAATTATATTATCTTGCTTCTAGGTTTTGTACTAATCATGTTTGGAGTGCTTGGTGTAACAACGGGGTGTCATAGATTATGGGCCCATAGAACGTACAGCGCAGTTTGGCCGTTACGATTATTTCTGATCTGCTGTCATACTCTTATTTGCCAGGTAAATATGATTTTACTGAAATACACAGAATATTCCATAAAACCGTAGCACTCGCACCTTTTTCGTACTGTTTAATGTTAATCAGCCATTTTGTATTTTCAGTTAATAAGCCTTGATGCTGTCTTAACCACATATTTGTGATGAAAACTATTAATCTATCTAACATTGAAATTGTACACAGTTACTTCAATTTATGTAGGCCTACTTCACATTAAAAGAAGTAGTTCAAAATTACTTATTTTCTAAAACAGCACCCAAAAAAATATGTTTAAACGCGCTTCACTTGAAATTTTAGGCTTTTTATTGTATACGAAATTGTATTGAAAAAAAATCGAATTCTCTTGTATGTTTTACCTGATTTATGATATCAGCAATGGATACAAATAAGAAGATTTTTGATTTTTTTCTGTAACTCGTTTAAATTTTATATTTCAAGTTGGTTTTGAAGGAACTGACTATCTATCAAACAGACAAATATATAGAACTTGATTTATTAATTTCGAATTCCTCCAAGTGCTATTAATTATACTGAAGGATTCTGCAATGACGGATATACAACAACATTGAATAGCTGATGAAAATTTATGAACGCTACTATGCAAAAATATCAGTCATCGCCGGGAATCGAACAGCGGACCTTCCAATTGCCCGTCGGGCGTCTTAACCACTAGACTACAGTGACTCTTCTTTAACGATGATCGCACACAAAAACGAACAAGGGGTCCGCGGTTCGATTCCCGGCGGGGACTGATATTTTTGTGTAGTAGCGTTCATCGATTTCCGTAAGATATTCAATGCTATATTGATAATATCCACCATTGTGGAAGTCTTAAGTGTAATTAGTAGAACTTTGAGGAATTTGAAATTATTAAATCAAGTTTTAGATTTCAACTAATATTTGCTGAGATTGCTGACTCTAGAGGTAGCCTAAAACTGTTATGAAAATGTTCTGCAACACAGCCTATATGAAAACCATCTGTAAGCATGTTATAAAACTAATTTCCGATTGTTTCTATATAGGGACCTGTATACGATTGGGTACTAGACCACAGAATACACCACAAATTTCACGGAACAAATAAAGACTACTACAATTACAAAAGAGGTCTATCATTCTCTCAGATCGGGTGTCGCTGCGTGCATGGCAATGTCAATTGCAAGGACTTGGCCAAAGAGGTCGACATGTCAGACATTGAGCAAGACAAACTAGTCATGTACCAGAAAAGGTGAGGAAATAAGTCATATATCTATTTTTGCATGTAATTCTAAGCTCAATAATTGCTTAATTGTGGGGGGGGGGCGAATTAAGCAATAAATCCAAGGTTAATAGATAAAAGGTTGAACGGTCGTTAGTTCTTTCTAAATCCGGCAGGGGGTTGCTTCATGGATACTTACTTTTCGTGTCCGGCCAACACCTTAAACTTAAATTTTTCCTCTCCAGAAAATAGCAGCATTTATTGCCTTGTCATTTACTTCTAAAATATCATCAACAGAGAATGCATCATTCAGCAGTGAGCAGCTTAATAGGTGGCTTTCATTTTGGATCTCTCCACACTCACATTTGTCATCATCAATATAGCCCCATTTTTTTAAATTGGCCTTGCAGCTTGACACTCCCACTCTGAGACGGTTCAGTGTTTTCCATACGTCATATGGTAAATCCTTTCCTACAGCTAATCTTTCCTTCAAACAAGGCCTGCTTGGGACTGCTGTCTTCCATAGATCAAGCCGACGAGCTTCAGGTCCTGTTGTTAAGGGCTCCGTTCTCACCATGAAGCTGTGCCTAGACTTCAGTCGAGATGCCACCTGAACGTGGTCAAACATGGGGTGTCGCCTATCAGTGAGTTGCTTTTTTCTTTCAATCTCTGCAGCCACTTTACGCCTGATATTAGGTGGTGCAATACCAGCTAAGGGGTAGATCTTGTCTATCGGGGTTGGTCTGAGACAGCCAGTTACAATCCTCACTGTCTCATTCAGTGCAATATCTACCTGTTTTGCGTGCACTGATGCTTCCCAAACTGGAGCCGCATATTCCCCTGCTGCAAAAGACAAGCCCATGGCTGTCGTGCGAAGCACCTCAGGCTGAGCTCCCCATGTTGTTCCCGTTAACTTTCTTAGCAAGTTATTTCTAGCACCAACCTTTTTCTTAAGCTCCTGGCATTGACTTTTGTAAGTGAGTGCTCGATCCAGTCTGACACCTAGATACTTTGGGCTACCGCAGTGTTCAAGAGTGACCCCTCTCCAAATTATCTTGAGGTGGCGATTTGCTTCCTTGTTCCTCAAGTGGAAGGCGCATACTTGAGTTTTGCTAGGGTTTGGGTTGAGGTGGTTGACATCATAGTATTGTGTTAACAGCTCTAGAGCTTCCTGTAGTCTCTCCTCAACTTCCTCAAATGATTTGCCCTGCACGCAGAGTGCAGTATCATCCGCATAGATGAAACGCCTTGCTTCAGGGTGAATTGGTTGGTCATTCACATATATATTATAGAGTAGAGGTGACAGGACACTTCCTTGAGGAAGGCCGTTTTTCTGGTTTCTCCATCTACTCTTTTTACCTTCTAGTGAGACATAGAATCTCCTGTTCTGAAGCATGGCTCTCACCACCCTTGTAAGTTGAAGGTCTCCTGTTGTTTGATACAGTTTTTCTATGAGTAATTTGTGGTTGACAGTGTCGTATGCAGCAGTTAAGTCAATAAATACGGTTCCTGTCACCAAATTCTTTTCGTAACCATCCTCAATGTGCTGAGTCAGATTGAGTATTTGGCTGCAGCAGCTCTTCCCAGGGCGGAAACCAGCTTGTTCTGGGATAAGCTTCTCATCAACACTGGCAGCCACTCTATTCAGAATCATGCATTCAAATACCTTATACAAGTGACAGAGAAGAGACACTGGTCGGAAATTTTTGGGAGAATTGGGCTCTTTTCCAGGCTTTAGGAGTGCTACAACATGAGCTTTCCTCCAAAGTTTTGGGAGTTGATTGTCCTTTATGCAGTTATTCATCAAAGCCACAAGCCACTTGATAGTTGTTGATCCAAATCGTTTTATTATTTCTGTTCTCATATCATCAGGACCTGCAGCTTTGTTCTCTTTCAATTCAGATATTGCTCTTTTCAGCTCCTCAGCACTGAATGGCTGATCCAATGTACTGTTCCTGTTTTCTATAGGCACTGGGTTCTGGGTGTTTCTTCTGTAACCTTTTTTACCAGTCTTACCATTCAGTATTAACTGATGAGCAATCTGATTAGGAGTAACTCCACCCATCTGCCCACTAGGTTTTGTTGGATCGTTGCTTAAGTTCTTCACCATTTTCCATGCCCTTCTGCTATTTTGCTTCATATCCAAATCTTGCACAAGTCTCATCCATCTCTGCCTACTCCCCTCCGCTATCCCCCTCATCAAACTCTCACCTGCCTCCATTGTATCAGCTGCAAAAGGATCTGCCTCATACTTAACCCTGTACTCCTTCAGTAATTGCGCAGTTTCCTTGCTCATACCAGGGATGTATTGTGTTCTACACCCTCTAGGAATAAATTGGCATGATATACTTCTAGTTAATTTGACAAACTCATCATAGTTGGCTGGTGAAGGGTTGATCTTACTCACTTCCTGGTCCAAAGACATTGTAAATTCACACCATTTAGCTTTTTTGAAGTTGAAGCAGCGCTTGAAAGGGACAATGTCTGGGCATACTATAGGTTTGATTTCACATATTACTGGGCGGTGTTGTGTTCTGGGAATTGGCTCCCCTATTCTTTTGATAGCTTGACCTGCCATCTCTTCACTAACAAAGATGTTATCTGGATTATAACCCTTCCTCCATCTTCCACTGTTGAATGAAGGCTTCAATTTCGGATCGTGAATAAGCTTCAAGTTCCCCTGTTCAGCCCAGGTCTCCAAATCCTCACCATTTGCATCTGTGTGGTCATATCCCCATGCCACGCCATGGCAGTTGAAATCGCCAATAACTATTTTCATTTGCCTATTCCTGAAGTTTTGAGGTTGATTGAATATGAACTTTTCATTAGGTGGTTTATAAACTGAAGTGACAGTAAATGATTTCAGCTCAATGGTAAGAATCTCAAAATTGTTATTTTCAGTAATATCTACTGATATTATGTCCAGACCAGGTTTAGCAAAAACTGCACTTCCATACTGCGGATGAGGCCTCTCTGCAACCAGTCTCATTCCATTCACTTGGGGTCTATGGTCATCCCTGCCTCGGTGCGTTTCCTGTATTACTAGCATGTCATACTTGTGTACCCTACACATCTCTGCTAGTAAAAATTCCTTCTCTGCTGATAGTCCCTCAATATTGATTGAGATTGTCAAAAAGTTTGGCCTTGAAAAAAGCCTATTTTCTCTGGTATGATCAACCATGGTGTGCCGGTGGTTGAAGGATTACTCTTGCACGCCCCCAAAAAAGATTTTTTTTTGTTGGCTCCTTCAGTGTACCTCAATACTCTTTACAGTGACAATCTAGATATTATGTGCGATGCCAATCTCAAACTATTACCAATACCCCATAAGGGAAAATAAATATGAAATAAATATAAATAAATGATTGAATAATACGTAAATCAAAGAGTGAAGAAGAAGGAGGAAGGTTTATAGGTTGTAAATAGAACAAAATATCTAATAAAAATAGAAAGGAACAAAGAACAGTAAAATAAAACTTAAAGCATAAGTAAACCAAATGATAGATACAGAGGGTGTGGGGGAGAAGAAAAGAAGGCAGGGTGGGGACAGTCAGTGCAGGGGTGATAGACGTGGGAAGCACTGACCAGCTCGGGGATCGGAGGGTCGCACACCTCTGAGTAGCATGAACTGATACTCCCCCTACGATAATGGATGACGTCACGTGAATCAGTTTTTCAGATTTTTAACATGCTCTCTTATGGGAGATATGTATTCAATCTCTTATAACTAATGAAAAAAACACATAAAATACTTTTCCTCTGGAAGGAAGCTAGAAATTGCAATTCTCTTTCGAAAGGATATGAATAATACACTAGTTTTTATTATAAATCCAATTCATGCACTAAATTGGCAGAGGTAGACAAGACCTCTTGATTTTACCAGCTGGGAGAGGCCCATTTACGAAGCATCTCTCCCAGCTGGGAAATTGATTCTGGAGAACTGATTCAAGTGACGTCATCCATGAAGAAATCCCCTGTCTGATTTAAAAACAACTATCGACCGTTCAACCTTTTATCTATTAACCTTGCAATAAATCAGCTTTATCATCACAATCTAACATATTGAATATTAAGATGAAATTGTCACAACCAAATTTATTAAAAATAGTGAGATACTATACTAAATGCAAATCCAACACAACCAACAGATGGTGCCACCATCACCCGCCAGTTCTATTTGCGTTTACTTTAATTTCGGATGTTACTCCATTATCAAACTGGAGTTTTTCTGAGATTGATAATGGAGTAACACCCGATACTAGTATCTCACTTTTTTTAATAAATGTGTTTGTGACAATTTCGTCGTATTATTCATTATGGATAACTGTGGAATCACGTTCACCACTTCCAAGAAAATCTAACATGATTGTATTCAATAAATAAATAAATAGCCTTTCTACGCTGGAACTCATTTCCATTCATCTCATCTTTCTCACCCCATATTTCAATACAATCACTTCTCAAATCATATTTTTAATCTTGGTTCTCTAGACTTGAGTTTTTCCTAGGTTTTTGTTGTATCTTATTATTATTATTTTTTGTTGTTTCTGTTTGAATTGATAACGTGTTTATTTATATTTTACTTGGTTTATAATCTTTGTGATGGGGAGTAAGATTTGGGGTGTGTTCCCTCTATGTGCTTCCATTTGATTTTGTAAATGTATAAATAAATCAATTAATTGATAAGCCAAAGGGTATTTGTATCAGTATAATATTTATTTATTTATCCATTTAACTACTGTAACATGTGAATGCAACAGGCTATTGCCCAAAACTTCTTTTCACAAAATTTCAAATTAGAATCGAAATCTTAGGTTAGGTAACGACAGAAGAAGCACTATACATAATGAAAACTAGAAAAACGGTATTCAAAGTAGAACAAAATTCATGCTGACTATTGTTTATGAACGTTACTGTAAAAATCACTATATAAACCCTTAAAGAGATGGTGTTTTATAGGAATTTTTGGTGATCAGATTATGAAAATTCAACTGAAAACAATCACATATTGCTTATTCCATTTTGTATTAGAGTACTGGATACAGAGCATAAAATTAGCCTTAACTCTATTTTCCATGCTGTCTAGTAATGGACCATGATATTTATTCGTGAAGCTTATGACAACAAGTCTCTCATAATTGGTTTAAAAGTCTTGTTTTGATTGTTCAGGCATCATTATTCAAACACACATGTCTCTTAATCTTCTAGTTCTTATTTGTGTTTCTTTTGATAGCATTTTGCTTTTTCTCTTGTAATCATGAGTTCTATTTTTTCAAGTAATTGGTCTCTCATAGCGTGTCATTTTGGTGTGGTATTTTTATTACCAGGGGCGTATATATGGGAGTGGAACGGGGGTACAGGCCTCCCCCCCCCCCCCCCACCGAAATGGAGATAAATTTTGTAGAACAAACTTTCACAACACAAATTTGTGTTATTAATTATTTAATTAATATTCCAAGAATCTGGTGCCATTTAATCTTTTAATTTGTCAAATTATCTACTAAACTATACTAAAACAATGATTGTTATTATTTTATTATTGGTCTTGCCCCCCCTCTCCATGTAATCTATATTCGCCCCGGTTTATGACAATTGAAAGTTTTAATAATAGTCTATTATTTGATGATCAACCAGTAATCAAGCTTCCAACTTAGCTTTCCTGTGTTGATGAAAATGTCATTCTAGTTTCTAATTATCTATTATCTTGTAATTACCTTATCTTGTTGACTTATTTAGAATTTTTGTGTCTATAAATTTATTTAAAAATTTGGTTGTCATAGATCTTGTGGGGTTGAGAGCTCTATTGACTTGTCTTTACCACTTTATTTAGCGTTGAGCTATGAAGGGTATACCCAGCAGTGCTAGATTTAAGAAGTCAACAATACCGGAACCTCTTTTTTACAAATCAAGCATTGGGTAGGCCTATGAGGTTTCCTATTTGATAAAGCTATGGGTATACCAAGGTTTCTTGGTTGTATATGCCAAATTAACACTATAGTTCACACCATGAATAAAATTAGGCGGCTCTGAAAAGTTGCGGTGTTTTTTTATTTACTTATTTATTTATTCATTTAACTAACATAAAATAAATGTTAATTCAACAGGCTAATGCCCAAAACTGCTCTTCACAAAATTTCAAATTAGAAACGAAATCTTAGGTTAGGTCTAAATTTGGCACTGATATGTTGCCAGATTTGGGACCATGCCAGCAGCCAATAGTAGAGAATCACCAACCTTAATGCACGAATTGACAACACTACTCGTACCGTGTTGCCTAGTCTACAAGTTTGACGCTAGCTGTCATATGATTTGTTACCACTTTCAGTTGTTTTTCTCCACCGCAATTTCTTTGAGGTACCTTATCTCGTGGCGCGAAGTATAGTGCTGGTTTATTTTCCGATCTATGAATTATTATCGCCTATTTTTTTATCGTTTATTCTTCAAGTTTCTTTTTTTTAAATAATGTTTCAGTTTCTACTGGGTTATCATGCCTGTAGTGAGCATACTACTGCCAATCAACTTCCCCGTCGCCTACTGGAACGAATCTATTCTGGCTTCTGTGTTTATTGTCGGCTTCCTTCGTGTCACCATACTTCTGCAGTGTGCCTGGCTCATCAATTCGGCGACAATTGTTTGGGGACTCGATCCTTTGGTCAAGTGAGTAAATTCCCATTTATTAGAGCCAACTATTGTTTTATTTATGTATAGACAAAATAACAAAATGAAGTGAAGATGCATCAAAAAACTCTCTTCACAAATTTTGACTATGCTAATGTCTAAAACATTGAGGTTAATTTACACTAAAAATGTATATTCACTAAGAAAACTTCAATCCAAACAAATAAAATGGTTATTTTTCACTTAAAGGCTATCAATTGGAATACTAAAAACAGATAAAAGGAGTTTATAGTTTTAAATTAATATTTTCATAATTTGTCAATACAGTAGAATCTCGATTATCCGAGCCTCTGGGTTATCCGAGCTAGTGAGAAAAAATTAAAATAAAGTTCTTTTTTATTTTAAGAATAATTTGGTGGGAAGATGCGTTTTATGCTTTTTTATGATGTAATGTCTCAGTTAAAATAAGGTGTGTAAATAGTTATTTTACGTTTTAACCTTGTTATAAAAATTAAGTTTTGCCACGTTTTTTTTTTTTACTTGACTTTTCCTGGTAATACAGTGTAGCACTTAACCTCCGTATTATCCGAGGTTTTTCATATCCGAGGTGGTCTTGGTTCCAATTACCTAGGATAATCGAGATTATACTGTATTTCGAACTCCTGAAAGTCCTACCAATTAAACTGAAGACTTCTGGAATGGCGGATATTGACAAGAGCATTGAATAGCTGATGAGAATTCAAAATTTATAAATTATCCCAGAAAATAACTCGTAGGTTAGATCAATATTGTTCTCATTGAAATACATGACCATCTGTAGCACAGTACTATTATTTTTAAATAGTTTAAGGAGTTTACTTTTGTATAATATTGGATTTCTGTTGTTGTATTTTTCAATTTTTTGCATGCATTGTATTTTATAAATGAATGAATAAAAAAAGATCAGATCACCTAACTATTTACAGAATCTTTTTATCGCATTAGGCTAGTTATATTAAAAGCTTCTAGAATGTTTAATAGTCTGCCTCTTTCAATGAAATGCAGAAATCCAACATTTTCCTCTGCCTTAGAATAGTGTTTATTTATAATAATTTCTAGTAAAGTTTGAATCCTTTTTTTATTTTTCAAATCTCTAAAATGTTAATTACATTCAGATGCATTTCCAGGTTTGGCCTTATCTTTGGCCTCAATAGAATAGCTGACTAAATTACCAATTGGCAAATGGTAATTTTGATTTTACATTAATTTGTCGATGATCATTAAGATTAATGTATTTACGATCATTATCTTCTTGATAAAATACAAAAACAAGAGCTAAATTCTATTCAGTAATTTTACTTTACAATGAAACAAGTCTGGTAATAAATTATTTATGAAAGCACTATTAAAACTGTAACTGATAAAACTTTATCGTCGGTAAAACTTTTACAATCGTTGAAATTGGATTCTCTTTATTGGAAATTGCGAACAAATATAAACACTACAAAAAAACCAAGTGTAATATAATTATGTATGTTAATATTTTGGTTTATATCATTTTTTAATAATACAATATAACTTAATACTCATACAAGCAAGGTGCAGTTAGGAGGCCAAGTCTTTTGAGCAATAGCCCACATGAATCTAACCTATTGGCTCTTTCCAACACTTCTTTTTGGACCTTGAATTAAAATATCTTAACCTGTTATATTGATAATTATCATAACAGCTGTTTCAAAAATGAAGCAACCATGAGATCGAATGTCAGAAGTGAGGCTTGGGGTGAATATTATGAGCCTCAATCGATATTTAAGCACCATTTAATTGAATGTCTACTGTCTGAGACTATCTGAAATGTAATAGTCGAGTATTTTTTTAAATTGTGGATGATGCCGACATGAGTGCGGAGACTTGTGCGTGGGTAATGAGGTGAATGGGTGAATGATGAGAAACATCCATGGCTGAATGAGATTCGAACCCAGGCTGTAGAAAACGCAGCCAGCTAGAGCCTTGTATCTTATCATAGACAAGCGGTGGTTAAGTCACAGCAGCAGTTTCATTAAATTGAATCGGATCTATTTTTTTCAAGATGATTCCATTATTAAGATCCTTGAAACTTATCTTGTCTAATGTTTTCCTGTAGGGCTCGTCTTTGCATTACAAAGTTGATAACAAAGTTGTTACACATTAATTGACTTGAAACTATAAAAAAACACAATTTTCAAGATCGACTTGAAACTCACTTTTTCAAGAAGGGTGACAGAAAAAATTGAAGGATAGTTGCTACAATAAGTAAATGATTGATTGATTGATTTATTTTGATGCAAGGTCTTGAGTGACCTATTGCATATAATTTACAAAATACACAGTTTACAAAAACAATTACAGTAGCAGTTATTAAGAAAACAAATGATAATAAACTATTAATATATTAAATGATAATTAATAATAATATGAGTTGAAATTAGTTCATATTTCAAAAAATAAATTTAAAGCCAGAAGGCATTGCAAAGCAATGCAATGGGCTCTTCGCATTACAAAATTCTTAATAGTTAATAACAAAATTCTGATACAATAAAATTGATTGACTTAAAACTCAAATAACTCAATTTCAACATCGACTTCAAACTCAATTTTTTCACGTAGGATAACAAAGAAAATTTAAAGAAAAGTTGTTACAAATGATTTGAAATTAGTACAAATCTATCATAATGTTACGGGTTCTAATGGCTAAAATAAGGCTGGCAACACTAAAGTTTACACTTGCACTTTATTTACACAAATTAGTCTATTTACACACACTAATTGCAAGTTCAATTGATAAAGAAAAACAGATGAACAAATGACAAGCTAATACTTATTTTCAGTAATTATTTACAAGAATTAATGAATAATTAATTACAGGCTGATCAATAATAAAAGAAACAAGAGTCCAATGAGCTGCACAATAATGTAGAAAGAAATGATAAAAAGAGCAACTAAACACTTACAAATACAGTCCAATTCGTTATTTGACAGTCCCAAATAATATCACTTGACACAACGTCTTTAAACTGTAAGTAAGCTGCACAAATAGTAAACACTTGTCTTTGCACTTTACACTGAAATCGAGCGCTGTTTACTCCAACAACACTGGATTGTCTCTCACACGAGATCTGTAACACAATCTGTCACATGAGCTTTATAAAACTAAACTCACTGGTTCACGTGAGCTCCTTTATATAGTTGTCATTCCAAGAACTGGAGGCCACTAGATGCTTTCAGAAGGCCATAGAATATAGTAGAAGCTTCAAATGTTCTCAGACAAGTGAGAGAGATGCATATTTGAAGAATAAGAGTGACAAAGACATGTGAAAAGCAAGAGGATGAAGATTCAGATAACAAGTCACGTTCGCCCATGAATGGAAACGATGTACATAGAATGACTGCTTGTTTTGCATTTTTAACAATATTAAAGCTACAGAGGGTATCAAATGAAACATCTTACTACCCAACATTAGTGAATGATTGAATTTCAACCATGTGAATGTCAAATATGTAATATATTTTGCCTTATGGGTTGTGTCACTTTTGAAACATACTGTACATATATTTATTTCATAATTTTAATAATTATAAAACGATCTTTTACAGGAAATCGGCAGACACCAACCTAGTTTTCATAGTAACAAAGAGTTTGTGGCCACAGTACCACTACCTGCTGCCTTGGGACTATAAATCGGGAGAATTCGGCACTTATGGCACGGGATGTTCGACAGCGTTCATACGCATATGGGCGGCCATGGCGCTCGCGTCTGATCTTAAGACAATCGATACGGCGGGCGTCAAGTCGGCACTGGCCCAGGCCGTGGATACGGGAAAACCTGTCATCGATTGTTTGAACGAGGCTCAAACTATTTGCTCAATGAACGATATTCTCGATCACACAAAACATCGATGATGTGTTTTACAATCGAAGATTCTCGAATGTTGAATTAACGTACTCAAATTATCGACTGACAAAATCTTCTAGGGCTGCTTGAAACATAGGGTGTGTCCGTGAAGCTATGCTGCTTTTTTGACCGCTCATAGGTTTATTATCGCCAAATAACAGAAATAGACATACTAGTAATTCTATGAACAGTAGACCTCACTCGCCCAACACTCCTCACTCAAAAGAGGATGATATTTTCGAAAAAAGCTCAAGAGCACTTTCGACTCAAATTTCATTGCTTAAAGATAAAAACTGCAAAAATCAATATTTGAAAAGTTCAAAAATGTTAGCTCCCTCTAGAAATTATAACCCCTAGAAATTATAATTGAAACCCCTCATACATATTATAGGGTTACTATCCATTTTCAGCTCTCAATGTTAACATCCAACTCCAACATAAAAATAATGTATTTTTGGTAAACATGATTTGTAATGATTAAGAGAATATGCAATAATAATAATTATTGCAAGCTATTACTTTTGAAAAAAGAAGAAATCCCTCATGGCAACAATAATAGATGAATGAATTTTCATAGATAAGATAATAATAAAAAATGATAGCGAAATCAAACCTAACCTAACATAACCTAACCTGTACAATACATTAGAAGAGGTGTGCATTAGTTATACCTTTGAAGAGGTGAAGTCCATGTTATTAGACAAAATTTGAATTTGAAAAGAGTTACAGCATATCAATTCATTGATAATCTCATTCTAAGGAATAAATCAATAAATTTTGTTCTTATATGTAATTGTAAAGAAAAGTTGCAAATACTTTTTTAATGAATTTAACATCTACGCGTTTGTGTGAAGGCTATTTCTTATTGTTGTAATGCTTCCTCAGACACGGTTGGCAGTTCTCTTTTATATGAATGGTCAAGAAGTTTTGTAAGTATCTTCGTTTTGCAATATAAAAGCCCTTCAAAATTGGGACATTCTTTTGTAATCACCTGTTGGAAATTTTGGTAGACAATAAATGCAACATATCGAATAACATAATTATTGGGCAATAGTCTGTTGTATTCACATTGATTGTATGTTATCTAAATGACTAAATTAATATCTAGGGAGTTAGTTGTCGCAGTCTGCTCCACAAAAAAAGAGAAAATATTCAAATCTCAACCAGCATATTGTACAGCTAAAAGTGTGCATTCATAACTATAGCTAAGCAAGCACATCTCGATATTCAATCTCAAACTACAGACACTTTCCAGAAACAGAGAATTTTCCTTTCATTTGATGAAAATTTCACCTTTCTATCATAGTATGTTAGATATAGATATAGAATAGATATCTTTTGACCCGTCAAAAGTGCTCCATAACTTCACGGACACCGTAATTCTCATACATACGAAACGTATCACAAGTTCGTTACATTTTGAAAATCATCACCTACCTCTTCCATTGTTATCAACTGTGATATAATTTGCATGGCACGATCAAATGATTATAGGTTGACATTGATTTGTTGATGTGCTTCATCTTTTTTCGAAGGTATGATTAAACTGTAAAAAGAACGACTATAATACATTCATACATTCATTTACCACACCCATTTACACACCAATTATTGGTCTACGTTGACATTTTTCGATATAGTTATACATCATTTTTGCAACTGGTATGATTCTACTGAAATAAGAATAACTTTAATGCATTAAACAATTCAGTAGACCCACATATTTTGTTCTAACGTGTTCCCATTTTTTTATTTTCGATGTACTGAACGTGACAATCGAGTTGGCGTATTCTAATATGGCGACTGTTATGATGAGTCTAAGCTGTGCTTTTTAAAACTGTTATAATGAGAATTTGATACAGTCTATTCAGTATTCAAATATAATTTCAATAATTGATTCATTCTAACGTTTTTCAAAAAAAATTCTGCTGGATGTAACGAGTTGGCGAATTCTAATATGGCGACTGTTATGATGAGTCTAAGCTGTGCCTTTTAAAACTATTATAATGAAAGTTTAATACAGTCTATCCGAATTTAATTTCAATAATTGATTAATTCTAACGATACCTTGACGGTGGAATTACTGTAGTTTTCATATAACTTGGCAGCGTGTAGAAGATAGGAGAACTTGCTACATCTGAACCCAACTGCTGCCAAGTTATATGGAAACTACAGTACGTCCTTTTAATTTCTCAATTAATTAAGTTACGGTAATAAATACAGACTTCTGATAGCATGCAACTGATAGCGTCGACTATACGACAAAATGCATGAAATGAGTATGGCTGCCATTTCATTCAGTGTACATTCGCCTTATCGCCGGTCACCAACTCTACAAGTACAATTTCTGAAATAAGTCAATGTTCGTATTTAATATTACCATAAATATCGAGTTTACCATAAATATCTGCTATTTTATGATCTGTATTATATATAAGTTGTGCCCTGAGCTTTCAGCCTGATATCATCTGTATTATTCATTGAAATAACATTGATCTTATTCAACATTGATGCCACTTCAATCAATAAACATGACTTCAGACATCTAATTACACATCTGTTGAGATCGAAATATTACGCAATTTGGCAACAATGTTATTTTGCTCAGCGGTCAACTTAAATGGTACAGACTCTAGCCATTAATCCGTCTCTAATATTCAAGCAATTTTTAATGTTTCACATAATTTTGAATGGTCAGCATTTTCCGGAGTAAATTCGTCATAACTTCACTCTTGAAAATAGGTTTCCGTAGAATTTAAGATGGAAATTAGGTACAAAGCATGCAATTTGATTACCTTATTTCTTAAAAATATTAGCCTGGAATAATGGTGCGCTTAATACAACACAAAAAATACGGGTTGAGAGGAAATATTTGTGATGACAGAACCATTTTACTTTAGTACCAAATTTAATAAAATAGAAGATTATGTAATAAATGTTTGATAATTAAATACAATAAAGCTACTTCAAATTTAAATTTTGAATAGTAGAGGAGTAAGAAGTTACAATTGCTGTATTTGATATCTATTGTACATTTAAAAAGAAAAAAAATACTAATGATTTGATAATGGTTGAATAAATGTTTTGCACTACTGTAAATGATCAATTATTCCAAAGATTTGTAAAAATAATTGTCCGATATTGTGGGGTGATCAAGCATGATTAAGCGAAGTGAAATATTATATTATGTGAGTAGGGTGATTATAATAAATTAATTTTTTAATTGTATGTGCTATTTTAGCTACAATGTGTTATTGTGTCCTCGGTAATAGCAACTTAACTAATTTTTTTTTATTATCATTCTGTGTATCTATAGTCAAAAGTTGAATATCCACTCATGTTATACCTCTTAACAATATTTATGTTTCTTTTTTATTTTAATGCATTTTAATTAATTTTCAGCGTAATCTCTTTTGTAAGAAGTATGAGTGTGTGGAGAATGAATATAACTTTATTTATCATTATAATGTGTAACATTTATTACAAGCCATATTGAACCCACTTCAAACCAACTTGATTTTTCATTACTATTTTCGATTGCATATTAAGGTGCTGTACTTTTTTACAAGTACTGTATGTATAAATTGATAATTCATTTTTTCATAACATTACAAGGTAAAATCAATTAAAATGTAACAAAAATGATCATGCTATTTAGAAATAATTTGAGCAATACATAGAAATGTTGGCAACTAACAAAATAATAATAGTGTCCTATGGAAAATAGCCTGCATGGGCGATTGCCTGTGCGCAAGCTTGAGTTGATGGCGAAGATGAGCTCTATGGACGTTACATCTACAAAAAAAAAAAAAACATCTTCATCACGTAACGTTTTTAAAAAAATAAATTAAGGGTGTTGATTGCTGATATTTCTAAGACGTTGATGAGTACAATGCAAATACACGTTACAAGTCAATAAGTTACTTACATCTATTTTATATTATTATTCTGCCAAATTCTATTTTAAAAGATTTAAATAGTAACTCATACAAGAAATATTTTTAACAAATACAATTGGCTACTAGACAAAAGTGGAAACTAGCAATTCTGTGAACAGTAGACCTCACGCCCAAGAATAAGGGTGCTTGCACAGAGGAACATACTCCATGTATTCAATACTACCGTGTTTCGGAGGACACGTTAAGCCGTCGGTCCCGGTTGCATATAAAACAAAAGCAGTCGTTAAAAAAGCGGCGAGGTGGAACTACCCGTAAGGGTCTCCCCACCACGAAAAGCCATACGCATTTACTTAATACTAATCACAATCACAAAATTAAACACAATCATCAGCCTTAGATTTAACCCTTGATTCAATTTGCGTAGTCTATTTCTCACAAAAGGTCACTCTGTATCACATCACCAAGGCTGTGTTTCTATTTTCTAGACAGCTGATTGCTCAAATCAGATCAGATTTTACATAATTTGATGCATGAATATTCATAGAAAAATATTGATTCCATTTTTATAATTATTTCTTACTAATCACTTGTTATTTTATTCAATAGAAATATTAGAAATAATTTATTTCTCTTCAACAAATAATATTATTTTTATAAATAATAAAATTAACTCATATGAAGGTTTAACCAGACGAAATCTGCATATGATAGAGAAGCTTATTTAAAAAATGATGTTTCCTGTAAAAGTAGGCCTGAATGCAGTGGCGTAGCCAGGGGGGGGCCCATGGGGCCCGGGCCCCCCCCCGAAATTTCAGAAATAAAAAATTCTCAAATAACTAATAGATAAGGACTTATTAAAGCCGAAGGGTTCTATCTGTTTTGTTGTATTATAACGAACAGATTACAGAAACCCTGTTTGTGTAGTGGAATATAGCTACAGTTATAGTCAGATTAATGCATTTTTCAAATTTTTCCTCAATATTTACTCATATAGAAACTTGTTAGGTGCTCAAATGGATAGTTTTGATTTAAAATGAGCTACCAAATCGAATAAAACATGTTAGAAAACTGTGACTACCATAATTATTTATTTATTCATTGAATAAAATGCAATTTTCAAGTTTGAAGTGGATTAACTTTGTTAATTATTGATAAATCACCTTTTTGAATAAACTCATCTTGTAGAAATTTAGTTTTGAAGTTAAAAGTCAGTATAACCCACTAGCCTGAACGCACCCAAAGTTCATAAAATCGGGATTTTATACATGAAAACACACAAATAAATGCAAGTTCTATGCAAGCGTGTAAAATCAGTGTGCTATGATAAAAAAATTCCGATTTCATGAACTTTGGGTTGGGTGCGTTTTAGGCTAATGACATAAATGATATGAAACTTATAATAATTAGTATTAATTTTGAGATTCAGTACATAAGTTGAGTATGATTAGTTCCAATTCAAGGATTTTGACTCAAAATAGTCACACATATCGGTACCTTTATCATTTCAAACCTGGCCACCTAGGTTCTTGGGTAGTAATTTTTCAAAACTTCCTTTTGAACTTTAGAGCCTAACAAGTTGTCTAGATTAGCTTTTTACACCACTAAATTTAAAAAAAAATCCGGACCCTCCTATACCCCAGACCCCGCCTTGGTGAGCCCCCCCCCCCCCGAAATTTGATCCTGGCTAAGCCACTGCCCACACCCCCCCCCCCCCCTGGTGAGCCCCCCCCGAAATCTAATCCTGGCTACGCCACTGCCTGAATGCTTTTCCTTTTTTATTTTTAAATATCCTTTTAAGGCAAGCAAATTTTGAAAATCCTCACACATACTTCGCTGGGCATTCCTTAATTTCATAGAATTTGGTCCATGCGTTAAGCTGTAAATACGCTACAAACAGAAAGACAAATGCAAAACGGTCGACTTGAAACAGCGACTAGCAAGAGAGGTCAATTAAAAAGAGTGAAATACTCAAATCAAATAAAAAATTGCTTTATTCCACAAATCAATAAAATAAATTACAATAATACAGAAAAAATAACAATAGCTTTTAAACATAATAAAGTGATGTAATGGAAAGAGCCTACATGGGCAACTATGGCCTGTGCGTAGACTAGAGTTGGAATAATTTGGACATAGTATAACGGAATTGGACAGATAGTGACGTCCAGTGGATTCAAGACAGATGAAGAGAATGGTCTTGTACTAGAGAATACTAACTCGTACAAGAAATATTTTAACAAATACAATTGGTTACTGTACAAAAGTGGAAATCATAAAAGTCTCCAGGAGCCGCCTTGAGTTAAGAGAGAGAGAGTAGGGTAAGATTTAGTCAAAGAGAAAGGTCAGGGTGGCTCATAGCAAGGTCACACTACACTACACTCATAAGGTGGTGTATTGTGGCCTTGCTCATAGCCATCATTAGAAGCATCTCAAAATGCTCTCAAGGGACAACCAGAATAGTCACCGATCAACTCTTTTTTTTTAATTTATGGATGTAGCTAACAAGAAACTATTTTGTGTCTACTGCTTGCTAATATTTATCTATTTATGTTATAGATAGCATTTGTTGTAGAGAAAGTTTTAGTTAATTTATTGTAATGGAGTAATTTCTGTGTTCCTGGAATAGCGAATGTTATGCTGAGTTCTGATAAAAATATCCTTATAAGAAGTTGAACTAAATATAGAAAGCCTTTAGTAGAGAGGATCAAGTTACCGTAAAAACGAATGATATTAACCAAAATCTTGATGTACCGGTACATGATTATAATACAAGAAGCCGAGGAGATTATCACTTGGTGAGTCACAATAGTAGCTTATTGAAACAAAAACCTAGTTATATTGGTAGGAAATTCTACAACAAGCTACCGCAGTTTTTGAAGTCTTGAAAATATAGAAATATTTAAAAAACAATTGAAGAAATATTTAGTTGATAAAGCTTTTTATAGTGTACAAGAGTTTCTTTCACATCAAAATTAAGCCTCACCTCAACTAATTGAAGTAATTATGGTATCTAGTGTATAATATTGTTGATCTGACTTGTCTTATACTTCTTAACTGGAGTCTCCAAGACGTAATCTACAAAAAAAACCGTACCCTAAATGTAATGGAGAAGTTTCTGTGTATCTGGAATAGCGATATTATATTTAATATATTTGTACATGTATTTGGGTACAGATAAAGCAATAGTATGAATTATTAAGGGTTCAACGGGCTCTTATGTTTCTTTGTAGTGTAGCAGTATGTTTGAGATTGATAATGGTATAACAACCGAAACTAGTATCTCACTATTTTCAATAAATGTGGTTGTGACAACTTCTTATTATTATTCATTATGGGGTCTTATGTATTGAATTGTCCATGCAATAATACTATTGAAAGAAATATCCTAGGCATTTCAAACTTGGTATCTTGTAAATTTTATCTCCTCTATCAATAACCCGGTGGCTCAAAATCCATTTGAAACAACTGGCCTGTCATATATTTATTTATTGAGTCAAACTTGTTACAGCGAATGCAAAGATGCAACAGTTCAAAACTTTAGGCCGTAGTTATGAACGTTCCTTTAGCATTTCTTGACTATAGAGGGGTTCTTGAAATGTAAAGTATTTATGTACAGGCATTTCAAGAGTTCCACGAGTCAAGAGATAAATGGAAGGAATGTTCATACATACGGGCATTAATCAGCAAGGGGAAAAACTTTTGAAGGTCTCTGACATAGAAGGACAATGAAAGTCAGAAAAATCCAAACAATTAGAGCGTCTGGCAATCGGAAACTGTGCTGCGCTGGGAGAGCTGTTCAAGCTGAGGTTTTTCAATCTAACATTATAACTGACACTGTATTTCACTTTTATACAGAGTGTCCCATGTAAGATGTAAAAGCCGGTTACCAGAGATTCTACATCAAATTTCTGACAAAAATTTTCAGTGACGTTTTTGAAATGGGGCCTTTGTTTTCGAGATATCTCCATTTAATGACTTTTTCGAGATACGCTCACTTCCTGCCATTAAATGCTCAATAACTCAAAAACTAGTGATAGAATTGGAATTATGATGACATTGTTGGGAAGAGCACAGCATTTTGCTAAAGATAAACGTATTTTCAATATGTAACCCCATCATATTTAGAGTGTTTTTTTAGGGGTCAAAGTACAAAAAAGTGGATTTTCAGGTTGTTTTTTGTTCTGAATGCTAAAGGTTTTCAATGAAATATCAGCCAACGACACAGCACAGCACAGCACCGCTTTCAGCTCCCGTTATTCATTGAAAACCATTGACTTGGTTTAAACAGCTGTTCCAGCTCAGCACAGCTTTTGGTGGCCGACCGGCATTATAATTATGAGCTAATTTGAAGTGACTGACAATTTAACAAACTGACTTTAGGCTAATAGCACTTGAAATAATTTGAAATTAATAAAATATATATTATGAGCTACAATATGCATCTGTGATGTTTTCCATGACGAAAGGTACAGATCTAATATTTGATAATCATTCTGTGCTTTTACAAGATTTCCATTTGCAAAGCCTGACCTTTCTTATTTTCTTTTTGTATAAAAACTGCCACGTAATATTTCAACTTGCAGTAACTTACAAGAAAAACAAATAATAGCGTTCGTAGCCTAACAGTATCATTTAAAAATTGTTGTTCGTACAAACAAATAGAAACAGAGGTCAGTTCTGCACAGCAAGATTCTACATATTGTTACGGGTTCTCTATGTCTAAAATAACGCTGGCAACACTTAAATTTATCACTTGCACTTCATTTGCACAAATAATCCACAACACTCACTGATTTTTGTCTTACACAAAAATAAGCAATCAAAAACAGATAAATCGATATTTATTTATTTATTTATTTCAACAAAGCACACAACAAACAGAAATTATAAAATGGAATACAACTTTTGTCATTTGACTTTGTCCTTTGTCAGTGCAGCAGAACAGCAGGAAGCCTTATTGGTATGCAGCACGGGGGTGGATGTCAGTAAAAATTAATTTTTGGGCAGTGCCCTCAAATTATTGTTCAACTAATAAAGAGATTTCAATATTACTGAACAAAAATCAATCACTAAATATTACAAAGGACGATCTAATATTAATTAATAACTGTTCAATAAACTGTCCAATAATATTCAAAAAGAAACGTCTAAAAAGAACAATTAAACTTACATAGCACAAGTCTGTAATATGATAAAAGCTATTAGTAGAGTCCACTGGTATGAATTAAATAGGAAAAAGAGTTATCACTATATAGGTACAAAATACGGTAATTAATTATTTCTACTGAAACACGTTATCTCGACAAATTTCAAAGACAACTGAACTAACTTACAAAAGCCTCTCTTATTTATATACTTTTTTGTAAACAAGATATCTCTCCATTTTCTACCAACTTCTGCCGAATTCTAAAATAAACAATCAAGGACCCTTGTACCTTCCACAATATTCTATAAGACTCCATTAATTTCTAACCAAACAACTAGAACATTCTGCAAAGCTCCAAGTAAACACCATAAAAGTGTCAAAAGAAGAGTAATTAATTGCTTAGAAGTAAACATTTACATAGCAGATAACACCGAGAACCACTGTTCCTTCTTTCTCTCCATTTTCACTACAATATAGCCTATATACTGCAGTTCACGTGAAAATATATTCACAACAATAATTAATTATTTGAGCTTTATTTCTGTAGCTTACTGTCCCTGAAATGTTGATAAACGGAGCTCTCTAGAAGTTTAGATAGGTACTTCAAATGCAATGATCCAAGTAAGCAGTTCACTCATAAAAATAGATTATTATTTCAGTGACAGATTACATCAATGGCAGACATCATCATCATCAATTAAACCAACAGAATAAGTATTATTGTTTTGAAAATAATTTTAAAGTAATTTATAAATAAACTTTATAGACTTAAAATGTGTGTATGAACTGACTTGTGTTACTATCATACCTGCAGTATTAAAAAAACAAAACAAAAATAGAATTTTTTTTAATTAAACATTCTGTTCAATGACTATCTGTATCCAGTGAACATATCTGCATCTGTAAACAATATTACTATGACGTTATTGCTCATCAATTTACAAATTTATAATTGATAAACTTATTCATTATTGATTCACCAATCGGCAATGACTATTTTGAGGCCCATTGTCACACTTATTATACAGTTTGTATTGTAATGTATACTGAGGAAAATCAATTTACTTATCATTAAACCAAATTTGGCTAACCACAACAGTTGGCAAAGCTGGTAGCTGTTTAAATCAATATCTAATTCGAATAAATTTATAAAATCAAAATTAAGCCCCACCTCAGATGTTTGAAATTGTAAATATGGAAATTATTTATAAAAGAAGTAACGTATTTTGTTTCTCTTTGATGTTTTCCATGACGAAATACTTGATGAACAATCTAATATCAAAACTAACACTGATTTTCAAAAAAATAAATATATATGATTTACCCTCACTTTAACTGGAGATACTGGAGGAATGCATTTCACTTCGTCAGGCTGAAGAATATACTTCTTTTCAGAAATGAAATGCATTCCTCCAGTATATTCAGTTAAAGTGAGTGTAAATCATATATTTAATTGAAATACAGTGTCAGTTTTGATATTGGATATTTTTGTTCATCTTAATTGTCTTAAACACCATCCTGGAAACTATTCATCTGAATTAATTGTCTTAAACTCTTTTTGCAAGACATTATTTTCAAAAAATTCCTTGGTATGCATAGATACCCCATCAGAATTGGAATTAATGATTGAGTTCATGGGAGCCTTACCGTTAACCGGTAAATGTTTTGATAAACCGAAAAAATTTTATAGAGGTTAAAGAATTTAAATAGATCAATCAGACGCCACCAGTTACCGGTAAGGCTCTCACGAACTCAACCATTGCAGGCACTTTGAATCTTGTAGACACAATGTCAACAAGCGAGGAAGACCTTGACATCCTGAACTGAGATGATAGGGAGTGATGATTGCTGGCGGGGGAGGGGGGATTATTCCTAGCCTATAAATATAAGGGTTGGCGACCTGTCCCTCGATGTCTTTTGTGTACCAGAAGTCTTCGGGGAAAGAACGTCTGTGTGTCCAAGTGAAATTCGTCCAGCTGTTTTGGGTGAGTCAGACAAAGAATTGACTTGACTAATACATTAGCTTAAGTTAGTGAGATATCCTCCTAAATTAAAATCCTCCTACAAAAAATTCTCATTATCAGTTCATATCATTATACTCTATTTTTTCACTTCAACTCATCATCGATTCATATCACTAAAGTCTTCAACAGCTGTGTTTGGTTAGCGCGTTAGCCAGACTTATTATTCTACAGGGACTTGACTAAACTAATGCAGTAGCTTCAGTGAGATATCCTCCTAAATTCTCATAAATTAATATCAGTAAAATCTCCACTTCCACATCATACACTATTGAACTTTTGATTTTTGTGACACACCAGTTTTCTATTTTCTTTTTTTTTGTTATACTCTTTCTTTTTGGTGTATATCTGACATCAGTTATCACTTTGTTATTTTACTTTACTTCTGATTCTAATTATCTTTTAATTTTCTTATATATAAACCTCAGTCAAATAGTCAAACGCTACCGTACTCTACTTTTTCACTTATCTTACCTCACGCCCCTGAATTCTCATCAATAATTTATTGTTACCTTTTTTATTTGTTTTCTGTGTGACAGAGTAATATTTGTAGTGTATAAACGTGTGTCAAATTCTTATTCTGATTTTAATATACATAGCCAACTCACTTTGATGATAGTTATGGTTACAGTAAATTGTGAAAATCTTTATAATTTATTGTTACACATTTACCAATAATTAAGGGGTGTGTTCAAGGCTTATTTATATAGTTGTAATTTACGAAATAATTACCCAAGTGCTTAGAGTTCGAAACTTTCGCAAGTGCTTTAAAATAATCTATAAATATTGTCAACATTGATTGAACGGTACCCTTATATTTTGCTATATTTAGAAAGGGGATATATTTATAAGGGTACCCTTAGTAGATCATTCCCCTGTAGTAGAAGAGTACATACATAGTACATACCAGTACATACCACACCATACCACACATACTTAGTGGTACCATACCATACCACACATACTTAGTGGTACCATACCATACCACATGACATACTTAGTGGTACCATACCATACCATACCACACATACTTAGTGGTACCATACCATACCACACGACATACTTAGTGGTACCATACCATACCACACATACTTAGTGGTACCATACCATACCACACATACTTAGTGGTACCATACCATAACAGTAGTAGGCTAGTTTCAACACTATAGGCATAATTCGCTTGGTATTCTGGTAAGTCTGCAGTAGTCTACTTACAGTCTCAAGTTTAATATAACATATAAATTCAATTAAGTTGTCCTCTATCCATAATGTGACTTTTAATGGGATTGGCTCAAAAGAAGGAGAAGAAACAAAACTCTTTTTCAAGAACTGCCAATGTGTGCATTTTTTTGTGAATCGGCTATCATATAAATTGCGTTTATAGAAACCAAAGAAGTTAAATAGAGCATATGCCTATCAGTACAACTGATAAATAATTTTTATGTTATTTAAATTCGTGGGGTTCTTGGATACTCCGTTGTATTGAATCAATTGAATTGGACAACCTGCTAATTTACTATAAGAGTGCAAAATACTCTCAAAATCATAAGTCATCTCTACGTCTTCTCACTTTCGTGAACGGGTCCTTTGAGAACGATCCATGGATGCTGTCAATCGCGCAAGATCTCCTCGAGGATGCTGATGGCGTGAGGGTCATGGAGGGAAAGGGGGGTTGTGACCGACTTCCACACAATTCATAGATAAATGTTTTGAGCGGCGGTGATGGTCCAATGGGGGGGCGACAAAGGTGCAGTGTGCAGTGTTACTCGCTTTCTAGCTGCAGAACATCTTCACACCTCAAGCCGGCAAGAAGGTAAGAAAATCTCTTCTGGCATCTCCACACTGTTTATCACTCTCAACCGTCCGTCTCTACACCTGATAACGGAACAATTTTTCATCACTTTCGCTAAAGAGTTCGTGCTCGTCAAAAGTAATAGTTGAACTGTCAGTGGATGTTTATGTGAGTTTTTATTCATTCATTTTTGTTTATTAAATTTATATATTAAAAAAGTATTTTGTTGTCGTGATCTTCGAGTTATTGGGTGTTGTTAATTATTTGTTCACTACTTTTTAGTTTATTTATTTATTGACCGAAAAAAGAGAGGTCTCCGTTTCAAATATAACCGTTACCGTTATGCATTTGAAAATTTATAACGCATTTACGGCTAAATGCGTGGTCCAAATTCTATAGAATTTTGCATGGATCTTCCCTTGACATGTATGCGTGTTTTCAAAATTTTCTTGCCTTAAATGGATATTTGGAAGGAAAGGTACTCAGCCCTTCTTCTATAGGAAACATTGATTTTTTAAATGAACTTCTCCTACATATCGAGTTGGAACCAGATTTCAAGAAAGCCCTGGATCCCTGTTATTTATCTGATTGAGCCTTCATAAGAAAAACATAATTGTTTGAAAGAAATAAATAATTTATAATATTTCAATCAAGTATAATAACAAGTGATTACTAAGTAAACTAAGTTCTATGAACAGTATACCTCACGCCCAAGAATAAGGGTGCTACAGAGGAACCTACTCAATGCACTAAATGACAATAACATCACAAAATTAAACACAGTCATCAGACCTAACCCTTGATTCAATTTGCGTAGTCGATTTCATCTTTGTTTTCCACAATGTTCTCCGCGGGAAACCAAAATGTAGTAGACGAGTTCTCTCTCTACAAGTGGGAGACAGAAAAAGTTGTTGTATTGTGTAGAAAAAGCAACAAATTGCCGCAACTTGTGCAGAACTTAGTGAAATACTTAGTGTGACCGCGGCTTCACTCTGTATCGCATCATTTTATATTTTCCAGACAGCTGATTGATCGAATCAGATTAAATTTCGCATGCCTGATGAATGAATTTATAGAACAATATTGATTTAATTTGTGAGATTATCATTTATTTAGTAATCATTTGTTATTAATTTATTATACTTGATTGAAATATTAGAAATGACTTGTTTCTCTTAAATATATTATTCTTATCTATGATAACTTAATACAAATCATAACAGTTTCCCATTTTCCTGTCACACTTTTAACAATTAACTATTTTCAAGTCCATTAATTATTTAGATTATAGGTGAATATAAAAATAATAAACCTGGACGCGCATTTGTAGTTCCTCTTATGTGCTAAACCTTTTTATGAAATTGAGACGAGTGAAAAATTCCTTACGTTTAGCAATAAAATAATTTATTAATTTCTCAAATTGTCTTCAATCACAAGCTCCTGTAAAAAGCCTGTTGACTTGTATGCAGCAGGGAATGGAAGGAGCTGGATCTTTCCTCTATATGAATAACATTCAATTCACCACACATGAATGGAAGCCATATAGATTCAAAATAACTAATTAATATATTATGTACTGTGAAATGTACTAACCCTAATCAGCCTGTTTCAATTTGCTAGCAAAATATCAAAATATGATGATGTTCCTGTGGGGAGGGGTTATTTGATTATATAAGTTCTCATACTGTATACAGTAATAAAACGTGCAGCCGGTCTGTGACTGATGTTATGCGGGGTTGCCTACCCAGATAAAGTTAGGAGTCGCAGGTATAAGAGAGCATTTTTATGAGTGAGAGTTTAGATTTTTCGTTCACATTTTTCCGGCAATTTCATGATTTTAACAATAAAATCCATAAACTAACCCTTCAATTGCCAGGGAAAACATCTAAATAAACAAATTTCTAAATACACATGTGTAAACGTCTACATACACAATGTAAAAATGTCTACATACAACTATAAAATAATGGCCGCTCATCCTTACCTCAACAAAATATGAACCCTGGCGGCAGGCTGACGAAGCTTCTCTTCAGAAGTGAAATGCATCCCTCCAGCATCTGCAGTATAAGTGAGTGAAAATAATATTTTTTAATAGAAATACAGTGTCATTTTTTGTTATTAGATTGTCTACATACACATGTGTAAATGTCAAGACGCAAAACAGAATTTTTATTCTAAAAGCAGCGTACCTCTCTCTACATGTGTGCCAATTTTACAGTGTAATTAATGGCATAAATTGAATTGGTTCATTATGTTATATCTCTTTGTTTCGTAATTAGCATGCACCATACACACAATAATTTTCCAAATACAATATTCACATTTGAAAATTGGTTATGGTAGCGGTACTAAAAACTATAATAATAGCCAGTAGCCTAGTTTAACATCGCATTCAATTCCAAGCATTGGATAAACTAATAAAAAACTGGAATAGTTTTAATCCTCTATGTTTGTAATGATAACTAAATAGAATTAATTATTTATTTATTTATTTACATATACATCCTTAGATATTTTTACATCAATTCTTTATACATAAGTTATAATTTATAAAATTTTAATACCACTGACACACCGTTTCTCGAAAACCACACAGCTAAAAAAGTTGAAATTTTGTTCAGTCAAGACTCTAGATGGGTGTTGATAACGATGTTCTAAAACTTCCCAAAAACACGCCAAAAATTTACGTTTTCCTAGCGTTTTTAAGCGTTCTCAAGAGCTGCGTGGCCAATAAAGTTGAAATTTAGTACATCTCTTTAGTTTTGTATTTAAAAGCGTACTGAGAAGTGGTTTTGAATTATTTTCCAGAATACGCCCTATTGAATGAGATACTATTGTGACTCACCAAGTGATACTCCCCTCGGCTTCGTGTAATGTAGTCATGCAGCCTACGTCAAGAGTTTGTTTTATATAACTCTTTTTACATAATTATTAAGTAGCTTCATACACTCACAAGCTAGGTACGGTTAGGAGAACAAAGTCTCTTGAACAACGGCCTACATGAATCTAATCTATTTCCTCTTTCCATACACCCAACAGCTTTCTTTGTAGTGGGGAAGGTATCCATAATGAATAATTAGACGAAATTGTCAAAACCACATCTATTAAAAAATATTGAGAAACTAGTTTTGGTTGCTATACCATTATCAATCTCAATCAAACTAAAACTAAAGTACAGAGGAGCTTAATATGTACTGAACATGGAATGATACTATTGGCTAAGCGAGAAAGAGGCTGACCTTCTTCGAAGGTTGTGATTAGCTGACCAGTCACGCCTCCTGGTGGGAGGAGTAACAAGCAAAAATACGAGTAAAATCAATAACTAAATACCATGAACATCTGGAAAGCAACAAAGAAGAAAAATATGTAATTAAGCTAGAATTGAATCAAATTAAAACTAAAAAATTAGAAGCTCACTGAAATGCAGTCAAGGTCAACCGAGAAATACACGAAAGAGCTGTTTTTTAAATGTAGGCTGGAATTATGATGAAACCAAGTTTGTAGTATTGAATTAATTAAAACAAATTTGGTCATTTAAACTAGTATTGGAATCGTTTTTTACCAACCTAGTTATCTCCAAAGCTTCTAAAATGTTCAATTATCTGCCTTTGCCAATCAAATGCAGATATTCAACATTTCCTTCAGCCTTGAACTTGCGTCCATTATTAATGAGATGCTCTGCAAAATTTGAATCTCCTTTTTGGGTTTTCCAACCCCTGATATGTTCATTTATTCTACATTTAAAACTTCTACCGGTCTGACCCACACATAACAAGCATTACAAGAATTGAAAAAGAACGGTTATGATGTAGCTTTTCAAACCAAACCTATTTTAAAGAGTTTATTCGGGTTTAGTAAAGACAAAATTGATATCTGGGATAAGAATGGGGTTTATAAATTGATTGCAGTGACTGTAATGCTTGTTATGTGGCTTTGTTTTGATGAGTTACCTTATACTAAAAGATACCTAATGTGACAGTAAGAGTCCTGGGGGTGGAGCGAGCTTGTCGCTAGTTATAACTGAATATTAACTGGACATTACAACTGAAATCTAAGTTCATGATTCTTATTACGGAATTTTTGTTTTCTTGTACACATGAATTATTCCAATATTGGGGTCGGATTAACAAGTTTAATGAAATGATGTAAGCTAATGGAATTGTGAAGTCTGTTGGCACTTGATGTCTGTTGGCCTATATACAGTTGAACACAAACAAATTTACGATTGCTGCTGCTATGCTATTCTAATACTGATGGATTTGGTGTACATTATTAGGACTATGTTAGTTATTTATTCACCCATGATCAAATTTAATCTGATTAGATAAACTGTATTGAACGCTCACAAAATGATAATATTAAATTTAACTAAGGCACTGTGTAGTATCGTCATCTAGTTCGTCACAGTCATGCTGTATAAGGGTGAGTGGGCTACTATTCATGATAATTTTATATTTTTTATTATTATATTTACCAACTATTCATGATTATTTTATATTTTTGATTATTATATTTAACAACTGCAACATAACTTAATATAAAGTAAAATGTTCTGATTATTTTATTATCAACTTTTTATGGTAAATTCAACGACTATTGATTTAAAGACCCATTTAAATACCGTTTTTATTTATAACTGTATTTTAACGACCCGCCATGGCCTTATTGAAATCGTGTCGTTCTCCGTCCGTGCTCTAGCTTTTGAAAGGAAGATGCTAGACTTGGTATATAGATTCCTCGTAGTCAAGGGAGATCCTTATTGATTTTGGACTTAGGGGTCGAATATAAAAATAATTACGATGTAAAACAAATCGTCACTGTAGGCCATAGGGCTTAGGTCAGATTTGGCTAGCAAAAATCAAAACATTGCCCAGCTGGTTTATTTCGCATAGAAAAAAAAAATGAAAACTATTGAGATGGCTGCTGCTTAGCCCAATTTTTAAGGAACTGACAGGGTTTTATTGAAATCGTGCCGTTTTCCGTCTGCCTGTCCGTTTGTGCTCTAGCTCTTGAAAGGGAGATTCTAGACCATTGAAACTTGATATTATATAGCTTCATAATTGTCCAAGTAGTGAGGTCCCTATTGATTTTAGAGTTTGGGTTTCGAATTTAAAAATAATGATAATGTAAAAACGATAACTACTATAGGATCTAGGTTAGTTTAGGATAGGCAAAATCAAAACATTGCACATTTTGAATATGACAAAAAACAATTAAAAAATATTACGAAGATTGCAGCTTAGCTCCATTATTACCTTTATTTTTATAGTGCAAGCGTTGTAGGGTTGAAATCGTTTCTTAAATTATGTATTCATTTAATTATTGAGTACATACACATTAATATAACTTTACCAACAGAGGCTTAACGCCTCACTTACCTCAAAGACTGGTCAATACAATTATTAAAGAAATATAAAGAAAACAATAAGATTCTAACACTATATGCCAAACGTAATGAAGGAATACTAAAATGTAAGAGAACACTGTAAAAAAGTAAAGGAATGAATTATCTTTAATTGTCAAACTAAAAAATTGAAACAGAGAAAATATTGAGGCATGATTCATTATGAGATCTGCTGAACAAGAAAAAAGAAAACATACGTTTTTTGAGAACGGCCGACATTAATTTTTTTGTGAATCGGGAATCATATGGTGTTTGCAGAAATCAAAGAAGTTGAAAGGTGCATATGCCTATCAGCACAACACTTGGTAATAATAAAATTATAATTATTATTTTACGTAAATAATTGTATCGGTTTATTTTATAGTATTTTCTTGTTTTGCAAAGCTTACTCTCAACAGACGTTTTAAAGAGAAACATTTTAGAAATCATGACGTAGATCGAGGCCTCTTTACTGGTAGGGTTGTATAGTGAGTTAGTGAGGCCTCTCGTCTCGCCATTTCATTAGTCACGTGTGGTAGAGTACGGTATATTTATGTGCCATAATAATATGACAATACATAACAGCTTAGGATTGATTCGTGTAATTAGAAATTGAAATTAATTGTTTAATTTGCATTATTCCATATTTGAAAAAAGATTATCATATAATTGAATAGCTTACTCAATTTATAGGTCACTTTGAACGCGCAAATAGTATTCAAATTAATGAAAAATTTGAATTTTCAACGGCATTTTTCTCTAATAATTCATGAAAATAAATCAAATAATCAAATTATTCCAAGATTGGCATCGGTCTTAGGCCTAAATAGTACGTCACCCATAAATGAAGAGAACCTCTCTCGTTAAAATCAGATGAATATTCAAAGACTCTTGAACATGATCGTGTCTATGGAAACAATTTGGAATAATTATGGATTTGCGGTCTAGTACAGCCTTAAACCGCAACACCATAAAGTCTCTTGTAATTTGTAATCCCTTCCTAGTATGTTTGGCATCAGCCATTTTAACAGAATCTAACAAAGAGAATATAATCCTGAATCATCATGTTTGCATACTTTTGCGTAAAGTCAAGGAAAGGAAAATTCTATTTTTCTGTATACAATAAAAATAAAATAAGACAGCTCAACTGAAATCAACTTCTAATCAAAGTAATTTTCAACAAAATTGAGACTTTTACAGTAATTTGAAAAAAATTCTGTTTACAATACAGACAATATTAGACCACATTTTTAAGCTTCTAATCAAAGTGATTTTCTACAGTGAAGACATTGAAACAAAAATAATATTTCTCTATACACATAATTATATTAGTATTATAGTTCACGCTACATAATTTATTTTTAACATTAAGTCTTGGAGACTTATTATGTTGAGAAGAATAAGACAAGTCAGATCAAGTATTATATGCATACATTATTACCAAACTTGTACACTAGTTACCATAATTACAATATCAATTAGTTGAGGTGAGTCTTAATTTTGATCTGAAAAGAACTCTTGTACACTATAAAAGCTTTATCAACCAAACATTTTTTCAATTAAATTTTAAATATCTACATACTTTCAAGACTTTTGAGACTACACAAATTTGTATAGTGGGAGCACAAAATTCAACATTGTAATACTTAAATTAGATTTAAGACTTTACACATACAATATTTTTTGCAATGTTAAAATTTTTGTGGAGAATAAACTTCTCTGGTGGTCCTGTACTTACAACCAGAGAAATTATTATTATTTCTCTTTAAAAACTGTGGTAGCATGTTGTAGAGTTTCCTACCAATATAACTTGGGGTTTGTTGGAATAAGGAAGCTACTATTGTGACTCACCAAATGATAATATTTATATTTTTGAATTATAATCGTGTACATTAAGATTTTGGTTTATATCACTCTTTTTTTACAAATAGAGTAGTTTCATACACATAAAAGCAAGGTACAGTTAGAAGATCAAGTGTCTATTAGGCGGCTCTGAGAAATTGCGGTGTTGCGGTGTTGCCAGATCATACCAGCAGCTGATAGTAGAAAATCGCCAATCTAAATGCACAAATTGCCAACATTACTCGTACAGTGTTACCTAGTCTACAATTCAGTCATATGGTTTGTTGCCGGAGTAGTTGTTTTTTCTACACCGCAATTTTTCTTTGAGCCGCCTTAATTCGTGGCGGGAAGCTTAGATGTGGACCTATTTTGTTAACATTGATTGAAGTTATGGAGTATCTAAAAGGCTGATAGGCTAGAATTACAAATTTTGGCAACAGCTTTCAACTGAACTGATTTTCCCCAGTAGGCTGATTGAAAAATAAAAATTTTGAATAAAAATTAGGATAATTGGAATAACAATGTAATAATTCTCACAATTTTCTTAACTGATGTCACTGTTGAAAATGTTTAGCTTATTTTAATAATTATAATACCACACTAACAGCAATTTTTCTTCTATTTATCAATTCGGTACGATTTTCTCTCTACATAAGTCTGACACTTGTGTGTGGTTATTGAGGTGGATGATTATACAAAATATGGCAGGCTGAATGGAGATCACACTCATGTCCGCACAGGAAGCCATGTTAACAGAATCTAACAAAGAGAATAGTCCTGAATCATCTTGTTTGCATATTTTTGCGCAAAGTCAAGAAAAAGAAAATTCTATTTTTCTGTATACAGCTTGGGAGTTTGGGGGGGGGTCACAAATGGGTTTGGTGACCTTTTTTTGAGAGATTGCTGCCCCTCCTTCTACTTCTAACCCTTCACCAATAAATTTCCAGGAGTCATTTACCCAGTGGTTCGGAACTCACCTAAAATAGTAGGTTCACCTTAACATGGCTAAAACGGCGAGGTGGAGCTACCCGTACGGGTCTCCCCACCAATATAAGTCATATACTTATTATTATGATTATTATTGTTATTATTATTTTTTTATTGTTATTGTTATAATAATAATTAATATTATTATTATTATTATTATTATTATTATTATTATTTGGCTTTTCCATTACATTTGATATGAGTTTTCTAATCAAAATCGGCCTATGGCAAGATTTTGATTAATTTTATGTGGGAATATTCAGGAATGCCCTAATCATTGATACAGTGCTAAGTACTACTGCCTTCTTCATTTTAATTATTATTATTATTATTATTATTATCAATCATCAAAATTCAACTCACATACGGGTCTCAGACCAATAAGGGCTTCATCCTCCAAAAAACGTTCATGAAGAATGAAAATTATTCATTTACAAGCCTTACTTCATCAATATTTCATGGAAATTGTGGAGTATTTGAACAATCATTATGAAATACGAAAACGGTCATTACGTAAGCTGATGGAAGATGTGAGAAATAATATGCCTTTGTAGTGGTAAGACCGAAAATATTCTGCCGGTACTTACCGGCTGTGGTTACATTATCATTGAGCACTTAAAAAGCTAAATTATTCTCTAGAAACTACAAATACACACACTGAAAGACAAATATACAGTATGAGCATACCTGTGTCGAAGATGAGCCTTGACATTGCTAGTTGAAGAATCTGCTTGGAATTCTTCAGTATTTTACTGGTTAAAATAACTACCACAACCCCTCCCACCCCTTCAAACCACCATAAACACCTACCCTCGACAGCTTGGAAGATTTCGGAGTAGATAGTTATTCACAGATATATAAAATATATATATATATATATATATATATATATATATATATATATATATATATATACAGAGTGTTTCGGAACTCTCTACCAATACTTCTAGGCAGTGTTTCTGGACCACTAAAAAAAGTAAATATTGTAATAAAATTTTTCTAAAATCCCCAGTTACTCACACAGCCGCCATTTTGTTTTTTTCACTCATAATTTTTTTATTCGAACACCTCTGAATGTATAATTTTGAAATTTTGCATATAGCTTTATAACGATTAAAACAATCTAAAAAAAATTAATCAACATTTTCCGACATTAAAAAACAAAATGGCGGCCATTTAAAATCTTTGAACAGGATTAAATTAATAATGGCTAATGATATAAAAGTTTTACTGGAATAACGTTTTTTAGATATTTTTATTGAAAATCCAACGATACCTCATTTTCCATGATTGGCCAACAATTACCAGAGATATGCTACTTTTTAGAGTGTGCGATGGTTGAGAACGGGTTGCAGTTTTTCACTTCCAACCACCGTTTTGTTTTTTGATGTCGGAAAATATTGATTTATTTTGTTTTAGATTGTTTTAATTGTAATAAAGCTGTATGCAAAATTTCAAAATTATACATTCAGAGGTGTTCGAATAAGAAAATAATGAGTGAAAAAAACAAAATGGCGGCTATGTGAGTAACTGGGGATTTTAGAAAAATTTTATTAGGATATTTACTTTTGTTAGTGGTCGAGAAACACTGCCTAGAAGTATTGGTAGAGAGTTCCGAAAAACTCTGTATATGTATTTTGAAAGCTGGAATTTACTATTATCTTAATTCCTTGTAGCATCTGAATGAGGCCCACATAGGTCTGAGACCTGTGCGTGGGTAATGAGTTGAATAATGGTGATCGATGAGTTGAACCTACAGTTTCATGTGGGTTCCGTACCATCGAGAAGTGGTTTTACAGCAAAGAAAACTTTGTATTTTTTGCTGGACAATCCAATTGGCCACCCTTACAAAGAAGGCCCAGGAGAGCGTTGCTTGATTGCACAGGTACCTGCAACGGCTCACGGCTATCTCTTCCCTTAGATAAATTGTCTTTATTAAGGGCGGAATTAGGATTCAGGGACATCTCTTCCACTCAACTCATGGTAAACGTAGAAATAGGAATTAAATATTGAAATCCACCATGTAAAATCATCCCCCCTCCCACTTTAGTGGGGCTGAAACGCTTTTAGTCTTTGGTTTATCACTGTGACTAATACCTCAATTATAAGGGAAGTGATAGCCGCGAGCCGTAGCAGGTATCTGTTCAATCAGATAGATAAGCTGCGTTCTCGTAGGTCCTGTTCGTAACGGTGACCGATTAGATTGGCCAGCAAAAAATACATTGTTCTCTGCTGTAAAATCACTTCCCGGTGGTTCGGAACCCACCTAAAACTGTAGGTTCAACTCATCAATCACCATCATCCAACTCATTACCCACGCACAGGTCTCAGACCTATGTGGGCTTCATCCTCAGAAAAAAAAAAAAAAATCTGAGGAATAAACACCAGTTGAAACAGTTTGGACTAGCAATAAGTGGGAGAAATTACAATAATTTATATAAATAAACATTATTTAAGGTTTAAATAAATATTATTCAAATACTAAAAAATGTATAAATAAAAAATAAAAATGTTTATTTAAAATAGAAAATAAAATACTAAGATACTAATACTGTGTGTAGAATGTGTCATCATTTCAAACTGTATTCATATCAGCAAAAATCAAACTTTTAACAAAAATTTAATTAAATAAATAATTAATAAATAAATAGAACTTAAAATAAAAAATTTAGAATGTCGCGCTCACAGGTTTTTGAAAATCCATAGTTAGCAATTGCTAGGGTTTAGGGTTAGAGTTGCAATGACATTCTTACCGAGAGTAGGCCAATTCTGAATTATAAAAATATTTATATTTTTTAATAAACTACGACATTGCAGACATTTATATAAGAAAATAATGATAATCACTCACTCACATTATAAAAATAATTTGAACCCTTTATATAAATCATATAAAAATATTTCGAGATTTCGAGCTTTCTATAGGCCTAGGCATCCGTTTCAGAAGTCTAAGTAGGTTTGTAAAACTTGGTTCAAGTGCATTGTACTATTTTCTGATTATTACTGTCATAAAAACTATAATACCAATAAGGCGGTCAATGATTCATGATTTTCAAATCATCTCTCCTGTTATACGGTGGAGCTGAGCCGTATCTGTAATTGGTAGTCTCAAGAGCTTATTTTGTAGCCAAGCAGAGGCTAAGTATGAAAAGATAATGATGACTTAGCATTTCACCTCTGCGAGTATGACTTGCTGAATTCTACACTTGTCACAGTGATATTTCGACTCCGTCTACCGAATGTAGCCTACAATAATTTATGAATGTCAAGAGATAGGCCACAATATTGACCTAGTATTTCTGCATCAAGACTCTCGCGAAATACGAGTACGTTTCTTTGATTAGATCAATTTTAAACATTTTTATTTGATTTGTGGACCATTTTAAAAGGATGAACACTTAATGAAAGTAAAATGAAAGGAAGAATGACTGGAATTTATGAATAAATTGGGAAAGGTTCAATGAATTCTTCATCTTTCTTTCGAGAAGAATAGACTAATGAAGAAAACAAAATATTTTGTAGACCAATTCACTTCTACTTACAATCAAAGTATATGTCATCATCATTTATCATAGAAAGCATAATAAGTTATCAGAAAATATTGACGGAAAAACTATTTTTAGAGTAAAATTATCATATATTTACAGTTGATCTAGACATCTACATGTCATTTAACATAGATAAAAATAACTATCACAGCTGAAGAAATAATAAAAAAATTACTCATAGCAGGGGCGTACCCAGAAATATTTATTTTGGGGTTGTCATTTAGGAAAATATTTTTACTACTTACAGTACTTCATGTATAAAATATTTTTATGCATTTATACATATATGTTTATGTATTTATACTACATAACGGTCTCACCTCCCGTAAAATACACAAAAACAGCTTTTTCCAAAGCTATTTGGAATTTGGTGATATAATATCCCCTTTATTTCAGGGATAGGTCCCAGTAGTTTTGAGTTCCTCAATTTCTTTGGATGTTGAATATAACTCATATTTTTGTATTTGATTGATATTTTAAATACTGTACATTATTTTTTTATTTTATTGGATAGTTTAATTATGTTGTATTGTAATTCATTTTCTTTTATTGAATAGTTTCTAAATCAGATGTGGTTTTCAACTTTTTATCCTCAAAATGTATTATTTCTTTTTTTTAATCTTGAACATTTCATTTTTTATTTATTCATTCATACAACTAACATACAATCAATGTGAATACAACAAAACTGTATTGCACAAAACTGCTCTTCACAAAATTTCAAAGTGGAATCAAAATCTTAATTTAGGTGTGCTCCACTATAAATTTCACCTTGAAGCACATTAATTCCTGAGTCTTTTACAAACAAATAATATCCAATTGTAAGTCTCAATCTTCACAATTATGTAATTATTAATGAACTATAGAAAATCCCAGTATCATTGTTAATGAGTGAATGTTTATACTGAAATTTCTGCAAGACAATTTATTGATTCAACTCAAATAAAATTTTATTCTAATATCAACTTTTCAAGTGAATTCAACGACTTGCAGTCAAATTTTTATTAAGAATAAGTAGTATTTTACTTACTCTGTAGGCCGAACGTTTTCGAGTTGACTTCAAATTTGACTGAAAGTCGTTGAATTCACTTGAAAAGTTGATATTAACAACGCAGTTCGTCATGGAACAAGAAATCCAGGAATTCTATCTAAACAATATTTTTAACTAATATCTAGATTATCTAGTGGACCAGATGAGGAAAAGAGAGTCTCTTCCTTTGAGCATCTGTTAAGGACTGACAATTCCAGAATCTCCAATCAGATTATACATTTCTTTCTGAACAGAAAATCTCAGCCTCACTGAATCAGAGAAATTAAAGATTTGAATAAGCTCCAAATTTCGCTTGAAGATCTGAAAACCAAATCTGGAAAATATCAGAAGTTGAAAACGACTAGACTTCAACAGAGAGATCCAATTAAACGACGGGCAGTAGTGATTTCCGTTGAGGAGCGTCAAAGGAGGTCAAACAGATTGAAGGAGTACTGGAGAAAGGACAAGGAGAGAAATTTAAGAAAAAAATGTGTCAAAACAACAGATATTTAGATAGAATGACTCATTTGATAAACGTATGTAGTCCAATGTGGCTTTAAAAAAGGGGGTAGAGGAAATATGTAATAACCTTTAAAAAGGTGTCTGAAAGTCTCCCTTGAAACCACTATTTTTCTCAAAAGCATACTTTTTGTACCAGTCCAAGATAAATTTTGTCTCAACTGTGTTTCATTCAACTCAATCCAATTCATTTCATTGTGTCTTTTATGAGTTTTATGATTCAAGAACTATATTTTTTGATCTGAAAGAAGAATATAAAAACATTTTATGGCTTTGGATGTGGCTATTATGTTTTATGGCTGTGGGTATCGAAAATTTCACCAAATTTACTCTAAATTCAGGAGCAGATCGTTATATTTTTTAGGGAAAGCCAGTGTAGGAATATCCTTCCTTCGCTAAACTCAAAATGTATTATTTATATTTTTTCTAATCTTGGACATTTCATTTTTTGGGACACTAAATAGCCCTTATTATTAATAATACTTTTTTATCATTTTATTAATTTTTTTCTATTAATTTATTATTATTTATAAAAACATCAATAATAAATATAGTGGAGAAATATTTGAAAAAGTTGCCGTGAATATGATATCAAGGACATTAATAATTATTACGAAACAAAGAAAGCCTACTGAATAGGAATGGCCTATAAATAGAATGTTCTTCATGTACTTCAGGGTTAAAACTAATAAGGAAAAATTAATGAAAAGTTAACCCGATTTTCAAATAAGATTTGTTATCAGTCATTCAAACGGAATAGGAAAATATTTTTGTTTACATTTTTCTGTAACGTCAACAATTTATTTCTTCACTGAATCAGTTATCTATTGCATAATGACCAATTAGTGCTGCGTTGGTTAAATTTTTCAATTGAATAATATTTTGTTTATACTCACTGTATTGATCAGTTAGTCGACTGACAGTTACAGTGGATTTTTATTTAGCGTGAAGTAGTGAATCAGTGAACTTCCAGTGCAATGAAAGTTAGTGAATTTTATTAATAGTTTTGAAAGAGGGATGGCACGAGGTAAGGATTTTTATTGAATAAACAATCATTTATCCTGAAAATTTCGTTATTAAATCCTTTCGAATCAATCAATCACTGAAACTAGTTTGAAATATCCTAAATATTGGGATAGATTGGATCCTAAACAGAATACATAGTGTAGAGCATAGTAATGGGGGATGAAATATAATTTTTTTAAAGCTAAACTTCACACCCGATTTAAAAAAACTATCGTTATTAAATAATCAAGCATTTAGAATTAGCCTATAATTACTTAATCACTTACTTGATTAGTGTTATAATTACAACTGAATATTCTTGGACGTTTTTCAAAACTTATAATAAAACCCATTATATGAACCAGAAGATTTTTATTTACTTTCTATAATATAGGCATATAATCTAAAGTTTTGTTTTCAAATAAGTTAGTTCTAGTTTTAAGTTAGTAACTTAGTTTTGGAGATCAAATAAGGTACCGTAGGTGGTTTCCTTCATTCTCCATGTGCTAATATTTGTAAATTTTAAATTTACAAATGTAAATATAAGTAAATTTTCGGGCTTTGATTTTTCTATTTTTTCTATAACTTTTGTATGACTGATACACGAGAATGCTGAATACAAATATGTCAGAGCTATTCTCAAAATTATTTAAAACAATGCGAATTTTTAGACTCCTTATTACTGTTCAATCTAATATCAAAACTGACACTGTATTTCAATCAAATATATTAATACATATTTGACTTTTACTTCACTTTTTAGAGATGTAATATATTTTCACACTTTTACTGGAGATACTGGAGAAATTCATTTCACTTCTAAAGAGAAGCTTCATCAGCCTCACATCACAGATCCTTAATGTTGTTACTAGTGTGGAAAAATTATGTTAACGAATAGTTTTTGTGTGAGCTACCAGTGGTGGTCACATTAAAATTTTCGATTTTGTTTTTCATTTATGTTCGAAAATTCTTGCATTTGTAAGCGTAATTGCATTTCAAAGTATTTGCGTTCTTGAAGCAGTTTAAAATTGGGCCATTATTTGCAATCTCTCGGTATATCTTGTTGAAATACTAGTAGTTCCTGAACAGTAGATCTCACGCCAAAGAATAAGGGTGATTGATTAATTGCCTTTATTAAGGGCGAAGTTAGGACTCCTGGTCCACTCTTACACTCAACCCTAAAGGGTGCTTACACAGAGGAACATACTCGATGTACTCGATGATAATCACCATCACAAAATGAAACACAATCATTAGACCTAACCCTTAATTCAATTTGCGTAGTCTATTTCATGTCTGTTTTCCACAATAAGTCACTCCGCATCACATCACCAAGGCCGCATTCCTATTATTGCCAGACAGCTGATTAATCAGATTTTACATGTCTGGTGAATGAATATTTACAAAAGGATATTAATGAAATATGTCTAATTATTATTTAGTAATTACTTATTATACTTTATAAATATTAGAAATGATTTGTTTCTCTTGAAGAAATATGTAATTCTTATGAATGATAACAGCTTAATTCATATGAATATGGCTCAAACAAATGAATACATTGCTGGGCATTCCTTGATGGAATATCAATGCAGAGTTTCATTGAATTTGGTCCACGCATTCTGCCGTAAAGGCGTTACAAACAGACCAATGCAAAACGGTCGACTTCTAATGGAAACCTCTCTTTGTTCGGTCAATTTATTATTCAACAAATAATATTAATATAAACTTAATAAAACACTTTTAAATGGAAATTGACTCACGTTATGGCGTGACGGCCGTTTCGCTCTGTTGTCTAGAGCATCGTCAGACGACCCACAGTACACTGACTTAAGGTATGAGTTTGAGGGTTATGTATGTTGGAGTGGTGATGGGGTGGGGGGATGAGTAGGCGGGAGGTTTGAAATTGGGATTATTTTGTCAAATAGAGATATGTGAGAAGAAGTTAAGTTGATCATTTAAAATGTTGTCAGGTTGCTGCTTTGCATGTTTGTAAATCTCATATTGTTCTAAAACATTGAGTTGTAAATAATATTACATGAGACAACAAAATACAATGCTTCGTCTAGCATAAAAAATAGTTTCAGAAGAAGTTTTCTTGTGTAAAAATAATGTTGATAACACACTCTAGTGAAAATTTCAATCCCCTCCATTTCATCCAAAAACTGTTCTATTTTAATTTTAAATATCTCTAGTCGCCGCTTTCAAGCATGCTTCACTTCCCTTTTCTTATTATACTTGTAAAATAGTAGGTAATATAATTTGCATAGATTGATGCTTTGATTAATTAATTTATTATTTATTTAGATGCAAGGTCTTAAGAGACCTATTCCGTGTTTCGGAGGACACGTTAAGCCGTCGGTCCCGGTTGCATATAAAAAAAAAGCAGTCGTTAAAAAAGCGGCGAGGTGGAACTACCCGTAAGGGTCTCCCCACCACGAAAAGCCATACGAATTTTTTTTTAGAGACCTATTCCATATCATTTACAAAATATTTATTCTTAGTAGGCCTACTTATTAAGAAAATAAACTAGAACTAAATAAGCTAACTAAATACATTTTGACTAGATAAGATAAATAAGATTAAAAAGAGAAGTGAGTAGTTGTGAACAAGAAGAGAAATTAAGACGATGCATGATGACGAAGAATGTTGAATGATATATGGTGAAAAATCTTCAACAGAGTTGAAGATAGCGGAATTATGCGCAACTAGCCCCATCAATTTACTCATTCGGAAGTTTGTTATGACTTCATTTTAGGGGTAATTTGGTCAGGTTATATGTTTGTAAAATAAGTTAAAAACCGATTAAAACCAGTTAAATGTCCGTAGGACAGTATTTTGCAAAAATGTGCAAAAAATGACTCATAATACACGTTTAATCAAGTTTGAAGTGAATTAACTGTTTTAATTGTACTATAAACCTTTAGTTTTTTCTCACAATATTTATTTTATACCGAACAAGAAAAAAGTTAAATAACCCAAAACACAGCCAAATTTGTTTAGCTTTTATTGCATCAAAACACAATCGTTTTGCATAGTTTGCTGTTTTTTTTTTTTTTTTGTTTAATTTACAAAAATACCAAATCTGTGTGGGTTAGGTTTTGGACATGTTTTTTTTATAATTGAATTATCTGAAAGGCTTGTCAGGAAACCTACAAAATTCTTTTCAAGAATTCCTCTAATTTGAATTCAATTTGTAATTCTATTTTGTTCCAAAAAATCATTCAATTGATTTATAAACGCCATTGGGCGTCAATATGAGCTTAGAAATCAAATCTATCTTTAATGAAAATTGTTTGATTTTTATTGATCAAACTTCTTGTAGTTTATCTGAAATATCTTTCAATTTATAATCTACAATTTACTTCAATTCCTTCACAAAGCTATCACTAGTTGTCTGAATATTTTGTTGTTATTTATAAAATTGTTTCTTATTTTCTTCATTTATTCCCTTTTGTCGATCAATATGACTCTCAAGGCAGGTCTTGATCTTTTCTAAGTCTTCATTTGTCTTTTCCAACTTCTTATCAAATTAAAATGGTATAGTCTCTAACCTAACTACTACATTTTTCACCTTCATAATCACATCATAAATATCGTAGTTCATGATGCAATTCCATAAATTGTTCAAAATTCTGAACAATTTATCAATAGTTTGGATAATTTTTTCATCAATCCTGGCAATTTTTACATCGAGTCTAGCAGTAATTTTTTCGTCAAGGTTATCAATTTTGGCATTAATTTCTGCATGCATTTTTTCATTATCAGCTTTTATTTCAGCATGCATTTTCGTAATAAGTTCTAACAATACACTTTGTTGATCAATCGGTGGATTATTGCTAATTGTCTGAATTTCAAAATCATTATTTTGTACTGCATTTCTAAGCTGTACATTATCATGCTCATCCACTATCAAATTAACAGTGTAATCTGATGCTGGAATTACACTATTTTCCAGATTCATGTTATGTTGACTACTTCTTAAGAAATACCTCGAATTATTGCTAATAACCAGAAAAACACAAATGATTAATAAAATAAAAAATATACCTTTCAAAATCTATCTTCAGTTGTTCCAATTCACAATTGAATGTTGAGAGTTCTGTCCACTTAAAGGGTACCAATTTGGAATGTTCTTAATGTTGTACTTGAATTTTGAATACTCATCTTATAGTTTTTCTACTTCAGAAACTTTTTAAATGAAATTTAAAAAAATATCGTACAATTCAGTATCGTAATCATTTTATTGAGATTTCATCTCTATGGCATCTAAAAATATAATGCTTTAACAAACTTTTTACTTCTTGGACTTCTTGTTCCATAATGATCTGCTTTTTCAATATTTATTTATTGTTATATTAACTTATTATTGTGAATTTAACGACCTGCAGTCAAGTTTTAATTGTGAATAAATAATATTCCTACTCACTCTTGGCCTAACGTTTTCGAGCCATTGAAACTTTTTTTCGGAGGATGATGCCCACATAGTTCTGCGACCTGTGCGTGAATAATGAATTGGATGATGGTGATTGATGAGTTGGACCTACAGTTTTAGGTGGGTTCCAAACCACCAGGAAGCGATTTTACAGTAGAGAATAGAGTATTTTTGCTGGCCAATCCAAGCTCATCTTCAAGGCGTCCTAGATCGGCGTCCGATCTAGGACGCCTTTAAGATGAGTTTCCATGACTCGAAAAAGTTTGGCCAGGAGTGAGTTGGGATATTATTTATTTACAATTAAAAATTGACTGCAAGTCGTTAAATTTACAACATTAAGTTAATATTAAACTTTTTACATAAATGGTTTCATGAATAGAAAATATTTCATAACTGTTTCAGCTTGCTGTATTGGTAATAAAAGTAATATCACAAGGGTTTCTTCCTTCCTTACATAAAAACTATAATCACTTTATTCAATATCAAACTTGACACTGTATTTCTATTTAAATTATGATTTTTACTCATTTATTCTTGCTATAAGTGATATATTTTCACACCAACATATTAAATTTATTAAAAAAATGAATAGACAATTTTAATATTGAGATAATTAAATTCTATTTAAATTATGTTTTTTCTTATTTATACTCGTTATAAGTGATACATTTTCACCCACTTACACTATATTTAATGAAATACCGATATAAAAAATGACAATTTAAAATATGGAGAGTATGAAATAAAATATCACATACAAAACACAAAAATAGTACGGTAGTTCTATTACCTATGACAGCCCCGTCGTAGGTGATGTTCTAACGTAATAATTTTGATGTTCGTAACGTTAAAATGATTTTACCAAACTGATCATTAGAAAGTGAGCAATACCACAATTATTTTTTTCAATTTGCACATGACCCTGGAGCTTACCGCTGTTAGAATCTGAGTTTTTCGCTGGTATTGATGACTTTCACCTCATTTCTCTCTAGTAATTCATCTCGAGGAGATTCATAGCATAACCTTATGATGTGGTCTATTGCATCACTTGAAAATGGCATTGAATGGTTCATTCTTGTCATCTCACTCTCTCTCTTCTCACTCCAAGTAAGTAAGTATCTTTTATAAAAGATAAAAGATCTTTCATCTTTATCTCATACAATCACCCGCACATCTACTGCTACTGCAGCCGTAAACAATGGCATAACTGTGGGGGAGGGATCAGGGGGATAGATCCCCCCAGAAACCCAGACAGCAATTTTGGAATTTTAACTTGTCTTGAGAGACAATTTTCAACAAAAGAGTCAAAGAAGGTAAATGGAATCACTAGAAATGTGGTTTCTAAGGGACTATTTCGGGGGAGTCCCCCCAAACTCCTCTTAAAAATGATATTTGTAAGTACAAAACTGTACATTACACAATTCAAGCAGGTAGGGATCAGAAATAGCTGAGAGTAAATACGTAATTTCAAGCACGCCTGCCTGCTTCCAAGTCTGTCTACTTGAACTATACATTTTTGCACAAGATTACAGATCTCTCATTGACAATGATGCAAAAACTTGATGAAAATCACTTTGATACACAATGTGTATTGAAAAAATGTTGGAATGGATGAGTTCCTGTTTAGAATCGCTTAAAATATATAGATTTAAAGGGATTATTTTTCAAAATTTCCCGGGGAGTCCCTATGAACCCCCATCTAAAAAAAAGTGCAATAGAAATAATTTCCATTATTTAAAATAACAAAACATTTATTGTCTTAAATTACTGTATTGGTATTGTTGGAGAACCGCTCTCCTTCTTTACTATGATTACACAGGATATAGTGCTTAGGATCTCAAGAATCATGAAAAAATAGATTTGACTAAATTTAATAAAGCGACTTAAATAATGCTCGACTGGTGCATTTCAGATAGACTCTTATAGTTGGCATTGAATTAAATGCTGCTTAAATAGAGATTAAGGCACAGAAAATTCACCCCATGCATGACTTCCGCCATTTGATCTCAGGGTTGCGTCATTTTTTAAACGCCCGTTACTACCTTAATGTTATAGCTCCATAATACTTTTTCAGAATTTATTAATTTCGAATTCCTTTAATTGCTATTACTTTATACTGAAGACTTCCGCAATGGCGGATATTGACAACAGCATTGAACAGCTGATGGGAATCGATGAATGCTACTGTACAAAAATATCAGTCACCACCGGGAATCGAACCACGGACCTCTCAATTGCCGGTTGAGCGCCCTTAACCACTAGACCATGGAGACCTTTCTGTACAGCAGCATTCATTTTCAACTTGGCCATATCGGCTCGTATCTCACTAGTTAGTTTGAAGTGACTGACAATTGAATAAACTGACAAATATACATAAACAGAATTTATTAATTTCGAATTCCTTTAATTGCAGAAAGGTCTCCATGGTCTAGTGGTTAAGGGCGCTCAACCGGCAATTGAGAGGTCCGTGGTTCGATTCCCGGTGGTGACTGATATTTTTGTACAGTAGCATTCATCGATTCCCATCAGCTGTTCAATGCTGTTGTCAATATCCGCCATTGCGGAAGTCTTCAGTATAAAGTAATAGCAATTAAAGGAATTCGAAATTAATAAATTCTGTTTATGTATATTTGTCAGTTTATTCAATTGTCAGTCACTTCAAACTAACTTGTGAAATACTTTTTCATTGTAAATGCAAACATATGTTTGAAAATATACATTAATTTAATCGAAACATTCCTGGTGTGTCACAGTTGATCTTGAGGAAATTAAAACGACAAGGAATGTCATTTAAATTTATTGAAAAACCAATTCGCAACAGTTTTATCACATGATGAAAATATTTATTAACCAGATAATCGCCATTCTATGGCATCACAGAACATCATGACTACAAGACATGCATTTCGGTTGTGTAACACCGATAGAAACTAATAAATTAGACAGGCTTCTTACATATTCAATTTGAACAAAAAAGTGTATTCAAGCTGCAACCAGCAACACTCTATAGAATAATTATTGTAAATTTCAAATAATTATAAATAGCCTTTATGGATGTGATGGAGTAATTTATTGATTGAATAAACTACTATTGTGAAATGGGGCAGTAATAGTTCATGCCAGTTGATGGGAACAATAAGCAATAACTTTTTAATTACGTTAATGGCCGATTCAAATTGGAACTGTGTATCTGGTAGGCCTGTAATTCTTTTCCTTTTTTATACGGGAGCTCCAAACACTCGTAAATCGTCTATACTAGGCTGCAAGACGCCAAGTGACAAAGTCAATAAGGCAGGCGTTATACAGCATACTTTATAAAAAAAAACTCGTGACTAGCATCCAGAGCTTTATTACTAGTGGAACTGATGTGGTTTGCATCGGGATTTGAGGAACATTTTTTTAAATTTATCATGTGATATCGATTTCTACCGACAATGACATTACAATTCCAAAAATTAATTAGGAACCGCAGTATTAATACGGAACAAATGTGTTGTTTTGACTCGTGACTTATTTGCATCAAAGTGACGTATCAAGTATCAGCTGTTCTATAAGCTTCCTACAAAATTTCAAAAACAGAGATATTGACAGATTTAAACATTAATTTTAAAAAATGTAGAAAGATAGTGAGAAGTCGGCCTTTGATGAGAATTAAATTGAGTTTAGAGGAAGCTTTGTGCCAATTTTGCGTTCCAAATCATTGCCGATTTTGTGAAATCCATACAACTGACTTACACACACACTCACTCCTACTCTTTCACATTATATAGACTAGGTTTATAGCAGTTTTTATAAATGTGTAGTAGGATTAATATTATTAGTAACTAATAATAGAGCTTATGGCACACATTGAATATAGTACGTATATAAAAGAGGCCAAGCCTCCCCCCCCAAATGAAGGTAAATTTTAAACAAAACAAAATATTACACACACAAATTTGTATTCTCAATAATATCTTTGCTTGATCCATTTAAAAATATCTGCTGTCATTCAATTTATCTAATAGACTATTTTATTAAAACAAGGAATGCCAAACTTGCCAAAATTGGTCTTGCTTTCCCCCCCCCCCCCCCCACCATAAAATTTATATTCTTCAGTGGTATGTATTAAGTTAGCTTATTTCACTACTTTTACAAATCTGTTTGAAAAGAGAAGTTCACAAATAAACTGTTTTTCTGGACTAATAATGTTAATTTCTAGTGTTTTTATAAGTAAGCAACCTTTTGCAATGCTACCCACCTGCATAGTTTTGAGTTTAATTTTTTAGAATAATGTATTACAGGGAAAGGTCAATACATACAATAAGTAAGCTCACATGACACTGGGTAATAAGCAGCAGCTATATTGATAGAGCTCTGTAGCTTTGGCTTATGACACATCGGCGTATCATCTACATTTATTAGCACCATAGTGACGTTTCATGTCATGAGCTTATTAACTGAACTGGGCCTGAAAAAAGCATAAGCATATATATGTCATGAGCTGCTCTATGAGTTTCCTGCATCTTATACATTCTACAAAAATATGAGAATTAAACATTTTTATTGAAAAATTTAAATAGAAAATGAGAAATCGGCCTTTGAGGTGCACCGAATTGAGTTTAGAGGAAGCTTTGCGCCAAATTTAGTATTTATAATCGGTACCGTTTTTTTTTTTTTTTTGTGAAATCCGCGAGACCGACACACACACACACACACACTCTCTCTCTCTCTCTCTTTTATTATAAAGAAGACAGTGTTGATAAATACGTTGATTGTGAAACAGCAATGATTAAAGCAAACTTAATAAAACATAACAAGGCTCAGAGTGATCGTCAGTACTGAATAAAGCTATGAACTTCCTGAAAAAATAGTTTCTTTTTACTGAATCTTCAGCTCCCTCATTGCTATTCATCTTCTTCTCCAACTTCATCTTTTTTTATCATCAAGCGAATATTTTTGCCTATTTGACACTGATTGGATTAGATGATCCAGGTCTTGGCTCTCCAATCATCTTCAATTACCTGTGCAATTACTTCTGCAATTAACCCATTGTGACCTATCAGTCAAAATGGAATACCATTGACAAACTTTTTTTACTGGTCCAAGAACAATAACATACATAATGCATGATACGATGTCATGAAAAATAGAAATTAACATAAAATTGCCAACTATTAGGACTTGTGATTGTCAACAAGTCTTGTTATGATAGAAGAATTTGAAATAATTGTCGGGGATCTCTTAATTTGCAGTATAAATAGCAATTTTCGTATGTTAATTACCAGAAAAGTCTCTTATCTTCAACAATCATGATCACAGAGACCCCCCCTCGAAAACACTCCCACAACACCTATATTCCACCAGCTCATCTACATCTTCCATTACCTTCTTCCCCGCCATTCCATCGTGTAACCAATAAACTAAACCTTACATACTAGAGATTCAGTCAGTCTGCAACCAAGCGCCGAAGAAGAACGACTTAGTTTGAAACGCGTTTATCTCTACTCAGAAGGTCAGTTCTGCATATCAGGTTTTACATACGAATAGTAAATTTCAAATAGTTCATTCATATTTCATAAACATAACTTCATTTCGTAAACTCTAATACTATACTTTTGATAAACTCTGTAGTAGGCTCTAGAATAAATTTTGTAGCATCATATTTTATGACTAGAAAAATATACATTTTCTGATTTTTTTCTAGTACTCAACACACAGGTTAACTATTCTTGAAAAAGGACCATAGCCTACCATTCATAAATCAGGAGTTTCAATTATTGCCTTCTTGAAAATATTAAACCATTTGGTAGTTTCAAGCAATTTTTATCTTTGTTAATCAAAACTCTAGTAGTTTTAGTAGACAAGTATCCCTAGACCCTAGACTATAAAAGAGTGTTTGAATGTTTTGAATTGATTCAATTGACCCTAACGACGCTTGAAATCCCACCTGAGATCTGCTCAAACTTGTGCTCTATGTAACTTACAATAATAAATAATAATAATAATAATAATATATATTACTGGCCAAAATAGCCAACAAAGAAATTTTCAATAAAAAAACTTCAGAATAAAACTTTACAAATGGGAAGTTATACCAGAGAAAAAACCTCCAAGAGTTGGAACAAAATAGAGTGAAGAGAGAAAAGCTGAATTCGCACAAATAATGAAAAGCTGGTGGGCAAACAAGAACAAGTCCAAAAAATGAACCATCTTTGCTCTTCCACTTTGGGAGTTTTACGTCTAATAATAATAATATATATCGTGTGACCAGCTGGCTCAGATCTGGTGTCGAAGTTATCAGGTCGCACCTGAACATAATTCAGGGCCTCTGACATGACTTGACGAATGTTTTTTTAGGCAGCCGGGACCGACCGACAGGCTTAACGTGTCCTCCGAAACACGTGGTTGGCATGATGTCTATTGATTTCTATTTCATAAATTTTCATTACAAACGCTTCATTAGCCTACAGTATCTGAATTATGAAATAATAAAAACTGCCTAACGCGCTAGGCTACAATATTTGAACAACCTTGAAAGTTACAAATGGCTTTAAATTTTGATTGCAACGACTTTATTATTATTATTTGACGCGACGAATGTATTCTGTCAATTCAGCAGCAGCAGTGGCAGCAAAAGGCGACGATTATTGTGAAGGCAGCGTGGAAGATGGTACCAGCACCTAGTCAGTGAAAGTATAATTACGTCAACTTCATTTGTACACAATCGTGTTTATTTTGAATCTTGATTACGACATTTGTGCAGAAATGCAAGAGCAATACGCCAGACGCCTTGACGGCACTTCAGTTGCCGTTGGTAATGTTACCATGCTGACAGTAGAGGCGCCCGTAATGATTAATGTATTGGGAACTCGTCGTTTCAATCAATCAATGCATGAAGTCGCATCACAAAAACAGACTGTAAACAAAAACAGTAATGATTCAATTTTATAGTAGTATTTTAACTTTAAAGTAATGGTGCTCCTACAGTATAATTTTGGGATGGCATCACAAAAAAAGTTATCCTCCAGCTATTTTTGTTACAATATTGGTTTTATTAATTTGCATTAATAGCATCGATGATGTATAAATGAACATGCCCTACTGCCAGCAGGACGAAACGTCCTCACGATTTACACAAAATCATAGAAAATGTTCCATTTCAGTCACGTAACTATGAGGGGATCAGGGGGATAGATCTCCCCCCCCCCTCCACAGAGACCCAGAGACAAAATAAATTTTGGAATTATAACAAGTGCTGAAAAAATGTTTGACAAAAGAATCAAAAAAGACGTCTTGACTCGCTGAAAATGTGGTTTTAGAGGGATTATTTTCAAAAGATTTTCCGGGGGAGTATCCCGGAGCTACATAATGTTCTCCATAGTATATAATATATTATATAGTCTTGAAGTACTGTTGGAAAACCACTACTGCTTTTAAAATACATTTTGAAGTACGGTTCTATGCTGTACGCCAATAATGTATGGTGGGGATCAAAAAGCAGAGTGAAAATAGTTTTAAGTAGGCCTGTTTTAGAGTTTGTTTAAATTTTTGCACAAGAGTTCGGATCTCCCACTGACAATGATCCTAAAAGTAGATAAAATTACTTCAACACACAATGTGGGTTGTAATAATGTTCAAAATGATTATTTCATGTCTAGAATCTCTTAAAATGTGGGTTTAAAGGGACTATTTTTCAAAAATTTCCCAGGGGAGCATCCCAGATCCCCTTTTTGAAAGAAAGAGCTATAGATATTTTCATGAGTTATTGTAGTGTTGAAGAAGCCTCCTTCACCTCCTATTATTGCAGTAGGAATATTTGATTCTTGATTCGCTTGCTTAAACATTCTAGTCCAAGCCAGGGTCCCCTTCTCGGGATCTGCCAAGAAAGTGATTTTTATCCATTGGGGAACTATTTCAAACTCTTTCTTAGCATACACTTGAGGCCTCAACTGAACATTAGAACATTTATACCAAATTTAAACTTTTGGTATAGAACGATCAGTTGCGGACTAAACCGGAAATGATTAAAAAATAAAATGCAGGTAAATTGATCAATGGGCAATAATTAAAACACATTTATATTTTTTATGGTAACAAACAGTATTTAAAAACTGCGATTCAGATTCAATATCTAATGTAAACGTTTTTATAGTATTGTAACATCGAAGAAAATCTATTACTCAATGTTTATGTTAGCTAAATAAAAGGCGGATGACGTAGCAGTCCTGAAACTTTGAACAAGAATTAAAAAAGCCTGAAAGGGAAACTGAAGAACTATTTAGACGAAAAGAAAAAGAGCAAAAGTCTCCAAAAGGCTTTTTCTACAGCTAAAGAACTCTTCAAATACAAACATTAGCCTCCCAAGAGAATTGATTGAACAAACAATATGAAAGACAATAATTATTTTCAAATAGAAAGACCTGGAGGTCATTATCAAGGTCATTCAAACCCAACGGGAGGAACTCAGCACCCCTTAAATTTTAAGAAGTGGGAGAAGATAATCATATGCGACCGTCATTATTTGTGGACAGTTGTTGTATTTCTCAAGTACCGAGTATGTGTTGATTTCTAGGATTCTAGACATTCCAGAATATTTACGCATGAAAAATGAGTATTTGCTCAATTATGTCAGTATAAGTAATACACAATATCTTCACATAGGCTACAAAGTTTTATGGGCATTGTTGGCTTGTATGTTTATCACTGATTGATGTATTCAATTTTGGGCTAGGCTATATTAAATCATGACTGAAAAGTTTGCTGAATTCTATCTGATTATTCAAAACTTCAATCTGGAATGATCAGTCGAATCCAGAGTTAATATATGACAATGTTATAGGCCAATGTCAAGGTGTAACCTAAACAGTGAATAAGATTTGATATTGTCATTAGCACATTTGAAAATAACCAATAACAGTAGAACCCCGGTTATTCGAGCCCCTGTTTGCAGAGTCTGGGATTAACCGAGCTACGGGCACAAACACTAAATTGCTTTTCAAAGCAACATAATATTAAAATATTAATTTAATTAAAGGCATATTTGAGTTTTACACGCAGCGCAGTGCTTCTTCACCAAGAGTAGTAAATAATGGCATTTTTTAAATTTCGCCATATTTTGATCAATTTCCCCATTTTACCACGGTAGAGTCCGTATTATCTGAGTTTTTGATTATCCGAGCTACCCTCGGCCATATTACTCGGTCAACCAAAGCTCTACTCATAGAACACAGTCGAAAACAGAAGGTAACATAAAACAGAATGGTTACTACAGTAATATGCAACTAAAACGTTGCATAAACGATAAAATTAATTATTGTGTATGAAATTGGATTGCTACAAGCGGGGCGAATCCAGTTTTCGGGAGGTAGGATGTATCAATTGAGAAAAAATTCTGGGAATATCAACTAAATAGAGGTCCTTATCACCATAAAATATGCAAATAAAGCTTTTTTAGTGCCGGTTGGCAGTGAAAGCTGTGATACCTGTCCAGTCAGATAAAGATAAGCTATGAACTCATGGGGCTTCTTTGTAAGGGTGACCGATTGGATTGGCCAGCAAGAAGACTGTGTTCTTTGCTGTAAAACCGCTTCCCGGTGGTTTGATGGAACTCTCCTAAAACTCAGGTCCAATTCATCAATCACCATCATCCAATTCATTACTCACCGACTCACGCACAGGTCACAAACCTGTGTGAGCTTCATCCTCCGAAAAAAAGTTTGCCTTAAAAAAAGTTATCTCAAAATCTTTTTTGGCACGCCCACATAATTTCTCATTTCATGTGGCCATATCCTTGGAAAGTGTCTGCCCGTGTCTGCCCTAAAAGATCCAAAAAGCTTTTTTTAGTGTTGATTTTACAACTCATGCCCACGCTCAGTCTCTGTGTCTTGTGGGTATTTGTTTCCTCTTTCCATTGAATAGAACTATTGTATAACTTCTGCATCAATTACTATTCAATTTTGTATATTTCAGATGTATTTTTTATGTTTCTGATGTTGATATGTTTCTTTGTTATGAAAGATGAATAAAATTTGATTTGATTTGATTGAGATACATCGGCAGGGAACCAGGGCACATCTTTTTCCTCCCCCACCGCTGGGTTCGCCCCTAGGTAGACAAAAGTTCTTAATTGTTCTACTGAAATCTAGCACTGACTAAATTTAATGTGACAATAGACAGTCAATAATTCATTGAAAACGAAATACAGACTGTGAACTGTAATAATAATTATTTCGAAGGTTACAGCTGACGAAATTCGAACAATAATAATTATGGTAAACATTTGTTTTCTAAGTGAGTCTTATAATTATGGTAAACATTTGTTTTCTAAGTGAGTCTTATTAATTAATCGTCTGCTCAATGAATTTAAAAGTGAATGTTCATGGCAGCAAATAACAGAACTGCTTTGAAATTCAATATTTCTTAGTTCTGTGTGATTCTTATTAACCTATGATTTTGCCAGTAAAATAATAATGAGCGAATGGCTTTTATTAGTGGGGAGAGAGACCCGGGTATTTCGCCAGTATATCTCTCTCCCACTCACTCACCCCTATCGCTCCCACCCTCTCCAACACCCACTTTTCCTTTCTCTCACCCGCACTCGCTCATTCTCTCTCTATCGCTCTCCCTCCCTCACTCAACCTTTCTCCAACTCATTCTCCCACTGTCATACCCACTCACTCACTCTTTTTCTCGCTCCCTCACTCTTTCTCTCATTCCCACCCTCTCTAACGTTCTCTCTCACACTCTTTCTCTCTTTCCACCACTCTCACTTTCTCCCACTCTCTCTCACCCTTACTCTCGATCTATCTCTCGGTTCGGTTTCACTTGTTCGTCTGCCATCCTTGTCTAACCCGGTTTTTCTGTGCTCGCTATCTTTGTCTCACACTCCCTCTGGCCACCGTTTTAGATTGGCGGGGCGCTCTATTAATAAACGAACTAGTTTTCATTTTACGGGGAAGTTTCAACTTCAGTTTCAGCCATTATCCGGTTGTGTTTGCTAAGAACTTTCGCAGAATTGCACGTCAACAACTGAATAGTTATTTCGCCCAAGTTATCAACTATTTTGCTGAATATTTTTCCAGTCATCAACACTATTCTTCTTAATATCATCATAGTTATCAAAGTTCTATTCGCCGCTCATGGGAAGGATGTTACCAGAAATTAAAATTGGACGATTTCTGCACATAAGGTTCCATGATAAAAGTAAAACAGGTAGGAACGACATGCCATCAATTACACACTCTTCAAAACTATTTATTTCATCTGTGATGATTGTTTTCCATGGCGAAATACTTGATAAACAATCTAATATCAAAACTGAGAGTGAAAATCATATATTAAATAGAAATAAAGTGTCAGAGTTGATATTAAATTATTAATTTCAACCATAAATCAACCAGTCTTGTAAAAATATTACTTAATAAATATATCAATCTAATATCAAAGCTGTGACTGTATTTCTATTTGATATGTGATTTTTACTCACGAACATTGGATATAATGGAGGGATGCATTTCACTTCTAAAGAGGAGCTTCATTACCCTCATTTTTAGAAGTGAAATGCATTCCTCCAGTTTAAGTGATTGAAAGTCATATATTAAATAGAGTTTTATATTAATAGAGTTTTAGAGTATATACAGTGTGAGTTTTGATAAAAGATTATTAATTTCAACCATAAATCAACCACTCTTGTAAAAATATTAGTAAATGTATCAATCTAATATCAAAACTGACACTGTATTTATATTGAAATTACGATTTTACTTACTTACACTCACCCGGTGTCATGTTTTGTGTCAGGCTGACAAAGTTTCTCTTTTGAAGCGAAATGCATCCCTCCAGTATAAGTGAAGAAAATCATCTATTTAAATAGAATTACAGTGTCAGTTTTGATATCAGATTATTCATCAAGTATTTCGTCATGAAAAATGTCACAGATTTTATTTTATCGCCTCTTCATTTTCAACTTGTAAAAACATAAAACTTGTATCTTGTAAAGCGTAAAATATATTATATAAAGCCCTAAAAAAACCTCGTCAGGTGGAAAAGTTTCACCTTTTGCCAACTAGCTGGTCAGATTTAATTGATAGATTTAGTCAGATTTAGTAGTAGGAGTAGTAGAAGATATCTTTATTAAATCTTTCCAACGTCACATACATTAATAAATTATAATAAATTTTATAAAGCAATGGCTTAAGGCCGTCTGCCAACTTTAATTGATAGAATATGGACGTAGATGTTTTCAGGGTACACAGAGATCCTCAAAAATTGTAAATTCCACTGTTGGGGCTAATATTTCCAAAATATAATTGTGAATTATTGAAAAGCATATTATTAACAACACGATATTATACTGTATATTATGAGAAAGATTTTGGATATTAACAATGAGATTTCATGTGAAGCATTTACGTAATAAGGGCGAAGTCTGGACAAAAATTCGTCCATTCAAACTTAACCTTGATAACTTTGAAGAGTTATGCGAGACTTTATAATTAGTAGTAATAGAATAAAATTTATAAACAAATTGAAAAAGTTAGAAGTGATTGAACATAATTGAAATTGTGTTTTTTTTAAATATTTTCTGAACAATACAGATGGGATATTGTTTACCTCTTCAATGACCTAAGATACCTCTTTAAGATACCTCTTCAATGACGAGGTGAAGCCCGCTCGACTCTCAATGCACCTAATGGAATTAGGAAGTGCGTTCCAAGCCCGACAAGCACTTACAGCAAATGATTTGGTATAGATTGTAGTACGGTGATTCGGTATCCTAAGCGTATTATCCCCGGTTCTAGTATGAGAAACATTATTCTGTCTGCCTTCAGAAACAAATTTGAAATCGTTTTTAAAGTAATTCGGTTTGCCATACTTGAGGATTTCTTTGACAAGTTTGTTTATTCTGAATAGTCTCTGATCCGGGAGTTTGAGAGTTGAACTTGCAACGTGGAATTGAGTAATTCGTTCATGCCATTGAAGAGAGTAGATGTACCAAAGACAGTAGTTTTGACTGCGCTGCAGTCAATCATTCAGAATGACTGTCATGTCATTCATTACAGAATTACAGTACAGGAAATGTGGAAAGATGAGAGATTTGACCAGTAACAATCTGACACTTCTTAGGAAGAATATCTTGCATTTACTTAAAGGGATGCATTCCTGAAAAAACCTTCTTACATGTTCTAATAACTTTCTCTGACCAGTCAAGAGTTGAGTTCATGGTAATAACCAAGTTTTTAACTCAACTACAGTATTACATCTACTACAGTATTACAATACTACAATACTACAGTATTACAATACTACAGTATTGCCATCAACAGTGACTTTGTGAGAGAGTGAGAGAGAAAGAGCGAGAGTGTCAGAGGGTGAGAGAGCGAGAGAGAGAAAGACATAGTGAGAGACAGAGTGAGAGTGAAACTGATAGGGCCAGAATCTAACATGCAATAAATCACACGATCTCAAAATCTGTTAATTTCATAAAACATGTTCCATTTTAATTATCATTATCAACTTTATCACTGGTCTTTCATTGCAACTAGTACAATAAAAACAATAGTCATACAATCAAAGACATACACAGTCAATAAAGTTATACATAGACATACTCCGTCCTTTCGTACATAGCCTAAGTCAAGCAGAAAAACAATATTTAATCTGAATATTTAAAATAAGTTTCACGAAGATCTTAAGTGTATAATTTACAATAAACAGTTGAGTGACTTCAACAGAAATTGGAAATAAAGTTGTTATGAACTTCTCAACTCTATAAAAACTCTCCTTTTCAAGTCACCTTCTTCGATTCATAAATCTTAACTTAAAACTTGAAAAAATCACTCTTTCATCTCCACAAAAAGGGCATTAATTTTTTTTTGCATTCAACTTGAACATGACTTATAAAATTCTGTCACATGGGCTTCAAGTCAAGTGCTTCCTCAACTTCTTTAAAAATATGTGTAAAAATGTTTACCCTTAATCCAGGTGATATACTGACCTGATTCCAACAATCAATTACCTTATATTTAGTAAATTTATTAGTATAGTAACTAATAGTCTATGTATCTAGCCAAATAAATTATTTTCTCTTTTAAACTAGAGTTTAAGATAGATAAATTCGAATCCTCATTTTAAGGAGAATGAGAATTCGATTTTTTTACCTGTAATGAGAATCTAATTACAATCATCAGAATGAGAATTCGAATTTATTGCCATACCAGAATATAATTTTAATCAGAATGAGAATTCGAATTTACCATCTACATTGATTACAAATAATTGTTATATCCTTGAATTGTTTTCACCATCATCATAAATTTTAACACTTAGGTCTAAAAATAGTTGCAATTGACAAAAAAAAGAAGATTTCTTGATTTCTTGGCAAGCGGCGGCGACTGCAGTGGCTCTGTCTAATAAGGGCCTTACAACCACCTGTCCCATAAAAGCTGCAAAAATGACTTCATTCGGTGTGGATTTAAAGAAAACTTTAAAGAAAACCAGCGCATCTTTGTAGTGATAAGAATATCTTGATGGACAACCTGACAACTAATGGAGACAGTGGTGGATCCCCCGTGGGGGGGTGGGAAGGGGAAATTCCCCCCCCCCCAAAACGGTGGAGAAGAAGAAGGAGGAGGAAAATAAGAAGAAGAAAAAGAAAAAGAAGGAGAAAAAGAAGAGGAAGGAGAAGAGAGAGAAGAAGGAGAAAAAGAAGAAAGAGGAACAAATGGAAATGATAGAAAACAGTGAAGAAGTGGACATGAGATGACAGTGGAAATTGGTAGGAGAGAGATGAAAATGAAAAAAAAACGAAAAAGGGTAAAAAATAAGGATAAACTTAGAAGTAGAAGAAAATGAAGGATATTTTACAAAGTTGTTGACAAACGAGGAAAATGAGAAAGCAATGCCTAACCAACAATTAATTTTCTATTGCAAATATTGTGTACTTCAGTACTTGGTCTGAAAATGATGCCAGTTCTGAAAGGGTTTTCTGGATGTTGCAGCTTATTAATACATGGCTGAGGACTGCTATGGCCGAAAAAGCAGACTTGTTTTATCAGCACTAGTTTACATTTACTCAGATAATCGCTCTAGAGCCTAGATTCTGGATCCTCAAAAAATTGTTGGGAGATTTTGGCTGATTAAAGAATAGTTTTTCAATTGCGAATAATGTATGTAATTTTTCTTGTTAATTTCATTTTTCATCAACAGCTTGTGTCTGGAATAACTATGGGGGGGGGGGGAATCAGGGGAATATTCCCCCTTCCCCCGGGACAAAAAAATAGCAGGCTTTGTGAGAGAATTTTTGGCAAGAGTCAAAGATGTCTGAAATCGCTGAAAATGTGGTTTTGAAGGAGTTTTATTTTTAAAAAGTTTTCAAGAAGTACATCTTAACTATTTTGAAAGAAATTTTCGAGTAGCCTACGGTACTGTACATTACCCCAATCAGGAGCAGTGAGGGATCAAATATAGAAAAGTGCAAGTTTCAAGTAAGCAGGTCCCGGATCTCCCATTGACAGTAACACAAGAACTAGACAAAATTTACTTTGACATATAACGTGGGTTGAAGTCTTTCGTTAGAAGAATTAATGCCTAGAATCACTTGACATGTCGTTTTAGAGAGGCAATTTTTCCAAAATTTTCTCGGGGAGTTCGCCGAACCCCCGTTCTGAAATAAATAGCTATGTATATTGTTTCAATTTATCGTTAGAAGTCTACTACTTAAAATTACAAATTACCATTGTAATTATTGTACCGAGAGTCTAACCCCCCCCCTAGACTGACCCTGTAGTATTTTCCATTGCTTTGTGTGATGTAACGATACACATTAGAAGGTTATTAAAATTAGTATTACAAAATTATTAAAGGCAATAGGTGAACAATTAAATTTTGAAAGTTGTCTTCATTTCAATTGAAAGTACCCTTAAATTTACGATTTTATGCCTCATTTTCAAACACTCCGGACCACCCCCCAGTGGGGTGGTAACCATACCCCACTCAGGTATTTCCCCCCCCCCCCAAAATCTGCTGCTGGATCCGCCCCTGAATGGAGAAGACACCTCTGCTGAATAAAATGTCTAAAAATAGATTTATAAATAGCGATGGTCCAACTATATGGAAAAGGCAAATTCATTTGAGTAGAATTCAACTCAGTAGTGAGTTCAGAGAACGTACAGAACCAGGTTGAAGGATTTTTAGGGTATGCCCATCTAATATTCTTGTTCGGCTCCTTTAGTGTAGGCCCCTACCTCATAACTTTCAAATTTATAGAACGCTGCGTATCGCTTTTAGTAGGCTACATTGAATTATATATTCACCTTGAAATCTTATTTATTTGAAATATTGACTGAATAACGTGACTAATGTCAGGATTTCCTATTCCTCACCAAGAGATGAGTCAAAAAATGTGAATGAAACGTTGTAGTCTAGAATTAGCAAAATAATTAGCTTCGAACTGAAAGTTCATTGAAATGTGACTACTGATGTCACAAATCAAAAGTCAGTATCAGAATGACGTTCACGCTGCTAATGAGCTAATTAGGATAAGAATTTGAGAGTCTTAGGAGAATTCTGCTCCAGGGGGTGCGGAAATTATACGAACTAATAAAACTCTTGTAAGTTTCTGTTTCAAGTGGATAAATAGTCTGGTGTTTAAGATAAAAAAGAATTGCTTTACAACAAGGGGGGGGATCAGGGGAATAAATTCCCCCAGAGACCAAGAAACGAATTTTTACAAGCCCTGAGAGACAATAATTTTTGACAGAAGTAAAAAAATACGTTTTTCAAATTTCTATGTGGTTTCCAAAATTTCCAAATGTGGTTTATTTTTTAAAAAATCCGGGGAAATATTTTGGACATTCCTTTTGAATGAACAAGCTATATTTATATAGTATTGAATTACTGTTAGAAAACCTCTGCTACTCTTTTTAAAAGACATTTTAAAGCATAGTACTATACTGTACCCCAATAAGGTGAGGTTTGGGATGAAAAATAGCAGAGTGAAAAAAGTTTTAAGTAGGCCTGCTTTAAAGTTTGGCTACTTGGACAGTAAAGTTTTAGCACGAGAGTTCGGATCTACAAATGACAATGACAAAAACTAGATTAGAATCACTATCTTGGGCACAAAATTTGGGTTATAATAATGTTAGAATGGATGACTTTGTGTCCAGAATCACATAAAATCTGGTTTTGAAGGGATTATCTTTCAAAAATTTCACTGGGTGTACCCCCCAACCCCTCTTTTGAATAAACTATACATTATAGCCTTGAATTATTGTTAGAGAACCCCTCCTTCTCCTCTTCTGGTGTACTTATACTTTCTTGTCTGGAGCTTAGCGAACAATTGGCTTTTTAGGAGGTTAATCAAGTTAAATTTAACTTTATTTGTAGTGGTGAAGGTGATATTGTGGAAGATACCCATAATAAATAATAAGACTTGAAGTTGTCATAACCTCATTTATAGGAAACAGTGAGATACTAGTTTCGGTTGTAACACCATTATTAATCTCAATCAAACTAAAAATAAAATACAGAGTAGCTTAATATACACTAAACACGGAATGATACTATTAGTTTAACTAGAAAGAGCCTCTAATAGGCTGACCTTCATGAAGGTCTGTGATTGGCTGAAGGTCGATTTCTATGTGTTCCCGGTTTTTGGTTCTTGATTTTGACTCTTATTTTTACTTGTTGCTCCTCCCAACGGTGGGCGTGTCTTTATTTTGGCCTTCAGCCAATCACAGACCTTCAATGCAGGTCAGTCTATTAGAGGCTCTTTTTACCTTAACCAATAGTATCATTCAGTGTAGTATTTTATATTAAGCTACTCTGTACTCTAGTTTTAGTTTGAGATTGATAATGGTTAATGATGATGGTCAATAAACGTGGTTGTGACAACTTCAAGTCTTATCATTCAAAATCAAACTTTTTATTTCTTCAAATGTACAAATAAATTACAAGTTGTTTAGTGAAATAACAAGATATATAATAAAATTCAAGTAGTATTTTCGTTTTAAGATGTTTCAAATTACATTTGAAGACACTGTAAAGCAAGGCATAGCTGAGAGCTAGCAGTGGGTTCCTTATAAACAATCAAATCCAAATAAGATATCACTACAACTAAACGACAAAAACTAACAAATAATCAAACTAGATAGAAAAAACATAAGAAAATAAATTAGAAAATGTAGAGTAAAAATACATATATTCATCATCATTACAATAACAAATAACCATAAACATAACCTATGCTTAAAACTTTACGCTACAAATATTTGTAAATTTTGTACAAATATTACGCCACGACTCAAAAAAAGGTTAGTTCTGCACAGCAAGTTTATACATATGAATAAATATTTGTACGCTTGTAAAAATTTAGTAATAGAGACAGTTTTGGGCTAAAAGCCTTTTGTTTCTTGGATTTTTTGTTCCAATACGATCTGCGTTTTTGATATTAACTTTTTATGGTAAATTCAACGACTTGCAGTCAATTTTAATTGAGAATAAATAATAGTTTTACCCATGTAGGCCAAACGCGTTCCAAAGGCCTTTGAAAATAAATCTCCAAGATTCAAAATCGTTTAGCCTAAGTGAGTAAAACTATTATTTATTCTCAATTAAAATTGACTGCAAGTCGTTGAGTTTACCATAAAGCCTTTTGTTTCTTCACAATAAGTTGTATTTTACTACTGTATCAATATTTAAATAAACTACCGCACAGGAGATTACAGTAATATTTGACAGACACTGCACAAAACCCAAATAGTAATGAATTACAAAATAATCAAATCATGATTTTAATCTACTGAATTTAAAAAGAGCAATATAGAGTACTAACATAAATTATTTTTGTATTAAGAACCGAAAAGAATCATTAACAATAGGCAGTCTAATTCAACAATGTAGAGTACTAACATAAATTGTTGTACTGTATTAAGAACCGAAAAGAATCAGCAACGATAGCTATCATTAATAGATCTTTCATAATCATTTGCATCAATCAATTACTTGAATAACAAAATATTTCTTCGCTTGTGAATACCGGATTAGGCTACTCAGGTGACTGTTGGGAATTTACAGGTGACAAGTTGTATACAAATGATGAATTGGTACATCTTGATGAGGTGATGTCAGTATGACAAAGAGGCCTACTATCATAATATATTTTGAACATCATTTCACAGACTGTGATTGCACCATTACAACTAAATTTTGAATGTATCGTTTTGGCTGATTATAGTAGCATGTTTCCAACAACAATTGCCAATTTATCATTCGCTGTAATCAAAGACTGAACAGCTAATTTACGGTTAAGAACTATCTGTCAATATTTCAGTTGCATGATTCCATCTATTAGTTGCATGCTGAAGGCCATTTTTCCTACCTACCTTTGGGGAGCTTGCTCAGTGGAGCATCCAATACTTGATGACAATCACCATCATAAAATGAAACACTGCTGTGAGATGGTGTGTAACAGATTAGAGCGGCTGAAAAGCGCCATTCCACAGCATGTGTTTAATTTTCCGATGGTGATAACCATGATAAAATCAAACACATACTGTGAAATTGTGTATGACAGATTGGAGCGTCGTAAATACCACATCATTTATTTGATTTTGGGATGGTGGCTATCATCGAGTATTGGATGCTCCATTGTGCAAGCACCCTTAACACTACACCAGAAACAATAAATCCTGGTAACAGTTTTTGAAGGAATATGCTAGAATGTTTTGCTACTAATGGAAAATATACATGGTGAATAACTGAAACAAGTGAATAACAAATCATCATGGATGGATGGATCAGCAGAATAAATGAATTTGTTTAAATGCACTAAATTCAAATTTTGTTTTAATTTTTTTGGATTCAGACTGACAAAATCAGTCCTCCTTCAATTAAAATTGTATTTTACTTGAGTCGTCCATTATACCCGACTAAATTATCTTGTTCAAAATTAAAATAGTAGATGTAGTTGAGTCTAATTCTAGAAAATTCCTTTCACTTTGCAGATATTTCTATCGAATAATCTAAGATCTTAATCACTAATGCAGTTTAAACTCTTAATATACTATAGCTATATATTACTATACTATATCTAATAAAGCTATATGTATTTTTACAACCCAACTCAATACCGTAGTTATAATTTGCATAACTGAAATTAGTCCAATCAATTTATTAGTTTCAAGAGACGCAAGTTGCAATCTTAGAAAGCCATTATTAGACCCGAACTGTCTTTGTAATTATTTCTTTGAATAAGCTGGATATGAAAGCATTGTTTTGAATTTATTAATTTATCAATGGTAAGCGAGCATTCTAGTTCACTATTGATAAACTATGAATTTCCCCCCTGGTGGTCAAGGGGCGGAGCGAACCCTTGGCAAGAATATCAGAAGGCGAGTGTAACATGTCAAAAAACCAACAAATTTTTCCTTATTTTTTCGTATTTTGTAGTATATACCTCAACTATGGTAGTTGAAGCAGGATTAGAAAAAGAAAGAAAACGGATAAGTGGAAAGAGAAGAAGAATACGTATGTGAAGAAGCGGAAGAATCGCGATTCTTATTACCTAATTAATTGAATTGATTAGGGTAGTTAAATTATAATGGCGTGTAACATTTTTCCAGCTCTTTTAACATCAAAACCATTCAATTCACCACATAAATGAAAGCCCTGGAGATTCAGAGTAACTAATTAGTAAAGATACCTGCAATAATGAATAATAAGACGAAGTTGGCACAGCCACATTATGTGGTAGATGAATGTGGATGAATGTGGTTGTGACAACTTCAAGTCGTATTATTCAATATGGATATCTTCTTCCACAACATCACCTTCGCTACTTAGTTACAAAGATTCCTGCAATAAGCTGCTACCTTTACCTTTTCGCAAGTAACTTCATTTTTTTTTTTTAATAATCAATGCTGCTAGGCATTTACACTATCTCTATCTTTGGTATTCTTATGATAGAAGTGTTGCAACGATATTTTATTGACATTATTCTTTTTTCTCTTTTTTGTAGATTACGTCTTGGAGACTCCAGTTAAGGAGTATAAGACAAGTCAGATCAACAATTATACAATATTATACACTAGTTACCATAATTACTATATCAATTAGTTGAGGGGAGGCTTAATTTTGATGTGAAAGGAACTCTTGCATACTAAAAAGGTTTTATCAACTAAATATTTTTTTCAATTGTTTTTTAAATATTTCTATATTTTTAAGACTCTTTAAAAACTGCGGTAGCTTGTTGTAGAAGTAGAGTTTCCTACCAATACAACTAGGTTTTTGTTTGAATAAGCTACTATTGTGACTCACCAAGTGATAATATCCTTGGCTTCCTGTATTATTTTTGTTTTTTGTAGATGACGTCTTGGAGACTCCAGTTAAGGAGTATAATAAGACAAGTCAGATTAACAATTATTATATCTTATACACTAGTTACCATATAATAATTACTATATCAATTAGTTGAGTTGAGGCTTAATTTTGATTTGAAAGGAATAATGTGTAATAAAGTAATAATTATATTAACTTTTCATGTGAAATTTAACGACTTGCAGTCAAATATTTGTTAAGAATAAGTATAACTCACTTAATCTGGCCGAGCGCTTTCGAATCTATGAGATCCATCTTCAGAGGCGTGGCTCGCCTCTGAAGATGGATCTCATAGATTCGAAAGCGCTCGGCCAGATTAAGTGAGTTATACTTATTCTTAACAAATATTTGACTGCAAGTCGTTAAATTTCACATGAAAAGTTAATATTAACAACGCAGTTCGTCATGGAACAAGAAATCCAGGAATTTAATAATTATAATCGTGTACTTCAAGATTCTGGTTAATATCACTATTAACAATGGATATCCCCAAAAATAATTAATATCACTCTTTTTTACGTATAAAGTAGCTTCATACACATGTAAGCAGAGTACAATTTGGAGACCAAGTCTCTTTATCAACGGCCGACATGAATCTAATCGATTTACCAGATTGCAGATACCTGTAACAATCCGCTCTCTTCACCTCTTCGCAAGTAACTTCAATTTTTTCCTGGATTTCTTGTTCCATGACGAACTGCGTTGTTAATATTAACTTGTTATGTGAATTTAACGACTTGCAGTCATTTGACTTCAATTTTTTGTTGAATGCTCAATGCTGCTAGGCCATTCACCCTATTTCCATCCTCGGTATTCATAAGATGTTAGGAAGATGTTAGGTCTTATTCCTAAGTGTTGCAATGATAATTAATTTATTAACATTATTCTATTTAAACAAGAGTGAAATTATGAAATGCACCAACATTATTTGCTTGAGTCAGTCATCTTGCTTGATAAATAACAACATTTCGATAAAAACCTAAGGTTCTTGGTGAGGGGGGGGGGGTTAAAGACTTAAAGAACCCAAACCCCCCATGGGTGCGCCACTGTTTGCAGCAATAACATTAATTATTGTGCATGGTCATAAAATATTTGCAGTAACAGACGTGAGGCTAGGTGTGGAACATACACACACACACACACAAGACCCCTTCACTTTCCATCGCACAAGTTCATCGTCTACTCATAGCCCATACTCATCATCTATTCTTCACATCTAGGAGACAGCTGGAGGTCGATGTACTCGTTAGCAAGCAGTACTAAAACATATCATTGCTGACTGAGCGATACCGACGCTGACTTTGTCCTATTTTCCAGTGATAATCACAATCGACTTTCGAAATCACAACAATTTGAATTTCTTCATATCGACATCTCTCAGGCAACGAAGCAATACAAAACTTCATTTTTGTACAGTGTGCTTTTCCTGTGTCGATAATTCACTGTGAAATTTAATCTCACAGGTTTGTCATCTCAGATGTGTCTCCCCATCAACGAAGTCATACGCTTATTATTAAAAACACGACAGGGTCTTATTGAAATCGTGCGTTGTCCGTCCGTCCATTTGTGCCCTTGAAAGGCGTATTCAAGCACGCTTGAAAGGTGGATTCTAAACACTTGAAACTTTGAAACTTCCTCATAGTCCAAGAGAGATCGCTATTGATTTTGGAGTATGGGGGTTAAATGTAAATATAATTATGAAGTGAATTTCCACTATAGGCTCCAGGTTAGTTTTGGCTAGTAAAAATCAAAACATTGAAAGCTGGTTCATTTCATACCGAAAAATATTACGACGGCCGATGTTTTGCCCAATTTTCAACTTTGTATCGGTTTATTTCATGTAAATTCGTCGGGTCTTGGATATGACATCGATTTATGATTCTCATCATCTTCTTAATCGATATAATTAGAAGATAGTTGGTGTGTGTTTGTCTTACGGATTTCACAAAAATGGCAACGATTTGGAGCAATAAATTTGGCACAAAGCTTCCTCTAAACTCAATTCAGTGCACCTCGAAGCCCGATTTTCGATTTTCCCTTCAGACTTCTCAAAACTAACGTTTAAATTCCACATAAATAGGCACTATTACTGTTTCAAAATGTATTAAGGGCTCTGTCAGACGAGGCTTCCTAGGTGGCGCGTCCCGGGAAGCGCCACCTAATTTCATCGCCACTTGATGCGCGACCTGGGAAGCGCTACTTGCAAAAACAACAACTAAACAACTATGAGATCACTACTAACAATGGGATCACTACTCGCGACGACTACTCTTCACAGCAGTTGAAATATGGAAGTTGACGAGTTAGCAGCAATAACGTACATTCATTTTATGAGACGGAAAAAAGAAAATACGTTTTTGGGTCCATTCCTTATTAAGAGATAAAGTGAAAACTAGTTTGTTTTATCCACAACTCTGAGAAAATCCTGATACATTTTTCTGAGTGATAAATTAAAGTGTTGCCAGCGTTATTTTAGATATAGAACCCGAATCAATACTTTGCAGTAGACTATGTGTAGTATCTTAGTTTTTCATTGAGATATTTAAGAAATGTAGGAAGTCATTTTACATAGGTGGTTCATATATTTCAATAAACAAAATTATATTTTTAATCAAGAAATATCCTTTTTTCTTCAACTGTTGCATCTTCTTTACTAATAAAAATATTGACATTTTCTTCCCAAGCATGATTTTTCTTCTCCCGATCCGAGTAATTACTGAACTTTATATCCCATATAGCAGGGCGACCTTGAATTTCAATGATGAATGCTTCCACATCTAGCGAATCCATGTCTGATGTCAGCGCTTCTCGCTGCAGTGTGTGACAGACTGACAAGCGTTCTCATAACGTTACCACTGCCGACTGGGTGGCACCACTCAGAGGTGGTCGGCTGAGTCGCCGATGGTCGACCGGGTGGCGCGACCTGAGAAATCGCGCCACGCCGTGTGAACACTCAATCAGAAAATACTTGATGACTGGGAGGCGCGTCCTGGGTAGCGCCACCCGGGTCGCCTCGTCTGACACCGGCCTAAGATGCACACGAAGCTCATAGAACAGCTGAAAACATGAGACGCCACTCTGGTGATAATATTATAGATGATAGCCGATATATGTCCCCAGCCAAAGCAACAGATAAGCTCTTTATCAATATTACAGCTGCTATAATTACCCCGCGTCATATGTGAGCTTACTTATTGTGTGTATTGAGCTTTTACTGTAATAATAATAATAATAATATCGTGTGACCTGGCTGGCTCAGGTCTGGTGTCAGAGTTATCAGGTCGCACCTGAATAAGTTCAGGGCCTCTGACGTGACTTAACGACTGTTTTTAGGCAGCCGGGACCGACAGCTTAACGTGTCCTCCGAAACACGGGAGTGGCCCGAGGTAAAAACTTTCGGTCAGAACTGTAATGCATTAATTTAATGAACGAAACACAAAACTATGCTGAAGGTATGGGTAGAACTGCAAAGTGGCTAAAAAGGTAGTTTACTTATTAAACACTAAAAATTCACATCATCAGTGCAAAAACAGTCTATTTTTGAACTTCTCTTTTCAAACAGATGAACTGTATGGTATTTCACTCACCCTTCTCAATTTCGAAATTTTGTGACCACTATCATAAGTAATCTACCAGAAAAGAAAAACTCCAAACTGGATTCCCGGACAAGAACGGGTAAAATGCTAGTAATCTGAATAATTAATAATATCTAAATAAAATATTGCATTTTCATCTAAAAGTACGGCACAGGACAAGATAATCTCTAGTTCAGCTGTCACTAGCACACGCGCAGCCACCCGCCTCCTTTATCTTATTAGAAGACAACACCAGGGAATGTGGAACAGTGATTTGCTGGCTGTGAGGTCTGCTCTATGATGATTGACGCTAGCCTGGCATCTGGCATAATGACACACTTTTCCGATGCCAGTCACCTCGTCAACAATGCCAGGCTGCTGCTCCTTCCCACCGTGATGATTAGAGATGTTTTCCAATGCATATTTAACGAGCTAACCTACCTCAATATCCTTTAAGATTCCTACAAAAGTCTTCGAACATTATCGTTTACGTTCCCGCTTCAGACACGGCACTACTGCACCAAATAATTGTTTTCAATAAGAAATATTAGATAAACGTAAACAACCCTTGATCTGTATGAATGACTCTGAGTTTTTGACAACATATATTAGTCCAATCGCTTCGTATTTTAGATCATGAATGAGTTTTGAGACTCATGGATGATTTGTGCTCGTATTTATGAATGTTCTTTTTTTTCGGAGGATAAAGCCCACATAGGTCTGACACCTGTGCATGGGTAATGAATTGAATGATAGTGATTGATGAGTTGGACCTACAGTTTTAGGTGGGTTCCGAACCACCGGGAAGTGATTTTACAGCAGAGAACAGTCTTTTTTGCTGGTCAATTCAATCGGTCACCGTTACAAAGATGGTCAAGGAGTTTCGCAGTTTATCTCTGATATTGAACAGATACCTGCTACGGCACTCGGCTATCATTTCAGTGTTTTTTAGCTTGAGGGCCTCTTGAAATGCATATATGCATACATTACATTCCAAGAGTCCCTTGAGCCAAGAGAAACTGAAGGAACGTTCATAAATACGGCTCTGGGTAATAAAGTGAATGATGACAAAAAATATCCAAGGCTGAGCCAGACTCGAACTCAAGACCGCACAAGAATAGTTCACCAGCTTGAGTCCGGAGACAAGCGCTCCAACCTACTGTGGTCAAGTTATCCGGCAAACAGCCTTCGCAAAATATAAATGATAAAAAGTTTTGAGTTCATATTCATATTTTATACCGACAAAACATACATCTTCATACAACATCAAAAATCATTACAAAAACGACAGATGTATACTTTAAAACTCACAACTGTTTCATACATTTATACTAGGCCTATTATATAAAGAAGTAAATTAGATAACTTATTTTATAGAACCGTATACTTCACTCCAGTATAAGCCATATGCTAAGTGGAGCTCAGTAAAACACAACACATTATATTTTATATTCTTGGATTTCTTGTTCCATAACGATCTGCCTTGTTAATATTAATTTTTTGTTGTAAATTTAACGACTTGCAATCAGTTTTATATTGTGAATATATAATAAATGTACTCACATTCGGCCGAACGTTTTCGAGGTATTGAATCTCATGCCTTGAAGATGAGATCCAATACCTCGAAAACGTTCGGCTGGATGTGAGTACATTTATTATATATTCACAATATAAAACAGATTGCAAGTCGTTAAATTTACAACAAAAAATTAATAAGTAGGGCAGACTGCCGATTCTGGGCCAGTTTAACGGCGGTTAACTAACCATGATTAAATTTTAACGGCCGTTAAATTTAACCTAACTTAATTTAACATAGGAAAACCTAATTTAACGGCCCAGTTGAATTTTAATGGTGGTTAAATTTTAACCGTGATTAAATTTTAACGGTGGTTAACTAACGATGATTAAATTTTAAAGGTGATTAACTAACGAGGGTTAAATAAACAGATTCTAAAAATTTTCATTTGAAATTAAATTTATGTAGCTCACCAAGGCGTTCCAATTGCATGTATCAAGCACTCCGATGAATAAAATAAAAAAAAATAAAAAAAAAATTAATTATCATTAATATTATCATGGAGTAGGGGGAAAATACCGGTTCGGGCTCAATTTTCTTTAACCTTAAATTTAAGGTTAACCTGAGTCAACCTATCCAAACCTAACCTAACCTGAAATAGGTAAGTCAAAGTCAAATCAACGCAATCTATCCGATCTCCAAAATTCCCATTTTCACGTGGGTTCCGAACCACGAAAAAATTTGAACTTTTTAACCCCTGGAGCGAATTTCAATTTGAAGACGCCATCTTGTTCAGCCTTCCAAGGCACCCCAAATTCATGTATCAAACACCATTTTCCGATCACGATTAATTGGGGAAAAAATAATAGAATTTTTTGGGTCGTCTGTACTAAAAGCAGTACCGCTTCTGAGTCTTACCTAATCTTAAATTTAAGGTTAACCTTTACCAATCCATCCAAACCTAACCTTACCTTAAATAGGTATAGTTGTATAGTCAAAATCAAACCAACGCAATCTATCCAATCTCGAAAATTCCCATTTTCATGGGAGCTAAAAATCACGAAAAAATTTGAACTTTGCAACCGCTCAAGATAATTTTAATTAGAAGACGCCATCTTGTTCGGCTTTCAAAGGCACCTCAAATTCATATATCATATACAATTTTCCCATCACGATTAATTGGGGAAAAATAATAATTTTTTTGGGTCGTCTGTACTAAAAGCAGTACCGCTTCTGGCTCAGTTTAATGGTGGTTTTAATGGTGGTTATAACGGTGGTTTTAACGGTGGTTTTAATGGTGGTTATAGTGGAGATTAAACACCAACTGATTAGCCATCTTGTACTAGCTTTATTATCACTTACCCAGTGGTTCGGAACCCACCTAAAATAAAGTTTATTAGATGGTTCTTGTTCAAATTTCCAAGGCGATTCAATTTCATGTATCAAATACAAATTTCCAATAATAATTAATTGGAAAAAAAAAATGTAATGAAATTATTTAATGGTGGAAAGCTAAACCTAGCATGTTTGTGGCATAGCTGTATAATCAATTTAATCTAACATATCCCGAAAATTCCAATTTCCATGAGAGTTATACTGCAAGGTGATTAGAAAAACACTCCTTCCCCCCCTCTATCATAATTCAAGCTGCAAATCAAATTTAATCTATTGTGACCTAGGTAAGTTCAAACTATAATTGAGCCTATACTATATCACAACATATTGCTTATAAGGAAAATCAAGAGTTGAAAAATCACAGAACCAAATCTGCTATTTTATTTTCTTGTTCAGTCTTCTCAAGTAGCCGTTCTTAATGAAACACAGGTTGGTGTGATAATAATGCTATTATTGGTAACTGATGAGATGGTGATTTGAATGATAACCAATGAGATGGGAAATGGGGTATATATCAATACTGGTGGCTGATAAGATAGCTGATATTTCAATCAAATTGGGAAGGTAGAAAATAAAGTATAATGTGAAGACTTATGAATCTTTATACACTCCTCACCTAATATCTGAACAGTGGGGATCTATTATGTCTGGGTGGGGGGAATGACAATGTTAAGGTATATAGCTAATCTTTCAATAGAATTGATTATTAGAACTATTAGAGAGTATCAATATAATATGAAGGCTTGTGAATCCACCTTTTCCACTTCATGTCTGTGAAGACTTCTGATAAACAGTAAGTTGGATAATAATGTTATTGAATTATTGCTTACTGATGAGATGGTAAATCTATTAATTTGAATGATAACCAATTGATTATTAGAACTATTGGAGAGTATCAATATAATATGAAGGCTTGTGAATCCACCCTTTCCCCTTCCCACTTCATGTCAGTGAAGACCTCTGATAAACAGTAAGTTGGATAATAATGTTATTGAATTATTGCTAACTGATGAGATGGTAAATCTATTAATTTGAATGATAACCAATGAGAAATAGGGTATATATCAATATTATTTGTGACTGATAAGATAGTTGATACTTCAATCAAATTGGCAAGATAGGAAATAGAGTATAATGTGAAAGCTTATTCCTCCTCATCCACATCTTACCCAATGTCTGTGAGAATGTTAGGGTATGTATCAATATTATATTATTTGTGGTTGATAAGATGGCTAATATTTTAATTTCAATGATGATTTTACAAGATGGGAAATATATCAATATCATATAGACAAAAAGGCTAATTGAACTGATGATTGATGCATTAATTACATTTTTGTTTGAGGAGATATACTAAAATTCAGGTATACGTTTAATTAAGATGCAAATCTGCACAATCCCCATCTTGTTCAGATAATCAAGTCGGTTCAAATTCAAGCCAGCACTATATAAAGGCTTGCAAACCACATTTTTTATCCAGTCTTCACCGACAACCTGAACAGTAGACACCTCTCTTAATCAGATACAGGTGCATGGAAAAATAATGCTATTAAATCATTGGTAACTGATAAGATGGGTAATATAAGTTGGTGACTGAGGTTGATCTATTAATTTGAATGGTAAACAGTGGGATGAGGATGATCTGCATAGCTGGATATAGCCTATGTTTGTTGATTCCATAGAAATAGCTGTATAATCAATTGGGTACATTCCATAATTCAAATGAATCTTTATATATAACGTTAGTATTATATACAATTTTCTGAATGGAATAAATTTGATTTGATCAGTATTAAATTATTATTGGTGACCAATGAGATCCAATGGATAATTTATTAATTACACCCATAACCAATGAGATGGAAAATGGGATATATATTTGTAGCTGACAGGATAGGTAATCTTTCAATTGAATTGGTAATTAGCAAGATATGAAATAAGAGTATATATATCAATATAAATACTATATAATGTAAAGACTTGTAAATCAACCGCTTTTCCACTTCCCACTTTATGTCTGTGAGGATCTATTATGTCTGGGTGGGAGGAATGATGGTGTTAGGGTATATAACAATATTATTATTGATGAGTGACAAGATTGTAAATCTATTAATTTCAACCATGGGAACAAGATTTTATTTCAATGTAATATTATTGTTGATTAACAAGAAGGTAGCTGGTGGCTGGGGATTTAGTAAATGGTGATATATGTACAAAATGTTAGGGTAGATTAAAATGTAATTTATTAAATTGATTACTGACAAGATGACTAATCTATCAATGATATGATGAGGAAGAGGGTATATTGATATTATATTTTATTAGTGAGCAACAAGATAGTTGATACCCTGTTTGAATTAATAACTGATTGAATTTATAACTGATTAGATGATCAATTATTGAATTTGAATGAATATGGTATGTTATAAATTCTTGATTTTAACTCTTAAATCTGAATAAAACTCAAATATATCTCTGTACTATTGGGCTGTGTTAGTGCTATGCTTTCAATTTATTTTTATTTGTTTTGGAAGAAATCAGTAGTTATATTCAAAGTGGAATTTCCAAGTTCAAATTGGATATAACATAAAATTTACATTTTTCATAGAAAATTTGTGAAGAAAGCATTAGTGGACTGTTATTGTTATGTCTTTAATTGATTGTGTTTTGAATAAATGAATCATTTGGTAACAGAAGATGACTAATCTATTGATTTCATTGATTACTAACAAGATGGAAGGATACTCATTGTTAAAGTTTAAATTTCCCCATTACACCAATAATGTGGGGGCTCTCCACATATTCTATTAATTTCATTGATAACTGATGGCTAATCAATTAATTACACTTGTGGCTGAGGATTTAGTAAATGTTAGGGTAGATTAAAATGTAATTTATTAAATTGATTACAGACAAGATGACTAATCTATCAATTGCATTACCAATTAGGCTACATCAGCAGCTAAAAATTACAAATCTTTCAATTGAATTCAAAGATGGTAGGGTACTTATTTCAGTCCAACTTTTCAAAACTCCCATAACATGTATGAAACCATAATTTCTACATGCTTCTTAATTTATTAATCACATTGATGACTAATGTGAAGGTTAATCTATTAATTTAACTGATAATGTGGTTTGTTGAGGAGATGGGAAATATAGGGTATTACATGTTAAGTGACTGACAAGTTGACAATGTTGAATTGGTTGCTGGATAATCTGTTAAGTACATTAATAACTGAGGAGATGGCAAATAGGTTTACAGAAAATGTTAGGGTGTGTCCATATTGTATTACTGATGACTAGTGTATTAATTACATTGAAGACTGAGGGAATGATATTCTAAATTTTAAGATATATATAATATTATTGGTCACTAGCAAGACCGCAGGATGTTTACAGCTTAAATTCCCAATACACCTATAATGCACGCCTCTATCATTTCCACATGTTTTCTATTTATTTATGGAATTAGTTGTTGATGATATATTAGTTACATTGATTACTGATGATATGGTTGAATATGTATAAATGCTGAATGCTAGGGTATATCATTTATGACTAATATTTTCATTAAATTGGCAACTGATGACTAATCTATTAATTACTTTTTGTGACTGATGAGATGTCATCATCTATCCATGAAAGCAATGAAGAACCAAATTTAAAATTCCATTTTCCTCAATTTATTAACTTAATATCAATAAAAGATGGTACCGTTTGAAGCTCAAATGAAGCCTCCAACAATATTTGATTTTTTCATATAATTTACATTAAAACGAATGGAGGTGTGAATCTCTTGAACAGAGACTTTTCATCTACTGAACTCAACCTTAAACTCCCCTTGGGTCTGGGGGGTACCCCCAGACCCCTTCCCCTACAACCTCCAATCAAGTATATATCAGAGACACAATAGAGATCCAAAATTGGGTATGAAGTTGAGGTACACAACTCACTCAGTCTTGACCATTGAAGAGCTTCCAGGACCCCCCCTTCCCCAAAAATTAATTCAAAATCTAATCTCTACTTGCATACAAAGATACATTTGAGGTAACAAATTCAATTTTAAAATACAACTTTCAATGATAACTATAACTTTCTGTTTCTTTTTGGCTTAAATGTATTATACAATTAAGTGAACAATTAATGTCATTACAACTGAATAATACAATGCATTTTATTGATTTTAGATTCATCATTAGTTCATTTATTATGTAAATGTAGGTTAATGCATTTAGGTGTAGGTGGTTGAACCTAAGATAATTTATGTGGGTTTAGCTACCTACATATACATTTAGATGGGCTCAGGCATGAGGCTCATGCCTGAACCCATCAAAATGTAGATGTAGGTACCTAAACCTAGTTTAATGTATGTGGGTGTAGAAACCTAAACCTGTGTCGGTATGTAGATGTAGGTACCTATACCTAGATCAATGTATGTCCTATGTAGGTGTGTGGGTGTAGGTACCTATGTAGGTGTGTAGGTGTAGGTACCTATGTAGGTGTGTAGGTGTAGGTACCTGCGTAGGTGTGTAGGTGTAGGTACCTGCGTAGGTGTGTAGGTGTAGGTACCTATGTAGGTGTGTAAATGTAGGTACCTAAACCCATGTAAATGTAGATGTGAATTTATTAATCAAAATCATTGGTCTTTTCAAACAGTATTCAACTATGTCAACTTTACACCTGATTTAAGATAAATATTGATATATACTTGAGGAAAGGGGGAAGGGGGGGGTCCTGGAAGCTCTTCAATGGTCAAGACTGAGTGAGTTGTGTACCTCAACTTCATACCCAATTTTGGATCTCTATTGTGTCTCTGATATATACTTGATTGGAGGTTGTAGGGGAAGGGGTCTGGGGGTACCCCCCAGACCCAAGGGGAGTTTAAGGTTGAGTTCAGTAGATGAAAAGTCTCTGTTCAAGAGATTCACACCTCCATTCGTTTTAATGTAAATTATATGAAAAAATCAAATATTGTTGGAGGCTTCATTTGAGCTTCAAACGGTACCATCTTTTATTGATATTAAGTTAATAAATTGAGGAAAATGGAATTTTAAATTTGGTTCTTCATTGCTTTCATGGATAGATGATGACATCTCATCAGTCACAAAAAGTAATTAATAGATTAGTCATCAGTTGCCAATTTAATGAAAATATTAGTCATAAATGATATACCCTAGCATTCAGCATTTATACATATTCAACCATATCATCAGTAATCAATGTAACTAATATATCATCAACAACTAATTCCATAAATAAATAGAAAACATGTGGAAATGATAGAGGCGTGCATTATAGGTGTATTGGGAATTTAAGCTGTAAACATCCTGCGGTCTTGCTAGTGACCAATAATATTATATATATCTTAAAATTTAGAATATCATTCCCTCAGTCTTCAATGTAATTAATACACTAGTCATCAGTAATACAATATGGACACACCCTAACATTTTCTGTAAACCTATTTGCCATCTCCTCAGTTATTAATGTACTTAACAGATTATCCAGCAACCAATTCAACATTGTCAACTTGTCAGTCACTTAACATGTAATACCCTATATTTCCCATCTCCTCAACAAACCACATTATCAGTTAAATTAATAGATTAACCTTCACATTAGTCATCAATGTGATTAATAAATTAAGAAGCATGTAGAAATTATGGTTTCATACATGTTATGGGAGTTTTGAAAAGTTGGACTGAAATAAGTACCCTACCATCTTTGAATTCAATTGAAAGATTTGTAATTTTTAGCTGCTGATGTAGCCTAATTGGTAATGCAATTGATAGATTAGTCATCTTGTCTGTAATCAATTTAATAAATTACATTTTAATCTACCCTAACATTTACTAAATCCTCAGCCACAAGTGTAATTAATTGATTAGCCATCAGTTATCAATGAAATTAATAGAATATGTGGAGAGCCCCCACATTATTGGTGTAATGGGGAAATTTAAACTTTAACAATGAGTATCCTTCCATCTTGTTAGTAATCAATGAAATCAATAGATTAGTCATCTTCTGTTACCAAATGATTCATTTATTCAAAACACAATCAATTAAAGACATAACAATAACAGTCCACTAATGCTTTCTTCACAAATTTTCTATGAAAAATGTAAATTTTATGTTATATCCAATTTGAACTTGGAAATTCCACTTTGAATATAACTACTGATTTCTTCCAAAACAAATAAAAATAAATTGAAAGCATAGCACTAACACAGCCCAATAGTACAGAGATATATTTGAGTTTTATTCAGATTTAAGAGTTAAAATCAAGAATTTATAACATACCATATTCATTCAAATTCAATAATTGATCATCTAATCAGTTATAAATTCAATCAGTTATTAATTCAAACAGGGTATCAACTATCTTGTTGCTCACTAATAAAATATAATATCAATATACCCTCTTCCTCATCATATCATTGATAGATTAGTCATCTTGTCAGTAATCAATTTAATAAATTACATTTTAATCTACCCTAACATTTTGTACATATATCACCATTTACTAAATCCCCAGCCACCAGCTACCTTCTTGTTAATCAACAATAATATTACATTGAAATAAAATCTTGTTCCCATGGTTGAAATTAATAGATTTACAATCTTGTCACTCATCAATAATAATATTGTTATATACCCTAACACCATCATTCCTCCCACCCAGACATAATAGATCCTCACAGACATAAAGTGGGAAGTGGAAAAGCGGTTGATTTACAAGTCTTTACATTATATAGTATTTATATTGATATATATACTCTTATTTCATATCTTGCTAATTACCAATTCAATTGAAAGATTACCTATCCTGTCAGCTACAAATATATATCCCATTTTCCATCTCATTGGTTATGGGTGTAATTAATAAATTATCCATTGGATCTCATTGGTCACCAATAATAATTTAATACTGATCAAATCAAATTTATTCCATTCAGAAAATTGTATATAATACTAACGTTATATATAAAGATTCATTTGAATTATGGAATGTACCCAATTGATTATACAGCTATTTCTATGGAATCAACAAACATAGGCTATATCCAGCTATGCAGATCATCCTCATCCCACTGTTTACCATTCAAATTAATAGATCAACCTCAGTCACCAACTTATATTACCCATCTTATCAGTTACCAATGATTTAATAGCATTATTTTTCCATGCACCTGTATCTGATTAAGAGAGGTGTCTACTGTTCAGGTTGTCGGTGAAGACTGGATAAAAAATGTGGTTTGCAAGCCTTTATATAGTGCTGGCTTGAATTTGAACCGACTTGATTATCTGAACAAGATGGGGATTGTGCAGATTTGCATCTTAATTAAACGTATACCTGAATTTTAGTATATCTCCTCAAACAAAAATGTAATTAATGCATCAATCATCAGTTCAATTAGCCTTTTTGTCTATATGATATTGATATATTTCCCATCTTGTAAAATCATCATTGAAATTAAAATATTAGCCATCTTATCAACCACAAATAATATAATATTGATACATACCCTAACATTCTCACAGACATTGGGTAAGATGTGGATGAGGAGGAATAAGCTTTCACATTATACTCTATTTCCTATCTTGCCAATTTGATTGAAGTATCAACTATCTTATCAGTCACAAATAATATTGATATATACCCTATTTCTCATTGGTTATCATTCAAATTAATAGATTTACCATCTCATCAGTTAGCAATAATTCAATAACATTATTATCCAACTTACTGTTTATCAGAGGTCTTCACTGACATGAAGTGGGAAGGGGAAAGGGTGGATTCACAAGCCTTCATATTATATTGATACTCTCCAATAGTTCTAATAATCAATTGGTTATCATTCAAATTAATAGATTTACCATCTCATCAGTAAGCAATAATTCAATAACATTATTATCCAACTTACTGTTTATCAGAAGTCTTCACAGACATGAAGTGGAAAAGGTGGATTCACAAGCCTTCATATTATATTGATACTCTCTAATAGTTCTAATAATCAATTCTATTGAAAGATTAGCTATATACCTTAACATTGTCATTCCCCCCACCCAGACATAATAGATCCCCACTGTTCAGATATTAGGTGAGGAGTGTATAAAGATTCATAAGTCTTCACATTATACTTTATTTTCTACCTTCCCAATTTGATTGAAATATCAGCTATCTTATCAGCCACCAGTATTGATATATACCCCATTTCCCATCTCATTGGTTATCATTCAAATCACCATCTCATCAGTTACCAATAATAGCATTATTATCACACCAACCTGTGTTTCATTAAGAACGGCTACTTGAGAAGACTGAACAAGAAAATAAAATAGCAGATTTGGTTCTGTGATTTTTCAACTCTTGATTTTCCTTATAAGCAATATGTTGTGATATAGTATAGGCTCAATTATAGTTTGAACTTACCTAGGTCACAATAGATTAAATTTGATTTGCAGCTTGAATTATGATAGAGGGGGGGAAGGAGTGTTTTTCTAATCACCTTGCAGTATAACTCTCATGGAAATTGGAATTTTCGGGATATGTTAGATTAAATTGATTATACAGCTATGCCACAAACATGCTAGGTTTAGCTTTCCACCATTAAATAATTTCATTACATTTTTTTTTTCCAATTAATTATTATTGGAAATTTGTATTTGATACATGAAATTGAATCGCCTTGGAAATTTGAACAAGAACCATCTAATAAACTTTATTTTAGGTGGGTTCCGAACCACTGGGTAAGTGATAATAAAGCTAGTACAAGATGGCTAATCAGTTGGTGTTTAATCTCCACTATAACCACCATTAAAACCACCGTTAAAACCACCGTTATAACCACCATTAAAACCACCATTAAACTGAGCCAGAAGCGGTACTGCTTTTAGTACAGACGACCCAAAAAAATTATTATTTTTCCCCAATTAATCGTGATGGGAAAATTGTATATGATATATGAATTTGAGGTGCCTTTGAAAGCCGAACAAGATGGCGTCTTCTAATTAAAATTATCTTGAGCGGTTGCAAAGTTCAAATTTTTTCGTGATTTTTAGCTCCCATGAAAATGGGAATTTTCGAGATTGGATAGATTGCGTTGGTTTGATTTTGACTATACAACTATACCTATTTAAGGTAAGGTTAGGTTTGGATGGATTGGTAAAGGTTAACCTTAAATTTAAGATTAGGTAAGACTCAGAAGCGGTACTGCTTTTAGTACAGACGACCCAAAAAATTCTATTATTTTTTCCCCAATTAATCGTGATCGGAAAATGGTGTTTGATACATGAATTTGGGGTGCCTTGGAAGGCTGAACAAGATGGCGTCTTCAAATTGAAATTCGCTCCAGGGGTTAAAAAGTTCAAATTTTTTCGTGGTTCGGAACCCACGTGAAAATGGGAATTTTGGAGATCGGATAGATTGCGTTGATTTGACTTTGACTTACCTATTTCAGGTTAGGTTAGGTTTGGATAGGTTGACTCAGGTTAACCTTAAATTTAAGGTTAAAGAAAATTGAGCCCGAACCGGTATTTTCCCCCTACTCCATGATAATATTAATGATAATTAATTTTTTTTTTATTTATTTTTTTTATTTATTTTTTTTTATTTTATTCATCGGAGTGCTTGATACATGCAATTGGAACGCCTTGGTGAGCTACATAAATTTAATTTCAAATGAAAATTTTTAGAATCTGTTTATTTAACCCTCGTTAGTTAATCACCTTTAAAATTTAATCTTCGTTAGTTAACCACCGTTAAAATTTAATCACGGTTAAAATTTAACCACCATTAAAATTCAACTGGGCCGTTAAATTAGGTTTTCCTATGTTAAATTAAGTTAGGTTAAATTTAACGGCCGTTAAAATTTAATCATGGTTAGTTAACCGCCGTTAAACTGGCCCAGAATCGGCAGTCTGCCCTACTTTAATATTAACAAGGCAGATCGTTATGGAACAAGAAATCCAAGAATATAAAATATAATGTGTTGTGTTTTACTGAGCTCCACTTAGCATAAATACGAACGTATTCGAGGTATTGAATCTCATGCCTTGAAGACGAGATTCAATACCTCGAAAACGTTCGGCTGAATGTGAGTACATTTATATATATTCACAATACAAAACTGACTGCAAGTCGTTAATACAACAAAAATTTAATATTTTATATTTCGAATTCGTTTCACAATTTCGCAGGATTTATGTTTTCCAATTTAAAAACGCTTTTTATATTTGATGACTCTTATTTGTTTCTCATTTGAGGACATGATTAAATGAAGGGTCCTGTATTTTTTGTATTTTTATAGCCGGTTGAATTTTGGATTGAATGTTTTAGAAAATGTTTTAGCAAGTTTTCAAGTTCTCATCAGTTTAAAATTGCTTCATATTTGAAAAAATGAAGTTAAAACAAAAAAAAATATTTTTTATCTTTGGTTGAATTTTATTCGCGGCTTTAGCAGATTGTAGGCCTAATATAATAATTATAATAATAATAAAATAATCATAATAAGCGTATGGCTTTTATTGGTGGGGATAGCCTTACGGGTAGTTCCACCACACCGCTTGAGCCATGTCATGGGGAACCTACCATTTCAGGTGAGTTCCGAGCCAACTAATGGTAATAAAGATTATAACATCAAGCCATTGACGCACGGTCACCCATCCTTTGAGTGCTCGTGACTCAACATGGACACAAGGTCTCAGACCTATGTGGGATTCATCTTCCGAGAGAAAGATGATTGTAAAAGGACTCCAGTTAGGTAATTCTCGTTATTGTGATTGAAGATTGGATTAATGCATGAAACTGAAGAAGCTCTACGCCAATAAACGCTTTCGTATAATAGCAACAGTAATGACGTGCCATTCAGCACTAGAGAGAGATGAATAATTAGAATAGCTACTCTGTAGAAACATTCTTTGGATGCCGCAGTTTATTCTAATCGCGATATTTCAATGCAGACGACATAATCAAGTGATGTCTGCTCCTGGGATGACTAGAAAATAATCCAATATTATCTTCCGCTTGTTTACAGAAAATGCAGTAGTTTTCCTCAAAATAGCACCACTAAATCTATTTGATTTCTAATTTTGTATTAGAGGATGCGAACAGCAAAACACACTTTTAGACTGCGATGTAGTCTAGTGGGAGGATCAAACAGCAGCAGCTAGAAGGGCCCTCAAGGTGCATCATTGTAAATTGTTTCCAGTCTCCAGTATCAATAGCGCTAAATATCATTATTAATAGCACTAAATACACTAAATAATCAATATCAATAGCACTAAATGAGTGCTCAAGGATATCAGCTAAGGAGTAAAATGTCTAACACCGTTATAAATATGTTGTGAAAATTAACTTTCTTTCTGGGATAATTTCGTAGCTGTTCTAACAAACAGTAAATGCATTTAAAATGTAATATTCGAGAACAACAATGTTGGGCTGCAAATTGGTTTGAAATTCTATATTCTTTTAATAAACTAGTTGGTTCACCCGCTCTTTGCTACGGGGCTCAAGATATCCCATCGATAATGTTGTTGATAATCCCGTGTTAATTCTGTTGATAATCTTGTTAACGCTATAAATACCGGTATTATTTTCATGGTATTTTGATATAGCAATGAAGTTCTGTTCAAAACAGAAGTAGAAGAGAGAGGAAGAGGAGAACAATGAAAAGAAGATGTAGAAGTAGAATTACAAGAAGGTGACAAAGAGGGAGGAGATGACGAAAAATGTTGGTTAGAAGTAGAAGAGGATGAGGAAGAAGAAGAATGAGGGAGAGGAGGGGGAAGACGAAGATGATGATGGAGAATAAGGAGGAGGAGGTGGAGAAGAAAACGAAGATAATGGTGATGATGATGATGATGATGATGGAGGAGGAGCAGGAGGAGGTGATGACGAAGATGATGATGGAGAATAAAGAGGAGGTGGTGGAGAAGAAGACGAAGATAATGATGATGATGGAGAATAAGAATAATAAGGAGGAGGAGGAGATGACGAAGATAATGATGATGATGATGATGATAATGATGTAGAAGAAGAATAAGATGGAGTTGGTGGAGGCGGTAGAGGGGGTGTCAAGGAAGACGAAGATGATAATGATGATGAATATGATACTGTAATAGAGATAGAAATGAGAAGAGCTGTTACAGAAAATTCTCACATCTTTTTAATATTAAATAGATAATATATAATTTATAGATATATTATAAGATAATGAATAATAATACTAGGAGTTATCACAAACACATTTTTTGAAAACCGTGAAAAACTAGTTTCGGTTGTTACACCATTATCAATCTCAAACTAAAACTAAAGTACAGTGTAGCTTAATATAATTATACTAAACACAGAATGGTACTACTGGCTGAGGGTGAAAGTGCCTCTCATAGGATGATATTCATTGAAGGTCTGTGATTGGCTGAAGGCCCTAACAAGTCACGCCCACTGTATCAAGGAATAATCAGTGTCAAAATCAAGAACCAAAAAGTAACAAACAAGAACAATACACTAGTAAGCTAGAATTTAAAAATTAAAAAAAATAAAATAAAAAGATGAAATGGAGTCAAGTTCAACTGAGAAAAACAAGAAAGTACCGTTATAAAAAGTAACTTGATTTCGTCATAATTCTGGATTACTCTTAAATTACGGTACTTTCTAGTTTATCTCGGTTGACCTTAACTCCATTTCATTCAGCTTCGTTTTTTTATTTTAATGTTTTTACTGTTTAATTCTAGCCTACTTGTATATTGTTCTTTTCTGTTACTTTATGGTTCTTGATTTTGACACTGATTATTCCTGGATTTCTTGTTCCATGACGAACTGCGTTGTTAATATTAACTTTTTATATGAATTCAACGACTTGCAGTCAAATATTCATTAAGAATAAATAAAATTTACTTACTCTGTAGGCCGAGCGCTTTCGAATCTTTGAGATCCGTTTTCAGAGAACGGATCCTCTGAAAACGGATCTCAAAGATTCAAAAGCGCTCGGCCTACAGAGTAAGTAAATTTTATTTATTCTTAATGAATATTTGACTGCAAGTCGTTGAATTCATATAAAAACTGATTATTCCTTGATGTTCCTCCCATCAGTGGGGGCGACTTGTTAGAGCCATCAGCCAATCACAGACCTTCAATGAAGGTTAGCCTATGAGAGGCACTTTCACCCTTAGTCAATAATATCATTCTGTGCTTAGTATATGAATTTAAAGTACTCTGTACTTTAGTTATTACTTTGTAATTTCAATTCAAAGAAATGTCATTGATAATAGACTACCGCTGGTTAATACGCTTTGGAATCCTCATAACATTTTTATTCCAGAATATCGGGTATTCTTGTAAACTTGTAATCTTGCAAGATCCCACGAGACATGAAACGTAATTTTTATTTTGAGGATGAAGCCACATAGGTCTGAGACCTGTACGTGGGTAATGAGTTGGATGATGGTGATTGATGAGTTGGACCTACAGTTTTAGGTGGGTTCCGAACCACCGGGAAGTGATTTTCAGAATTGATTATAGGGTTGCAACAAAACAAACACATGCTATAAAATGGCGTATAACAGATTGGAGCCACGTGAATACCACCATTTCATAGCATGTGTTATATTTTGTGATGGTGACTATCATCGAGTATTCGAGTAAGCAACCTTTTCTTGGATGTGAGGTCTACTGTTCACATGGAACTGTCCTTTCTGTGCTTCCACAGAGGAACATACTAAAAAAGTCACCATCTATGATAATCACCGTCGCAAAATTAAACACAATCACCAGACCTAACCCTTGATTCAATTTGCGTAGTCTATTTCATGTCTGTTTTCCACAATCTCACTCTCCATCACATCACCAAGACTCTGTTTCTATTTTCCTGACAGCTGATTGCTCAAATCAGTTCAGATTTCACATGTTTCATGAATGAATTTATATAACAATATTAATTAAATTTGTACAATTATAATTTATTTATTAATCACTTATTATATTTAATTGAAATATTAGAAACGATTTGTTTCTCTCAAACAAATATGTTATTCTGCCTTATTATACGTACACAACCACTTCAGTCGCGGTCTCGCGAGCCACAATTAATTAAGGATAAATTACACCAGCCAGATAAATTTAATTAAAATATCAGATTATGGTTGTAAACATGTTAATGCCTTCAAGTAATTTGTCATTGTTCAGACGCTCAGCCAGTGGCGGATCCAAGGGGGGGGCAAAGGGGCAATTGCCCCCCCCCCGAGATCCAAGAGAAAAAGAAAAAAACGGCATAAATCTAATAGAAACTAGGACGAAATTATGTAAGCAACAAAAATTGGCTGTTTCCAATTTGTGTCTTCTTACTTTTACTTTTTCTCTTCTTATCTAGATAAGAGATATCAATCAGATATCAATCGAGTGAGTACAGGACATGGCAGCTATACCACATCTGAATGGAGAAGGGTTACTTGCGGAGTGCCACAGGGATCAATTTTAGGCCCAGTTTTGTTTAACCTTTTTATAAATGACCTACCATTCAACATAGACTCCAAAATAATTTTATATGCTGACACTACTGTTCTGGTTAAGGGCAAAGATAATGCAACCGTCCTCTTGAAAGCTCAAGAAATTTTAAAGCGGCTTACCGATTGGTTTCATAGCAGCAGACTGAAGCTGAATGTCTAAAAGACTAATGTTATTAAATTTTCAATGATAAACAATGAATTCAATCATACATTAATGCTATATTCTGGTATGGAATGCAATTCGACAATGGGAACTAAGTTTTTGGGTCTGGAGCTACAGTCAAATTTAAAATGGGATAATGAAATTAAAAGCCTTAGGAAAAAGTTATCCCATGCGGTTTTTGCTTGAAGACTAAGAAATGTTTCGAATAAAAAAAACAGCCTTAGCGGTCTATATCATGGGTATTTTATGTCCCAGGTTCGTTATGGTGTGATATTCTGGGGTGGTAGCAAGGGAAATATCAATGCAATATTCAGATTGCAGAAGAAAGCGTTGCGAATAATTGAAGAATTAAGTGCAAGGCAGTCATGTCGACCGATTTTCAGAAAATTAGGACTGCTTACAATGCCAGCACTGTATTTTTTTTGAGATTGCCGTGTATTCCCATAAGAACCAGAGTAATTATGAAAATAATATAATCGCTCACCCATACAACACAAGACATGGATAGTCAACACTTCGGTACCCCATGCATAGGCTGACTCTGATCGAGAAGGCGCCACACTATTTTTTGGGTATAAAGATTTTAAATTGTTTGCCCAAAGTTTTAAAAGGTTACGGTCAAGACAAATTCGTGAAGGAACTCAGGAAGTTGCTTATTGATGCCTGTCCTTACTCTCTGGCTGAATGATATGGGGTTTTTCGGAGACAAAATGTTGAATAGAATCTGTTTTCTAATATGTTTTTATAGATGAACGAACGCTTGATGAATGGCTGATGAATTAGTTTAGTTGAAGTGAATTGACGTGTCACATGCTGTGCGAGCCTAGCTCGATAGATGCAGCTTAACGTGACTATTAACAAATTTATTTTTATTTTATTTATTTGTTTGTGAGAACTCATTTGAAATTTGATACGTAACAACTTAAAAACTTAATTCATGAGAAAAAATACAATGACATAAATAGATATCAGGTAAAACGGTAAGGAATGCTAATTACCAATACAAATACAAATTTGTACATACATATTGATAAAACAGTGCTATCCATGACAACATTATGAGGGGCACTAAAAAATCTGTCAAAATACACCATTTTCTATTAAAAAATCCAAAAATTTTCCGGGGTGGCCCCCGGACCCCCCTCTTCGGACCCCCCCCCCCCAAACCCCCCGGTGTTTGCCCCCCCCCCGAAATCACCTCCTGGATCCGCTACTGCGCTCAGCTGGTGTAAATTAGCCTAAATTGTGGCTCGCAACCGCGAGTGAAGTGGTTCTGTATAATAAGGGCCTTATGAAGACTCAACCAGATGAGCCCGAGGGCTATCTTGAAATCTGATTCTAAATTCCAATTGCATATGATGGAGAAGCTAATTTTAAAAACCATATTGTTACGGGTTCTATGTCTAAAATAACGCTGGCAACACTTAAATTTATCACTCGCACTTTATTTACACAAATAATCACAAGACTCACTGTTCAGTAATGTCTTACAGAAAAATAAGCAATTAAAAACAGATAAATAAATATTATTCAACTAATAGAGAGTTTTCAATAAACTGTACAAAAATCAATCACTAAAAGTTAAAAGGCCGATCTAATATTAAATAATAACTGTACAATAAACTGTCCAATAATATTCAAAAAGAAACGTCGAAAAAAACAATTAACTTACGTAGCACTAGTCCGTAATACAATAAACACTATTTAGTAGTTCACTGGTATGAATTAAATAGGAAAAAGAATTATCACTAAAGACACAGAGAAAGAATTATCACTATATAGAGACACAATATATAGAACTTTCACAAACTTGTTTATCACGACGAATTTCAAACAAGACTGAACTGATTTACAAAAGTCCACCTCTATTTATATACTTTTTCATAATGGAGATATCTCTAGATTTCTCTACCAACTTCTAAAATAAGCAATCAAGGAAACTCGAACTTTCCACAATATTCCATTAATTTCTTAATAAGACTCCATTAATTTCTAATCAAACAACTAGAACATTCTACAAATTACCAAGTAAACACCATAAAAGTGACAAAAGCAGAGTAATTAATTGCTTAAAAGTAAACATTTACATAGCAGATAACACTGATGAGAACCACTGTTTTCTTCTTTCTTTCTATTCTCTCCAATTTCATATTCGCTATGATATGTTTCCTCTAGAAGAAGGCCTGAGTGCCTTTTTTCTTTCAAATATCGTTTAAATAAAAGCAATTTTGAAAATCATTACACATACATCGCTGGGCATTCCTTGAAGATGCAAAATTTCATAGAATTTGGTCCACGCGTTCAGCAGTAAATGCGTTTCAGACAGACAGACAAATGCGAAACGGCCGACTTGAAACAGAGACCTCTCTTCGTTCGGTAAAAAATGTTCAAAATACTTGTAATGTAAAAATTATATACGGAACAGTAGTTGTCTTTTCTTGTCAGTAATATTCTAAACCTGGCTACAGCGCGACGTGACTATAGTAACTTTCCTTCAAAACTTTCTTCTATTGAGGTCTATTTGTAATAACAGTAAGTAGAAAGCCATTACAAGACAACTATTGACTAATCATAGTTTACCTAAATTCGATTCCGCAATTTGATGGAATTTCAATAATAACTTGCGATATTACTCGTTCAATATTCTTATCGACTAAACAGACTAATTTAAAATGTAGACGTAAATGAAATAAAACAAGAGTTTTCACGATTCGGCACACCAATTTTAAAGTTGACATCATGTTTATTCTTGTACCTATGTCGAATCAAAATTTTATTTCGGCTGTAATAAACTGTTGCTCTCTATGCATGCCCTATAAAAATAACAACATTGCAACTTCTTCGTGGTCTATTATTGCATCTCATAAAAAACGTAATGGGAGTATTTTATTGGGATCTTCTATTATATGAGGGCCACAATAAGGCATTTTCTATTATGAAACCAAAATATATTCTTTATTATCCGGTAGGCTCGCTTCGCTCGCCTAAATCATCCAGCCAGTGAGCCAGGCTCCTTGGAACCCCAGGGGGACAATTTTATACACAACCAGCTTTGCTCACTCGCCTGCCATTGTGAGGGGGAAATTTCCCCAAATTTTCAACTTTTTCGGCCATTAAATCGCCTACATGAGAACGCAAAAGCGCAAAAACGTAAAATTCAAGCGTATTTTGGGGAAAATTTCAAAAACTCTATTTAATTTTTGCCCCTCCTAAATTTAAAATTTTTACTTTGTACTCTTCTAGACAACTGTTTGATAATTTTAAATTTTTATTAGAGATACAAACTCTTTAATTAAATTTCAAGGGCGGCCATAAGGGGGGGCATGACTCCCACAACCGGAAATTTACTGGGGAAAGGGTAGGAAGGAGGGGCAATCTCGTTAAAAAGGTTAAAAAAACCATTCGTGACCCCACTCCCAAAAATCCCAAGATGGGACTGCTTCTGCTTGGATTTGTTTTTGTAGGGAGAAATTTTTTATAATTACCTTCAAAACAACACCGTTTATTTTCTAATCTATTGAGTTTGTTTCGATTAAACTTGTTTTCCATTTTATCCTGCAATAAATTTATTTCTGTCATTCTTTATACAGTTATTTCACTGAAGGAACGTTATTAAATACGGACATTACTCAAAAAGCTCAGCAAGTGAATAATAAGATGAAACTGTCACAACCAAATTTATTAAAACTTTGAGAAACTAGTTTCGGTTGTTACACCATTATCAATCTCAATAAAACTTTGATTAAAAATATGATCAAACATTAAAAAAGTTAGATTGAGATTGATAATGGTGTAACAACCGAAACTAGTTTCTCAAAGTTTTAATAAATGTGGTTGTGACAATTTCGTCTTATTATTCATTATGGATACCTTCCACAATATCACCTTCGCCACTACAAAGAAAGCTCAACAAGTTTTCCTTGAGTTGGGGAAACCTTAACCAGTGGCGGAGCAAGACTGACTTTTCGTTACTTTATTATTCTTTCTACACGTAGATGTCAACTGAAAAACGTATTTCATTTGAAGAAAATTAATAAATAAATAAAGAAAATTATGCCAATTTTTAAAGCGAAGGTTAATTAGATAGTGTACAACATTCTGCTACAAAATTTTAAGTTCCGACACTCGTTTAGGAGAGAGATGATAACAAAAATAAGTGTGACATTATTGATCATAAACTGCAGGTGGAAAGATGTGCCCAATAGAGCAGAAAGTAAGGAGAGAGAAAGAGAGAGGGAGTGAGTGAGAAAAAGAAAGCAAAAGCAAGCGAACAATAAGATAGAAACGGAACAGACGCAGCAGTGAAAGTGTGGAGTAAAGATGAACCCGACAGTACAGTAGTTGGAAATTTGTCAGTTTTTCTGTCCCTCTTTCTCCCCTACTCTCGCACCACTTTCCTCTGACCTACATCTAGATGTCCTTAATCGAATAATTCCATTAAAAATACGTTAGCGGTCTTTTTCTACATCGATCGCCACCCGATCGTACATGTGACAATACTCCAATTTATTATCGTCCCTACACTTGAAACGATTATTTTTTCATCTTCTGCAGAGAAATTATGTTCCCAATAAAAAATTGTTCCCAATTTTTCATCTCTATTGTTCATTTTCACGTACTTATCCTTTTTCTGAATTTATTATGTTTTTTTGAAAAAATGTATTATCTTTCCCTACTAATGTTTCTAATCACTTGAATCCATGTAGATGAATTTCTTAAGTAAAGTTAGAGTTATCTTCCTCATAAAATTACTCTATTGTTTCTTCATGAAGACGCTGCTGAAAATCATTCCCCTTTCCCGAATTACCCAGTTTTTTTTGTGTTCAAAACACAGCTACCTTCAATGTTGGTCCGGGACCAATTTACTTTTTCCGTTTTTTATATGTGTTTCTTACCATCAGGATTCCATTTATTAAAGCTTTTCGATTATATATATGTTGTTTAACATCAAGATTCCTTTTCGATCGTCTCTAAAAGTCTAAAAACCTTAAATGATGGGAGATTCTCAGAGACTGATCCTGTAAAGAGGGTTACAAAAAGAACAGCCTTCTTTATTATTGTTCTAATGTTCAACGTACCTTATTACCAAGTCAAACACTAAATTTTACTTCCATAATTTTTAAAATTGAATTTTTTCAACTGTTACAGTTAAAATATTGCAATTTTTTATTTTTGAAGTTACTTCTTACAAATAGATTACCGTTATAAAGCTTCAGTTTGCAGCGACGCGGATTCAATAACCCGATAAGCCTACCAATGAATTCTTTTCTTTAACTTTATAGTAGGTCCATACGTCAAATCACCATCATCCAACTCATTATCCACGCACAGGTCTCAGACTTATGTAGGCTTCATCCTCCGAAAAATAAGAAAAAGAAAAAAAATTAGTAAGTCACCTCTCACAATTTTGGCGAAATATATGACTTGCTCAAAAAAGGAGTCCGGCTCATAACTTTTTTTGAACTTTATCTTGAATGTTTTTTTTTTTTTTTTTGAGGATGAAGCCCACATAGGTCTGAGACCTGTGCGTGGCTAATGATTTGGATGATGGTGATTGATGAGTTAGACCTACAGTTTTAAGTGGGTTCCGAACCATGTATCCGTGTTTCTGAACATGTATCCGTTTTTAATCATCCATTTTGGGGCCAGCAAAAAAGACACGTTCTCTGCTGTAAAATCACTTCCCGGTGGTTCGAAACCCACCTAAAAATGTAGGTCCAACTCATCAATCACCATCATCCAACTCATTACCCACGCACAGGTCTCAGACCTATGTGGGCTTCATCCTCCAAAAAAAAAAACCATCTACTGCAGCTCAAGTCATCACCAATGGAGGGGTCTTTATCCTGCGATGTTAATACAATAATTCTTGTGAAGTACATGATTATTATTAGATAATAAATATTGTATTCAATGTAGCTCACAAAGCGTACAAATTTTAAAAAAACGTAAGAATATTTTACTAGATTAGATTAAAGGCACAGCTAAGAAATGTGATACTGCTTGCTGCAAGAAAAATCTTTGTCTGCAAACAGGAGATATCAAGTATTACATGCTATCAAACAAGGCAAGAGACAAGAACAAAATTCTGTAAAACCATTGATATTGCTACTCTACTCTATGATATCGAAAATTGGATTCATACAAGAAAAATTAATAGTTTTATTCAAGCTGCAGAGTTGAGGTTCTTGCGAAGTGTGTTTAGTTGTACTAGAACGGACAGAATTAGAAATGATGAAATAAGAAGACCTTTGTCCGTTCCACCTCTACAAAACAAAATATTTCAGAACAGAAAAAACTGGTGCAACCATTTGAATAGGATGCCATATGGTAGAATTCCATTAGAGGTACACAATTACAAACCTATTGGGAAGAGAGATGTGGGAAGACCGAGAAAGAGATAGGTTCAACACACCTAATCCTTGAAGTGAAGATAAGATAATATGCAATTAAGTGGATCTTGCTTGTTCTGATTATTTTCAAAAATTGCAATATTTAGAATCTTGTATTAAATTGAGTTTTGTGTTTCAGGAAAAGAAGTGATGGCTCCGAACGTATCAGGAACACCATCCCCTCTTTTTGGTGTAACACCATTGGCAGGAGCCGAAGTAATTCAAACCAGCAGTATCGCGGCCAAGACTGAGCAACACATACCACACACCAAGTTGACACAACGGCCCAAATATCCATGGAGAATTGTCTGGAGGAACGTAGCTGCCTTTCTCTACCTTCACATAGGCTGTCTCTATGGCTTCTACCTGCTACTTACCACAGCAAAGCTACAAACAGTCATTTGGAGTGAGTGGATCAATAATTTGTCAATAAGTGAGGCCTGATCAGGGAAAATCCAGGGAAGAATTTGGGGATGTTACCTTCCCCTGAAATTCTCAACCGCCACTGAGATAACGGGTGTTTCAAAAGTGACGCAACCCTGAGATTAAATGGCGGAAGTCATGCATAGGGCCGCTTAGCGCAGTTGGTTGGGGCGTCGCAGCCTCAGCCTGCTGTCGTGGGTTCGAATCCCGCTCCTCCGCCTGACATCTATGTGTTATCATTCACCTCATTACCCACGCACAAGTCTCAGACTCATGTGGGCATCATCAGAAATAAAAAAATAAATTTTAAGGTGAATTAATAAAACATATGACATATCACATTGTGGTCTATTCCACATTAAAGATTTCTATTATTTAAAAAACCAAACGAGTTTATACTCAACCACTGATGATGATGCCATGAGCATTGAAACTCGAGTTTGGTTTTTCAAATAATAAAATTTTTTAATTTGGAATAGACAACATCTGTTTTATTCATTCACCTTAATATGGAGAAGTTCCACAACATTTCTGAATCAAGTGTTGATTTTAAAATAAATTTTTCTGTGCTAATCGATATTTAAGCAACATTTAATTCAATGTCAACTATCTGAGGCAATTGGAATGTACTAGTCGAGCATTCCTTTACTCACAGCATTCGCTTCATCAAATCGAGTCAGATCTATATTTTTTTCAAGATAATTATATTCTTGAGATCCTTGGAACTTATCCAGTCTGATTTTTTTCCATAGGGCTCTTTGCATTACGAAGTTTATAACAAAATCCTTGTACAATATAATTGATTGACTTGAAACTCAAACAACATTAATAAGTTTATTTGAAGTCAAATAACAAAGAAAATTCGAAGGAAAGCTGCTTAAAATGTGTTGAAATTAGTACCGCACAAATTTATTTTAAAGTTACAGGGCATCAAATCCAACATCTTACTTCCTAGCATTAATACAAGATTAAATTTTAATTATGAGCATGTTGAATATGTCATATATTATACATTTATACATACCCCATTGGTTGCGGAATTTTTGAAACACTCTAGAATATTACATTACTAGCCCGGAAAGGGGAGAGTCCTGACAAAAGTGCAGTCATGTACGATATATTTGTCATACTAAACAAAAAAGTTACATATTTTTAATCATTGCACATTTTTTTTAAATGATCTAAATCATAACATATTCATATTTCAGAAAACTAGGTTATCCCGGGTCGCACGAATGTGCGACTTTATTAATTTTCTTTTACTCCCTCTTTTTCTTCCTCTTCTTTTTCTTCTTCTTTTCTTTTTCTCCTTCTTCTTTTTCTCTGCGATGTTTTCCATGACGAAATACTTAATGAACAATCTAATATTAAAACTGACACTGTATTTCACTTTTAAATAATGTTTTACTCACATTATATTGGAGATGCTTGAGGAATGCATTTCACTTCTGAAAAGAAGCTTCGTGAGGCTGACGAAGCTTCTTTTCAGAAGTGAAATGCATTCCTCAAGCATCTCCAATATATGTGTGTAAAACATTATTTAAAAGTGAAATACAGTGTCAGTTTTAATATTAGATTCTTCTTTTTCTTCTGCTTCTTCCACTTCTTCTTTTTCTTCTTCTTTTTCTCCTTTACCTTTTTCTTTTTCTTTTTCTCCTTTTTCTTATTCCTCTTCTTTTTCTTCTTCTTCTTCTTCTTCTTCTTCTTCTTTTTCTTCTTCTTTTTCTTTTTCTTCTTCTTTTTCTTTTTCTCCTTCTTTTCTTCTACTTCTTTTTCTCCTCCTTTTTCCTCTTCTTTTTATTCTTATTCTTTTTCTTCCTCTTCTTTTTCTTCTTCTTCCACTTCTTCTTCCTCTTCTTCTTTTTCTTTTTCTTCTGCTTCTTCCACTTCTTCTTTTTCTTTTTCTTCTCCTTCTTCTTTTTCTTCTTCTTCTTTTTCTTCTTCTTTTTCTTCTTCTTCTTCTTCCTCTTTTTCTTCTTTTCTTCTTCTTATTTTTCTTCTTTTTCTTCTTCCTCTTCTTCTTCTTCTTCTTCCTCTTCCTCCACTTCTTCTTCTTTTTCTTCTTCTTCTTCTTCTTCTCCGACTTCTCCTTCTTCCCCTTCTTCTTCTTCTTTTTCTCCTCTTTCTTCTTCTCCTTCGTCTTCTTCATCTTCTCCTCTTCCTTCTCTTTCTTCTTCCCCTTCTTCTTCTTTTCTCTCTCTTTCCTCTTTATCCTATCCTCCCACCCTCTCTCTCTGAATGAACAATGAAAAATAAACTTTTTGTTTCAAAACAGCTGATCATCAAATCATAAGTTGAAATGTGAAAATTTTCAGCTCACCGATCCCTATGTTAAAGCAATGGCAAAAATTGAAACTTTGATCGTTCATTCCTCATGTCCACAATGACTTTTTTCAAAATGTAAGACCTTATCAAACATCTACTCGATGAGATCTTTCAAATGAGACGTGAACGAACAAAATCGGAAGCAGAAACCACGGAGGAGTTGTCATCACAAAAAAACATGTTCGCCTATTTTATGTAAAGATAACATAGGCTGTGCAGCTTTTTTTACTCGTATTTGAAATCATCTGTTTACTTATGTGTTTCAATAAGTAAAATTTTCTGTGCAGTTACGGCAAATCGAGTCATTTTCTACCTACAAAGAGGAAGCAGCTTTTTTGTATAGAATGACGAAAAAGCTTTTTCCTACAACTGCTCGTAAAGTAGTTCTTTACGTACTGAAAACTAATTGTAAAATACCTCTTTACTGCTCCGCAAGCGGTAAAGTACTTTACGCTCGCCAGCTGTTTTCTTTACGCTTCTGTTTTGATTTTGATGTCTTCTCATTGGTTGATCACTGAATCCGTGAAATTCACATAACCTCAAAAAAGGCGAACGCTTACCAAATCCGTGCATGGTCTGTGATGGTACAAACTACAAGCTTTTATTGTGTTGGAATCCAGAACTGCAGTTTTAGGAAAAATATTGTATGCAATTCGCGCGTGAAGCTTCTTTATCGCTCTCGCAAAATTACTGCGCTCCGCTACGCGTCGCGCAGTAAATGTTTTGGCTCGAGCGATAAAGTCGCGCTTCACGCTCTTAATACATAAATAACTATTTCGTGTCTTTCATGGGGTTGAGAACTGTTTTTGGTGTTACATTCCCAATATTTTTTACTTGATATCTTCCTGGCAATTTTTTTAGGTTTTTCGCCTCTGCTCAAAGAAATCTATGACTTTTTCCTCACAATAGATAAGGTTTCAATAACTTAATAACAAACACTTTAATTATAGGTTTTAGAGATTTCACAAAAAACGGCAACAATTTGGAACACTAAATTTGGCACAAAACTTCCTTTAAACTCAATTCAGTGCACCTCGAAGACCGATTTTCTAATTTCTTTTACATTTTTCAAAATTAATGCTCAAATTTCACTTATGGGCACTATTGCTTGTGTTTAGATGCAGAAAGCACGTAGAAAAGCTGATAAAATGATAAACACTATGGTGATAAAATAGATGATATGGTACACCAAAATGTCGTAAGCTAAAGCAAAAGGCTGTTGCTTCTTTATAAATTATATTATGACTGTATCAATAAATAAACAGATTTCATCAACATTACAGCTGCTAATTACCCAGTGTCATATGCGAACTTACTAATTGTGTGTATTGAGCTTTTCCTGTAATACATTAATCTAACTAAACACAAAACTAAGCAGATGGGTAGAGCCGCAAAGTTGAAAAAAATGTAGTTTACTTATAAAAAAACTAAAAATTCACATCATCTGTGCAAAAAATGTTTTTAATTGTGAACTTCTCTTTTTAAACAGATAATCTGTATAGTATAAACACAATATGATATTTCATTCAATTTCCTGATTTTATGACCACTACCATAAGTTATCTATCAGAAAAGAAAAGCTCCAAACTGGATTCCCGGGCACGACAGGGTAAAATGCTAATTGTCAATACTTCCATCATGTAAGGTCTGCTTTATGTTTTCAAAATTCGCAATAACTGTTTTTTCCTCCATTTCTTGTTGTACAGCCCTGTTAATCAGCAGCGCGGGAGCGACGGGAATAACGGCCGGTGCACACAGGCTGTGGGCGCACAAATCGTACCGCGCACGCTGGCCGCTACGTCTGTTGCTGGCCGTTTTCCAGACGCTGGCCTTCCAGAACCACATCTATGAGTGGGTGCGGGACCACCGCGTCCATCACAAGTTCACAGACACTGACGCCGATCCGCACAACTCCAAGCGCGGCTTCTTCTTCTCGCACATCGGCTGGCTCATGGTGCGCAAGCACAGTGACGTCATGACCAAGGGCAAAATGGTCGACATGAGCGATCTGGAAAGGGACTGGGTTGTCATGCTACAGAAAAGGTAATCAGCAGCTAAATTTGTGAAGTAAATTAGAAATCTATTTATTTATTCCAAATCATAGGTGAAATTGGTCTGAAGTCACCCCACCAACAAATAACATCAAAGGATAAAACATACAAAGCTAAAATATAAAACAATACAGCTCACAGAAACACACAATCATGTCAAAAATAATGTTATACATATGAACAGGAACATTAGGGAGGCTAGGAATAATTATCAGCATCAGTGAAAGAATAAGAACAGCGAGATGGAAGTGTAACCTTTAGCAACGAGCAGAATTGTCCTCTATCAGTCTATCATTCTCAGATACACTGGTATTCAGATATTTTAAATATAAGTTATTTTCCTTAAATTATTAAGGCATTATGTTTTATTTCATATTGGTTTACTGTTATGTATAACATAAAGAAAATAAATTTGAATTTGAGATATGCAGGAAGAAGTCTTATCGCCTTGTCATAGCACTTTTCCAAAGCACTCAGTGTTTTTTCTAAGATTTCGTCTTGGAGTGAGTAAATATTTATTTATTCTCAATTAAAATAGACTGCAAGTTGTTAAATTTACCATAAAACGTTAATATTAACACTGCAGATCGTTATTAATCAAGAAATTCAAGAATTTATTTTAAATATTTAAAACCTGACATTTTTATATCCAGATCATTTGGTTGGAACCATTTCTTGGTCATGATAAATGTAACTATGGTACTGTAACTAGTGTAGATTTTTGGAACAAAAATCTCAAAATTTAAAATTATATCAACTCTTTTGGACTTTGATAGTGCTTTGTTAACTTTGAGAAATGAAAAATTAATCTTTTTTTTCTGTAAAAGACTTGAATTATTGTGCTTCAAGGTATAATTTTTAGTGAAACAGACCTAATGTGAGATTTTGACTTAACTTTGAAATGTTGTGAATAGCAGTTTTGAGTAATAGCCTGTTGTATTCACATTTGAATTGTTTCAACAGATTGGTTTCTACTTTATTGCAGATTTGATGTCTAGTGGGATTGGACATCCCATGTATGTTAGGTTAAGTTGGGTTATGTTAGGTTATGCTTTTGATGAATAAATAAATAGGAAGACTCTAATTTGTGAAATTTTATTGTTTACCAGGTTCTATCTGATTGCCGTTCCATTCTTCTGCTTCTTCATTCCGACTTGGGTGCCAGTGCACTTTTGGGGCGAGAAGGCATGGGTCGCCTGGTATGTGGCTGGCATCTTTCGCTACACACTCTCACTGAATTTCACCTGGCTGGTCAACAGTGCTGCACACATATGGGGCACTAAGCCATATGACAAGTAAGCGACACTTTCTTCTCCAAATATTCTTCATTCTTTCATCAGATATTCAATGCTGTAGTCAATATCTGCTATTGCGAAAGTATTCAGTTTAGTAATTAATAGTGCTTTGATGTATTCTGTAATAGTCTGCATAGCTCAGTTTGATTTAAATGAATGTTTACTCACTTAAAATAGGATTGTAACAATATTTAAACATAATAATTTGACAATGAATAATAAGACTTGAAGTTGTCACAACCACATTTATTGAAAACCATGAGATACAATAGTTTCGGTTGTTACACCATTATCAATCTCAAAAAAACTCACGGGTTTGAGATTGATAATGGTGTGGCAACCGAAACTAGTAGCTCTCGGTTTTCAATAAATGTGGCTCTGACAATTTCAAGTCTTATTATTCACTATGGATATCTCCCACAATATCGCCTTCGACAAAGAACCGGTGGTTCGGAAGTCCAACTCATCAATCACCATCATCCAATTCATTACCCAAGCACAGGTCTCAGATCTTTGTGGGCTTCATTCTCCAAAAAACTTGACATCTTTACTGCCAAATCTTAGCTCAAAACAAATATGTATATTTATTGGTCTGTCTCTCATGCAAGCTAGTAATTCATCAGAAATACATGGCAACCTGCTTGGCATATCTGAATATTTGAAATGTTAGAGCAAGAGATGTTGATGTGGAGTCAGCCTAATATTTATCTTATAAATAAAATAATTGTAAGTCAAGTAGGTCTTACCTTTTTGTAATGGGATGAGATGGAAGTTTCTGTTCCATTCTGCATCTCCCAACACAAGACATCAACTGACCATAGACCAATCTACCCACCCCATTAATTAATTACAATTAATTATATTATAAGTAATTATATTAAATACAAGAATGTTATAAGCATCTCAATGTCAACGACAAATGAACTAATTGAAATACTTCTGATCTGATCAACATCTATTGCTTTTTCAAGGACACTATATTTCGAAAGAAAACATTCTATTAAAAATATTCCTTGAATCAGATTTGAGAAATAAGACATATCTTTCCAACTTCAACATAAAAACCATGGTGACATTTCAAAATGAATAAATAATGTAAAAAATTATGTTGTTGAATTGAAAATTCATGGTGAATCTATTCTATTTTCACAGAAACATCACACCCACAGAGAACATAACAGTGGCGATGCTAGCTTTTGGTGAGGGCTGGCACAACTACCATCACGCATTCCCCTACGACTACAAAGCAGCCGAGCTTGGCAACTACAAAATGAACTTTACCACAGCTTTCATTGACTTTTTCGCTAAAATCGGATGGGCCTACGACCTGAAAATGGCCACTCCGGCAATGGTGCAGAGACGCATCCTGAGAACGGGCGATGGGACACACAATAGTGTACAAGGGTCACGCAATAGTGTACAACAGGCCTCAGAGCACGAAGGTGAGGTGTGGGGATGGGATGATAAGGATATGTTGACTGAAGACAAGAAGATGATCCAGATTATAAACAGGGTTGAAGATTAGATTAGATATGCCGCATTCCACTCAATAGAACACTCTAATCAAATAGGTAATAAAGTAGTCTTTCCAACGATTTTTTAAAATTGAACACTTTTGAAGAGAATTTTAATATTTATAGCAGAAATATTTTGAAAAAACCTGATCAAATAGGTATGATCTGGTGGTAATAAAGTAGTTTTTCCAAGGGTCTTGTAAAATTAAACACTTGGAAAGAGAATTTTAATATTCATAGATGAAATATTTTGAAAAAACCCTGATCAAATAGGTATGATCTGGTGGTAATAAAGTAGTTTTTCCAAGGGTCTTGTAAAGTTAAACTCTTGGGAAGAGAATTTTAATATTCATAAAAAATATTTCGAAGGAAAACTAATCAAATATTAGGCTATCTAGTGTTTAAAAAATAATTTTTTCAACAATCTTGTAAAATTAAACATTTTGAAAGAGACTTGTAATATTCATAGAAGAAATATTTCGAGGGAAAGTAATTAAATAGATATGATCGGATGGTGATAAAATATTATCCCCAACAATATTGTAAAATTAAACACTTTTGAAGGGAGTTTTAATATTCATACAAGAAATATTTTAAAGAAAAAGCTTTTTATTGTTGACTTGTAATAGAATTGCTAAGATCAGAAACCATATGAGTCAATTATTTTTCAAAATGGTGTTAACACTGGAATGGACTATAAAATAGTCTGTTCATATTATGGTCAGAAACCACATGAGTCAGATTCATTCTTCACTAAAACTGGGCATTCACCTTCCGATTTGCAGTACGACTTGTGATCCAACCTACAAGGCTAGATCCGATATTGGAACGTGAATGGGCTTGTTGGATAATAGTTGGAAGTGTAGATGGACGACTCGGAACATAGAGGGACGACTGGAAGGTCCGACTTCCGACTGTCGACGGTGTTGGAGCGTGTGTGGGGGAGTCGGATCAAAGTCGTCCAACTTACCTCAGTCAGTGCTTGACCTTCGGGCAACATCGGGCAACTTCGGTTACATTTTTCGGCTCGAGAGCGAAGTTCACACATGATTAGGAATAAAGTTGGATTGCAAGTAGGAGTGTGAGTGGAGTCGACTATCCAACTAGCAGTCCTACTAAGTCGTACTGCAAATCGGAACGTGAATGCCCAGCTTAAGGAATAGCGTTCTGAGAATCTCATGAGTGCAAAAAGCACACGAGTCAATGGGTGGTGTGAATAAAGTTGAGTAAGTTTAACGAATGGACGATAATCAGTGACTGAAGTCGACTGTTGACCTGTTGAGTCGACGGGAGTCCGATAGATGGTGAGAATAAAGTTGAGTAAGTTGAGTGATTGGCTCTGCTGAGTGACTGGAGTCGACTGTTAGCCTGTTGAGTCAACGGGAGTCCGATGGGAAGGCGTGAGAAATAGCTGTGATTGACTCAATTTTTATTCACATGAAATAATAAGAATCTCAAGCACCCAGTCAAAAGTATGAGTTACTCAGCTGATACAACTTTATTCACGTATTTTTGACTTGAGTTGTTTCTGTTCTCAGAAACAAATATCTTGACTCATGTGGTTTCTGATCTCAGCGATTCAATTTTTCTAATTATAATTGGAAAACTAAGAAAGTTTTAGGGCAAAAAAATATCAAGTCCCACTAAAATCAATTTGTAAATAATATTTCGAAATTCTATGATTCCCTAAAAAACAAAATATTTAAATTCATTCAACGAAAAATCCATTTAAAAACAATTCTATAACTTCCTGGAGAACGAATTATTCTTTTTCAACAAATAACCCAATATTAACTTTTTATGTGAATTCAACGACTTGCAGTCAAATTTGACTGCAAGTCGTTGAATTCACATAAAAATTTAATATTAACAACGCAGTTCGTCATGGAACAAGAAATCCAGGAAAATAAACCAATATCTAAGCTCTATAACTATGTGCTTTGATTCCCAGAAGAAAGAATATCCAAAAAATACAGTTTGTAAAAAATATTTAAAAGTTCTATGTTTTCCTCAAGAACGTAATATTCAATTTCAACGAATAATCTAATAATTTATAAACAAAATTATTACGTTTTATTATTCCCTAAAGAGTAGCAACGAGCCCTGTATAATGTAAAAATATAAATTATATATACATATATATAGTTACTGTGTGAATGAATGGCATATCAGATCTATGGAAATTTAGTGTTATGGTATTAGATGACACCTTTTACTGAAAATAATGTGTGAATAGCTAATTATGTTAGATATAACTATATTTTTAGGAGTGCTTTTTATTTATTGCTTGCTGGTTGATGAATATTGACTTTTCTTATGATATTCTCATAGTAACATTTCAATCAAATACCATAGAAAAAACTGATCTAAAAATTATTTTTCACATGAAAAATATAAAGTAATTTCTTGTTTTGATCACTGATAGTTGCCCTCAGTAACATAATTTTTCTGCAGAGTAATCTGAGATTTGAGCTTGTAAGTGTATTTGTGAACTTCTGATTTGTAAGTGGAAATTTAAACTTGTAAGTGTAAGATTTGAACTTGTAAGCATTTTAAACCTATCTTTAGCTTTGAGTATGCAAAAGATAAATTACTTGAAATTACTGTTGTACAGATGAATATGGATGTTCCATAGCTTAAGAAAAATTTCACACATCATCACAATATCAGATCAAAAATGAAATTAATTACTTATACTCCTGTATCGGAACAGAACAAAGTTCAATTGGAAATAGATTTAAGATATCAGAACTGTTAAATTAATTATTGCAATACTTGCAAAATCTTGAATGTAGTTTTTAGTTTTGAGTTTGTTATAATAAAATGTTGATCCTATGTGTTTATTTTGATTTTCAACTATTTCCTATATAGATGGAAATTAATTTTGAAAATTATCAATTTAACTCATCAAATGCACTGAAGATGGAATACGAATATTGACAACAGTAACAAATAGAAATGTGAACATTCGATGAATGCTTATCAAAAAATCTAACCACTGCCAAGATTTGGACCCGGGAACTTCTCTTACCAACTAAACTACAGTCTAATATCGAAACTGTCACTGTATTTCTACTTAAATTATGATTTCTACTCACTTATACTGGAGGGATGCATTCCACTTCTAAAGAGAAGCTTCATCAGCCTCTTCTATTTAGAAGAGAAATGCATCCCTCTAGTATCTCCAGTACAATGAGTAAAAATCATAATTTGAATAGAAATAAAGCGTCCGTTTTCATATTAGATTGTTCATCAAGTATTTCGTCATGGAAAACAAAACAGATAAACTATAGTGGTTCCTCTGAATCATATAATTAATATATGTTACTATATAATAAAGGCTGCATGATTTCTAGGGATCTGATTGACAGCATTAATTTTTTAAATGCAACTTTCCACTCATTAATAGTTGCGAGCGTAGAATAAATGTGATCAATACTCGGTATATTTCCTTGCTAGACATAGAATGAATTACAAGAACTCATACACCAACAGTCCATAGTTCACGCCTCCAAATTATACTACAATCTTCATCAAGGTATGCCACCAAACCGATGTTTTTCCCAATCATTGATTTAGCACCATCAGTTGATAAGCGGCTCTGAAAAATTTCGGAGTTGTTAAATATGAGGTCATGCCAGCAGCTGATAGTAGAGAATCACCAGCCACAATGGTAATATCGAAACTGACTGTATTTCTATTTAAATTATTATGATGTTGAAAATCCATCTTGTTTCCACTAATATGTAATCTAAACTTAAAAAAAAACACTTTTAAATGGAAATTAACTCACGTCATGGCGTCACACGCCATAACGTGAGTCAATTTCCATTTAAAAGTGTTTTTTTTTTAAGTTTAGATTATAAATTATTATTTTTACTCACTTATACTGGAGATTCTGGAATTGGCAACACAGATCGTGTCATGTTGCCAAGTCGTAAGGGCCCTTTCAATACAACTCCCTCCGGTTTTCGAGTGACTTCATTTCATGTATCACAGCAATGTACGAGAACATACTCTCGTATGCACAGAACTAACTGGCAACACCGCAATTTTTCAGAGTCACCTTATTTGGTGGGGTGAACTACAATTAGATTGGTAGATTGAAAGATTTGTTCTGTGAAATGCTCACATTTGAACAGGATCATAAGGGAGGCTGGGAATAATTATGGAGGTGACTAGACTGTGTCAGTATTAATGAACTTAGCCACAGAATAAGGACAGCGAGATAAAAGTAAAGATTGTATTCATATGTATTATCTTGCTGTGCAGAACTGACCTTTTTTTTGAGTCGCGGCGAGTCAGTCTGCAACCAAGCGCCGAAGAAGAACGACATAGTTCGAAACGCGTCCGCCGCGACTCAAAAAAAAGGTCAGTTCTGCACAGCAAGATAATACAAAGGAAAAGTTCTACTGAAGTTCACGAAAAATGGATATCCACAACAATAGTAAAGATTGGTTACCAGTAGCCCTACTCGGCAGTTGCACGACCCTACCAGTTGACCGACCAAAACAAACTTTACGATTTATCCTAACCTAACCTAGCCTGACAATGTTACAAAATGGACGCTTTACTTCTTTCGTAAAATTTTGTTTTCGTAGAGTTCATTTTGGTCGATCAACTGCCGAGTAGGGCTACTGGTAACCCGCCAAAAGAAAAACCTTTAACAAAGAGCAGAATTTATTGTCCTCTATCAGTGATATTTCTCAGATATAATGGCGGCAGGCAATTAAAGTCCTATCGCCATGTAATGGGGTACGGGGTACATAAATAATATAACATGTAAACTATTTGATTACTAAGAGAGCAGTTATTGTCCTTTTCCAAAGCACTGAGTCCATGAGCAGGATAACTCAGAGTGACACTCCGACCTCTTGTTCCATAGGGTAAAGAAATACCTTTATCTGATAAGTAGAAGGTCAAGATCTCAAGAATGTACATGGCTAGAACCTTGAACTGTTGAGAGGTTTAATTTCCTAAAATGGGGCCTACATGTCAATATCCTCACCGGTTACCGATAAGGCTCCTATGAACTCAACCATTGTGATTTATATTTTTTATTATAGGAGGTAAAATAATATTTTTAGAAATCTTTTAAACACGAATTATTTAATTAAAATTATTATAAATAATAAAATATGTACATAATATTTGATTACTAACAGAGCATTTATTGCGCTTCCTGCAGTTTGATGGTAGTAGAGGTTGAGGTTGTACCATGTCTCCCATATCCGGTCTGGAAGTTTCTAGCTCCAGAAATGGATTCCTGCAAATAATCACTACAATAAATTTCTATTCTTCTATTCGATTACCAAGCTCATAATTATTATCAAAATGAACACTTTATTTTGCAAAATGAGATAAATATAGACTACAGCAAAACATGATATACATTTATCTACGGCTACGTTTTAGACTTCACATCGATGTCAATACAGCTTACTTTATTCCATGCATTATCAAAGTAGGGTTAAAATGAATCTATTTTAACACTACTGTCACTTTCAGTATTGGTCTAGACCAATCAGAATTCAGTATTTCTTCAAAACAGTGTTGAAATGAATCAATCAATGTCACATCAGCTGATTTATACATTTCGAAATCAAACTGGACTTCAAATCGGAACCAAACAACAACAAACACACATTCTAGGTTATGTTATGTGTGGTTAGGTTATGTTATGTGTGGGTAAGCTATCTGATTGATTGGTAAGTTAAATGTATCCTGTTAAGCCGCGTCTCCACCAACCGAACATGCTCGGCGAACAGTGTTTGCTGGAATCAGCTGATGTCGCCGAACATTTTTTGGAGTTGGTTTAGTGTGGACGCCTTCTCGAACATTGTGATCGGTCGACACTGTTCGCTCACAGACCGAACATTTCAATTGAACTCACGAACATGTTCGGTTTAATGTTTGATGTTTAATGTTTGCCCGTTTTTTGTATTAGCCAACATTGTTTGGCAGACATGTTCGGTTGGTGGAGACGCGGCTTTATAATTAGTTTATTGTTCTTGCTTTTTCTTTTCTATTCTCTATCTAAAATTTTCTTGTATTTTTCTCATATTATATCTCATAAAATATATTTTTGCCTTCCCAAATTCTGTTAAAAAGTCATGCTCTCACAATTCAGGTCATCAAAAGCTTCTCGTTCTTTTACGCAGCATAAAAAATATATAAAGATACCTTTGTCAACTCACAGCTAGCACACAAGCATTAGACTTATGCTAGCTTTTATCTCAGTTGTGGATTAAAAGCAGCCATAATACAATTATTGCAAAACTACTATTATCCATCAGTTGAGATGTTATTTTCTTTGTAGTGGTGAAGGTGATATTGTAGAAGATATCCATAATGAATATTAAGACGAAGTTGTCACAACCACATTTATTAAACGAATAAATGTGGTTGTAACAACTCCAAGTCTTATCATTCATTAAAATTATTATTATATGAGCTACCTGCCATCAAAAGTAAAAACTTTGATTGGTCGGGATTCAATCAAATGAGAAATGAATTCATAGTGATAGACAAAACATGTAGAAGCCTACCTCTAGAACTTTTGTGTGGATCTCAGACTTCAACCTGAGCATTCGTTCTTGTTCTTCCAATGGAAAATGATTGATTTGAAGATTTATTCGATCCAACATCAATGAATTAGGTGGGAACTTTTCAACCAACTTGGCTAATGAGTGAGATTGGCCATATGCTGCAAAACAGACCCAATACTTGAGGAGCTGACATGATGTGCTACCAAAATCCAAAACAATAGAGTTCAATAAGACAATCTTAATAAAAAACGAGGTAATTGTGCCGCAGATGTTAGCCAGAAAAAAATCACTTGAAACCCTTACCAAATTGTAGTATTATGTCTCCTGATCACAATTATCAAGTTTTTAATTGTCGGTCTCAATTAATTAATTATTCAATATTGAAAACGTACTCTCGAACAGATCCCCAAAATGATTATATTAAGCAATTAACTTGAATTAAGTGTTGAGAATGCATGAATCATTGCAACACAATAATTTGCATTCTAGTTTATGAATTATTTACTCATAAAATTTATCTAGTTAATAATAATAGCATTTTCATAATCATCTTATCAGGTGATGCATTGCACACACTTGCACAAACTGTTTTATGGTAAAATAAATTCAATAAAAATTTATTAAATAGTTGAGTAGATAGCAAAATAGATTCAATACATAAGAAATGACACAATTTGTAGACATAATCTGAAGCAATAAAGTACAATACGACAATAATATTCGAAGAACTTTTCACAAAAACGCCCTGTGTTCGAGCTATAAGCACAACTGAAAAAATGTATATTTACCTCACCACTTCCTATTAGTGACACCGGTTTTTCACAGGAAAAGATTATATGTTGTTCATTAGGCCCAATACTACACATTTTCGAAGAACTTGGAACTGCATGATTGAGTACCTGACATTTTCCTATTTTTACTGGACTATTAATTATTCTTAGTCTGTAGCCTACTCATTATTCTAATAAAAAAAACAGGTCGAATTGATAACCTCCTTCTGTTTTGTTAGTCGGTTAAAAATCACATTGAATAGCAATTTTAGAAGTAGACAAATAAAAACAATAAGATGAATGAAATATTTGTGATTATATAAGATCTAGGCAATACGTACACTGAGCGTTCTCCAGGCGTCAAGAATAGATCAATGTCTGTAGGTAATAATATGCGTATGGCTTTCATTGGTAGGGAGACCCTTATGGACAGTCACACCTTCCCGTTTTAAGCCTTGTTATGAGGAAAATGGTGGACTTACTATTTTAGATGGGTTCCGAACCACCGGGTACGTGATTGGCACAGACAATGATCATGAGTCGACATCACGCCTGACGCCTGTGACGCTTGGCGAACGCTCCGAACACGGTCATATGGCTTACATACCGGTGTGTTTTTACCGGTATGTAAACCGGCGGGTTTACATATGGTGTATTTAACTTCAATATGGTACACATACCCAGGGCTTAATTTCAGCCGGAGCACACCGGAGCGGAGCTCCGGTACCTTTTAAGACTAAATCGATAATAAAATCATTTATTTTAAACCAGATCTGAACTAGATGGTTATTTTGTCATTTTAATATTATGCAATATTATATGTGCATTACTAGCCATGCTCAAATGCGTTTAAAATGCACCAATCAAAGTGTAATTTTTCCAGGGGAGGATCTTCCATACCCCTCGGACCCCCCGGTAAGTCATAGCTCCGGTACTTCTCAATTTAGAAATTAAGCCCTGCACATACCTGTTCCACAAGCAACTATTCTGCTAGCTATTCCTGATTGTAAAGCTTCTTTACTTCTGATTGCTCGTGCTGTTAGAATCCAATCCATTGCTCTAACTTTGCCAACCAAAGCTTCTAACCTTCTAACACCGTTTTCAGAGACTGAAACGCCTGAAAGCAACATAATTACATACTTTAGAAACATAGTGATTTCATCAGACATTAAAAATTGTTTACAAAAAATTCTTATAATCACCTAATCATCTCAGACTCAAGTCGGATGATACCCACATGAGTCTGAGACTTTTGAGTAGGTGATGAGGCGAATTATTACACAAAATATCCAAGGCTTTGAATTCGTGATCGCAGGAGTAGCAGCCAGCCAGAGTCTTATCAGAGACAAGCGCTCCAACCGACTGCGCCACTTACCAAGGAATCATACACAATAAATATATAATGAGCAGAACTGTGTTACTGGGCGTATCTCATGGTTTAGTACAGCAACCAAAGGTGCTTAGTGGAGTAAAAGGACGCCCGGCCACCAAATGCTGTACTGTGCTGAGCTTCGCTTTGTCACAGGGGCTTGACAACCGAAAGCGACGCAAAGCTGAGCTACTCAGCACTCATGAGAGGGAAGAGAATGGTGGGAGAAGCTGTATAAAGCTACAAAACCGGACTTCGGCCAGTGTAAATTGTTTCAAATAAATTCAAAATTTAGTCTTACTTAAAAATTATAACCAAATAGTATTGGGGAAAAGGTTTTGTTTGGAAAATTTTGTAAAAAATTTGAAAAAGGGTCAAAATTTAGTTGTTTTTCAAGATGGCGGAAGAAGCAAGGAAGAGATGACGAAGACTCAGGGTTATTATTATTTTCCTGAATTTATTGTTCCATAGCGATCTGCGTTGTTAATATTAACTTTTAATGGAAAATTTCATTACCATTGACTTACAGTAATTTTAATTGAGAATAAATAATATTTTTACTCACTTTTGGCCAAAAAATAAACAAAACATCCTCAATGAATAATTAAATTTCAAATCACAAAAACTTTTCGATCACATTCTACAAAAACCACAATAATTCTTCTAACCAAAAACCGACATGCCGACACGCCTTTGAAGATGAGTCTCCATGACTCGAAAACGTTTGGCCAAAAGTGAGTGAAAATGTTATTTATTCTCAATTAGAATTGACTTTTGCTTGAATTTTCAAATTTTGTTGAAAGAACAAATGGCCTATAAAATCTATGTAATATAAAACCTAACCTTTATATCATAAACTAGCTTAAATTTTTTTTACCTACTCATCTGTGACAACGTAGGGGAGGAAATAAGTGAATAGAGAAGGAAAATTGAAATCAAATGAATGGAAAAGCTCCAAGTACTCATAAATGTTCATATGAAATATGAGACAATATTAAATAGAGAAAGGAAGTGTATCGATGTGAAAGCTCCAAGTACTCATAAATGTTCATATGAAATATGAGACAATATTAAATAGAGAAAGGAAGTGTATCGATGTGAAAGTTTTTGTGTGCTCATATAATATCTACTTTATTCAATCTTTTAAACCTCAACTCATTGCTAGCGATCAGACATTTTGTCTATGCTAGCAATGCCATTAAGATAAGACAAACTAGAAATCTTAAGTATTTTATTTTATTCATAAAAATTTTTGTAAAATTATTCTGATTTGTATTTCTTTTACAAGTGCTTATTGTAAAAAAAAAATGTTTTTAAAATGGCAATAAACTGAATTGAACTGAATTGAATTGAACTCCAAGTCGTTGAATTTACCATTAAAAGTTATTATTATCTTCTTATCATACTAAACAACACGATCCAAGTATCTGAACTAACTGGTTTAATGTCCACTGAACTACTCTAGTGAATTGACAACTTAAACAAATGCTTTCTTTACAAATTTTCAACTAGAAATCCAAAGGGATACCAAAACCGGTTTACAAACAGGTTATGTCCAAGATTAACCAAAACTTTTTGAAAGTACAATAATTACCAATTTTTCCCAAAACAAAAATGTTAATTTAGAAGTTCACTTTGAAAACGAAGCACTTATTTTGACACAATTACAGTGTAATAGACATAATTTTGAATTTTGTTTGAGATTATTGGAACATAAATTCAAATTCAACCTTGAAGGGCTGATAAAATTGGTTTGTTTACCTTTTAAAAATTCTGTTGTAAATGCAAGTTTATGATCGTCATTAATATCGACACTATCCAACAGTTCAAGAAAACCATTAAAGATAATGTATAGTGTTGGTAATACGTAACTATTGACTTTGTTTTGTACTGCATTCCTACTAACAGTCTCATTCCTACTAACGAGAATATTGGAACTAATAGTAGTCTAAGTCATTGGTTCCCAAAGTGGTCCATGTAGACCCCCTGGGGTTCACGGGGATCTGCCAGGGGTCCACGATAGCGAATGTCTAGATCGGGTATATAGTCCTACTTGCATAATACTGTTTTATAAATGCTGTCAGTAGTAGGAGGTCTACTTTACCAGCTATCAAAAGGACATTTAAACTGATGAATTAAGAAAAAAATAATTACATTTATGCAGGGGGTCCACCTAAAACCGAAAATTACGGCAAGGGGCCCATGAGGCAAAAAAGTTTGGGAACCACTGGTCTAAGCCATAATCTAAGAAACTCACACTAACGGATGACTCACCCAGTCTTCTATTGAAATAGCCAAAAATGGCGGTTTCTTCTACAACTCTCAGATCGCACCACAGGGCCAGATCGAATCCTTCCCCAACAGCAAAACCATTAATAGCCGCTATCAATGGCTTCTTCGAGAACTCATCCAACAATCTCTTGAAAAAATAACAGTAAATCAAATTAGTCAAAACATAATTATTCGAAATGAAGTAGAATAGAAAAGCAAAATCTGAGACAGCTGGATGAAACAATAATCATTAATAGCTTACTGCTCAACCTATACTCAACACAATTAACGTTTTTGTAGAATATGGTTATTTATTGATTTCCATAAGCTAATAAAGCCTCGATGACACCTTGAGGAGGTGATCGAGGAGAAGGAGAATAAGGAGGCGGAGTAGGAGGGGGAAGAGGAAGAGGAGGGGAAAGAGGAAGAGGAGGGGAAAGAGGAAGAGGAGGGGAAAGAGGAAGAGGAGGGGAAAGAGGAAGAGGAGGGGAAAGAGGAAGAGGAGGGGAAAGAGGAAGAGGAGGGGAAAGAGGAAGAGGAGGGGAAAGAGGAAGAGGAGGGGAAAGAGGAAGAGGAGGGGAAAGAGGAAGAGGAGGGGAAAGAGGGAATGGATGAAGGGACGGATGACGGTGAAGTGGTGGTGGAGGAGTGGGAGGAGGGAGTAGTTGGTGGAAGAGGAAGTGGAAGTGGCAAAAGAGGGGGTGGATGAAGGGCTAGAAGAGAATGAAGAGGAAGAGGGAGAAAAAAGAGACTATTAAATTTGTCGATAAGTTGAGATCCAGATTAAATTAAATCGGGCAACCTGCTAGTTTCCAGATGGCTTTTTTCAAATGATGCCCACATGAGACTTGTGCGAGGGTAATGAGGTGAATGATTGCACAAAATATCCAAGGCTGAACGAGAATCGAACTCGTGACCGCAGGAGCAGCCAGTGTTATCAGAGACAAGCGCTCCAACCGACTACGGCACCACAGTTTTTGTTATGAGTTGAGTAAGTTTTGCATATGAAAGTACGTTTAAAGCTTACCAAGTCATAAAACTTCTTAAGGAATGAAGAATCGTTAGCCAGCTCATTGCAGTCCAGCCCAGAGCAAAAATTACCACCTTCTCCACATAAAACGGCAATATTCGATTTTTCATCACTATTAAATGTGTTCAAAGCTTCTTTTAATTTGACCGCTGTCCGAAAATCCAAACAGTTTCTCTTATCAGGTCGGTTGATATGTATAATTGTAACTGATCCTAATTTTATTGAAAATACAACATCTGAAAAACGAAAACCAAACATACATAATAATCAACAATTGAGTTGTGAATTCTTCAAAACACTTTTGGATATTGTCACTATTGTTATCTCAGCTATTAGAGTAGGATATAACGTTTTATATTTCAATTGATTCAAGCACCTAATCAAATTTAAAAAACTTCAAATATGAATAAAAAGAACAAATATTAATTTTCTCAAAAAGTAGACCTAATCAAGATTTCTTGCTCAATCTCGCACAATCATTATTGAATAAAAAGTTGACGTTGGAGTTGTTTGGATATTATCGTATAATGAGTTGTATTTTTTTAAATGTATAAATTTTATATTGTGTAAATTGTAACCTGCATGAGAAAGAGTGTTTATTTTTATCAAAATGGAAAAAATTCTCAACTTTGACTAACTGTACCCATTCTAACTTTACCAATAGAGCTAGATGTTGATGTTATATTTATCCTGAGCTACCCCATCATACATAATTAAATACAACTCATTCGTTTGGAAGATGGAATTATATTTATTAACACATTTTTAAACACAAACTAACGATGAATATAGCGCGCTTTGTTTTGAAAGCTACAAAGAGCATTAAAACTACATCATCTGATTATTCTACTAAAAAGGAAATATTATTGTGGCTAGATCAAGCCAAATTTATTCTGAAAAATTCATATGTATGAAATAGTAAAATGGATGAATAAAATATACAGCTATGAGCAGAAGCATACTTTGCGTATTATTCACATGAGAAGGTTGTATCAAATTTCCGTAATTAGCATTCAAAAATCCAGGTAAGCTAAAACAAAGGTAATAAAAGCTCAACAACAAAGGTAAAAGGAAACGTACCTTTTAGTGTTTTACTTTCTCCATCCTCACTATTAAAAGTACTGAATAACGTTTTACTTGAATGTTTACATTCCTTAAATGTTCTTAACGTTCTCTGCAAGTGAGCAGAGTGGCAGCCAGTGAGTATTCTCGGCAAGATCATTTTACAGAGTATCAAAACTAGATGGGTAACACCTGAAACAATTTAAAACAAAACATTCATTAGAGAAACATTCATTTATTATCATTTAGTGAAGTTGTAGTGAAGTGAGAGAAAATTATATTAATTATCAACTATTAGGATCAGAAATGGAAGGTTTTGGCTTTCAACCGTTCTCATGGTCAAACAGAGGAGTTTCAAGGAAATAAAAAAACTAGCTTGTGATGATCATTGAAATACTGAAAGAATAAAAGTAAGAGGCTACAGTAATGCAAGTAATTACAGCACGGCCCATATCTCCAGAATTACAATTTTAAATGATATAAAATTACCATTGCTTTAAAATGAAAAAAGAGATGAATATGTCGGGGAAGCACCTTAGTTAAACTTCACTTTTGAGTTATTAAATACAATTTTCAAATCCCAACTTTATGATTATGCTGGTAATGTTAGACGCGCACGCATATGTCGTATATCAATCAATTGTACATTGTATATAAGCATTATGCATTGATGTTGTTATGCATTTGTTACTTAGGTAACTTATATTTTTTGCAATCTTATCTTATCTAGAATGTAAAAAGTGAATAATTTTTCACTTTGAATACCAACCATAACCTTATTCGTGTAAATGTAAACAAATAGATCCACTGCCTTCTGTAGTAGACAGACTACGTAGCTGCTCACTATCAAGATCAGCTGTGAAACGAAAACTGTCTGTCAGTGTGTCAGTTTTTATTAGGTTAATTGGAAGGAAGTAGAAATTTGTCTCTTAATTCGTTGTAATTATTTAAATTCATTAATATCCCTCTTGTACCATTTCTAAGGAAATATCAAGTTGATAGTTCTTGTTTTTTTTCGTTTTACTTTGAAGAATTGTGAACTAACATGCACTGGGCAGGTTTGTGTACTTCATTTCACTACAATTTTATTCAAATAATTCTGCAATTTTTTAAATAACTAAGCCATTTCTTTTTTGAATACAATATTGGTATTTTCTTGTCATATTTATTTTCTTGTAGTTACGATCTTTGTCTAATTTCGAGAATATCTCGTTTACTAGATAGTATTTTTTGGCTTGAAAGTTTCCATCAAAATTTGATATTATTTACGGATCAACGAGAATCAAGCAGTTCAGTTTGAAGAATCTTGAGCTATGCACTGGGCAAGTTTGTTGATAAATTTTTAGGTGTGATTTTCGTTTATTTTTCTTTACCTTCTATCACATATTCAAGTTCGTATCAGGTGAAACCTCAATTTGTTTACGTGAATTACTGTTTCGAGTTTCGATAGATTCAAACTTTTTCAACAACTGGGACCGTGGGGCTGACATGATTTACAAGCACGGAAGCACATTCTTTAATTAATTGGCTATACTGTAGTTAATTTCTTATGGAAATTTAGGTATTAGTTACCTTTATTAACATATCCTCTTTGTAAGTCAAGTTATTTGAATCTGTAGATATTACTTGAGTAGATTTAAAAAAACGTTCAATGAAAATACTTGTTGAAATGAAAAATGATGGGAGGCAAATCAGGAATATTTATAGATTTGCAGTTTCCTGTTAATGAAGCAAATTAATTCAAAACAGTACCTTAATCATTACCTACCATGTGGCAATCACCAAACATAAAGAACCAATAAGAATGAACAAACATAAATACAAAAAAAGAATGTACGGTAGGATTCAAAGAAGAATCTGACAGCAATTTATTATCATTATTTTTCTTATTGTTAATAAGTGATTTTTTGTGCGAACCTATTTCAAAAATTTTTCTTCTCCCTTTTTTTCAGAAGTAAGAGATCTCTTTAGAACTTGGCGCGAAGAAAATGTTAGAAAAAGTCAAGATGTTATCAACTTATGGGAGTTCACTCTACAGCCAAAATCACACAAACTAGGAGATGAAAGTTCGTATTAATCATCACCGTATTCATATCACTCAGTATTTATTGAAATGAGAATTATTGCATTTTTTACTCACAATATATTATATAAACTTCTGTATGCTATCCTCTGTTGACGAAAGTAGCGCTGGGGAATTAGGAATTAGGGAGGAGAAAAGATAGAAGGAGAAGCGGGATGAGAGAAAAAAGAATTTTTTTTAGTAATACGGTAATAATACGTTCTAGATATCCTGCTAGTTGAATTATAATTTTATTAGTATTTTTTTGTTATATTGTGGCAGCTATCCATGTCGAATAATACAGATGTTAGGGAAGTGATAGCCGTTAGCAGGTAAACGATAAACAACGCTCTCCTGGGCTTTCTATGTAAGGGTGAATGATTGGATTGGCCAACAAAAAGACTGTTCTCTACTGTAAAATCACTTCCCGGTGGTTCGGAATCCACCTAAAATTGTCGGTCCACCATGTTTCCAATAACATGGCTTAAACGGCGAGATGGAACTGCCCGTAAGGGTCTCCCCATCAATAAAAGCCATGCGCATTTACTTTAATACAGATGTTGTTTCAACCAATAAATCAATTAACATTCTAGATACTAAAGTATCTCTCTATCAAACAGTTTGATAGAGATTAACAATGACGTGACTGTTGACACTATAGTATCTCGAATGTCAATTAATTTAGTGGTTGTGACAACATCGGGTATTATTTTTTTTTAATAATTTTACCAATAGTCCAGAGAAATTGTTTATCGGTTACAAGGGTGATAAGACCCTATCCAATATCCATGTGATAAGTTTTGCTTATTCAGGGCCGTATGCACAATAATCGTTTAAACTGGGTTTAATCTAACCTCGTTTACCCTGAACGACAGTTTAAACTGGATGCTCAACAGAAATGAAAGAAACGTTTAGTTTAAACGGCCTTTCAGAAGCACGGCGATGAGTTGACTAACCTGACTTCCCACAAGTGCATGCAAAATATTGAATTTACAGATTCTTCTTTACAGATGCTTGTTCTTTACCTGAACACGCTAGGAGAAAGTTATTAAAAATAAAAAATAGAACAGTTTTGTTGTATAGTTTATTAGTTTTCAGTCTATAGTATTTTATTATTTCTAGAACTTCATAAGCGGTATATTTGTGTAGATGAAATCGGTTAAAAACTCAACTTCATCCCATTTGAAAAAATGATCTATCCTCATACGAATATTTTTTCTTAGCCATCGTCTTTCCATAGCATCCATAAATTCTAATTCTAATAATAAATTATATATTAGTATTACTGAGGAAATAATTTCACTATATAATACACCAACCGAAAAACTATATCATGTGATATGTGAAACAATATTGATAAATAATTACTTCATTTCGCTTGGTACCATAAACTTAATTAGATTAGGACTAATGATGGCTTGGACGCAGGAAGTAGCTCAGAAGTGTGCTAGATAGTATACACACTCCCCTGTGCAGCCAGATCCTGTGTAAAGGTGGGAGTGGACTGTCAAGCATAGAGCTTCAGAATTCGTTTCGGTGGGCTTGGAATACTGATACAATTCTGTTAGCTCAGTGAGGAAAGCAATCACAAACTACCTCACTCCTCGTTTGTGTAGTACGCTCTTCAGACTAAAACATAACGCTAAGGTCTGAAGAGTCACCTACAGTCGTATCGGCTATGGTACTATATACATACATACCGTACATACATTAGGACTATAATCGCTTATTAAACGTCTCTTGCTGGTTTAACCCACCAAATCTGGACGTTTACGCTAAACTCAGTTTAAACTAGGTTAAAGAGTTAAGATCGTATTAAGCATACGAATCTACAGTTTAAACCAAGTTGAAACTATCCACATGCTAAACTCAGTTTAAACGCTTATTGTGCCTTAGTACGGGCCTTAGTTCTTCATTCTTGACTATTAATTTATCAGTTAATGCAACAGTAGTTATTGTTACAGTAATAATTATTATTAAGGGCCCGACAGGGCGTTGTTGTAACGAAATTTGAGAGTTTTTTCCGCATTGGAGTATTTTTTCTCAGTTTAATTATTTATTTGTGGAAAGAATATGTAACCATTCCAACGAATCTTGTATAAGCTGACAGGAGAGCCTGTTTTTTATACTGTAAAGTGCCTCTTGTATGTGGTCAATAAGGGAATTATATGTATGATCGTGTGGTATAATGAGTTGTACGATACGTTGTAACGTAATTTGTTACAGAATACCAAGTTCTGGAACAGGTGTGCGTGGCTGCCCTGGATTGTAATCGTATGGACATTGCCAATGAATGCCTACATCTGCTCTCATCCCAGTTTCCGGGCAGTTTACGAATTCACCGTCTTCAAGCGTTGAAACTGGAAGCTCAAGAACGGTAGATAACATAATATTATTTCAGATTTCTATAAATATATGACTGGAGCCCCTCTACAGATGGATAGAATGATCGGGAGTTATTGGCATCACTATGCATCGGATCGTGTCAAAGATGTAAAATACACATAATTAAAATGGAAAACACCAAGTCTTGGATACCAAATTCACAAGCTCTCCAAGTCTAATGATGATGTCTAAATGCTCCTGTCCAATATGGAAATTCCAGGAACTCTTTCACATTATGAAATGGGTTCAATTGAGCCATTTGAAGATCTTTTTGAATTCATTAAGGTCACAATCATTCAAATAATGGGACAATTAGTTAATAAGTCTTATCCTTATTACAAGGGAACTGAACATCGACTTCTCAAAGCTGACAAAAGATACAGATCATGTCTTATATTAAAATCATGTTTCCAGTCTGCGCTGATGCTCCTGCAGAGACTTGAAGTTAAAAATGAGAATACAGGTCAACCTCTGAAAATTCTAAGCTCAATGAATAGCTGTTTACAATGTGCATTTCTCTCAGCTCTATACGTAATTCTGACTGCCTCTTCTGTATCAGTAAGACTTCATGAGTTTTGGTGTAGTTACCTCAGAAAATCAGACCAAAATGATATTTTACCCGGTGGTTCGGAACCCAACTAAAATAGGTCCACCATAGGTTCCCCATAACATGGCTCAAACGGTGTGGTGGAACCCGTAAGAGTCTCCCCACCAATAAAAGCCATACGGTTAGTATTATTATCAGACCATGATATTACAAACTTAAATTAATGTAAACTCTCCTAATGCATCACTTGTGTTCCTATCATTTTAAATAGTCATATTAAATTCTTCGCAAAGATCTATATATTTTCCTGTGTATCGCTTCATATTTAATTTCAGTTTATGAAGTATGATTTGTTCCTCCTTGAAACCTCTATCTGTATAAACAGTCATCTGTTGTAAAGTACCGGTACTGTGAATCCTGATCATTTGTTTTACAGTTACGACGAAGCTCTTGAACTGTTGGATTCGATTATAGTGAGAGATGAGACCCAGGGCGCTCCGCGCAAACGAAAGGTGGCCATTTTGAAATCTAGAGGCAGAAATTTGGATGCCATCAAAGAGTTGACTGAATATTTGAAACGGTTAGTACAATGCTGTAATATAATCTATATAATAAGAGAGAATACATTTGTGTTATTGTCTTACGAATTTCACAAAAACGGCATCGATTTGGAACACTAAATGTAGCACATAGCTAGGATCTATTTATTCACTGTACATTGGATTATTAAGGACCCGACTGGGCTTTATTTAAATCGTGTCGTTGTACGTCAGTCGGTGCCCTAGCGCTTGAAAGAAAGATTCTAGATTCTAAACTTGGTATGTTGCTTCCTCATAGTCCAAGTGAGATCGCTATTGATTTTGGAGTTTGGGGTCGAATATAAAAATAGTTATGCATAAAATAGATTTACACTATAGGCTCTAGGTTAGTTTGGGCTAGAACATAGGCAACTGTTGTCAAAAAATTGGAAATTACGAAGGCTGATGTTCAGCTAATATCATCAACTTACATTTTTTACAGTACAAACGTTGATGTTTACATTTTTTATTGTGTTGAAATTTTTTCTTAAATTATTTTAAATCGGCTAATAAAAAAATATTGATGCATGTTATATTATGAGATCTGTTGAGCAAGGAGAAGGAGAAGAAAACAAAACGCTTCTCCAAGAACAGCCAATGTTATTATTTTGTTAATTAGGAAGCATAAGATATTTATAGAAACCGAAGCAGTTGAATGGCAAGGTTAGTGCCTCAGTCACCTTGGGTGAATGGTGTGTATGCCTACGCAGCATAAACACATGCCATGACGTCAGCACATGACATCAGCACAATTAATTGATATTAATGGGGTGGTGATTGGTCATGCGGTGAGCGTGGTGTTCAAGTGGTCGTGATGTTCAGTCACGACCGCTCAAGACTGCGCTTGGATGGGTGACCGTGCTTCAATGACTTGATGTTATAAGCTTTATTATCACTTACCCGGTGGTTCGGAACCCACCTAAAATAGTAGGTCCACCATGTTCCCCGTAACATGGCATAAACGGCGAGGTGGAACTACCCGTAAGGGTCTCCCCACCATTAAAAGCCATACGCTTATTATTTTTTATTGATATTAATTCGTCGGGTCCTTAGATACTCCGTTGTATCGGTTTATTTTATTTTTTTATTTTTATTCTGAGGCCACATAGTACCACTTTAGTCAATATTCCAGTCATTCCTACGTCCTCGCATCAGCCTAGATTCTAATTTCTTTCTCCAATATTCCTTCATTCTATCAGATCGTTGTTTTCTTATCTCCTCTGAAACCTCCACTGTCCTTTGTCTATCTGGTCTTTTAATGTTGAACTTATTTGTTCGTAAAATTTTGTTAATTTTTATTTTATCTGGAGCATCTTCAATTCTCAGACCAATTTCTTGAAGATCCTTTAAAATTTGTGAAACATAAATTCCTTGGGTTTATCTATTAATATTCCTCATGACTAATTGTTCATCGGGCATCCTAAGTATGTAGAAAAAATGGGAAATTCTTCGTTTCTTCATGACGCTGATAATTGGCTCTATATTACTGTAAACTGTTTCATTTGTAGCGATTCTCCAGGCACCGTCTTTTTGGTAACTTTTGTTTATCGGTTTATTTATTAGTATGTTTTTGAAATAATATACTTTCAAACAATCACTTTTATTTACATTGTATGACTTTTTACTTTTTTGTCAAATTTCAGGTTTATGATCGACCAAGAAGCTTGGCAAGAGTTGTGCGATTTGTACCTACAAGAATCAGAATATGGAAAGGCTGCATTCTGTATGGAGGAACTGATACTGCACAACCCGCATAACCATCTGTTACATCAGCGCTACGCCGAGATCAAGTACACACAGGTGAGATTCTGTTTCAGTCTGCAGACTGTCCCGTAAAGCTCCGGTTTCATAGAACGCGGATTAGGACTAAATCGACAGCGGAGAGGGCCGTGAACACTGCAACATATAAACTCTATTTAATTTCGAAATATAATAGAATATTGTGATAGCGCACGAACTTAGTTTTTCTGGCAATGTCCATATAAATTATGAGTAATACCATCTCTATCTCTATATTATTATTTTAGCATTGGGCTTTTTTCAAACTGTATTTATTTTGAAATTCTGTTCAATTTGTGAAATGCGGCGAGTAAAGAATTTTGATTTGAATATAATAAGATATTCGATTAATATTATATAATTACTTTCTTAGTAATGGCGAAGGTGATATTGTGGAAGGTATCCATAATGAATAATTTCGTCTTATTATTCATTATTATATAATTCACCTGCTTTTATATTCATATATACTTTATATTATGCATAATCTTAATTATACATAATGTTAGCAGTAAATTTTTCAAGTTGAGACTATTAAATGAGTATTAATTATCGTGAGCGTTCTTTTTTCTCTTCTCTAATTTTATAATTTTGATGTTGAAGATCCATCTTGTCTCCACTAATCTTGTCTCCACTTTCATGGCGTGACGGCCGTTTCACTCTGTTGTCAAGAGCATCGTCAGACGACCCACAGTACACTCCCGTGTTGTCTGACGATGCTCTTGACAACAGAGTGAAACGGCCGTCACGCCATAACGTGAGTTAATTTCCACTTAGAAGTGTTTTTTAAGTTTAAATTAATAATTTTATGTTTCCTTAGAAGTGATAGCCGAGTGCCGTAACAGGTATCTGTTCAATCAGAGATAAGCTACGAAACTCCTGGACAATCTTTGCAAAGGTGACCGATTGGCCAGTAAAAAAGACTGTTCTCTGCTGTAAAGTCATTTCCCGGTGGTTCGGCACCCACCTAAAACTGTAGGTCCAACTCATCAGTCACCATCATCCAATTCATTACCCACGCACAGGTCTCAGACCTATGTGGGCTTCATCCTCCGAAAAAAATAAAAAAGTTTTATATACTATATAACTATTAGTGTTATAACTAGCTGAGATAGTAACTTTTTGTTGAATTTTATTTCATTGTCTAATTGAATGCACGGTGCCCTCAAAAACGAAATAGCTGTCCAACCTCTTGTATTGTAATAACCTTATCTGTTTATTATATAGGATAGTAATTATGTTTTATGTTGTTACTAAAGTCAGTGAAATCGGAATCTCTCAGCTACAGTTTCGTCGACAGAATACAGCATGAAGACGTTTATATATTAGATATGTATTATCCAATTTACGTGAATAAATCTAATCAAATCTAATTTTGTTACAGGGTGGGTTTGAAAACATCGAGCTAGCTCGTTCGCACTACTGTCTAGCACTAAAGCTGAACCCAAACAACATGAGAGCACTGTACGGCTTGTTCTTGTCAGCGTCAAACATTGCCCTGTCACCCAAGTGTACATCGCAGAAAAAGAAGGAAGCCAACAAGCTGGCAGCCTGGGCCCACAAACAGATCGCCGAACGCTATGAAGAGGTCTGCGGCAAAGAGAATCAGGTCACTGCTCTGGAGGGGCTCATCAGTTCATTGCAGATTGTGTCACCAGCAATCGCTCAAAACTGTTGAACTGAATTAATGAACTGTAAAGAAGGTTATTTGTTATTAAAAAAAAAAAATGTTGTGGAATTAAGGAGTCTTTTTAATTACAGGAAAAATATGTCAATCCCATTTGTTTACAACATGGCGGATCTAACCAAGCCTAACCTAACTTAGTAAATTAGAACTAGAATACCTATATTGGCAACGTCCGCCATCTTTCGTAAACAAATGGGATTGACATCTTTTTCCTGTATTTAGGTAAACTCGGAATTAACGAATGTTTCAAAATTGATGCAACCCTGAAATCAAATGGCGGAAGCATGCATGGGGGTGAATTTTCTGTGCCCCAATCAATATTTAAGCAACATTCAATTTTATTTCAACTATCTCATGCAATTTGTGTTAGTCAAGCAGTAGTTGAGTCATACCAGTCATTTCATTAAATTGAGTCAGGTCTATTTTTTTAAGATCTTGCTATTCTTGAGATCCTTGGAACTTATCCTGTCCGTTATTTTCCTACGCTGATAAAAAAATTCTTATCCAATATAATTGATTGACTTGAAACTCAAATAACATCAGATTATTTCGAGTAGAGTGACAACAAAATTGAAGTTGTTACAAATGTCATGAAATTTGGTAAAAATTTATTTTACAATTACAGGGCATCAAATCAACACCCAATTCCCTAACAGGTACAAGATTGAGTTTTAATCTATATTATACCTCATAGGTTGAGTTACTTTTGAAACACGCTGTAGTTCATGGTATAAAAGTGGTATAATGCACCATCATTATGATAGGACGTGTTAGAGTCATACACTTTAACTGTTATTTGTTAAAAATAATTCTCATAAACTGAGTTAATGAGGCCTTGGATAACTAGGGCTCTACTGTATATCTAGCTGCATTGGTATATTTCACTTTTTGTTCACTAAGTAATATAGATCACTAGGTAATATAGATCAAAACAAACAAACTTCATCGTATAATTTACAAAACTATTTTCCTGTCTTGAATTTTCAAAGTTTTTAAAACAAGTGGCTATACTAAGAACTAGTCATTCTTTATATGGCGGATTATGTGAGAAAATCTCACAGCACAGAATAGTAGTATTAATAGAGCCGACATGAGTGGCAAATTAATACAACTGCCACGAATAAGTTGACAAGCTATTCATTTTATAATTAATGAGTAAACTTGTACTTTCAATAACTGATGTACTGTGTTCGGCAGTATTTCTTTCTTCAAAACTTAATAACACCCATTGTATGAATTATTAAATTTTTGTTTGCTTTTAACCGACTTCCAAAACAGAAGGAGGTTTTCAATTCGACTTGTTTTTTTTATAACGTAGTCACATATTTTAAGTTTTATTATTCTACTCAGTTTTGAGGATGGCATCTGTTAGGTGGCATTCCCCATCATTCATACACTGTGTTGTAGGAAAACTTCCCAGAGTACCTAATCTCAATTAAGGCGATCTAAAGTGTAGGTCTACTAGTTGTCATTTTTTCTATGGAGTTTTTTTCTAAATCCCGTATTTTTGTGAGCTGTCCAAAGACCCTACATCCAGGAGAAATTGCCAAAATACTGGCAGGAGTCATAACAAACTCCAGAAATTGGTACATTCAATGTATGGAGAATGTGGTGACGTCACGTTTGTGATTTGATCTGAGAAAACTGAGTAGATCAAAGCTCAAGGTATGTGACTAAATCTTTATAATAAGAGAGGGTAGGGGTGTGTGTTTGTCTTACGGATTTCACAAAAACTGAAATTTTACTTTAAAAAAAAACACTACAATTTATTTCACATCATCAGTGCAACAGTTTATTTGTGAATTTCTCTTTTCAAACAGATGAACTGTAAGGTATTTCACTCACATTTCCCAATTTTGTGACAGCTACCAAAGTTATGTACCAGAAAAAACTCCAAACTGGATTCTCGGGCAAGACCTGGTAAAATGCTAGTTATAAAATACAAATAGCAGCTTTCTTTTCATTAAGATTTGAAGAAAGGAAATTATGCTGCCGCACGCTGTATATTATAGTAATTGTTATTGCATTGAAGTCATGCGTAGCCTATTTTGTGGTTTGTATGGAATATCATAATTATTGTTTGTTAATCATGTTTTTAATTAAATGTCGCGTATTATTCATATTGTATTAAGAATTTATTGATTGGTTATAGTTAACTGAGGATTCAGTATTGTATTAAATACTTTGAATTAGGATTTTTAAATATTTTTTCAAATACTTGTATTTGGAATGTTGAATAAATATGGAATTTTCTGGAAGTTGGAGTTGAAAATTTATTAACAAAAGTTTGGTTGTTGTAATTTCAAAATGGCTATTCTTGAAGCGGTGCTATTGGGCTGGGTCGAAATGAAGCCACTAAATTTATATGTTTTTATCAAGGTAGTTAAAAAAGATCCTTTTGTCTAATTACCTTGGTTTATACAATACTAGCTGGCCCGACCCGCGTTGCTGCGTTCTCATAAAAAAATTCTTGATTTTATTATTTGTCAACTCCCACTGAGGTTACATTTAAAATTTCAACCTTCTAGGAATATTAGGGAAGAAGTTAGTCTTAGGGCTCTTCCAGCTGATCAGAGAGGCCTCCTTCGTTGTTTTCTTACACAGTAAGACCTTACTCACCACCTCTCAATGAACATTTCAAATTTAAACCTTCCACGACTTTTAGGGTAGAAGCTAGGTTTTTAAAACCATCGTAGAGATAAGCTACGAAACTCCTGGGCCATCTTTGTAAGGGTGACCGATTGGATTGGCCAGCAAAAAAGACTGTTCTTAGCTGTAAAATCACTTCCCGGTGGTTCGGAACCCACCTAAAACTGTAGGCCCAACTGATCAATCAAAATCATCCAATTCATTACCCGCGCACAGGTCTCAGACCTATGTGGGCTTCATCCTAAAACAAAATATGTTCCACATCATTTGAGTCATGGGGAACATGGTGGACCCACAATTTTAGGTGGGCTCCAAATCACCGGGTATGTGATAAAAAGTCATAGGAGCACGGTCACCCATCCAAGCGCAGCCTTGAACGCTTTTATTGGTAGGGAGACCCTCACGGTTCCATCTCACCGTTTGAGTCGATATGGGGAACATGGTGGACCTACAATTTTAGGTGGGTTCAGAGCCACCGGGTGATTGATAAGCTTATAACAATCTACATTGAATGATGAATGAGATAGGTTTCGTGTAAAAGGAGCTGAAAAAATTCAAATAAGTGTGAATAGCGTAATTATTGAGATATTTTTTAGATTACGCAGAATAATGGTTACTAAGTAAGGTTACTTACATTATTCGACATGATTATTTTTTGAGCAGAAAGGAACAATTTTCCATAATTAGATAAAAGAAGGGCAATTATATAGAAACGTTACTTGTCGAATTTTGTGATTTTTTTTTCGTGACATCTACACACCCCAGGAAGCAATAATCCGTTGACATTTTTTGGGGGTCGCGATTATTTCACAAAAAAATTGAAATTTTCGAAAAAAACATTTTTCATGAAAATGTATATTTCATTTGAAAAATTCATAATTTGTAAACATATGAGTAGTTCCAAATCTTAAAAAAATGTGAACCAAGAGAATATAAAATTTCAAAATCACTACTGCCCCCAAATGCAGTGCGCGCAAAGCGCGCATAACCAAACCTAACCTAACCTGGCTAGATGTGACTGAACCACCTCATACCTTAATTTTGATGCATAAAAAACATACGTCAAGCTAATTTACCATTAAACGACATAGATCAAGTGAATTATAACATTGCCAAAATACTACCGCCCCAAATGCAGTGTGTGCTCCGCGCGCCTCACAAAACCTTCCCTGGGTGCCTAACAAAGCTAGATGTGACTGAACTAACTCACAAAAGACCTAACAGCGCGCCTAACCTTTGCTAGCTAATCATTAATCTATTTCACTGTTAATTAATTTAAAATTTAATCACACACGCCATAACTTACCACACGACAATAACCATTTCACACACACACAAAAACAGACTCTACACCACAACAGACAGTACAAGAATGACTAGGTTTCTCTGTGTGCAACTATAGCCTAACAGAATTATTCTCCCGGAAATCATTAAAAGCGAAAATGAGTTTTTTGTTTGGTACGCTTTTCCGCGGAAACTACTTGACCGATTATTATAAACAAATTTACTTATATTTTAAGAATATTGTAAAAGACAGGACACATTTTATTTAAAAAAAATATATTTTTTTAACATTGTGAGGACAATCGATTCTATCGAAACACAGCTGATACAGATCAATACATATTTTCCAATTCCCTAGAACTGTGAGAAGGCATGCCTCAAAGCCGTGCCCCAAACAAGAGTTCTTTATTAGTGAGTCAGCTGATTCTCAAACTTGAAGATGATTTTTGACACTGCGGCTTTTCACAAATGGAAATGTGATCTTCCGCCTAAGAAAAATAGTACCACTGGAAAACTTAAATTTTAATGTTAAATAGTCATTGCCCCCAAAACATTACACTGTATTATTATTCAGTAAGGTGTTAAGTTGAAATAGGGAAAGTTTTGTTAGAAAATTTGACAAGTAACGTTTCTATATAAATACCCTAAGTAATGGCAAATAAGTAGTGATGGTAAAAGCAATAACTCAATGAATAAAAGAATAAGATCCAATGTATTGAAACAGACAATCTAACATAAAATTATTTATCATCCTAAAATAAATTTTTATAGAATATCCTCTTTTGTTCTTCATACTTCAATAATATATCCTAATTAGTATCTCTTTTTTCCATACATCCCTAACCACATCAAATGATAATTTTTTTGTACATCCCTAATAACTTCTAACGAACCGCCTAATAACTTTGTTTGCTAAAACTGTAGGCTCAAAATAAAATGCTGTTTGTGTAACGATGCTCAAGCATCATAAAAAACAATAACAGTTCAACATAGCAACCATGTTCAACCAAGTCAAACTAAGTGCAACCACTCGACAGTCAGTAATTTTTCAATGCAATGCTACAATCAAATTTTCAATTCAATAATTTTCCAAATCAAAGAGAAATAATGACAATACATATATATATATATATATATATATATATATATATATATATATATGCATATTCTTCATTGGCCATACCCAGAAGTTTGAGTTTTCATATCACAGAAAAAGATGAAAAACAAATAACAAACCATGGTTACATTAGTCAAGAAGTAAACATGAAAAAGCAGCAGAGTAAGTTCTTTGTCATAGAATTAAAATTAACATGAGGAATAGATATTTACATTAGAACATAAATATAATCTAATATAGGGGAGAGATATGCGCTTGATATGCCAGTTCATATTTGGAGGCCATCAGAGATATCACAATACATTAAATGAATAAATAAATAAAAAATCTATAAATAGATAATCTATTAAAAGTTGAACAAAATTTTAAAAAACAAATCTAATGATTAGGCCTACAATTCAAGTGAATTTCTCAAAAGCAAGTTATCAATGGCTGATTTCATAGTAGCCTTACCAGTGACTTTAGTAATACATGGTGTCCCACAAGGTTCTATCCTCGGTCCTCTTCTTTTCACCCGGTATGCTAATGATGTTTCCTCCATTATCAATTTTTCCAGTTCCCATACTTATGCAGATGATCTACAAATTTACTCCAGCTGTCCAAAATCAAAAATTAATGCAACTGTTGATAAGATGAATGAAGATATTGATCATATTATGAAATGGACCAGGAAAAATGTTCTTAAACTCAATCCTGTAAGAACGCAGTCTATTATCATTGGTTATTCAATAAATAGTATTGACTTGAAACTAATTCACAGAATCACTGTTGATGGCAATGTAATACCATACTGTAACTTAGTTCAGTTAAAAACTTGGGTGAACTCAACTCTTGACTGGTCAGAGCAAGTTTTTAGAACATGTAAGAAGGTTTTTTCAGCAATGCATCCCTTAAAGAAAATGCAAGATATTCTTCCTAGAAGTGTCCGATTGTTACTGGTTAAATCACTCATCTTTCCACATTTCCTGTACTGTAATTCTGTAATGAATGACATGACAGTCATTCTGAATGATATACTGCAGCGCAGTCAGAACTACTGTCTTCGGTACGTCTTCTCTCTTCAATGGCATAAACGAATTACTCAATCCGCGGCACAATTACCATAATGATAATAATATTACAAGCTCAACTCTCAAACTCCCAGATCAGAGACTATTCAGAATAAAAAAACGTCAGAGAAATCCTCAAAACCTAATTACTTTAAAACTATTTCAAATCCTATGGAAAACCTAATTACTTTAAAAACTATTTCATATTTGTTTCTGAAGGCAGACAGAATAATGTCTCTCATACTAGAACTGGGGATAATACGCTTAGGATACCGAACCACCGTACTAATCTATACTAAATCATTTGTTGTAAATGCTTGTCGGGCTTGGAACGCACTTCCTAATTCTATAAGGTGCATTGAGAGTCGAGCGGGTTCACCTCGTCATTGAATAGGTATCTTTTGGTGGCTCTACACACTGGTGTCTTACGACATCTGTCGTGTCGTACGGAATTGAATAAGACATGGATGTTTTATGCATGTCTTATGTCTTACGTGCGTTGCAGACGGCTAATTGTTGAGCTCAGTTGTTGACGGTTCACAGCCTCATTGCTCGGGCGACGCGCGCTAGTGCGCATGCGCCAGGGCGGTTGTAAGTCATGACTTACCAAACACCGACCCGTGCCACACATGTCTGAAGCGGGGATGTCGCGTCGCACTGATGTCTCAAGCAGTGTGTAAGTCCTCCATTTAATAACATGGGTTGGTTTTCGATAAAAATGCATCAGACACGACAGATGTCGTAAGACACATGTCTTAAGACACCAGTGTGTAGAGCCACTAAGAGAGAATGACTGCATCTTTTCAACCATAGAGCACATGCATGACAACCATCATCTTTCATTTTGTAAATAATATCCCATCTGTATTGTTCAGAAAATTGAAAAAAAACACAATTTCAATTATTAATTATGTTTAATCACTTCTAACTTTTTCAATTTGTATTCAAATTTTATTCTATTATCACTAATTATAAATAGTCTCGCAGTTCGAAATTATCAAGGTTAAGTTTGAATGGACGAATTTTTCAATTCAATTTTTTTTTTTCAATTTTTATTTCATTCCAACATACACAATCTCACAAGAATATTCCAAAATATAAAACAGTAGAATATAAGATACAAATCAACAAATTTATTTGTTCACTAGAAATACATTAGAATGTATTTGAATACATGAAATAAAATATTCCGAAAATTGCGTTTTTTGTTTTGTTAATTATACTTTTTACATATAATATTGTTTTTCTTTCATTAGAATTGCTTGATAAAGAGTACTCATAATCTCAAATTTCAACTTACATCAGACGGATTCATCTGTATGTTTTCTAAGATGAATTTTCAATTGACTTGATTTGGAGCATTTATAATCACAAAGATCACAGCTGAAAGGTTTTGTGTGTTTCCTGATATGAGTTGTCAAAGTACTTCGAAAAGGGCTCCTATAGTCACAAAATTCACAACTATAGGTTTTGCCTGTGTGTTTTCTGAGGTGACTTATCAAATTGCTTTGATAAGTGCTCTTATAGTCACAATATTCACAGCTGAACGATTCACCTGAATGCTTCCTGTGATGAACTTTCAAATTAGCTAGTCGAGTGCTTTTGAAATCACAAAATTCGCAGCTGAAGGATTCACCTGTGTGCTTTCTGAGATGAATTTTAAAATAATCTAATCGAGTGCTCTTATAATCACAAAATTCACAGCTGAAGGATTCACCTGTATGTTTTCTGAGATGACTTTTCAAATGACCTGAACTAGAGCTCTTATAATCACAAAATTCACAGCTAAACGATTCACCAGTGTGTTTTCGGAGATGACTTTTCAAATTATCTAATCGAATGCTCTTATAATCACAAAATTCACAGCTGAAGGATTCACCTGTATGTTTTCTGAGATGACTTTTCAAATGACCTGAACTAGAGCTCTTATAATCACAAAATTCACAGCTAAACGATTCACCAGTGTGTTTTCGGAGATGACTTTTCAAATTATCTAATCGAATGCTCTTATAATCACAAAATTCACAGCTGAAGGATTCACCTGTATGTTTTCTGAGATGACTTTTCAAATGACCTGAACTAGAGCTCTTATAATCACAAAATTCACAGCTAAACGATTCACCAGTGTGTTTTCGGAGATGACTTTTCAAATTATCTAATCGAATGCTCTTATAATCACAAAATTCACAGCTGAAGGATTCACCTGTATGTTTTCTGAGATGACTTTTCAAATGACCTGAACTAGAGCTCTTATAATCACAAAATTCACAGCTAAACGATTCACCAGTGTGTTTTCGGAGATGACTTTTCAAATTATCTAATCGAGTGCTCTTATAATCACAAAATTCACAGCTGAAGGATTCACCTGTATGTTTTCTGAGATGACTTTTCAAATGACCTGAACTAGAGCTCTTATAATCACAAAATTCACAGCTAAACGATTCACCAGTGTGTTTTCGGAGATGACTTTTCAAATTATCTAATCGAATGCTCTTATAATCACAAAATTCACAGCTGAAGGATTCACCTGTATGTTTTCTGAGATGACTTTTCAAATGACCTGAACTAGAGCTCTTATAATCACAAAATTCACAGCTAAACGATTCACCAGTGTGTTTTCGGAGATGACTTTTCAAATTATCTAATCGAATGCTCTTATAATCACAAAATTCACAGTTGAAAGATTCCCCTGTGTGTTTTCTGAGATGAATTTGCAAATGAATCGATTGAGAACATATATAATCACAAAAATCACAGCTAAAAGGTTTTACACCTGTGTGTTTTCTGAGATGTATTGTCAAACCTCCTCGAAAAGAGGTTTTATAATCACAAAACTCACACGTGAAAGGTTTTTCACCTGTGTGAGTTCTTAGATGCACTTTCAAACCGTTTGGAAAAGAGCTCTTATAATCACAAAATTCACAGCAGAACGGCTTTTCACCTGTATGTGTAATTGCATGCCGTTTCAGAAGAGCAGATATCGGAGTTTTGTAGCTACACTGAGCACAACTATAAAGCTTCCCCTCTTTTCTACGAACAGTTTTATTAGCACTTTTTTCTGGAGAAATAGAATTCCCATTGTCCCAGTTCAGTCCACCAGCTTCTTCTGTTCCATTGTCATAGCCAGATGCACAGGAGGAATTTGACGTCTGTTGGTTCTTCATGGATGATAGATCTTCTTCTTCTGAACATTCTTGAGCCTCTTGCAAGTCTGCAAAGATAAGGAATGTATAGGAATACAAATTCTTGACAAATCCATTTACCCCTTTATAGGTGGTCAGTGGACGAAAAATAAAAATTAAAATAATAAAAGAAAATGAAAGGTAATTTTCAGAATGAATGAAAATAGACTCACTAAATAAATATTCCAGGGGTGCTCATCCCCCCTAAGCCTCATGACGCACCCCCTCTAAATTTAGCACCAGCACCCCCCCCCCCCCATAAATTAGGCACCCCCAAAATTGCGAAAAAGATTTATATAGGTATTGAAGAAATTCAAGCCTAGTCGATAATATACAAAATGTATGTATATTTCTCGAGATTCTTTACATAGGTAACATTTTTTTGTAAAGGTAAAAAAATTATCAAGGGTCATTCCGGACCCTCCATCTTAACTCTCACGTCTTGCTAAGCATGAATAATAACTTCCTGCACAAATCCCAAACATACCTATTTTAACCAATTCATATTTATTCAATAGTATAATATTAATTTAAATTTATTGTCATCAATTGACATTCTTCGTAATATATTTTTTGAATGTCACCTTAAATACAGTTTCAATCAACTTTACCCCCCCCCCCCCCCAAGAATTTCAATTACGCAGTCTGCGTCATAGCCCACCCCTGTGGGCCCCCTGAATATTCGACTTTTTCAAAAACATAATGACATAATGTAACTGGTTCAAACAAGTTCAACTTGATTTTAATGAATTGAATATTACAGAAAATATAATCAAGAACACTGTACATTTAAGAAATTTGTTGAAAGATGAAAATAGGAGATTCCAATAACATCCTAAAGCTATAAGAGGTACTGTAGTATCAGAGGAGAGAAGAAAGACAACATCGGAGAGAATGAAGGAGTACTGGCAGAAGCATCCATGAAGAAATAATTGATTCAACGTACCACAAAGTGGGTGATTCGAAAAATAATAAATGGAAGGAAAAAGAATTAGAATAAAGAGCTGGAGAAAGAAAGACAAATGAAAGGTAGAAGAGGGGAATGTAGAAATAGAAGAAGAAAGAAATGGCAAAAGCTGGACATGACAAACACGTCAGAAAACAAAATTTTCATATAAGTATGATAGTATACGGAAAACGATAAGATTACGATAATTGATGTAAAATCTCTATTAATTATTGATTAAAAAATGAAAAAGAACGATGAACTTTAAATGAATACTATGATGTAATACAGGAACTGACACTGATTTGTATAGGATTATCGTAAAGATGGATGACTAACCAGGCTCTTCTATTTTGATGAAAGTCAAGCCTGCTTCTTGTTGGTCAACATCATTTTCCTGCTCAACTGTGGCCATCTGCAATTATCAAAACATGTCGCAATCAACTCGAGAAGTAACATTAATAACAATAATATTTCATAGATAAACACTGACTTCCTACCAAAGTAATTGGTTTTGCTCACTCATACGCATTTTCCTTTCTAAGAGTGCTTGCACAATGGAGCATCGAATATTTGACCGTACCAGTTTTTCAAGTCGACCGTTTTGCATTTGTCTGTCTGTAACGAATTTATTGCTAAGTGCTTGGACCAAATTCAATGAAATTTCGCAAGGATCTTCCTTTAAGGAATGCCCAGCGATGTATGAGTATGGATTTTCGAAATTTGCTTGCATTTAAAGGACTTATTATGGGGAACATATTAAGATTAAAGATTATTTATTTCACTGCAAGAATTTACATTCCAATAAACATGAAATGAATTAAACATTAAAATATTGTACACTATAAAAACAAAATATAACAGCAGTGGATTCCTCTTTAGGTTCAACCTGTGTGGAGGGATGGCTCGCACTCTAAATAAGCTACAAAATAATTATTATAAAAGTGATAGAAAACATAAATAGTAGGCCAACAATCTTGACCAATAATGTAACAAATTTATAGTAGTAACTGGCAGTAATAATAATTATAGAATAGTAAATAATACATATAGCATATAATACAAAAAACCGACAATACAAAGAGATTGGCTCTCAAGTATTATATTGCTGGTAAAAGCAATGGAGCTTCTTTTTAAACAGGCTGAAGTTGGGTGATCCTGAGAGACCCATCGGTAAGAGATTAAACAACCTAGGTCCTATTTAAAAAGCATGACAACAAGCAACCCTAGTTCTTGCCCAGGGCTCCATCAGCCTTCTAATAACATTACCACGAGTCAAATATATATGCTCGTCTGAAAAGGGAAACTCACTACGTCTTAAGGAAACAAACTTTATTAGACTTAGTTCATATGAAGTATTAACTCTGAAAACGCCAAATTCTTTATACACTAGATCAGTAGGATATCTAATTGGCTTCTCAAGACAAATTTTTATCAATTTCTTATGAAGTGATATAAGAGCAATTTATATAACAATATTAATTAAATTTTTATAAATATCATTCACTTAGTAATCACTTGTTACTTCAAGGTGGACTTCCAGATTCATATGGTTGAGTCTTATTCATATGAACTAACTTATCATTCATAAGATATTACAAATTTGTTCAAGAGAAACATATAATTTCTAATACTTCAATCAAGTATAAGTGTTAACTTTTCATGTGAAATTTAACGACTTGCAGTCAAATATTTGTTAAGAATAAGTATAATAACTCACTTAATCTGGCCGAGTACTTTCGAATCTATGAGATCCATCTTCAGAGGCGTGGGTTCCTAGATCATCATGTCAGTTTTTTGGTTAGAAGTGTTGTGGTTTTAGTAAAATGTGATCAAAAAGTTTGTGAGATTTAAAATTTAGTTGTTCATTGAGAATGTTTTGTTTATTGTGTGTGGTGTGTTTGTATATTTCAAATTGTTCCAAGGTGTTGAGTTCGTGTCCTTTAGATTTTATGTGTAGAATGTGTAGGTTGGTACTGATGTCAGTAAAAGTGTGTCCAGTTTGAATGATATGGTCGGCGAAATTCGATTCAGCTTTGGATGTCAGGGCTTGAAAATGTTCCTTGTAACGTTGTTTGAATGTGCGGCCTGTTTGTCCTATGTAGAATTTGTTACAATCAGAGCAGTTTAGTTTGTAGATCCCTGGGAGATCGTATTTGTTTGTGTTCAGTGTGGTTTTGAGTGTAAGTGCATTTTTTATTTTGTTTTTTGTTCTGAATGAGATGGTGTGGCCGGCTTTTTTGAAGATTTTTGCTAGTCTGTGTGATTGTGGATTAATGTATGTCATTGTGATGTATTTTTTTTTTTGTCAGTGGTGTTGGTGTTCTGTTTTTTGTTTCTTATTTTATGATTGAGTTTGTCAATTAGGTCGTGTTTGTGGCCGTTTTCTTGTGCTAGGTATTTTATTGTATTTAGTTCAGTGAGGTAATTGTCGGTGGATAGCGGTGTGTTGTTGAGTCTGTGTAGCATTGACCTGAATGCTGAGTGTTTGTGTTGTGTTGGATGATTGGAGGTGCTGTGTATTAGGGTATCTGTCATTGTTGGTTTTCTGTAGATGTTGAAGCTGTGTTGTTGGTTTGTGTTCTTTGTAATTGAGAGGTCTAGGAAGTTGATTGAATTGTTTTGCTCATATTCAGCTGTGTATTGAATGTTCTTATGTATTTTGTTTATGTATGATCGAAGTTGTTCACATTGTCTTTTGTTTCCTCTGTATAGCAATAGAACATCATCTACATATCTGTGCCAGTATATTATGTTCTGTGAAAATTTGTTATTAAAGAGTATATGGGTGTTTTCGCAGTGCTGGAGATAGATTTCAGCAAATACGCTTGAGATTGGTGAGCCCATTGGCAGTCCATCAGGTTGTGAGTAAAATTTGTTGTTGAAGGTAAAGTAATTTTGTTGAGTGATGATTTTTAGGATGTCTATTATTTCATTTATATGTTCTGTAACTGTGTTGTTGTGAATAAGGATGTTCTTTATTATTTCTATTGTTTCATTGACAGGTATGTTGGTGTATAGATTTGTTATATCGAAAGATGCAAGAGTGGAGAACTGACATGCTGTGGAAAACTGACATCGATGATCAAGGAACCACACGCCTCTGAAAATGGATCTCAAAGATTCAAAAGCGCTCGGCCTACAGATTAAGTAAGTTATACTTATTCTTAATGAATATTTGACTGCAAGTCGTTAAATTCACATGAAAAGTTAATAATTAATATTGTTATATAAATTCAATCAACAGACATACGAAATCTCATCTGATTTTCAACAATCAACTGACTGGATAATAAATGAAAACAGATACTTTTTCTTTGCGTTTACTTCGTGGAAGATTGGCATGAAAAAAATACGCAAATTGGATCAAGGGTTAGATCTGATGATTGTGTTTAATTCTGCAATGGTGGTTATCTTTGAATATATCGAGTATGTTCCTCTGTGAATTCTTGGGCGTGAGGTCTACTGTTCATAAAACTACCAGACTATGAAAATCACTATCAAAATTCAAACACACGCTGTGGAATGGTATATGACAGATTAGAACAGCGTGAATACCACCATTCCACAGCATTTGTTTGATTTTGTGATGGTGATTATCCTCAAGTATTAGATGCTCCACTGTGCAAGCTGATCGTCAGTTGGCTGCAGAAATCGGCTTGCTCCACACGTACGGTACTCAGGCAGTCGGATAACCGGTGTCGTTTATCCGGCAGTAGGGACCCAGTCAGCACAAACCGTATAGTATACGTATAGTTTAGGTCAATAGGTCAATTTTAGGTCATGTGAATCTGGAACATAATGTATACATAAATTTGACGAATCATGGTTGACATTCATGAAATTAATGTAGTATTTTGAGAAAACTAAAACAAGTGAAAAGCGATAGCCTTTTTGCTTGGAGAATGCATTTATAACCTTTTATGCTTCTATTACAAATTCTGGTATAAGTACAGAATAAGTCAATGTCATGTATATGGTATGTATTAAGATAGGCTATACATATACTATATATATTATTTATATTCGAGATTGACTAAATATTTACATGGCAATACTTAATATTTATCTCAGTTGTCTTTACAATTTAGACAGCTTAAACTTCCCCAGCCCCAGATAAATTTTTTCCTTGAATAAAGGTAGTGAGTTGGCTGGTGCAGAATAAAGGTGTAGTCCATTTTGATTTAGAGTCTGTCTTTCCAAGCTACCACCATTCCACGATTCCACCAAGTATTATTACTGGGGATCATTCGACTTTGAGACACACAGACAGTACACACACACACACACAGACACGCTTCTACTTCTGCTCTGTTCGATCTTGCCCTCGCTTTTAGTTGTAATAAATCATTTAATTATTGTACATTAATTTCATTATATGTATAATATTAATTATCTTTTCAATATATTTATAGTTTGAGTTTGTTAGTAGTGTATTTTTGAGGTCAATTTTTAAGAACTGTTGTTCTGGCAGTGTGACGAAGTGAGAAATTAGATTGTTCTGTTCTTCAGAGTTCAAACTAAGGACAATTAATTATTCGTTCAAGGTAAGTGTGGAAAACGTATTATTTTGTATTTATTCATAATGTATAAAAAGAAACTGAATTTTATGTCACTATTGGCTTTGAAAGGATCCAAGAATCTGAGAAACTTATAAAAACGTCTTTTAGGTTAGGTTTCTGTTTGTTAGGCCTACTGTTTAGCCCCAAATACAAAAATCCAAACACTTAAGTTCAAGCTTCATATCAATTGCAGGGTTGAATAAACTTATTGATGTTAGATAATCAAAACTAAAACTAAATAGGGTTAGGGCCTATTGGTCGATCAACATATAAACTTCTAGGTAACTTATCCCAACTGACAGTTTCCACTAAAATCATCTGTTTTCAGTCTCTGCTGTGGGTGGAGTTTTGTACTTGTACCACACTTAACTTATCTGATTGGAAATATTGAGCTTACCAATATCAATAGCTTACATCGAAATTAATAATATAAGTTAGCTATTGAATCATTTGTTCTGGTGGTTTGAACATTAAATTAAATTTAAAATGGAATTGGCTTCACTTATCTATTTTTACAGCACTGTGGAGATAGGTTAGGTGAGTATGATGTATAATATTGTAAAATCATTTATTTTGATGATGAATTTCAATGTCTTTACATTATGATAAGTAACCAAAACCTTACTCCACAGAGCATAGTAAAAGTAGCCTAAGGCCGGCAATAGACGGACTGCTTGAAGCAGTCGGGTACGACTGCTTGAAGCAGTCGCAGTTGGGCGGATCGCATTTTCAATGTTAAAATCAAGACCGCACTACACGGACTGCTTGAGCAGTCGAGTTGCGGTCGGTAACAAAACAAGCAGTCCATTTGCAGTCGAGTTCCGCCGTGCTGCCGACTGCAAAAGTGCAGTCGGTCGGCAATACACGGACCGCTTCAAGCAGTCCACTCGACTGCTCGCACCACCGCTCATATTTCACTTATTGTGTGTATTTAGTAGGCTACATGAACATGGCACGTTGGTTTCAAAACTAGTTGTACTTTGTCAACTAGAGTCTTCTTCAAAGACAAAGATCCTGTTTTATTATATTTTTTCAGTTTTGATTTTTGCATAATTTTCTCCTAACTTTGCTCATTTAAGATTTAGTTTACCCCCTAATTTTGACTAATGTTAAGCTCTAGGAGTTATTTAAAGTGAATCTGTCACTTACAATAAATACTTCTAGATATTGAATCATTCTGTGTAGGACTAAAATAATATTTTTGTGTCCATCCAGTGATTTCACGGAAATCATTATTAAAAAAGGATGCAGTACCGTACTTAAGGTTCCGGCTCTATCCATAAAAATATCGTTATTCAATATTTCTAGTAATAACTTTTTATTGTAAATTTAACGACTTTCAGTCAATTTTTATAGGTGGATAAATAATAATTGTACTCACACTTAGCTGAACGTTTTCGAGTTATGGAAACTCATCTTCAAGGCATCCTAGATCGGCGATGTTGGTTAGATGCTCAATGAATTAAATTTTATCGCACATACTTTTTGACCACATGATACAAAAACCACAATTCTTCTAACCAATATCGCCGATCTAGAATGCCTTGAAGATGAGTTTCCATAACTCGAAAGCGTTTGGCCAAGTGTGAGCACAATTATTATTTATTCACCTATAAAATTTACAATGAAAAGTTAATATTAACAACGCAGATCGTTATGGAACAAGAAATCCAAGAATTTAATTCTACTACTTAGGCTGGTTATTACTATTTTTTCTTTTATGAAATGATCAAGTCAAGAAATATTATCTTATTATTAATTATTCGCTGTCTAATTAATAACCCTGTGATTTTATATAACTTACTGTAATGTTACTATTTCTTGTAATTTTTCATGTCAGGGGGCCATCTTTGTATGACGAGAATAATGTATTCTTATATTAAATGAGAAAATAATTTATTTTTTGAGGATCCATTTCTCATTCCATCCATTTACCAATTTTTTAAACTATTATTAAATTTGTTTTAAATCATTTTCATAAATTTCATTAAATGCGTCTTTCTTCAATTAATTTGTGCTCCAATCATTTCTGGAAAATTCTCAGTAATTTTATTAATAATTTATTGTCTCTATGGAAGGCTCAAACAGTCTCAACTCTACTCCGCCTATTCAACAAGGCAGTCACCGACTGCTTGAAGCAGTCCAAAAGCAGTCGGGCCTACTGCAAACCGATTGCTTTTGGACTGCTTCAAGCAGTCGGTTTGCAGTCGGCCTGACTGCAAATCGACTGCACTTTTGCAGTCCCTTAACGACTGCTTGAAGCAGTCCGTCTATTGCCGGCCTAAGTTATAAGTTATATTTCATTTTATAGCTTATATTTACTGTTATATGTCAACATTATGTACCTTATATAAACGATGTAAGGGGTACAGTTATGCTGACATCCTACAATATATAATCAAATGAAAATATTACAAACTAGCCAATATTAGGCCTGCAAATTTCAATGTCCATCTTCTTAGTAATAGAAACCAATGTTTAGGCCAAGGTTTAAGGAGGTACATAAATCAGAGAGTTCCTATGACTATTACCTATGACTTATTACTTTGAAGTGGGTGGGTGCAGTGTTGGTGTATAAGGTGTTCTTGTGCAATTACAAATAAAGTTTCATTAAGTAGGTCTACATTTTATGTATTAGGTTTATTAGGCCTTGGTCTAGGTGTTGTCTAGTTGAAATAAAGTTTCTTAGAGATAGTGGGCCTACCTATTTGGTATTGAGTCTCCATCAAAAGTGTACTGACTTCAGGGCAAAGTATTCACTCAAGCTATAGAAAGGGTTCAGGGTTAACCAATTATAGGATCTCAACTTTAATGACTAAATTGTGTACATTATTAAATATTTTTGAACTAATAATTCCAAAACTGTTTTTACCTTTACTTAGACTACTGTGTTGCATATCTAATTGAGATTAGTTCCTGGTATTGTGACAGAGTATATCTTATCTCCCTACATATAACTCTGCAGTATAATTCTTTTTTACATCTAACACACATACACTAGAATATGTAAGTGTACTAAAATAATATGTAAACAAATAAAAGATTTGTAGAAAATACTAAAAATGTAGTGCTGACTAAAACAACTCCTAAGGATTTACTTCCCTAAAATACAGCCCCTCTGGAATAAAAAACTTGATACAACACTGAAAATTATATAAAACAAAAGATGGTCTGTGAGACTGTCTTCCATTTTAGACAATTTAGTGGGGCCTAATGCCTAAATGTATTTTTATTACTCTAAAGAACTGCCAACCTCTCAAAATAAACCAGCTTAACTTGTACTGCCGTAATTTATGTGTAATTTTTATTTTTACAATATACTTTTTGTTTTCCAGGTTGAGTTCCTCACAAAAATTGGAGGGAATTCTGCAGAGGATTCTGTAACAAGAAGCCTGGTGAGACTGCTCACCAATGAAGTTGCAGTTAATTTAAGCTGGGAGGGGCAGAAAGGCAAGAGAGCCTTGAACAAGCTTTCAATCATTCTTATTTTAGAAAGTAAGTATATTCTACTATCAAATTACAGATTATTTTCCAGAATAAATTTAAAAAAATTTAAACCCTAAACTCAATTTTACTTCCAGTCAAAACCAGTGTAATGTAAGATGTTCTTGGATGTACGAGTATTATTTTGTTAAAGCGAGTTTCCTAAATATTTCTTTTAAGCCTTATTATGAAAAATAATTTGATTTAATTATAACAGCCAAGCTGCATGCATACTGTCTGCCGAAAATTATTGTTACTGTTGCGTATTTTACATATTAATTTAACAATGCTGGACTGCATTGTGGAGGGTAAATGCATCAACCAGAAGTTGTTATTGACTAAAATAAGCAAAATGGCAGATTAACATAATTTTATGGCAAAAAACAATGAATCACCACATTTTATAGTCCAGATTTGACAACTGCAATGTGTGTTACTATTAATCTAATATTAAAACTGACACTGTATTTCACTTTTAAATAATGTTTTACTCACATATATTGGAGATGCTTGAGGAATGCATTTCACTTCTGAAAAGAAGCTTCTTCAGCCTCATATTTTATTATTATACATATTAGCCAAAAAGGTTGTTTGACCAAAGCCACATATGCCAAAAATGGAAATTGAACTTGAATTAATCATAAAAATTAATTAATTTTACAATGGCAATTGGGCCACATTTTTTTGGCAATTAATTGTTGCATTTAATAATAAAAAAAATGGCTGGAAAGTGTTTTATCAGGTAAAATTGCGTATTATCAATCAAAAACTGGCAAATTGGCTGCATCTTATTGGTCATAAATGGAAATTTAATCAAAACTCCCTTGACCACCACCCTTGAACACTTTCAATAATTGGGGATGAGCAAGACACCATGCAGTGCCGGTCGTGGTGATGGAAGTGTGATGGACTGTCAGACATGGTCACTTTATTTTGAGCAGTTTGTTTTCCCAAAGTCATATTAAAGGGTTCTACAGTAATAATAAAAACAATAATAATACTACAGAACTTGATCTATTTAAATTGGAATACAGTACTGCATGAATAAAAATTGGGGGTAATTAAATTTGTGTTTTATTTGCAAACAGATGATTTCTCCCAAAAAATCTCATGATGCCAGTGGTGTTACTATCCCTGCTGGGTGTCAGCTTATAAATATATTTACTGTTGTGTATTTTACATATTAATTTAACAATGCAGGAAATTTCTCTTATCACAGCTTTTATTCAAGAAACACAAACATTTTCTTGAAAAATGTTGTCTGAAGACACCAGAATTACAACTTTTTCGTTGATATAGATGTTGAATTTTGAAAAATGTTGACAGGTTTGCTAGTGAAGTTCAGAAACTTCTTGTGACTCACCTGCCACTACAGCGTTCTTTTTATTTTATTTTTTTCAAAGTAATAAAGTATTAGTTAAGATATATTTGTCATTGATATAGAAAACTTATTGTTTCAGGGGTTATTAGTGCAACACACTGCACTATATTCACCAGCAAGATTTTTGAAAATCGCCTGTGGGAATGGTTTAGGCAGGCAGGAACCAGAATTTGGAATAAGACAAAAAAATCTAATGTTTAATGTACTGTACCTAAGTCCAACAAAAATTGTTTATTTTTAATAAAACCCAATCTATTTCATCTATATTGCTGGCTGTTCATTTAATATCCATTTGTATGACAAGCTCTATGATTTACATTAAATTTATTTTGAAAAGGATATATACTAACATCAAGTTTACATATATTATATGTATTAACATAAATTATATGTAAATTTGTTGCACTAGGGATGTTTTTAATATGTATCTTATATGTCTATGGTGTACGTATTGTTTACATATACTGTTGACATATTATTTACACAAATGAATGTATAGATTGACCTTGATATACGTATATTATACAATCAAAAGCGGGACATTTGGATGTATTATTTACGTATATTATACAAATGCAATATGTATTATATACCATCTATGGACCTTGGCTGAAGATAAATAATACATATAATTTACATAGTTGTGCTGACTGGGGACATTGTATGAAGCGCTTGACACTTGCCCAATTTTTGAAATCATATGATGCAACATAAAATGCAATTAAGCCAGGTACACGATGCCGGTTATGTGTGAAACGAGCTATACAGTGTCATGTTTAGAAAATAGTGAGAAAATTTATCGTTAATACTAAAACAATAAGCGTATGGCTTTTATTGGTGCAGAGACCCTACCGTTCCACCTCGCCGTTAGAGCCATGTTATGGGCAAAGTTGTGGACCCTCTATTTTAGATGGGTTTCGAGCCACCGGGTAAGTGATAATAAAGCTCAAAACATCAAATGATTGAAGCACGGTCACCCATCCAAGCACATTTTTGAGCGCTCGTGGCTGAGCATCACGATCGCATAAGCACCACGCTCACCGCGCGACCAATCACCACCCTAAAGGGTTTGATTTTCAAGCATTAAGCATGTTTATAAATACTTCTGTATAGAATATTTTTTTATGTAGGCGGTGAAGCGAAGAAGTGAAAGTTGAAGCATAACGAAAAAGTGAAAGTTTAAAGCATACCACACAGTCTCCAATGTTGTTTCAAATATCAGTTTTAAATATTCACTAGATTTGCCCTATAACTTATTTTTCAACTACCTTCCAAAAAATATTATCAATCACAGAGATAAGAAATTGCAGAGTAACAGTAATTTCTATTGATAAGCTTTGTGGTTAATTTTGATATTTACATATAATTGTATTATTAGTCTCTCTGTACTTACTTCATGATCCATTATAATTGATCTTCCTCCTATTGCGATGAAGAAGATCAATTACACAATGATGAATGAATAACAATTTATAATAGATTGAATCATTGAATAACAGTAGCCCTACACGGTAGTAGCCCGACCCTACAGAAAACAGCTGGTATTTCAATGCCTGGTTGCCTGCTGACGGCTGTTTCGTTTTCGTTGCCGGACAGGTTATTAGATAGAAGGTTGAACCCATTGATATATACTATATATATCAATATATAGTAGTATAGTAATATACTACTATATAAGGGTTACTATAAAAGAATCATCGGATATTAAAAGGCTGGATTTAAAAAAGTAATACACATACAGTAATGAATGATACATGAAAATAATTATAAAATGTCTGAGTTTTAGATATACCTTCACAAATGTTCAATATGAGCCCCTTTCGTCACACGACACACATCCAAGCGGTAATCTAGTTCAGCCCACACACGTGTTAACATTTCCCTATCGATGGTCATAAATGCAGCTGTAATGCGTTCCCGTAGCTCAACTAAAGTTGTTGGGTGTGGTGGCACGTAAACACAATCTTTAACGTACCCCCAAAGGAAGAAATCACAGACCGTGAGATCTGGAGATCTGGGAGGCCATGCAAAGAGCGCTAAGTCTTCATCTGCACATCGCCCAATCCAGCGTTGCGGGAGTTTGTTGTTTAGGTAACTTCGTACTTCAGCATGCCAGTGAGGCGGAGCTCCATCTTGTTGGAATACAAACTTATTGGAGTCTTCTTTCAGTTGTGGAAACAACCATAATTGCATCATATCGAGATATGAAATACCCGTTACTGTCTTATCCATAAAGAAAAACGGCCCATACACCTTTGTTTTTGAAATTGCGCCAAAAACGTTAAGTTTGGGCGAATCGCGTTCATGTTCCACTACAGCAAGAGGTTGTTCTGTACACCATATCCTAACATTATGGCGATTCACCCTACCATTCAAGTGGAATGTCGCCTCATCACTAAACACAAGACGGCCAATAAAATCGTCATCCTCCGTAGCATTATGCAAGGCATTACAACAAAATTCGAATCGTTTTGCAAGATCATTTGGGAGTAATTTTTGTAATAACTTTATACGGTACGGTTTCATGCGTAATCGTTTTCGCAAAATCTTCCAGACAGTTTGCTGTGGAATATTGAGTTCCCTACTAGCGCGGGTAATTGACTTCTTTGGGCTACGCATGTAACACTCCCTAACTCTGTCTACTGTTTCATCAGATACGCTTGGACATCCGGTGCTTTTACCTTTGCACAAACAACCTGTGTCTCTAAACTGTCGATAGAAGATAAATATTGACATAACTTATATACATACTGTACTTCTATTTTCTGTAAATTATTATATATTTTGTGACTATCAAATTGTTTTTGACGTTGACCATGCATTGTAAAAATGTTTTATGTCAATAAATGAATTTCTATTTCTATACCATCGTAGAATCCTTTGGTGGCCTGGTGGTTCGGTTTCAAACTGTCTCCGGAACAAACACTGCACGGTAACAACCGATAAACATTTTGCATACTCTAAAACACAGAATGATTTCTGTTGCATAGATGCCATTTTCAAAACTGAGCTGGTGCTGCTATCTGTCGGCAACCACTTTCAACTACAGCAGCTAACCTAAAACTCGGACATTTTATAATTATTTTCACGTATCATTCATTACTGTATGTGTATTACTTTTTTAAATACAGCCTTTTAAAATCCGATAATTCTTTTATAGTAACCCTGTATATCAATGGTTGAACCACAGACGAAAGAACTAGTTGTTTCTGTAATCTGTGGTTGAACGCTCGTGACTGAACGGCGCGAAGTGGTGGCCGCCCTCAAAAGAACACGTGTACAAATAAATTTTGTTATCTTGAAGCAAGCTTGTAATATTTCATTCCAGTCACTGTGTATGGATAAAATTAACTCTGATAAACAATAGATGGTTATTATTAGAGTATTTTGAACTTAACCGCCATAGAGCCTATGTTGACTTGATCTATGTATCTGTGTGTGTGATCAATAAACCAACACTTCTCTGCGTAACCGCGCTTTGTCTACTTCATTTATAGGTTATGGGCCCAGGAAGCTCTAAAAATGAGTTATTTTATTGATTTTAATCAATATGGTTGCTTTTTATAAGTGTAAAAATGTCAAAGTGAGTTATTCTCAGTGAAAACCGGACTGGAAAAGGATTTACAATCGAAAACTTCTGTGTGAAAATTCGACGTCGCTGTGTGCCACATGATGTGCTTTGTGCTAACATAAATGAACTTGAAATTGGTAAATGTACAATTTATTTCGGACAATTTAAGCCTGCAAAATGAATTCTTCCGACTTAATTACGAGATTCAACGGGACAAACTACAAACAATGGTTATTCCAAATGAAGTGTGCTCTTAGAGCTAAAGGTTGTTTGGACGTTGCCTTTGGCAAGGAAACAAAGCCACTTGCTGATAAAGAACTAGCGGATTGGAATAAAAAGGACGCGAATGCAATGTTTACTCTATCAACGGCTATGGACCAGAAACAAATAGTGTTAATTGAAAATTGTGAAACATCGTTTGAAATAATACAAAAACTTGATTCGATTTACTGCCAAAAATCTGAAATAAACAAAATGCTAATAATAGACAAATTTCATCAGTATAAAATGAACTCTTGTGATAATGTAGCTACACATATCAACAAAATTGAAGGACTGGCCAAGGAAGCTAGGGATATAGGTGAAACTATAAGTGAACTTTCAATAATTACAAAAGTTTTGAGCACCCTACCATCCAAGTACAGGACGGTAAGACAAGCGTGGTTTTCTATGCCGGATGATAAACAGACAATTGCCAATTTAACTTCAAGACTTCTGGATGAAGAACGAGCTTTAGCGGAAGAAGAGACCAACGATCAAGCCCTTGCAACTTCCATTCAAAATAAGAAACCGTTTCCAGATAAACGAACTTTAATCTGTTATAACTGCCGTGAAAAAAATCATATCGCAAGAAACTGCAAAAAGCCTAAGACTTTTCAATCTACTCGTGAAAATCATGAACCAAGTGACAGCAGATTTAGATCTATGCGTGAAAATGACAACAGATTTCGATCTACACGTGAAAATCATGACCAAAGAGACTACAGATTTCGATCTACACATGAAAATCACGACCCAGGAGACAAAAGGAAGCAGAATGAAGGAAATTTTTCAGCATTCAATGCAACTGAAGAAACCAACCTAGACTCAGAAGTTTGGATACTCGACAGTGGAGCCTCTTCTCACATGACGGGGAACGGCAAATACTTTGAAGAAATTCAAGAGTTCAACAATGCAAAGACAGTCATACTTGGAAGTAATCTCCGCCTTCCTATTAAAGGACAAGGTACTGTAAAAATCCAAAAATTGATTGAAGGTGAGTGGTTCGACTCCATTATTACCAATGTTCTCTATGTACCGAGTTTAAAAAGAAATCTCTTTTCAGAAGGTCAATTAACTAAAAAGGGTATGACTATTATTAAGGAAAATGATACAGCAAAAATTTATCACGACAAAAAACTTGTAGCTGAAGGAATTCGTACTGAAAATAATTTGTATAATATGTTGTTTAAAACTGTATTGCCAAAAAATATTGAGCTTCTTTTAACAAGTAATAAATCTGTTGCAAATCTTAAACTGTGGCATGAAAGATTAGGACACTTGAATTGCAGAGTAATTAAAGAAATGGTTTCTAAAGGATTAATTAACGGTATTGAAATTAATGACACTGAGAAATTTTTCTGTGAAGGCTGTACGTTAGGAAAACAACATAGATTACCTTTTACTGTAGGAAATTCATGGAAATCTTCCAAGCCAGGTGAAAGAATTTTTAGTGATGTCTGTGGACCCATGTCAGTACCTTCTATTGGAGGAGCCAATTATTTTATTTGTTTTAAAGATGATTGCTCAGGATACAGAGTTGTATTTTTTATTAAGAATAAATCTGATGCATTTGATGCTTTCAAGACTTATGTAAATAAACTTCAGAACATGTATGGACGTACACCAAAGTATTTGCATACAGACAATGGAACTGAATATGTCAATAAAACGTTTGAAAATTACTTGCATACAAATGGTATTGAGATTGAAAGAACAGCAAGGTATACTCCACAACAAAATGCTAGGGTTGAAAGGGATAACAGAACAATTATGGAAATGACTCGTTGTATGTTATTGTCAAAAAATTTACCTAAAAATCTATGGGCTGAAGCAGTGAATACAAGTGTATACATTTTGAATAGATCAGGGACATGTCAAACCCCAAACTCTACTCCCTTTGAGGTATGGACAGGTAAAAAACCTTCATTGAAACACTTGAAAATATTTGGTTCAGAAGCCTATGCATTGACACCGGATTGTAGAAGAAAGAAATTGGATCCTAAATCAAAGAAAATGATACTAGTTGGCTATGACAGAAATTCAAATAATTATAGACTAATGGACCCCATAACACACAAAATAGTAGTTACTAGAGATGCATTATTTAATGAAAATGAATTCCCAGAATATGACAATGTAGATTTTGACAAAAGTAGATTTTATATTGATATAAATCAAGAACAAACATCACAGGATAGTGAGAGAGAATTATGTAATGAAGATATTGATATAAATCAAGAACAAAAATCACAGGACAGTGAGAGAGAATTATGTAATGAAGATGTAAGTAGAAATCAAGAACAAATCGAGGACAATGAAGAAGAGTTGAATAATGAAATTTTGGTTAATGACAACAATTCTAATGAGAATGAACAAGGCTATGAGCAAGAAGGAGAAGGAAATAAACTGAATCTGAGACCAAGAGAAATTTTAAGAAAACCAAAGAGGTTCATTACTGAGTGTAATGAAGCAATTGCTTTGTATGTAGAGTCAGATGAAGTACCTATAACGTTCACAGAAGCAATGAAACAAGTAGAATGGAAAAAGGCAATTGAAAAAGAAATTGATGGACTAGAAAAATTGAATACGTGGACACCAGTAGAATTGCCAAGAGGGAAGACAGCCATAGAAACAAAATGGGTTTTTAGGAATAAAGATAATGGTATTAAAAAGGCCCGATTAGTAGCTAAGGGATTTCAAGTTGAGGATAAAGCAAATAATATTTATGCTCCTGTAGCAAAGATGAGTTGTATTAGGATGTTTTTAACTGTAGCCTTGTTGAGAAAACAAAATATAATTCATATGGACATTCCATCAGCTTTTCTGAATGGAAAACTCAATTCTGAAGTTTACATTTTGCCGTCAGAAGGAATTAAATGTGACAAAAATAAAGTTTTGAAATTGAATAGAGCCTTGTATGGACTCAGAGAGTCGCCTAAATGCTGGAATGATGAATTTAACAATTTTGCAAATGAACTTGATTTCAAACGTTCCAATCATGATTTTTGTTTATATATTGGTAATGGTGTAAACATGTTAGTCTATGTAGATGACATTTTAATTGCTGGTGAATCTGAGAATGTAATTATAAATTTGCAAAAGAAATTCAATGCTAAGTATATGGGTGAAATATCACATTTCTTAGGCATAGAATTCAGGAGGAGCATTAATGATTTGAAATTGTATCAATCTAAATTCATAAAGAAACTTCTTGGAAAATTTCAGATGATTGAATGTAAAGGTATGAAGACTCCTATGGAAAAAGGATTAGATTTGTCAAATAATAATGAGATGATTGATGTTCCTTTTCGTGAATTAATTGGAAGTCTTATGTATATTGCAACTAGTACAAGACCTGACATAGCATTTAGTGTTAGTTACTTGAGTAGATTTCTGGACAAACCTAGTGAAAAAGTATGGAAAGCAGGAAAAAGAATCTTAAGATATCTGAAAGAAACACAGAATTGTAATCTCACATTTCAATCAAATTCACCTGAGTTATTGCAGGGTTTTAGTGATGCAGATTGGGCAGGTGATAAACTTGATAGGAAGAGTACAAGTGGTTGCTTAGTTCTATTTGCTGGAAATCCTGTGTCATGGTTTTCAAGAAAACAAAATTGCGTTGCACTGTCAACCGCAGAAGCTGAATATTTGGCTGCTGCATCCACAGCCACAGAATTAATGAATTTGAAGGGAATTGCTAATGACTTAGGTTACAATTGTAAAACTTATCTATCTATAGACAATCAATCTGCCATACAAATGACAAAAAATTTTGAAAACAGCAAAAGAAGCAAACACATTGATATAAAGGCTCATTTCATTAAAGACATTATAAATAAAGGTATATTAAGTATTGATTATGTTAGAAGTGAGGAAAACTTGAGCGACATTTTGACTAAAGCACTGTCATATGACAAATTTTTCAAATTGAGACAAGAGTTGAAAATTGTATGATTTCTTTTAATAATTTTTTGTATTCAATATTTGCTTTGTATTATCTATACTTGCATTGTAATCATTCTATTTGCACTATAATCGTTCTATTTGCATTGTGTTCATTATTTTATTTGAATTGTACTTGACGATTTTCTATTTTTTGTAAGCACATAAAAATGAAATCGAGGAGGAGTATTAGAGTATTTTGAACTTAACCGCCATAGAGCCTATGTTGACTTGATCTATGTATCTGTGTGTGTGATCAATAAACCAACACTTCTCTGCGTAACCGCGCTTTGTCTACTTCATTTATAGTTATTTTAATATAATTATTACGACTGAGATGATCTCTTGCCTAGCAAACAGAAGGCAGCTTGCAACTCTCCACTCTCCACTCTTGATATTGTCACATAAATTAGCACTTGTTTTACAAACCGAAGAATTGCACTTATTAGTTTTGAAATTGAATAATAAAACGTATGACCATTTGATTTTGGAAAAGCTTATCACACAAAAATTAGGATATTTTGCTCATCATCCTAACTCTAACTCAACTGCAGCAATTGTTTTTGAAATATTTTAACTACAAACTCCAATTTTATTGTTTTTGAAAAAATTGTATGTTTCTTAACTGACAATAATAAATTGGGATTTTATTAGGATGTTATTTAGCATTATATATCATTATAATCTACATATACTATGTATTAGGATGTATGTTAGCATTTTATTGGATTGTTATTGTCTTGAATGCAAGAACTGAATTTTTTCTTCTTGTTTCTTCGTTCTTCACTCTCAATTCTCTGCTTCTCGTTTAAATAGCTCAGCCTAATGAATGTTCTAGTGCGAGCAAATTTTCTCAAAATTTCATCATCCACTTGGGTAAAGGTCTGATTCAAATGCAAATAGTTCAAAATGATGTATCTGGTGGTTGAGACTGTATACTTGCATGAAAATTCGTAAATATTTCATTTGCTTGTTGGATTATTTTTGAAATTCAGTAGTTGGACAAGTTAAACCTCCCCTACTAGGCATTCAATCCAGTCGCTGTTTGTATGCATTAATTATTTATACTGGGCATCATTTTCCTTGTGGATTACATATTCTGCAAGATATTTCAGGGCTTCTTCTTGGGTTTTCAACATTACTCATCTCAGAAAAATTGGCAAAAACGCTGTCCTCTTCTGTTTCTTCATAAGGAATCTTTAAAAGCATTGAACTGCTTGAAAATACTGCATCTTCTTTTTCCAAATCTCTAACATTACTCCAATCAGTAACAGATGGAAGATTGAACCCGATGATCAAAACTCTTATTCTATTTTTAAACTCAACAGGTGTTGGATGATTGTATTAGTGTCCTATCCCGCTAATTCTTGAAAAAAATCTCTAGAACAACTTGGTTCACCTTGAAGATTTTGTTTAATGCCTGGAACGATTTCCATTAATATTCCTCTCTGAAATGGCATTAGAGATTTTTCATTACCTATTCTTACAGCTAAAATAATCTTTTCCATATCATTCAAAAGACACATTCTTGTTCATCTAACTCAATTCCTTATGCACTATGCCATGGTTTCCTGCCATCAGTTATAAATCAAGAGTTGAAAACATCAAATAACTTGTCAACCAAATCAAAAAATTCGCTCCATTCAAGATTATTTGGAAATTTTAGTTTTAGAAGAGCTGCTGTGATAGGTTTCCACTGAAGACAGTAATTTCAGCTCATCCATATTATCTCCCTGCCAGATGAGAGTGTGTTAATATTTGTTGAGAATATATAGGTATTAGCTATCATTTATACCAGGAGTTTGTAGTAAATTCTTCTAGGTCAAGGCCTTTTTCAAGCTAATTCTACTACACTGTAATTTTGAAACAGCTAGCTCCATAAAATAACGAGTAGGCTATGCTTGATGAATTGGTTTCATAAGTGGAAATTAACTACAAGAGATTTTTGTTTTTTCTGAGTGCTTGTATCAGTTCGAGTGATTGTTTGAGAGTTTGAGTGCTTGTACCTAAAACTATAAAATTGCCGTGGTTTAGCATGTACTTGAATCATCGAGCTGAAACTATCGGAATCTCATAGCATATTATTGTATTTTTTGTGCTTTCTCTATCGGTCACACATCCAACACTATCATTTTTGTATATTTTGTAAAACAACAAAATTCATTATTCGCAGTTTTCTTGCTGTTAAGATTTCAAACTAAATTATTGGGAATTGTAAAAGAAAACGCTTAGTTTCTAAAAAGATACGAAGTAATGTAAATAGCTTTAACTAGTAAATTCAACGAATTTGAAAATTACGTTTCGTGTTACCAACAAAATAACTTCTAATAACATTCCTTGTGCAACAAATCTGCTTTTGATAATTATTTTTTGACTTATTCTTTCTATTTAATTGCTTTCTATTTAGTAACTTATTACACAATTACTTCAAACTTGAAGTAACTTATTCAGATACATAACTTTCCCAACCTATCCTTTCTATAGAAATATATAAATATTTATAATGTGAATAAATATATTTATGAACATATTCCACAATAATATCTTTGAATTTGATGAGTGTTTTGAACAATTTAGTACTCAAATGTTTTTTAATCAACCTAACAGCATTATAATTAATATGAGATGAATTATAATAATATATTATTCAGGCAAATCTGTATGCCCGGTTCTACTGTATATTCCAGCTTTAATTCATTTATGAACTTGAAAAAAACGTTTTCTGAAACTTATCTGTTGTCTGTTTTTTATTTTCAGAATTTTCTCTACAAGAATTCTTCTGACAGCAGATAGCTAGCTATACTAAACAAACAAACAAACGATTAACCATTTTTTCTTCAATTATATTCTAAAAGAATTGAAAAAGACAATTTTTCATTCAGAAATAATAGTGAAAAGCTTTGAACGTATTGCAATGAATTTCAGATTTATGTGTGGTAAACATTTCTTTCCTCTGTATCCAATATTTTTATCAAAGTACATTATTCACGACTTGATAATCAATATAATTTATTTGACGTTTATCATCAATCAATCTCATTAAACCTTGAATACTATAAGTGAAAGAATTGAAACAGTATGTTCCTCCTTCCTGTTGATTTGTTTAATGTCACTAGGCTCTCTGAGCTATCTTGAAAATTGATAGTTCCTGAGAATGTCTGACATTTTGTTTTACAACACTCATTTTGTATTTTTCTATTGAAAATAGATCAATTATTATATACAGAATTCAAATTCTATTTTAAATCACAACTGACAATGTTCTGTGATAAAGTTATTAAAATCTTTTTAAGTAAAATCATGTTGATTTAGGAAATTGTTCACTTTTTGTTAAGAATTTTCTTACTACAGCTTTAAAAAGCTGCTTTGTGTAATCTTATTCAGAATTACTTTGAAATTATTTTACATTATATTTTCATACTCACAACTTTAAAAATGTACTGCGTGTGTCGTAGACATTGTAAACTATTATTTAAGTTTAATTTTGTGTCAATTAAATTGTTTACAAAATAGCTCAGCCGATCTATTTCCTTTATGCAAAGTTTTCTATCCTTTGTCTAGTTTTCTCAAAATTCGAAGTATCTAACTCAGTATTGTATTATTGAAGTTCCTATCTATAACTTTTCTATCTTCTATTCTCGAAGTTTTTCTTATTTAATAATGAATATCTTCACTATTAAAAAAATACAATATCGTTTAAGAAATACCAAATTTAAAAGTTGCAAACAATACTCCTCATAGTCCTTAGACAACTTTAGGCTCTTTTTAGGGTGATAAATGAGAATTTTTATCTAAGTAATGACGATTTACTAAATTTTTCAGTTTCATGGAATTCTATGAAACTGGAAAATTTAGTCCAATAATCTAGGAAATAATTTATTTTCTATTTTTGTTTAAATTCAAAATGATAGGAAGCATATATTGTAATCTATGGAACGTGTATTTTTTAACTCTTTGATTTAGAATCAACAATTTCTTGATAATTAGTACCCTACCTAATAATTATTTATAGAACAATTTCCTTTCAGCGGTTCTGACCAATTTAAAGTTTTAACTTTCCTATTGAAATGATATGAAAATAATTTTACCAAATAAAACGTCCAACAATTATCAGATCTCTAATCAACTTTCCAGTTCATAGACAATAATGTAAAAATAATTTTTCACACACTTCTAATCCAACATGTAATCTACAGTATCTACAGCATTTAATTTTATAATGAAGAAATTTCAATTTCTTGACAATGAATAATAATAATAATTACAATCTAATATTAAAACTGACACTGTATTTCACTTTTAAATAATGTTTTACTCACATATATTGGAGATGCTTGAGGAATGCATTTCACTTCTGAAAAGAAGCTTCGTTAGCCTCTGACTATTATTTAAAAGTGAAATACAGTATCAGTTTTAATATTAGATTGTTCATTAAGTATTTCGTCATGGAAAACATCACAGAATAATAATTATTATTGATAGAAGTTTTCTGACAGTAGTACTACACCAGTGGTTCCCAAACTTTTTTGCCTCATGGACCCCTTGCCATGATTTTTGGTTTTAGGTGGACCCCCTGCATAAATGTCATTAATTTTTTTAAACTATAAGTCGAAATGTGTTTTTAAAGCTGATGAAGTAGGTCTACTACTGCTCGCAGTAACCAATTCAAATTTTGGCGAAGAAAACATTAAAAATCACATATAAACTTAGTAAATTTTTGTAATATAGTCTAATTTGAATTGAAATAATCAAATAGTGTGACATATTGTTTTTGGCTATAGTGAAATAGTATTAATAGAACCCAAGAAGTATAACGGCCGGTATTTTATTATCAACATTGTGTGTGTCCTTTGTAGTAATTGCAACATTCGCATCTATTAAAATTAGCAAGGCTGCTCAATGTGGGCAAACACGACACTCAAGTCCCTCTAACGTCGTATCCCAAGAGATTCTACTCATGTCTAGAAAAGCATTAATCCATTTATTTTAGTCCACATTATGGGCAAATTTTTTAATTTTTCATGCTGAGAGCTTGATTTGAGACTCAAAATCAGTACTGTAATTTTATACGATTAGCCATTAAAATGGAGTTTATAAATTGGGTAAAGTGAAAGCTTAAATTCGATAAATCACTGCTTTTATGAATCGTTTGCCTAAGAACTTGAACCCACTTTTCGTTTATTGTTTGTTAATTGATAGTGATCAAATTTTACTGTATAAAATCTAAAAAATACTACTTTTGTAAAGCCAATTTAACAAGTTATAGTGGTTTCAAATTATTATTACAATCATGGCCACCCAGAGGCATTTTAGTGGCCCGGGACAGAGTTGAGGCTGGAGGCTCCTTTACACCTTCACCATAAACACCAATTTCCAATTAATGACTCGATTTTCCAACTAGCATTGCTATGCTAGTTAGTCTTTATGCCTAGTTGCCTTCTTTACTCAAAAAATCTATGTATCTAATTTGAATTTTTTCTTCAATTTAAAGATAACATTCTAATGTAAGCCAACTGATAACCATTCGTCAAAAAAGCTGTGGTAGCTATAGGGAACTGAACTTAGGGTACTGAGTGGCACCAGAGAGAGCGATAAACTTCTCTTATATTTTAGTGTAATCTTTTGAACTATTCACTAAGATTGTAATACCGGTATGTAAAATGTGTGAAATTATAAAAATTATTATGACTCTGAATGGAACTTGGTTCAACTTGCAAAGAGCGAATGAATTAATAAATCATCCAATTCCAAACTTTAACTTATAGTAATTTTGTAATTACATAAATAGATGATGACAAAACCTCAAAACATTGGGGATTCTGAAAAAATTGTTCTCAAGTTCTTGAAAGTGCAACTTTTAACTTTTTTATGGCTATCAACCCTCATATTATTGAATTTGTTGATTGATTCAAGGCGTTACAAATTTCACGATCACAATAAAACTCGTTGGGGTATCAGATCTGAACAGTAACAGAAATCAGCATTTGAAGCTTGTCTGCAAAAATATTAAGAGTCCTTTTCTCCTTTCAAGCCTACTGTGTCAACTTCATTCAAGTGGTCTGGGGAAATTCAAACCCATGTTTGGGGGCTCCAAAAATACTGGGACCCACCAGCATCGTGGGGTCTTTGAAGGCCCAAAGCCGACGTCATATTAGGGGACTGTTATGTATAAACGTTGAAATTTGAAAATATTCTAGATGCAGCCTACTTGAATCTCTACTTCAAATGACTATACTGGCAATAAAAATGGGCCCCATAGGGCCCGCGGCTTCTAGGGTGTTGAGCTTCTAAGAGGCCTCTAGAGGTCCAAACTGAAAAAAAGAGGCCCTGGAGGCCCCTAGCTGTACAATTTGGGGCCCCTTATTTTATTTTTTAACCGACTTCCAAAAAGAACAAGGTTACCATATTCGACCTGTTTTTTTTTATGTTTGTACATCAATCATTCGAACAATATTGAACCGATTTCGATGAACTTTTTTTTAAATGAAAGAGCATCGCTCAGCGGTGGTCCCATCCAAGTTTCGCAAGGATCGGCCCAATACTTAGCCCAATATTAAACAAAAAGGAGCATTCTTCGATGTCTTCATTTCAATCAAGTTTGAATAGGATAGTTCCACACATAACCGCCAATCGGATAACCGGTGTCGTTTACCAGGCTGATCATTGTATCACATCTAGATGGTTTTCGAAATCATATGATGCAATGCAATTATGCCGGGTAAACGACATTGGTTACCCAAAGCTGGTTCAGTGTGAAACAAGCCTGTAATGTCCCGTTTTGACCAATCACGTGAACTTAATTTGAATCGAGAATAAGAAGAATATAATATTTCTCTCCATATGTTCATATGAAAATTGTAAATAATTTAGTTGATGTTATTGAGTCATAGGAATAAGGTTATTTAGTTTCAATCATATAAGTTGGAGAATTTGGAAAAACAGCTGATCTCAGAAGTATTTTTAGTTTTGCTGCTGTGATGGATTAAGAATATTTATTCGTCATTAAATACATGTGCGTACAATAGGCTATTTTGAGGTTATGTTTAATGATCCTTTTGTACTAGCTCAAAGTTTATGTTTTTTATATAAAAAAATATATATGACTAATATCACGAAAAATATCGTACATAACTCGTCTGGGAAGATGTTTACAATACTCGTATGATAATACCACACTCAACTTCATCTCCTGCGTTAACTTATCATATTTTTAGTAAACAAAATTTTCCACACTTGTAACGTAATATAGGTCTACTATTTCAGTGTAGGAATATTCTGAAAGGGACCACATCAAAATGAATCAAAAGCCATTTCACTTTTAAGAAGCCTTTTGCTATTATAATTTTCCTAAATACAACATTCCACATTAAATAAAACGTTGTAGAATTTTCCTTAGTTTATCTTTTCTTATAAGTGGATTTTTAGTTAAGTTTGGATGTTACAAATTAATTATTGGCTTGCTAATTTGATAAATATTTCATAATGTAGGGATGTAGGCTTTAAGAAATTTCTCATGTTTTCAAAGTTTGAAAATTCAACTAAAAAGCTTAAAATAGAACATATTGTAAAACAAAAAAAGAAACCGACTTCAGTGAAATGATAAAATACTCACGTACTAAAAAGTTTAAAATAAAGTATTTACTTTAAACTGAGAAAATTTTTAATTTCATACAAGTAATCTTTTGAAGTCGGTGCCAAATTTCCCATAAACTTCTAAAATATAACAGAATTACTCTGTGATGTTTTCCATGACGAATTAATTGAACAATCTAATATCAAAACTGACACTGTATTTCAATAAAAGTGAGTGTAAATCACATATTTAATTGAAATACAGTTAGTTTTGATATTAGATAGAATTTCTTATCAATTACTGTCTTTCAGTAAAAGTGAGTGTAAATCACATATTTAATTGAAATACAGTGTTAGTTTTGATATTAGATAGAATTTCTTATGAATCGCTTTCCGGTGGTTCGGAACCCACCTAAAACTGTAGGTCCAACTCATCAATCTCCATCATCCAATTCATTACCCACGCAAAGGTCTCATGTGGGCTTCATCCTCCAAAAAAATACAGTGTTAGTTTTGATATTAGATAGAATTTCTTATCAACTTCATAAAATATTTGGCGCCGACTTCAAAAGATTACTTGTATGAAATTTAAAATTTTCTCAGTTTAAAGTAAATACTTTTTAGTACGTGAGTATTTTATCATTTCACTGAAGTCGGTTTTTTATTGTTTTAAAATATGTTTTATTGTTTTATCACTTGCTTACATTAATTGTAAAATGATGGCCCATTGACGTTGAGGCCCAAGGAAACTTGCCTTGTTCGCCTCATCACTTGTATATAACAGTATTATACAAGTACATAAGTAGCCTACTGGTACTTTGTGATGTTTTCCATTACAAAAGCTTGATGAACAATCTAATATAAAAAATGACACTGTATTCCTATTTAAATTATGATTTTTACTCACATATACTTGAGATATTAGAGGGATCCATTTCACTTCTATGCTGATGAAGATTCTGTTTGCATACCTCCAGTATCTTCAGTATAAGTGAGTAAAACTCCTAATTTACTTAGAAATACAGTGTAAGTTTTGATATTAGATTGTACTTAGCATATACCACGCCCTGATCAAAAGATATTCGCTATTGTGGACCCCCATTAACATATCATGGACCCCCAATTTTATTTTTCACTGACATGGACCCCCTGGCAGGTCCCCGTGGACCCCAGGGGGTCCACATGGACCACTTTGGGAACCACTGTACTACACAATTTTCAAGTCAACCTTTCTGTTGGAAATAATTTTTCCAAATAAAACGTCCAATTATCATACCGGTACTCCTAATCAGATTTCCAGTACCAGTACTTGAAGAAATATATTAAACAAACAGTATAGTGAAAAGTAAACTTTTCGTGTAATTTACAACTCAAAATAACCATTTAATTATATAGAAACTGCTCTGACCTTCCTTCAGTAATCTATTGTTTGTTCTTCACGCCCGAAAAGTTTTTCAAAAGTTAATATCGAACTTGATGTAACTTTAAATTATAGGAAAAAATGAGAAGAATTATAAATTATTCCTTGTTATTATCGAAAACAGCTATATCTAATTACCTTGACGCTATTTTCTACCAGTGTTGAAATGTTATGTATACAACATTATAAATGATTACAGTATCATTTATCCAAATTGATAAAAAAAAATAGTGGAATATGGAATTTGTGTAGAGCACTTGTCAGTTTTCTGAGAAACTTTGGAAAGTACGTTATTCCATTATTCACGACCGATTAAATTACTCTGCGATGTCAGTTAGCGCAGACTAGTTACGAAAATGAATAATTAGTTTTAAAGAGCCAATTATTGCTTGTTTTATAAGTTGGAATTGACAATTTTTGGTAATCTATTGGAACACAACGTTATTGCTGATAGATCTTTATTTTGTGATCAATTTTGTTAATCCAGTTGGCCATTGTTGTATATTTGGTAGCTTCCCTATTCTGAGTTCGATCCCTAGCTATCTGGCATTCTGCTTCTTTGAATAAACCGATAAAACTGGGTATCCAAGCACTCGTCGAATTTATATAAACAATTTACATTGGACCCGACACGGTCTAATTGAAATCGTGCTGTTGTCCGTGCGCAAGCTCTTGAAATCAAGATTCTAGACTCTTGAAATCAAGATTCTAGACTCTTGAAACTTGGTATATAGCTTCCTCATCATAGTTTTTTTTTTTGTAGATTACGTCTTGGAGACTCCAGTTAAGGAGTATAAGACAAGTCAGATTAACAATATTATACACTAGATACCATAATTACTTCAATTAGTTGAGGTGAGGCTTAATTTTGATGTGAAAGGAACTCTTGTACACTATAAAAAGTTTATCAACTAAATATTTTTTCAATTGTTTTTTAAATATTTCTATATTTTCAAGACTCTTCAAAAACTGTGGTAGCTTGTTGTAGAATTTCCTACCAATATAACTAGGTTTTTGTTTGAATAAGCTATACTATTGTGACTCACCAAGTGATAATCTCCTCGGCTTCTTGTATTATAATCATGTACATCAAGATTTTGGTTAATATCATTCGTTTTTACATATAAAGTAGCTTCATACACATATAATAAGCAGGGTACAGTTAGGATGAATAATAAGACGAAATTTTCACAACCACATTTATTAAAACTTCGAGAAACTAGTCTCGGTTGTTACACCATTATCAATCTCAATCAAACTCAGAGTGTTTGATTGAGATTTTTTTTTTTTTTTTTTTGATAAACAAACTTGAGTTTGATTGGGATTGATAATGGTGTAACAACCGAAACTAGTTTCTCGAAGTTTTAATAAATGTGGTTGTGACAATTTCGTCTTATTATTCATTATGGATACCTTCCACAATATCACCTTCGCCATTACTAAGAAAGTACAGTTAGGAGACCAAGTCTCTTGAACAACGGCCTACATGAATCTAATCTATTTACTCTTTCTATACACCTAACCGCTTTCTTTTGGATCTTAAACTAAGTGAGATTGTTATTGATTTTGGAGTTTGAGGGCTCAATATAAAAAAAAATAATTATGGTGTAAAACAGATCACCACTAGGAACGTAAAAATAAAAAAAAACATAACGCAGCTTGTTAATTTCGAATAAAAAAATTGAAGATTACATTACGAAGGTTGCTGCTTAGCCCCATTATCCTATCCACTTAATTTTTACAGCGCAAGCGTTGACGTTTTCATTATTTATGTTGACATCTTTTCTTAAATTATTTGAATCGTCAAATTGAAAAAAAAACATAAAAAATATTGAGGCATGATATATTTTGAGATCTGTTGAACAAGCAGAAGAAGAAACGAAACTCTTTTTCAAGAACTACCGATGTACATTTTTGTGAAACGGGAAGCATAATATGATTTTTATAGAAATCAAAGAAATTGAATCAGCACAACTGATAATAATGAATATTTTATGTAAATCCGTCGGGTCCCTGGATACTCAGTTGTATCCGTTGATTTTCGTAACAGTTGGGTTGAAAAAGTTTTTATAAAACAAAATTCATTGTATATTCTTAGAAAAAAATAATTGAGCATTTTTATTGATATTACTAGACTTGATGTTTGTACAAGTGTACGGTACCCAACATTTTGAACAGGAACAATTTTAGCTTATTCCAACATTTATAATGCTGCTGCGATCTAAGGTTATTTATTTGATCAACTTTGACCAAGATTGGCATATGCAAGCATGTATTAAAGAAAATATATATATAGACAGAATTTATTAATTTCGAATTCCTTTAATTGCTATTACTTTATACTGAAGACTTCCGCAATGGCGGATATTGACAACAGCATTGAACAGCTGATGGGAATCGATGAATGCTACTGTACAAAAATATCAGTCACCACCGGGAATCGAACCACGGACCTCTCAATTGCCGGTTGAGCGCCCTTAACCACTAGACCATGGAGACCTTTCTGTACAGCAGCATTCATTTTCAACTTGGCCATATCGGCTCGTATCTCACAAGTTAGTTTGAAGTGACTGACAATTGAATAAACTGACAATTTATTGTCAGTTTATTCAATTGTCAGTCACTTCAAACTAACTTGAGAAAATATACTTTGCCATGTCAGGTTCAAAGACATTTAGAGGGCTACAACACAACGTTGAGGTCTAAAGAGTCACCTACAGTCGTATGCCGTAATAGGCTATGTCACTATATTTTATATATACCATTCAGGCTAACATCAAAACTAACACTGTATTTCAGAGCTCCACTGCCCACGTATTCGTTAGCTGTATTTCTATTGGCGGGCCGCTTAGCGCAGTTGGTTGGGGCGTCATAACTTCAGCTTGCTGTCGTTTCAGCGATCGTGGGTTCGAATCCCGCTCCTCCGTCTGTCAACTATATGTTATCATTCACCTCATTACCCACGCACTAGTCTCGGACTCATGTGGGCATCATCAGCAAAAAAAAATTAAATTATGATTTTTACTCACTGATACTGGAGATACTAGAGGGATGCATTTAACTTCTAAAGAGACGCTTTATATCAGCCATGGAAAACATCACAGATACATACAGGATTAAAGAATAAATTATCAGTCTATCACAATAAAAAATTCATATAGGATCTGCAGAGAATAAAGAATGAAATTTTTCGAACATATTTTATGAAAGCAGATAATTTAATTCATTTTTTAAAGTTTTTTTTTAATAAAAATCTGATTTTATAGGCAAACTGGATTCTGAATGGCTGACTCCACAACTGAATGGTTTTGGAAATCTGCAACATCAGAAGTTGTCACAACAATTTTTGAACTGATGGGCAGGAAGTTACCCAAGGACTATGATAAGGACATTGGAAACATTTCTTTGAGATTCATATTGCTCCTATTAATCAACACCACAGGCATCACCAACGCAATAATACTCACGTACAGATTCTGGAATACCAATTATAAATTTGATTTCATTTTGAACAGTGTCGTACTGTATTTTCAGTTTTGTGCGATTATTCATCTGATCTACTTTCCGCATCATTACATATTCTTGTTTAAAGTTCTTGACCGTAAGCTCTATCCAACAGATGAGAAGTATCCATTAAATGAGGAGCAGAAAGATTTGATCAGAGAAACAAACAGACGAGAGAAAAAAGTGCACATTATGTTTCTGCTTTTCGTTCTCGCATGGTCACTGAAAAGTCTTCTGACAATGGCCAAAGGAGTCTACGAGCTCTACCGCAAAGACTTCGATGCAATTGAAGAGTATGAGATCCTTATGGTGTACATAACAGTTCCTATACAGAAATTATTCTCCCACAGGATTCTGGCAATACTGGTGTACATTCTTCTATCCATTGTGCAAGTCTTTATATTCATCTGCACTTTAGAAATGTCTGCTAATTTCTGTTTCTTGGTTACTTGTGTGGTAAAAAAGCTGGAGGCTGAAATTTGGATATTACGGCAGTATATTAGAAGCATTGACAATGTGTTATTGTCAGAAAATGAAAATAGACAAGTTTATGAGATCAGCCTCAAGCGATACACCAAACTTTGCATTCAATATCATCAAGCCATTCTCAGGTAAAATTTCAATCTCTTAATACATACTTCAGTGGCACAGTGGCGTAGCGAGGTCTTGTGACACCCGGGGCGGCATTTCAACTTGCCACCCCCCCCCCCCCCCCACCACTATTTCACACACTTAACAAACGACACCTTATTCATAGATGATTCTTATTTTGTATCAACCATGGAAGGATTATAAATTTTTTATTTAGATATTCAAAATTTAGGACTCTGGGGGTGGGCGTCAGAAAATTTTTGATTTTTAGGTCTTTTGAAAGCAACTTTAAGCTATTTTGGTGATGTTTGTCTTGATATTGGGCTCCACACAATTGATTAGCTTAGGCCTGCATAACGAAACTCTTCAGAATGTGGGCAGGCTAATTTGAAACTTGAAATATCTTGCTTGAACAGCATGTGATTCATTATTATGCATGTGATTCATGCATTCCATTAGATCATTAGCTTATTCACTTTGGGAATAGTACTTATGACTCTATTATTGGAATTTAGAGAAAAAAATGTTAATTATGAATAAGCTTGGAAGAGCCCTGTAACACTTCAAATGAAACAAATAACTCTTCTATAGATGGTAGAAGGGTGGTGCGGGGGATTTCCCCAGAGAAAAATAGAAAATAATTCTCTCAAGCGCTTTTAGACACAAGCTCATTCATCTTACACAATAATCTTTAGTAAAAAATTCAATTGATTTTTTTGCCTTTGAGAATTGAGTGACTCAATTTCAGCCATGGCAAATTTTTGGGTCCAACCCCTGGGAGCACCTCACTTTCTTGACTGTAGACTCACCGTAAACGGTGTAGTCCAATTAGTAAAGAGCACCTACAAGACCTACCACTGAAATTTTTTCTACTGAAATAATATTATGCCTTGAAATTTAATTACATTACTTTATGGCTTGCTTTTCACGAATCAAACTAATAATTTTTATAACTTTTCCTACTAAACTATCTTCTACCTTCACGGTAGTCCGACGATAACTCAAAATTAATTGAGATGTCTTTTCACGATTTTGACAAAATATATGACTCTTGCTTGAATGGGGTGCGAAAAAAATTAAAAATAACCCCTCTAAAATTGCATTTTGAGCGTTTCTATACATAAATCCTCCCACATTATTTTAACCCATACCTATCTCTGTATTAGCCGACCCAAAAAAGTATTAACTCTCACCCAAAGAACCATATATCATTTATGTAAACGCGGTATTTCAATATTTCAACCAACATTATGAATCAAATTCTATTAAGTGCTTGAGTAATGGAGGGTGTCCATACCCGAGGACGCTCCTTGGCTACTCTCCTGACACCTGCATCAACAAATCTACTGATTCTCTAAGGGTGGATGACAGTGGCAGGTGTAAAACAGAACAGATTTCTAAATAAATTTAGCTGATAAGTAACCTCTGTGTCACACATTACGACACTCACTGCTCCTGCACTATCAACCGTATGACTGAATTTCTCTCAACTCAGTCGCCTGTCATGCCACCCCTAACCAGAATAATTTTTTTAATTATTTATTAGAAAAAATGATCTATTAAAAAATATTTTAAAAAACATTTAATACCAGTCCTTTTAAAGCCTGATTGGATCTGTTTTTTGTCACCCCCCTTGGGCTGTCACCCGGGGCGGTCCGCCACCTCCGCCCCCCCGTTGCTACGCCACTGTTCAGTGGAGCTGATTTTTTCTTGTCTAACATGATCTGAAAATACATTCCACTTTATGAAGTTGATCATATATAAAAAATAACCCCTTGAGCCGCATTTTTACTCTAACTAATAATGTTATAATACAACAATACTTGTTGAGCAATGTTTTATTTCAAAATTATGCAACATTTTGTTTTGAAAATTGAAAAATATTGATATAAATAGTAGGCCCTACCGTCGTATTTCTAATAACTTTTGTCAAAAAATGAATATTTTGATTTTGGGAAACTGTTGCATTATTATTTGTGGAAATTTGTCCATGCGGTTATAATTAGTGTTTACCTACAGTTGCTCAATAATAAAGCGGGGCTGTTTATGCACTCACTATAGAACGCAAAACAGCTTAATCCTACTCTATTTTACTTTGCCGCACTCCAGGTGTACCAACTGTGGGAAAATGTAATGTGTAACTTGTGCTGAAAGTATCTTTGCCCCACTTGAAAAAACTATTCTGTACTTGCCTTCAGATCGTGTGTAATACATTTATCTTGTGCAGCAAAAGGGCTGATTTACACACTAGTCATACAATAATTATTTGTGTAACTAGCGCACAAAGTAGTTCTTTGCTGCATGAGAGAAATTCATTATGCACGAGCTGAAGGTGAGTGTGGAATAGTTTCTTGAGTGCAGCAAAGATACTTTCAGCACGAGTTACACATTACATTTTTTCCTACAGTTGGCACACCTGGGGTGTGACAAAGTAAAATGAGTGTGGCAAAGTCAGCTGGAATGCGGCAAAGTAAAATAGTGCAGGAATCAGCTGTTTTGCATACAATAATGAGTATATAAATAGCAACTTTGTTGATTATAGGGTCGATTACATTGGGATAGATAGGTTCTTGCTAAGCGAGTAGCAAGTAGGAACGTTACAGACCAACCATGCTACAGCAGCTCAGCATACACAGCCGAATTATATAAAAATTAAACTTCCAGAATAACCCCCATACTATGGAATTTCAAAGACAATAAATAATATTGCAAACACAAAATTAAAATATGAAAACTAACAATTATACAATAAAATTTCATCAAAGCAGTCCACAGAAAATACAATAGGCTATATCTCATCTGAAGTGTTACCATATGTTGGCAGCCTGCGCGGTTAAATGTCGGCTTTGGCCACAATAATATTGTATTTTGGTGTTGGCTACTCTGCCAGCAAGTACCAAATTGACCAAATCCAAAGTTGAAAGCCTGTCTACTTTGGATTTGGTCAAATTTGGTAGGCTACTCGCTGGCAGAGTAGCCAACACCAAAATACAATATTATTGTGGCCAAAGCCGACATTTAACCGCGTAGGCTGCCAACATAACCCTTCAGATGAGATATATTGCATTTTCTGTGAACTGTTTTGATGAAATTTTATTGAATAATTGTTGGTTAACTTCATATTTAAATTTTGTGTTGCATTATTATTTATTCTCATTGAAATTCCATAGTATGGGGTAATTCTGGAAGTTTAATGTTTTATATAATTCTGCTTAGCATGCTGAGCTGCTGTTACATGGTTGGACTGTAACGTTCTACTACTCGCTACTCACCCTACTCGCTACTCGCTTAGCGAGTAACTCTATCCCAATGTAATCGACCCTTAACTGTAGGAAAATAACTATTTTGTTAAATAGGTAGCTAGGCAATCTAAATTCAGATTTACTTTCTCTGTACAATACCCTATATCAAATATATGCAATAGTAGCAACTAGCAAAATATATAGAATAACATCAAACACGTTCCATTCAAAAGCTCAATTATTCTAATCATCTGTGATGTTTTCCATGACGAAATACTTAATGAACAATCTAATATTAAAACTGACACTGTATTTCACTTTTAAATAATGTTTTACTCACATATATTGGAGATGCTTGAGGAATGCATTTCACTTCAGAAAAGAAGCTTCGTCAGCTTGACGAATAATTTAATATTAGATTATTCTAATCATGTCGTTTGCTGCTTACAAAGTAGAATACCATAGAATAGAAAAATTCTGCAAATTTGCGGGTTGTGCAATTTTAAATCTAAATCATTTGCATTAAATTTCAGCTCAATAAGAAATGTGAACAGTGCCATTTCGTTCATGATGTTTCCATTTAACAATGTTATAGCCGTTATTGTTGGAATGAAACTATATTTTCTCTTGGAGGTACAGTATTCTTGATAAATAACTTATTTGTTTTTCTCAACTATGCAAATGCTTCATTCGCCATACCTTCATTTACGTACATTGAGACGGGGCCGTAGACGATAAGAAACTATTTTATAGTAATAATAAGATTGTAGATAAATCAGCAAAGTCAATGCTGATACTGTTCGCCCACCACGAGAATAGAGCTGTCAGGAATTCTAAGAATGTAGGAGCTGGCCAAGTGGGGGTAACACAGTAAACCGGTCTTTGAATTTATCAACATTTGTAAAACAATTTTTTTTTTTTTTTTTTTTTTTTTGTAGATTACGTCTTGGAGACTCCAGTTAAGGAGTATAAGACAAGTCAGATCAACAATATTATACACTAGATACCATAATTACTTCAATTAGTTGAGGTGAGGCTTAATTTTGATGTGAAAGGAACTCTTGTACACTATAAAAAGCTTTATCAACTAAATATTTCTTCAATTGATTTTTAAATATTTCTATATTTTCAAGACTCTTCAAAAACTGCGGTAGCTTGTTGTAGAATTTCCTACCAATATAACTAGGTTTTTGTTTGAATAGGCTACTATTGTGACTCACCAAGTGATAATCTCCTCGGCTTCTTGTATTATAATCATGTACATCAAGATTTTGGTTAATATCATTCGTTTTTACATATAAAGTAGCTTCATACACATATAAGCAGGGTACAGTTAGGAGACCAAGTCTCTTGAACAACGGCCTACATGAATCTAATCTATTTACTCTTTCTATACACCTAACCGCTTTCTTTTGGATCTTAAACACCCTATCAAGATTTTGTTTTGATGAATTACCCCATACTAAGATAGCATACCTAATATGTGACAGTAAGAGCCCATGGTAAGCTGTAAAAAGTAACTTTTTGTCATTCAATCTAGCGAGCTGTCGCAGGACAAATACCCCAGATGAAATTTTACTACATATTTTCTCAATGTATGGAGTCCAGGTCAATCGTCTATCCAATGTAACTCCTAGAAATGCAATTTTTTCTTCCTGGTCTAATTGATTATCGTTTACAAACACGTTTATAGCCCTATCTTCATTTAAATTATGTTTGTTTTTGAATTGAAGGTATTGGCATTTTTTACTATTTATAGTTAATTTCAACTGGTTTAAAAATTGGACAATGGACTGCACACCTATATGGGCACTTATTTCTAAATTATCTAGAATGGAATTGCTGAAAATGAGTGATGTATCATCAGCAAATAAGAGGGCTCTACCATTAATTAATTCTTTAGGTAATTCTTTAATTGCTCGGCTTGTTTGCTAGGCGACGTTGCGAACTCAACTAAACCAATACAACCACGTTGGGTAGTAGACGGAAGTGTGCGAGAAAGAGAGAAACAACGTGTGATAGAGACAGCGAAGAAGAGCCTCATACGTCGCCACTATTCTCGTGATGGGCGAACGGTAATAGACGTGACAATCCCACTGGCCATATTTGAAAGAGAAGTATACTGAAAAATTAGAGATATATCACGGGCTTGCAGAGCAGATACAAGACATGTGAGGACAGGAGAAAGTCCGAATTGTGCCAGTTGTGATGGGTGCCCTTGGAGAAATTCCACACTCTTTGCATGCTTCACTTTAAACACATGCTTTACTATAAATACATGCCTTCCTTTAAATACATCAGGGCAAAGAGCTGTGATGCTAGACAAGACACGTGAGGAAGATCAAATCGGATCTGATACCCTAAGACCGTTGTGTGATTGTGTGAAAAAAAAGAGCAATTCAAAAACTTATTGCATTTTTTATATAGAGGCGACCAGTGACCGCGGTGATAATTCTGGGCCATCCATAAAAAGAGCATTTAGGGGGTACAAGCTAAGAGCATCCAAGGGCTCTCTAAATCCTTGGAGCTCAGCGAGTTGCTTATCGCCGCCACTTAGAGGCGCCCATAAATGTGCTTGATTTTGTAGCAACGCTTTTGACTCTAGTATTGAAGCTCCACTGTGAAAGCACCTTGGACTAATTAGTACTTGTAGACAATTGGAGACGGATTTGACAATCACAATTTGCTTTTCATAATTTTCTTCAATAATTTCAGAGTACAGGGAGCTTATACAACATAACAGATGTCGGATCAGCTTTCTTTACCTTCGCCATTATTTGCTATATGGGTCAAGGACTCACAGATGAGGTATGATAAGGATTTATAAACCCACAGATTTATAGGCGTTTTTCACATTCTAGGATATCTGAAATATTTTTATAATATGAAAAATCCTATTTTTATTATACATTATTTATGACACAGTAATAAATTAGCTAGTCACCACTACGGTATGTATTGCAATAAATGATGCAGTATCGGAATCATCAAGGAAATTTCAAGAAATTAATAGACGTTTTATAAAACGTCTATTAATTTTATGGTACGGTATCTTATAAGATACCTTAAAATGATGTCCTCCCTTGTGATAGCTATGTTGGTTGATCGATTTTACTAGGATGAACAAAAACACTTGGTAATTTCATTACGCATTGCCAATTATTAATCAGTACGGTATATATTTACTTATTTTAAACTACCTACCTTTCAAATAATGTCTAAAATATTTCAGAACGAAAGGCTACGGCATATTATATCGTTCAGTAATATTATTTTTTTAATTTAAGGGGTACGTTTAAAGTGGGAATGAGGGACAAATTTCCCTCCAAAGTTGTAAAAAACTTCCTGGATTTCTTGTTCCATGACGAACTGCGTTGTTAATATTAACTTTTCAAGTGAATTCAACGACTTGCAGTCAAAACCCCCGGGCTTTCAACAACTCGAAAAACGTTTGGCCTACAAAGTAAGTGAAATACTACTTATTTTTAATAAAATTTGACTGCAAGTCGTTGAGTTCACTTGAAAAGTTAATTATAAAAAACATCGTCTCTTATAGGGTTTAAAATTTTAAAAAATTTATTCCATACCCACCACAACCCCCAGAATGCCCTCCGTCCGGATCTGGCCTTTAAAAAATTATGGTAACTCTATATATATATATAGGCTACTCACAAAATGAGATATAAAAATTAATGAAATAATTCATTAACAGGTGGAGTTGAGACTATAGTTTTTTCTACCACCCAGCCATAGGTAAAGGTATCATAATTATTTTAAAAAAACTCTATACAAAGTTTAAACTTTTTAAAATTATTATGTTTGTATTCTTACTACGGATTGCTATGAAATATTTATCATCTTTATGTTATGTGATAATAATCTTATCACAAAAAAATTGTTTTACTGAATTTTTATCCAGTAGGTAACCAAAAGAATCTATATATATATAGTGAGCTACACACGGTTACTGAAAGTAGCCTAGGAGCACTATTTATTTATAACATTTTTCTTTACATTTTAGAGGGAATTATACCCCGAATACAATGTGTAAGTAGTTTTCTAGGACTGGAATGAAATAATAATTTATATACAAAACAAATACAATGACTGTAATATAAATTAAAAGCTTGGCTGCCGTCACCTGAAAATTTTCCATGACTAAAACAGGACCTGTTGAACTTCTACTGTACGGTACAGAAAAAAAATCAGAATATATTTCTGAATACTAGTTTATTTATGACATATATTTTATTTCAGAGTGAGGAATTGTTTCATGAATTCACAATGTGTAACTGGATCGAAAAGCCCTATTGGTTTAAAAAGAGTGTAACAATATGTATGAGTTGCTCTATAAGATTGTTGGGTCTCAGAACAGCCCTCTACACAATAAACCTGACTAATGTGGTAAAGGTATGTAGAATTTACAGATATTTTCTTAAAACCCCTTTTTGGTATTCCAAATCCGATTATTACCGTAGTGAATGCAGATATTCACTTCCTATTTGTTTTCAGTGCTGAATAAATTGGGCATCTATATACGGATTTTGATTTGCATGTCTATTTTTGTATGTCTATTAGATCTACACCTATATATTAATATCAATCATATTGATTTATTTAAGTACAAATATAGAAATATAGAAAAAAAATCAAATATAGAAAGTGCACAGATAAACAAATAACACAATATATTTAAAAATGAAAACCCGAAAATAAATCCAAAGAAATTAGAATAATGAATATAAAAAGAAACTGAGAAACACTGAGTAGCATTGCAATATATTAGATAAATTTCACGTACTTTACACCTATAACTATTATGAATAATTTTGTGTTGGAAAATAAACATTCAAGGCACTACAATCATAACTCTGTACAGTAAACTGAAACAGATGTAATGGCTGTAATGGAAAAGTTTTGGGAAAATAGGTAAATTACTGTTTATACTTGAATATTTGAACTGTAAATATCTGAAAGAGAAAATACTTTTGAATTTTCACTTACATGCAGTGAAAGTGTTTACACCGTAACTTGAGTTAATCAATGAAGAGATTCATAGCAATAAATTATAATATTCATATGGATTTTATTGGACCCTCACGGCAAGTTCCACTACTCTGTTGAGCAATGCTATGAAAAATATGAATCTTCTGTCCTGGGTGGATTCCGAACCACTGAATTGGTGACAATGAAAACGAAGTCCAGTCAGAGCTTCTTAGTCACCCATCTTAGCTGTACTAAGACCATCATCACTCTAGGTCACACACCCATTTGCTTATTTCAATAATATTAATTTAAACTGTTGCTGTCTATTTCAGGTGTTGCAGGCTACTTACTCGTATGTCAATCTATTGTGGAAATTGAAATGAACTTTCAAGTTGAATGCTCTATTCTGAATCAAAACATATAACATTCGAGGATGAGCATCTTATTAATAACATAATTCGATAAAACCCACAGTTATTAAATATAATTTCACTGCCTATGTACAGTATAACTTAATTGATTTTGGAAAAAGAACTACTATCGAAACAATTGGTGTTCTATTCCTGAGATGAGATTCCAGCGACTCAGCAACGCCAACATCATAAAAATCTAATTCAAAACAAAGAATATCATGTACAATCTTTATTATGTAAATATTTTTATCTACGACCATGTCATAATTTAATGTATACATTACAGTTTCACAATTGATGCCAAAACAGCTGTCTTTTCGAAATGCTTTTTGAAACCCGTTGTATAAAGAGCTCATTATAGTACAGGTTCTACATTATAACACGGGTTCTGAACCAATCAGAAGCATTTTTGATGGAATCAATATTACAATTCAATATTGTGAAACTATCAGCTGATTTGATCAAACTTCTAACTAAGCTGCTAACCTAACAATCTACCATAACTTCTCGTATTTGAGATGAGAGGTTAGGTATCTCTGACAGTCACAGGTAAAATGAAATTGTTTTAATTAAATGTATACTAGTGGTCGTAGATAAAATAGTGTATGCAACGATTTTATTTGGCCATTAAAGCACTCGTGAGATATTTATAACACTCGCATTCGCTCATGTTATAACTTACATCTAACTCGTGCTTTAATAAGGGTCAAAAAAAATCGTTGCATAAACTACTATTTTTTTGTATCTGACTTGTCTTATATACTTCTTAGCCGGAGTCTTCAAGACGTAATCTCAAAAAAAGAGAAATAGTTTCAACACTACTCACATTTACTAGACAGGCTCCAACTACTTTCAATACCTTTAAGAATGATGAATAAAAATAACTACTTCCGGTATTAACAACTTTCACACTTTTTAAAGGTATTTTATTTTCCCATTTGAAATACTCAGTACCAGTGAGTTTCTTTAAATTCTTGAAATGTTTTTAGGGTGCTTGAACAGTGAAGCATCCAATACTCGAGGATAATCAAACACATTCTGTAGAATGGTGTATGAGATTAGAGCAGCGTGATTACCATCATTTAACATTATGTTTTTGATTTTTGCGATGGTGATTATCCTCTATTATTGAATGCCCCACTATGAAAGCACAGTACCGTAGTGTATGACAAATTCAAGCATATTGAATACCATCATCCCAAGCTCCACTGTCAAAGCACACCAACATATTATTGGGTATTGTTTATCTTACAAAGATGTTTCGAACTTGTCTGGTATCTTTTTTTTGGAGGATGAAGCCCACATAGGTCTGAGACCTGTGCGTGGGTAATGAGTTGGATGATGGTGATTGATAATAATAATAAGCGTATATGGCTTTTAATGGTGGGGAGACCCTTACGGGTAGTTCCACCTCGCCGTTTGAGCCATGTTACGGGGAACATGGTGGACCTACTATTTTAGGTGGGTTCCGAACCACCAGGAAGTGATTTTACAGCAGAGAACGTGTCTTTTGTGCTGGCCAATCTAATCGGTCACCGTTACAAACAGAACCAACGAGAACGCAGCTTATCTCTATCTAATTGAACAGATACCTGCTACGGCTCACGGCTATCACTTCCCCATCTATGAAGACTAAATAGAAAATACTAGGGAGCATGAAGTTATTAATAAGACAATTATGTGTAAAACTAAACTATAATTCCACGAATTGAGCAATACAAGTGAACAAACATCATTTACATAAAATTGAAAAATACACAGTAGTTTTTAAATCGCAATTTACAATTTTAAACTTTTGAAACAATACAATATAGTTTTGGACAACCTGCATAGTGTCCAATACAAAGGAAATTGTGTGATATGATGAAAAATCACTGAAAAAATTAAGCATACTAATATAATGTTGAAGCGATCTAATTACATAGTTGCAAACTTTACGGAGTACTGATTATATATCCAAGCTGAAATTCTAGTAAATCAAAGTATTTTCTCGCACAAATTGGTATTCTCTACGTTGTTTCATCAAGATGGTATTTTATATTGTTTTTCCTATCAAGTTGAAATGTTCGAATTTATAGTATTGTTCACTTTTGACTTTACTTGAAATATAATTTATCTGCATATCTAAAACAGATTTAATCTATTTTTAATACAGAAATGAATTCATAATAAAAATCCCATTATCATTTTGAATCAGACACCTTGCTTCCAGAAATGTTTTTAAACGAATATTACTGTTGCTTATGCTGGGATTTTAGTAGTTATTGATTCGATAGCGACATTCATGCTTGTTTCACACATACCGGACAGTCGGGTAACCGGTGTTATTAAACCGGCCGTAGGGAAATTTTATTATAAGGAGCGCTCCACACTCACCCGATTTTTGAAATCATATGATACAATGTAATTATGCTTGGTAAACGACACCACTTACCTGACTGCCGGGTATGTGTGAAACAAGCCTTAGAACCGTTATTAAATCAAAAGTTACTGAATGATTTACTGAACAATTAAGAAACTGGACATTAATTTTTTAAAAAAGCTCGGTTTGAAACAAGTTTATAGAGTAATTTTGAATTTCTTCAAATTTGTCAAAAGTTTACAATTTCTAACAAACTTGTACAATAAATAAAAAATATACCTGCAGGTTGAGGAGAGAATAAATTATAGATAATCATATTTTTCAATGATGAATGGCTAGATTTGGTTTGGTAGAGAAAAATGTACATACGCATTACAAGATGTTGTAAAGTAAATTCCTATGGCTTTTCGTGGTTGGGAGACCCTTACGGGTAGTTCCACCTCGCCGTTTTTTAAACGACTGCTTTTTTTATATGCAACCGGGACCGACGGCTTAACGTGTCCTCCGAAACACGGGAGTGGCTCGAGAAAAATATCTTGTACTCAACTGGGATCGAACCCAGGACCTTTGGCTTATCAGACCAGCGATAAGCCAACTCGGCTACGCCGACTCCACAAGATTTTGTAATAGCCTACTACACGACATCAAATGAGGTGGCTGGAACAAAAAATGCAGTGTTGCCTGATATGGGACCATGCCAGCGGCAGATCGTCGAGTGGCAACACTAGCCGTGCCATGTAGTGTTGACTACTCTATGTTGTTATGTGTGAGACATTAACTATCAAAATAGCACAGCTGGTAATTTGTACAGATGTTTTGGCGAAATAGTTTTTTAGTTGGAGTTGAGATGTTGGACTGAAAAGAAGGTTGATCAAAATCTAGATTTGATTGAATTCATTTGATAAGATTGATTAATGTTGAATAATACATGTGAATTCCAATAATGTTTATATTTCTCGATAATATTAAAACAACATTCTATAAGTCTGATGCTAGCAGTCCATTGTTTTATGCATCACCACAATTTTTTCCAGTCGCCTAATTTGATGACGTGCAGTATAGACAGTTAATAATATGAACTTTTCAAGTGAATTAAACGACTTGCAGTCAAATTTTATTAAAATGGTTCAACGTCTGGTATAACAACTATTGGTCTATTGTTCTGTTGGTCCCCATCCTGTTCAACTCTGATTTCTGAAGGGAAAACATAGGAGTTTTCTGTATTCCTAGGGTTAGCCTCTATATCACTCACATTTGGTGTTGTTTGTGGTTTGTTCGGTTTCACTTCACAATATCTCAGTTGGTCAATGTGCCTCTTGATTAGGCGACCTTCATCCAACTCGATTTGATAGTGTAGGCTGCCCAATCGTTTTTTAACACAACCGAATTTCCATATTGTTTTATTGTTAGTGTACCAATGAGACTGCACACGATCTCCCACGCTTAACTGGCGTTTCACTGGCAAAATTGTCTTGTTTTTTGGTGCTGCTTCTGGAGGAAGCAATAAATCGAGCTTAGTTCTTATTTGGCGTCCCAAATATTGTTCAGATGGAGACTTCCCTGTTTGCAGAGGTGTAGCTCGGTAACGGAACAATATGTCTCTTACTTTATCATGAATGGACATAGTCTCATGTGACATGGACTTCAATTTCTGTTTAAGTGTCTGTACATTCCTTTCTGCTAAGCCATTTGTGGCTGGATGTCCAGGTGCTATTGTCTTCTGCACAATTCCATTCATTTCACAAAATGTCATGAATTCAGAACTTGTGAACGTTGTTGCATTGTCTGAGACAATTATCTGTGGTAGCCCATGGATGCTGAAAATATCCTTGAGCATCCGTATTGTCGATGTACTGGTAGGTGGATCTTTCTGGATCTTGACTTCTGGCCATTTGGATTTTGCATCAATCACAATGAGGAAAAAATACCCTAAAAATGGTCCAGCATAATCAATGTGTATTCTTTGGAAGTTAGATATATGCTGGCTCCTCCCAGTGATGGTTGGAAATTGGCGTTGGACTGGATCTAATTTCAGCACAGCTCCTACATTGCCGGACAAGATGTTCAATATCTTTGTCAATATTTTTCCAGTAACAGTATCGTCTTGCAAGATTTTTCATCTTCACTATTCCTAGGTGTGTATGGTGAAGTTCATCTAGAACACTGGAACGAAGATTCTTTGGTATTACTATCCTGTGACCCCGGAATAAGATTCCATTTTGTAGTGTATATTCTACATTGTAACATTTGCCAGATAGTAATTCCTCTTTTAACAACAATAGTTCAGAGTCATTTTTGGTTTCTGCAGCAATCACTTCACTTGTTATGGTGGCTGTTGATATTTGATTAATTGTCTGAGAGTGAATGATGTCATCATCTTGCAAAATGTTACTTCCTCTCAGTTTTAGAGGTGCCCTTGAAAAATAGTCAGCATTAGAATGTTCCTCACTTTTTCGGTCTTGGATTCTATAGTTATATTCACTGAGAAATGCAGCATATCGAAGTAGTCTAGAAGATGTCATAGATGGTATTTTTGAGTCATGATGAAAAATTCTTGCTAATGGTTTATTATCTGTGATAAGTGTGAATTCATTTCCATAAATATATGAGTGGAATTTTTGTACTGCAAATTTAATGGCTAGTGCCTCCCTGTCCAACTGACTATAATTTTGTTCTGCTACTGTCAGAGATCTGGATGCAAATGCTACTGGGCGTTCAACATTTCCTACTATATGAGATAGAACACCTGCAACTCCTGATGGACTGGCATCACATGCTACAGTTATAGGTAAAGATGGATTGAATGGCATCAATACTCTGTCACTTGCAATTTCATTTTTCAGGTTGACAAAAGCAGACTCACAGGAGGGTGACCATTGGAACTTCTTATCCTTTTTCAATAAACACCTCAATGGATATGTCCTTGTTGATGCATTTGGGATGAACCTGGAATAGTATGTAATCAGACCTAAGAAATGTTTAACCCCTACAGCATCCTTTGGTCGAGGGGCATGAATGATTGCTGCTACCTTGTCTGGGCATTTTGAAATCTTGTTATGCTCAATAATATAGCCAAGATAAGAAATCTTTTCCTTGAAAAACTGACACTTTGATTTATTTATGTGCAAGTTGAATTCTTGTAGTCGTGTAAGACAGGAGGTTAGGTTTTGTATACAGTCTGCCAATGTTGGTCCATGTACAACAATATCATCAAAGTAAGTTGTGACACCCACCAGTCCATTAAGTATTTGATCTAGGATACGATGGAATTCACTTGGTGCCGATTTTATCCCAAAGGATAATCTGTTCATACGAAATGTACCACGATGTGTTGATATAGTTTGTACATTTTTACTATCTTCATCAACAGCCACATGTAAATAGGCCTTGAAGAGGTCTAGTGTACAAAAGAACTTTGAATCTCGAAGGTTGTGAAGTATTTCATCAATCTTTGGTATTGGGTAGTGAGCTGCTTGTAATTGAGGGTTGACAGCAATTTTATAGTCCACACACAGACGCACTTTCCCATCTGGCTTAGGCACCACAACTAGAGGTGAGCCCCAATCAGTGCAGTCTATTTTCTCAATGATGCCACCACGTTCCAGGACATCAAGCTCCTCATCAACAGCTTGACGCAATGCAAAAGGTACATTACGTGCCTTTAGAAACACAGGTTTTGCCTTATCTCTAAGTTTCAATGAACATGTAAACCCTGGAATTAAGCCCACTGTTGGTTCAAATATATCAGAATATTTCTTGAAAATGTCATTGATAGTATCTTCAATTGAGCATGAATTGATTTCCATAGTGTTTGGGGTTTGAGGTTCATCAAGATCAGGTAAGTTGATTTTTAAACGGCGAATCCAAGTTCGACCCAGTATGGGTGTAAAATTATTTTGTACTATAAACATTACATCCGTTGTTTTCATACCTTTGTATTGAATTGGAACTTGCACAAAACCCAATGGTTCAAAAATACTATTAGTATATGATCGAAATTTTATATTTGTAGTTTGCAGTTTGTTGTTTAAACCAAGGTTATTATAGATGTGTTCTGGCAAGAGTGTGTAACCTGCGCCAGAGTCTACCTCAAAGCGTTGTACTTGATCTTCAATATGAATATCCACATAGTATTTTCCAGCATTCTCGATTGCACAAGATGCTCCACTGAATATGTCAATAATTCGATTACTCCTAGAGAGATCATGTATATGTTGAATATCTGCAATATAATCATCATGTTGGTATTCAACTGCTTGTACCTTTTCATTTGACTTATTCTTTGTAAGTGTAGTGATACAAACTTTTGCAACATGACCCCTGCGATGGCATAAGTCACACTGTAGCTTACTGGTATTAATGCGACAGTCACGAGCTATATGGTTTGATCGACCACAACGTAAACACATATTCTCAATACCTAATTCATGAAGATTTAATGTAGGCCGGGAATAATTATTCGAATTAAACTGTTTTGGTGTAGTATGACTAGATGGCCGCGAAACTCTATTGATAGATTCAACACTTGATTGTGAAGAACCCAGTTGCGACAGCTCTTGATTGCCTACCTGAGAAGCTTCAATTATTAAGGCTTTTTCTACTGCCATTTCAAACGTCAGATTTGGAATAATAAGCAATTGTTCTCGTATATGTGAGCTCCTAAGTCCACGAAGAAATTGAGCACGCAAGAATAAATTAGCAACTGATGTCTTACACTCACAATTAAAGTCACAAGTTGAGATAAATGTGCGCAACGATGTGATGTAGTCAGATATGGATTCTTTCTCTGATTGGAAACGAGACAAGAACCGGTGTTGCTCAACAATAACATTAGGTGCTGGGGACAAATGTTTTTCTAGAGCAATAATTATTTCGTCGTATGTCATATCTGGAGGTAATCTAGGTGCCACCAATGAACAAAGTAAATTATAGTGTTCACAGCCAATACAATTTATCAAAATTGTGGCACACATAGATTTATCTTCAAAAACATTTTTCATACGTAAGTAGTTTTCAAATCGGTTCTTATATTGACGAAAAGTCTCTTTTGTAGGATTGAAATTTTCAAAATTATTCAACAGTATCATGTTACTGCTGCTCGCAATGTTGGTTGATGCCCGTTGCGATTGCGATTGTGAAAGTAATGAAGCAATACGCTCATTACTCGTTGTTAGAGCTGCTAACAACGCAGCGAATTGATTTTCGTCCATCTTGACAAATATAAATATAATTTATTACTTACAGTTCGTTAGTATATTAATCTTCATTGCACTCTACGATGTCTGTATTTACTTCGTCGCCACTTTGTTGTATCTGAATTTGTATTTTATTTGATAAAATGATAGAACATAATTAATAGAACATTGTATAATCATAGCGTTAACCAGTCCATTTTTCGAATGAAGAGTTTCTTATGATTCCATGGCAACCAAATGAATCATCTGTTTGATCATTTGAAATATAACACATGACAAGTAGTATTTCACTTACTTTTGAAGGCCAAACGTTTTCGAGTTGTTGAAACCCATCTTCAAGGCATCCTAGATATCGATGTTGGTTTGTTGGTTAGAAGAGCTGTGGTTTCTGTATAATGTGGTCAAAAAGTTTGTGTGATTTAAAACAAAGTAAAAAATGCACTTGCACCAAGAACCACAATGAACATGAACAAATACGATCTCCCAGGGATCTACAAACTGAACTGCTCTGACTGTAACAAATTTTACATAGGACAAACAGGCCGTGCATTCAAACAACGCTACAAGGAACATTTACAAGCTTTACATACAAAAACAGAATCGACTTTTGCAGACCACATCATTCAAACTGGACACACTTTTACTGACATCACTACCAACTTACACATTCTATATATAAAATCTAAAGGACACGAACTCAACACCTTGGAACAATTTGAAATTTACAAACACACCACACACAATAAACAAAACATCCTCAACGAACAGTTAAATTTTAAATCACACTAAATTTTTGACCACATTATACAGAAACCACAGCTCTTCTAACCAACAAACCAACATCGATATCTAGGATGCCTTGAAGATGGGTTTCAACAACTCGAAAACGTTTGGCCTTCAAAAGTACGTGAAATACTACTTATTTTTAATAAAATTTGACTGCAAGTCGTTTAATTCACTTGAAAAGTTAATATTAACAACGCAGTTCGTCATGGAACAAGAAATCCAGGAGTTAATAATACATATATCATAAAGCAGTTTTTAATTTTGAGGAAGAGGGGTGAGAAAATAGTGGGAAGGGGTAAGAGGGAGAAGCACAGCATGAGAGAGAGAAAAATAGAATAGCCTAGCGAAGTTGAAGCTTGTATACTTTTCAATATATTTTCTCATCATTTACTATTCTCCCCCACCCCTCTTTCTTTCGTAAATAGCTGCTATGTATTGAATCTTGTCATAATAATGAAGTTCTACAACAATAGAACTCATTAATACTAAGGCTATATAAAACTTTCACCACATACATTAAATAATGTTGGCATATTCTGCAATAGAATAATGTACTCTAAACGTTTCTTCATGCGATTCATTTGACTAGTAATTTATTACATCTTATTCAAATAAAATTAATCAATACACTTGTGATAATTGGTGCAATATTTGAAAATACTACATAAAAACAACTAACAGCAAAAATGACTGTAATGAAAGTATTAAAAATTCAATTATTATTTACAACAGTCAAGTGAGTACGTATATCAAGCTATTTATAAACATTTCGGCATATTCAACATTCTATTTCATTGAGGAGTGATTGTTAAAGCGGTTTACATCAGCAATATGAGAAAATCATTCCGACGACTTCAAAATCTTCAACAATGCTGTACATTTAAAATAAATTTTCAATAATAAATTTATTCTATTTTTAAAAAGAAATAATGTGTGTTCCAAATATTATTGCCTGAATATGTTTGGAAAGTAGTGCATCAACAATTAGTGTTAAAACATTCATTTCAATTTTATAACCAGTTTTGTGAAAAAATAATTCTTAATTTTCAGATTAACCTTCAGTTGAAAATAAATGATACAATATTAAATAAATGATACAATATTAAATAAATACATATGAATCGTTCCATAGATGATCTATATACAGTAGAGCCCCGATTAAACAAAGAACTGGCGCGTAACTGAGGTGCAGCAAAACATGGCGAAGCTGTGTTTTGTTAACGTAAAGGGTCGATGAGCGACCCTTAGTAGCTAAGCGAGTAGCGAGTAGAAACTTTAAATGCCGACCATGTTTCAGCAGCTCGGCATGCTAAGCAGAGTTATAGAAAAAATGAAACTTCCAAAATTACCCCCATACTATGGAATTTCAAAGACAATAAATAATATTGCAAAAAAAATAAAATATGAAGTTTACCAAAAATTATTCAATGAATTTCATCAAAATAGTTGATTAGTGTAATCACATTAAATTAAATATGTCTAATCTGAAGAGTTATGTTGGCAGCCTGCGCGGTTAAATGTCGGCTTTGCCCACAAATATAATAATAATATCGTGTGACCTGGCTGGCTCAGGTCTGATGTCAGAGTTATCAGGTCGCACCTGAATAAGTTCAGGGCCTCTGACGTGACTTAACGACTGTTTTTTAGGCAGCCGGGACCGACAGCTTAACGTGTCCTCCGAAACACGGGAGTGGCCCGAGGTAATAACATTGTGTTTTGGGGTTGGCTACACTGCCATCTAGTAGCAAACAAAAGTTGAGAGCCTGTCTCAATATCACATTTTTTGTTATATTTATGTTTTTCAATATTTAACAAAAAAAAAAAAAACACAAAAACCTTCACTGTAGATTAAAAGCATTCAAAAAACAATAAAAATAATAAGTAGACACAGAAAGAAAACATTCAGAATGTAGAAAGCAGAAAAAAAACAAACAAAAGGCTCTTATGCTTAATCTTCAATTTTGTTTAATTTTAATGAAATATCGGAAACTATTCTTAAACATATTAAAGTTTGGTAATGTAGCTATTGATAGAGGAAGTTGATTGAACAAACGGGGCCCCGTGGAAAAAGCATGATCTGCAGCTGCACATGTCCTGAGACAAGACTCCTCCAGGGGCTCTTTAATTTGTCTTTGAGTGAATTTTCAGCAATATTTTAGATTATTGCTAGTAAAGGGCAATATTCAAAATTCTCTTATTTCAAATTTGAACAAGGAGTTGGAAAACTGTTACTCTTGGTTTGAAGCAAATGGCCCCTTATTAAATCCTGCAAAAACAACTTCTGTGAATTTCCTGTTATCCTCACGGGCTGTGAGACCATTGACTCAACTAAATGCCCCAGATGCAAATATTTCAATCAGCACAGAAACAAGATTTCTTGGAGTTATTATAGATGAATCCCTATCATGGAACACACATACCCAGCAACTTTTGAAAAGGCTTAGTTCTGCATCTTATGCAATAAATGTCCTAAAGGATACATGCAGTCTGAGTGTCTTATTGGACGTTTACAGAGGCTACTTTGAAAGCCTAGTTAAATATGGTATAGTATTTTGGGGTGCCTCGACTCAATTGGGCAGAATTTTTAAAGCTCAAAAAATATCATTAGACGAGTTTTCAATTTGAGATGGAGACACCCATGTAGAGAAATTTTCAGAAATCACAAGATTCTCACCGTCCCCTCAATTTACACTCATGTTAGCTTTCAGAAACCTCAATATACTGCAGAAAACAAATGAAACCGTAAGAGAAACAAGAGCATATAACTTATTATTTTACCCAATGCACAGGACCACAAAATTTGAAAAGGGAGCACTATATAGAGCAGTTAAATTCTTCAACAAGCTGCCAAATGAAACGAAACCCTTAAAATCCAAATTTCAATTTAAGAAAAAAGTCTTGAACTATTTGACAGATAAAGCATTTTATTCAGTTCGAGAGTTTTTAGACGAATGACACTTGACTGCTTTTCTTCCTCAGATCCATCCTATTGACACGAGGTACTAGATCCAAGCTAATTGGATTCAACCGCTTGTAGCCTTAGTTAGTTACTAAACATTAATTTAGTACCTTTATAATGTATTTTAATTTATTATTTTTCTCATTTGTGACTGTTTTATTATTTTACCAATTTGTGACTGTAATTGAATATGTTTATTTTCATTTTGTATATTGAAAATGCAGAAATTCTTTACATGTTCCAAAAATGATGTAAATGAATGAAAATGCTAATTAAAAATTGAAATTGAGATGATTTCTCAAAAAATAGTTGATTCTTTATAAATCATAGTTATTTATGTATTTCGAGTGTAAAGCTTCTTTATCACTCTTTATAAATCATAGTTATTTATGTATTTCGAGTGTAAAGCTTCTTTATCACTCTTTATAAATCATAGTTATTTATGTATTTCGAGTGTAAAGCTTCTTTATCACTCTTGCAAAATTACCACACTCCACTACGCGTCGTGTGGTAACTGTTTAGCTTGAGTGATAAACTCGCTCTTTACGTTCTTATTACATAAATAACTATTCTACAACTCTGTCCACATTTATATTCATTCCCCCATTTTACCGCGGCGGAACCCTTGTTATCCCAGTTTTCGATTATCTGAGGTACTTTGGGTCAGCATTTCGTCCATTATTCAAGGCTCTACTGTAGTTTTCATATAACTTGGCAGCAGTATGCTGGGTTCAGATGTAACATGTCCCATCTGCTACACGCTGCCAAGTTATATGAATACTACGGTACTGTATATGATGAAAGTACCACCAAAAAGATTAAGTACCCAATTCGATATCTTACAGTTAGTGAACCACCAGAAAATGAGATCATTAACATTAGAAACAGCTAACATAAGCGATTCTTATTCAATTTAAAGAAGTATTCTAGATGATTTCGCAAAAAATAATTGATTAATTATAAATCATAAATGTTTCCCGCTCAATATCATCGAGTTGAAACGAATGAATGAATCAAAATAATATAAACTATTTGCTCGTTTATATGACAGCGTTATCAACTGGAACTCAAACCTTTGAGATACTACTGAAGATAAATTCTACAAACTTTAACAAACCAACACTAAAATTTCTAAATACTTCTAGTTCGAATATTCTGAAATGTTTGATATGCAAATTGGAATGATCGTAATGAATTAAATCAGCTAGCATTAATGTCTGTAGTCTGTGAACAGCAGTTGCACACTGAAACTCCTAGCTGTGTGCAAGTTTGTAGTTCAATATACTGTATATCTTTGGCTCACATTGCGATGATGAGTCATAAGTCGGGAGCTACGGAGTTTGATGACCATCTGAAAAAGAAACAATAATTTATTTTATTTCAAAGACTATGAACAAAACAATCAAGCTAGTATACATTAGCTGACGTTATGCCAGAAGAGTATGATTATTTAGGGTGGTGATTGGTCATGCGGTGAGCGTGGTGTTCAAGTGGTCGTGATGTTCAGTCACGACCGCTCAAGACTGCGCTTGGATGGGTGACCGTGCTTCAATGAATTGATGTTACAAGCTTTATTATCACTTACCCGGTGGTTCGGAACCCACCTAAAATAGTAGGTCCACCATGTTCCCTGTAACATGGCACAAACGGCGAGGTGGAACTACCCGTAAGGGTCTCCCCACCATTAAAAGCCATACGCTTATTATTATTATTATGATTATTTAGATATTTATATGAAACGATTGCCACTAGAGGTCAAGCCTATGGTGAAATACATAAGGTTTATATGCTGAAATAGAAATAAAACATAAATCACCTATTTGGCCAATATCACTTTGGAAGAAATGATATTGTACACTATTTATGTATTGCGAGTGTAAAGCTTCTTTATCACCTTGCAAAATTACCACATCAACTGTTTAAAGTCGCTCTTTAAATAAAGTTCATTTCAAATTTAAGTACCTGACTGGTACAGTAGAAACAATTAGTCTGGGCGCGTGGCTCTGGTTTCACTACTAGCCGTCCTGTTAAAAGTTGACTAGTTGACCTTGAAGACATCTGCAGCGTAGCACGGGCCACATGTTTTTAGAAATGAGCGATAAACACTCCCCTCGCCATGGCTGACTACCAAACGGCCGTGCGCCCAGACTAATTGTTTCTACTGTATGAGGGAGGCGGCCAAAATAGCCAGCACAGAATTAGAAAAATCAAGTGAAATTGGTAGAAAGGGTTTTGGAGACGCTTTACAGTTTTTTTTGGAATACTGCGGAGCTCATATACCTATATACTCCGCGCTACATAAGAAAACGATAAGTTTTTTCTTGATATTGTAACGAAAGTTCTTTTTTCAGAGCCAATGAATCAATCAGACTAGATATATTATTCGATTACTGACAATAAAATGTAAAATGAATCATTTTCAATCAGTCTTGCTGAATTTCTGTTATTTAGCACAGATTTACTTTCTATGTGAATGAAGATTCTCTCAGGCTACGAAAAGGTGATTTTTCTAGCCCCTTTAAAATTTATACAGACATTTTTTTGAGGATGAAGCCCACATAGGTCTTAGACCTGTGCGAGTAACTATTGGGTTAGCTGGTGAAAATTTTTCGGGATCATTAAATATAAAAGGAGTTTTAAAATTAATAAACATAAATATTATTATATAAATATTATTAATGAGTGGATGAAGGTGATTGATGAGTTGGACCTACAGTTTTAAGTGGGTTCCGAACCACCGGGAAGTGATTTTACAGCAGAGAACAGTGTCTTTTTTGCTGGCCAATCTAATCGGTCATCGTTACAAACAGGTCCTACGAGAACGCAGCTTATCTCTATCTGATTGAACAGATACCTGCTACGGCTCGCGGCTATCACTATCATTATTTAGTTATCAATTTTATTTCAATATTTGAATTGGGCTTTCTTAGTAATGGCGAAGGTGATATTGTGGAAGGTATCCATAATGAATAATAAGACGAAATTGTCACAACCACATTTATTAAAACTTCGAGAAACTAGTTTCGGTTGTTACACCATTATCAATCTCAATCAAACTGAAAACTGAAGTACAGAGAAGCCTTATATAAATATACTGTACATGGAATGATACTATTGGCTAAGAGGAAAAGAGGCTGACCTTAATCGGACGTTGTGATTGGTTGTCAAGTCACGCCCCCTGGTGGGAGGAGTAACAAGCAAAAATACGAGTCAAATCAATAACTAACACTGTGAACATCAAGAAAGTAACAACAAATTGTAATAAGGTTGGAATTTAATCAAATTAAAAAAAAATTTCACGCCACCAGGGGGCGTGACTTGACAACCAATCACAACGTCCGATTAAGGTCAGTCTCTTTTCCACTTAGCCAATAGTATCATTCCATGTACAGTATATATAAGGCTTCTCTGTACTTCAGTTTTCAGTTTGATTGAGATTGATAATGGTGTAACAACCGAAACTAGTTTCTCGAAGTTTTAATAAATGTGGTTGTGACAATTTCGTCTTATTATTCATTATTTGAATTGGGTTTTATCATGATTGACAATGAGGAATGAATTGCTCATTTATTCAAAAACCAAACAATACTTTACATAATGAATAATTTTATAATTCATATTTCGTTATCATAAATTACATGAGATCTCAACGAATATTGAAATATGCAAAAATAAAACAATAATTATCTCTCATTACATATTCGACTGAAACTTGATGAAAATTCACTGATTTTAACATATAAAATTAAGTCTTATCGTAATTGGCAATGAGGAATGAAATATTAATTTATTCAAAAACCTAACATTACTTAATGCAATGAATAATTTATGAAAATAATTTGATAATTCGTATTCATAAAGTACATACAGTTGGAGACTGGCAACTTGACCCCTGAAAGGAATTCGCAGTGAATATTGATAAATACAGCACATTTGAGAGTGACTCAACTGGCTCACTAACTACTCACTAACAGCAGTGATGTATATAACCCAAATACCACTGGCTCCGATTCGTGCTCTATTTAGTGCCAGGCATAGTGGAGCTATTACGCCATTACACCTTCCTTCACCTCTCCCCTTCAGGCGTCAGGGGTCATGTTGTCAGTCCCCAGCAGTACGATGTCACTAAATTATTTATTTATAGAGACTATTATTTATAGAGACTTCTGAATAAACAGAAATCTTTTATAAAAGGGCTCTCCTTATGAGCCGGTTGTGATTCGAACGTTCAATGAGATAAAGTGATAAACAGTGGCAGGATATACTTGTGTGATATAACTGATTAGTGCGTGTTGTGAGTAATTTGTGTAAATAAAGTTCGAGTGTTACTTTCAAGTGTTGCCACCATTATTTTAGTTGAACGAGCGAAGCGAGTTCTTCCTTTTGACTTGAGGCTCGAGGCGTTGTGTGTTTGTGGGTATGTTCCACGATAACTTTCGAACGCATTTATCAATCAACTTCAAATTTGAAACACAGATTCTTGGTATCTTTAGACAGGTCAAGTTCGTTGGCCAATAAAATTAACCGACTCCTTCATCCTTTTTGAGGTGAATCAAATAGGCCCTTCTTTGATATATATATCTATATCTATATAATCGAAATACCACTGACTGACTCACTCACTCATTCATCACAGTTTCTCAGGAACCACTCGACCAAAAAGATAAAATTTGGTACACGTATTCAGTAGGGGGACTAGACGCGTGCTAAGAAAGGGTTTCAAAATTTACCCCAAAATGGGCCCAAAATTGAAGATTTTTGAAAATTTAGGTGACAACAATTTCTAGAGAACCATAAGATCAAATCAGATAAAATTTGGTATTCATGTTAAGTATCGGCCTTAGATGCACCTTGGAAAAAAGTTTCAAAATTAGCCCCAAAATGGACGATTTTTGAAAAGTTTGGTGATAAACAGCCAAATATTTTGAAATTTGCACTTAACAGATGTCATCAACCTGGCATAATAACATTTCATAATACTCAGTCATATGTTTCCCACATATTGCAAGGCTCCGACTGTATGGTAGCCTACATGCAAAGTGCAAAGTCTTTTGCTGTTCAAAGACAGTGTAAATAACGCTGCTAAGGGGTCTGCCATATGATTAAAAACGGTTGACTTCTATCGGCTGTTCCTTTAAGCTGTTTGGCTGGCAAGTTCAGTAGGTTAAGTCTATTAATGAATAATAATTTGTTTCAAACAAAGCAAACTTATCCCGAGCTACCAAAATAATTTCAATAGCTAAAAGCCAACGTTTATGAAAAGTAAAAAAGTAGCCGAGCTGCCTGTTAGGTCAAGTACAATAATTTTTAATATTAGTACAATATTGCTCGGTACAACTTTGCTGGAGCCGATTAATCGCGCATGCATATTATGCATTTCGACTCCCATCCGCATAGTGTATAGTCGTATTCTCGACGTTGCTGTCTCTTTCTAGAAGAATGCTGTCTCTTTCTCCTATGAAGAATGCTCATTGTAGTTGCATATTCCGTTCCGAACCTGACTGTACTGCCGGTAGGCTGACCCCTTCCCACTTCAATTGCGTAGCCTACTACCTCAAACGATCACTCACTTTCACGATCAGATCAGTTTGCAGTTGCACATCAGACTGCTAACATCGTTCTCCGAGTATTTGTGAATTTCAACCAACGCTCAAATCGAATAAATATCAATTCTTATAAGAACGTTTATCTATCAATAGTTAGGTTTACAAAGAAGTATTAAGGAATTAATAAAATACTATTTGTAACAGTACATGAGCCTGAGAATTTTTGTGAAAATAGGTATTGATCAGAAAATCAACAAAAAATTAGTTGTGAAATTAATTTACCATAGATTAACGATTTTGAAAATTTAGGTGATTATAATTTCTCAAGAACTACAAGGCCAAAAAAGTTCAAATTTTCAGCTGGGGTGCTAAACACGTGAAAAATAGGGTTACATGATTCATCTCAAAATTTAGGATTTTTGGAATTTAGTTGATCACAATTTCTCAAGAACCTCAAGGCCACATGGAGTGAAATCTATATCTATATAATCGAAATACCACTGTTTGATTAAGACCCTAGATGCATACTAAGTAATGGTATCAAAATTCTCCCCAAAATCACCTATTTCTGTAAATTTATCTAATCACAATGGAAATTAGTTGGACCCTCCGGGGGTCCAGGGGGCGGAGCCCCCTGGCTAGACGGTTAAGGCGAGCGAAGCGAGTCTGCCGGCTAGTATTTATATATGTATCACTATTTTTATAATTATAGAAAATAGTTGTTCCTACGATTCTACCATATGATGGCATTCGCAATAGATTTCAAAATATATTTTGAGTTATTATCAGCTGTAGGTGAATATAAATGTGATCAGGTTTTTTATAGAATCTCTATCTGATATACTAATTTCATTGCCCTAATATTTGGATATAATTATGAACAGCTGTTTTTTATGTGGTAAATATATCTACTTAATATATTCCATTGCCCTGATATACAGGTATATGATTACGGTAGGTCTTTTTTGTGGAAAATAAATCTGTGTATCAGAGCAACGATAAACTTGAACGTAAAGTGATGTCTTGTGAATTTTTAAATAATGATCTTCAAAGCAACCGTTTTTCGTTACTACCTTACCCCTACGATAAGCTTTCCAAATGAGTTTCCCTTTCAAAAATTAATTGTTTGCAAGCGAGTTCTCCAGCCCGTTGGGCTCACTAGTGATAGAACCCGTAACAGCATGTTTAAACTTAGTATCAAGACTAGGAAGTCTTACCTTTCAGCTTTCTTTTCAAGGACCAAAGATTGATATTTTCAAATGTAGAACAGTCTTACTCGTGACGTAGATACTAGAAGATCGTCATCATAAAAATTGGTTTCTATTAGAATATTTCCACTGAAATAAGAAAAAAAACATGAATATTACGGGTTTGCTCACATATAACTCAATGATAACAAATAATAACAAAATAACAATTTTTCAAAAGTAAGTTGTACAGAAAGATTAATGATTCATAAAAAATATTTGATTAATATTAAAAGATTGATATTAATCTAGGTAATATTCAAAAGATCATTGAGGATAATTGATTAGAGTTTTTTGTAATTGATAGTTTGATTACAGCGATAAAGTTGAAACGTGAAACCCCAAAAAAATAAAAAACGAGCCTGAATGTGACATAAATAGTATTGTTTGATTATGTATGTATAACAATTTGCTAATATACTGATTTAATAAAGATGAATACTAGATGAATTTTTTGTAGCCTATTATAGATTAATGTCAAATCCTTTATGAGATTAAATACTAAGATTCATGACCACGATTATTTTATTGCCCCATATAAGAGAATTGAAAATCCAATTTTTGCATCAAATAACAGCATTTTGAACTATACGGTGTAAATGTAACTAAATAAAATTATTTAGAGCATGCTATAAGCAGGAGAAAACTATCAAAGAGCATAAATCTATCTAAATATTTTCATGATAATTAAATTCAATAATTTTCAATAACAAATGTATGCTTATTTGAATATTATAAGAACGAATTTGACATACAAATGAGGGACCGAAGAAACATTTCAAAGCACGCACAACAAATTAAATTTAAAACAAAAAAAGCATTGAGATGGACTTACTTAAGAACATTGGCCGGCATCATTTGTGATTCTGGAGCTGCCTCTATTACAGACTGCCATGTATTTGTTGAGTTTGGTATAACAAAGCCAAAATCGAAGAACCATTCTTCTAAACACCTTCCCTGTATCAAAACAAAAAAATAAACAACAAATTAACAACTTTAATCAGTCACGATAATAAACAAAATTAAGTGAAATTGCAGTCAGAGTTGATATAACAAATTATAAGAGAGAATGTTCACTTGATGCAATTATTAAAGGGCCTGCCTATGCATACAGTTGAATATATTCAACTGCATATGACGCTAACAGCTTGAATAATAGTATAATTAGCTTTTTTGCAGTACAGTATATCATTTCTATGAATAATACAGGAGCTAGGCACAAACTGAATCTTATCACAAAAAAGAATGCTGTAACAGCTCATGATTAATGAAAGATTACATCTATCATATTATAAAATTGTATTGGCTAGCAAAAAATACTGTTCTCTGCTGTGAAATCACTTCCCGGTGGTTCGGAACAACCCTAAAACTGTAGGTCCAACTCATCAATCACCATTACCCACGCACAAGTCTAAAACCTATGTGAGCTTCATCCTTCAAAAAAAAAAAAAAAATGATGTATCAAATCAGGATTAGATGAATACACTTTAGATGGAACAGTCAGACACTTATCAGAGATTGACTAAATTGAATTTTGGTATAAAAACAAAAAACTAAAAAAAAGTATTACTTTACTGCAACAAAATTTATACAAACAGAAATTGATACAACTAATTTATTAAAGTAATTAACAGAATAAAAATGTTCACTTGAAAATATTTGGCACCAACCAGTATAAGGATAAACCTTGTTCGCTGGTGGGAGTAATACAGTTCAAACCTAATAAAAAAGTAATTCCCTTACAAGCCAAACTCTCGTATCAAGCAAAAAGCGAGAGAAAAAAAATGAAACAAAAGAAAGAAATAAACTAAGACCATTATTTATTTTAATAAACATAGTTGCAAAACTGCGCTACTACATCCTATAAAACCTTACTATTTTAAAAATTCCATAAACCTATAATCCTATAAACCTCATATAAATCTTATAAACATACCTTAATAAAACAAACTATGTCTAGCACACTGAGTAGATAAAAGCAGACAGATGGGTAATTTTCTAAAATCAAACTATAGTTCAAATTCGATCACAAAAATATTTCTTATAACAAAAGCAAAAGAAATTTTTTTTTCAAAGTGGAATAGTCAAATAATATTGAAGCTGAATACTAAATCATCATAATTTACACGATAGTGATTATCATCGAGTTCGATGCTCCACTGTGCAATAATCCTATTGCTCCAACTATAAATTAATAGCGAGATGATTTTTATGAGAGATTCAGTAAACTGATGAAACGTTCAGTTTTGTCACAAAATAATCGGCATTCCATGTTTTCAACCTGGATAATATTTTCAATAAAATCATAACAATCGAATGAAAAAGTTATTTAATTATTGCAGATGTACTAAGAATACGGTTGTTGAAAGACGAGACCAAATTTTTCAAGTACCTTGAACAGGATTTTCTGTTGTAGCCTGAACTTTTCCATAGCTTCTATCGATGAAAAGTTGATCTCCCGTGATACTGCTCGGCATTTGAGAATTTTCTTTGGCACTCTTGCTTCATGTTCTTTTTCAGGGAGAGATCTGAAATTTTTTTCAAGTATTTATAAGAAATAAACTACATTGTCAACTTGTCTTAACTGGAAAAACTCAAATTAAGACCAAATAAAAAATGAATTTTTGTGAACAATAAAGCTCATCAATAATCCTCGCTATGAGTAACGCTTCTATTTTTTGTTTGCAGATTTCTAGTGGTTTACAAGAGTCGAGTATTTGATTTTTATTATTTGATAATATAAAAATTTATTCTTCAATGGAAGAATATTCATTCTTCACCACCAACAAATTCCCAATACCCCAAGCTAAGCTTATTTTCGTTAGCACAAAACCAATTCTACCCACTCTGTTCATCTACTACGTTATCTTGCCACCTGATAGTAATTAGATGAATATGCGACACCAACTTGAACTATCACATAGTAACTAATAAAGTGATTAGTTAGAAGTAATTTTAACTTATAACCAGTTTCAGTCCCTTTCCGTTAATTATAAAGGGCTCCTGGGCCCTCTTTGTTATTGTGACAGATTAGTTTGGACAGAAATTACGACTCTGTTCTCTGTTGTAAAACCACTTCCCGGTGGTTCGGAACCCACCTAAAACTATATGTCCAACTCATCAATCGTCATCATCCAACTCATAACTCACGTACAGGTCTCAAACCTATGTGGGTTTCATCCCCAGAAATTTTTTACAAAAGTTTATAAATGTTAATGCCATTTGAACACATCTTATTAATTTTCTTATAATTTTGGATTCTAAATGAAAATTCTTACTAAATTCAGCAATCGCTTCCTAGATGGCGACATTGAAAGAATATATCCACAAATTATTATGATAAAAACATAGTTGGACAGAATAGGAAAAGTACACAAGTTTTTTAGGTAAGAGTAACACTATTTTATTCGTATATAAATGACCCTACGTGGGCAACTGTGGTAGATAATTACCGCAACTAATAATAATTACACGAAAATAACTACATGAAAAGAAAATTCATGTGAAAATGTTATAGTATGTATAATAACAATAATAATATAGTATAAATGAAATGACTCACAAATCTTCGTATCCTTGCCATAGAATTTGCCCGGTATCAGCGTCTCTCAAATTCATCCAATTTCTGAACATTGGCTTAGTCAAAGAAATCTCGAAAATTAAAAAAGTATTTAATCTACATCAAGAAAGTAGGGATGTATAAAAATTATTTGATAAATGATATTCATTACCTTTAGCCAAAATGTGCAATAATCAAGTCAATACAGCAATCATGTCAAATACAGAAAATATAGATGCATAGCTTGATAAACAATACAAATACATTATGTAGTCCCAATACGAACAAAAATTATAATGATCAATGGATACGTCAGTTATCTTCATAAAAAGCTTTCACTGTGTTGTGAGGAAGATAAAAAATATCACTAATTGTGCTTAGAGGTGAACTAATAATATTAAAATTATTGAATCCGTAACAGAGCGCGAAAATGGTCAACTATACCAGAGTCAGTTATTGACCCCTCGAGAACTCTTCCAATCTCACTGGTTGCACCCAGCAGTTTATGCGATTAATCAAAGCCCGGAAGAGGGAGATAGGCGGGTTTGACATAGCTCTTTGGGACACATGCATGAGCATGGACTGTTTAGAGCAGACACTATCAATAAATGGGTTTAATGCCAGCTTGGAAAACCAAAAGCCCAACATTACTTGTTTCATTCATAGTTTTTCCTAGGCAAAATATCAATGTTTATGCCTTTTCCTCATTAAGCTTGAAGTAGTTGGACTGAAACCGTTCCAAAGCCGTGCTCAGAGTCTGATTCGTGGCTATAGAAAGCCCAACACAAGAATCATTGACATCAAAGAGGGTAGTGTCATCTGAATAGGCAATCACCTTGCCTTGCAAAGTTGATGGCAGGTCATCATAACAATAAACAAAACAGGACCCAATATAGATCCCTAAGTCATGTGAAAGACTTACCTTAAGCAAAAACACCTGATCACAATTAGGCAAATACTACTTCATGATCTTAAAAGATGTATCAGAAACTCCTTAATACACTAATTTAGCCAAAATAATCAGGTGATCAACAGTGTCGAAAGCTTTGCTCAAATCACATAGGCCTAAGGTCAACCCTGTAAATCCGTGGCCTTCTAAACTATCTAATATGACAGACACCAGTCTTTCTACAGCCTGGATAGTGGATCTTCCAGGCCTAAAGCCTCACTGAGTACCTGCAAACAGGCCAGAACTTTCAAAATACCAATGTAGCTATTTTTTAATAATGTTCCTGAAAATCTTGGAAAAATACAGAAATGATTAAGATTGGTCTGATGTTACCAGACATATCAAGAGAACCTTTTTTTGTGAATTGGTAGTCTTAGCCAACTTTAAACTATCCGGAAAACACCTTCCACAATACAAACATTCAAGAAGAATGTCAAGGGTATAATAACAAATGTGATAATCTTTTTTATTAGGTAGACAGACATGCCATTGTAGTCTTTGAGAATTCTTCAGTTAACTAACTATTTCCAACTCCTCCTCACATAATACTGCGTGTGGTGAAAATCTTGTCCCTGGCCTGTGAACAGCAGTCAGGAACTGTATGACTGATACAGCGGGGTGCCAATTGTCACGGACAGCTGTCAGTGACTTCACAATGTAGGATTTAAGATCTCAGGCTGAAACTTTGCACTTCAGTGGCAAGAACCCATCCTTCCTGATGATTCGCAATGCAGCCGAGCATTTCTGCGGTGTACGCTCTCGAAGGTGAAGGATTCCTTCCCAGTGATGGCCCTGATAATGTTTAATTGTTTGCCGCTTTCAGTGAGGTAGCGTCCAGTGGGTGTTTTCAAGATCTCCTTATCACGGTGGCTGATTGAAAAGAGCTATTACAGCACTGACGATTTTTTCAATAATCACTTTGCTGGATTGTGGCAACGTTCTAACATGATCTCATATTTTAAGTTCATGGTCCACCTGTGACCATAGTAGTTTTATGTAAATTGACGCGATCTAAAGGTCTGGTCAACGATCAAGTTTTGTATACTTACATTTATTTTTTGGACATTCTGTAGAGGTTAACTAGAGGAAAAACTCAATTTCAAAAACACATAATTTTGGTGTTGTTATATCCTACATTACAATAGTAACAATGGGCTCAACAAGAAATGAATTAGAAACAATAATGTTCAAGGAATCGCTGAATAAAGTGATAAAGCATTAAAGGGATCATGAGTCCGGGCATTATTAAGAAGTGATGCTCATGAGATAAGTATTATGGAATATAATGGAATGAAATGAAGAACCCATATTAGACTTAGGTGGAGGGGTCACAGCGAAGCATCGATAATCGAACATAATCATAGATGCGAAATCAAACACATGCTGTTTAATAATTGTGTTCAATCTGCTCCAATCTGTCATACACCATTCCATCATCTATTGACGCTCCACTGTGCAAGCGCCCAAAATTGTTGTTCAAGGTACGAAATGAATCCATACTAAAGGAAATAAGGATCATCATACTAAGCACATGACCTAGGAAGGAATAGCTAGAATAAGGTGATTTCAACTTCGTTTCTCAAGACAACAAAAATAAGAATCTCAATTTTCAAGATTCGTTTATTAATTCACTGAATGGTTAATGTAAAGCACAATAAACTACTTGTAAACAGTTTTGAGGTTAAACCAAGTAAAGCAGATTTGTTTATACTTGAAAAGGATACACTTGGAATCCGCTCAGAATCTCTTCTGCTCTTGGAGTCATGCTGGTGTAAACTAATGAATTCACTAAAGAATTTAACGATATTCACAAAATTTTTAAACACCCAACAAAATGCATGAAATCAACAAACAGTTGCCAACGATACCGTCTGCTATCGCCACGGCCAATGCGATAGTAAAGTGATGATTTCCGTTTCGTGTATCAGCTGTTGACTGCACCATGAGGACAAAGTGACATCACGAAGAGCCGTGGCAACGTCTACAGGCGATCTGGAGATCGACCGACAGCGCTCCGAGCGGAGGATCGTGCTCTAACTTAGTGAGTCAAAATCTGATCGCCATTAATTCGTGTGCTAAATTGTCTCACTTCAAATACGTTTTTTTCAAAAAAATATTTCTTTAGACAAACATACAAAAAATTCCCAAGAGCCGTATTATGTGTTGTGTATATGGGTGCAGTAATACCTATGAGAATACAGAAGGAAAAGGTGTTTCATTTCATTCATTTCCTGGTCGACCTTACGAAAAGGATTGACAGGAGAAATGGATCTCTAATGTTCGAAGGACTAAGTGAGTTATATTATATTTACAAATTATTTTATGTGTGAAAGATTGCTGATTAATGAAAATTAGGCATTTTCTATGCACTTGTGTGATTCATATTTGTAATTAAAGAAATCAATCCTAATAACAGCTTTGAGGTTATGTTTTTGTTGCATAATATTAATTTATTGTAAGCAGAGGCGGATTTAGGCAGTTGACTTTTGATAAAAAAAGTGGAAATTTTTAGACAAACAGATTGTAAAACAGCATTGACACTAGTTTGCCTCATCAATTTTCAACATTAATACCTTCACACTCCTCCACATCGAAAACATGATTACTCTCTACAAGGTTCTTCCCTTTTTCTAGATTAATTTCCTCAAAAAATCGCAATTGACTTCTTTAAATCCTGTTTTTATGATAAGTTTCCCAATGTTAGTTATTATAAACATTGCAACTAACTCACTACACTGCTGCCGATTTATGCCGCCCAGAGTTCACGACGATCGATCTTTCGGCCAACTTCTGATCGCCTTCGGACACGGACGAAAAAGAGAAATAATGTAAAGTATTCATAGAGTCACTGAAATAGGGCCATTTTTTGTAAACATTTTATTGAAATTCCACTTTACCGTACACTGTTCCCCAGTTCTCTTCAATGTGCAGCTGTCAGCAGTATCAGCTGTTCGTGTTGAGGTTAGAAGTTCATGATCATACAGTACAAGGCTAGGCTAATAGGGGCGCGTAGATAGAAAGAGAACAACCTTACATACAGTAGACTTATTATATAACGCCTTTCTTATCATTTCAACGCCAAATATGAAGATTCTTTGTTGAAAGATAACAATTAAAGGAGTCTAGACTTTATTAATAGTGATATTAGTGATTGTGTTGCTTCTAAAAGTTTGCTTTCTATGTAGCACAAATGCATATTTTCATGTTCAATTCTGATTGAATCCACAGGTGGGTTTCGGCACAATATTAGCTTTTTCTTTATATGTATATTATAATATTACTACTGTAATTCCTATAGAGAAATTTTGTTAAACATTATTACAAAAGGTGTATCAGAGAATGTCATGTTAGTTGAAAGCAACAGCGACAGTTGAATAGGAAGCTCAAATGCCGTACAGTAGTACGGTAGTTTACATAAAAATATGGGACCATATTGTATTGATTCTATGCACAACAAAGATAACTTTCTTTTCTCCAATACCGGTACCGTAAAATTTATTTTAGTGTGTGGTATCAAGCATAATACTGAAATTTAACGACTTGCAGTCAAATATTTATTAAGAATAAGTATAACTTACTTAATCTGTAGGCCGAGCGATTTCGAATCTTTGAGATCCATCTTCAGAGGTCTCTGAAGATGGATCTCAAAGATTCGAAAGCGCTCGGCCTACAGATTAAGTAAGTTAGGCTATACTTATTCTTAATAAATATTTGACTGCAAGTCGTTAAATTTCACATGAAAAGTTAATATTAACAACGCAGTTCGTCATGGAACAAGAAATCCAGGAACATAATACGGTACTGATTTGAGCAACCTACTTATTAAGCTGCAAAATAAAATTGTGAAATAAACTAGAGAAGAAAATTAATTATATGTGAAATAATATGTTGTTGTAATTCGATTTCCTTTAGTCTATTGCCAAACTAAAGTTGAACACTGAATATAAACACTTACTAAATAATTATAATACCTGGATTGTTTGTTACATGACGATCTGCGTTGTTAATATTAACTTTTCATGTGAAATTTAACGACATGCAGTCAAATATTTGTTAAGAATAAGTATAATAACTCACTTAATCTGGCCGAGTACTTTCGAATCTATGAGATCCATCTTCAGAGGCGCGGGTTCCTAGATCATCATGTCAGTTTTTTGGTTAGAAGTGTTGTTGTTTTTGTAAAATATGATCAAAAGGTTTGTGAGATTTAAAATTTAGTTGTTCATTGAGAATGTTTTGTTTATTGTGTGTGGTGTGTTTGTATATTTCAAATTGTTCCAAGGTGTTGAGTTCGTGTCCTTTAGATTTTATGTGTAGAATGTGTAGGTTGGTACTGATGTCAGTGAAAGTGTGTCCAGTTTGAATGATATGGTCGGCAAAATTCGATTCAGCTTTGGATGTGAGGGCTTGAAAGTGTTCCTTGTAACGTTGTTTGAATGTGCGGCCTGTTTGTCCTATGTAGAATTTGTTACAATTAGAGCAGTTTAGTTTGTAGATCCCTGGGAGATCGTATTTGTTTGTGTTCAGTGTGGTTTTGAGTGTAAGTGCATTTTTTATTTTGTTTTTTGTTCTGAATGAGATGGTGTGGCCGGCTTTTTTGAAGATTTTTGCTAGTCTGTGTGATTGTGGATTAATGTATGTCATTGTGATGTATTTTTTGTCAGTGGTGTTGGTGTTTTTTTTTTGTTTCTTATTTTATGATTGAGTTTGTCAATTAGGTCGTGTTTGTAGCCGTTTTCTTGTGCTAGGTATTTTATTGTATTTAGTTCAGTGTGGTAATTGTCGGTGGAAAGCGGTGTGTTGTTGAGTCTGTGTAGCATTGACCTGAATGCTGAGTGTTTGTGTTGTGTTTGATGATTGGAGGTGCTGTGTATTAGGGTATCTGTCATTGTTGGTTTTCTGTAGATGTTGAAGCTGTGTTGTTGGTTTGTGTTCTTTGTAATTGAGAGGTCTAGGAAGTTTATTGAATTGTTTTTCTCATATTCAGCTGTGTATTGAAGCCTCTTATGTATTTTGTTTATGTATGATCGAAGTTGTTCACATTGTCTTTTGTTTCCTCTGTATAGCAATAGAACATCATCTACGTATCTGTGCCAGTATATTATGTTCTGTGAAAATTTGTTATTAAAGAGTATATGAGTGTTTTCGCAGTGTTGGAGATAGATTTCAGCAAATATGCTTGAGATTGGTGAGCCCATTGGCAGTCCATCAGGTTGTGAGTAGAATTTGTTGTTGAAGGTAAAGTAATTTTGTTGAGTGATGATTTTTAGGATGTCTATTATTTCATTTATATGTTCTGTAGCTGTGTTGTTGTGAATAAGGATGTTCTGTATTGTTTCATTGACAGGTATGTTGGTGTATAGGTTTGTTATATCAAAAGATGCAAGAGTGGAGTTGTGAGGAATTTGTGTGTCTTTTATTTTTGTGATAAGATCACTACTGTTTTTTATGTATGTGTTGTTGTTGATATTAATTAGTTTTCTCAGTGTTTGATCTATGTGTTTTGCTAGTTTATAGGCAGGTGCTTCTTGGTAGTTTACAATTGGTCTAATAGGTATGTTGGGTTTGTGAATTTTGGGAAGTGTTTGAAGTGATGGTGCAGAAGGGTGTATTTGTTCAGTTTTCTTTTTTGTGAATTATTAATTATATGATTTGTCTTGTTGATTATTTGTTTGATTTTTGTATGGTAGACATTTGTGGGATCAGTGTGTAGTTGTTTAATGTTGTTTTTGTTTATGTAGTCAAGTGTTTTTTTGTTGAGCTCTTCATTGTTTATGATAACTGTAGTGTTGCCTTTGTCTGCTTTGATATAGGTGAGATTGTGAGTTAGAGCTTTGTGTTTCAATTCTTTTATGGTGTGGTTTTCTGAATTTATGGGTGGGTGTGGTTGTGAGCTGTTTGTTTTAATTGTGTTGTAGGTTTCTATTCTAAGTTCATCATGTATTTGTGGGTCTGTGCGTTGGATGCTTGTTTCTGTTTCAATGACAATGTTTTTTGATGTGGATTTGTTGTTTTTGTAGTTCAGGTTATGTTTGAGACCTTTGTTCAATAAGTTGAGTTCGGTTTCTGTGAAATCTACGTTTGTTAGGTTAACAGTTTTACTGTAAAAAATGTGAGGTGATTAAATTGTCGTTTTTGGAGGTGTTAGGTTATGTATTTTTTTGTCATGTCTTTGTTTAATTTTGTTAAGTTTTTGTTGTACCCAAGTGTTTGTTGTTTCTGCTAACTCAAGGAAGAAACTGTGTCCGTATTTTTGTGTGATAGATAGGTGTAGTTTGAGGAGTTCCAAATTGTGTGAGTCTTTCTGTTTATATAAAAGTTTGATGCTCTCCTTGATGAAGGTAGTTTCTGCTTTATTTTTGGCTATTTGAGCTGGTTTCGATTTGTTGTTGGTTTTGAATTTAGCGTAGTTTGGTGTAATGTTGAGTTTAAGACAGTTTTTATTGAATTGAATGTGTAGATGTTTAGTTCTAACCTTAAACACTGTTGATCTGTAGGATAGGATTGTAGCTTGTCTTGCCGAATTAAATTCCTGGATTGTTTGTTCCATGACGATCTGCGTTGTTAATATTAACTTTTCATGTGAAATTTAAGGACATGCAGTCAAATATTTGTTAAGAATAAGTATAATAACTCACTTAATCTGTATAGAAATAATACAGAACATCCTTATTCACAACAACACAGCTACAGAACATATAAATGAAATAATAGACATCCTAAAAATCATCACTCAACAAAATTACTTTACCTTCAACAACAAATTCTACTCACAACCTGATGGACTGCCAATGGGCTCACCAATCTCAAGCATATTTGCTGAAATCTATCTCCAACACTGCGAAAACACTCATATACTCTTTAATAACAAATTTTCACAGAACATAATATACTGGCACAGATACGTAGATGATGTTCTATTGCTATACAGAGGAAACAAAAGACAATGTGAACAACTTCGATCATACATAAACAAAATACATAAGAGGCTTCAATACACAGCTGAATATGAGAAAAACAATTCAATAAACTTCCTAGACCTCTCAATTACAAAGAACACAAACCAACAACACAGCTTCAACATCTACAGAAAACCAACAATGACAGATACCCTAATACACAGCACCTCCAATCATCAAACACAACACAAACACTCAGCATTCAGGTCAATGCTACACAGACTCAACAACACACCGCTTTCCACCGACAATTACCACACTGAACTAAATACAATAAAATACCTAGCACAAGAAAACGGCTACAAACACGACCTAATTGACAAACTCAATCATAAAATAAGAAACAAAAAAAAAACACCAACACCACTGACAAAAAATACATCACAATGACATACATTAATCCACAATCACACAGACTAGCAAAAATCTTCAAAAAAGCCGGCCACACCATCTCATTCAGAACAAAAAACAAAATAAAAAATGCACTTACACTCAAAACCACACTGAACACAAACAAATACGATCTCCCAGGGATCTACAAACTAAACTGCTCTAATTGTAACAAATTCTACATAGGACAAACAGGCCGCACATTCAAACAACGTTACAAGGAACACTTTCAAGCCCTCACATCCAAAGCTGAATCGAATTTTGCCGACCATATCATTCAAACTGGACACACTTTCACTGACATCAGTACCAACCTACACATTCTACACATAAAATCTAAAGGACACGAACTCAACACCTTGGAACAATTTGAAATATACAAACACACCACACACAATAAACAAAACATTCTCAATGAACAACTAAATTTTAAATCTCACAAACCTTTTGATCATATTTTACAAAAACAACAACACTTCTAACCAAAAAACTGACATGATGATCTAGGAACCCGCGCCTCTGAAGATGGATCTCATAGATTCGAAAGTACTCGGCCAGATTAAGTGAGTTATTATACTTATTCTTAACAAATATTTGACTGCATGTCGTTAAATTTCACATGAAAAGTTAAAATTATAATACGTTGTAACCTGGCTAGTTCAGGTCTGGTGTCAGAGTTTTCAGAGTTTTTTCGTGCGCGCCGGGCGTATTACTCAATTAGTCAATTCGATCGGATCTAATGATTGCAAATATGTATGGTATACAATGCGAAGTGTAGCCTACGTCGTCTGTACATTGTTTTAAAAAAACGCCTTTTTTAAATACGTACATGATTAAATATGAAAAAAGCACAATTTATGTGATGATTGTGTCATATGCAGATAATTCATTATTGAATTTCTAAATACTATTTTCTGACACTTTTTGACGAATCTGCTATTAGAGTTTAGTTTCTCCGTGTCATTTTTAATCGTTTTTATTTAATATTACGAAAAGAGTTTCACGTTTGAAATTGTGCTTCCGTGGCTCAATTTTTCTGTATTTTCATTTAAATATAGTTTCGAGACGATAGCTTTTCAAATAGCTGAGTAATCCGCCCGGCACGCACGCTGCGATATATCCATCGATTCTAAAAGAGAGACCAAATACCTTGTGATTTGAACTGTACTGATACAAGATTCTATTTCCTCTTCAACTTTCTTCCATTCCTTGTTTCAGTCTGTGATCTTTAATCATTATGCATTGTCTCAGATTTGTGCTGTCTCCAAGATTATTTGTTGTGTCTGATCATTCAAGAGCAGTCTACTCTCGTTTGCTGTCCATCAGATCAGTCATGAGCTCCAGCAAACCAAAGATCTTTGTCACCAGGGATGATTTTCCAAAGGGTGGAATTGAACTATTGAAAGAAAAGTAAGTACCAGTGCATTAAAATTTATCAGATATCAGTAATCCGTTGGTTTTATCAATTGTAATTGTTCATAAAATTAAATAACAATCTTTAAACTATTATCGTAACATTATCCTACCATTACTCTGAGTACCGAACTCAGAGTAATGGTAGCCAAAGGTTTTCTGTCTGCTTGACATACATTTTTACATTTTTCCTTACTTGTGTTAAGGATCGATTACATTGGGATAGTTACTCGCTAAGCGAGTAGCGTGTAGGACGTTACTGACCGACCGTGCTACTCACCGTGCAGCTCAGCAGACCAAGCCGAATTATATAAAAAATTTAATTTCCAGAATCACCCCCATACTATGGAATTTCAAAGAAAATAAATATTATTGCAACACAAAATTAAAATATGAAGTTTACCAACAATTATTCAATAAAATTTCATCAAAACAATATACAATATATCTCATCTGAGGTGTTATGCTAGCAGCCTGCGTGATTAAATGTCGGCTTTGGCCACAAAAATATTGTATTTTGGTGTTGGCTACTCTGCCAGCGAGTTCCAAACTTGACCAAATCCAAAGTAGACAGGCTCTCAACTTTGAATTTGGTCAAATTTTGAACTCGCTGGCAGAGTAGCCAATACCAAAATACAATATTATTGTGGCCAAAGCTGACATTTAATCACGCTGGCTGCCAGCATAACAGTTCAGATGAGATATATTGTAGATTGTTTTGATGAAGTTTTATTGAGTAATTGTTGGTAAATTTCATATTTTAATTTTGTGTTGCAATATTATTTATTGTCTTTGAAATTCAATAGTATGATGGTAATGCTGGAAGTTGAATTTTTTATATAATTCGGCTTGGTATGCTGAGCTGCTATAGCACGGTCGGTCAGTAACGTCCTACTCGCTACTCGCTTAGCGAGTAACTATCCCAATGTAATCAACCCTTAAGTCGGGCAAGGAAAGTACAAAGTTTAATACGTCTTCAAAATAAATTTAGTTATCAGCAGCACATGGGTTGAAATGTAAATGAATCAACTCTCCTCACACTTCCGCGTAACCCAAATGTCCTTCTCATTATTTATACATTTATAATTAGCTTTAAAATAAGTGCAAAATTAGCTTTAAAATAAGTGCAATAAATTCAATTGTATCACACATGAATTTGTACGTCAGTGAATTCCCTAAGTATTCATCTCTAAGACAATTATGTTGGCTATATGGAAGATCCACTCAATATCTTTCTTTGGCGAAGGTGATATTGTGGAAGATATCCGTAATGAATAATAAGACTTCGGTTTTTGTTTGAGATTGATAATGGTGTAACAACCGAAACTAGTATCTCACTTTTTTTAATAAATGTGGTTGTGACAACTTCAAGTCTTATTATTGATCCACATAATAGTTCGAAAGTAATAGTACATCAATTTTTTTCCAGAGCAGAAATTGAAATATTCAATGGCACCCTCCCTTCCAAGGATGAAATTATTGCGGGAATTAAAGGAAAACAGGCAATTTACTGCAGTCTGAACGATAGGATCGATAAAGATGTACTCGATGCCTGTAGTAAGTAACCTGCAATAGATTTCTAATGAATTGAAATAAAAATAGGTCTTTGCTTGCCATTCGTATAGTTGATATCTTGCTTTTGGGGTTGTAACCTACGATTAGGCCTGTCAAAATTCATAAATTTTAAGCCTCATCTTGAGAGACATTTATATCCTCACTCTTTGACTTGTTAGTTTCTGACGTATTTTTATCCAATTAATTTGGGTCTTCGATGTGATTTGAAGCAACAACATCTTGAAATAGCTGACTCTGTAGTATGTTATGTTATGTTTTGAAGGGACGGATTCAAAGATCCAGAAGATTCAAAGATCCTCACACGTCAACCGAAGCTTATTGTGTGTCCCTAGTACGTTAGTTAGGCAAACCAATACCTGTGCCCTTTACAAGATCCAGGAGTTTCTTCCCTATGCTAACGTCCCATTCATCACCTGGTTGCTTAAAGCCAAACAGAGCCATTCTCCTTGCCCCGAGTCTCTCGCAATCCAGTATGATATGCTTGGCAGTCTCTTCAGACTGATTGCAAAGCCTACACATCTGATTTTCATTTCTGAGTCCGATTGTGTGGAGATGTTTCCTGAAGTGGCCATGTCCAGTTATCAGAGCAATTAGCTGCTTAACCTGACCTCTACCCAGCCTCACCAGCCAGTTGGTGAAGTAGGAGCTTGTGTCTGCTAGCAGCCTTTTGCCAAGTGCTTCATAGGCTCTGTTGTAAATATTAGACGTAAACTAGCTGTGTTGCTTTGTAGACGTAGTATGCGCAAACCTGACTTCGGCCAAGACCATTTCTATAACGAGGATAAAGCTTTATTTAGCTTAGCGTCATTGTATCGTAGTTTTGCTGAAACTCGTCTTTAATTATTTACTTTATTGTAAATTTAACGACTTGCAGTCACTTTTAATTGTGAATAAATAATATGTCTACTCACTCAGGAAAAACGGTTTCGAGTCATGGAGACTCATCTTCAAAGGCCATTCTATGACTCGAAAACGTTTGGCCTGAATGAGTAGAAATATTAGCCTATTTATTCACATTTTAAATTGACTGGAAATCGTTAAATTTACAATAAAAAGTCAATAATTAACAACGCAGATCGTTATGGAACAAGAAACCCAAGAATAATTAATTGTAACACGGGTTATTTATTGCAGAGGACACCCTCAAAGTGGTCAGCACAATGTCCGTTGGTGTTGATCATCTCGATTGGCGGCTATGTTTTGAGCGGGGAATCCGTATAGGCTACACACCAATCATACTCACTGAGGCAGTGGCTGAACTTACAATGGCCCTTCTACTTGCCACTTCAAGACGCTTAATCGAGGCTCACAATGAAATCATGCAGTGAGTAGCAAGTTTCACATTACATGGCAAGCTTTATTAGAATCGTATTGTTTGAGTTGAATTGAATATTTATTTATTTAAAGGTGAAGTTAAGACGGAGCCGCTTCTCTCTTCCAATTGAAGGATGTCGGCTGTCTTTTACTTATATAATTTTTTCAAATGATGAAGCCCACATAGGTCTGAGACCTTTGCGTGGATCTCAATTGGATGATAGTGATTGATGAGTTGGACCTACGGTTTTAGGTGGGTTCCGAACCAACAGGAAGTGATTTACAGCAGAGAACTGTATTTTTGCTGGCCAATCAATCGGTCACCCTTACAAAGAGGGCCCAGGAATTCGTAGCTAATCTCTTATATTCAAGAAATATAACGTGTTCTGCGCTTTTGATTTGCCAACAGATACTTTGGGGCTATTATTTAAGACTGATTCATTGAGAATGCGAAGAGATAAAAAGGCATTTGAATTTGTTTACAGGCTCTTCAACAATGAAATCAACTCTAGTTTTCTACTGCAAAATTTCAATATTTATATATCCACCATCTCTCGCCGTTCTACATTCAAATTTAGTGTTAATAGATTCAGAATACTTATTCATTACTTTGCACCCATTAATAGAATACCGCGCACTTTCAACCTTGATTTATTTAATGATAGTTATTGCAAGTACCGAAAAAAATGTCTAAAAAGCTTTGTTTCCGTTTTAATTTCTGATTAATACTATCCTATTATTTTTTATCACCGATTTTTCTATTACCTTTTTCTGTAATTTTTATTATTATTTTGTTTTAATCTTTATAAAATTAATGCTATTTTTATTGTAATAAATAATTCATATTTTTGTTTGCTGTAGATGCAGTTTTGGGAGTTAACTCCTGTTGCATCTTTTATTGTAAGTGAAATAAATAAATAAAATAAATTATCTAATTGAGCAGATACCTGCCTTTTTCTAAATCTCAAACTCAATCAGACAAGCAATTTGATGGCCTCACTTCGTAGACGCCATGGAGTGCGAATTGATTATGTGAAGCGAGTTTGGACTCAGATAAAGTTTACTTTTAATTTTGTCAATTATTTTTATTTTTGTGCCACAAATACTGGAAAATGTGGCCAAAAGAATTCCTGCTTTTCATTTTGAAAATTATTGTAATTGTTTATGAAGGAATAAATTCCAAAATTTCATTAGATACAGTTAATAGTTTCTGAAATATGTAAGTATTTTGCAAAAATCAGGAAAATTCTTGAATGAAGTTTTTCAAAAACTTGAGAAAATAATAATTGTTTTTCTATCTGTGATAATTCCTTTGGAAATTGTACGTTCATTAGCATTATAATAAGTATAGTAAAACCGACTCCCCTTAACCTCTATATACAATTATAGTTGAAATAAATATTACTCATATGTATTTTAAAATGGGTATTTAATATGAACGCCTCAAACTTAGAGATGAAATGAATTGAGCTAAAGAAGAATTCATGTGTATCATGAATTTTTTCATGTAGATTCATGAAGTTTTCATCTGCATTGAGCTACAGAAGAATTGACGGAAAACATGTCTAGACGTCTGGCCCGAGATTATCTCAGATTTCACATATACAAGAGTGTAGTTTCTTTCTAGGGTGACTGTGACTGCATCAATTTCTTATGAAAATTGAACGATTGTTTCACATAAATTAAAAAATACCTGGTGATAGTATTGAAATGTTTCTTGCATCAAATAAAAGCTTGTGAAAAACTTCGTCATTCAACGTGTACTGTGTTTCTCTGTTCGCAAACTCTTTTCTTACAATCTTGTTTTCAGTAAACATAAATGCTTTTGATTTTGAAAGTGTTTGAAATTCCTATTTCAGAAACCGATGGTCGTCTTGGTCACCGATGTGGATGTGTGGACCAGGTTTGCATGACGCGACTGTGGGAATCTTTGGGTTTGGGCGCATAGGTCAAGAAGTGGCTCGCAAATTGAAAGCGTTTCGTGTCAAGAGAATTATCTATACCAGATCTAGCCCTGGCGAAATAAGTAAGTAGACAATATGAATTTAAGATGAAGCCCAGACAAAGCAATACTTGTAAAAATGTCGACTTTAATTTTTAATTAAATCATCAAGTTCAAGTTCAGTAAAAGTTGGTAAGCGATCGTTGGCCCCGGCCTTGATTCCGGCTAGATCTGGTAATTCGAGTCATGATTCCATCTCATCACTCACGTTTAATTATTATTTATTGAATACATACGCATTTACAACCAGTAGAGCCTGGTTTACACGGGTCGAGTAGAGTGGGCGAGTCAGTATGCGAGTTGACACTCGCCCTCCTATTCGCTTGATGTAGACAGATCGGCGAGTCGAGTAGCGGTCGAGTTGGCAAAACCGGTCAGTTGCAGGGCGAGTCGAGTGGTTTAGTTGGGAAGCGAGTTGCTCGGCCCAGTAGCTACCCCCTCCACCACAATTTGCCCCAGCGAAACCTCTGTTCAGTTTCGAGGTTAGGTGAAGAGTTTGTCTGGTGGTTCACTGTTTTAACTGGAAACTAAAAATGAAGTGGACTGAAGAGGAGACAGTGATGTTTGTAGGTTTATACCAAGACAATGAATGCTTATGGAATATGCGAATTCCACAATATAAAAATAAATTGTTGAGACAGAAAGCTCTGGAGGCATTAGTTGTGGAAATGAAAAAAGAAGGGTTTGGATTAGCTGAAGCCAAACAAAAAATCAAAAACCTAAGATCAACTTACAACCAAGAACTGTTGAAAACTGTGGTTCGGAACCCACTAAAACTGTAGGTTCAACTCATCAATCACCATCATCCAACTCATTACCCACGCACAGGTCTCAGACCTATGTGTGCTTCATCCTAAAACAAAAAACTAAAACTATTGCCTGTGGCCAAAAAGTTGAGGGTAACTTCTAACTTGATTTGGGAGGGGATAGCATCTCTCATAACAGTATCTTGTTTTGATATTCTAGGAGTTACCATATCTAAAAGTGACTCAAACATTTCAGGAGTCATCCTCAACACAGATATGTACTCTTTCACATCTTCTACGGCAAGTTCGCGAAGCAAAAGAGAGGACGCCCCAAGAGTGTCTCTTTCTTTTTAACCAATCTTTAACCCATACCCTAGGTTCTTTGTTAATTTCCTCTTCCAAAACGTCATCTATTTCTTCTAATATAACCTCATAGGCTCTTTTAAAACACTTTCTAACTTGGGCCTTAAACTCTTGGTGAGCCATTATATAAACTCACAATGTTAAAAAACGTCAACAGCCACGCTCTGAAATGTGATGCGTGTGGAAATCTGGTCGAGTACTGAGGCGAGTTCAAACAAAACAACAACTGGGCCGAGTAGCTCGCCCACTGTACTCGACCCGTGTAAACCAGGATGGTTCCAAAACAATCGTCATCTACCTCAATTGAGTAAGAATTATACTCACTTAAGAAAGAAGTACGGTGCACAAAATAACATCTGTGATGTTTTCCATGACGAAATACTTTATGAACAATCTAATATCAAAACTGACACTGTATTTTTATTGAAATATTATTTTTACTCACTTATTCTGAAGTTGCTGGAGGGATGCATTTCACTTCTGAAGAGAAACTTCGTCAGGCTGACGAAGCTTCTCTTCAGAAGTGAAATGCATCCCTCCAGTAAAAGTGAGTGAAAATAATATTTTAATAAAAATACAGTGTTAGTTTTGATATTAGACAAAATAACAGTTTATATTTTGGTTGCTGGTACCACCTTTTTTATCTCACTTGAATAATACATAAATGTATTAAAAGAAATACGGTTCATAATAATCATGAAAATGAATGCTTACTTTCCCCAAGTTTTTTCCAGCTAATTTGTTTGCAATTCAGTATCAAATTATTGTGTTTCAGAGAACGATGTTGGTGCAGTAAAAGTGGATACTGATGAGCTGCTAAGGGAGAGCGATTTTGTGATAGTTATATGCTCGTTGAATGAAAACACACAGAATTTCTTCAATAAGGAACGATTCGCTCAGATGAAGTCTTCAGCTATCTTTATTAATGTCAGTCGTGGAGGTAATTAATTATTTTATTCAATACAGATTGCTTTATCAGCCTAGTCAAATTAGACAAATCGAGAGAAACGGACGATAAAAAACGGACCGTAAATTTTGTGTCGTGCGTCTTCAATTTTCTGTCGTGCGTTTGCTTAAGGATGAGGGTGGGGGTGGCAGTGCTGCCAATATAGTATCATGGATCCTGTTGTGTTGTACGCTGCTTATTTGCATTATGTAAAAAGAAAACGTAAAAGGTTGGCAGCACTGCGGCTTGGAGTGGGAAACGTGCGTTTGTCGTGCGTCTGCATAAACACGGCCTTATGCTACCGTGTACTTTGATCAGACGTCCGTCACTGCGTTTATCGTCCGTTTCTAAAACACTGCGACATGTTTTAGAAACGAACGACAGCTGAAAAACGGACGACAGTGCATAAATGCGCTAATTTTTTCCAATGTATTTATAAACGTTCGTTTTTTTATCGTCCGTACGAAAACGCATGCATAAAAGGGCTCTAAGAGAAGCATTAAGAATCTGAAATGGGATGTGTGATTCTCCAGCAAAACAACGAATGTCCTCATATTGCCAAATCTACCCGCAAAAGCCATGGCATGGATAGAATGGGCTGGTAGACACCCCCTCTTTCTTCTTACAGCCCTGCTTTTGGACCCTCTGATTTCCATTCAATTGGTTCACTGAAAGAGGCATTACGTGAGAAGAAATTTTAAGATAACGAGAAATTTGTGGGATATTGTCTTTGACACCAAGGCAAAGAGGTCTTTGAAAACGGTATAAAATCGCTAGTTGCCTTTTCGGACAAGTTTATGAATGTTGAAAAGGATTATACTAAAGATCAGGAAAAGTATTGTTTTCTAAAAATAAACGGGGGTATCTCCAGGTCAATTTGTCTCTCTAATTATTCAATTTCGTAATAGATCAATTTAGTACATAATATTGGATTTCATTTTTACGTTACTCATAGAACATTGAAATTTGATTTGAAATTAATGTTGTGGAATTTAGTTGCCAAAAATTTGCTTTCACATTTGAAATTGCGTGCTTTTAATTATAAATGGTTTTTATTGATTTATTCTTATACCGTACGCTTTATATAATAATGATAATCCAAAGAAAAAAATGATAAAAACCTTTGGACCTAGAATCAAGAAATAAGACAAATAAACTTGGCATCTATTACCACATTTTAAAACTAGAGTGCAAATGTTTGTTGGTCAAGTTTCTCATGTTAATGTAAATTTGTTATTGGAGAAGTATCTAATCTTCTTAAGTTGTAATCTTCTTTATGCTAAGAAAATCAATCTGCAGTTCAATTTAAACGATGCACTTTCATTTTCTCCTCAATATTAATGACAACTCAGAAGTAAAGCACGGAAATTTATAAGATTCTTTTTGATAGCTTTTGATATTTTCGAATCAATGCATTAGCATCTGAAGTTAGAAAGGATTAATCAATCAACTTTGCATGCGTTTTCATTTCTCCACTCAACGATTGCATGATATTTTGCTTGCAGTTTTTGAGTTGCCGTAAAATAATCGCGTCCAAAATAACTTCCCCACAATACCTTATTATTGTATATTCTTATCCTATTACTCTCTGTTGTATGTAATATTAATTATAAACGTTTTTGTGTAATTAAATAGTGAAGACTGCATTATGCATGTAGTCTTCTTTGATTGTCATAAATATAAAAATGTATATTATTATGAAAATGCATCTAGATGTCCTTTCACTACTTATCTTGGGGTTCATTGAGTACAGTGTTTATACTTCATTCTCACATTCTTACACCCATACTAAAACTAAAGTAAATTGAACCACATTGACCGGTAATATTTCTTGAAAAAATCTTCTATTCAGCACTGTAAAAACATATTGAAAATGCAAAGTTGATTATTTTGAGCTAATTTCTCCAACATTCTGATGCTTATTAATAATAGAGAAAATTGGTTGGGGTTATTGGAAACTTGCAAACTATATAGTCTTATTCTGTTTAGATGAGAAAAGTATTTCAGTTTAGTTTTTTTATAAACTGTGTACGATATTTAAAAGCTTATCAGTTTTGAATTTATACACAAATGTACCAATACCTTGAAACCTTGATAGAAATTTGAAGCTGGTGTGCTGATCTCCCTTTCATGTGCATGGATAGAAATTTCTGATTGCTGCCAACTAATTAATATTATTATACAGTATTTTTATATAGGCTATAAACTATATTATATTTGATTGCTCCAACATTGTATGCATTGAAAGGATATCTCCAAAAATATAGCTGAATAAAGCGTCAAATTTAATCAAACCAAAGCTGGCTGCCTTTTCTGTTTTTGAGAGCAAAGTTAAAATTTATTGAAAATTGTAATGATCTGTTCTAGGTGTGGTTATGCAGGACGACCTGATTGATGCGTTGAAACGCAATGTAATAAGAGCAGCTGGATTAGATGTCACAACTCCAGAGCCGTTAAAGGCAGACCATCCGTTACTGGCATTGCCAAATTGTGGTGAGTTAGCTCAAAGCATTAAAGGCTACCATTTAGTATAATTCATATATTCCACCGAATTCATATTTCGATATGTTCACTGGGTATGTTGTCCCGTACAAAATAATTGACATTTCATGCCATTGATTTGGCATTCTTCTTTCTACTGGGTCTTTTTGACAGTATTTCAATATTTGTGTAAATTCAATATTCTCAATTTCAAATATTCAATTCTCAATATTCTTATTCTTAACGCTGTAGCAATATATAAATAGGTAACAGTTGAAACTTTAACAAACTTCTAACAACTGAACTACTGTAGTTTTCATATAACTTGGCAGCAGTATGTTGGGTTCAGATATAGCAAGTCCCATCTGCTACACGCTGCCAAGTTATATGAATACTACAGTAACTATTATTTTGGATTATTGACTTCGATTAGGACAGCGAAAAATAATGAGTAGATAGTGTGTTAATGACTTGGTGTGGTGTGAATAAGTTGATTCTGTAGAGTAACTCATATTTTTGACAGCTCTTGGAATTTTTTTTATTTGTTGTGAATAAATAATTGACCCCCGGTTGCACAAACGTCCTAACATAATGATGGTTCATCATTAGTAACACTTTTATACCAGGCTACTATGTGAAAGCACATGATTATACCTATATACATGCTAGCATTCGTATTGTTACGGGTTCTAAAGCTAAAATAAGGCTGGCAACACTAAAGTTCACACTTGCACTTTATTTACACAAATTAGTCTATTTACACTCACTAATTGTAAGTTAAATTAATAAAGAAAAACAGATCAACAAATGACAAGCCAATACTTATTTACAAGAATTAATGAATAATTAATTATAGGCTTATCAATAACAAAAGAAACAAGAGTCCAATAAACTGTATAAACTGTAGAAATGATAAAAAGAGCAACTAATCACTTACAAAAACACAGTCCAATTCGTTATTTGACAGTCCCAAATAATATCACTTAACACAACGTCTTTAAACTATTAGTAAGTTTCACAAACAGTAAACACTCGTCTCTGCACTTGACACTGGAATCAAGCACTGTTTAATCCACTGGCACTGGATTGTCTCTCTCACGAGATTTGTAACACAATCTGTCACGCAGGTTTGTAAACTAAACTAGCTTGTTCACGTGGACTTCTTTATATAGCTGTTAAAGTTGTATAATTCCAAGAATTGGCGGCTTCTTGAAGCTTCAAGAATGCTTGGAAGGTCACAGAATATAGACCTCGATTGCTCAGGAAGTCTGAAGAAATCTCGAGAAATTCAATTGAGTGAGAGAGTTGGACACTTGAAGAATAAGATGACAAAGATATGTGAAATTGAAGAATAAGATGACAAAGATATGTGAAAAGCAAGAGAACGCAGATTGGGTTTCAAGTCACGTCCGACCATGAATGGAACGATCTACGTAGAACAAGTGCGTAAATAACTGCTTTGTTTGTTTTGTAACAGTATGATCTATTTATCTTGCTTGAATTATGGAGCACATTCCTATAGTATAAAATGTATAAAAGTGTACCATCATTTATAAACATGCGTTATCTTGTTATAACTCAACATAACCTAAAACAAGCCTTGTTTTAATAGCCAATACTAGTCTCTAATGCTTGTATTTCATAATTCTAAAAGCTAATTTACTCTTCAAACAATATAATGATAATACAATTTATTCAATTTATAACGAATTATTTAACTAATTTATATATATATGTGTGTGTTTTATTCACATTATTCAATTTATAACGAATTATTTAATTTATATTTCTAAAAGATAATTTACTCTTCAAACCATATACAGTAAAACCTGTCTAAGACGGACCCCTTGTAAGACAGAAACCTGCTGAAACGGAATGTTTCATCCGGTCCCTAGGAATTTTGTATATAGTTACGTATAAAAATACCTTTCTAAGCCAGAACCTTTCTAACGCGGAAACGGAATGCTTAAAAAGTCCCTTGCGATAATTAAAACTGTGTAAAACGGAAATTTGATAAAGATTTACAGAAGCTGTTTGCTTTTGCAACGCACTGTATTCCAGATTATTTTCTGTATAAAGTAAATACAGAGTTCAATATTTGTTTTTAAAACAGCAGGATGTTTTTTAACGTATCAAGTGCACTACGATACATTATTTCTTATTACCGGATGTCTTAGAAGGTTATTGCTAAATAAATAAGGCACAGTGTCCCACTCGATTTTATATGCTTCTCTCGCGTACTTATTGATGGCTAATTGTTTCCAAGAATCGGAGCGATTAGCAACCAAACATTCATTTTAAGAGGAACTGAAAGTCTGTACTTACGGTGTTTTGACGCCATAGAATCCATCACATTATTCATAACATCCCTGGCGTTTTAATTTTGAATTGGAACTGTTTCTACACCAGTCTTTTGTAGCAAGTCTTTGTACGGTACGTTCTTTCCGATTCATTCCGAGTTCTGCCATTTAAAGTAATGCGTGATTGTTTCATCAGTGTTTAATGTTTATTTATTTAAAAAAATTGTGTTTAATAGCTGTAATTGTTTCCTAGTTAGTTGGTAGTGAAATGGCAAACCTAAAAAGAAAAATTTTGTCTTTAAATATGTGGATGAAAATGAAAAATGAAATAGTGAAGGAACATTTTTTAATACAGTAGGTATAATTTATAATTAATTTCACAGCTTTTTCATGAGACAAGATAAAATTTCAGTAATTTCTTTACCTGTCACATGCTTTTAATTTGACCACCCTGTCTAAACTGGAAACCTGCTAAAACAGAATTTTTTTCAGTCCTGTGGAGTTCAGCCTTGAACAGGTTTTACTGTAATACTAATATGGATTATTCACATTATTCAATTTATAACGAATTATATAACTAATTTAATATATACTCTGTCATGCTCAGGTAATCTTGGAATTTGACATTTTTAGTTGATTCTGTTGGCTACATTGTAATCTAGCTATTAATTACTGTCTTGTGTAAAAGTGTTACGAATGATAAACCATCATAATGATAGGACGTTTGTGTAACCGGGGGTGAGTCAATCAAAGCTGTTCTGAATCCTTCCGATCAGATTCCAGTCACTGATCAACTCATGAGGCATACTCAACGTTATTCACACCACCCATGTCACAACCACATTTTTATTCTCAATGAACGAGATGCTGTAGTAGCAAAAGAGCTCCCGCTAAAAAATAGCTGCTTTCTGAACAAGTGAAATTGTAACTCAAGTCTCAGCCTTCAGCCAATGACAAAGCTCGAATAGCATAGATCAACCTATCAGAAGCTTTCATACTATTAGTTAATAGTTTAACCCTTTGCGCTCTTGGCATATTTGTCCGATCCGGCCCTCAACTCTTGTATCCAGCATTACTGGCTACCAGTAATGGCGTGTGCAGCTCTAATAACAAAATGAAGAATCCGAGCCGTCAGCTCTCATATCCAGTATCGCTGGCTATTGCCGAAATGCTCGAACGCTCTTGTATCCAGTATGAGTGGATATTGCTATTCAAGTGTTATTTCATTTTTAATAAAATCCCAGTGCGATTGGGTGAAACTTTGAGTAGTTGCAGCTGTTGATAACTACTGTACTAGTCAAGACAATAGGGGTATTCACGATGTTGGAGTTAGCCAGCTAAGTCGAGCTATTCGCTAACTCCTGCTATTTGCTAAGTCAGTGTTAACTCAATGCTATAGTAGTACGTTAGAAAAAAATTAGCAGACGAGATAGCAGATAGCGCAGGTTCTAGTCCGCTAACTCCAGCTATCTCCGTTAAAACCGTGGCCATCTTTGTTTTCTAACCCTACTTTTCACAACCTCAACTATGAAGTTTTATGAATATCCGCTTGGAACGCTATTGTAGTTAGCATATAGCAGTTGTTCCTAATTGGGGTGCTCACAATCCCAAGTTAGCAAATAGCAGTATAGCTCGTTAAAACGACATTGTGAATACCCCTACTAACTCGTTTTATCCTATAATGCGTGAATTTGTTTGAAAAATATATGTTTGCTAGCCCATAATGTTCGTTGCTCGACAATGTAACATATAAACCTATTAATTAATGTTTATGGCTCATTTTCTTCACTTGAGCAACCAAAAATGAAAGATAAAGGTTCTCTTGAACAAAAAATTGAATTATAGAAGTTTTCTTGAGCTATGTGGTGAGATTTTCATCAACGAACGCTGTCAGCGCTGATGTGTCAGGCTATTTTCTAGAATAATGGCTTTCAAATAACGAGAAATGAATAATATAAACAATGCGATAAGATAAAACTGAACTGATTAGTATAAACACAACATTTAAAAATATCTGGACCTGAAAATGCCAGTTCAACAGGATTTTGAATTGACTGCTATAAAATCATCAGAGCTGTAGATTCGACCCAGGTGATATTGCAACAGAGCTGTAGAGGGAGAAAAGGGTAGCCAGTAATACTGGATATGAGAGCTGACGGACAGGTGAACTTCATTATATAACCAGAGCTGTAGCATGAAGTGCCATATCCAGTCATACTGGATACAAGAGCGCAAAGGGTTTTAAGTCCTTGTACGTTATATCTGAAGCTGTTCCGTATTTCAGTTCAAGTATGATTGATATTGAGTATGGCGTGACTGTCGAAGCTATATAATCTCTCTTTTATTGATAATACATTTAAAGTGGTTGTGACTATTTGACAATAGCAAGTTTTATTCATTACGGACATCTACCATCCTGTGCAATATAACCATTACTCACTTGATGCAACAAGTGCTTCAGTTTTTATTTCAAACTAGCTGGCCCAACGCGCGTTGCTGCATTCTCATAAAAATTCTCCTTGATTTTATTATTCGCCACCTCCCGCTGAGGTTACATTTAAAATTAGGAAAGAAGTTAGTCCTAGTGCTCTTCCAGCTGATCATAGAGGCTTCGTTGTTTTCTTAATCACCATCTCTGAATGAAGAAGTATTTCAAATTTAAACCTCCTATGACTAAGGGTAGAAGCTAGGTTTTTTATTTTATTATTCGCCACCTCCCGCTGAGGCTGCATTTCAAATTTCTAGCTGCATTGGTTAACAGATGTCATCAACCTAGCATAATTACATTTCATCATACCCAGTCGTATGTTTCCTACATATTGCAAGGCTCCAACTGCACGGTAGCCTACATTCAAAGTGCAAAGTCTTTTACTGTTCAAAGACAGCGTAAATAACGCCACTAAGGGGCCTGCCATATGATTAAAAACTGTTGACTTATATCAGCTGTTCCTTTAAGCTGTTTGGCTGGCAAGATCAGTAGGTTAGGTCTTTAAAATGGTTTAATTAATAATAATTATTAGCTCCCCTATTGAAATTTATGGTCAGAAACCATCCCCAATATTAACACAACATATTCCCAAAGTTTCATGCCGATCTGTCAAGTAGTTTTGGAGTCTATGGGGAACATACATACATACATACAGACAAACATTCATAGACTATTTCATAGACTAACTTTTTGAGTTTGTTATTTTCTAAATATTCTGATTCAACATATGATAATTATGTTTAGTTCACATATGTCACTATGTTCAGTTCAGCATATGAGCTTTTCCTACATAAGTATGCCCCCCTCCCCCATAGGTAAAGTAGCCTACGTTTTGCACCCCAGAAAAAAATGGGGGGCATCTTGAACTCCCAAACTTCACAGGAACCATCTCAGGACTATTCTACATCCTCCCTGAAAATTTCATTCAAATCGGTTCAGCGGTTTCGGAGTTTACTGGGAACATACATACATACACACATCGCCTTTTATATATATAGATGATATGATCTTCATCAATTAAAAAAGTGTACGTAGTACGAAGTGTGTCCTCTTATCGCATCCTCAAAAAGCAAACATTTCTTTTTCAGTCGTGATTCCCCATATTGGCAGTGCTTCATACAAATCAAGAAACGAAATGGGAGAGGCGACCGCACAAAATATACTTCTAGCACTGGAAGGCAAGCCGATGGTTCATGAATGGACAGCGTGATAATTATTACGATTGGGAGTGATAATACAGAAATATATTTTTATAATTACAAATTGAATAAAATCGTTACGATGAGACATTTCAAAATACTTGTTCATTTAAAATCTGCCCCTCCCTTCTGCTGAATGCTTTTCTGACAAGACAGACAAGACTGCGCTTGGATGAGTGACCGTGTTTCAATAATATAAACTTTATTATCACTCACCCGGTGTTTCGGAACCCACCTAAAATAGTAGGTTCACCATAGCATGGCTCAAACGTCGAGGTGGACCTACCAGTAAGGGTCTCTCCACCAATAAAAGCCATATGCTTATTATTAATAGTGTCCCTTCACTTGTAAAACCTCATTAGGATTTATCTATCTATAGAATATACGAATGCTAATTATTACAATTTTAGAAGCACGGCGTGGACCCGCCATCTCGTTATTCACGTACCTACTGTAATAAATCTATGAAATCTCGCTGGAAGTGTGCACATTAGAATAAACATAAAATTCGAAACATTCTTATAATATTTATTTATCTCTTTTTAAACGCTATTACAAATATCTAGTACAATTTCTGATACAAGTTTCATGAAAATTGGTTACGCTTTCATCATGATCACTAATGGAAGTTTCATTGTTACAAAGTACTAGAACTAGTACCTACAACATTCCTATCTTGTGCTAATTTCTTTCAATGAAATAATTTATAATCTACAATGTTCTACTTAGTTGGAAGTTGATTATTCTATTCCACTTTGGATATCATAAAGAGTCGGGTTGGGTGCTGCTAACCAACACTTGTTCGTACCTCAATTCTATTGTATACAAGTTCTAAATATATTTATAAAATTAAGTCAACAATATTGTTTCAAGGAAAAATAAACATCTAAGTTATAACATATATAATGCTGTTATATTAATTGATTACTTAATAGTATATTGTAAGTAAAAATATATATATATATATATATTACTTCCCACTCACTCACCAGCAGTCAATGAATGTAACTAAAAATGCAAAACAAAATATTCTAAAGTACTGTAATAATATAAGATATGATTCAATAAAAAGTAGCGCTATGTTTCAACATAACAAACACAATTGACTTATGCGATAGCAGTTCGTTGAAAAATATTCACACTTGTTTGTTCTTTGCTTGGCACCATGAATGAAGGAAAAATTAACAAAAAAATGAATTATTACACCCTTGCCAAATGGATTAGCTATCAAAACAACACTAAAATGATAAAATTTTTGAATAAAACAACTAAAAGACAATTATTTACACTAATCATCAATTTTTTGGTCAAATTTATGACCTAGTAACAATTCACAGCTACAATACAATATATTTGGTGGGGAGTACAAAATCGAAACAATAGAATAATAAAATCAATAGAAAATGTAATCACAATTTTCAGCATATTTCTAAATTTCAAAAGTATAAAAGTACACTATTGAATTTTAATTGAACATAATATTATTAATTCATCGATTACTTATCAATATTATACTGCAATACAACGTACCATTTTTTGATACTTCAGGCTGAATAAAATAAATGAACATTTCTTCATTTCTTATTCATAGACCGTACATAAACTTTAAATAGGAAAATTAAATCATACTAATTGCGTATACATAATATTGCGTCATTTATAAATTATGTACAGTACATCACAGAGTGGAACTATTATAATTTCAGGTATTTTGGAATGATTTGTATATATACAGCGATCTATTCACAGTTCAAACTATTCCTACAACGAACTGGACCACTAGTTTTACTTTATAAATAGTTATAACTGAAACTATTCAATAATTTATTCATTTAAGCAGTACAAAGTGATAATGAAATAAAAGAATGCACACTATTGGAATCAGTGTGTAAAAATTGGATGCTTTTCATCCAGGGAAATGATGATTTTGTTGGAAATCTTATTAAGAAGATTTTACAGATTCAAAAACGTTTGAATGGTATCATTGAAATTTCATCTCAATAAATGGACATCAATAATTTATTTCAACATAGACGTGGTAGTATAATAGAAAAATCTATTTCAAATTTTGGATTTGTTTGGTTAGCATCTTCAACCAAATGAATACGTGTATTTTGAGCTTAAAATTATTAGTAGGGAGGTCCAAAATAATAGCTTGATCAAACGCTATCGTTACGCAAACTATAACGCTAATTCTAACCTGAACAATCTATGATTCAATCCTGAACAATCTATGAGGAATAGATGGCCAGTTTAGAATTAGCGTTACCGTAGTTTTGCTCAAACTCTACTGTATACACTGGATGAGAGTATTTTTTTTTGTAATTATTTTTTTAAACAAGATTACATCATTTTATTAGCTACCATCATTTATCAGATCATTTTATCGTTGACTATATTTCAGCTGTCTTCTAACAAAATAATTGGCCTAAGTTAAACTCATAGCTGTATTTTATTATGATTAGGTTCATTATCAACGAATGTAGAGTTTACATTTTTGGGACCCCTCTGTAGATTCTTCTCAGAGCAAAAGAATAAACTACACAAGAAACAAACTGATAAAATATATGACAGTACAATTTAGAAGTGAAAGAATGATCTTTATGTTAAAACAAATTATTTCAAAGTTCAAAATTATTGTTTCTGTTCTGATTTGTACTTTTGGTTCAATTGATTGTATGCACGGTACTTTTTTCAAAAATGCCATATCTATAGTAATCTGAGAAAATTTTTCAAACATCAATATTAATTGGAAATACTTAAAAGAGTACTGTTTTATAGACTACGGTCCATAAAAATGGGCAACGGTATTTATCAATATTCTAAATACTTGAAGTAGGAAGGATACAGATTTATTTTATGGATCACAATCTTAAAAATATAAAAAACTTTAAGTTGAAAAGAACGGTATATATGTATATTTATGGCTCTCAAGTTCGTAACAAAATTCGATATTCTCTTCTTTCTCGCAACTGGTTTCCAGTGTATCGCTTTGATAATTTTTATTCACTTATTGATAATTAATTGAATAATTTGATTGATTTTCTTCAATTCTATAGTGTATTTTATTAGTGAAACTGACATGGAAAAGCCTGCAAAGATATCAGTGAATTATTCCAAAGATGAAAGAAACAATTATGGGCATGAAAGCCGGTAGTTTCCTTTCAATTCAAGTAAACGAAAAACAAATGAATTGAAGTTAACCAACAGCGAATTTTATCCTTTTGAATTAAGTTTTCTTTATGATTTGGCCCAACATTCAGTTTAAGACTAAATTAGCGAACTTTTTGAAGCTGATTTTCCTGACAGAGATTCTTCAATCTATTGACTTGTTCCATTTAACCCTACTCAGCTTAAACTGAGGCTAATATCACAGCCAACCTACACAATTACTCTGAAAAACAATTATTTCTAATCACAAAATTGAAGTAAAGATTAACGTACAAAGCAAACTGAAGAGGATGTTATTCATCCTTTCTTGAGTTCGAAAGTTCTAGAAAAACTTTAGTATTATCAATATTAAAACATATTCAATCATCTGGACTGGCAACCATCTAGAAAGCCTAGTCCTTTTCAGGGTTGCTAAGCTGTAGACAATCAAGATTATTTCGGAAAGTTTTCATACTGAAAGATGGTTTTTATTGATATACCAGATACAGCTTCAAACAAGTTTTCATTGTTTAGTAATAAAATTGATCAATTCCTTATTTCACAACAAATTATTGTTTTATCACTGTGATTCTAAAATCCCTCCTCTATTGCAATTGGAGAGTGATTTTCATTGGTAGCATTCTAAAACTATTTTCTATTGTGAACATAATTTAACATACGGTAATTGAATTGATTAAAGAATGAAAATATAAATGAAATATATAAATGAGTGAACCATAATTAGTATTCTAGCAATGTAATTGCAACCATAAATTTATATAATCAAATGTGAGATAATTATTTTTCGAGTAGCCTAACTGAAAAATACAATTGAAAATGCATTTCTTTTTGTTATTTCATAATATTAATGTTTTATTGTACATTCAAATAGGTCCGCCGAATGGCAATCCAAGTGCCTGAGCTAATTACTTCTAGTTTGGAGATATTCAATTGTTTTCAAGTACCTAAGATTCAGTATTGTAAACTAACAAAAAGTTTAAATAGAAGCTCAGTCACAGAATAAGATTTCAATCACTTTGAATTTCATACGAATTTTGTATGTTCAAATGCATAATTCTAAGGCCTAATCTAGACCTAATGAAAATAGTTTGTCAGATATTTTAAAAATGTCTTCGAATTGTAAAAACTTTAGAACTACACTACTGTTACATTAATTTGGTACGTTTTCAATGTGCATTAGAATTTTATAGTATGATTTAAATTTTAACAGGTGAGAAAGTTTATTTAGTCAAATATATACAAGTGTTTCGATTATGGAATAGCTTTTTGCATTTTATATTTTTTTATTATATTTTAAGCTGAGTACAAAACTACAAATACTCTAGTAATTGATATTTTCAATCTATGTAGGCTATCCTTTTGAAAATATACAAAATAGTCCATACAGGAAAACGAATGTTCTGTACTACATTTTTATGAGAATAGTATGGTTTATAAGAATGATTTATTTCTAGGAATAGAATTACATCACAAAAGATTGTCATGGAACTCTAAACCACCCTGTATATGATAATGAATTTATAGTATTAACAACAGTCTCGAATAAAATATTATGTCTATTTAGTGAAATTAGAAATAATAATCTTGGTTAATGGCTACTGAGTCATTGGTGAATGGTCTGAATCGACGTTTTTCCTTTCTAACGACTCTGTACAATATCTCTGATCAGAACTTCTCTTAATATTGATAACATGCGAGAAGGGAGTTCAACTTGTGGATTATACGCACATAATTTGATGATTACAGTGACAATCCGTTTCTAGTTTCCGTTGGCAGAGGCTTACAACACGAGTGCGTAGCTTGCACTGCTCAGGTGTGTGTATGTGTATGCGCGTGCTGCCGCCAGGTGTACCACCCTCATAGGTGATGATCATCTCATGTCGGGTGATCATCTCAACTCCATCATCACACAATCGATCAGAATGAGGCGAGGACAAGCCGACTACGGGAAGCAGGTGGAGCAACAAAAAACTGCATAAAAAACAAACTCTACGACTGTCCAATTCGCGTCTAGCGAAGTCGCGGCTGCATTCAGGAAATCTTGTAGCGCCACCAGGCAAAGAACAAATCAAGACTCGGAAGCGACTGTGGAAGGGGGAGTGGCAGGTGGGAGGGAGAGGAGGTGGGTGGGGTGAGGGATGACTGATGGTGAGATATGCTGGTGGTGGAGATGGGGGGGCTCCGGGCCGCCGCTTCTTTTGTGGAGGGGCCGCGGGCCTCCCAAGACCCTCAGCTCGGGAACTTGGTGTAGACAGCGAAGCTCAAGTCGTAGTTCTTCAGTTGGCAGCACTTCACCTCTTGTCTGAGCAGGTCGCCGCTAGAACCCAACTTCTCCATGTCACGTGTGTCTCCAGCTAGATGATTCTGGGATGCCTGTCGACAAGAAAAAACAATTAATTCTAAGCAAACCATATTCAGGTGACGAAATGTGCATTTCACTTGTAATTATAGTTAACTGTTAATGACTGTGCAGTTGGAATTTAGAAGGACAGACAGGCAGAACCTTCAAACAAAGATTTTTTAATTTCTGATGATACCCACATGAGTTCGAGACTTGTGCGTAGGTAATGAGGTGAATGATAACACATAAATGACAGGCGGAGGAGCGGGATTCGAACCCACGACTACTGAAGCTACAGTAAGCTTTAGTTGCGGCGCCTCAACCAACTGCACTAAGCGGTCCACCACATGGAGCATTTTTTTTTTTTTTTTTGTAGATTACGTCTTGGAGACTCCAGTTAAGGAGTATAAGACAAGTCAGATCAACAATATTATACACTAGATACCATAATTACTTCAATTAGTTGAGGTGAGGCTTAATTTTGATGTGAAAGGAACTCTTGTACACTATAAAAAGCTTTATCAACTAAATATTTCTCCAATTGTTTTTTAAATATTTCTATATTTTCAAGACTCTTCAAAAACTGCGGTAGCTTGTTGTAGAATTTCCTACCAATATAACTAGGTTTTTGTTCGAATAAGCTACTATTGTGACTCACCAAGTGATAATCTCCTCGGCTTCTTGTATTATAATCATGTACATCAAGATTTTGGTTAAAATCATTCGTTTTTACATATAAAGTAGCTTCAAACACATATAAGCAGGGTACAGTTAGGAAACCAAGTCTCTTGAACAACGGCCTACATGAATCTAATCTATTTACTCTTTCTATACACCTAACCGCTTTTTTTTGGATCTTAAACACCCTATCAAGATTTTGTTTTGATGAATTACCCCATACTAAGATAGCATACCTAATATGTGACAGTAAGAGCCCATGGTAAGCTGTAAAAAGTAACTTTTTGTCATTCAATCTAGCGAGCTGTCGCAGGACAAATACCCCAGATGAAATTTTACTACATATTTTCTCAATGTATGAGTCCAGGTCAATCGTCTATCCAACGTAACTCCTAGAAATGCAATTTTTTCTTCCTGTTCTAATTGATTATCGTTTACAAACACGTTTATAGCCCTATCTTCATTTAAATTATGTTTGTTTTTGAATTGAAGGTATTGGCATTTTTTACTATTTATAGTTAATTTCAACTGATTTAAAAATTGGACAATGGACTGCACACCTATATGGGCACTTATTTCTAAATTATCTAGAATGGAATTGCTGAAAATGAGTGATGTATCATCAGCAAATAAGAGGGCTCTACCACTAATTAATTCTTTAGGTAAACGGTTGACATATAACAAAAAAAGCAATGGACCTAGTATTGACCCCTGAGGCACTCCAGCTTGCACCTCTAATTTATTAGATTTATTCTTTACTATACTATTTCCAACTACTGTAGTTAGTTCTACACATTGTTTTCTCCCAATAAGATATGATACAAACCATTTCAGTTCAACCCCATTTACACCTACATTTTGCAGTATTTCCAATAAAGTTCTATGATTAACACAATCAAATGCCTTAGACAGATCTAAGAAGATTGCAGTAGCTTTATCACCTGAATCTATTATATCTATTAGTTTTTCAACTAGAGAAACTATGGCTGTTTTTGTTGATCTCCCTTTCTGGAAGCCATGCTGTTCATCACAGATAAAGTTAGCTTCTTGAAGGTGCAGAAGTAACCTATTTAGAACTACTCTTTCAAAAATTTTACTTATTACATTTAAAATACTAATGGGCCTATAGTTTTCTACCTTTTCTCTATCACCACTTTTGAAGATTGGCAAGATCTTCCCCTCTTTTAAGTTATCTGGAAAAACACCTTGTTCTAATGAATGATTGATCAGATGAATCAAAGGGTCTAACAATTGATCTTTACATTCTTTCAGAATTTTACTGGATACCCCATCCATTCCTACAGTTTTTTTATTATTTAAACTATCAATGATATTTGACAACTCGTCTTGGCATACTGGGTGGAATTTTAATTCGTTCTGAATCCTCTCAGTATTCCTCATGTTTGCATTACTAATACCTGTATTAAGAGATTTTTGAAGATCCTTAGCAACCAGTTGATAATATCTGTTAAAGAAATTACAAATGTCTACACTATCATCAATATATTTGTTATTTTCGTTAATTATTCTGGGGACACTAGTATAAGCATCTACATGAGCTACTTGCCTATTTTTGTTTATTACATCCCACACTGCTGTGTTAAAGTACACACTATTATTCAAAATTTCAGCTGTTTTCTTACATTTCGCTCTTTTCACTTCTCTTGTATAATGTTTCTTTAGAGCTTTGTAATTATCTTCACTTAACATATTTCTAGATAGTTTGAATTCATCATATGCATCTTTAACCCTATTTCTTTCTGCAAGGATATCATCAGTTATCCACTCTTCAATCTTGTCTAATTTGTTCTTTACAGGGACTTTTTTAACTGGACAACTCATAGTAATATGAAACCTTAAAATATTAATGAAACTATCATATTTGTCATTTAAACTATTGCTATTGTAAACCCTACTCCAGTTTTCTTGTAGCAGATTCTGCTTCAAACAATCGATATTCCCCTGTTCACATTGTTGAATTTCTTTCATTACTCTACTCTTTTTAATTGACTTATGACCTTGCAACCCCACCTCTAAGATTTGATAGTCATGATCAGATAGTTCCGAGCCGCCTAATCTTGTTTTAGAGTAATCTATATTAGTAAGGATGTTATCAATTATTGTTTGTGATGTTCTTGTGACTCTGGTATATTCATGAGCATATCATGAGCAATCATTCTGGCATATACCGAGTGTTTCAAAAATGAGACAACACTGAGATTAAATGGCGGAAGTAATGTATGAGGATGAATTTCCTGTGCCCTAATTAATATTTAATAATCATTTAACTCAAAGTCAACTATTTGAGCCAATTAGAATTCACTAGTCGAGCAGTCTAGTCTAGTTTAGTCACAGCAGTCGTTTCATTAAATTGAATCCGATCTATATTTTTTCAAGATGATTTTATTCTTGAGATCCTTGGAACATATCCCGTCCGATGTTTTCCTAAACGGCTCTTTCCATTACGAAGTTGATAAAAAATTCTTTTAGACTTGATTGACTAGAAGCTCAAACGACATTCAAAAGATTTTTTAAAGTGAAGTAACAGAGAAATTTGAAGGAAAGTTGCTAAAAATGTTGAATTAAGTACAAATCTATTTTGAAGTTACGTGGCATTAAATCCAAAATCTAACTTCCAAACCTTAGTACAACATTGAATTTTAATCATGTGCATGTTTAATATGCAATACCTATGGGTGCATCATTCTTTAGGCACCTGTATCTACTCTCACCAACTGCACTGAATCAGCCTTTGCAGACCATGAGCTTTGCACAGTTTTAAATTATTCATGGATCTAGTACTTGCATTTATGTAGGGCTTAGTTGTATATTTATTTAGATAATAGGTGAACATACGTAATCAAAATGTTTTAGACTTAATACTATAAACGTAACACACTCATCATCATCCATCACATGCTAAACTTAAAATAATTATGAAAAAAAATGAGAAAAAAGAATCCCTTATTTTTCATTATGGATACCTTCCACAATATAACCTTCGCCATTACTAAGAAAGTTAAAATAATTAAGTAAAATAATTTGGTTAGAATAGATATTTGATTCAATAGAAGAACAATGACATCAGCACACAGTCAATAAAAATAGCATGGACATTCTACACACACTCAGTAAAGACACAAAAGTAAACGCCCTTCAACAATAATTGAAATCTATAGATACATAATTCAACATCCTTAATAAACAGACAACTTTAAAATCAAACACACATTTCAACCACCTCAATCTAATCAATCAATCAGTCAGTTTATTGTCAGTAAGTACAGCATAGGGTACAGTAGACATAGTCAGGTACAGGTACAGGTACAGGCACAAATTACACATTACACAAATTTTGACAAGAGTCAGTCACAAAAAGAAGAATAGGTATACATTGCAAAAACTAAGCTAGCATTAAAAATTAAGCTATCAGATGAGACAGTCATCAATATCATTCAAGTACACTATTTAAAATCACATAAGTTATTAGTCAAGTTCAAACTAAAATATTCTTCAACCGAGTACAGGCAGCTTCTCAAGAGCAGATCCTTCACATGCGATTTGAACCCTTTCACATTCATATTTTTGATCTGCAGAGGCAGTTTATTAAATAATTTCACAGACATGTACCTCCAATTCCTCTGAGCACCCGCCAAATGATAAGAATCCACTCTGATATTCTGCCTGCCTCTTGTTGAATAAGTATGAAAGTCACTATTTAGAATAAATCTATCTGAATTTTTTATTCACATATAATTCCTAATTCATCTGAAATTCCCGCCAACCACAGTTTGAATGAGAGAGTTGACAAGACATCTGCAAGATCATCCAGACACTCATCATATGCTCTAGTATGAAAACACGTTACGTCTCATGCTGAGAGAAATTAAAATTGTTCTGAATGTCAAACGAAAAGTGAAAAAAATTCAAATATTCTACTCGCAGATCGCCATGGATCATCAAATACAAAATTTTTATAATAGAGTAAAACTTGAGTATTCAACTAAAAAAAAACCCTGAGTACATGACCATTTCGTAGTACGAGGGTGCATCATCGGTTTAGTTGACTACACTGTCGAGATCGCTGGTTCATGAAGGCTTGTATGTGAAGCTTGTCAACTCGTTCTTGACATTTGTGTGAATTTGCTTCGCGCATGTCGGCACTCTACTAATCTAGGCTGTAAGATGTTCTCACATACCGCATCCTATGAAGAATGACTAGTTCTTGATAAAATCGCTTGGAATGGTGTGTATGCTGCACAGAGAAAACAAAATATGTGTTTCTGCGCACAGCCAAGAACTGTTGACAAACTCTAACCACCACCAATATTGGAGCCACGCGGTTGGAAATGGCAATAACTAGTTAGAAATTTAGTAAGTAAATTCATGTTCCATTATTTTAAACCAAACCAAAACAAGACAAAATTTGTGGATCAAACAACTGAATAAATATTATTTCTCACCTTGTTAGCAAATATAGTGACAACAACGTTGCCAGGCTTGAATGTGTCGATTACTCTTGATATGATGTCCTTGTAGGATGCTTGTGGAACATTCGTTTCGAAGCTCACATAAGAGTACTCTGGTTCAGGTGTGATGTGTATAGTCATGTAATATCCCTGTGGAAAAAACCAAGACATGAGAATATAATTTTCACACAGAGATACAAGCAGTTATTGAAAAAAATATGATTACGCCACTTGCTCATGGGAAAACCTGGACGTAGAATTATTTGTTTCAGCACAGTCTAAAAGCTGCTGCTTATATAGTATGTTCAGCGAGCGTACGGAGTGGAGTAAACAAACATGTGCATGTGTGCAAGCCGAGACTCAACAAAGCCCGATTCACAGATAGCATAGTTTTCGAAACGCATCAAACAGGCAACAGGCCTACCCATTGAAAACGACTTTCAATAATTATTTTCAAACAGCTACTTGGATAATACTTATTATTTATTGTAAATGGAAATGGATAGATGAGATTAATGAATTATATGAATGAGATGGCTATTTTCCTATCTTTAATGCTTAGGTAATGTATCCAAATATTCAGCAATCACTGGTATCACTAGCCTATTATTAGAATTGTTCATAAATTTGTTGGTTGAAATTTTTTTACCTGTGCATTTGAATTGAAAATACTGACTTGATAACTGAATTTCTAATACGTTCTTGAAATAATGCAATAATAATTACTTATTTCACAAACTGGAAGTGCGATTAAGAACGAGCTGTAGGTGGCAATGAGTGTGAATAGGCCGACCAACCGATGCCAGTACAATTCTCAGAATTCCTCACTCACACACAAGAAAAGTTTGTTTGGGTCACGCCGTAGGCTCGTTGAACAGACTTTAGATAATAGAACAAAATTATTTTGATCAATATATCAAAATAATGCTTAACGAAATGCTTTTGCATTTTGTCGCACTTCCAGTTTGTGAAATAAATAATTATTATAAACTTAAAAAACACTTTTGAATGGAAATTGACTCACGTTATGGCGTGACGGCCGTTTCGGTCTGTTGTCTAGAGCATCATCAGACGACCCACAGTACACTCAGTCGTCTGATGATGCTCTAGACAACAGAGCGAAACGGCCGTCACGCCATAACGTGAGTCAATTTCCATTCAAAAGTGTTTTTTAAGTTTATAATACATATTAGTGGAAACAAGATGGATCTTCAACATCAAAATAATTATTATTGCATTATTTCAAGAACATATTAGATTTTAAATTCAGTACAATTCTAATAATAGACTAGTGATACCAATGATTGCTGAATTTTTGGATACATTACCTAAGCATTGAAGGTAAGAAAATAACTATCTTATTCATATAATTCATTAATCTCATGTATCCATTTCCATTTACAATAAATAATAAGTATTATCCAAATAGCTGTTTGAAAATGATTATTGAAAGTCCTTTTCAATGGGTAGGTATGTTGCCTGTTCGATGCGTTTCTAAAACTATGCTATCTGTGAATCAGGCTTTGTTGAGTCTCGGCTTGCACGTACGTACATGTTTGTTTACTCAAATTTTGAGTAAACTGGTACTGTACTCAAGATTCTACCCACTTTAATTAATTGAGAAATAATTTTTGCGTCCGAAGAGAAACTTCATCAGCCAATGACCATACGTTACAGTATACGTATCAGCCAATGACCATGCAGTTATAGTTTTTGTGCATAATAATAATAATAATAATAATAATAATAATAATAAGAGTATGGGTTTTATTGGTGGGGAGACCCTTACGGGTAATTCCACCACGCCGTTTGAGCCATGTTATGGGGAACATGGTGGACCTAGTATTTTAGGTGGGCTCTGAACAATCGGGTAAGTTACAATAAAGCTTATAACATCAATTCATTGATGAACGGTTACCCATCCAAGCGCAGTTTTGCGCGCTCGTGACAAAATTTGCAGTACAATATATCTGAGGGATTATGTTAGCTTAATGAGCTTGGTATGAACGGCCATTATGAGGTCAAAAATTGCGTTAGATTAGAATTGGGTCCGTGTTCACTGATTATGTTGGATCTGCATTGTTTATTAGTTTAATTGTCTGGTTGGAATAATTGTTATTTAAAAAAAGCTGTAAACGAGAGAAATCTGTATTCCATTTAAAAAATAAATTCATTTCAAAATAATCGTAGAAAAGATATCAAATACATAAATTTGATCAATCATTTTCGACGAATATGTAGGCAAACTATCATTTCTAAGCCTTGTAGCTATAAAAAATTCAATTAAAGAAGTAATTCCAATTCCTCAAAGTTACTGTTTTTGTATATTTGTCAGTTTGTTAAATTGTCAGTTACTTCAAAACTAATTAGATGATATTGTGTTAAATATTCCATTTATTTGAAAGTATCTAACTAAGTAGGTCTTGAACAACATGGAGGATCCGTAACAGTCCATTAAGATTGATCGATAATACCTTTCATTCATAACTAGCAAACTACTACTGAAACGATTTTGAAACAAATTATTCAATGCGAAATAATTTTGATTAGTCTTCGAACGATTCAGTCGTTCATGTGGAGTAGTCCAACCATTAGGATTAAATAAAAATAGTTCCCAAATATGATATTTCATGCATTTACTACAAATCTTAATGAAATAATCAACAAATATGATGACATCAAGGTAAATAATGAACAGTCAAGCTTAAGAAATGCACGAATTGAAATGTAATAAGATATAACATTCGTTTACATAGGAAATAAAAGAGGAGCTAAGTCTATTGCAAGTCAATGTTATGTATAGTTTGAATGTAAATGAGAGAAAAGAAGGCAAATTACAACGTATTTAGCAATTTCAAGTCAATAAATGATTTGAATTCAATAGGACATAATGGAATTTCAATGAAAGAAAAGACACAATTGAGTCTAAATTCTACATAAAATATCCCTGCATGCATTTTGGGTCAGACCTTCTCAGTGCAAGCAACCCCTAATTAACAGAATGTGAATTTCTATAGATGCAATGTGTTTTAAAGCAGAGCACTATGGATATATTAAAGTGGTATGTATAGACCCAGCCTAAGTATTTTAAATCGATTGGAAATAAAAATGAAAGCTTGCGATCAAGCAAGCTGCGATCGATGAGTGTGCAATAGAATTTACAATGAATGTGGCGATTCACAAGAGGTGAACACGGTGATGTTGATGAGAATAGGGTTGAGTCCTTACACAATTTTGTACTTACAGCAGGGGGCTCTGGGTCACCCTGAGAACAAATAATTGAAAATCTACATCAGTTGAATGTGCATCTTCAGAAATTCAAATTAATGCATCTTGAAAAATATGGACCATAAAGAATAAAACTCGATGTTGTTACAGTCCCATCTATTAACAAATCTAGTTTCGACATTCAAACTTATTCAGAGTTTATTCATTGTGGACATCTACCACAATTTTCAGAACGGGACCAATCAGAAAATTTTTAATAACCGGGATTTATTTTTAGTGGTCACATTCTGAAAACCTCTTAGACACAAAGTTATCAAATTGATTCATTTCTTAATGAAACCCTGGATCTTGTAAGTATTGCATTGTATTGCTATTTCCACAAACATCAATTGTTTACTTCATAAACTGTGATGAACAAACAATAGTTTTTACAATAGTCTAGTTATAGCTTTTACTTTTTTTAATATCACTCGAACGAATTTCTTCGGATTTTCAGTGGTAGTGAAACTAGCACTCATTAAAAGAAACATATTTCTTAGACTGCTCAATAAATGAGCAGGGAAGAGTATAAGCTATCAGATTACTTCAATTAACTCAAAAGTATAGTGTACATCAAACCCGACTGCTTCAGTTGTCCATCTAAGTGGACTCAAGTCACCATGGCTATGTCACTGTCCCCACAAATTCAGAGCTTTTCGAAGCTTTTACCAGTACCGAAAACAATTCAAGGTTAGAAAGTTACCCTTTTTTTGTACAACCAATATTCACATTTGGACATGCCACAAACTTTTTCCAGTTTAGTGATAGCTAAATGGAACTTTTCCAAGATGAAAAGTAAGAATGTTTCACCTTTCTTGGTCCCTGAGATCGATAGATCGATAGATTGTTTATTGACAATTGTCGCCAGACTAAAGCCTATTGCAAAAAACAATTCAGTATAAAAGAATCTTTTAAAAAGTAACACGGTATATAATAGCATCTGTTTTATAATAAATAAGTTTCTGAATACATAAGTTTCTGAATACATAAGTAATAATTACATAAGAAAGCGTATGAAAGAAGAAAAAATATAATAACAACATGAACAGAGAACTTGAGCCCATCACGGACACCATGAGAAAAAAAGAATATCTTTTTTGGTCATATAATAAGGACACACGACTCTAGACTATCAAAGAAAATCGTAGATAAACTATGAAATGTGAAGCAGAAAGTGGGATGGGTTAAGGAAATTAGAGAGGATATGAATGAACTAGGAATAGCTCTGGACGATTTGAAAAATAAAACACGAAATAATGAAAAACTAAGACATAAATATAGGATTCAAACCGAAAGTAGACAAACGACAGACAATAGAAAGGATTTTCACTAAGTCAAGAAATGATTGACTGAAGTGGTCCAATGCGGCCGTAAAAGCAAAATAATAATAACAACATGAACTTTTTTTTTCTTCTGAGGATGAAGCCCACATAGGTCTGAGACCTGTGCGTGGGAAATGAGTTGGATGATGGTGATTGATGAGTTGGACCTACAGTTTTAGGTGGGTTCCGAACCACCAAAAAGGGATTTTACAGCAGAGAACAGTGTCTTTTTTGCTGGCCAATCTAATCGGTCACCGTTACAAACAGGACCTACGAGAACGCAGCTTATCTCTATCTGATTGAACAGATACCTGCTACGCCTCGCGGCTATCACTTCCCTTAAATGAGGTGAAATGTCTGTGTAATAAGTAGAGAAAAGATAATAAAAGGTACAAAAACTTGTAGAGCTGTGTGGTAAAGATGATAGATGTACGAAGCCAATGTAGAAATGTCCTCCACTCCATAAACTTCCATTCAAAGTTTATGATAATTTATTTAAGTTTGATGCCGGATGATTTAACATTCAATTCATCAACAGCTAGCCTCGTATTGGGCGTCATCTGGACACTGACGCTAGCCTCGCACAGGGGTACCGCTCACTCAGATGCCAGGGACCAGCAAATATAGGCTACTAGTATTTTTTCAAATTAGTAATCAAACATAACAATTGGAAAAGTTATCAAATTCCGGTTGTAAACGAACAAGTAGTGAATAAAATTACTGTTACTTACATTCTTTGAAATTCCATTCATAGAATAGCCACATGGTTCGAAGAGATAATCATCAATTACCATGTTTGGAATAATCTTGGCGATTCCAGAGTTCTGAAAAGAAATAAAAAGAGGTTAAAACGAGATAAGGTTGAGATTTTATGATGAAATTTCCATGAACCTGGGCGAAAAACTGTGGTGTCGTATTATTGATAAATGTACATGCCAATATTTGCATGAAATGCTTATATTGAATTTAAAGTTCAAAGTTCTGAAATTTTTTAGAATGAGCTGTAATGAATTCTGAGCCCAATCTTCAAAAGAGGATGAGTTAAAAGTTTTCAACCTGCAATAAAATAATTTAAGAATTTAGCATTTATCTACACATAGACTGATGCCTGGTATCTCAGTCATTCAGTAAATCATTCAGTAGCGATTCAAAGTGGCCCTAAGGGTTGTTTCACACATACCCGGCAGTCGGTGTTGTTTACCCCGCTGTAGGGATATTTTATTATGTGGAGCGCTTCACACTTACCCGATTTTTGAAATTATACAGGTTGTTTCTGAACTCTCTATCGACCTTTTCAGGTATTATTCCTGGACCATAGATAAGCCAAAATATCATATTCAAAATTTCGAAAACTCAAAAGTTACTCGTATAGCCGCCATTTTGTTTTTTCACATAGGAAATTTTTATTCGAGGACGGCTTGTCATAATTAAATGAAATTTGGTATTTAGCTTTATTACCTAAAAATCTAATTACAGGAAAAAAAAAATTTTTTACAATCATTATTTTCAAAATGGCGACTGCCTAAAAATTTCAAACGTAAATATCTTAAAATCCGCTCATAATAAAAAATTATATATACTACGTTTTATTTAGAGAATTTAATTTCAAATCTAATGACACTAAATTTACAGATATCGATTTATAAATAAGGGAGAAAATTCATTTTTAAGATATTGCATTCTTGTCAATATCAACTGTTATCATGTGACATCGCTGCTAGTGAGCCACGTCGATATGTTATTTATGAACCGATTTCCGTAAATTTGGTGTCATTAGATTTGCAATTAAATTCTCTAAATAAAACGTGGTAAATGTAATTTTTTTTTATTATGAGCCGTTTTTAAGATATTTATGTTTGAAATTTTTAGGCAGCCACCATTTTGAAAATAATGATTGTAAAAAAATATTTTTTTTTCCTGTAGTTCGATCTTTAGGTAACAAAGCTAAATATAAAATTTCATTTAATTATAACTAGCCGTCCTCTAATTAATATTTCCTATGTGAAAAAAACAAAATGGCGGCTATACGAGTAACAATGGAGTTTTCGGAATTTTGAATATGATATTTTGGCTTGTCTATGGTCCAGGAATAACACCTGAAAAGGTCGGTAGAGAGTTCAGAGACTGTATAATGCAATTATGCCAGGTAACCGAGTAAACAGCGGTTATCTAACTGTCGGGTATGTGTAAAACAAGCTTTAGGGCCGCCATCGAATTAATAGCTACTGAATGATTTACTGAACGACAGAGAAACTGGGCATAAGAATACAAACAAAAAATAACAAACAAACAAACATAACAAACAAAAAATTAAAAAACTAATAAGAATATAATTTTCAAATTATTAGTTTATAAATATGTGTTGAAGTGTAAATCATAAATTTGAGTAGTATAGTGTTGTTCAGCAGTGTTATAGATGATACATAAAGAATTAGTAGAATAAAATGAAACACATTACAATTTTAAAAATACACATTGAAAACATTCAGCTTTAAATGCTCATCAACTGATGGCTTTCTTCAAATAGCTAAGTTCTATTTCTATTACTTTCTTTGAATATTCTATTCTGAAAGCTGTACTAGCTCCCCAAAAATGAGAATTTTATTTTCTTCAAATTTATTGGTGTCTCAAATAGTTCAATCTTACTATCCATTTTCTCAAATTTATCGAGCATTTCATTCTGGTAATAACAATGCTCTCAAGTTAATATCCTGTAGAAGAGACTATCAAAGTTTCTTGAGAGGATTATAATAAAACCCAACCATTGTATTTATAATTTCCCCACTAAATATTGCAGTATTTTCCCATTTTTAAGTAAATAAAAAAAAATGATAGAATTTCATGGGTTTCTCAATTTTTCCAGCTCTGTAACGTATAGAAAATCGAATCTTCAAAAGTAGCCACAATGCACTTATCTGTTTCTCAATCTTGACCTACATTCCATTACAAACATGGTAGTTTATGTCAATGTGAACATGTTATGTAACAATTCATTATCGAGTGTAATAGTTCCACCAAGAAATGATACAACCATGACTTTCACCGTGATATCAATAATTTAAATCACCATCAATTTTCGCTTAGGGTTAGCAAAGATATTCTTGGTGGAGAACAGGCATAGGTAACAATAAAACGTGATAGATACAATAGACGGTGTTAGCAGGCAAGCTCAATATAATGTATGCCTTACGCATTGTTTAGCGGGCACGGTGCGTGCGTGCGTGTGGTCCCATTCCAGTGGAATTCTGGGCTTTTCTAGTGACAACAACAACACTAGTGACAGTGACAGTGACTAGTGACAGCACTAGATCGCACTAGAAGCGACAACAATCAAGTAGTGAGTTGCAGAAGAGGCCGAGCTCTATTTGATTGCGAGTGTGAAATATTCTGTCAATAGAGAATATCTCTTTAGTACACTAAATCAAGCAGAATTGCTACAAATAAAAATTAAAATCCTCCTCCTTTTGCAGTTTTTAAAAATAAATGAACTTTTTCTTTTCAGCGTTTATTTCAACAAAACATAATTTACACTTTTATGGTGCATGATTACACTATTCAGATTCAAAGACAACGCTAGGCAAAATAAGCATCTAATAGAAAAATGGTATAGATTGAAAAAATGTATGACAATACTAGCAGAAAAACATAAAACAGAAAATGGGTAAAGAGAGAAAAAACCAATATATATGAAGCAAAACTAGAAAAAAGAAACATTCAATAGAAAACAGGTATAAGTGGATAAAAACTGATAATTTAAAAAAAGTATAAGGAAAAATACAATAAAAGCATCTAATAGAAAAAGGGTATAAATAGATGAAAAGATGAAGATTCACAAGACAATACTAAGGGGAAATAAGTATCCAATAGAAAACGGATATAAATACTCCATTAAATGGGTTCAATAATTTATACTCACTCTGTATTTATACCTCTAGTGTTCATTGGATTTTTCTGCTTTATTAAATCAGTCTGGGCGCACACATGCTTTGATTTTTCAACGTTGAACAATGTGGTACAGTGTGCATGCTTCATCTTGCAATTAAAACCACTAGTCTAACAATTTTCAAACAGTGCAAACTGCCAGAGATTTGCAAAAAGCTGAATAATGAAGAGTAATAATATTACTGTACATTGTAGCATGGGCAGGGTGCCAATAATTTTTGCTATCTCAGAATAGTGAATCAGCATAGCATGAGTAATTTGTTCTAAAACGTTTTGATACTAAAATTATTTTAATAAAAATATTAGAAGGGGGAAATCGGAATGAATCTAATTTTAAGCATTCACTGTTAGGCCGGCCACACACATGAACAGTCGAGGCGAGGCAAATGACTTTCGTCAAGACGCTTGACTTGCCTTGCGGCAAAGCGGACACACACAATAGAAGGCGAGGCAAGTCATGGCCAAAATATGGCTCGGTTTCACAGCCAAGTCGCGACTGTGCTTTCGCAGAGTGAATATATAGCAGTTCTAGTGTTTCACTATAGTAGTTTCAGTAGTTTCATTATAGAAGTTTCTAGTGTATCTAGTAGCGAGGAAGAGATCGTTTTAATGATGTCAAATTTCATTCAGTTGCTGGATCGCAATGTGAAAAATAGAAAAATGTGGGTACACCCTATTAATCAGGTGTGCTCACCCCCCCCCCAAGCCTCACCCCCCTAAATTCAGCCCTCCCAATAAATTAGGCACCCATACAAAAAAAAAATGAGCCCTCATATTCTATCTAAAACTAAAAAAAGGTATAAAACTAAAGGGTAAAACTAAAAAAGGTATTGAAAAAATTCAAACTCAGTCAATAATATACAAAATGTAATATTAAAATGTAAATTAATATTGTGCTTATTCCACTTTTTAGCTTTTTTCTTTTTCTTCAGATGTGATTTATGAAAAATGTTATGAAGAATCATACTTTGCTTTGTTTTTGATAGAACTCTAAAGGGTATATGGAATATTATGTCTAGCTTCAACGTCAGTGTATCAGTTCATTAATACTGTATTTATTTCTTATTTAATTTATTAATGTTATATTATCTAAGAGAAAAAAGAAAAAAATGTTATGTTGATCAACCACCTGTTGTAACTCTTTTGAGGAAACAATAAAGAACTATTATTATTATTATACAAAATGTATGTATATTTTTTGAGATTCTTTACATAGGTTACATTTTTTTGTAAAGGTAAAAAAGAAATATCAATGAAATGAACATACGGTATGAACTTCTGCTCAATAAACTCAATTGCAAAATAGCTAAATAAGAATGTGAACCTAAATGGTTTTTAAACAATCAAATATTCCTCCCCCCCACCACCAAACTTTTTTTGGAACCCCCAAGTATTTCAATAACGCAGTCTGCGACATAGCTCCCCCCCCCTGTAGGCACCCCTGAATAATTCACAAAATGGATAGGAGTGGTTTCATAGTTGAGTAGCCGTCAGATCCTCTGGCAAAGTGGACACTCGATAGAAGCTGATTGGTGGTCACGTGACTTCGCGCATGCGCAGAACGCTCCGACTCTTGGTGACTTTAGGTGAAACGAAATTCTTGACTGTTTCGCTCTGCGACGAAAGGCGCCTTTTCGCCTCGCCTCGCCACGACTCTTGAAGTGTATGGTGCTCCGTAAGCGCCCATGCTTTCTCTGTCGCTAAAGACGCCTTTCGTCGAAATGCCTCGCCAAAAGTCGAAATGCCTCGCCTCGACTGTTCATGTGTGTGGCCGGCCTTACTGTTACTATTCGTTTAGAAGTTTTTAAGGAATGCATGACATACAACCATCTATCCTTATATGTCTTGGTTAAATTATTGTTAACAATTTACGACAAATTCATTAAAATTGTATGAGACAAATACGGCCGCCATTCGCCAATTTTATTCAGCGTAACTACTCGCTATCTCGTTAGTAACAGATTAGATAGCTTACAGATTGGGAAGTGATAGCCGAGTGCCTTAGCAGGTATCTGTTCAGTGATAAGCTACGTAACTCCTGGGCCATCTTTGTTACGGTGACCGATTGAATTGGCTAGCAAAAAAGACTGTTCTCTGCTGTAAAATTACTTCCCGATGGTTCGGAACCCACCTAAACCTGTAGGACCAAATCATCAAACACCATCACCCAATTCATTACTCACGCACAGGTCTCAGACCTATGTGGGCTTCATCCTACGAAAAAAACGATTTGTGTAGTAGTCATATTGCACCTCTATAGATTCTGAATGTTTTCAGTTGTATAATATTTATCTTTATATAAATTCTGAGCATATAATACCAGAATATCAGACGAATCCAAGGTTAAATTTGAGTGATTTTTTTAAATAAACATTTTACTGTTATTGATATGAGTGTGAGGGGTAAGATATGTTGTATAAAGTAAAGGAGGGATATTTATGTATTCTCTAAAAAACTAGTTTCAAAAGAGGAACATTCGATAAATAACATTTATTATAATGATAATACTATCAAGAACTACTATGAAGTCGGAATAAACACTCACATTTCCATGTGTGACAATCGTTTCACTCTGTTGTTAGAGCATCATCAGAAACTGCAATGGAAAGTGGACGGAATCAAGGTATAAGTAAGGTTATGGTTGTGGTGAACAACGAGGGGGGAATGATGGCGGGAGATTCTAATTAAATAAATAAATAAAAATTTACCGCCATAACTTCCCCTAACCCTACACTTCCCCCCCCCCCCATCATTTTATAGCAGTGTATAATATTTTTGGCTTCAAAAAGACTACATTGCTTGTCAAAATATTCAGCTTATTTCCTAATATTCCCCATTCCACAAACGTCCCAATAGGCCTCAGCGCCAAGATACAAGTGACGAGCCGGTAAGCTGTACAAGAAAAATTTAATCACGAGAGTAGGCTACATAGCGTGGTTTTAAATTTGTTAAATATAAATTTCAGACTAGTTCTTCGTAAAAATCAAAAGTGGTTTTTCCGAAAAGGCAGTGGAGTTTCACCAATGAAGTTGCTGTCCACTTCAGTTTGAAAGGAAGAAAGGAATTGATTATATTACTTCATTCAGGTGAATTTATAAGTTTTTCAAACCCTAGTCCAAGACGATAGAGTTTAGTGTTGGAGATATGTTAAGTGATCTCATCAGTTAGATATGAGAATATTAGATTCTAAAGTAATGCATTTACATAAAACTGATGATGCTCTTAAGTTGGAGTGAAACGATCGTCACACACTGAAATGTGAGTGTGAATTGTTACTTCAAATAAGTTCTTAGTATTAATTCATTTGTAGGAGAGAAGATTACATTAACAAATTTTATAAAGTATTCACGAACATGCCAAACAAATAAATACAAGAGATAAAAATGTCACAGTATGGGTGTGGTGAAGAGGTTAAGGCTACATAATACAAGCATGTTTTAAAAAGGCCAATGAACAATAGACTAACGATTTTGAGGTATAATGAGCAGATGTCAAGTATACATATTCCGAATTAATAAGTAATGCAGGACGTACAAAAATATTAAAAGTTTGGGGGTGGTGAAGAAGTAATATTTGGGTACAAATACAAACATGGGTTGATGATCTACAAGAACGACTTTACAGTATCATAAACTTATATAATAAAATATGTCAACTATACACATGCCAAACAGAAGTAATATTTGGGCCACAAATACCATCATAAGTTGATAATGTACGGTAACGATTTCAAAGTATCATGAACTTATATAATTATGTCAACTATACACATGCCAAACAAATAATTGTAGGAGATAGAAAATTATAACAATAAGGGTACAAACCAGGTACAACCAGGCTACAAATTATTATTGAGAACAGGAGGAAGAGGAACGTTTAAATAAAAGGTACATTACCTGTTTTGTAGAAGACAAAATCTCACATTCATATTGAGGATAGAAATAAAAATACACACAAGATAGAAGCTTTAGGATGTGAATATTGTTGAAAATATTGTATTTGACTTACTTTTGTAGCCTCTGCAGCTGAAGATGACTCGAGACGTGTAAAGATTTTCATAACTTTTGGATCGAGATCGGTCATGAGCACTTCGAGTGTCTGGTCTGGATCAATTTGCGTGCTATTAGCCACGCGACATCCAATCTTGTTGTTTGCTGTTGTCAATGTATACAAATACCAACAGTCATTACTAGTAGCGTCACCCATAACGTATCCTTCACCGTCTGCAACAAGAAAGCATAAAAAACAAATCAGAATCCATTTACTACCAAAATTGTTTTTTCCAATCATTACATTATATTAATTAAAAATAAATTATATATCAAAAATAATAATTATTATAATATATTAAAAATAGGTACATTAACCGGCAAACGCAGTTTTGCAAACGGATACAGGGCTTATCTCTGATGATTACTACTCCTAAGGTCATGGGTTCAATAAAACTTTCAGACTGGGATATATTATATAATTAGTCACCTCATTCCCCACACACAAGCATCAAACTTTAGTGTATTAGAGACATTTTTTAAAATAGGATAATTTATAATGGGAGAAAATTGTAGGATGTTTATTTTACAATAAAAAATGCAACAGGAATTCCCTCCAAAACGATACCTACAGCAAACAAAAATTTGATTCAAAATAATTAACCAAACTAATTCCTTGACAGAGAAAAACATTGATGTATATAATAACATTTCAATCAACTTTTTTAAGTGAATTCAAAGACTTGCAGTCAAATTTTTATCAAGAATACGTAGTGTTTCCCTTTGTAGGCCGAAAGTTTTCGAGGTATTAAATCTCGTCTTCAAGGCCTTGAAAATAAGATTTAATACCTCGAAAACGTTCGGCCTACAGAGTAAGTAAAACTACTTATTCTTAATAAAAATTTGACTGCAAGTCATAGAATTCACTTAAAAAGTTAATATTAACAACACAGATCGTTATGGAACAAGAAATCCAAAAACATTCCATTTTATTTGTTACTGTAATCTATATGGTATTGTTAGTTTGCATGATTTTGTTATATTTTCTAGTCTTATTGATAGTTCTATAGTTTTCTATTTTGTATTCTCTTGATCATCTCTAGCTTTATCTCAGTAGGAGCCTATGTGAGCTTTGTTACAATGTATGCGCTGTTTTTATAATTAATAATTTATCATGTTTTTTTCTTTTATTCATTTATTTATTGTGACAAATTTACAACGAATTTGAAGGCGCAACAGACTCAAGTCCAAAACTGCCCCCTTCACAAATTTTGAATATGTTGCATTGTCCAAAACATTGAGGTTAACACAGACTAAACATTTAAGATTAGCTAAAAACCTTCACTAAAAAAATAACAAAATGAATCTTCTCACTTAACCACTATTAATTTAAAAGTTCACTTGAAACGAAACACTAAAAACTGTTGAAAATAGTATTTCAATACAATTATGTAACGTTATAATAAATTATAGCTTATTATTAGCTTGTGCAATTGTTGTGCGATACTTTATATCATTAAATGAATTCAACTCATTTGTGTGGCTAATCTGAGAACAAATAAAATGATTATTATTATTATTACTAGCATTATTTTTATTATTATTCAGGTAGTCATAAATGCAAAACAAAAAAGGAAAAATGTGTGAGAACAATAGAGTCCCGATAATTTGAGTCTCGGTAATTCTATGTTCCGTTCAATTCGAGCTTCACTCGAAACAAAATGTAGGCCTATAGGGTTTGCCAACATCTGGCAAGGTACTGTAATCAGTTTTGTCAGGTTACACATCTCTCTGACAAACGTATGCAATGTAATTTCAATTGCAACACATTTTTCTTGAATTGTACCGTGAAATTAAAATTTTCCATAAATCAGGCACTTGTAGTACAAGGCCCATGAATTCCATGTCTATGGAATACCATTCCATAGCACTATATCACACATTAGTTTAATTTTTGATCAGATGCAAAACTGCATATGAATCAATAATTATACAATGGAAAAATTTGTGAAAAGGCTTGCTCCTCAACTACAAAGGCCTTTTTGTTTTTAAATATGAGATAAACATAGCTTTAATTGAGGTATCATTTTAGCTATTTTTTTTTTTTGAGGATGAAGCCCACATAGGTTTGAGACCTGTGCGTGGGTAATGAGTTGGATGATGGTGATTGATGAGCTGAACCTACAGTTTTAGGTGGGTTCCGAACCACCGGGAAGTGATTTTACAGCAGAGAACAGTGTATTTTTTGCTGACCAATCTTATCGGTCACCATTACAAAGAGTGCCCAGGAGAACGCAGCTTATCTCTATCTGATTGAACAGATACCTGCTAAGGCTCACGGCTATCACTTCCCTAATTCAATAGACCCTGATTCACTTGCTTTACTAGATAATACTATCTAAATAGTGTTGGAAATATGAACAGTGACCTTATCTTTAGGTATGAGAAATTGAGATTATAAGTGATGTTTTAACAAGAAACGGCGTAGCTTGGACAAAAATTCATACATTTTTAAAACACAATTAGTTTTGATATTATCCAAGTTGGTTTTGAAGGAACTGATAAATATATAGAACATTTAATATTATAAACTATTTTTAGTGTTTCAAGTGAACTTTTAAATAAATAGTGGTAAAGTGAGAAGATTTATTTCACTATTTTTCGAGTAGTTTTCAGCATATCTTAAATTTTTAGTCTGTGTTAACCTCAATGTTTTGGAAAATGTAAAATATTCAAAATTTGTGAAGGGAGATGTTTTGGACTTAAGTCTGTTGCACCTTCACATTCGTTGTAAATTTGTCAGAATACATAAATAAATAAATAAACATAATTTAAGGAATTTATAACATTATTTTGAGGAATTTGAAATTAATAAATTATGTTCTATATATAACACTTTCTGGTCGTTATGCAGACATGAGAAGACAAATTTATATATATATAATAAAATTATTGCTTGCCAATGGAGGAGAATGGATTCAAAATGTTAAAAAATATCTAGTTCTGGCAAAAATTACTGATAATGACATTTCCAATCGAAATAACTTTAGAACAAAAATTAATAAATGGGAAATTATTCCAGAGGTTAAAGCTCCAAGAGTCGGAACAAGATGGAGTGAAGTAAGAAAATTTGCTTTTTCTCAGAAAATGAAAAGCTGGTGGGCGAACAGGAGGAACACCACCAAGTCCAACAAGTGATCATCATTTTGCTCAGCGTCTTCCACTTCGGGAGCTCTACGGCTAATAATAAGAAAATTATGGTGAAAAATTATGAATGCAATGAAATAAAAAAGAAACAACACAAAAAATTATTTATGTATATAAAAATACACACTCACCATCAAAAAAATTATCTAGAAATGCAACTTCTTGTTCAAAGCTGCTATATGGATGCTTTTGAAGATCAGGTCTCTTGAAATTTTTTCGAGAATAAAACACGTCCTGGAACAAAAATAGCAATCTATAAACATTTCTTAAGAACTAATTTGTTAACGTATCTGATTATCAATAAATTCATATTTATTCTGTAGTGAAAATGTAGACAAACGAAATTCCTCATGATGTTGAAGATCCATCTTGTTTCCACTAATATGTAATATAAACTTAAAAAAACCACTTTTAAATGGAAATTAACTCACGTTATGGCGTGACGGCCGTTTCGATAATGATACCTTAAGTCAGTGTACTGTGGGTCGTCTGATGATGCTCTAGACAACAGAGCGAAACGGCCGTCACGCCATAACGTGAGTTAATTTCCATTTAAAAGTGAAATTCCTCAGTTGTAGTGCCCAGTAACTTTCAATAGGTAGTGCCCAAGACAGGCAAAACTTTTACACTCAAGATCAGTGTTGGGAATCATTTCTAGTTCTAGTAGCCATCTGTTTCGTGAACTTATTTTCTATACATTTTGTATTAACTCCTCTTCTGAACACAGAGTTGTTACATATTGGAGGACTACTTTTCAGAGATATATTGTTTGCACATCTTCTTCTTAAAATAAATATAATAAAATTGAATTGAAATTCTCAGAAGTTATCATTAATAATGAATTTACAGCATTGAAATTATTATATGCAGTAGCGGTGTACTTCAATAACGGGTAAACCCTACAAATCCAAAAATAGCAGCGTAATCGGTTGGAGCACTTGTCTTATGAGACTAGCTGCATGAGAAATCGAGTCATTAGTAATTAAATTATTTAATTAGTACTGTATAAAATTATTTAATAATTTTCAATTATTGAGAATTTTTGTTTAGGGTGGAGGTGTAAGGGAGCCTCCAGCCACAACTCCGCCACGGGGTGACTACTACTCCTGCGGTCACGAATTCGATTCTCGGCCAGCCTTTGATATTTTGGGTAATCATTAATCTACACACGAGTTTCAAGACTCATGACGGCATTATCCAACCATAAAAAATCAATGAGAAATCAAGTTATAATTGAGGAACATCTTTTATTAATTTTTCATTATTTATGATCATAAAAAATATGATCATAAAAAATCAATGAGAAATCAAGTTATAATTGAGGAACATCTTTTATTAATTTTTCATTATTTATGATCATAAAAAATATGATCATAAAAAATCAATGAGAAATCAAGTTACAATTGAGGAACATCTATTATTAAATTTTTATCATTTATGATTAATGAGAAATCATAAAAATATGATCATAAAAAATGAGATAAATGTTATAATTGAGGAACATCTTTAATTATATTTTTATTACCTATGATCGCAATCGTAAATAAAATTGTCATGAAATTTTGTGGCTTTAATGGTCAATAAACTGTTATTCAATTAGGTTTGTAACCTTTATGACTAAAGAACGTCAAAAAGCTCAATAATTTAAGAAGTAAGAAATTGAGAATTACATAATCTGCTTTGAATGAAAAGGTATTTGCAGAGATGAAGGGAGAGCAGTTTCTATATTACTATTGGCTACAGAAAAGTCGTTCACCCAAAAATTCATTGTTATTGCTACAGTCTAGTTTACCAGGATGAATCACACTACACTATGAGAAAATAATTTAAATTTGAGAATTTTCATCTGTTGAAAATGGGAAAGTAAATCTGTAGCTATTGTGTAACACGAATAAATATAAAAGTCACGATAAAGTACAGTTTATATAAAGAGCAAACAGTAAATATTACACACTGAAATATAAGAATTTGAGAATTTTCTTTAATCTAAAATTAAAAAACATTATTATATAAAATGAAATTATTTGTTGAAAATGGGGAAAAGTAAATCTAAAGCTATTGCATAACACGAATAAATGTAGAATATAATAAGTTATGTTAAGAGCAAACAGTAAATATTATACACTGAAATATCAGCATGTTTGTATTTAAACAAGCAAATGTTTGAAATTTATACAATGAGAACAAGGAATGATCTAACACAAAGCAAGATAGCGAGATAGCAAGTTTTATATCGATTACTATTGAATGAAACCTACAAAATAATAAATATACATTTCCGCATAAGCGATATTGTAATGGGATTAGGCCATCTTCTTTATATATGAAATCCAGAACAAATAACTGTGATAATCACAATTCCTTGATGATATTTTCCATTCAATCCAGCACTACTTTTGACCAATGAACTCAAATAGTAACAGATAGTCTTTGAAAATAAAAGAAAGAACCTTATCTCCTTCAAATAAATTATTTAATTCTATGTAACCAAAACTGAGTTAATACAAATTGCATTCCTACTCCACTCAAATATTCTCTAAATCTACCTATTAAAGGTAAGTTAACTACAATTAATAAATCTACAGTATCAGGTGAGTAATGAGAAACTTTTTTTCTAGAAACAACTATATTGAGTAAAAGAAGCCAAACATGACATAATATTTTTTATTGGAGCTATTTTCATATGCATACACAAATATATTTGTCAGAATAAGTATAATTTCTACTGATTTTAATGAGTATTAAACAAGTTAATCAAGAATACCAATTGTTTTTGGAATAGAAAAGGGTTTATACATGTTCAAATGTCATTATGTGCCAATAAGACAGAACTGTTATCATAAACAAAAAGTAATTGAAGATTGATTAATTTCTCAGTATAGTAGTCTACTAATAATTATCTTTATCATTTATGGCATTATTTTGCACGTGTCATGATTATTTTCAAAGTCTAGTCAAGCATTTTATGCGAAATTGAAAAATAAAGACGATCTAATCACAGTCTCTCAATTCTATTACACTACAGCTTAAATAGACGAATATTGAATAGCAGCAGACTGAAAATTCCCATTAGAAAAATAAACATCAAACTTTTATTTCAAACAATCAAACAAGTTTATGGACATTGAACAACAGCACAGAATTGACTATAGAGTCCGACTGAAGCTATACGAAACACAGAAGATTATCTTCTTTAGACACATTGCCAAGATAAATTTTAAAATAATACCGTGAGAATTTAAAGATGTACAAAACATTTTGTGATGAGCTGATAAGGGACTTCACTTCAAGTTATGAATATTGTTAGATGAAAATTATTGAATTGCTTGGTGTGCTGAGTAAGATTTCCATTTATAATGACTCATTTGTTCGATTTCAAAAATTGGATTTTCATGAAAAAATATATTTTATATACTTATTTTAATGAGTTATTGTAGATCGAAGAAAGTCATTGAGAAGTAATAGAAAGGTTACTCATTCCAATATACAGTCATGTAAGAGACTATACATATATACTGTTCAATATACTAAATCGGTGAATGTAGTCCACACTTGTCTCCTTAATTGATACGTTTTTTATGAATTTGGTGTTGAGTAGCGTATAAATCAATCACAGTTAAAACAGCTTTTGTTGAATAATTGGATTCGATTAACTTTCTTGTTCTTCTTTTTGCAATTAACATCTACGGGCGAATAAAAAACCCTATGTTGACTTTTCCTCATCGTTACTTCCAATTTTACATCTTCCCAGAATTTCTTCATGCGACTCAGCTGCTTCTCTTATTTCTTCAAAAAGTACCAGCCATCATCTTGGATCCTCATTTTTTTTTTTTTTGAGGATGAAGCCCACATAGGTCTGAGACCTGTGCGTAGGTAATGAGTTGGATGATGGTGATTGATGAGTTGGACCTACAGTTTTAGGTGGGTTCCGAACCACCGGAAATACTCAAACACTTGTAGGGCTCGATGGACCCTTTATATTCCCAACAGTCCAGAATGAGCGACTCCATAATTCCTGCTTTGTATGTCTTAGGTACTTATTATTTCCATCCACTTATCATCTTAGACCCCCTTATTTTCACCCTGTATGCTAATGACCTTTCCTCCATTATCAAGTTCTCAAGTTTCTAAACTTATGCAGTTGACCACAAATTTACTCCAGTTGTCCTAAACAAAAATCAATGCAACGGTTGACAAGATGAACAAAGATATTGAACCTGTTGTTGAATAGACTTGGAAAAATGGTCTTAAACTCAATCTTGTAAAAACGCAACCTATAATCATTGGCTATTCATGCTTGATAAATAGCATTGACTTGAACCTAACTCACAAAAATCAATGCAATACCTTACTGCAGTTCAGTTAAAAACTTAGGTACAACCATGAAATCAACACTTGATTGGTCAGAGCAAGAACATGTCAGAAAGTTTTTTTTAGCTATGCACTCTTGCATAATGCAGGATATTCTTCTTAGAAGTGTCAGATTGTTACTGGTTGAATCTCTCATCTTTTCTCATTTCCTGTACTGCAATTCTGTAATGAATGACATGACAGTCATTCTGAATGATAGACTGCAGCGCAGTCAGAACTATTGTCTTCGATATTTCTACTCTCTTCAACGGCATGAACGAATTACTCAATCCCCACATTGCAAGCTCAACTCTCAAACTCCCGGATCAGACTATTCAGAATAATCAAACTTGTCAAAGAAATCCTCAAATATGGCAAACTTAATTACTTTAAAAACGATTTCAAATTTGTGTCTGAAGGCATAAAGAATAATGTTTCCCATACTAGAACCGGGGATAATGCCTTAGGATGTCAAACTACCGTACTACAATCTATACTAAATTATTCGTTGTAAGTGCTTGTCGAGTTTAGAACGCACTTTCAAATTCCATTAGAAGAATTGAAATTCAATTCCATACAAAACTTCGTCTCATAAATACGGCCGTACGTATTTACATTTTACGTGGCTTACATTCATCTAAGAACGATTTGGAAAGGCTCTTGCTATTGCATTGAACGTGGTCACAAGCTTACCTAAAATTGTGATGTATTATCAGGCACTAATATTACATAAAATAACAAACATGAAAAGTTAAAGATACGACACTGCATGTAAATTCACAGTTACTGTTAGGTAATTATTACCACATCAATATCTTTTAAATTATTATTTTCTGTCTTAGAATTCCAAAAATTAGAGCATTTTGATGCAATGTAGTGAGCGCTACCTGCCAGCAGACCAAAGAACTTCAACCATTCTATTTTGTAGAAAAAGAATTCTATCCTAGTGCAAAGAAAATGTATAGGTTAGAATTCGATTTATATAAAGGAAGTAAAAATAGTTTCCGTAAGTCAAATATACAGTGAATTACATTGCAATGGTGTAAAAATTGAATATTATGATTTTATTTTATTTTTATGAGCAACACAAAATAATACAGCACAACAATCTGAGAACAGCTTCAAGTCAGCTCTGTACCTATCTTGGCTAAGAACGGATTTGAGATACCGATTGTAAGCACAACTTGACTTTTAAGTTAAGAAGATCTTCAAGTAAGGCTCATAAATACCAACTTAAGTTGAAGCATTTCTATACTGGGTGAGTTTATGAGCTGAAAAGTAAGGTTATGAGCCGACTCAGTTGCCCCTGCAACATTTATTTAGTGTAAATTCTTATATTGGAGTTAATTAGAGTTGTTTAATGTAAATTATTAATATTAAATTATTTATCAGGAGTCAGGTATTTGTTTAGAGAGCTGGGTTGGCTTTTAGTGTTACAGCTAGTCGCTGGCTTGTCACATCATGAACCTGTTAAGTGTAAGTAAGACTTATTGCTGCTAAGTCTGACTTATCCAAGTCGTTCTTTGATAAGAAACATTCATAAATACAGCACTCATATCAGTGTCTCTTGGCTCGAGGGACACTGAAGGAGCGTTCATAAATACGGGCAGAAGAACTGGTACAGTGCAAAAAAGTTGCAGTTTGCCAGGGAAGGGTATTTGAGAGAAAGACAAACAAAAATAATTAGAGGGAAAATGATAAAGAGTGATAGAGATGAAGAGAAAGAATTATTACCTCGACCTCGTTAAAGCCCGCAAATTGTTTGACCAGCAGCAGCAATGGCTCCAGACACTGAAGCGGTGTAGTTGTGCCACAGGTCTTCAAGATAAACCTCCTGCGGGAAAGGAACAAACTGCTCTCGCTGAAACAGACAATAATTATTATTACTAGCTCTAGATTAACTTGATCACTCTACTCTTACGGGTTTACTATTTTGCAATGAAGTTTGAAACCAGTTTCAAATATATAACCAAACATACAACTAGTCCACAACCAGAGAGGAATCTCTGTCTTGAAACTTAAGAGAAATTTCCTAGAACTAAGTTTCCTGAATATTAAAATAATATCAGTCTCGCAGGCAGAATATTATTCATCATGCAGTATTTTGTGTAGTGAGTTTTTTAAGGTTTTGACTTTATAAATTTTCATTTATACTATGTGAAAATTTGGTTGATTAATCTTGCAGACAAGATATTCTTCAGCAAACCGAATTGTGTGCAGCCACTTTCGTTTGCATGTACGTTTTTGACTTCATGTTTTGTTATTTGTATTGTGTGAAAATTTAGTAATTGAATAAAAGTTGATTTAATATCCTTTCATCTTACTAAGGAATTACTTAGGAACTTAATTATGTTGGTTAATTATAGAAAATTATTTGGTCAATATGTTGGTGAAGATTAAGATTATTCATAGAATTGTATCTATTTTACACATAATTCTACATGTATATCCATAATTCATAATTCTACATAAAAATCTACAAGTTGGCATTTGAATATCTTTCAAAATATTATTCAGTCATTCCCTTCTGATTCAAGGTTTTATAATAAATTATATCATGTTTCATATAGTTTTCGTAGCGTTATTGACGTTGGCGTTATAATTCAAACATTAGTCTATTCACTTATTTGATTTAATAGATGATTAACAGGAAAATAGCTGTTTTATTATGTACATTATTATATATTCTAGTAAGGTAATTCTCAAGGCAAATGATTTCAATTGATATTTAATCAATAATGAATTAATACACCTTCCATAAGGAAAAAGAAGTATGTAATTTAAATAAACAAACTATTAAAAACTAACTGGAGTCTTCATATGAAGTGGCAAGGCCAAACTAAAAACTGTTGTAGCCATTCAAAATTATATTATATTTTTTAGTGTAACTTGTACTGGTTTCTACTTATTTGTAGGCAAATACATTTTTTTCAAAAGCCTCGATTATCATTATGATTTTTTCTTACACAATTTAAATTGGAATATATTAAAATAATCATCGTTTTAAGCAGTTCTACATCAAAAATAATAAGTCAAGTCAATGTCTCAAGGAAGGGCACTTCTGGGCCTATTACATAACAATTTGAAAACGAATTCTTTTTGTTATTGTATTCGTAGTTACGGCGGCATTTTATTTGTTAATTGCAATATTTAACTTGTAAATTTCAATAAATTGTACTTTTCTAATCGTCGTCACTAAGATTGGTGGACTGTAACAATATCTTATCCATATCCATATTGGCACTAACATATCTTATATGTTGTTTCATCAGTACAATACGTCAATTTCGATGCTCATTATCATCATGCCAGACTGATGATATCATCATATTTGAGCAAGCATATTGAAATTGAAATTTTATTTGCCAAAAGTCGTAATTCACAAGAAAAGAAAATATCAGCATACTGACAAAATAAAAACATTTCACAATTATTGCAATATCTTATCCACATCCATATTGGCACTAACATATCTTATATGTTGTTTCATCAGGACATTACATCAATTTTGATGCTCATCATCAAGATGCCAAGACTGATGATATCACCATATTTGAGCAAGCATCTTCAAAGGCATCGACCAGAGAGCCGCAATGTCATTGGCCTTGAATTCAATTCAAATTTCTGATCTAGGCCACAAGACGACTGCACTTTATGCCATAAATCTGTTGAGTCTGGTTGCCTATCAATCAGTAGAATGAGGGAGTTGGATATTGATAGCCTAGTTGAAGATTGAAATGAAGAAGCTCATGACATCATAGCTGTCTAATAAAAAGTCGGAATTAATAAACCATAACAATCTTCTCTTTCAGCAGTATTGAGAAACAGTCTCAAATCAATTGATAAGACAAGGAATCATTATTATTATTATGCAGTCCAGAATGAAATTTGATATTCGAGTTAGTTTTTACATTATTATAGTACACCACAAACAATATAGTACTATCGTTTCCTTTTAAATGTGATAGACCAATGGTAGTATGATGCTATATTAATATGTTATTTTATAGTAATATATAGTATGTAAGCATAAGTCGATATAGTACAGTTCAGTATATAAGTTGGGTACATTTGTAATAGCTTTCAATAATGATCATATAATATTCTCTTATTTATCAAAAATCACATCTACAGAAAAATACACATAAACCAAGAAAAATGACTCCCAACATAGCTAGCAAGTTTTAATTTTGCTGGAGGTGCTTTGTAATTTATGTCATGTCATGTGAACTTGATTATGTTTAAGTTTATCTGCAAGCTTATGTATTTTTATTTTTCTAATTCAAGTTTGCTTTGTATGCTTATTTTAGTTATTTTGGCAATGAATTTCAATTTCAAATTTACTTTGGTCCAGAACTAACAGTAACTGCAGCACCGAACACTGATTATGGTGATATAGCACTGTCTTATTCAATGAAAAAACGAATTATTATTCTTAATTATTATCAGTATTATTCTATTGTCAGTCTTATTCAATGACATGATGAAATTGTTACAAAATGAAGGACAATTAAATGAAGGACAGTTCATTGGCGTTTATAATTCATAAATTAGTCTATTCACTTATTTAATTTAATAGATTAACAGGAAAATAGCTGTTTTATTATGTTAATTATTATATATTCTAGTAAGGTAATATGATTTTCAAGGCAAATGTTTTCAATTGATATTCAATCAATAATGAATTAATACACCTTCCATAAGGAATAAGAAGTATGTAATTTAAATAAACAAACTAAAGTATTAAAAACTAACTGGGGTCTTCATATGAAGTAGCAAGGCCAAACTAAAAACTGCTGTAGCCATTCAAAATTATGTTATATTTTTTAGTGCAACTTGTACTGGTTTCTACCAATTTGTAGGCAAATACATTTTTTTCAAAAGCCTCGATTATCATTAATGCTTTTTCTCTTACACTATTTAAATTGGAATATATTAAAATAATCAGCGTTTTAACCAGTTCTACATCAAAAATAATAAGTCAAGTCAATGTCTCAAGGAAAGGCACTTCTGGGCCTATTACATAACAATTTGAAAACTAATTCTTTTTGTTATTGTATTCGTAGCTACGGCAGCATTTTATTTGTTAATTGCAATATTTAACTTGTAAATTTCAATAAATTGTACTTTTTTAATCCTCGCCACTAAGATTGGTGGACTGTAACAATATCTTATCCATATGTAAACTATTGGATATCCCTCATATTGGATAGCAATTGACAAACTATTTTAATTAGTACTTGTAATTTGCTTGTAGATTGTATTGAAATTTTAACTTGTATATTGTTATGCAACCGGTCCCTGGTCAAGTCTCACAGTGAGCTACAATTTGCAATCATCTATTGGGTCTATTGTGATTTTTACGACTCACATAAAATTGATTGTTATCCGACAATGTGAAGGAAGATCTACAGGTATAATAGTTGTGAGGAGAAAGACTCGAGAATCTCAACATAGCAAACATGAGAGTCCAATTCACATTCTCCAAGCACAGTATTGTTTCAGTTTCTATTTCAGGAAATTTTATAGTTGTGCTAAAATTTGTAAATTTATAGATTTGCATAATTCTAGAGACAAAAAATAATATCCTTTAGAATAAAAGAAGAATAGAATAAAGGAGGAATGAGCAAGAAAGATGTGAGGGAATAAATAAAAAAAGAGAAACAAATTAGGAGAAATTTTGAATACTGAACAGAAATTGGCGAATACTCTTTGAAGAGAAAATGAGAAAAGAATAAAAATGGAATGAGAAAGAGAGGTGTAAGGGAAAGGCTAGACTGAAAATTGTGCTATGAAATAGAGAATAGAATGCAAATAACTACCGTAAATCCAATAGATATTTTACAGCTTAGCTAATTCCGAAAGCTACTGTAAATCAATAGAGTTATGTGTTAAATATGCATTACAAGTTTTCAACAAGCTGAAGACCTATTCGACAAAATACCTGTTTTAATATTTTCAAATGTCCATGCTACTCCCCCCCCCCCCCGCACTTGACAAATCATACAAGTGGGGAGTATATTCATAAAATATCGATTTCTATGATATCATAGAATATAATATAAATAATATATTATAGTGTATTTATTTGTCGAAAAGTTGCATTTGATTTGATCTGTATCGCCCAGACCCATATAAATATCCATATAAATAATATATATTATTATTGCTTTATATATTTTATGTATATATACTTTCAAATAGTTTTATACTTTAATATAATACTATATTATACTAACTATAGCATGCTTATATGGATATTTGCAGACCCATATTTGCATATCACTTTACCATTATGAGCATTTTATATATGATGGCCTTACTATGATTCATTAATTTTATAACCTAATATACTTTATTATATTATTGCTTTATATTTTTTATTTATATATACTTTCAAATTGTTTTATACTTCAATATAATACTATATTATACAAACTATAACATGCTTTGGAGGCATAAAATTTATATTGAAAATGAGTATGATTGAAATTCAAAGGCCTTAAAGAACCCTTGCCGCATTAAAGTACCCAATTATTCAGAAACTTCTAAAGACTACTGAGTTTTTGAGACCAAAGAACAGTGTACTTGTAACAAGAAAAAACAAGGCCAATCACCAAGGTAAGTGGGTCAAGTTCGCCAGCTCCCATCATGATAATTAAATCGATGTGTAGCAACGCTGAAAAGTTGCAAACGGCAATGAAATGTAGAGTTTATCAATTCAAAGCTTGAAAAAATTATCAATTTTTATAATCGCTTATCTGACCAGCATTGCTTTGAAATTATTGCACGTTCGGGGTTCGACAAACCTTGAGGCCTCGATCTACAAATAAAAGATGAAAACGAGATTGGCAGCAATCTTTTGCAGTTACATACTAATATCCGTTACCTATTCAGAGGAGAAAGTGTGATTTAAAAAAAAGAAAAACTATTTTTTTGTTAATTTTGAATTCACAAGTGCTATTAATAATACTGAAAACTTCTGCAATGGCGGATATTAATAAATTATGCTCTATTTGCCAGTTTGATACATTTGTTCCTGCAAAACTAATTTTTTCTTGTACTTGTTTTAAAATCTTACTTCTATCTTTTTATCTATCGCTACACCTATCTATCAGCAGAGACTCATGTTAGCAAAATTTTATTGTTTTCTACCTATATGTACGGATTTTAGAGAATTCCATGTAGCCTACAATTCGATTTTTTATGTTTGTTATTTGTATTGAATTGTTAGATTTCTTGATTGTAAGTGTTGAGTAAGTAAAATTATTTGGTAGTTGTTTTGGTAAATAAAATTATTATTATTTTTATTATTATATAGTTTTCTTGATTGCAAGTGTTGAGTAAGTAAAATTATTTTGTACTTCGTTTTGGTAAATAAAATTATCATTTTTAGTATCATATACTTTCCTCGATTGCAAGTGTCAAGTAAGTAAAATTATTTTGTAGTTGTTTTGGCGAATAAAATTATTATTATTATTATTATTATTATTATTATTATTATTATTATTATGTGAATCAACATAAATTCAGTAATTTAAACATTTTAATAATATTGGTCTTTTTCAATGGCACCATTCATTTTTTATGTGTGTCAAAAATTAATTAAATCCATGAAATTTGTTGAATTTTTTTAAAAATATTACTGAATCATCATTTATATAAAAAATATTATTTCTGTAGTTTGGTTTCCATTACGAACTGTGAATATTGCGGATGATACCCACATGAGTCCGGAGACTTGTGCGTGGGTAATGAGGTGAATGTGTGATACTTCAAGTATTATTAAAACGATATTGCCGTCAATTTATTGTTCTCTGTTAGACAAGCATGTGGCCTGTCATTAATAAATATACAAGAAGTATTGTCTATGTGATTAAAAAGGTTTTTGTTCAATCACGATGCTTTGTTTGCAATTGCATTTGTAATTCCCGTTTTTTTGCAAGGGGTCTAGCACTGGTCCTTGTTTTTTATGAGAATGAATTTATATTTGTGTAGCATTGATTTTCTTGTATCTTGAGTAATTTTTTGTTTCCAATGCTTGGATGTGCTCTTTGTATTGCTATACTGGTACAGCTGTATACTTGTACAGCGGCGGGCCGCTTAGCGCAGTTGGTTGGGGCGTCGCAACTTCAGCTTGCTGTCGTTTGAGCGGTCGTGGGTTCGAATCCCACTCCACCATCAGGCATTTATGAGTAATCATTCACCTCATTACCCACGCACAAGTCTCGGACTCATGGGGGCAACATCAGCAATAAAAAATATATATATTCCTGTTTGTCATATATAGGACTATCTACAGGCGGAGCAATTTAATTTTAATATTCCAGTGTCATTGTCATTCACACTGCTATTGTATGTGTGAGGGTGTTTCTTTATTTTTAATGCTCTTTAATATCTGAATATGAACCCTACATAGGTCTGAGACCTGTGCGTGGGTAATGAGTTGGATGATGGTGATTGATGAGTTGAACCTACAGTTTAAGGTGGGTTCCACCGGGAAGTGATTTTACAGCAGAAAAAAAGTCTTTTTAAAGCTATATCAACTATTTTACTCCATTTTGCACTATTTCGACTATATATAACTCCATTTCGGCTATTTGAACTCCAACTATAGAGTTATAGTTGTAGGTAAATAGGGATAGATAAATTTTCTTAATTAAGGCTGTGCGCAGGATTTTTGGTCAAATTTTTTATCGAAGTTTGTTGTATTAGATATTATTAGGACTTTGAAATTCTGTCTATTGCCGTGAGAAAACGTTTTTTCATCAATTATTTTGTAAAATATGGGGGTTCAAAGTTGAATTTTTTCGGCTTTTGGGGGCAATTTATCTCACCTACAAGTGATTATACACTTTTCATGAATGTTCTATAACTGAAAGATACATTGACAAAAAAATGACATAGTTTTTACTCAGATTACACAATTATTTTTTCAAAAAAAATTATTTTAAATCTGTAAAAAATTCCAGTATTTAAAAATTTATTTTGAAAAAACTATTAGATTGAAATATAAATTATGTCATTTTATTCCTCAATATGTCTTCGCAATAGAAAATTTATAAAAAGTTTAAAATCTCCTGTAGAATAGATCAATTGCCCCCAAAAACAAAAAAAAATCAACTTTGAACCCCCATATTTCACAAAATAATCGAGGGAAAAAATTATTTCATTGCAGCAATAGATAACATTTCAAAGCCCTAATAATATCCAATGCAAGGAACTTAAAAAAATTATGACCTAAAACCCTGCGCACAGCCTTAAGGGGGAGTTAGGACTCTGGACTTGGGCCACCTCTTCCACTCAAACAATTTAGGTGTTATGAATGTCTTACTGTTACTCATTTTCTAATTAAGGAGCTTATCTATTATGTAACGTACCTAGTGATGATATTGGTTTGTACCAGCTAGGTATTTTACAGTGTTAAGTTCGGTATTGCAGCATTCATGTGAAAGAGAGATGGTGTTGAGTGTACGTAGCATTGATCTGAAGACAGAACCTTACTTATTAACCTACCTTGAGGCTTCCTTAACTCAAGGGAGGCTAAAAAAGCATTCACCCTAAAAGTTTTTCAAGTAACCCTCGAGACAAGGAAGCCAAAAGGTCGGTCCTTGTGGTGGATCGGATGATTAGATGTATCATTATTATCAGTGGCTGCATTTCATTTTTATACTACATTTTATAGTTCAATAGTTTTTAATAATAGGTCAATAATAGTTTAATTCGTTTTTATACTACATTAATAGAGAGTAGAGAGCAACGCTCTCCTGGGCTCTCACTGTAAGGGTGACCGATTAGATTGGCCAGCAAAAAAGACTAAATTCTCTGCTGTAATATCACTTCCCGGTGGTTCGGAACCCACCTCAAACTGTCCAACTCATCAATCACCATCACCCAACTCATCACCCACGCACAGGTCTCTGACCAATGTGGGCTACATCAATCAAAAAAAGAAAAGAAAGGTGAATAGTTCAATAATTATTCAGGCACCTATAGTTCATTAAAAATACTACTTTAATGAAACTAGTAGTTCATGAAAAATAAATAAGTACGACGCTGCTTCGCAATTTCCAGTTAGTTGAGAAGCTACAAATAGCAATGTTATTTCAAGATCAACACGTGCAAGGGGTGCGAGTTGTAGAAAGTGTGTACTTTTGGCCCGTTTTCGGGAGTACTACGCAGTAGAAATGGCAAGTGGCGGCTTGTGTGTGCAAGTGTGTGTGAGAGGGATGATTGGGGGATGGCGGCGAGGGATGAAGGAGGGTGGGGGTGCAAAATAGTGACGTCAAACTCTCCCGTTGGTGTTCTCCTGGCCCACCACAATTCGCCCGGGGTTGGCGAGAAATTTCCAGCACCGCCATGTCGATATTTGCGCCCGTTTTATCCTGCCTGTCCTGTACTACGTGACAGCGTCTCACTCATCCCATCTCCACAGAAAAAGCCTTACAGAGCATCACTCTACTATCAGAGCATTCTAGAAATTCTACTAAGAGAAGGCTGTCATTGCGCATGTGCAAAATAGTCTACATACACACACTGAAGAGATATACACACAAGTACGATGTAAGAGAGTGATTGAGTGCGTGCTACACCATGCCTGACAGAACATGAGCTCAGAACAATGTTGAGTGGACCAAAAAAGATGTTTTCTCTCGCATTGACAGTGATATTCAACGTACTTTACAAAGGCCTGTTGCATAACAAAGTGTAAACTTGTTTTCTTTTCTCCTAGTGATGCCCACAAGAATCTGAGACTTGCACATGAGTAATAAAGTGAATAATGAACAATCTAATACCAAAACTGGCACTGTATTTCTATTTAAATTATGATTTTTACTCACTTATAATTTAAAGAAACACAGTATCAGTTTTTATATTAGATTGTTCGTCAAGTACAGTATTTCGCTATGGAAAACATCAAAGAAGTGAATAATGACACAAAATATGCCTGGCTGAATCGAACCCGTAGCCGCATGTGTAGCTAGTAGCCAGTAGTATTTTTATTACTACTTGTATTTTTAGTTACTACAACATTTTGTAAAACTTTCCATCAATAGATTGTCATTGTAATTTGTAAATTATTGTAATGCAAGAAGCCTCCTAATGGTAACTCCTATTTCCTATATTAATTCAATGTTTTGTAGCAAATTTTTAGTAATTGTTATGAAGCGAGCCAGACCTTACGTAAATATAGAAGTACTGAGATCTATTTATTATACACAGATAATCATTTTTATATGTTATTGTTGTTTGGGGGCATTCATCTGAATTAAAGAGACTAATAATGATATCGCAAAAAAGAGCAGTAAGAAGCATTTTAATGTACACTATAGGACTCACTGTAAACCATTACTGAGGAAACTGAGAGTACTAACAGTGCGAACGCTTTATATTCTAGAATGTTTACTGTATATAAATAACATAGGCGAGATGCAAGAAAACAATTTTTTTTCATAACTACAACACTAGGCAAAACTCTATTGCATGTGAGTCGATGCAATCTCCAGGCAACCCTTAAACGTTTCCATGAATTTGGCAAAAGATTATACAAATTATTACCAAATGAAATCCCTGGAAGTAAGAGGGTTCAAAAATTATAACAAGGAAATATTATATGAGTTCTGTATTTATGAGGTGAACGAGTTTGTTGAATATTTGAGTAGGGCTGCTCCCTAAATTTTATTATGTTTATAACTGACGTTGCTAACACTTTTGTTTTGACACTAAATTATTTTAATTTTATTATTTATTAGACATTTTCTATTGCCAAAAGTGTAGCATAAGGATGCTTACGCAGTGGAGTTTCCAGCCTAGAGCATAGCTACGAAATAAACAACGGAGTAAAGCAGCGAGAAATAAGTGCATCGAGGCTTATTGATCAAATGTGTTCTTACTGTTGACTCTAGTGTCACACTTTGCTCTAATTGAATCTCCACTGGGCAAGCACGCACCCTTACACTGATAGATTAATAGATTAACATTAACCGAAAACCTTTTCAGCAGTGTAGATAATAATGATAAACGTGATTAATTTCTCAACAGAAATTCGCTTTTTTAATATAATTGCATGTAGGATGATGCATTTGAAATGATGAAAATGCTGATCATTTTCTTCCCACATTTCTCGACTCTATAGTAGAGTGGATATTAAACTGGCAACTAGATGAGGGATTGAACTCAATTACTGTTGCACCAATGATAGAAAATATTGTCTTCCACTTAAATTTCTTCCGTAAATTGAGAATATTTCCACAATCTGCATGTTCTTGACTAGAGAAACCCGACTTGATCAATATGCTGAAATTTGGTTTCTAATTAATCTGTTAAATGGCGTGTAAACTTTTATGGTTCTTTTATGTCATGACGACTAATAATTTTTTTGTAAGTAGTACTTTTGTTTTTAATGTAGTCTTTATGTGAGCTTGTAGTTCTATATTGATTTACAACGGTAATATTCGTTTATTTATTGTCATTTCAATTTTCTTTATGCTGTATTTTATGAATGTGCATGTGATTTTAGATTGATTGGAAATACAGCATTTATTCATCTATATATATTTTTCTTTATGAGTCCGCTATATATAGAAAATAATCTGCTCCTTTTTTTAGAATGAATTACTGTAAAAAATTGATGCAGTCAACTTCCTTTATAATTAAAGGAACACAACATTCATAATGTGACCAATTTGTATTACATCGTAAAATACGATTCCGCAACAGGTTAGGCTATGCGTTTTATTCTAAATACACTACCTAGTGTTTTATTGCGTGCAGAATGCCAACTTCTAGAGCTTCCATCCGTACGCCCATAGAACCACAAATGGTTCTTACTTTTCACATAATAGGGAAAGATAAGTATTTTACTAATCAAGATGAAAAAAATATTAATCCAAAATAAAATTATAATATTTTTGAAGAGACAATTAATACAATATCTATAGTGTAAACCCTTGCTTAGAAAACACTATAGAAGTATGTGTTGAGGCCATAAATTTCTAGCTAGTTACAGTAGTTATTTTTACAAATGAGTGTCTAGAAACAAAATATTTTTGTTCTACTGTTCAAGTATGAAGTATTGAAGTCGATGATTTTTTTACGTGGCAAAATATCAAAATAAAACTAATGTATATGGGGTGTTCTTTCTATGTATTTACGTTTTTGAGAAACAATTAAACCATTAGCAAGTTCTACATTATTAATTGTAGTAATTACTCACGTACAATAATTATTCATTTTTTGTAGTAAATTTAACGACTTGCGGTCAGTTTTAAATTGTGAATATATAATACATGTAATAAATATGAATAACCTATATATAAATGTACTCACACTTGGCCGAACGTTTTAGAGTTATTGAATCTCATCTTCAAGGCATAGGCATCCTAGATCGGCGATGTTGGTTTGTTGGTTAGAAGAATTGTGGTTTTTGTATAATTGTGGTCAAAACGTTTGTGTGATTAGTGATTATACAAAAGTTTATGACCACATTATACGAAAACCACAATTCTTCACACCATCAAACCAACATCGCCGATCTAGGATGCCTTGAAGATGAGATTCAATAACTCGAAAACGTTCGGCCAAGTGTGAGTACATTTATTACATATTCACAATTTAAAATTGACAGCAAGTCGTTAAATTTACAATAAAAATTTATTAACAACGCAGATCGTTATGGAACAAGAAATGCAAGACAATATGGTGGACTCATACAATAAACACTAAAATTCCAATTGCTATTCCGGTGGTTCGGAACCCACCTAAAACTGTAGGTCCAACTCATCAATCACCATCATCCAACTCATTACCCACGCACAGGTCTCAGACCTATGTGGGCTTCATCCTCAAAAAAAAAAATTATTGCGTGAATTATACCAATTGATCCAAAAGTTTATTTTTTACCGATTAGTTGAAAAGATTAATATTAAGCTACTCTGTACTTTAGTTTTAGTTTGTTTGTTTGGTATAAAATCCGAAAGTAGTTTCTCAATATATTTAATAAATGTGGTTGTGAATAATTTTATTTTGTAAAATGTATTTTTCTTCGATAAACAAAGCAGTAACAAATTTTACATCTATAAATATTATTATAACTAATTTCAAATGTATTAATTTTATTTGTAAAATGTATTTACGTCTTTGTTAACCAATTAAATCATCAACACCTTTTACACCTATCACGATTATAAGACGTGCAAAATTATTGAAAATTATTTGAAAAAATACAGGTATAAAAAATGAAATGAAGATAAAAATACAGATGACTGGTTTGCCAGTACCAACAACGTTAAAGCGGCACAAGTGAAGCAAGCGCAAGGAGCTAGCCAAGCCTTAATAAACACTCTTGTTCCAAGTAGTGACGTTAGAAAGTAGTGGCCGCTAAAAAAGCGTGTTCTCGCGGAATGCGGCTATAAAAATTCTGCATTACATATTTTCTCTTTTTTTTGCACCGCCCCAAATCTACATGGCAGGCAAATGCTCTTGCTCATTGATCTCAGTACAGGAAAGTGGTGTTTCGCTCGCATGCGGGGGGGGGAGAGAAGTTCACGGCTAGTCAAATTAATAATAGTACTCCCCTTTCTTCACCAACAACCCCCACCACCCTCCAAAGTCCATAATCGCGCCAAACGCAAGCTGGAAGCCAACTCACATCAGCTGTTCGTTTTAGCCTACGTCTAATGAAGATTCATTAAATATATACAGTCGAACCTCTATATAACAAACCTCCAAATAACGAAATCCTCTACATAACAAATTTTTACCTTGTCCAATAACATTTTAGAATTTTTACTGCTTATTTACCTCTATATAACGAATTTTGGACCTCTCAACAACGAAGTTTTCTCTTCACTTTAACTTATGAAATGTAGTATGTATAGGAAGCTCACAATGTCATTTCCAAGGAATTGTATATTTTCAGCAGGAAGGTCAATAAAACAAAAAATTATGAGTTTCAGGCAGGTAGAAGATAGGGTGGTAGACAGTTAGTAAAGGTAGAAACACATGTCGGAAACTGAATGCAGGTTACTAAAAATAGAATTTCAACAACTCGTCATTAATTAGGTCTACTGGACTTTCCCTTCCTTCCACCATTTGCCTTTGTCACACATTTCAATTCTTAAAACTCGGCATTTACCAAAAAACATTAAAAACTAGAAAAAAATTGAAAGTTCCCATACGAAGTTATTTACAGAATTATGTTGTGTTTAATCTAATAGTTTCGTGTATAAAAAGTATTGAAATAAATTTAGTAAAAGCAGTTGAAAAATTTTGCTACTGAGTATACTTTGATTAAATTCCACTACGTTCAAGTCAAGATTCCTGGAAATGAATTGGTGAGTGTCTTCATTTAATTACCGCCGGCAATATATTATAAGATCTGTAGGATGGGGTGGCAGTATTCTTGATACAACCTCTCAATAACGAATACCTCTCTACAGCGAATTTTTTCTCAGGATAATCGTCTTCGTAATACAGAGGTTCAACTGTATTTATTTCTTCATTTATTAAAAAAACACAATCAAGTAAAGATAAAAAAGACACAGTCCACAACTGCTTTCTTTACAAATTTTCAAATTAAAAATGCAAATTTTAGGTTATGTCCAAGTTTAACGAGAAATTTCACTTCAAAGTACAATTACTGATTCTTTCCAAAACATGAATATTAATGTAGATGCTCTCTTTTAAAACGAAGCACTAAAATAGTCCAGTAATCCAAAGCAAGGGGGTATAATTTTGAATTTTGTTTGAGATTTTAGAGCCTAAAATGTAGAAGTCAAGTCATTTAAATACAATCTAATGTCAAAACTCACACTGTATTTCTATTTAATGTATGATTTTCAGTCACTCACACTAGAGGGATGCATTTCACTTCTAAAGAGAAGCTTCATCAGCCTTCACCATCATTTAGAAGTGGAATGCATCCCTACAGTATCTCCACAATGAGTGAAAATTATATATTAAATAGAAATACAGTGTCAGTTTTGATATTATATTGTTCAACGCGTATTTCGTCATAGAAAGCTCCACGGAATTCAAATGCACATTTTGGTAGATCTATTGCTAGTTACTTTGAACAATGAAAATAATAATGAATATGAAAATAATGAATTTATAAACGGATGAAATTTATTCATACATATTTTTTAAATTATCTAAGTCGAACTACGAGCTGAATAATTACATTTTTCACTTCTATATTACTAATAAACTGGAAAAATACCATCAAGTATCTGGCAGGCGCAAACCGAGGTAGCTAAAGAGGATCCCCGAAATTTTCAACCAACACTAAGAAAGCTGTATTTGAGTCTCTCATGGAGGGTGAAACCCTTTCAGCAGCACCAGGAATATTTTCTAGGGTGCTTTAAGGCTGCAAACGTCAGGTCGATAGGTGTTGCCGTTTTGAGCTGTAAGGGGGTGAAAGACGCTACTTGTCAAATCTCATAACATTAATCTTTTGCAAGCACTTTTATCAGCTGAACTTGGCGGGACGAAGACGAAATGAAACGATGCCGCGTTTCTAGATGTTTATTCACGCGAATATTTACGAAGGGCAATGTGGGGGTAAAGCCACAGATCTTTATGCATGATTCAAATTCTCCAGTTTCGGAGCGGGTAAATCCGGAAACTGTGGGCTCATACGCTTTCATTATTACTGTGCATACAACTTTCAGATAACAAAACTTCTAGTAGAAGACATCAGACACAAATTTTGATCGTTCTGTAAAATATTATCAATATATAGAATTATATTCTATTATTATTATTAATATGATTTACTATACTAATAAAAATGACAGCACGAATAATCAATGTTCAGACTGATGCTTGTCTCTCTTAGATCATGGATGTTTACAAATTGTATCAGCATTGTTCGTTTAATTTAGAAGCACAAATAACAAACAAGAAGTACCTACTACTGTAAAAGTACTTCCAATGTATTGGAATGAAATAAATACGAATGTTTGAACTGGAAAAAATAACTGCAGAAACTAGAGAAGATAAGTGCGAAGACATTCTTCCTTGACCTGCAGAGCTTAAGTTCAAGTTTGCCACGCATAGGTTTTCAAGCACAAGCTTCCCATTATGTCATGTAATTTATCGAACACAGAATTCTTATTTACAATTTCTATTTCAAAATAATATTACCGACAAATTAAAGCAGCTTACCTCAACACGTAGGCATCTACTCTATCATTACTGACGAAACTGATGATTTCACAGTGAACAATTTTCAGCATGTTCTCCCACTGTTGCCTGTAACAACAAAAAATAAAATTATTATTAATACATTATAAGACAATTAAACAAATTCTTTAACTAATTTTCTCAACTTCCAAAAACAAATTAATTTTTTGAAGGACATGTTGAGTCTTTTAGTCCCGGCTTTTGAAGAATGGTTAAGTTTAAGCTCCGAAATCACTGAGGTGCTGTAAACATTTTCTTACTTTTTCTTGTTAGTGATGCTGCATTACAAAGCCACACCACATAACTTTATATAGAGTGGCTTTGTATGCCCATATAAGTCCGAGGTTTGTGCGAGGTTACTGAAGTGAATGAAGGCAATGAATTTATGGAAGATGGACCAACAACAGTTTTAGGTGGTTCCGAACCAACGGGTAAGTGATAATAAATCTGTTGTTTATGTTGTAGCTGATGGTCAAGCTGGCTGACGTTGGCTGATGGTCACCCTTCCAATCATAGTTCCTATACCTCTGTAACATGTCACCTGTAAACTCGGGACACCTGGGGTCAGCTACATAACAATTGCAATCTATAAATTAAAACTTCTATAAGATTTTGCAGTAGCTACAAATACAAGTACTAATATGCAGATTAAGATGCGAGCCAGCCAGATCACACGATTTTTCCAACTTTCTTCCCAAAAATTTCATCAAATCGTTCTAGACATTTTAATCACTCATTTTAGACATGTGAAGAGAATTTGAACATCAATAAACCACTTCTACAGTGGATCTTACTACTAGTAACATAGTTGAGAAGAACTCAACACGATTTTTGAGTTTCAAGTAAATCCGATGAGTGGTCCATACAAAAAGAATCAAAAAGTCCAAGGATATCAGAATCGGAATAATTGATTTCAATAAATTATTGAAATTCATCTATTTTCTTTAGTAATTAATGCTTGATATGGTGCTAGATTGCGAGAAGTTTGCTACGATTCGAAATTTCTGCCGTTTGTTCAAAAGTGAGACACATTTCGTTTTGAGACACGCCAACACGCCATTATTTGTAGTGGCAAAGGTGATATTGTGGAAAATATCCATAATCTCTGTTGTGAGATCTCGCTGATTTCAATAAATGTGATTGTGACAACTTCGTCTTATTATTCATTACAAACAGATCAATAAAAAAGAACTGAATTTATGAACTCAGGCGACTAAAGAGTTGAAAACAACAAACTATCAGACCGATCTACAGAGATTTAATTTTTGAACTCAAAGTACTTGAGAGAACTAGATCTAGATTAAATATTAAACTACCTGTACACAAAATACAATTTTGTTAGACAAAAAGTAAGACCAAGAACGCAATGTGAGTAAAATTAAGCATAGTATCAAAGTTCAATATTGAAAATAATGAATAATAATACGAAATTGTCACAACCACATTTATTAAAACTTTGAGATAACTTGGACTCAAAGTTTTAATAAATGTGGTTGTGACAATTTCGTCTTATTATTCATTATGGATACCTTCCACAATATCAACTTCGCCACTACAAATAAAGTTCAATATTGAAATGGAAAACAATTAGTGAAAAGTAAAACCAAATATTCTTTTGTGTAGAATGGTTTGTGTTAGGTGATATTATCTGTTATGTTAAGAAAGACAGATTTATGATTTTTTCGACTAAATTTTCATCCAATCCCACGTGAACGTTTCAAAAACAAGAAATAATTTTTTAGCACCTTTTAAACCAACAATGCATTTAATGAGTGTAATAAATACTGCTGATTTTTTCCTCGTGTTACAAAGAACAAGGTCAAAAATGTATCATCTGTCAAGTAGACTTGATCAGGCTTTTCAATTTTTTCAAAAGAATAGCTAAAAAGCAAAATTTTACGGAAATTTAAATATTTCTCCAATCATACAAATGTACTGTCACCTGAAAGAATAATTATTATGCAATGAATATTAATAGCCAGCAGGAGTCAAGAGATTACTCGTCCGTCAGAGTGCTGAAATTCTGATTTTAAATAGAAAGAAAAATGTCAATTGGCTCAGATAGCGAATGATGTGAGACTAAACAAACGTCAAGAGTCATGAGACGCTTTTCTTGGATGAAGTAAACAAGTATCCACTTCTCATGCTATTGATAAGACTCAATGCTTCAAATGAAACCATTCAAGCGTCCACGCTTAATTTTTCAATGTGAAGTAACGTACTTGAAATAAATTGAGAGTAAGCTATTTGCGGTAACCACTACATATCGAGTGCTTCATGAACATAATTGGAAAACTTGGAAAGAATGGGTGAAGTTTTAGTCTGAAGAGAAAAAGACGTTTCAAGAAGTTTTGCGAAACTATGACAATATTTCAATTTTTTCAGAGGATGAAGCCCACATAGGTCTGAGACCTGTGCGTGGGTAATGAGTTGGATGATGGCGATTGATGAGCTGGACCTACAGTTTTAGGTGGGTTCCGAACCACCGGGAAGTGATTTTACAGCAGAGAACAGTGTCTTTCTTGCTGGCCAACTACATTCTCTCATGCATAAAGAACTTATTCCACCCATGTTCTATTCATCTAATGCATGTAATGCAATAACTTAAACACTTGTAATAAAATGTTAATAAACAGGGGTGCCCACAGGGGGGGGGGGGGGCTATGACGCAGACTGCGTCATTGAAATTCTTGGGGGGGGGGGGGGGTTCCAAAAACGTTTTGGGGGGGGGGCGTAAAGTTGATTGAAACCGTGTTTAACGTGACAACATTCAAAAATATACTACGAAGTCACCAGATAGAATGTCAATTAATGAAAATATATTTATAATTACTATTATTATACAATTGAATATGAATTAGCTAAAATACTTATGTTTAGGATTTGTGCAGGAAGTTATTATTCAAACTAAGCAAGACGCTAAGCGAGTGCTCTGAAAGTGGTTTATACAGCTTTACTCTCCTTAACAGTTACTATTTAATCAGCAGAAAGAGCAATAAGTCGATTTAAAATTATCAAAAACAGACTCAGATCAGCTATGGGAGACTCATGGTTGTCCAATCTAATTCTAGCTGCAGAAAAAGATGTACTTCAGTCTATTTCTAACGAAGAAATAATTGAAAGGTTTCCTGTTTCCTCATCCCAAAGACAAAAACTTCTATGTGAGGTTTAGAGAGATAGATTTAACAAGCTTAGAAGGTGCCTAGCTAACTTGTAGATGGTCACAGCCTACAAATTTAAAATGTTTGACTTCAAACTGTTGATGTTTTTCATGTATTTTACGATAACTACTTACTAATAAGTAAGAACTGCTTTTGAAAAACTTACTAAATACTAAAAATTCAGTAATTTTTCATAACTGTCTTTATTTTGTTTTTGAAAGACACTTCTTTGAAATATGTGCCTTTTATGTACTTCATCCATACATAAATTCTCCCAAGATACTACACCAAGTAAATAACCTGTTATTTAATTACTGTCCAATAAATGACTTAGTATTTTGAATTTTTGTGTTTTACAAATGAAGTTATTAACTCATTGTTTTCACTTCCTTTAAAGGAACAACTTTGTAGAATTATTTAACCTTAATGTAATTGGTACACCGAACATAAACTTATAGGTATTTGGTATTTCATTTTTATTGAACATTGTGTATTTGTAATAATATTTTATTGTTTAAAAACCATTTAGGTTCAAATTCTTATTTAGCTATTTTGCAATTAAGTTTATTGAGCAGAAGTTCATATATTCATTTCATTGATATTTCTTTTTTACCTTTACAAAAAAATGTTACCTATGTAAAGAATCTCAAGAAATATACATACATTTTGTATATTATCGACTGAGTTTGAATTTTTTCAATAGTTATAAAAATCTTCTTTTAGATTTAGAAAGAATACGGGGGGCTTTTTTCGCATATTTTTTTTGGGGGGGGGGGGCTAATTTATGGGGGGGTTGGTGCTAAATTTAGGGGGGGTGCGTCATGAGGCTTAGGGGGGGTGGGCATCCCTGTAATAAAGCTAACAATTTCACACCAACATAAACGTAATAAGTGTTACGTTGATACCGTGATAGGTATGAAAACCCCAAGTTATTGGTACCTAATCTGGTTATGAAAATACGCGAGTTGATGACGACTTGACTATCAACACTACTCAAAATTCAATTAAAGAATATCATCTTTTTATTAATTTCGAATTCCTCAAAATCAGTTTGATATTTATAATTATTATGTGCGTATGGACCGCAATGATGGAAGTGATAGCCGAGTTCTGTAGCGGGTATCTGTTCAATCAGAGATAATCTACGAAACTCCTGGGCGCTCTTTGTTAGGGTGACCGATTGCATTAGCCTGAAAAAAGACTGTTCTCTGCTGTTAAGTCACTTCGGTGGTTCGGAACCCACCTTAAACTGTAGGTCCAATTCATAGGTCTCGGACCTATGTGGGCTTCATCCTCCGAAAAAATGGATCAGGCAAAGCATTTTGGTTCTTCCTAAGTGTCCAAACTTCTCGAATTCTCTGCATGGATTTTCTTTCTCTGCTCCGTCCACTTTGTTCCTGGTTTCTTTGGGCGTTCTCTCTCTCTCGATTTTACATTCCACTTGTGTATCCTGTCTCTATATGAGTTTCAGTTTTGAATTTCTCATTCTTCAAATTGTGTCTATGTGTACTCGTTTAATCCATGTTGTTGATTTGACTCAGTTTATGTATGTAAGAATCCTGTTGGTAAGTCTTGTTGCTGGAAGCCTACTGATATGGCCATAGAATTCCAACATTCTTTTTCTCATGCCTGCTGCTAGGTTGTACATCCTTTCTGTTGTATTCCTTGAGTGTAATCTACATCCCTCTTCAGTGGATTTTGGAGAAAGTATTTTTCTAATCATTCTTCGTTCTTCTTTCAGTATATTTTTTATGTCACGTTTTGTACGAAACGTTTGATATTTATCTTATTTGCCAAATTGATAAATTGGCAGTTTCTTTAAAACCTACTTAAGATCAACATCTCGAAGTTTCAAGAAGTTTAATCCCAAAAATCATTTTTATTGGCTATAATCGAAAACATCAACTAGATTATTATTATTATTATTACTAGATTAGCCTTATAGATTAAACTAAGACTAGACGTTTAAATTTATACGACTAAGTTTAGCCTACATTTTATCCAATCCTTCAATTCATTTTTTTATACGGAGGTCACTATTTAACAAGCTTAAACTAACACCACTATATCACGGCGGTCCCCTCAATTGGAATGCTCTGAAGATTACTTGTGTCAGAGCATTATAAGATTGAATTTGGCATCTAGGAGTTCACAATCTAGCGAGGTTAGGTTAAGCCTGTTAAATAGTGGCTCCGTATAATAGGTAAGCACACATTTGTTTTATACTTCAACTACCAAGTGCTATTTTTTGTGAAACATCTATTTGAAAAAGATCTCCGTCAAGCTGATTTGAATGCATTCACTTTTACTCTTCAAGTGCTATGGTAGAAGATAACAGATACGGCTTTATGCATTTCAAAGAACTATAGCAACTATTTTCAAAATCGAATTGCTTCGGCTAGCTTTATTGATGGTACATATTTATCATCAATAAAGCGATTCATAGCTTGCGAGTGAAATAACGAATAACAAATTCTTGAAAAGAAATTCTTTGATACCAAACACAGTCAAGACATTTATTACGTTTGTAAATAAAAATTCAAAAGATACATTCCGAAATTCACGAAAATTTAGTCAAAAAAATTCAGAAAGGCAGAGAAAATGGGTGATTATAGAAGGGTAGCAGAGGATTTAAAAATGAGGTGAAAGTTATCACTCGAAAAATTATGAAAAACAAGAGATAACGAAGGAAATTAACAATAAACTATAGAATTGAAATCAAACTTGGGAACAGCTCAGCCCAATCTCAGCTCATAAAATAATGTGATCATAAATAATGTATTGTTAAGGACCTGATGATGTAATTAAATATTACGAAACATTAGCGAAAATATGACTTTTCATTGACAGATCCTTGTGATTTCATCTCTGTATTTATTCAACGGTCGAGATAATGCTCCATGATTATTTATTTATTTGGCTTTTACGGCCTTATTAGACTACATAAGTCAATCATTTCTGGCCCTCCTTGATGAGTTCTCTTTCCGCATTGTCCATTACTTTTTCATTCGCTCTGATTTTCTCTGTCATTTTTCATATTTTTTTGATTGCGTCGTTGAATTTACAAAAAATCCTTTTTTCTCTTTTTTTATTGTGGATGATGCCCACATGAGTCTGGAGACTTATGCGTGGTTAATGAGGTGAATGTAGTTCTGCGTTCTCGTAGGACCTGTTTGTAACGGTGACCGATTAGATTGGCCAGCAAAAAAGACACTGTTCTCTGCTGTAAAATCACTTCCCGGTGGTTCGGAACCCACCTAAAACTGTAGGTCCAACTCATCAATCACCATCATCCAAATCATTACCCACGCACAGGTTCAAGACCTATGTGGGCTTCATCCTCAAAAAAATAAAATGATGAGAAACATCCATGGCTGAATGAAATTTGAACCCAAGGCTGCAGGAAACGATGCCAGCCAGAGCCTTACCTTAATCACAGACAAGCGCCTATTTACACATATGTGAATAACTTTTGTACAGTATGTGTCTACTTTTGGTTTGAATCTTGCTTTTATTTCTTTAGGTTTTCGGCTTTGTTTTTCAAATCAACCAGGGTTATTTCCAATTTGTTCAAATCCTCTTCAGCTTCACCCTACTTGCTGTTTCATATCCCACAGTTTTAATTATATCATATTACAATAAAAATTCATCATAATATTCTATGTTTTGATGTAGAACCATCTTCTTCTACACGGGCTTAATTAAACTAGAATTTAAAAAACTTTCAACAATAAACTCACATTTTTTTCTGTAACGGCCGTTTCGCTCTAGTGTACGAGCATCTTCAGACTTTAGCCACTACTGCCAGTGAACTCTAAATGTGAGTGTTTATTCATACAACAACGTTGAAAGTTATTTTTATTTCAGTTTGATAATATTCTATATTCATAGAAGTCATCGAATTTAACAAATTTTTTGAAATGACTAATTTTATTAAATCTACTTTTCTGAGGGGCCGATATTATTTACTAAGAAAGACTTTGATTTCATGATAAATCTTATAGATGAATTGACAACATTCTAACAAAAATCCAACACAGAAAATCAACATGTGTAATGAATGCTATGTAATATGCTGCAGGGTGTTATTACTTGAAAGCATAATTTCTACTATGTCAACCATGAATTGATTGTCAATAAAACCAAAGAGTTTGATTCACTGACACAGAGCTAAAGGATTCATAGATAAAGTGATTCATTGATATTCAAACAGATAACATCTTACATCTAGAGAAAAGGCATGCCATACGGTAACTTAAAAGTAGAGCAGTACATTCTTTCAATATAGTATATCCTTTCCTAGTCATTACTGCAGAGGCCTATTAGTAGGCCTAGTATTATTTATATTGTAAGCAAATGAGAGGAAAAGCAGAGTAGATTGCGATAAACTACTTACAAGTACCATGTACCATCAATTCACGATTGATGCAAAGTTTAAGAACTTTGAGAACAATATCATTCAGCATTCGGGTTATAATTAATTCAAAAAAAATTTATATATTTAACATTACATCTCTTTTATTTCCAAGTGATTGCAATAAGGTTTTCTTCTAATTCACTCCAGTATTGATTTGAATAAAGAAACTTTTACTCTCTTTAGAGAGTCCATATTTCAACTACTATTAAGTTACCCATTTTTAGAAAATAATATGAACTGATCAATCGATTTCTGTGTGATAATGAATATTGTATTAGTTATAAAGAGCTGGTTATCACTGAACACTATCAATTTCCAGTAGGCCTATTCAATTATTTATACTGTAAGTTGCGTAGATATGAATTCTCATACCACTTTATTTTGGGTCATAATTTTATTCTATCCGCCAAATTTAAGGTGTCATGGACTATACAGATGAGTGATGAGAATATTGGTTTAAATTGATGGAAAAACTAATAATTGGAAATCCATTAAAAAAACTTATCATGTAGAATTTTACACAAAATAATAGCTTTTTAGACCTCTGTCTGTTAGCGAGGTTAATGAAGTCAGGAGGGAATATCAATAACACATATCTAAAAATAAGAGAGCTTATTACCGTTTAAACACTAAAGGTCTTCAGTATTGTATCAAGTCAAGCTTGTAAAATACCTAAAACATTTCAATATATTTCCTCTGAGGGCCGATTGCTCTTTCAACCTGTCATGCTTGAAAACAAACAGATCAATAAACAAAGTTATTTATAGTTTGGAATAATCTGCTAATGTCGGCAGACTTAAATAGTTCAAGTTCATGAAATTTCAAGGATTTTATAATTTCATTGAATTAAAAAACAATTCATCATAGATGAGTAAGTTTCTCATTTTAATTCGAAATTCAATAAATTCTCCCAGCATTAGTCAGATTAACTCAGATTAAACTCCGAAATGTAGATAAAAATAATTTAGAAATAATTAAAAATCACAGAAAGATACTGTGTAGTATGACAAAACCCAATTTTTATAAACTTACTTCTCTGATATTGCAAGATAATGAGTAATCATATTATCCTATCGAAAAACGAAATATCAGCTATACAAAAATTCCCGCCAGTGTGGAATTATCACCAGCTGAAAGACACTCAAGATAGCTCAGAATATCCGACCACACATCGTAACCTTGAAAAATCGTATGATCATTGACCGTGGATTAGCCCTGAATTCAGGAATCTACCGGCAAGTGCAAAATGTGATTTGTAGACGTTATTAAATTATTCATGCTAACAAAGTTAAAAGCCATTGCTTTTCTCAACGATAAATACCATCAACTTAAACTTATGTATGCTGAAAAATGCAAAACATAGAATCATTTGTCATTCCTTGAGCACAGTGCACTTGACTTACCGTGGTATTTTGCGAAGATCACAATGTTTGATATTTCCATCCGAGCGAGTGAACCAAATTTCTAGCAATTTTTCCACACCTTCAAAATACTGTGCATTAATATTCATTTCTGTTTCGGCCATCATCAACCGCAAAGAGCTAACCCAAAATTTTCATACACTTATCAAATGTGAGACCAAACGAACGTCTGACTGACTGACAACGGGAGATGAGAGAACGAACGACTGCTTGCCGAAGCCTGATGCCTGAAACAATGCACAATGCACGGATATTGTGGAGTTTGCGCACAAAAAGCGCTACTATCGAGCAGGCATTCTGCTAACGATCAGCTGACTTCAGCCCGCCATAAGTAGACGCATTTAAAATCAATCTATAAAATTCGCGTCCAACGAATGGAGATTCACAATAATTGCAACACGTCTTTGTGAATCTCCTAGAGATAGAAATGTTCTTTCAATTTTTATATTATTGGCATAGCTCTTACTGAGAAATTATTATCTATAAGTGCGTGCTTGAAATAATATGACCTTAACATTGATAAACGTGTTCTTCTGCACATGAAGTCATCATTTTTGTATGTGTAATGAATGTTTTCCACGTGAACTAGCATTACAATATTCTTTTTCACGTCTCAATACAATGGAATATTTGAAGAGTACTTGACTCATTTTATCCAACTTCTATAAATAATATAAATCAAGTAATTTGGAAAGCTTTTGCAAAATGTACGCCAACGAGATAAGGTGTTTTTCTCAGATAAAACAGAAATAATGCGGTTGTTTCACAGACATCTTGTGTTTAAATCAATTTTTATTCTGGGATACGAACTTGTGTTTCTTCATGTACGATCCCTGTTGCTTTCCATGTATGCCTTCTAGTTTTTCCAACGATCTTTCTGTTTCTGCTTGAATAAATCTGTTTTTTTCAGAACTAAAAAGTCTTCAAACTTCCAATTGTTGTACAGTATTATATATTTTCTGTATAATATTCATAATTTACTACATCGTGCTTCAGCATTGTTTTTCTTCTTTTTATAGCCGTACTGGATATTTTAGGCGTCCTTCTATTATAATAGAAGATTAACAGATCTCGAAACAATAACATGTTCAATCAACCTGTTGGTCTCAGGTTCCAAGCTAGTTTGATCAACCACCTCAAATTTCAATAATTTCATCATTGAAGTTTTTAAAAATATCTTGAAACTGAATCACTTTCAATCTCGACGGTAAAACCCTCGCAGTCCTCAGTGGAAACCCATTTTGTAAATACTGTTAATATACAACTCTGAAATAAGATTTATTAACCATCATTTTAAAGTTCTACAAAAATACTACGACGACCAATCTTACCACTGATTGAGATATTATGGCCCGTCCTTGACTCAAATCAAATTCTTGATTTATTCCCAAAAACAGAACTGTACAATGAAAGTAAAAGAAAATGGACACAGCAGGAATACCCCTACTAAGACTACGTCTGTGTGTTGGGGTGAGTTCTGCGGATACCTTACATACTATATTTCTACTTCATTATTTAAAACTACATTTACAAGTTTCATGCTACACCATACTTCACAATATTCTAAGGAAGACTTGAATAGCATCCCCTCTATAGACTTTTTAGGTTTCTCTTGAGTTATGGAGACTTTAATACAGTATAATAAAGTTCATAGACTGTGGTCCTATGATTAGTTAGTAAAGTGTGGCACATCCAGAAAAGTGAGAACCTGGAATACCCTACTCTATATATCAAGACAGCTCTAATAATGAAATATAATTGTTCAGCAATATCAACTATATAAAACAGCAATAAATAATCATACCAGGAACTTGCTGCTTAACAATCTTCAGATACTTTACAAACCTGACCACCCAAGCAATTTACATCAAAAGGCTATCTTCTGCAAAATACGATATGACTTATCATAGCTAATTTGTGCACTATGTAATGTAACAGCATAGTCAATGAATTTGCAATGAATTTTCACAAAAGGAGAGAGCCATTGTTGGCTATTAAAAGAAAAATGATGACATCAGTGAAAAATCATGACAAGTGAAATTGTGCTGAAAAAACGAGTGGGTCGGGGCAGTCAGCGTCGAGTACGGGAGCTGGTTACATCTGCGGCAGATGACCCGCCCCACTCTTCCCTACTGAGCGAGTGACCGTTTGTGACTAGATTAAATTCATTATTGATAATTCTTGTTAAGCTCATTAGCGTATATTTTTAATTTAACTGTCGAATAAGCTCAATTTTTTTCTGAACTCAATTTGAAGTCATTTCAATAGCAGCACCTTTTCTCATGAGATTAGAGTAGTACTGGAAACACCTCTAGTATGCCACGCGTTACCCCATTAGAAAATTATTAAGTATTATACCTACTCACCCTCCTATTTTAAATAATTTATTACATGGTGAAGGCACGGTTCTTCTTTTTAAATAATTCATTACAATTACTTATGCTAATTTGACACTTTTTTCACAGAAATTTTTGGGATTAAGGTACCCAGGGTGTCTATACTAGTTCCTAATTGTAAAATTCCCGACTTTTCCCGACCACATTTCCAAAATTCCCGACCTCTAAAGTTCTATAAAACCAATTTTACTTCAGGTAATATATTCCACGACATTTTGATGAATGATGAATGGCAGTAGTAACTAAGACTATTTTACTTAGACATTGTAAGGGACTCCTCGGGCTTGCGAGAATGAGAACCTAAGAACAGCGGAGGCAGATGCAACACTGATAGCGGGAATTAGTCTGCAATGTTGATTGCTTACAGATACAGGAGTGGATCCAGCAGCAGGTATTTTTTTGGGAAGGGGGGAATACTTACATGAGTATTGAACTGGCATCATTTTTAGACCAAGTAAAGTAATGAAGTACACAATAATTTGCAATAGAAAATCAATTGTTGGTTAGGCATTGCTGTCTCATTTTCCTCACTTGTCAGCAACTTTGAAAACTCTCCATTATTTTCTTCTACTTTTTTATCCTTATTTTTTCTCTTTCTACCCTTTTTCGTATTTTTAATTTTCATCTCTGTCCAATTTCTATCCTTTAACATATTGTCATCTCTTTTCCACTTCGTCACTGTTTTATTATTTTCATTCGTTACGAATTCTACTTTTTTCTCTTTTCCTTCCTCTTCTTTTTCTTTTCTTTCTTTCTTTTTCTTCTGCGTTTGAGGGGGGGGGGAATTTCCCTTCCCCGTGGATCCACCACGGCGCATACAAGAGGTCACTAGTAATTCGATGATTGGAACATTTCATCTGCTATGTTTTTTTTTTCACACAAATAGTAAAATCTTATAAAACACAACAAAAATAATGTAACAGCCACCCTTCGGGGGAATTGAACTGCCAATTGAAAGAAAATCACCCACTTCAGGGCAATGTAGGCTGATGACTCCATCAAAATAGCAAGTAGCTACATATTGCAAGTTGTTAAGGAATGTTGTTCTAACATTAGTAGAGGGCATTTTAGAAATTCAAGCCATTAAATAATTTACTTAGACCTTGTGCTTAAGAAAATCGTTTAAAATTTTAATCTTCTAATTAACATTATTTTTAAACCAAGGGAGTTCTGAGCCCTTTCTATAAGTCTCTTTGGTAAGCTATCATCATTATCATCTGGAATAATTGCAGGAATCGATGGAGTTAAAGGGCTATTTCACACAATTTGAGGTTCACTTATATTAATAAAACATATTTTAAAACAAAAAAAGAAACCTACTTCAGTGACATGATAAAATACTCACGTACTAAAAAGTTTAAAATAAAGTATTTACTTTAAACTGAGAAAATTTTCAATTTCATACAAGTATTCTTTTGAAGTCGGCGCCAAATATTTTATAAATTATTTTTTAGGATGAAGCCCACGTCATATGTCTGAGACCTGTACGTAGGTAATGAGTTGGATGATGGTGATTGATGATTTGGACCTACAGTTTTAGGTGGGTTCCGAACCACCGGGAAGTGATTTGTTACAGATTGATAAGAAATTCTATCTAATATCAAAACTAACACTGTATTTCAATTAAATATGTGATTTACACTCACTTTTACTGAAATACAGTGATTGATAAGAAATTCTATCTAATATCAAAACTAACACTGTATTTCAATTAAATATGTGATTTACACTCACTTTTACTGGAATACAGGGTCAGTTTTGATATTAGATTGTTCAATTATTTCGTCATGGAAGACATCACAGAGTAATTCTGTTATATTTTAAAAGTTTATGGAAAATTTGGCGCTGACTTCAAAAGATTACTTGTATGAAATTAAAAATTTTCTCAGTTTAAAGTAAATACTTTATTTTAAACTTTTTATTTTATCATTTCACTGAAGTCGGTTTCTTTTTATGTTTTAAAATATGTTTTATTTTAAGCTTTTTAGTTGAATTTTCAAACTTTGAAAACATGAGAAATTTCTTAAAGCCTACATTATGAAATATTTATCAAATTAGCAAGCCAATAATTAATTTATAACATCCAAACTTAAGTAACTAAAAGTCCACTTATAAGAAAAGATAAACTAAGTTCTACAACGTTTTATTTAATGTGGAATATTGTATTTAGGAAAATTATAATAGCGAAAGGCTTCTTAAAAGTGAAATGGCTTTTGATTCATTTTGATGTGGTCCTTTTCAGAATATACCTACACTGAAATAGTAGGCCTATATTACATTACAAGTGTGGAAAATTGTGTTTACTGAAAATATGATAAGTTAACGCAGGAGATGAAGTTGAGCGCGGTATTATCATATGAGTATGGTAAACATCTTCCCGGGCGAGTTATGTACGATATTTTTCGTGATATTAGTCATATACATTTTTTTTATATAAAAAACATAAACTTTGAGCTAGAACAAAAGGATCATCAAACATAACCTCAAAATAGCCTATTGTAGGCTACAGACATGTATTTAATGACGAATAAATATTCTTAATCCATCACAGTAGTGAAACTAAAAATACTTCTGAGATCAGCTGTTTTTCCAAATTCTTTAACTTATGATTGAAACTAAATAACCTTATTCCTATGACTCAATAACATCAACTAAATTATTTACAATTTTCATATGAACATATGGACAGAAATATTATATTCTTCTTATTCTCGATTCAAATTAAGTTCACGTGATTGGTCAAAACGGGACATTACAGGCTTGTTTCACACTGAACCAGCTTTGGGTAACCGATGTCGTTTACCCGGCATAATTGCATTGCATCATATGATTTCGAAAACCATCTAGATGTGAAGCGCTCCATATGATACAATGATCAGCCTGGTAAACGACACCGGTTATCCGATTGGCGGTTATGTGTGGAACTATCCTATTCAAACTTGATTGAAATGAAGACATCGAAGAATGCTCCTTTTTGTTTAATATTGGGCTAAGTATTGGGGCGATCCTTGCAAAACTTGGATGGGACCACCGCTGAGCGATGCTCTTTCATTTAAAAAAAATTCATCGAAATTGGTTCAATATTGTTCGAATGATTGATGTACAAACATAAAAAACCAAAAAAAGCAGGTCGAATATAGAACCTTGTTCTTTTTGGAAGTCGGTTAAAAACTGACTTCTATCAGCTTTTCCTTTAAGAATACATTTGTCCTTTTTGTGTCCTGATTTGCGTATCTAAACCATTCTCGAATCCATTTGAACACCCAAAAAATTTCTACAAAATCGGTCCTGCCGTTTAGGAGTTCAGTGACATACACATAAGAATTATTATATAAAGATAACATAACATATCGATATTCTAGTAAATAATTAAATGGTTGCTAGAAAAGGCCACTACCATAATTTTATGTATCTAACAACATGCGATATACACACACAACTTATGATATACAAAGCAAATTTGCGGGATCTATCATCTATGTTATTAATATAGCTATAGCTACTTCTTATAGCCGCCTACTTTGATGACTTGTATTGTAGACAATGTGATTTTATTAGTCTCAATAAAATCTTCATAATAATTGTCTCTAAGTTGAGACTGTAAACTCTGTAGATAGATGACTTTTATTTTTGCACTTTACAAGTAATAAAAGTGCTGTGGGCGAAGTTGAACTGTAGGAAGTTTCATAGAAAGAGTGACTTTATTTAGACAGTGTGGCCATTGCCTTCAGCGGCCATAATATTGCCTCTAATTTATATTTGATTGTATATCTATGTAGGCTAGATATTAGTTACGTATTTTAAACATATTTTTCCACATGACTGCATGGCTCCAACTACACAATAATATGCGTGTAAACCTTTGCGCATTGCCGTCAGCGTAGCCTAAATACAATAGGATATCATTGTGGTTCTTATTACAAACTGCATTGACTGTGAAGAGTCAGTCTCGGTCACTGTAGCCAACACTCAATTTGGTTACTGAATTGGCCGAATTATCCAATCAGAAGCAAGACGTCCAGTGGGCACACTGTCTATAATAATAAAGTCACTGTAGGTAGACAAAAAGGTAATTAGAATCTATTCTATTTACCTTGGGTAGACAGATATATGAATAAGATTAAGAAGAAACATATTTTTTCCAAGTACTGACTTTTACTGCAAATTTATAAACATCCACTTATCATTGATAGTTACACAGAACAGTTCACATCTTTTGGTATCAATTCAAAATTCCATTCAGTCGGTTACACAGAACAGTTCACATCTTTTGGTATCAATTCAAAATCCATTCATTACACCTTCATTTTTCAAAATTCTGGTTTCAAAACCTTGAAACCCACTGGAAAATACTTCGAGATGGGCGCAAACGACGCGAGCAAAATTCCAAAATTACTACTTCTTCCATTGGCAATAGACCTAGGTTTGAAATTATTTGGAAAGTGAATCTGAGGCAGAGGTCTCAGGCGAGGAAGTGGAGAAACGAAGGAAAGCGCGACGTCGGAATAACCCGATAGATTTTGATATCTTTTCAAACTTTTACATGTTTCACTTCAGATTTGGATAATAAATTGTAATGAAAAACCTCTGGTAACTAGGCTTTGTTATCCAAAACTGAAGTCAAACATGTAAAAGTTTGAACATGTGATATCTATAGAACATATGATAATATAAAATTGTATGTATCATCACACCCGAAAAGGCGTAAAAGTCGCAAAATGAGTCAAGGTCGTAAGAAAGGTAAAGTACAAAAAAGAGGTCACCGCCGAAAGACAACAAAAATTATCACAAGAGACAAAGTATCTGAAGATCCACTAAAACAAATTCTCAGAAAATTAAGGAATAAAAAACGACGTCCGACCAAACAAAAAGGAGATGCTCAGACGGAATCTACTGAAATGGAGGATTATCGTAGTGATGAAACGACTAGCATAAACCAGGAGTAGCCTAACAGTAAAAAATTTTTTGTGAAACAATCACCAACTGCGTCTATTTTTTTAATTTTTGAAATACATTTGATTGTGCTCATGGATTTCAAATTAATTTTTGAATAAAATCGTTACTTTTACGTAGAATAAGAATGCACAGAGAAGTCCCAAATAATAAACAATGGAATATCCTTTTTTTACATCTTTGAATCACCATCATTTAATCTGTGTACCATCATTGGCTATTTCGCTAATGTCGGCTATTTATTGACTGAAAAAAATCATCTCTGTAGTGGTGAAGGTGATATTATGGAAGATATTCATAATGAATTATAAGACGAAGTTGTCACAACCACATTTATTAAAAAAAGGTGAGATACTAGTCTCGGATGTTACTCCATTATCAATCTCAGAGTAACATCCGAAACCTTTTTTAATAATAGTGATTGTGACAGCTTCGTCTTATTATTCATTAAAAAAATTCATGGAATTACAATACCAGCAAAATCTATTCATAGCAGTCCATTAATTTTTTACTGAGAAGGCTCACTGTCAACAAATGTAGTCTATAAATCATTCTGAATCCCTATCTAAGTCTGTATTTAATTTATTAAATAAAATTAATTTTCAACTTTAATAACTATTTTTAGATATCTATACATATTAATATAACTATTTAATAATATAATCTAGAACCAAAATGACTTGTTTGAATGACATTTCGTCCAAAGCAAATGATTCCTCACCAGAAATAAATTTATAAGGAAACAGTACAGTTAGGATAGTACAGTTTATAAGCTCGATTGTTTAACTTTCTTTGTCAGTTTGATTGAGATTGATAATTGTGTAACAACCGAAACTAGTATCTCACTGTTTTCAATAAATATGGTTGTGACAACTTCATGTCTCATTATTCATTATCGATTGCTTAAGTTTTCCCACAGTTTTTTGTGCAAAATATTTCATCTTTATTAAAAATTCTCTCCGGTGTCATTTAAGAATCCTTTAATGATATTGAATTATGTATGTTTGTTTTAGCCATGTATTGTTCAGTATGTTTGTATCTAATTGATTGTAGGTTAAGTGGAAGAGGTGCTCTTGTACCCCAATTTCGTTCACTACACTTTGTTTTGTAAAGTTATTAAAAATAAAGACAATTATCAACTTTTTATAATTATATATTTCTCCATCATTATCATTTTCGTTTTATTGTAAATTATCTGAAATTAATAATGGTATATTTTTGCTTTTTATGTAGCTGCTTTCATAATGCTAAATTATGATAATCTTAATTTTATACTCACCTATATATAAATTTGTTAAGTTAGCTAATTCTTTTGCCTCTGATATTTACATATTCACTTGTACTTTTCAAAACTTCTAAATTTTGTTAAATTCTCGAATTATTCTTAGAAGATGTTTCCTTTTAGATCATATATCATTCTTATATATTTAATTCTATCATTATTTTTTTTCTATATTAACCTCAGTACATTCTTTTTTTCTCTCTTTGATGTTGTTACTGTCAATATGTATTATTTTTGTTCAGTTGCAGAGTAGGAGTATAAAACTCTGTTCTGCAACTCTTGAAAATAAATATATACTTGTATGGAATTGAGTAGCAGCATAAAGGAAGCGAAGTTATATTGTTAGATCTAAATTAATTAGCCAGTGCATGGCCACGTCATCTGCTACATGCAGTTTTTGTAGCCCTCCTGGGAGTCTTGTCAATGGGCATGAATCAATAATATGGTCCATTGTTTGCTCTTGACCACAATCACAGAGAGGAGAGTCAGCCAAACCCCACCGATACATATTTTTCTGGCATCTTCCCTGTCCAGTTCTGAAACGGTTAAGACGCACCCACACCTTTCGGGGCATCTCAAAACCATTCACTCTCCTATTTGGATCAGAGACTAACTCTCTATTTCTGACTGCTACAGATCGCCAAGCCTCAGTCCACATTTGTGTAGGATTTGCAGGCTGTGAAGGGTGATCCCAAAAAGGTTTTCTGGATCTGAGCCTCAACGGTGTTGGAGAGTCCAGAAGCAAGTCTTTGTGAATCGGGAGCTCTGGCAACTCACAAATCTTCCTCATCTCTCTGCAAGCTATTTCTTGTCTTCTGAAATGTGGAGGTGTAATATTGCTAAGAACAGGGAGCCAGTCTGTCTCAGTTTGCATCAGACAACCAGTTATTGTGCGCATTGCACTGTTCAGGGCCACATCAATCAAGCGGGTGTGACAGCTTCCCATCCAGACAGGGGCACCATACTCTGCCGCACTGTACACAAGAGCCAAAGCTGCAGTTCTCAGAGTATCAGCCCTGCTCCCCCAAGATGATCCAGCCAGCCTTTGTAGCAGATTCACTCTTGATGATAATTTTTTTCTCAACTTTTCCAAGTGCTCTCGAAAAGTGAGTGACCTGTCTAGAGTGATTCCAAGGTAGGTGGGATGGCGATTTATTGGGATTTGCTTCTGACAAAAATTTACAATTGGAGCTTCGTTGGCTTGCTGATTATTAAGATGAAAGGATGTAATGTTTGTCTTGCTAGGGTTCGGCTTCAGCCCCCAGTACTGCAGGTAGTCTGTCAGGACATTGATGTCAGCCTGCAGGATGTTTCCAGTCTCCCTGATGGTGGATGCCTGTGCAGCTATAGCAATGTCGTCAGCATACATGTACTTGTTGCTTTTGGTGCTTGGAATGTCTGAGGTGTAGATATTGAATAGAACTGGTGACAGAACTGATCCCTGGGGTACACCATTATTCAGAACTTTTTTCTTGCTTATCTGCTCCCCCAAATAAACTCTGTAACTTCTATTTGATAAGAGACCATCAAGTAACCTAATGAGCTTAGAACACCTGAACATTTTCCCCAGTTTCAGCAGGAGGCCTGTTTTCCACACTGTATCAAAGGCTGCAGTGAGATCTACAAAAACTGCTGAAGTTTTTAATTTATTCTGGAACCCTCTCTCAATATGAGTGGTGAGGGCCAGTACCTGGTCAGTGCAGCTTCTATTTTTGCGAAAACCAGCCTGCTCAATAGGTATATGCTCTTCTACCAAGGGAGAAATGCGTGCCAGGATAACCTGTTCAAAGAGTTTGAAGAATAAGCAGAGAAGAGATATTGGTCGATAATTTTTGGCTTCATTAGGCTGCTTACCAGGCTTCAGAACTGCAATTATTTTGGACTCTTTCCACTCAGATGGAAGCCTACAAGTCTTAATCACATCTGAGTAGAACAATGACAGCCATTTGACTGCTCTACTTCCTAGGTTCTTCACAAATTCGGGAAGAATGCCATCAATGCCAGGTGCCTTGTTGTTCTGAATGCCTTTGATCGCTGTAGAAACCTCATCCTCATGCACAGCCTCTACACAGTTTGTTGCATTATCATAGTGGGCAAGTAACTCTCTAAGTTGGGCCTTTACTTCATTTTTAGCCTCTCTACTGATTATAGGTTTACTATTGTCCTTCAGCACTTTAGCCACACTGTTGGCACTGACTATTGAGCTGAGAGGTGCTATGTTGGTAGCAGCTCCCAGACGTCGGACAACTGACCAGGCCTTTCTACTGGAATGCTTAAAGTCCAGGCTGGCTGTAGTCTCTTTCCAGCGCTCCAGTCGTCCAGCATCAAGTTCTAGTATAAGCTCATTGGCAGCCAACTGGTCTCCAGCCTGAGCCGTCTCCAGTAGCGCTTCACATTTGTCAGTCCAACAGGGAATGTAGTTCTTTGTGAAGCCCCTTGGTATTGATTTTTTAGCTGAGGTAAGTATAAGGCCAAGAAACCTACGGTAGTTATCCACAATGGGAGGGATGCGATTGATGTTGTCTTCAATATGTCTCTGAAATAAGCCCCAGTCTGCTCTTCTCAAGTTCCACCTTGACACAGGGCGACCCCCAACAATTGGAATGGTCAATCCAACACTAATGATTGATGGTCTGTGCTGAGAGCGTGGGAAGTCATGTAGGACTATACGGTCACATGGAATCGGCCTCAAATCAACCCTTCCCGAAGCAACAAAGCAGAGATCTGGGTTAGTCTCAGTGTTCCACCTACCAGATCTAAATGTCCTGCATTGCTTAGCATCAAAAAGGAGGTGCATTCTGTTAGCATTGGACCATGTTAGCAAATGCTCACCTGCCTCATCCACCAAAGAGTAGCCCCACATTGTGTGTCTTGAGTTGAAGTCTCCAATATATATGGCTGGCTGATCAGGGGCTGGAAGCACATTTAGAGGCCAAGTGCGAGAGGGGGGCTTGTAGATGTTATAAATAGTGTATTCACCAATCTTACTGGCAATGCAATTCTCATCATCAATCTGCACAGGAGCAGTGAAGCATTTGATATCCGATCTGATATACATAGCCAAGCCATGTTTTAGATGAAATTTGGCTGCAAGAAGCGTGAAACCAGGAATGCTCAGCCTGTTCTGATGCTCCTCACCCACATGAGTCTCCTGGAGGGCTAGAACGTCAATCTTGTGCCTGTCAGCAAGCTTTAGGAGAATTTCTATTTTAGCTTTAGTGATTCCTTCAATGTTCAGTTGTAAAATCCTTAGAGTACTTCCAACAATTAGTTGGGTGTCATGGTCCTGAAAAGAACCTTTTGGTTTGTTTGTGTTTTTCCGTCCAAGTCTTCTCTTCCATTTCCTATAACCACTGCTACTGCCGGGAGGCCAGATAACGGCGTTCGGCACCATGTTGCTGCTCATTTTGAAGAGAGCACGTGCATCAGTAATGCGCCGCGAACAGCTTTGCTATATATGACCTTGCGCAGTCAATTTTAGCAAAATTCTCAAATCACCTTCAATCAGAACTAGTTTGATCACTGCCAATATCCAACCTTCACCTCAACCCCGCAAGGGACAACTATAAAAACCTGAAGTTAAAAATGAAAGAATAGCAAAGAAGATAAGGATAGAGTTCTGGCAGAGCCAATCAAAAGGACTAAAAAAGGACTTGAAAATAAATAAATGCTATCTAATATCAGAACATTTTGAAAATTTCAAAATTGAAATACAGTGTCAGTTGTGATATTAGATTGTTCATTAAGTATTTCGTCATGAAAAAGATCACAGAAATAAATGCTACTTCTATAGTTCCTGCTAACTTAGATTCCTTACATACTATTTCTACATAATTTTAACAAATCATATGTTCAATATTGTTCGAATGATTGAGGTACAAACATAAGAAAAAAAACAGGTCGAATAAAGAACCTTGTTCTTTTTGGAAGTCGGTTAAAAAAGGCATAGTTGGCTTTGTAATCATATTCATGTTTAGAAAAAATTAAAGATAGCTTGAGACTGAACAGCTGCTTGCAAAAATGCGTTATACTTGCTTAAATTACCTAATTCAAGTTTTTACAACATTGGACAAAAAATATATATAAGGTAAAATAAATTGAACTAATTGCATGGAGAATCACAGTACAATAGCAAAACACACAATATGTACAAAATGGCATTTGATTATTTTATTGCAAAAATTTATTGACTAATTGTTCCCAGCTACACATCGAATTATTCTTGTTTCCTGGTTAGCCAATTTCATTATGCACTCGTAACAAAAGTATGTCAAAATACGTGTTACAATCAATTTCCTCATTTTCCCGACCAAATTAAAAAAAAATCAAAATTCCCGACCTTTTCCCGACCAGTAGACACCCTGGGTACCGTAATGAAACTCTATTTGAAATGTATTTTTCGCTACACAATACAGTAAAGCAGGAAACCTACTAGCCCGGCACCGGCGGCACCCGGCGGCGACCGATGCGTACCGGCAACATTGCTTTGCGTTGTTTTCATTGAACGGCAACCCACTATATCTGTCCGTCACCGGCTTTAACAGAAGCATTCAGTTACCGGCGGCGGTTAGGCGGCGACAGAAGCTCTTGGGGGCATTTTTTCCGGGCAGCCTGTCCAGCATTTCTCTAGTCTAGTCGATGCCAGTATCGCAAGTGTTCTGCGTGAACGGTACAATGAGTTATTTGTGATAGTCGCGGTGTGTGCTGAAGAAGAAAAGAGACAGAAACGGAGGAAGCAGTTCATAAAAATAAAATTAAAATAAAATAAAAATTAAAAACTAATTTGACTTATTTATCTGCAGTATTTTCAAAGTTACAGCTATTTAATCATTAAATGTCACTATTACAATTACAAGTAACCAATAACAAGTAAAACATGATTTTGTGATGTGATAAAATTTATTGTATTCTGGATGAGATAGCAGGCAATTAAACATTTGACATGGTCACAAAGGCGATCCAGCAACAGAATTTTGATCTCATGGATTATATTTGTTATTGGTTCAAGTTGAATTGCAAAATTAAAAATGACATTATTTTTATTAATTAATAATTAATTTTTATTTTATTGTAAATTTTAATTTTTATTTCAATTTTATTTTTATTAATTTTAATTTTATCAACTGCTTCCTCCGTTTCTGTCTCCTCATCTTCAGCACACACCGGTCGCCGCCGGTGCCAGCCTAGTGGGTTTCCTGCTTAAGAAGCTGGTTTCTGGTCTCTTTACAGACCAGAAAGTCGTTGTTTACAAACTGGGCTTGACCAAAATCAACTAGAGTCTGGTAAAATCAGCTGAAGTTCACTAAATTTTCTGATCTCTTTTTTATGTGCACTTCGAAGAACCACTGCTAGATGGCACAACAATGCATTTTCCTTCCAACAATGCTATTATTTAGTTTGAATCAACTCGATCGATGGCCGTCACATTGCACTTTCACAATAAACATTGGAAAGATTTTTTTAAATTGCCTTAAAAATCACATAAAAAATATGAAAGTTCTGTTAAAATGTTTCTGGTAGTGTGGCGAAAAGTATTGTATGCGTCTCACCCGGGAAGGTGTTAATAGTACTCGCATGAAATCCCACACTTGGCAAGCCTCATGCAGGAACAATCATGCTCGTAACGTAAACACCTACTTCCCGGCCTTGTAGCATAATATACTATTTTGGTTGCTGATGAGGTCGACATAGACTGAGATTTGTACATGGGTAATGAGTTGAATCTTGAATGACGTTACAATCGTCTAATGTTATGGATGGTGGACCTACAGATTTAAGTGGGGTTCGAGCCAGCGGGAAAATGACAATAAAGCAGATAACGTCATGATTGTCATAGCTGTGAAAATAGGTAACTTATTCCTCATAAGATAAAACCAGAGAGAAAATGTATAAGTTTTTATTAATTTCAAGAGTTCAAAGTTTTAATTACGTGGTCACCACTCATGGGCTCGATTATTGTTCCCATTTTTGTCTTGACAGTTGGAGCTGTCAACTTCCTGAACGCCTTTTGTGGCAAAAACGTTGATCCAATTGGTGCTCTTATACTAGCTTCATAGTCCTTGACGCTTGTGAAAGGAAATGGAACTTCTGAAACCTGCGGTTGAAAAGATATAACGTTATTTCAACAATCTAATATGTTTTAAATTAAAACACTCTTATAAAGCAATACTTTAAAAACCTAGTTTGAAAAAAAATATTGTAAAACTTTCCATTGGGAGTAATTTAGGTTTTCAACAATCTTAAATTTGAAAATACATTAGATAGAAGACGTTATGTATGTTTATTCCATTTCACTGAAATCAACGAGATATTACAATTTTTTACTCCATAATCTAAGTGTTCAGGCAATTTTAAATATGTGAAGATTTAGTTTCAATTACAGTGGAAATTGCCTAAACAACACCGGTCGTTACGACAAACTGTCTATAGCGACAATACATTTTTCCCTGTTTGGTTTATAGTATATAATTTATAGTACATAATATCTGAACAAGATATACCTAACATCGGTTGTTACGACATAACCGGCTATAAATACTGGAATTTCATAGGAAAATTATTTTTTGTCTATCTATAACGACGGCACGCCTACGTAAGCCTACCACATAATATAGGCCTACTGTTTATTTACTACATTAGTCTATTCGTAGAATTCATTCCCTGGATTACCAATGCAGGATGATTTTATTGAACTTCTGATTACTGTAACGTTTTACCGATTAGTTACCGATGCGTTGTACGACAAACATAAACGACAGTATTGAAAAAATCATGCAAACAAACAATAAATGCATCACGGCCTTGTTAGGCCCTGTATCGCTTGTTGCGTCCACCGGCTACAACGACCGTTTTTGGCCAGTACCTTCGAGGTCGCTATAAACGATTTCACACTGTATATTGAAATTGATTTTGGAGATATACAACCAGTTTTTATAACTTTCCAGTGAATATAAATTAATATACTAGCATTCTCCTAGTATCACCCATAACAAGATGGCCTTGCAAAGAGACATTTTTTGGAGTTCAATGGAATGATAATGATACCGGGTAAAAAAAGGATAATGGGTTTCATGCAGTCCAGACATTGTTTTCACATCTATCAATAATAATAATATTGTGATATGGACAATGAAACATTGTTTTGACGAGAACACTATTAATTTAATAGTGATTGAACTGAATATTGAGATTACTACAGTTTACGCACAAATGCGATGGAATATCTTTAATCTATCCATTAACATCCAAAAGAAAACTGTTAGGTGTATGTAAATAGTAAATAGGTTAGATTCATGCAGGTGGTTGTTCAAGAGACTTGGTCTCCTAACTGTTTTTCTATTGCTGATGATGCCCACATGAGTCCGAGACTTGTGCGTGGGTAATGAGGCGAATGATAGAAAACACATAGATGCCAGACGGAGGAGCGGGATTCGAACCCACGAACACTGAAACGACAGCAAGCTGAAGTTGCGACGCCTCAACCAACTGCGCTAAGCGGCCCAGGTTAGTATTTTGCTTGTATGTGTATGAAGCTACTTTATATTAAAAAGAGCAACATAAATCAAAATCTTGACATACATGATCATAATACACGAAGCCTAGAAGATTGTCACATGGTGAGACAATATCAGCTTATTCAAACAAAAACCTAGTTAAATTTTTTGTAGGAAATTCTAAAACAAGCTACCGCAGTTTGTATAGAGTCTTGGAAGTATAGAAATATTTAAAAATCAATTGAGAAAATATTTAGTAGATAAGCTTTTTATAGTGTACAAGAGTTCCTTTAAGATGAAAATTAAGCCTCATCTCCACTAATTGATATTGCAATTATGGTAAATAGTGTATAAGATTGGTAATATTGTACGTATATAATTATTGATCTGACTTGTCTTATACTTCTTAACCGAAGTCTCAAAGACGTAATCTACAAAAAATTATAATTAAATTTAAATATGAATAATTAAACGTATACGGTGAAAAACAATTATTGCATAAGCAAATTACACTCACCAGAAGAGGTTTTACATTAGCATCGTTGTCCTCATTTATAACAACATTGCCTTTATTCTCATCACGTCTCGGCAAAACTTTAGGAAATTTCACGATAAATCTTTCTTTTTTTCGCTTATTTTCCTTTACATCATGACCAGCCCATGAGCCCCAGCCTGGCAATACTAGATTGACATCTTCGATTTTCGATTTCTTTATTTCATCATCTTTTTCGGATCTGTGGATTGAATTATTATATTAAAGACTAATGTAATACCAACAGTAATAATAAGAACAACAAAATAAGAATAATTTATTTAACGTATCCCAAAGTGGGTACAAAAAAATGAACAATATTCTTAGATGATTTGTGATAAAATAAATTAGAAAAAAACTGTAATAGATAATGAAATCTACCAGCTCATGAGTAAAGAATACTTCCAAGACATGAAACAAATTTAATAAGATTTGATTTCTGAGAAATAAGAACTTGAGTGAATATTTGATGAGAGTTAGCGGGCAGAGCTATCAAGTAACATTAAAAAGTAATCTAATGTATTCAATAGCATTATATTCATCATAGTTTTCTACTGTTCAAATTTATTGTATATTGTATGTTTTGTCTGTTGTGACAGCAAAATTATTAGTCTGATATTAAAACTGACACTGTATTTCACTTTTTATATATTGTTTTACTCACTTATATTGGAGATGCTTGAGGGATGCATTTCACTACTGAAAAGAAGCTTCGTCAGCCTTCAGAAGTGAAATGCATCCCTCAAGCATCTCCAATATAAGTGAGTAAAACAAAATATAAAAGTGAAATACAGTGTCAGTCTTAATATTAGATTGTTCAAATATTTTGTCATGGAAAACATCACAGAGAAAAATTATTAGCGCTATCTTTGCTTGTTGATGAATCATTGAAGTTAGAAAGTTCTATAACTTTAATAATTATTATTGAGCGAAAAAAAAATTGTCAAGAGCTCACAGCTGGCTATCAAAATTCGCCTTGCTAGCAGTGTTCTTGAATGTTTTTCTCTAGTTTATGGAAATATTACTTTCATTACTATCGTCATTTTTTGTAATTGTATGATTCACTTGAAGAAATAAATATGAAGATTCAGATATGTTGTTGAAATGACGTTCGTCAATACGTTTTTGGATGTATGTTATTCAATAGATATAATTTAGATATATATATATATACTGCGCTTGGATGGGTGACCGTGCTTCAATGACTTGATGTTACAAGCTTTATTATCACTTACCCGGTGGTTCGGAACCCACCTAAAATAGTAGGTCCACCATGTTCCCCGTAACATGGCACAAACGGCGAGGTGGAACTACCCGTAAGGGTCTCCCCACCATTAAAAGCCATACGCTTATTATTATTATTAGTGGATAAAGATTGGAATGAATAAAATGAATGAGTAATCAGTACTATCCGTATCATTTACGCTGTACATTTTGTCCAAAGTAATTTTGTACATTTGATAGGCAGGTCTACAAACTCACTTCCAATAACTCATTTCATTCAACATTCAAATGCATTCAAGTTCAAGCAGCAGACAGATATCTAGTTGTAAATAAAAAAATCTACCGACCCTAGAATAAAGCACAAGGAAATGAGGATTTCTCATTACAGGTTGACGATGATACCAGAAAGTTGAGAGTTACAATAAGTTTTGGAAATTTGAACTTTAGTTTATTGAAGAAGTCATTAGATAAACTTATTTTATACTCATTTTTCCAGAGTGACATTGTTATTTTATGTAATTATTCTTTACCAAACCAAAAATAGAAAACAAGTGAATGCGAGTTTCTTATTATATCTGTGCCAAAAAGTAAATTCACAGGAAAAACTTACTGGAATTCTCTCACAACATCATCGTCAGCGAAAGCCTCAGCGATAGTCATGTTGTGCGTTGGGACTTCTCTATTGACGTCATTATTTTCATCATCATTATCATCGTCTAGGTCCTCCCCACCTGCTAAATCAGTTGGAACGAGAGTTTTTAAAAACTTCGGTTTGATTTGCAGCGTTTTTACGGGCTCGATATCTGTATTTTTTGTTTTTTCTTCAATTTTACCATCAACTAGATCTAAAGATGGGACTTGTTCCACAGTCCACCTCCCAGTAGAACTTCGAACAGTGGATTTTTTACTAGTTGTTTCATCAAGTGCTTCATCAATTTCGGATCTTACTACTTTTCTTTTCATCGCAAAACCAGCTCCCAAGTCGTCTTTATCACTTACAAGAAAATTAGATAACTTTCCTCCCTGTTTTAGCAACAAATCCGAGCTATCCACCTGTTTTTTCAATGTTTTTATCTTCTTCTCCACCTTTTCAATAATTTTGTCTTCGATTTTGTAAAACATTTCATCAAAATCGAGTTTGGATGTATTCGATTTTACATTATTATTGGTCGGTTTTGCTTCGCTATGAGAATCGTTATTTTCATCGAACTCCTCATCACTACTGCTGTCCTGTTTCAGCCTCCTGGTTAGCTCTCGACTTTTCTGTAATTGCTCAGCCAGTGCTATCCTTGCCTAAAAATAAGATGGGAAATAATGTTATTTTTTGAGTGAAAATTGCATTCATCTTCATGGTTTTCCACATTAAAAGTATGAAATTATGTCATAAAGTATAGAGTATACTTTGTTCTATACTTTAGATTCACAATTTTGACTAAATATAGTTTCAAAGTATGATATGAAATTATATTATAAAGAATACGTTATATATTATATTACACATAATATGTCACCACGCTTTATGAGAATAAAGAGTAAGCGCCTTCTTCTTGCTGACTATATATTTTTATTTCTAAAGTTTTATTCAGGCGAGAGCAGTCAGTCTGATTCTCTCTGCCGTGCTGTAAATACCACACTGAAAAAAATTCATTAAAAAACATATTTCAGTATGAGTTAATAATACATATATATACGAAGAATATATTTTAAAAAATTGTCAAGATATGATAACAAGACCACTACGGGCTCTCTGCTCACGCGCACAAAGCTGACTTCGTTTATTTGTGTTTCATTGCATGTATAAATAGCATTCTCGTTCTTCAATTGTGACAATATTCTTAACTAGCAATAGTACCGAGTGCCGTAGCAGGTATCTGTTCAATCACATAGAGATAAGCTGCGTTCTCGTAGGTCCTGTTTGTAACGGTGACCGATTAGATTGGCCAGCAAAAAAGACACTGTTCTCTGCTGTAAAATCACTTCCCGGTGGTTCGGAACCCACCTAAAACTGTAGGTTCAACTCATCAATCACCATCATCCAACTCATTACCCACGCACAGGTCTCAGACCTATGTAGGCTTCATCCTCAGAAAAAGAAAAAAGAAAGAAAAGATTCTATTTATAATAAATGTGGCTGTGACAACTTCGTCTTATTATTCATTACAATCAGAGATAAGCTACGAAACTCCTGGGCGCTCTTATTAAGGGTGACCGATTTGATTGGCCAGCAAAAAAGACTCATTTCTCTGCTGTAAAATCCACTTCCCCGGTGGTCAGGAACCCACATAAGACTAGGTCCAACTCATCAATCACCATCATCCAATTCATTACCAACGCACAGGTCTCAGACCAATGTGGGCTTCATCCTCCGAAAAAAATGGAGTTCCACAATATCAGCCAAAAATCTACAAATGAATTGAGACTATATCGTTCTGCATTGCGATTTTCTTTTCATATCAATATCTATATTACATCTTTCTTCGCATGCATCGGGGATGGTGATATTATGCTAGTTATTTATAATGAATACGACGAAGGCAGGTATTTTTATGAACCTATGTTAAGGCTTCCTTATCTCAATGGATACTTGAAAACCCTCATTCGAGTAAATACTTTTCAAGTCACAGTTGAGTTGAGAAATCCTCAAGGTAGGTTTATAAATACGTGCTTCAATGTTATCACAACCACATAGATTCTATTGAGACTAATAGTGTAATAAGTAAGTAAATTCGTATGGCTTTTCGTGGTGGGGAGACCCTTACGGGTAGTTCCACCTTGCCGTTTTTTTAACGACTGCTTTTTTTATATGCAACCGGGACCGACGGCTTAACGTGTCCTCCGAAACACGGGAGTTGCTCGAGAAAAATATATTGTACTCAACTGGGATCGAACCCAGGACCTTTGGCTTATCAGACCAGCGATAAGCCAACTCGGCTACGCCGACTCCATAGTGTAATAATAGTGTGATAATAGTGTAATAATAGCGAAACGTTGGTCTCAATGTAAAGAAAAATGTTCTTATAACGACATCTAGTCATATTTGCCATGGTACGATACAAATAAATATTGAAATTATAAATAATTACAAATAAATATTGAAATAAATAATAAAATTGAATTTAATTCCATCTGCATGGCCCGATTGAGTGACGATTGAATATCTCTGTACACACTAAAATAACTTTATACGAGCGAAATATTACATCAATTCTCATTTTGAGCTATTCTTCATCAGACAGCAGTAGCTGCAGTGAATGGGTTTGTTTTTTCAGGGGAGGGATGATAAATTTGATTTAAATCAGACTCCCATAATTTGAAATAATTTAATGCCTATGCAGTACGTTGTGCTTCAATTTAATTTATTCATTTCATGTACACAATAAATATTGTATTAATTTCTGCAGTTTCTATCATATGACTGTTGTCAAAACTTCTCCACCAAAATCTCAAAAAGTACTCTCATAAACTGACATAGCTGACCAAAGTGCTTTAGCAATAGTCCTCTAGGCTTTATTATTCGTATCTTTGTATCTGATGTACCAATAAATCAGTTTACATCAAAGGTCCTATTAAACCTGTAGGTTTTTGCCGAAGGTGCCCCGAAAAAAAAAATCGTTAAAAATAAAAAATCAAAAAATTACAACTAACAGAGTAATTATAATTACAAAAAATACCAAATAGATTGCAACAACAGAATAAGTGGAAATTGAATAGGCTTAAAGTATAATTTCGTCTGCTCAATGAGAAAATGAATTTTTTGAACTTGCTAATTACAATGAACAGATAACAGAAGCTGTAAGGAATTTATTGTGGTAGAAGTGGTATTTTGTGATCTGTACATAATGATTAAGAGTTTGGTGTAGTCGTTCAAGTTAATTTATTACTTATTTATAGGATAGTCAAGGATGCGACAGGACAATGCCATAAAACCATATAGCACTGACACTATAATAAATCAAGTGGTTCGCCAACATCATACTCTTTTTCCATTTACAATTTTTAAGGGCTTAAAGCCAGCTTTAGTCTGTAAACTATTGATTGTATAAACATGTGTTTTGAGGTTAAGGTGTTTAGGGAACTATAACATTCTTTTTGCTTTTCAAGCGAATTCAACGACTTGCAGTCAAATTTTTATAAAAATAAATAGTACTTCACTTACTTTGTAGGCCAAACGTTATCGAGTTGTTGAAACCCATCTTCAAGTTTCAACAACTCGAAAACGTTTGGCCTACAAAGTAAGTGAAATACTACTTATTTTTAATAAAAATTTGACAGCAAGTCGTTGAATCCACTTGAAACGTTAATATTAATAACGCAGTTCGTCATGGAATAAGAAATCCAAGAATTCTTTTTGCGCTGTTGTCAAAAAATAAGTTGAAATTAATGGACAAATAATAATTGTTACCTCTTTGTCGTATTTAGCGCGAACTTGTAGATTTTTCGCCCAATGTCCTGTGGTACGATGACGTAGCGAAGCTCGCTCTTGAGCACGAGCTTTTTCAAGCTGTTCTAATTTCTTGAGCGCTGCCTCAGGATCTTTCTTCTGCAGCTCTTCAAATTCTTTCATCTCGGCTTTAATTTTTTCTTTTCTCTGAATTCGATGAAATCTGCAAACAGAATAAAGTGAATAAGCTGAAACATACTGAGCGTATGAATGATTCAAAATAAGGATTTTTAGATATTAGACATAAATATTTTCAAATATAGAAATATTTTTAAGAGATTGTATAAATGATTCGAAATTAAGATTTTCAGATATTAAAGATAAAAATATTTATATAGAGATTTTCTAAAATATCCTATCAAAGCCCGTGTAATATACAATAGTTTATAACAATAACTTACAACATTCTTGCGGAGAATATAAATTCAGACTCATTTTAGGTATTCATCACATAAGTATGTTTTCTACAACTAGGACTAGATTGGAGGCTGAAATTCTTCCTCTAATCAAAAAAATTAATAAAAACCCGTTTCAAAAATAAAAAAGCTATATAGGTGCTTAGAGAACTATAAAATTCTTTGTACGTTTGTTGTCAAAAAATTATTAGAAATTAATGGACAAATACAGTCTTTGAAGATGTGTTTCCATAACTAGAAAACGTTTGGGCTAAATAGTGAGTAAAAATATTATATATTTTAATTAAAATTGACTGCAAATCATTGAATTCACCTAAAAAGTTAATATTAACAACGCAGTTCGTCATGGAACAAGAAATCCAGGGAAATACAGTGTGTTTATTTCTCTAAATAAAGAAAAAAAAATGAAGTTGTATCAGGAAATAAATACTCCTTTCGCAGGACCTGCAAAACTTAGCGAATTTCTGTATTTTTTCAAATATTTATGAATATCTATAGGCTATATATTTTTTTCTGGAAAAAAACACGAAGCGTTCTGTACTCTAGGGACCCCAAAACAAGTTTATATCGAGGTTCAGGGTGAAAGTAGCACATCACGACCAACTGCAATATTTACATTTCAAGAAATTCGCTCAAACCCTCCCCCCACGTAATTAAAATAATTTGAAATTAAAAAAAACTAGCTCCATATTCGCTTTTATCACCAAAAAATACTGATAACTAATCACTTTTTTCATATTGCACAGAAATTGACAAATTAAAAAATTTTCGACGCCATTTTGAAAATGGCTGCTTTTCTCAAAACGCACTGGTTTTTCGAGGTGGATGAGTTGAAATTCGGATTCAGCGCCTCAAAAACCATAAGGAACAGTCAAGAAAAAAAAAGATTAAAGTTTTTTCCTGAAACACTTTTTTAGCACCAAATAACTAACTCCATAGGGCAAGATACAGCTTTTGACAACAATGGTTTTTTCTTGATATCTTGGAAATTTGTTGAGCTAGAAGGCAGTGCAATACCTTAAAATTTTTGACTCTATGAGCTCTATCTTAAAGTCTAACAATAGAACTAAAATTTTCAAATACAACCCTTTTTTCTTGAAAACCCCTAATTTTGGCGGGAAAATACCCCCGAAAAGGGGGTTAACCTTTTTGGATTTTCCTGGCTAACGAACTTGTCCAAGCTATTCACAAGAGGAAAGTGTATACCAAATTTGGTGGAAATCGGACATCTCCTTCAAAAGTTATCGTGCTATCAGACACATATATATATATATATCTACATATATAAAATTTTGTGCCACTATGATTTTTGTACTCTGGGGGCTCCAAAACAAATTTCCATCATGGTCCCGGGTGAAAGTCGCACATCACGACCTGCTGTAACAGCTGAATTTGAAGAAATTCGCTAAAACTGGGGGTTTAGTCAATTAACAGACGTGATTAGAGTATTAAACAGAAACAATACCCTACTATCACGCTGGTTTTGCTCACAATTCGTTCTTGACGCATATCAATGTATTGTTTAATTTTTTATGATTATTGTGAGAAATTTGATTCCATGTCCAATAAAATGTTCATATTTGTTCCAAAACATGAAATTCATTGGTGAAATTAGTTATAATAAACTCAACATCTAGACTTATCTAAAATATATTTACTTTTTCCAGCCATTCCCAAGATCCCACGAAGTAGTAAAGAAACATATTTGAAGTACTTTAATGCTTGAAGTAAAAGTTATTTATTCTAGTTAGTTATATTTGTTTCAAACTGTTTGAATACCGTACAAAACTATTGATAAGGCAATAGTTTGTTCGGAATAAAAAGAGAAAGATTTAGCAAATTGATGATTTATACTTACTTTTTACTTTTGATTTTATTTTGTCTAGCAGCTTTTGTTTCTTTATATCTTCGTTGAGCACGGGTTCTGGCCATCAGCGCTCTTTGCTCCATCATTTCTTTTAATGTTAAAGGAATAGGCGGATCTTCATCAACTGCTTTGCTGTCATCCTAAAAACAAGTAATAAAGATTAATCCCTATTAAAAAAGATAAATGATGCAATTCACTTTATGGGGTTAATAAATAAATTACTTAATTAATGGATTAATAAATTAATTAAAACTGAAGATAATAATGAGGAACCCAGATTAAAATAACGAATAGAGAAAATAGACAGAGCAAGGCGTACTTATAATATTTCGTTCAGTTTCCCAAGTTATTAAAATGAAAGATTCATTGTTACCAAAGCTCAAAATATGTTGATAGTGAATCCAAAGTTTGTAATAAGGTACCTAAAAAACTGAAGTCATATAATTCCTGAAAAGTGTTCAATCTACACAACCTATTTTTTACTACCTAGTACATTTAAATGTGACACCATTCTTTCACTTTAATAGTCAAATGAATTTGCACAGTAAAACATTTTACTTTATTGACTAATATTAAATTTAAGCTTAATTGTGTTGCTGAGTCTTACCACTTTTTCATTACGATACTCTCTACTGGCTTTCAAGGTTTCCGCCATTCGCTGTTCAAGAAGTGTGGGCGTCTGAAAAAGATTGATTAAAAATTCTTAAATTACATTCATTTTAGATTATTATCATTTTGTTGAGGAAAATAAAACAATAGATATTAGCAATATATTATTCACACATATCACAAACTCCTTCATAAAGGCATAAATGAATAGGCACTCTGTAATACTATAAGATATGTACAAGAACGAATTATTGAACGCATCGTGTTTTCTACAGAAAGTGAAATGTAAAATGTTTTGTCACTTTTCTAGATTTGACTTGTTAGATAATTAATGAGTATAATTAGACTTAAATTTGAGTACACAGACAAAATCTGTGTAGCAGCATTCACTTGAAAGTAAAATTCAATATTAAATGAAAAGGTTCAACTTAATTTTTTTTTAAATTAAGCCCTCATATGTCTAAGACCTGTGCGTGGGTAATGAGCTGGATGATGGTAATTTATGAGTTGGATCTACAGTTTTAGGTGGGTTCCGAACCACCGGGAAGCGTTATACAGCAGAATTTGTAACATGATTGCACGCTAATCATAATAAAGAAATGCAAGTGCTAATAACTTACCCTAAACTTGTGCAAGAAGCCTGCAGAATCATCCCATGTTTCAATTTCTTGTGACTTGGGCAGAGGAAAACTGACTTGCTCAGCTGCACGCTGATGATGGACTATAGCATTCCATTTGCCTAAATCCTTTTTCAAATTTTCATATCCTACCGCTCGTTCGACCTGCAACATAATATCGAAGAAAGACTTTATCAAAATCAATATAAAGGATTATTATACTATTTAGTATAATGATCTGTTTATCATTATTACTTTTATATCAGTTAATTTTTAATATAAGATTCCAAGGAATAGAGCTTACCAACATAGTTTTCTTCATTTCTAATAAGTATGAACAGATCAACAAATCACACAGCCTGGTTTTTTACAAGCGGTGAAACATAACTACTGTTTCTTCTTTTTTTGTTTGTGTTTTGCTGATGTCTTTCGCGATCTACTCATGCTCAATTTGTCTGTTTGTCGTGGAATCGCAGTTGATTGTTCAGTTCATATTGTAATAGCTCGTAAATCTATTCCTATGAATAATTATTATTGCTCGTTGTCTTCGAAAACTCACTGCTGACTCTCAGGTCTCTACCTTGCCAGCAGCAGTCTTTGAATGTACTGTATATTATTATTATTTAATTATTTATGCTAATTTGTTTAATTGTAAGGTTATTACAACATGCAATGTTTGAATTACTGTATTTTGTACATTTGAAAAAATAAATTTGAAATTTCAAATTTGAAAATATGGTTAAGACAGTAAAAATATGAAATCGAATAATTTTTTCAAGACAAGTTTGTATTCCTAATACTGTAGTCATCGACTCATCGTTAATATTTAAAACAGATCAAGTTGAATTGAAGCTACTTCATTTCTTAAATTCGTCCCTGGAATTTAGAGACAGAGGCTCACAGTTCATGTTTGGCCACATTCATACAAATATGGCTACTAAAACCCCAAACACGCTGCGGAATCGAGAAAGACGTGAATATAGCAGCGTGAATACCACCATTCCACAGCAAGTGTTTAGTTTATTTTTTTAGGATGAAATCCACATAGGCCTGAGATTTGTGCGTGGGTAATAAGTTGCATGATGACGATTGATGAGTTGGACCTACAGTTCCGAATCACCGGGAAGTGATTTTGCAGCAAAGAACAGTGTCCTTTTTGCTGGCCAATCTAATCGGTCACCCTTACAAAGAGAGCCCAGGTTGATTTTGCGATGGGGATTATCATCAAGTAATGGGATGCTCTACTGCAAACACCCTGATACATCATGATGTATTTTCAAATTGACAAAAGTAAATTTGTACGTATTTCAAAATTGTATTATTGACCGAACAAAGAGAGGTCTCTGTTTCGAGTCGACCGTTTTGCATTTATCTGTCTGCTTGTAATGCATTTACAGCTAAACACAAGGACCAAATTCAATGAAATTTTGCATGGATCTTCCTTTAAGGAATGCCCAGCGATGTATGAGTAAGGATTTTCAAAATTTGCTTGTATTTAAAGAGTATTTAGAGAGGAAAAAGGAAAGGCACTCATACCTTTTTCTATAGATAGCATATGATTTTTTAAATGAGCTTCTCCATCATATGCAATTGGAATTTATTTCAAGATAGCCATCAGGCCAGATTAATCATCTGGTTGAGCTTTCACAAGAATAACATATTTGTTGGAAACAGATCATTTCAAATAATTCATTTAAGGATAATAACAAGTGATTACTGAAGAAATTATAATTATACGATTCAATTGATATTGTTCTATAAATTCAATCATCAGACATGTGAAATCTGATTTGAGCAATCAGCTGTCTGGAACAAAATAAGTACACGCTGGATGTAAATAGAAACACAGCCTTGGTGATGTGACGACATTTTGGATAACAGACATGAAATACACTACGCAAATTGAGTCAAGGGTTAGATCTGACGCTTGTGTTTAATTTTGCTATGGTGATTATCATTGAGTACATCGAGTATGTTCCTCCGTGGAAGCACTCTTAGAGTGGTTTCACACGGACCACAAAGCGCCGATGAAACGCCGAACGCAGCTTTCTGCGCTCAGTCAGTCACAAATCGCCGATTCCCGGCCGGCTAGAGTTGTGACGTTGAAGCAATGGCATATTATTCGTGCTTTCACATGTAGTGGCAGTTTCCAGCGTTTAAAGCCAGAACGCGCCACAAGCGCGTGCAGTGGCCAAGTACTCGGCAGTTTTGGCGTTTTTGCATCTCAGCTGACACTTTTTTATGTTTTTGCTTCTCAGCTGACATTTTTTTTATTCTCGACTTTGCTAGAATTCAGTCATATTTGTAACACTTCTGAAGTGTTTTTTTTTTTCTATAACCTATAAATAACCTATAATGGGCTCCTTTGATACGGAAAGGTTTATAATTGAAGTGGAGTGTAGGCCTGTGCTTTGGAATTAAGAAACAAATGAATATTCCAACAAACATTTAAAGTTTAAAGCCTGGGAGGAAGTTGCTGCTGCAATGTATCCTCTTTATGATCTAATGGAGACAAAAGCTAAGACAGATATACGTAAGATGAATATTTATTTGTTTTTTAAAAAAAAGCACGGCGGAGCATTATGAAAAATAAAAATTCTTCATCATTCATGTTGAGATGTTATCTCATGAACAGCCAACTGATGAATGAATCAGTCGGAATCAATCAGCTGGAAAGAATCGCAGCAGAACTGCTGAAACCCGCGTTTGTCATGTGAAAGGAATGTGCGATTTCTTGCCACAGCCAACAACGTTTTCCAACGTTTTGTCGGCGTTTTGTGGTCCGTGTGAAACCGCTCTTATTCTTGGGCGTGAGGTCGGTATTTATATAGAAACGTTACTTGTCAAATTTTCTAACAAAACTTTCCCTATTTCAACCCAACACCTTACTGAATAATAATACAGTGTTCTTTTATTGGGGCAATGACTATTTAACATTAAAATTTAAAGTTTACAAGTGATACTATTTTTCTTGGGCGGAAGATCACATTTCCATTTTTTGTGAAAAGCCGCAGTGTCAAAAATCACGACGTTCTTCAAGTTTGAGAATCAGCTGACTCACTAATAAAGAATGTTTGGGGCATGCCTTCTCTCAGTTCTAGTGAATTGGAAAATATGTATTGATCTGTATCAGCTATTCCCTATAGAATAGAATCGATTGTCCTTACAATATTAAAAAATATATATTTTTTAAATAACATGTGTCCTATGTCTTTTGCGATATTCTTAAAATATAAGCAAAAATGTTATAATAATCGGTTGAGTAGTTTCCGCGTAAAAGCGTAACAAACAAAAAACTCATTTTCGCTTTTAATGGTTTCCGGGGGAATTCTGTTATGCTATAGTTGCTTGAACCTAGTCATTCTTGTACAGTCTGTAGTGGTGTAAGAGTCTGTTGTTCTGTGTGTGCTTAAGTTATTGTTATGTGGTAAGTATGGCGTGTGAGAAGTGATAAAATTAATCAACAGTGAAATAAATTAATAATTAGCTAGCAAAGATTAGGCGGGCGGTTAGGTCTTTTGTGAGTTGGTTCAGTCACATCTAGCTTTATTAGGCATCCAGGGAAGGTTTTGTAAGGCGCGCGGAGCACACTCTGCGTTTGGGGCGGTAGTATTTTGGCAATGTTATAAATTCACTTGATCTATGTTGTTTAAAGATAAATTAGCTTGATGTATTTTATGTTTTTATGCATCAAAATAATAAAGGTATGAGGTGGTTCAGTCACATCTAGCCAGGTTAGGTCAGGTTTGGTTATGCGCGCTTTGCGCGCACTGCGTTTGGGGGCGGTAGTATTTTGGAAACGTTATATTCAATTGGTTTACATTGGTTTAAAATTTGGAGCTCTTCACATGTTTGCAAAATATGGATTTTTCAAATAAAAATGAAAATTTTCACGAAAAATGTTTTTTTGAAAATTTCAATTTTCCTGTGAAATAATCGCGACCACCAAAAAATGTCAACGGATTATTACTTCCTGGGGCGTGTAGATGTCACAAAAAATCGCCGCAAAATTCAACAAGTAACGTTTCTATATAATTACCGTGAGGTCTCCTGTTCACAGAACTACTAGTATAGTTAATGTTATTATTAGAAGTTATTGCTAATCGTCTGCAAGCTTCTAGAGATGGCACTACTACTTTTCCAGGAGACATGAAAATACAATGTCGGGAATCATATGATTACCTTTTCAGCTTCAAGTTTCTCCAGTGGCTTGTCCAGACGTTTCGATTTACTTTTTGCACTGCTTATTTGTTGCTTTATATCTTTGTGAGCGGCCTTTTTGCCAAGCACTTTTGTGAGATTGGATACATCGACGCCATTTTTCTTCTTTTGATTTAGGGCACTGGCCAGGTGGAATTCTGACACTTCTAGGGTTGGCTCTTTTCTAGTTGGAGCCTCAACTCTGGAAAAATAATTACAAACAAGTAAATAATAAGTCAATTGAGATAGAGAAATGCAATAATGAAAAACATACAATGAATTTAAGAAATTGAATAACTAGATAGTAGTAACGACCTAAATAATCCCGAAATCAAGACCAAATTTCGACGGCAGAAACGCGTAGATCACAGTACCTATAGGCGTCAGTCGACGCCGAATTTTGGTTCATATAGTTTATCCCATAAGGTAACATGGGTACAGTAATCCACGTTTCTGCCGCCGAAATTCGGTCGCGCTTTTGTGGTACCGTATAGAATGGACCTTAAAAGCTAATAATAGTAATAATAATTTGAATTTATTTCAAGATAATAGAGACACCAACATATAAAAAAAACAAAGACAATGCTTTTGAAAAATAAAAATAGATCAGACTAAAACATGAGATTAGATTATAAATCTTAATTCGTGAAAATTATAGTATTTTTCTTCAATCAACTTGACTATTTGTAATGACCAAATTTTGTAATTTGTCATTATATATCTTGAAACAATAGTTTGTTGGAACAATGTTGAACAATTTACAGCAAATATGAATTTGGCGCCCAACAAACTTTTATTTTGAATCAGAATGAGAATATTATCAGTTAACGAGCTAGTTATTCCAAATACTTCTGCTGTATGGCAATGAATCAATAAACATAATCCTTTTTCCCATGTACAACTCCCTCAAAGAAAAGCTTATAGTTCTCGAAGTGAGAAGCCTACTTGACTTAATCCAAATACAGTACTTCTGAATGGCAATATAGTAATAAACATTTTTTTTTTTTTTGAGGATGAAGCCCACATAGGTTTGAGACCTGTGCGTGGGTAATGAGTTGGATGATGGTGATTGATGAGTTGGACCTACAGTTTTAGGTGGGTTCCGAACCACCGGGAAGTGATTTTACAGCAGAGAACAGTGTCTTTTTTGCTGGCCAATCTAATCGGTCACCGTTACGAACAGGACCTACGAGAACGCAGCTTATCTCTCTGATTGAACAGATACCTGCTACGGCTCGCGGCTATCACTTTTCTTTTTCCATATACAACTCCCTCAAAGTTGAAGCTTATAGTTCCTGAAAAATAAAGCCTACTTACTGGGCTAGTTCCACCAATAGCGTTTTTCATTACATATTATTTTTTTTGGACAATAAACAGTAGATGATATACATGGTGTTCATATATTGCTATGAAACAAATTTAAATACTAAAAAAACAGTCAGTTAAAATTCTCTATTTTGAGATCTAAAATTTAGAGGAATGATAGGAGCTTCATTCCCATTTTTATTTATATCAAATATATAATTATCATTTATGTGGTTTACAATGTATTAATGCGCTAGGAAAAAGAAAAGCCCTGTATTATTTGATTAGATGTGTTTTAAAAATACACAACGGCAGTCAACCAGTTTTGAGACATTATAACAATGCTGTTATTGGATGAATATTGAAGAACAAACCTCTTCCTTGGCGGTTAAGTGCAAGAACTGTAAAAATGCTGACGTAAGCAAACTCACCGTTTCTTCTTATACAACTTGGAAACAGCACCAAGTAGTCGACTATGAACATTTTCAGGGATGTCGTCATCATCATCTTCAACGCCATCTGAATTATAGGCTAGTTCGTCATCCATTTCTGCTGCCCTTTTGAGTTTGTGATCTAAAAAATCAACAAATCTTCCTTTAGCAACTTGTTAATTGGGCTACATAAGTCACCAATTAAAGTATACAACGTATACTTACCTTAAAACGCATTCTTGAATAAAAATATTAGAGTGGTGGAAATATAGTTAATGTTAAACCGATCACCATGCACCCATGACTAGACGGCGAGGTGGAACTACCCGTAAGGGTCTCACCCAGTATCAAAATCCATAGGCTAAGATAAATATTGTTATAATAATAATATATCATTAGGTATTATTATAATATAGTAGAAATAATAGTGGTACTGAATGGGAATTATTTTCAAATAGGCTGACGGTCCTACGATGTGTAAAAGATATGTATTAAAGACGGTTAGAAAGCAAAAAGAGTTATACAAAATTCTTTATGCTTTCTAACAGTTTCATTGCACATTTAGATTGATCTATTGGATTGGAATTCACCTAAAATTAAGGTTGCTTGCATGAAGAAGCATTACTTGATGGCAATCACCATCACAAAATCACTTTGGAATAGTAATATTCACGCTTTCCAATCTTTCATTTACCATTCCATAGCATTTGTTTAATTTTATGATGCTGATTATCACAGAGTATTGATGCTCCACGCTATGCTCAAACTGTCTATATGCAATGTACATTATTATGCCATTAAAATTGAGTTCTTTGTCTGCTTGAGGTTGCATAGATGAGTCTACTGCGATTCAGGTTATTGAATATCATAAAAATAATATCTTACAATACGGAAAATTAAGATTTCATAGTACGGTAAATATACCGATTAACGGTCCCTACACTTCTAAACTATATTCACGGGCATGCCTCAAGTTTTCAACAACTGAGAAATTACGGATTTTATAGGTTAAAATTTGTGAGGGCCGATATTTGGTAGGACGACGATGATTGGTAATAATAATAATAATATCGTGTGACCTGGCTGGTTCAGGTCTGGTGTCAGAGTTATCAGGTCGCACCTGAATAAGTTCAGGGCTTCTGACGTGACTTAACGACTGTTTTTAGGCAGCCGGGACCGACAGCTTAACGTGTCCTTCGATGATTGGTATTCTAATCTTGATGAACTAATGACTACAAAAATAGATACTTATTGATTGGAGGCCGCACATTCTATACGCTCGACTTGTGTTATTCTCAGGTGAATCTTGAATACGTTTGTCTACAGCCAACATTATTTCCTACAAAACTGGTGAGCGAAACAAGCTGAACCTAACCTCGCTAGATTTGTTGGTCTGAATGGCTCATCAATGTTGCCTTCACTTTATCACTTTAATAAAAAAATACCAAATGAACGAAGCTATCAAAAAGAAAAAGATCATTTAAATAGTAAGTTACGATGAAACTTGAAGATTTGTTTCCAAGTTAGACGATTTCAACCTAGTCTATATCCAAACAATAATGCAACATTGGGTTTTTAGACAATAGATGAATGTAAACATCTAGGTATAATGACAATTTCACGGAAATTATTAAAAATACATACCACATTACGCTAAAAAACCAAAATTAAGTAGGTTTACTGAGAATCATACTTCATGTTACAGTTCAAAGCTCAATACTTACTCATTTTTTTAAGCTGAAAGCAACTGAAAATTAACTCATTGATCCTAATTACCGTGGAATATTATAGATTTACAAACATTTGCAATGAATCTACCGAAGCAACGTGCATTGAAATCGCACCACAATTCAAAATAGCATAACCTCAATAAACACGCACACACTGCCATGCCAAACAAGATCATATGTTAATGCCAACTAGATCATAGAGCCTAGGACTATGGCGGATGGCGTATATATAAAATATAGAGAATATTTTTTAATAAAATCCAAAAATAGAAAATTGATATAATAAGAAACTGCAACAAGAAACGTTTTCTGTTTGTACAGAAATATTATCAAGAATAAAAGAGTGTTTTACTTACATAAACCTCTAGCATGTTGGTAAAACTGACTGGTGGGTATTTCAAATTAGCAATTCATTGATTCGTTGGTACGTTTTCTGCAGCACAAAAATAAATAATATTCTGAAAATAGGAGCGAAAGTGAAGACCAATCATTGAATAGAATGAAATTAAATAAACAGGATGATACTCTCACTTCTATTTGAAGAATAGAATAGGCTTATTATTTATTTTTGTGTTATAGAAAAAGAAACTCTTTTCTGTAGAATACAGTGCACTTAAAAATATAACATCCATTAATAAATAAATTTCTTTTTATATTAATTTGAAAAGTATTTCTACTAATATTGACTAATTCATATAATTGGAAAAATGCTTTTTATCCTGTTTCAAAGTTCAGAATTTTCAGTTCATGCTTCACAGAAATGGGAAAAATCATGGGCGTTGACAGAGAGAGAAAGTTGTTTCTCCTTTCATGAATTACTAATACATTTTTTTTTTCAATAAATAATATATTGTAATCATGTGTCATGAAAATGACAATATGACTCAAGACTCGATTTAGCATACAAAAATAGGAGTGCATATTTGATGTGTCTCATCAACTCAATCTCATTTGTATGGTTTTCCGTGTACAAATAAAATGATTTATTGTTATTATTTTAGGAGTGCATATTTTTGGAGTCTTTATGTGAATCCGAGAATTATTTTGTGAAGTGTCTTATATGAAGACAGTAGACAGATATATAACTTAGGTTGAAAAGTCATCGTTTCTAGATATTAATAGAAAAATACCATCATCATCACTAATACAAAAACCATTGCTTATCATGAACAGATAAGCTCTACAGAGACTGAATTGATTTTCTCTTTTAGATATCTTCAAAATATACAATAACTGATCACTATTATCACTACTGAAATAATAATTATTATGTTCCAGGGTTTCGAGAAAATGACCGAGGAAAGTTATAAAATATATTAAATTAAACTTAACACTCAGTCAATTCACCAAATTAGTAATGCATATTCACTCTTTTGAAAGAGCAAAATAGAGCACCTGAAGGGAGGGGAACTGATTGAGCTTTTAAAGTTGCAGAAATCATTGAGAAAAACTACTAATTTGAGAAAATAGATTGTATCTTATAATATTAAGGGATGTGATGACCGCGATCCGGGGCAAATTTATTCAGTTCAGTCAGATAAGTCACGAGCACCTGGGTTCTCTCTGTAAGGGTAACCAATGGGTTTGATCAGCTAAAAATACACAACTGTTCTCTGCTGTAAAATCACTTCCCGGTTGTTCGGAACCCATCTAAATCTGTAGGTCCGATTCATCAATCATCAACATTTAACTCATTCAACACCAACGTGCATATATGAGACCTATGTGGGCTTCATCCTACAAAAAACCTGAGATTTTTTGTGATCTAATGATAAAGTACATATATTTTATGTGTAAATCCCAGTCAGCACAAAACATCGGATGTATGTAAATTTTGGATTAATTAAAGGTGAAGTAGATTTATGAACATATAATATACTAACTTTTCAAGTGAATTCAACGACTTGCAGTCAAATTTTTATTAAAAATAAGTAGTATTTTACTTACTCTGTAGGCCGAACGTTTTCGAGTTGTTAAAACCCATCTAAGTAAAACACTACCTATTTTTAATAAAAATTTGACTGCAAGTCGTTGAATTCACTTGAAAAGTTAATATTAACGACGTAGCTCGCATGGAACAAGAAATCCAGGAATATAATATACATAAATTTGAAGTATAATACATCAAGTATTGTTAGGTAAATTCAGAAACATATAATATATGTGAATTCAATGTATAATGTATCAAGTATTGGCAGGTAAATTCAGAAACATATAATACTGTATATGTACATTTGAAGTATCATATAAAAAGTATTTGTATGTGAATTTATAGAAATATAATGTAGGCCTATGTAAATCTGAAGTATCATACATCAAGTATTCGTATTTGTTTCCACAAAAATATAATATACATGAATCTAAAATATAATACATTACCAGTAAGTAAATTAAAAAACATACAGTAATTCTTATTAAGTGGCAAAATATTTTTGATTTATCTGTTATTTATTATATTTTATCTGTATGATGTTGAAGATCCATCTTGTTTCCACTAATATGTATTATAAACTTAAAAAACACTTTTGAATGGAAATTGACTCACGTTATGGCGTGACGGCCGTTTCGCTCTGTTGTCTGGAGCATCATCAGACGACCCACAGTACACTGAGCCTGAGTACACTCAGTGTACTGTGGGTCGTCTGATGATGCTCTAGACAACAGAGCGAAACGGCCGTCACGCCATAACGTGAGTCAATTTCCATTCAAAAGTGTTTTTTAAGTTTATAATATATTTTATCTGTAATTTGACGATTGTGATGTATTTTTTAATGAGGTTCAACGTTTGCTATGATTGTACTTCACAATGTTTTATGAGTTTCGAATTCCTCAAAGAGCTATCAATTATACTGAAGACTTCTGTAATGGTGGATATTGACAATAGTATTGAACAGCTGATGGAAATCGATGAAAGCTAAGCGTCCAGGTCGGCAATTGGGAGGTCCGTGGTTCGATTCGGGACTAAATATCTTTGTGCAGCAGCGTTCATCGATTTCCATCAGCTATTCAATGCTGTTGTCAATGTCCGCCATTGAGGAAGTCTTCAGTATAACTAATAGCACTTTGAGAAACTTGAAATTAATAAATTATGTTCTGTATATTTGGCAGTTTACAAAATTGTCGGCTCCTTCAAATCGAAATTGTGTTACAATTTTCCTTAAAATAAACTGGAATTGAATTGATAACTTGTAACATCTTCCAAAATTATGATGTTGAAGATCCATCTTGTTTCCACTATTAGGCCTATATAATAAAAACTTAAAAAAACACTTTCAAGTGTAAATTATAACTCACGTTATGGCGTGACGGCCATTTCACTCTGTTGTTAAGAGCATCGTCAGACGACCCACAGTACACAGTACAGAGTGCACTGTGGGTCGTCTGACGGCCGTACAGAGTGCACTGTGGGTCGTCTGACGGCCGTACAGAGTGCACTGTGGGTCGTCTGACGGCCATACAGAGTGCACTGTGGGTCGTCTGATGGCCGTACAGAGTGCACTGTGGGTCGTCTGACGATGCTCTTGACAACAGAGTGAAACGGCTATCACGCCATAACGTGAGTTATAATTTCCACTTTTAAAAGTGTTTGTTAAGTTTTTATTATCTTCCAAAATAATCACATTTTCGTTATTTAAAAGTTGTTTCAAGGAAATGAGAGACAATTTTATTTTATTCATTCTTTTGAGTATGCTAGCGAATACGGAACAGGCGTTCTCATCGGAGCTTCCTATCATTATTTTATTGATACCGAGTATAATGAAATCGAAAAGCAGCTGCCTGAGCCCCGAAATTATAACATCTAGTTGGTTCTCATTGACAGATGGCTGCTCTTTAGACTTTGCTGACTATTGTGGTAAAGTCACGATATGCTACCATAGTCAAAAGACGGAATATCAACGTATAGTTCTGTTGCAGCTTAGAGTCCACAGATTATATTGTAGCCAAGGGTGAAGCGATTTGCTCTTTTGTTTAGATGGCGCGATACCTCTCATTAGAGCGTCAGATGGTGGTTTTAGGCTGGCCTGTTATATATTACACTGAGACCATTGATGAAAGCGACAGCGGTCCTGCTTCGATCATTGAATACTTTGTGGTGTGATCGCTACAATAGTAGCATACAATCAAACTCTGAACTCCGTTCCCAGCGAATGAAAGGGAAAATACTCACACCGTGTATTAGTGAATATATGAATCAAGTAATACAATTAAAAATAATATATAATAAAAGTCTAAAGTAACTTACAGTTAAAGACTAGATCTACAACTTCTAAATAATTGCAATTTTCAATTGAAATTACTCAAAAATACTGACCAGGACTCACTTTTGACATTTTAGGTATAACACCGTGTATTAGTGAACATAAGAATCAAGTAATAAAATAAATAAAATATAAATCGATATTTTATTTCCATAAATCTAGAACTACATACAGTTATAATTAATAATTGAAATTTTTAATGTTTTTACTCTACTTATGAAAAAATTCTGCAAGAGTTTCCTGAGGTTTTTTGTTACAAAAAAAAACATTAGAATAGCTACCAACTCAAATGTGAGGGCTAATTGCAAGCCAATATTTGTTCACACTAGAGTAATAACTGACATTTGTTTTTACATAAACAGTGACCGATTAGATTGGCCAGCAACAAAGACACTGTTCTCTGCTGTAGTCACTTTCCGGTGGTTCGGAACCCAGCTAAAACTGTAGGTCCAACTCATCAATCACCATCATCCAACTCATTACCCACGCACAGGTCTCACACCTATGTGGGCTTCATCCTCCAACAAAAACAACAAAAAAAAACATAATACTAAGCTTCTATATGTCAAATAGATACCGTACATCCATGCTCATTATCAGAAGCAATAGAAATACAGTATCCATGTACCACGAGTATCAAAATCCTTAAAAGGTGATTTGAGTGTGAGCATAAGGCTTTTTGCCATTGGAAGTGCGAGATTTACTTTTTTTAAATACAAAAAAAAAAAAAAAAACACTTCTTAATCTACTTATAGCGAATCTGTTCTATAACGATAGCGAATACTATGAGAACTCTGTTATGTAAATGCATTTTTGACAATAATTATTCTATGTACTGTATATTTATGAATAAATGATTCTGAATTTAGATAGTTATAACAAGAATTGTTGACATACATTTGCTAATTTTATCTTTTATGACTAGGTTTTATACATTCATGTTATTGTTCTTGAACCAATAAATTTTATTATTTGTCATTTCTCAAAAATACTATAGGGAATGTAAGCTGATAGACTTTTATACTATTCACACAATAATAGATTTAGATCTTAAGACCTGGACCTACAGGATGAAAAACAAGAAAACAATAGACATCTGAAGTGACCAGGGGTCACTTTTTGACATTTTTGGAACGAAATAAAAATCTAAAAGTATATCTTTCTTAAACTTTAACACCTCCCAATTATTAATGCACAATGGGAAATTAGGATTTGAGCATTTGAGCCTCATAAAGCATAGAAAAAACTTAATGCAATCAGGTTTCAGTAGTTTCCTCACAAAAAATATAGGACTTTCTCTACACTTCTAATTTAGAGAAAAGATTCTGGAAGGTGCCGAAATCAATTAGTGTTGTACTAGATCTCTAAAGCTTGGAAATTCGAGATTTGACAACTCAATAATGACCAAATCATCATCATGGAACCTCTTTTAACTAGATTTTTAATCATTTATTTTATTAACTGTAAAATGCTTCTTTTCAGCTTTAGTTAAAGTACGGAGGGTTAATTCTCTTAAATTAAGTCGAAATTAATTGTAATTTTACTTCATGTTGCATAGAAATTCACAAATCACAATTTACAAATAAAAACTTCTATAAGATTTTAAAATAACACCAAATCAAAGTACTAATGAAACTAGTTATTGAAATTGTTATCAAACAATGAGCGAGCTTCCTGGACCAGGAAAGATGTGCCGACTAATAATACGTATGGGCTTACTCTAGTTTTAGGGCAATCACAGCTCAAGTGATGAACCATGTCTTTGTGGGAATGTGTCCGACTACAGAGAGCCAAAGTTCTCTTATTTTATTTCGGCAGCTCGTAATTAACTTTAGGTGCGAAACCATACAGCAAATTGGCAACAGAGTCCAGCGCAGTAGCAAATACCTTTTGTTGTTGTCCACAGGGTGTGAACCCCTGAGGTTTCACGTTGCGTAACGCTTAACGATGGTCAGTCGGGCTGAATAGACAATCTTCTGATCTTGACCGAGCAACATATTTCCAACCACAAAGAAGAATGAGTCTGTAAATATTTTCTTTTCAACACTGTGAAACTAATAAATTCCTTTATGGCGCTTCAGATGTCTATTGTTTTCTTGTTTTTCATCCTGTAGGTCCAGGTCTTAAGATCTAAATCTATTATAGTGTGAATAGTATGAAAGTCTATCAGCTTATATTCCCTGTAGTGTTACTTTCTGATGACCAGTCTTGGCAATCGATATTTATGCTTACATAACTTCTAAATAGTGATCTACCAAATTTTCAACAAATAAGCAATAAATTAGGCTGCTTGTACATATGCTGCATATTTTTTGTGGGCGGAAATAAATCGTACATGAGCCTTTATCCAACACAAGGGCGGACCCAGGGGGGGATCATGGGGGTCATGATCCTCCCCTAAAATCGGAAATTTATCGTTTATTAGTTGAAAACTTGGAAGACGTTGGATCAGCAGCGATCCCAGCTCGGGAGATTGGGGAGGGGGGCACAAATGGGTTTTGTTGATCTATTTTTGTGAAATTGCTCCTCTTCCTACCCCTCCTCTACTGGAAGAGGAGCAATTTCTTACAAAAAAATATCAACAAAACCTATTTGTGACCCCCCAAACTCCCGAGCTGGGATCGCTCCTGATCCAACGTCTTCCAAGTTTTCAACTAATTCACAACCCGTAAGGGTCTCCCCACCATTAAAAGCCATACGCTTATTAATATTAACTAACTCACAATAAATCGGACTGTTTGCACACAAACTGCATAATTTTTGGTAAAGAATAGATTGCATAAACACAAATAATAAAAATAATCAACATTAATATTGATTATTTGTGATCATACAGTTTCTTTATTTCTCAATTTAGAAAAGATCATAAAACACTCTTCAGTTCCTATACGATTTTATGTTCCTTTGAAATTTTGATTCAAATCACTAGAACAATGGGCTATCATAATCAGAAGTTATCTCGAAAGGCGGATTTTGAAGTATCCTTGGCTCAAGTATCTAAACAATATCAATAAATGAATCATTCACTGTTAGAGTTCTCATAAGAAATAAATATTATAGATCGAAAAACGTTTTCCTTAATTTTCAATTAACCTAGCAGTTTAGTATTTTGGCTAGCTATTCCCTTCCAAATAATTACAATGGTCAAGTAAAAATCTAATCAATAACGATAGTCATAATTCTATGAAAGTGACTTGCATGACCTATAAGTCTATAACTGTATATCATTGGTCTAAAGCTCAACCAATCACATTGTATCTCCGCCCATCATTACGTACTTTAGTTCCTCATTGGTCCGAACCTCTCAGCCAATAGCATTAATATTGTGTGCAAATGCTAGTAACATTCAATAACATTGCATTATTTGTGAATGTTGTTTTAACAAATAAGCTAAAATTAGTTGATTATTTGGAAATTTATAGATTCAAGAGGTAATGTTAAGAAATTGATAATGGTTCAACTGTGCTAACATATATTATGGTATAGTGACTATATAAAGTCACTGTAACTTATGGTAGTAGGTGTGGTTTAGTGGTTAGCGTAACTGACCTGTATCCCTTTGGTCCTGGGTTTGATTCTTCACTCATTTCATCACATTGCTCATACAAAAGTCTAAGATTTGACTATTTCGGGAATATAACAGCAGTAGGCGAAAAATAAATAGATGCTAAGTCGATTCGAGCCAGCACTCTTCTTTGAAGATCAGTTGTTTTAATTACAATTACAGTTAATCAATTCACATTATTTACATTCGATGAATCATGAATCTACTTTATAAAATTCGTAATTTTGTACCGTATTTTAGGAAAATTTTTGGAACCCTTAGCTGAGCAACTTTTACTCTTTCATACTGAAGTTATGTGTCGAACTTCAACTTTTTTAACCACGTGATTCCCGCAGTGGCGGATTAATGAATTTTTATGGGAGGGGGCGACATACCCCAAAAATACCCGTTGATCGAGGGGGGGGTTATGGAATTAAACTTTTTGGAAATAGCCTTTAACCGCATTTTACACCATTCTAGCACTTAAAATGTAGTAGAAATATAATTTTTTCGTGTTTAAGAACAATCAAATTTCCCCTAGCTAGAGTAGTTTATTTCTGTATATTCATGTGGAATTAGGAATACAAATTCTTTATACAATACAATAATTATGTCTTGAACAAAAATTGCTTTGCTAGCTTAATTTTTATCAAAATTTACAGAGAAATGAACAGAGTCTAAGCAATCTATTCGTGATCGTGATGATTTTTAGACCTATATATATATATAAATTAATCTCAACATTCTTTCATGTTTCATAATACCAGTACTACAATAAATACGTATTAGGTCAAAAACAAACAGAGATGTATATGCCCCTACCTATTCTATAAAAGATTAATCTTATTCAAACTAATTTCACTTGATATAAGATTTCCTTCATTCTCTGTCATTTGTTAATTCGTCATTGAATTAAAATTATGTCAACAGTTAAAGATAAAGTAAAGGTAATATAGAAAATAAGACGAAATAAGTATTACAACATTAATTCCCGGCTGGCGGAGGTGGAGTGGTAAGACAAGTTGGAGGTATTCCGTCTGTGGCGGGACAATTAAAATTTGAACCGTGTGCATGTCACAAGTGTTACCCTTTTTAATTTTAAAAAATGTGCAAGCCCTCGGGGGGGGGGGCGGTCGCCCCCTCCGCCCCCCCCCTTTAATCCGCCCTTGGATTCCCGAGGAACGGGGATGAATGAGTCAGTCAGTGGCATTTAGTTTCTATAACTTATAATACATACGTTTTTTGGGGGGATAGAGCGAACATAGTCTTGAGACCTATGCGTGGGTAATATTTCTATTTTGTGGATAGATGAAAATAAACTGAAAATGATAAATAGTTATTGTTGTGGATATCCATTTTTCGTGAACTGCAGTAGAACTATTCATAATTATGTATTATCTTGCTGTGCAGAACTGTGCTGTGATAAATAGTGCTGTCTACTTCAATAATTGAAATTGGAATTATCGAAATTCACTTTATTTTTTCAAAAAACATGAAATTGAAATAATATTTACATAACTTTATAACACTTTTATAACACCATATATTGCCAGTATTATACGGAGGCCACTATTTAACAAGCTAAACCTAACCTCGATAGTTCGTGACCTCCCGTTAATTGTTTGGAATGTTCTGAGATTGCTTGTGTTAGAGCATCACATTATTGAATTCGATATCCAGGATTTCACGATCTAGCAAGCTTTCAAGATAGTAGCCTCCGTATAATACGTAAGTACCCACTTTTATAAGTTATAACACTGAATAATGCTTCCCACACGGGCACAGACTGTGAACCAACGAGTCCTTTCAATAAATTTGTATCATGTTCAAATCACACAGCATCCCAATGTCTCAGAATTTAAAATTTTCGTAATTTCGAGGCTCTACATTTGTGTCTTTATTATGTTATAGGATTGGACCAGCTTGTGCTTCCTGATCATCAGAGCCTTGTTCGCGCTATCAATGATGACATGATCGAAAGAGTATTGCCGATCTGGTGGTGTTGGGGGGGGGGGGGGTTTATGGGGTCTTAGAAGTTATGAGTGTTGGCAACTGTACACAAGGGCACAAGGTACAGGCACAGAGGCACCTGCCTCCTAGACTACGCGCGTGCCAGATGCTGTCTCTCCTCATTTTGTCTTTACTTCACCCCCTCACCACCCCATCACTCATCACCATCACTTACCGTCTCCATTAATTACTACTACAAACTTGATCATTATTGAGAAGACTCAAAAGTCAGCCTAGCACCCTTAACATTGTCTTCATCATTCAATATAAAATCCACTCCGTGAAAATGATTAATAATTTTCATAGCTGATATTATATCAATTTAGTAAATAATTTAATATTATTATTAGTCCAGTAGGGTAAAAGTCAACTATTGAAAAATTAATAGTAGTCTTTGTATAATACCACAGACAAGCTGGCTTCAGTACATAATTTTTTATTAAAATTTTGCGACATTTCAACTCAAAAAAGTAACCCGCTCAGAAAAGTAAAAGTAAAAGTAAAAAGTAAGTTTTTGGAAAATTATTTTCTCGTGATGAAAACTTTTCCACCTAATTTGGTTTGAGTACATGACTTTCATAAAGCTTCAATTCACGAATTTCAATTTATTATGTAATCAGCAAACATTTTTTTTCACAGCTCAATTTATATTACAGTTAAAGTGCAGTAGGCTCTCACTAATCCGGCACTACATCCTATATCCTAGGTAGACTAGAGCCTGATTAGTAAAAGTGTCGGATGGCTATGAGTATGAGGAATATTGGGAAACAGTACACTGGAACAATATGAAATATTCAAACACCAACATAAAAAAAGACAGAACCAACTTATTCAATGACCAAAAAAATTCAAATCCAGCGCAATTTTCAATTCCATAATGGTAATTATTCTCGTACGTTCATTCTCACCTCAAAAAAACACAACCCCTGGTGACAGGCTGATAAAGCTTCTCTTTAGAAGCTGAATGCATCCCTCCAGTAGAAGTGAGTAAAATCATAATTTAAATAGAAATACGTTGTCAGTTTTGATATCAGATTGTAAAATTTACCTTGATAGAAAATTTTTCTCCACGTTTCTATTGAACCACGAACCACTAATTTGATTGAGAGCCTGAGAGATTCTTTCGTGATGTAGCAGTGGCTTTACTCTATCAAAATCTATGATATATTTCAAAATAAAGAGAAAATGATATCTAATTGCGATGCTGGAGCAGTTGTACTGTAATTAACTTGAAATAATATAGATTCACCATTTTTTGATGGTTCTCCTATGAATAAAATAAAAGAAAACCAAAATGTAAAAACTTGTACTTTCTCATTTTTAATCAATAAACAAAACCAAAATTAATTTGATCTTCCACACCTAATGAATAAATTTGAGATTTTCTGACTTTAGAATATGTTTAGACTCAAAACATGTAGATGACAAGAAATTTATTGCGTCACCGATAAAGAACATATTTATAGCAAGTTATGATCTCGACGTTAGCAGAATTTGAAGGCGTGTAGCTGAGTTTGATCTAATGTCCCCATCCTCTCCTCTCATATTTTTCTCTGCTCCTCCTCTTTCTATTCTTTACCACCAACTCCTTCTTTTTATTTTTTCTCTCATCCAAGATCCTAGTCCACCTACGTATTTTTAAAATAAATTGCTTTAGGGTCAAGCTATGTGCCTAATAACAGAGAATGATGTGATCTGTGAAGCTGTCACTTGAATGGATTTGAACGCGTTTTGGCAGTAGGAAAACTCAAGGACGAACAGCGGAGTTTCAAAGCAAATAATAATGCAGTGTGGAGAGCGCAAGTGCACCTAGCTAGGAAGCCGGAGGTGGAAAGATCAAATAAATAGGAAGAGCACGCCCATCGAGGGCTATTTCTCATTAGGGGGACCCCTGAAGGTGCGGGGTGCAGGGGGGATCGAGGGCGATTGGGGCTGATGGAGTCACGTGACCAGGACACGCGCCCCACCCGTTTCCGGACCAGCCGAAACTTGTCGAAATCTAGTATAACATGCGCCGGTTACTGGCGGCTGGCTACATAGCGGTTCCGACGGTTGCCGCGAGTGGTTCTCTTCTGTTAGTGAGTGTGTTGATTTCACTTTGAGGTTAGATTCATCACCATGGCAACGGATTTGTTTAGCCGGTATCTCCTTGGACGCGCACAATCGCCTCCACCTTTCTGCAAAACGTACATGACAACTACAACCATTCTCCCTCCACGACGTTTGGACACGCTGTCAGATGGTTGTCATACGCCGAGTCCTGAAAGCCGGCGATCTCCCAGTCCCACTGAACTACTACACGTTCACCATGCCTTCACAGATCATCCTCGGAAACAGTATGTGTCTCTACTTCCCCCCGAAGCTGCCCTCCATTACCCGGATGTGTTCGCCCACCAGAAACTAGAACGTCTTGAACCTCCTAATAATTCACCTCTCATCGATGACAACACCCTTCTGGGAAGAACACCTTCCTACGACGAGGAGGAAGAAGATGACTCCAGTATTTTATCCAGCGGCGAAGAGTCGACTTACTCCTCATCGAAGACCCATTCCCGACGCACCTCCCCCGGAAAAACGGCCAGCCCGGGCGTCCTACGCAAACGACGCCTAGCAGCCAATGCACGCGAAAGACGTCGCATGCAGAACTTGAACAAGGCCTTCGACCGACTCCGCCACGTTCTTCCCTCCCTTGGCAACGACCGACAACTGTCCAAGTACGAGACTCTCCAAATGGCACAAACCTACATCAATGCTCTCTACGACCTTCTACAGTGAGTAATTATTGAACTGTTAATAATTATTGTAAATATTAGTGCTCCAGTGATACGTACAGCGTTTGTAGTGAAGTATCCGATTCAAATACCAAATACATATATAATAACGATTTAGATGATAATAACAATACACAGATAACATTTTAACGTAGAGTTTCTACTTATTCAATTTCTGAAATAGCCTACTTTAACAATGATAATAATATATTGATAAACTGTTCAATGAGTTTCCACTCATTCAATTTTTGCAATCGCCTACTTGTTCAGTTTCATTTGGCAAGAATCTAAAACCAATCATGTTCATGTCCTGTTTAACATCCTACAAATAATAATCAGTATTATCTAGTAATAAATTATCACATCAGGATACCTAATAATGATACTTTCATAGATTTCAAACATTTTTTGAAATGGAATTATTCCTTTCTTAAAAATTGCATGAAATAAAACTTTGCGAATTAAATTAGCTAATAATAAAACTTCGATTGAATATGAACAATATTTTTAGTCATAGAATTATATCACACTAGAAAATTACATAGAAACAAACTAGATAATGTAGCCTACAACTGTCTAAAAAATGCAATTTTTTGCGAAAAATGTCACAGTTATTTTAATGTTCATTTTTAATATATATTTTTTTCATTCATACTTGCAACATATTAATATTTTTTGAATAATCATAAAAGCCTCTCATAGTTTGAGTGAAAAATTTTGATTTTATTTTTTCACACTGTGTTTTAAAATGATACTGTGGATTATAGCTGTAAAAAGCGTGTAAATCATTAAATACATCCTGAAAACTTGAAAATTAGTTGGGAAAATCATGAAACATTATTTAAAAAAATATCGATTTGTAAATGCAGATTTTTTGGTTAATTGTATACTGAAGAAAATTTTAATTGATAAGCTCAAATGATTTGAAATATCTAATTGTTGAATCCTTGTTGAATTTGAGACCATACATGATAAATAATTTCGAAATGGAGCTACTTGATATATAATCCCAGTTTTTGAACTTATTATGCAATGAAAACCTGTGTATTTTTTGTTTCTCTCATGTGCTTTTCTCTCCAGTGAAATGTATTATCGCTTCTATTCCATCAAATCGTTATTCACTTGAACTGAATTGGCCTAGGTAATTTTTAATATTATTAGATACTAGTCTGTAGAGTAATTTATCAATCAAAATCAAAGGCATATCAACTATTGTAAAAATTAATTAACTTTAAATTAAGTAGTTTTGCTCACCAGTTTTTGGTAGATAATTTTCTAGGTTTAACCAAATAAAATCTAGAATAAATTATAAAAATAATAAAACTATCAAAATATGAAAGCAATTTGTTTTCAGAGTTTGGTACAATATATTAGTACTCTGAATAAAGTAATTGGAATTACAATTTGATGATGATGTTGAAGATCCATCTTGTTTCCACTAATATGTATTATAAACTTAAAAAACACTTTTGAATGGAAATTGACTCACGTTATGGCGTGACGGCCGTTTCGCTCTGTTGTCTAGAGCATCATCAGACGACCACATCAGACGAGCATCATGTGCTGTGTACTGTGGGTCGTCTGATGATGCTCTAGACAACAGAGCGAAACGGCCGTCACGCTATAACGTGAGTCAATTTCCATTCAAAAGTGTTTTTTAAGTTTATAATACAATTTGATGATTAAATTCATTGATTTTCGAAAATTTGGTTCAATTCTGGGTATAATAGTTCAAGAAAAGGTTTTCAGTTCTGGGAATAATAGTTCAAGAAAAGGTATGCAATTATAGAAATGATAATATGGAAAATAGTAAACAATCAAACTTGCAATATTTGGTAGTTCAACTAAATTATTCAATATTCTTATCAATGTAATCTTTAAAATCTATCTTTTAACTACAATAATTAATTCTCTAAGATTTTTTATATTCATTCAAGCTCAATGACAATCAAAATTTGACAATGCCCACGCTCATCTTAGTTATTGAATATTATGTGGCTATTAATAATAATAAATATTGTCTATTATGTAGAAGTCCCAACTGTGATATTAGTCTTTTACAACTTTGTATTATTATTTTGTATTCAGATTGTTTTGTTCATAATTAATTATTGTGTAAGTCAAGCAATTAGATGAATTGTTAAATAAATAAGTACAATTTTTATACAAAACTTGTTGTAATTTACATCTCCTTGTATTAACGAAAAAGATTGCAATGTTTTGCTTTTGGAATATCTGTTCCTGATTCCCAGGGACTTTAATTCAATTGTAGTACTTACTTTTCTAAGTAGTACTCGAGAATTACACTGTAGTTGAAATAATCTATTTATATATTAACAATGTTTTTTGCACTCTGATACATTTTATTGGTTGAATAACTGTACAATGTTTTCAATGACCTTTTAAAAGGTAGAGAAGTGCATGAAACATTTTATTTATGAATAGAGGATATTTCGCTATTGAGTACAAATTGATTCGAGATAATTAATTCTTCATCATGTAAATTATCACAAATCTATCTGAGAAAATCTGAAACTTTCTATGACGATCTGATTATCTACTGACAAATCTTAGACGTTCAATAACGATCGCCGCATTGTCGTCAATACATCAATATTTTCGTCGGAACACTGCACACGATGCAGGATCACGTCAATCTTTGCGATCCGTATTGATCGTCTAAGATCCCTTATTGAGAGTGGGCTTTACAGAATGAAGTTGATTATTGATTGAAGAAATTTATTGACTTTTTTGGTGAATTTAACGACTTGCTATCAATTTTTAATTAAGAATAAGTAATATTCACTCTCTAGTGAAAATATATCACTCTCAAGGCCGAACGTTTTCGAGTTATGTAATGTATCATAACTCGAAAACGTTCGGCCTAGAGAGTGAGTGAAATATTACTTATTCCTTATTAAAAATTTAAATATTACTAATTCCTTATTAAAAATTGAAATATTATTCCTTATTAAAAATTGACTGCAAGTCGTTAAATTCACCAAAAAAGTTAACAACGCAGTTCGTCATGGAACAAGAAATCCAGAAATTTATTGAATTGATTAAAAATCCTTCTTTTACAATTTGAAATTGATTTTACATCAATCAAAAACAGGCTTGAGTTAATTTAGCTATTTCATTCAATTAATTTCCAAATGTTTAATTGATGGTAATAGTGTGACTATATTGGTTAGCTCATATCCAGGTGCGAGAGTCTAAAGTACTTACTTTAAGAAAGAATTGATTAGAGAGAAAGAAATATTGAGTAAGACTTGAAGTTGATACAACCACGTTTATTATGAAAAAAAGATATTACTAATCAGCAGTCATTCCTCTCTAAATCTCAATCAAACTGAGTTTTATTTCAATGTGCTCTATAAATAAATATAAAGAATTATATGATTTCGTGCTTTTCTAATAAATGTGGCTAAGAGAACATAAAGTCTTATTCATCAAATATATCAACAACGTATTATCATCACCAATACAAAAACCAATAAAAAAGGAGATAACCATTACACTCATGAAATGAGATGTTTCGTCAATTAATAATTGACGAGGCTCTACAAATTCTAAAGGTAAGATTTTCTATTCGTTTTAGCAAAACTCTCGCTATTTTCTTCGCTTATTATATATTTGATCCTATCAGTTCTGCGCATGCGCAGGTCACATCTGAAGAGCGAGCAGGTCAATAGTGATCAAAAATAACAAGCGTAAAGATAGCGTAAGCTTTGCTATAATTCTCTAGTAATTCAACTCCAAAATTAGTAACAAATGTGGTTAGGGGCTTAGAACAACTTTGGCCCGGGTTTGATTCCCGGATGGAGCTGACATTTTTATGTTGACGGTTTCCCTAATTATTCAAACATAATCCTTAATGCATGGATAGTATTCGCAATGAAAGTGTTAAACAATTTTTTACCTCGGGCCACTCCCGTGTTTAGGAGGGCACGTTAAGCTGTCGGTCCCGGCTGCGTAAAAACAGTCGTTAAGTCACGTCAGAGGCCCTGAACTTATTCAGGTGCGACCTGATAACTCTGACACCAGACCTGAGCCAGCCAGGTCACACGATATTATTTTTTTTATTTTATCACTTATCAGCTTATCACTAGTCTTTTTCATCCTTATAACACGAGACATAACTCAAATTAAATTTTCAATCCAATTAATTTACACTGGAAAGCCAATCTATTTCAACCCACTTTAAGTTAGATCGCCATTCTTAGATAGGGCATGGATCTTTAATAAATATGGATTGGATTGACACTCAAAAAACATTTAAAATCGACACTCAAAAAACAAATTTGTTCTGGTGAAGTGCTTTTCACAGTCACTGATTTAAAGTTGATGTTCCAGTACCGGTAGTGATTTTTTCGAAGAGTCAGTGAAGAAACACTTTATACTTCAATTCATTTTATTACATAGTATTTAGCTTACACAACCTCATTAACATTTTATAGTACACCATTAGAGATTAAATATAATTCTACAATAGTATGGTTTCGCTATGAATTTATAAATTTAAATAAAATACATAATACAGTATGGTAATTGGTAAACTACTACTACTACTACTTATTGCATTCAATGAGTTCAAGTTTGAAATATGCAAAACTTATCCTGCTTTTGTAGTCATTTGTTGTCAAATCTATTATTTGTCTTGTAAAAAGGGATATTCAAAAAAAGGAACAGATTTAAAATATTTATTTATTCTAAAGTACGAAGGATGGAAACACGAAACGTTCATGAAAAGTTCAAGAAAATATAACATTTTTAAAGACCTGGTTGAAAGTTTGAATTGTGACCTCTTTGGTGTTGCTGTTTGACGGTATTAAAATTGCAATAACATCACATGAATGACCATTTGGTGTGTGTAATTAGCAAGATAATCAGTTGCAAAATTGGCCTAATGATTACGGAGTTTATATGGCTTCACATGCAGACGGTCTTTCAAGAGCTCGCCATACAGTTTAGTTTGTTGAGGAATGTCAGTTCCATCCTCATGATGTGGATGGAGTTTTGTGTGCTCAAAATACAAAATTATCGTTTCTGTGGTGTTTTATTATAGTCAAACAACTGCACCAATACGGCGGCGGTGATTGTAAATTTAGAAATTTCAATTCGGCTGTTTTAAATTTTCAACCTTTTTTCTTCCCATAAATGTTGATGCCCAGTTGCCTACATGATTTGGGCGTGTGTAATGATGTCAATGGGTGAATGATGAGAAACATTAATGGCTAAATGTGATTCGAATTCAAGATTGCAGAAAACGAAGCCAGGTCTCACCTAATCATAGGCAAGCGCTCCAACCAACTGAGCCATTCGTCCATGTATTTTAGAAGAAACGTACAATAAACCAATTGGAATGATACTGATCATTATATCAATCACTTAATTTATTGTCCTCAAAATAATACAAAATCACAATTAAAAATTCAATAGCAATATTAACACAAAGAAAACAAGAAAAAAGGACTACAGAGGAAAATTAAAATACCTATTTTGTGTATATGAGTACGGATGGTAGGCATGGATGCATCTTAAAATATTTTCATTCCAAAATTCTATTTCAAAATCAATCTTCAAATAAATCTCTATTTGAACCTCTATTTCTATTTTTGAATTGAATTGCACTGAATTTGAATTATCCAAATAGCGTAGTGTATATTTCAAGTTGAGGTTATTTTTTTTAGGATGAAGCCCACATAGGTCTGAGACCTGTGCGTGGGTAATGAGTTGGATGATGGTGATTGATGAGTTATTAAATTAAATGTGTGATTGTTGTTATTATCCTGAGCGTTCTTCTTGCTCTAACTTTATATTTTTTTGTTTTCCTTAGTTTTTTTATACTATATAACTAGTAACTGTTTATGTTGCCAGCACACAAACCTTTGGTTTTGCGGGCAACGCCGTCACGGTTATTTAAGAAGAAGATTTTTTTTCATGTATTTATTAATATTAAGTATATTTTTTCTACTGTTAATTATTATGTATTATGGCAAATAAATTTGATTTAATTTGATTTATAACCAACTGAAATTCAATTCAATTGTTTATTGCCACAACTACAATACAATAAATTAAAGGTTACAAATTAGTATAAAGAACATAAAAAAAACCCAACTAACCAGAAATAAAAGAACTAAAATTTAGTTGTTTTTAAAACTGTTTATTTTTTTATAATATTTGTCTAGAGCTATAATTAAATTATGGTTACCAGCGGACAGGCAAATTCTTATGCTGGAAATACCACATGGTATTAATTTTTTAAAAATATATTTCTATTGAACAAATAATATTGTAGATTTATATTTTATCTTTTAGTATTATTTGATACTATATTTTGGAATATTTATGTAAATTTGTATGGAATAAAAATAAAATGGAAAATAAGATGGATGTATATGGAATAAAATAAAATGAATTGAATTGGATTGTGCAAGAAAACCCCAAAAAAGTTGAGGAAGGACGAGTGATCAGATCAGACAGTAGAGCACACAAGCGCGCATGCGTATTATGCCTAATTAGATGAGCGCTGGTCACGCATCACGCGCGCGCGCGTCCCTCAGACAGACGCCAAGTGGCGTGACCCAGTCCCACTCAACTCACATGGTCCGTACGTCCATCCACACGACAGCTTAATTGAGCCAGCCCCGAAAATCAAGCTGCTCACACACAAAATAGTCCGAATTTCCACCCAAAACCGCCTCCGAAACTGTAATCAATGCGAACCTTGTCTGCACGATGCGCACTAACCAATATTCTTGTCTTACGCCCACATGAGAGTGAACTAACATCGTCAATTAAAAGCTTCGGCGTCTTTCACTTCCACTTTCAAACCGATCTTTGTTCTCTCTTCTTTTTTTTAGAACCGCTTCAAACATTTTGGCGCAACCTGATTTACAGTTGAGGCTCTGCATTACAAAATCCAGGCGAAAAACATTAAAAAAGGTTATTGTGAATATCAATTTTTGTGATCTGCAGTATAACTATTCATAAGTAGAAACTTGTTATGCAGAACTGACCTTTTTGAGTCGCGGCGTTCGCGTTTCGAAATATGTAGTTCTTCCTCGGCGCTTGGTTGCAGACTGACATAGCAAGTTTCTACATATGCATAATTTTAAAAAGGTTTTTGTTGATGAAAGTCATTTTGTCAATTGTAATAATACAGTAATAAAGTGTATATATTTAGAGGTGCAGTAAGTAGAAGCTCAAAATGAAAAAGGGGAAGCTGGTTAGAGGCTCCTTGAATTTAAGATTCTTTAGTAATTAGGTTGAAGCTAAACTGTTCATTGGTCATAGCACCATATTTCACACAAAAAAAGATTGTAATGTCAAGGGAGACGAACTACATCATGGTGCAACCTCGTCTATATGATTTACTATTGAACTTTTGCATATCATGGAATTAATTATCCAGGCAAAAAGTTCATACTGAAAAGGTACAGAATTTGTTAATGAGAGATCGGCTTGCCAAGATTGCAATGATAAAGTACACCATAAAAATGTTTTATGCTGAGAATCTCTTTATTTGGGAGTTCGTTAACCCGTATGATATATATCCCGTATTTATATATATATATATTATATCCCGTATGTAGCTTGACTATGCGTAGAATGGTAGTTAGAGCTGAAAGTTGCCAGGACACAGTCAGTTTTCATTTCAATTGTTAGTTTTATCTGATTTTTGCTTTAAAACTGAAGTTCATTGTCATACTTTCATGACTGTAGTCCCAAGTCACGGGAACAGAAATGCTTTCATTCCATTTGAATCTCTCTAAATTCTTTTTTTGGAGGGGGGGGGGGAGGCCAACTGCGGACCACATACATTATAGCAATCTTATTTATGTTTCTCCTCATCCTCGATTTTACAGTATTTCTTCATTTCGACTTTCGATTCTAGACATTCTTCAGGCAATCAAACTTTTTTAATTCTCTTTTTCTTTCAAACCCCCAAACATCTTCATGATATTACTACACTCTCCCAGACTCCCAACCTACTATGAGCAATTCCGTAATTTCGGCTCCCCTCATAACATATTCAATACTAGTTTCTATTCTCAAAAGATTACATAACATGCACCTTCAACTTGAATACCATCCTGCAGGAGGAAATTCGCTCTTCTTTCATAGAAAATGAATATATTATGTACTTACTTTTCATTCTATTTCTTCAAATCATAAGAAAAATCGAATTTTCATCTTTGTTTCGTTCTACTAAATCATTGTTATTCTTACTGATACCTGCGCTCAGGGAACCGTTTGCATGTATTATAATTTTCCTCTGTAGTACTTTTTTCTTGTTTTCTTTATGTGAATATTGTTATTGAATTTGTAATTGTGGTTTTGTTAAAAGTGAATTTGTATTATTTTGAGGTTAATAAATTGATTGATTGACTTTCCTGATACTAATACTGTGGGATATACGGTAAGAACTGCTATTTCTATAATAAATGATTCTAAAATTGACCCATCCCAAACTTTTATTCGTTACAACATTTCAAGCATTATTTCTATTATTTTAACCACATCGACGAGCAAAAGGAGTAGCACAATTTTACTTTTACACAAAGCTGTTGAAATAATTGAGTTTTATGTTGATAAAATCTAAAAAATGTAAATAATATTATGTGTAATTCCATGCTTTTATTTTGCACGATAAAATATTTGATTTGATTAATTTTAAATGAGTTCCCACTACTTGAATCTGAAAGTATAAGCATTTTCGGCGTGCGGGGTGTGTGGCACATTTAATTGAATCTCGCATATCGTGGTTATTATGGGTAACATTGTAATATTATAATATATCTTGATAAGGTTTTGGAATATTTGTTAGAACGCTTAACTTTACGCTTTTACTTCCGATATAATAATTGTGTTTCATGCTGGAAATTTTTCAAAAATATAAATAACATTTGTATAATGTGCAGAACAGATATGTTTTTTCAGATTTCTTGTAGCATACATGTTATTTTTAATTCAATGTCTTATATGATATTGGCAATTTAGAGATGCACCATCCCTTAGCACAAGCTTTGCTTAAAGAGGGATGTAACAATTATTTCATTTATGATGTTTTATGTAGATATTCATTATTTATGATAAGGAGTGATGTGATTTTTGTTTGAATATATGAATGTTTTATTATGTATTGTTGACAATAAATAAATTGAATTGAATATCTCCATGCTTATATTTCGTAAGATGAAGTATTCGATTTGATTTATTCTAAAGGAATTTCCACTAATTGAATCAAGGATTTGGAGTACAAGTCCAAGCATTTCAACAAAGTTTTCATGTAGAGTTCAACGCACGAATGATGACCGAAGGTGATCACCGCATTATTTGAGATTCGCTATGGAAGTTCAAAAGCCTATTAAACGCAAACTTCACAAGTGTAAGGTCATTTAGCTGCTCTAATGGCAGATAATAAGTTAATCGTAAACGCCAAATACGCCGTTTCACGTGTCAGCTGCTCTGATGCACGGAATTATTTATTCATTTGCCAACTGCCCTTAGTTGCAAGTTAATAATGTAATAATGTTTTGGCAAAGACGGGAACAGCTAAAAGTTGAGCCGCACTATAAATTGCCACTTTATAACTGTAGGTACAGTAAGCACTTGCATACATGGAAGAATTAACGCTGCAGCACTATAACTGCAGTCGTTCACCGTTTTCGAATATCATGCATCCCACTATTCAAACAGTTTTGTTTTATTACGATATGAATGCAATTTCTCATTGCAAATGCATTGTTTTGAGCCGGACTTCACCTTTAACAACTCATGGCGAAAAATTATGGCTTATTCGCATATCATTGTTCATGTACAATCTGGGAACATGAAAAATTGTTACTCGCCAAAGTTAGACACGTAGCCTATAGTGTCTAGCATCTTCAATAATTTACTTGTAGCTATTTAGGGTGACCATCACGTAGCTGTGTAATTAAAGAACCGTTTTCTTATAAATCTCTAAAAACACAATAAGGTGCCATCGTAATAATCATTATTATTATCATCTTATCTCTCTAGATATCTCCTCTAAACCGCCATTTATTTCCTTTTTTATATTTCTGCCATTGAAAAATTTATTTATTTATTGTGACAAATTTACAACGAGTGTGAAGGTGCAACAGACTCAAGTCCAAAACTCCTTCCCAAATTTCCCAAAGCTCCCTTCACAAATTTTAAATATGTTACATTCTGTGATGTTTTCCATGACGAAATACTTAATGAACAATCTAATATTAAAACTGACACTGTATTTCACTTTTAAATAATGTTTTACTCACATATATTGGAGATGCCTGAGGAATGCATTTCACTTCTGAAAAGTCAGTTTTAATATTAGACATCAAGTATATTACTCTATGCAAGCACCCTTATTATTGGGCATGAGGTATATTGTTCACAGAAATACTAGTTTTTTTGTTGTTGTCAAAACCATACGGTTAAAGTTTCTTTACACACTGTTGTCATCAGTTAGATGGCCAAAGATGGCCTTAAAGATGAGTTTCCATAACACAAAATCTTCGGCCTAGAGTGAGTAAAATATCACTTTATTAAAATTGACTGCAAGTCCTTAAATTCACCTAAAAGGTTAAATATTAGATTGTATGTTACATTGTCCAAAACATTGAGGTTAACACAGACTAAAAATTTAAGAATGATGAAAATTTTATACCAATTTCATTCTTTTTCAAAATACATTTATTAATTTTTATCTATATCACATCATTTGTATATTGCATAAGCAAACAAGTACTAAAAGAACTAGCGGCTAGCACACAAGTTACTTATGTTGGTCGCGTCCCAAAAATCACAAGTAATGATTTTGTATCTGTCTTTCTATTGGATGCATTGTCAGGTAACTAACTATAAATATATACATCTACTATCTCGACTCTATTTCATAATAATTATCTAGAAACATCTGCGAATTGAAATACCGTAAAATAGAATAATCTCATTCAAAGCGGGTTGCCTATTTGAAGCCGTGTAATTGTAAGTACTAGTTTGGTCTTAGGAAAGCACGGACTCATTCGGCCATTGGAACACATAACATTGTCTTATTTGAATCACTGATGTATGATTCACTATTATAATGGAGTAAATACGATACTTGTTTTCGAAGGTTTTCGTGGGTTACGGTAAATCTTGAGATTTGGTCAAATGACGTTATCTTATCACCAACGTTTCGTCTTTATTTTGAGGCATTTTTGAGGCGTTTACCAATTACGAACCACACAGATAGAAGGAGACTAGTGAGCCCAACGGGCTGGAGAACTCGCTTGCAAACAATTACGTTTTGGAAGGGAAACTCATTTGGAAAGCTTATCGTAGGGGTAAGGTAGTAACGAAAAACGGTTGCTTTGAAGATACTTATTTAAAAATTCACAAGACATATCACTTTAAGTTCAAGTTCATCTTTGCTCTGATACACAGATTTATTTTCCACAAAAAAGACCTACCATAATCATATACCTATATATCAGGGCAATGGAATATATTTAGAAGATATATTTACCACATAAAAAACAGCTGTTCATAATTATATCCAAATATCAGGGCAATGAAATTAGTATATCAGATAGAGATTCTATAAAAACCTGATCACATTTATATTCACCTACAGCTGATAATAACTCAAAATATATTTTGAAATCTATTGCAAATGCCATCATATGGTAGAATCGTAGAAACAACTATTTTCTATATAAATAGTGATATATATATATATATCAATGAAGGGCCTATTTGATTCGCCTCAAAAAGGATGAATGAGTCGATTAATTTTATTGGTCAACAAACTTGACCTGTCTAAAGATACCAAGAATCTGTATTTCAAATTTGAAGTTGATTGATAAAGGCGTTCGAAAGTTATCGTGGAACATACCCACAAACACACAACGCCTCGAGCCTAAAGTCAAAAGGAAGAACTCGCTTCGCTCGTTCAATAAATTGCCTCTATTTTTGCACTTCACAATATAAAAGTGTTGTAATCGTAGGTGAGGCATACGAGACCCCTCTTCCACTCAAGACACTGCAAAGAATCTTACATGATATGCGGCTCAAAAAATGTTATTGATCAATGAAGTCTCAAAACAAACAGGAAACGTTGCTGGCGTCAGTTTGATGTAATTTGACCGAGCCTCAACATTCACTTCATGATAATTTAGATTTATTTTAATTTTTAGTATGGCGAAAGACGTATCAGCACAACGTTGAAGTACTTTATTATCATCTTATCTCTAAATTAATATCTTATCTGCTATTTTTAAATGCGAGTTTTATAGAAACTTCTATTCAGCGCAATCTATTGTCAAAAAAGTGAAAGAACGGAAATACATTCAGAATCAACGGTCGTTGTACTGCTTTATTTTTATATCCACTATACAATATTACAATAAATTCAAATTCTTTATTGATTTTATATGCACAATACATAAAAAATGTCATTATCTACATATTATGAAATCATACTCACAAGACTTCCCGTCCGTTCGTGAGTATGAGTTACTATTTATTTGAAATTTTGTGATTTTTTCAAAGAATACAGATACAGTAAGTATATAAATTAATGATAAAAACAAAAGTCAGTAGTAATTTATCTAATAGAGATGACTGTAGCCACTACCCCCAAGCGTAAATAAAACAAACAACTTAAGTATACCAGAACACACTTCAAGCAAAGTAGGCTAGAGAAAAGAAGAAAGAAGAAAAGGGAAAAGGCCATGGAAACCCATTCCTCCTAAACCAAGAATCACCAGTTGATATTTGTTTATTAACAATCATTTGAACTAAATTTTATGAACACTGTTTTGTATTCTTATATTATGGTTCGTTGAATATTCATAAGGAGAGATTGAGCAAAACTACGCTAACGATGAAACTGATTCTGTATAGAAAGTTGCTGTATAGAGGAAGCTGAGACTGTGTAGTCAAGTTACAATAATTATCGTTATCATTAGCATAGATTTGCTCAAACTCTCTATAAATACTCTCGTAAACTTTTATATATTTATTTTTGTGTTTATTATGATACCTTTGTTTGTTTGAATTATTTATAAGCGCAACTCATAATTTATCCGCGCACAGATATTTCTTTGCGGATATATTGTTTTTCCAATAAATGTTGAAATGTTGTAATTTATTACAATCGAATCGAGATACTTTAAGATCTTTATTACTTTACCTTTAAATTCATTATTTATTTCTCTCATTTCACGAGCTTTCTATGTTTACTAGTAATATTATTGAATGAACTCACAGCCAGTGCTCAAGTATTTACTTTGCTGACTGTGCCAAAAATGTGTTATACACTTTATATTGTGAATTTTCTTATATTTGTATTTTTGTATTTTGACGAAATAAAAATATTAGGCTATTATTACAAACTTTCTAAACTGTATAAATTGTATTTGTCTTGGAATAAATTAATTGATTGATACGGCAAGCTTCAATTTCTAATCAACTCAATTACCCAGAATCGAAACCTCTCTCCTTTAATATGTAAACCTCATTTCAGCATGAAATATTACCGTTGGAGTGATCAATTTATTGAATACAGTAGTAATTGCGAACCGTATTGTTCGATTTTCGGCCTTCAGCTTCAGTACGGAAGATATGATGTCTGTGTTAACCGTTTGACGGGCAATTAGAGCGCGAGTATTTATGCGCCTGCGCCTGCGCCTTTAGACCCTTGTCAATTGTTGAGGAGTGCGTAATTGCCGAGCTGTCACTTTTTTAGAGCCAGACGTTGATTGCCCTTCTCGGTACCCACATCCCAACTCTCCACCAGAGTAGATGCTGAAAATTACCCAAAGGGATCCGTTTCATCCCCAATACTTATTTCACGAATTCCTGAAACTACTATAGGGGATGAGAGTACCTTGCATTGCGCTAGATCTAAAATTAATCTTCTTTCAAGTTCTTGGATTTCTTATTCCATAACAATCTGCGTTGTTAATATTAACTTTTAATGGTAAATTCAACGACTTGAAGTCAATTTTAATTGAGAATAAATAATATGTTTACTCAATGAATCTTTGAAAATGAATGTCCACGATTCGAAAACGTTTGGCCTTCGTGCGTAAAAATATGATTATTCTCAATTAAAATTGGCTGCAAATCGTTGAATTAACTGGATGACAGAAGAATTGTATAATAAACTTAAAATAAGAGATAATTCAGGCGCGCCAAAAGTAATCCCACAAACAAATTGTATAAAAACGAATACCGCACGTATCGGAATGAACTTAACAAAGAAATCACGCAAACTAAACGAACATATACAATTAAAGAATTTCATGATTCTAGAAATAAATTAAAATGGAAGAAGTGTATTAATGGTATTCTAGAAAGATTATCCGATGAATCGGATAACCGAATATTTAAATTTTCGAATCCTGCTCTGATCTGCACGGCCTTTGCTCATTCTTTCATAAGAAATGTCAGATCTACGTTACATTTATGCCCATTAATTCTTGATGATCCAGCTCAAATAGCACCTAATTATAATTTCTATCTTAGGAAAGCAAATGCTGATGACATTAGGCAATTGATTCGTAACATGGATAAGAATAAATCTCCAGGCTTTGATGGCATAGGAGTATCAGAGCTACAACTTTTGGAAGATAATGTCTGTGCTCCACTATGTCACATGATTAACTTATCTATATCTAAAGGCATATTTCCTGACTCTCTGAAAATTGCTATAGTTAGACCAATCCATAAGTCTGGTGCACGCGATAACCTAGAGAATTTCAGACCAATTGCTAAACTGTCAGTTCCTGAGAAGATTTTTGAAAAATACTTATTAATAAATTTGAACAAATACCTCTTACAAAATAATATTTTATCTAATACACAATATGGTTTTCAAAAAGGAAAATGTACAGAGTCTCTCCTGATAAATTTCACACACAAAATTAACACTATTAAATAATAGATTTCATGTTTTAGCAATATTTGTAGATTACACTAAAGCTTTTGACACCCTAAACCATAAACTTTTATTGAGAGCGTTACAAAATATTGGGACCACTGGTAATGCATTAAGACTATTTGAGAGCTATTTGAGTGATAGATACTTTTTGGTTAAGCTAGGGGACAATTACAGTGAATTACATAAAACTGATAATTTTGGTGTCCCTCAGGGCAGTATTTTGTGTCCTGTACTATACAATATCTATGTAAACTCTATTTCTAATGTAATCAACATGGAGAAGTATTAATGTATGCTAATGATACAGTCTTAATAGTTGGACACAAGGATCTCAGTGTTGCTGAGCAATTATTACAGTCAGATTATAATAGTATTCTTGGATGGCCACATGATAGAAATTTTGTAATAAATAGAAAAAAAATGGATTGATGCATTTCAAATCTCCTCACTTAAAGTGTAATGAAGTCCCGAAGGTATATAGCCATGATTATCATTGTCTTAATGCAAATTCTTTGTAAACTTGTAGATGTCCATCTCTAGCTCTGAAGAATAACACCCGTTACTTAGGACTAATGATTGATAGCAGCCTAAGGTGGCATTCCCATATCGATCATGTATCTAAGAAACTTCAAGCGTTAAACGCAAAAATATTCTATCTCCATAAAAATATTCCAACCGATTGTTTGTACTTGATTTACAACTCTCTAGTAGAATCAATAATCAGATATGGAATTGAATCATGGGGATGTGCAGCCAATTATTTATTAAACAGAGTGGAGCGTATACAACTAAGAACACTGAAATGCATCATGACTAGAATGCCTCCTCTGAATTTAAATGGCTCTCATAGTTTACAAATATTTTATCAAACACTAACACCAAATAATTTTTACATATACTATTCTTTAAAGATAATTTCCAGTATAGATTCCTAGCTCCTCCTGCGCCTTATAATTTAAGATCACCCATGATATATCAGGTTCCGAGATTTAATAATGTCTACGGAAAAAGATCCCTTCTTTATATACTTCCTTCCTTATTCAACAAGCTTCCTATGAACATACGAGATTATTCAAAGATGGATATTATGATGTACATAATCAATAGAAACAATATTACATAATAATTCCAGATCTTTCTAAAAGTTAAATCTTAATTTAATTGATTAATTGAGTTCATTTGAGAATTTTGAATGAATAAGTTTTGATAAATAAGTCGTGTACAAACAACAAACAATAAGTTTTCAGATATAGATTATCTATGAGAATTTTTTTTATACATTCAACTAACATAAAATCAATGTGAATACAACAGGCTATTGCCCAAAACTGCTTTTTACAAAATTTCAAATTAGAATCGAAATTTTAGTTAGGTCTGTTTCACTATAAATTTCACCTTGAAGCACAATAATTCACGAGTCTTTTTCTCTTAAAAAGAATATTCTTTTTGATTTTCTTTTAACAAAACACCATCACAGTCCAACAAACATTAAAGTAATTTTGAAATTTCTGAGCCAAAAACTACACTAGTTACACTAGTTACAGAAATGTTTACATTCACTAATAATAATAGTTATATAATAATAATAATAATAATAATAATAGTTTATTTACATCCACATCAGATAAATATAAAAATATTGTAATATTTACAATATTTTCAAGTTATGTCTGTGATATATTAATCTATTACACATACTTCATACAGTAACATAACTAGGCGTTCAGTCAAAGGGAAATCAAACCTTCTACGTAGAATTTACGAATAGATAGTAGTGCAGGCAAAGCAAAACACGATAGTAATCGAGGGTTAATAAGATCTATGATCTCCTCTCTTCCTTCTTATGAAGTAATCAAATACTCACTTCAGATTCCGTTGAAAACCGATGGTATTTTTCTTCCCCTCACTGTCTGATTTCAAGTAATTCTATCAGTCGTTAGTCAGCTGGCGGTTAAGTCTGGGCGAAAGGTCGTCTTTTTTTGGAAAATTTTCCACTTGTCGGTAGCTTTTGGAACAATCAAAAAATTATTATTAACCAGGAAGAAAGAGAGACATTGTAACGGTAATATAATATCAGAGCGCGCTTGATGAAGGTACAATTATAATTACAGGGTGAGAGGTGTTAACTTGGAATTGCCCGTATGATTGGAAAATTGCCGTTAACTGTGGACAATCGGAGAGATGCGACCTGTAATTGTAGTTGTAAATAATAAGAATTCGGTTGCTCAAGAGAAGCAAAAGGTGTACGGCGACGTTAAGCAAATAATTGCTACGGTTTCACACCGCCGACATAGGTTTACCTGACCCCAAGTGTTTGTGCTGGCTATTACTGAGCCTATAATCAATGGGCCTCAACTAGGAAAAGGGTTTGATGAATGTGTGAACAGGGGCTAATATTATTGTTGCGTGTGCGTGCTGCGGTGCGTGAAAAGGGCGGGACAAGTGCGTAGATGCGTAATTTACACGCTCTCGATCTGCCAGCACTCAGTGTTATCTACACCATAGACAAATAGAAACTTAGAATTTCTTGTCTGCGTACAAACCAACACCCTGTTGTTAGGCCTAATCACTCAACAAGTGGACAACACTGCTTTCTATTATTTGGTTTTCGACAAATGGTGCAACTGTGTTTCATTACATTGCCAAAAATAGAAAATTTAAAAACAAATTTGTGAGTTGAGAGCTAGAGTCATCATTGGAAGACTCAAGCATGGGTAAATAAGAACTAGTTTATAGGAATATAGAATAAAATTAATGGTTAGTCCAGGTGACTAGTTTTAATGAGCATTAAAAAAATTACATTGTCAATTTATTATCATTTATTCCTCATAGAAAAAGTTATAAAATACAATACAAGAAAATAAACATAAACACTGTCATATTTAAAAAAAACTGGAAATGTAGGAATTACTCCCCCAAAAGAGCAAGCTCGAGCTTGGGGAAGGGCCCACCTTACTATGGCGGTCTACAGTGAATAATAAATAAATTTATCCTAATTAACACTGAACTTGAAGTAATAAAATACAAATAATAATTAACTAAAAATGATTTCCCATAAGTAAAGAATACATAACCATTCAAATGACTCAGATCGTGTATCCATTATCTTAGTTCCGGTTTGGCAGTATTATTTGACCTTGCAAACGCATTTCATCATGAATCAGGTCGTATTAACAGTATAATATTATTATATCGTTACAGGTAATTATAGGTGAGCAATTAAATTTGTTTATCTTAAACTAATTTGTTTGGTTAAAAGTGTTTCAAGCGTTCTACAGAAAGTTTTCGGGTTTTTCAAAAGTGTTTCCAAACCGAAATTTGGTTTAATTTCAATTGAAAATACCCTCAAATTCACAATTTTACACCTTTTCAAACACCCCCCACCCGGGCCACAACCCCTCACTAGTGGCTTATGTGTCACCCCCAAACAAACAAAGAAATTTGCTACTGGATCCACTCCTGGTTCATTTCGATAATTTATTATTGAATGGAACACATTTGAATATACAGGAATTCAATTATTCTGTACCACGCCAGAAGAAAATACTTAAAATTTAGCTGAAATTTATTGTATTGTAAGAATCATTTTATGACTATCAATCAGACAGAAAAAGTGGCTCAAAGAGGCTTACACTCGCCAGCTCGTTAATCACGAGATACAGAGAGATACAGAGATACAGAGTATCAGTTTTATACGTTCAGAGTAAACAGTTTTCTTCAAAAATTGGTGGGTCTATACTTAATACTAGCCCACTTATAGAATAGCTCAGTAAAGTACTAAAGTTAGTACATTAGTATATTATAGGGTATAAAGAACATACAGGATATACAATGCATTGTCTTTACTTGACAGCAAAAAATTGTCGGAATCTGTTTTCTGATAGTAAAAACAGAAAACGGTATTGAATACAACTTAGTAATAACTATAACTAACAGCAAGTTGCAGCTTTCTCAACGTGTGCATTAGCATGCGAAACTATCGCGACTGGAACAATTTGCGAACAGTGATTACGCATTTGCAGCAAAGGCCTGCGACTCAAAATTATTATAAAGTAAAACCACCTACTTTAATAATAGACACGAACTGCATAATTTATGTTAAACGGTAGCAGTTTTGTGCGTGCAAGCATTTCAAGTTTCGATACGAGACGGTAAATTTTGCACACGTCTAAATTTACCGCTTTTCAATCGCAGGTTGGGTATAGATAATATTTAGTGTAATATGTATAGATATGTTATAATGCGTAGACTATGAGCTAGCCGTGACATTGCAGGTTGGCAGGCAAAGGAGGGAACAATCAGCGAGCAACAACAATCACGAGCAGCGAGACTTTCATCGCGTTTTAATGGAGGAGGGAGAGTGTAATCCGTTATGCCAATAAAGTGCGGGGATAGTGTTGGTGGCTGCCTTTGCGTGTATGTGTGTGTCTATGTTCAGAGCTATTGTTGTAATTACGCGAACGCATCCATCTATCCATAAACGAAGATGAGCTTGAGAGAGCACTTGAAGCTCATCGTAAACGCCGGCAGACAGATCTCCCATAATGCATCAGCCGACCACCTTCCCCTTGAATTACGCCCCGGTCTTTTAAAGGCCCGTTTAAAACAATAAACCGCGCCACGGCGCTCTCTGTACGATTCCCACAGTAATTAGCCTATTCGACATCAATTCAGAGGTTTTATTCGGGAGAAATTGCAACGACGGAGGTCGTTGGTTGGTATTGTTGGGTGAAAAGTTTTGAATGATCAGTGTAGTTGATGTTGTAGATTATACAAAAAGTACAAATTCGAATAATCTTGGAGGATTTTTAATCTTCGAGAGATTTAGTAAAAACAAAAATAATTAAAAAAACTAATGACTTACATTTATTTATTGAGGAAAATACAATAATTGCAATGATACAACAGACTTAGACACACAGACACATACACACACAGAGAGCGAGAGAGAGATATATATATTCAGATTCAGATAGCTTTGTTTGAGTAAAAGTACAATAATTTAAATGAGTACTGACTATAACCTTACAATGAATGACATCACCTAAATTCATGGAAGATAGATAAGAAATATGTACAAGACGATAAGTTCTCATTGTTACTATTACACTATTGTAAGTTTGATGAGACAAACATTAATAAGAATGTTTGCATAATAAATGAATTATTGTAATAACCAGGTGAAGCAAAGGGCGGAGTTAAGGCGAAATAGCCCTAGGCTATTGTTATTTGTTTTGTTTTATAAATTTGTTTTCAAATATGAATGTGTTGATACACTCAACCTACTATTGAACTCCACTAGAATTAGTTTATACAGAATAAATAATGAATTTTAGTAAGATATTTCACAGAATAGTAATTGGTAAAGTTGTGAAGGTCATTCAATAAAAATCCGAAACCAAAAAGAGAAGAGCTCTTATAAGTATAAGGAAAATAGTATAACTATAAGGAGGCTCTAGTAGCGCAGTTGGTTGGAGCGCTTGTCTGTGATAAGATAAGACTCTGGCTGGCATCGTTTCCTGCACAACCTTGGGTTCGAGTCTCAATCAGCCAATCAGCCATGGATGTTTCTCTTCATTCACCCATCCACCTCATTACCCACGCACAAATTTCCAGACTCATTTAGGCATCATCCGCAATTTAAAAAAAATGAATTAATTTGTGTCTCCTCATTAATTTATTTTTCCCTTATAAATATGTTATTATGTTATTTGAGTATCTGACCTAGAGCAACGCAGGAAAAATCATTGTGATGGGGTGGGGGGGGGGGGGGGGGGTTGCGAATACAAAACCTGCTCCAGAGCGCAAAAATTCTAGGTACGCTACTGCACCAATGTATCAAATTTAAAATATTAATCCATTGTTATATTTACAAAATTCAAAATTCCTTCTCAGTTGTTTATTTGCACGAAATTTTAATCATTATTCTCATGTCCTATGAACACGGAACTCGTTCATATTTCAACCACTCAAGAGTGGGATTAAAACTCGTTTAAAGAAATGAACTGGTTACCAATTTAAGCATTCGACATAAGGCTCATGAAATAATATGACGTGCTCAATTTTACGACTGGAAGACAGCAAGTTGGAGTATTTGAGCCCAGTAGCTCTCAGAAAATAAGCATGTTAGAGAAAGCTCACGTAGTAAACTATATTGCTATTTTTGCAATCAAATGCCAACACTTATTATAGGCTCACTATAATTTTCAACCTATCATTAGCATTAATTTTCTTGTATTAAAAATAAGTAAAGTTATGAAACTCAGTTCATCTCGAGTATAGACCCTACAAAATAATAATACGACACGTTACTCCAAATTTGCACTTTCCACCATCTCGAAGAGGGAAAATTTCAAAACTTTGTAATAACTATATTCAGCACTAGCTGATTACAGACATTTTAATTAACAGAACAATAATATTATGAGCAGTACAAGCACATTTTTGGCAAGAAAATACGACCAAAGTTCCACCCACTTCATTTTTTTTGGAGGATAAAACCCATATAGATCTGAGATCTGTGCATGGGTAATAAGTTGGACGATTGATGAGTTGGACCTACAGTTTTAGGTGGGTTCCGAACCACCGGAAAGTGATTTTAGCAGAGAACAGTGTCTTTTTTGCTGGCCAATCTTATCGGTCACCCTTACAAAGAGCGCCCAGGAGCACTAAGAAATTCAACTTCTTAATTTTTCTACTGGGTACGAAAGGCTTGAGCACATGGAATTTCCCAGGAGAAACGAAAAGTGAAATTTATTTGAATTAAATTGAATATCCTTCTGAATCAATACCAAAAGTGGTTCTTTGCTGATTTTTAAAAATCAACTCTCTCTTTTCAGATAGCAGTGTTTACATAGAATCAAACTACCATTGAGAAACTTAGAATCACTATACTTTAGATACATTTGCTAACTTTTGGAAACTAATAACATAATCTGGAAGATTCTGGTAAATTTTTGAAAGCCCTAGAACTAAACCTGAGTTATAGGTGTGAGAGTGACATCCAAGAAGAAAGAAGAAACATAATAAGAGTGAGAGAGACATTCAAGGAGAAAGAAGAGAGTCAAATTGCAGCCTCTTCGCAGCACGTGCCATATATGAAATGGAAGCAATGTTTACAAAACAAGCAGAAAACAAGCAGCACAGACCATCTAGTTTCATTGTAATATAGTCTCGAGTTATTTAGGAAGATGTTTAATGTTAAAAAATGTTGACATCAATTATTATTTTATTGGAATATGGTATATTGGTAAAGATTATTTCACCCAGAAAAGATCAGAATCATTTCTAGTCCTAACCCTATCGTTGCACATTTTATCTCAAACCTCCTCCTCTTCTTATCTGTTTTTGTGGATTTATCATCACTATTCCTCCAGAGTTTTATCACTTCCTCACTCTTTTGATTGTTTCTTATATTAAATTCACATTTTTTAGAATTTCTGAAAAGAAATACGTTTTTACGATAGTTTTCAAAAGCCCTACTCTTATACATGCTCTCCTTCATATAAACGTCAATTTCTATAATATGGAACTGTTTTTTTATCACTATTTCTCCAGTTTTTTATCACTTCCTTACTCTTTTGATCGTTTCTTCTATTAAATACACATTTTTTTAGAATTTCTGAAAAGAAATAAGTGTTTCCAAAAGCCCTACTCTTACACATGCTCTCCTTCATAAATGAAAGTCAATTTCTATAATATCGAACTATTGTTTTTTATCACTATTCCTCCAGATTTTTATCACTTCCTCACTCTTTTGATCGTTTCTGCTCTGAAATAAATATTTTTTAGAAACTCTGTAAACAAAAAAGAGTTTACAATAGTTTCCATAAGCCTTCCCCTTACACATGCATTCCTTCATATATTGAAAGTTAATTTCTATAAATATCGAACTAACTAACCGGAGTTTTACTAGAAAAGGGGCATATTGAGATTCAGATTCAAATTCAAATGACTTTTATTGTGTAAATTTACAGTGTACATGAATGATACAACCATATTATTAATATTAGCAACTCTCATATCCCCTAGTTCAAGTGATGTACAGTGATTTTCGAAAAGTGAATTTAATGCTTGAATAGAAAAGATTATAAATACAACAAATTCATATTTTAAGGTATTGTACAGCAGAAATTATTGATGTGAGTAGTATGTTTTTGTATGTTCTGGCACAACCTTGACCTTTGACCCCGGAAATGACCTTGAACTTGACCTCTAGGAACCGGATGGACAGAGCTGGCACAGCGTGGGAACCGGAAGTTGTCTTGAAATGGTTACCAATCCTGGCACAGCGTGTGAACCACTTATCTAATGTCCATCCTGTGTGAATCAATTATCTATTGTCCATCCTGTCCAATTAATTAATTTTCTTGAACCGGATGGGGGAGCTGGGACAGCGTGGGAACCTGTATGACAGATCTGACCCCGGAAGTTGTCTTGAAATGGTTACCAATCCTGGGACAGCGTGTGAGCCAAATCTTCTGTCGTTTTGACAGCTTTTGTAGAAATCCCGTAGTCCAGCACGGGTTCACTTGACTTATTTGCATAAATTAAATAAAAATATTTCCATTCACACACATACCATTTACTGTCAATCTTATGTTGTTTCGATAGCTTTTGTAGAAATCCCGTAGTCCAGCACGGGTTCACTTGACTTATTTGCATAAATTAAATAAAAATATTTCCATTCACACACAAACCATTTACTGTCAATCTTATGCTGTTTCGATAGCTTTTGTAGAAATCCCGTAGTCCAGCACGGGTTCACTTAACTTATTTGCATAAATTAAATAAAAATATTTCCATTCACACACAAACCATTTACTGCCAAATCTTCTGTCGTTTTGACAGCTTTTGTAGAAATCCCGTAGTCCAGCACGGGTTCACTTGACTTATTTGCATATATTAAATAAAAATATTTCCATTCACACACATACCATTTACTATCAATCTTATGTTGTTTCGATAGCTTTTGTAGAAAATCCCGTAGTCCAGCACGGGTTCACTTGACTTATTTGCATATATTAAATAAAAAGATTCCATTTCCACACCACGGCAGCTTAACACACAGGCCGTAGGAATCGAGGGCGCGTTTTTTTTTATAGTGGTATCCCCTGTAGGCCTACTCCACTGTATGCTCTGTTTCTTACAGAGTCTCTATTTCTCTATTGTCTTGTTCAATTTTAGCAATATAACAATGCTCATCACATTTAACTCTAGTTGACAGCGTGCAAAATGATTTAGTAGATTCATCACCAGATGTGCATACATTATATGTATGAACTTTTCCATCACACTTCTGTATATGGAAAAGTGAACAATGTTTATTGATACACTCTGTCATGCACCGTTCTAAACCAATACAGGAATACAAAAATTCTTGTGTTCTCTCAAACATACCTGGACTCGAACAAAAAAGCCAATGTCCTCCATCACAACACTCTTCTCGATGATATTTTAACTCATGAACGATAAAGTCATCTTTATCTAGTATAGTACAATCCTGCTCTGCCATTCTTCCCACTACTACTACTACAACAGCGGCGGTACACTCTCACACATACACTGTTGAGAATGTACACAGGGGCTTTAAACAATGACCTGTTCAGTCTCAGAAGTAGATTCAGCACATTCTGCTGATTTTGATGAAAATTGAAACTCCAAGCGTTCATTATACTTCCTGTTCCAAAAGGTGGAAAAAGGTAGTATAAAAATTCGCTAAAACCGCAAGAGATGTACCATGTACAATCCTACGAAAAAATTATTAGCATCAAACAATCTCACAACTAATTATAATTGAATAATTGTAACAGGACGCGGTTTTACTCTGTATCGAGTCAACCGTTTTGCTTTTGTTAAGCCTACATGACGATTTAAATAGCGAAGATCTTTTGTGTAAAAGAGGAGAGCTGCACAGAGGAAGAGGAGAATAAGAAGAAGGAAGAGGGGAAGAATAAGAATCAGAAGAAGAAGAAGGAGGACTAAGAAGGAGGTGAACAAGTAGGAAAATAAGGAAAAGAAGAAGAAGAAAGAAGAGGAGGAGGAGGAGGAGAATAAGAATCAGAAGAAGAAGAAGAAGGACTAAGAAGGAGGCGAAGAAAAGGAAGAAGAAGAAGAAGAAGAAGAAGGAAGAAGAAAAAGATGGAGAAGAAGAAGAAGGAAGAGGAGGAGGAGGGGGGAGAATAAGAATCAGAAGAAGAAGAAGGAGGTGAAGAAAAGGAAGAAGGAGAAGGAAGAAGAAAAAGATGGAGAAGAAGGAAGAGGAAGAGAAGGAAAAGAAGAAAAATAAGAAGAAGAAGAAGAAAGAAGAGGAGGAGGAGGAGGAGAATAAGAAGAAGAAAGAAGAGGAGGAGGAGGAGGAGAATAAGAATCATAAGAAGAAGAAGAAGGACTAAGAAGGAGGCGAAGAAAAGGAAGAAGAAGGAAGAAGAAAAAGATGGAGAAGAAGAAGGAAGAGGAGGAGGCGAACAAGAAGGAAGAGGAGGAGGAGGGGGAGAATAAGAATAAGAATAAGAATCAGAAGACGAAGAAGAAGGAGGTGAAGAAAAGGAAGAAGGAGAAGGAAGAAGAAAAAGAAGAAGAAAAAGAAGAAGAAAAAGATGGAGAAGAAGGAAGAGGAAGAGAAGGAAAAGAAGAAGAAAAAGAAGAAGAAGAAGAAAGAAGAGGAGGAGGAGGAGGAGGAGAATAAGAATCAGAAGAAGAAGAAGAAGGAGGACTAAGAAGGAGGTGAACAAGTAGGAAAATAAGGAAAAGAAGAAGAAGAAAGAAGAGGAGGAGGAGGAGGAGAATAAGAATCAGAAGAAGAAGAAGAAGGAGTAAGAAGGAGGCGAAGAAAAGGAAGAAGAAGAAGAAGAAGAAGAAGAAGAAGATGGAGAAGAAGGAAGAGGAAGAGAAGGAAAAGAAGAAAAATAAGAAGAAGAAGAAAGAAGAGGAGGAGGAGGAGGAGAATAAGAAGAAGGAAGAGGAGGAGGAGGAGAATAAGAAGAAGGAAGAGGGGGAGAATAAGAATCAGAAGAAGAAGAAGGAGGACTAAGAAGGAGGTGAACAAGTAGGAAAATAAGGAAAATAAGAAGAAGAAGAAGAAGAAGAAGAAGAAGAAGGTGAAGAAAAGGAAGAAGGAGAAGGAAGAAGAAAAAGATGGAGAAGAAGGAAGAGGAAGAGAAGGAAAAGAAGAAAAATAAGAAGAAGAAGAAGAAAGAAGAGGAGGAGGAGGAGGAGGAGGAGAATAAGAAGAAGGAAGAGGAGGAGAATAAGAATCAGAAGAAGAAGAAGAAGCCGTAGTCCAGCACGGGTTCACTTGACATATTTGTATAGATTAAATAAAAAGATTCCATTTCCACACCACATCCGGTTCCCACACTGTTCGTTTTTTTTTGAGTCTTGTTCAATTTTAGCAATATAGCAATGCTCAGCACATTTAACTCTAGTTGACAGTTTTTAATAAGTTAATTATTAACATCAGTAGAACGGTATTACCATATAAAGTCTAATTATCTATAATACAGATAATAAATAAAATGAAAATATAGCACGCACAAGTCGAAGTCGAAAAAAATATTCATTTTGTTTGAAAGTCATTGATCTCTAACATGTAATTAGAGCAGTGCGTGTCCAGCGCGGGGAAAAATATATACTAAAATTTTAGTACTAGATGATAAAGATATTGGTAAGTATTATATAATAATGTATAATAATTATATTATAAATGAAAATAATCTCACCTTTGATTCTTCAAGGCGATGCATTAAGTTTAATAAGATAACTTCAGCTACATGAAAATAATGTTTCTTCAATATTACTGTTTTGCATCACTGCATACGTAGAAAGAATTTAAATTTATTATTTTTGCAAGATGATAGTAAATATTTAACAAACTAGACTGTATTATTTCTCACGTCAACATAATATTTTTTATTATTTTTCCTTTGTTGAGTAATTAGTTCTGCTGAAATCTTAAAGTTTTGCAGCAGACGAATGTTTGAGTCTTTTTCCTTAGTTTATAGAGGTCAATTTATTGTTGGTGTTGATAAACGATTTCTCAACTTGTTTTTATATTATTAATAGTAGAACAAAACTCTCTCAGTCGTAGCTGACGAATGAGGCAGACAAAACATTGTAGAAATCCCATAGTCCAGCACGGGTTCACTTGACTTATTTGCATAGATTAAATAAGAAGATTCCATTTCCACACCACGGCAGCTTAACACACAGGCCGTAGGAATCGAGGGCGCGTTTTTTTTATAGTGGTATCCCCTGTAGGCCTACTCCACTGTATGCTCTGTTTCTTACAGAGTCTTTTCTTCAATCTCTATCTTTGGATATTTCTCCTGAGTGTTTTTAAACTTGATCATAAATCGACCTGACTTTGAATTAAAGTCTTGTATCGTGTCATCATTCAAAACCTCTAGATAGCGTTTAGGTAGAAAAACGTTGAATACTTTATCGACACATACAGGATCAGAGAGAGTCATTAGAATCCTATCACCATACCGTGTTGAGCAAATGATCGCTGACAGAATGTTATAGAGATAGTCCTCCTTCATACTCTTGATCGGTTGTGTCTCTCCAACATGAGACCTGTTGTTGAAACTTTTAACGTTGAATGAATGAGACATAGTATCGTTTTCTGTTCGAGTGAAGCTATGCGAATGATGAGCTAATAGAAAGTGTACTAATATTTATAGGTTCCCCACACTGTCCCAGCTCCCTATCAGGTACCCCCTCATCCCCTTCTAGAACACTTCCCACATTGTCCCAGCTCCCTATCAGTGTTCTTGACCACATCCGGTTCCCACGCTGTCCCAGCTCTGTCCATCCGGTTCAAGAAAATTAGAATATTTGTATCCAATTATATTACCTCAGAAACTGATAATAATTATTATAATGAACAACAGTCTTAGATGAAGATTCACCACATCCTGTTTAGGATAGACATAGTACTTTTTCTCACCTTTTATCCCTATCTATTGAAGAGAGGGGGAGATTTTGTATAGAAATAGACAATCAAAGCTTCAGTACCTTTCAGCGAGAGCTACGAGTAAGGTGTTTTCAGCGAGAGCTACGAGTAAGGTGTTTTCAGCGAGAGCTACGAGTAAGGTGTTTTCAGCTTGTTTAATTCAACTCTTCCAGACATTCAGTGTGTTTTACACAAGTAAGTACAAATCTTTATTTTTATTATTTTTTTTTTTTTATTTTTTTTTTTATTTTTTTATTTTTTTTTTTTTTTAAGTTTTTTTTTAATGTTTTTTTTTTTTTTTTTTTTTTTTTTTTTTTCTCTTGGGGACTTTGAAAATTCAAGTTATCATTATTGTCGTTATACCTACCCCATACAATATTTTGCTATTCCATTGTTGTATTAGACATGTAGAACCTATCCAACAACTATAACTGGCAGAGTGAAAAGTTGATTGAGTTTCAATGTTCTTGAATCTCCACTGCTGTTTACAACTGTGATCTGATACTTCCCCAACATCAGCTGCACAAAATCTAAATACTTTAAAAAATGTATGGAAATTTAATGTCTGAATAGCCTAGGCTATTATGAATAAATTAACAATAAAGAATAGGCTATCCTTTATACTATACGTAATTTTATAAGAGAGTGTGACATAATTCACATAGTGAGTGAATACTGAGTGAACAGTGAGTGAACAGTGAGTGAACACTAGATGAATACTGAGTGAACAGTGAGTGAACAGTGAGTGAACAGTGAGTGAACACTAGGTGAATACTGAGTGAACAGTGAGTGAACAGTGAGTGAACACTGAGTGAATACTGAGTGAACAGTGAGTGAACACTAGGTGAATACTGAGTGAACAGTGAGTGAACAGTGAGTGAACACTAGGTGAATACTGAGTGAACAGTGAGTGAACAGTGAGTGAACAGTGAGTGAACACTAGGTGAATACTGAGTGAACAGTGAGTGAACAGTGAGTGAACAGTGAGTGAACACTAGGTGAATACTGAGTGAACAGTGAGTGAACAGTGAGTGAAAAGGGAGTGAATACTGAGTGAACAGTGAGTGAACACTAGGTGAATACTGAGTGAACAGTGAGTGAACAGTGAGTGAACAGTGAGTGAAAAGGGGGTGAATACTGAGTGAACAGTGAGTGAAAAGGGAGTGAATACTGAGTGAACAGTGAGTGAACACTAGGTGAATACTGAGTGAACAGTGAGTGAACAGTGAGTGAACAGTGAGTGAACAGTGAGTGAAAAGGGGGTGAACAGTGAGTGAACACTGAGTGAACAGTGAGTGAAAAGGGAGTGAACACTGGGTGAACAGTGAGTGAACAGTGAGTGAACACTGAGTGAACAGTGAGTGAACACTGAGTGAATACTGAGTGAACAGTGAGTGAACACTAGGTGAATACTGAGTGAACAGTGAGTGAACAGTGAGTGAACAGTGAGTGAAAGAAAGAGAGAGAGCTTCCCCCACCACTTCTACTTCCATCACTGGCCCCCGCCCATGATTTTGTATACAAATAGACAATCAGTACCTCCCAGTGCGAGCTACGAGTAAGGTGTTTTCAGCTTGTTGAAACTATTTCTTATCAAAAGATAATTCCTTTTAGAGGATAATACAACTAATTGAAAATTTTTTCTATATATTTTAGAGAAATCAAGATGAACAAGGCTACACGTTGTCAGCAAACCAGAGGTGAACAGGGCGAGTTTGTTCTACTAGAGGAGGCATTCAACTCCTGCTTGAGAACCCTGTACTACAACAACGCCTGCATGGATGAACCGGCTAAGGACTTTCACTCATTCCTCAGCAGCTTGGAGAAGAAGATTGCAAACGTCATCTCCCAGGAATTCACGACCTATGGAGCTATCAAATTCAACCTTGTCTTGGAGGCTACCTATTGGAAAAGCTTCATCAATGAGGACAACCAGGAGAAGGAGGAATTCCAGAATGTTGCCTTCAAAACACCAAACTACTCCATCTTCAGCATCACCGAACTACCATCCATCATCAAGACAGCCTGCAATAAAATGTTGGAAGAGGAAGCCAAGTTTGAGGGGAACTCCAGCGGATGGAGCCTCCTCATCATTGATGGACTCCTCATCAGGATCAGCAAGCATGTACCACTGCGAGGATCTTCATACATTGAGCTACCCACCAAGTTATCTACAAGAAAAGCTGTCATCAACCCGAAGAATGAGGATCAACAATGCTTCAAGTGGGCCATGCTTGCTAAGCATATTGGAGGAAAAAATCCACAGCGAGTCAACAACCGGTACTACCAGCTGACAGACAAGTATAACTTTTCCGGATTGTCGTTCCCCACCACCATCAACCAGATTGACATTTTCGAAAGGAACAACCCCAGAGTGTCAGTTAACGTCTATGGTATGGATTCTGATAACATCATCTTCCCGCGTCAAGTTGTCAAGGAGGTCAAGGCCGACCATACTGATCTACTCCTTCTCTGTGAGAGCAAGACAACAGAGGGTGCAGAAGGCAGCACAGAGAAGGATGATGATGACTTGCAAGTTAATAGTCACTACTGCTATATAAAAAACTTTGAAAAGCTGCTGCGAGTTCAGCTGACAAAACATACAGAGTGTATCATCATCTGCAGACGCTGCTTCACACACTACACAGTTGCTAATGATGGCGAGCGAAGGATGAATGAGCATGAGGAGTACTGCGCCCAGAACAAAACTGCAAGAATTGAGATGCCCAAGCCCAACAAAGATGGAAGCATACCTACCATGAAATTTGAAAAGCACTTGAACAAGTTTAGGTTACCATTAGTAGCCTATGCAGATTTCGAGTGTTTGTTGGAGCAACCAACTCCTGAGGAAGAGGGTGGAGCCCCAGAGCGATGGATTGGAAAGTCTACCAAGGTTATCCAATACCATCGAGCAATGAGCTATTGCCTCTACTTTGCAAGGGACGAGGAGCAATTCCCTTCCTGGCTCACCATCAGCAACCTAATCCCTCAGGAGCCAATCATGTACCGTGGACCTGATGCTGCAGCACACTTTATGAAGACCTTGACTGAGTGTGCAGTAGACATTGCAGAAGCCATTGACCAGCAGAATAAAGCAATGTTTCCACTCTCAAACCAGCAGCTTGCAGCCTACAATGCAGCCCAGTCCTGTGAAGCCTGCAACAAACCATTTACTGGTGACAAGGTTCGAGACCACTGCCACATGACTGGGTTGTACCGAAACGCTCTGTGTAACAACTGCAACCTCAAGAGACGTCGTCAAACCTACATTCCAGTCTTTCTTCACAATTCCTCAAACTACGATACCCACCTAATCATTCCCCATCTTGGATCTGACACCTGCCAAATAAACGTTATTCCAAACACCTCTGAAAAGTACATCTCATTTACAAAACAAATATCAAAACGACTCCATTTAAGATTCATTGACACATTCCGATTCACACCCGACAGTCTGGACAACCTGGTGACAAATCTTGTCAAGACTGCCAAGGATGCCAGCAATCTCCCCAACGTACTGAGACATACAGCCAAACAGTTTAGAAGCAAACTGGACCTTGTTTCCAGGAAAGGTGTATTCCCATACGAATACTGTAGCTCATGGGAGAGATTGGAGGAGACACAACTACCTCCCAAAGAAGCATTTCATAGTAAGCTAATCAATAGAGGTATCAGCGATGCAGACTACGCACATGCTCAACAAGTTTGGAGGGATTTTGGCTGCAGAAATCTAGGAGAGTACAGTGACTTATACCTCAAGACAGATGTTCTCCTGCTAGCTGATGTCTTTGAAAGTTTTCGTGACATGTGCATCAAAACCTATGATCTAGACTGCGCTCACTACTTTACATCCCCAGGCTTCTCGTTTGATGTTATGCTCAAAAGTACAAAGGTTGAGCTGGAGCTGCTCACAGATTATGACATGTACATGCTCATTGAAAGAGGTATAAGAGGAGGTATCACTACATGCGTTCACCGTCATGCCATTGCCAACAACCAGTATACTGGGGCGCCTGTAGACATGGAGAAGCCAACATCATATCTCATGTATATAGATGCTAACAACTTGTACGGCTGGGCAATGTGCAATCTACTTCCTTGCCGGGGATTCAAATGGATGGACAAAAAGGAGCTGGAAGCAGTGACCAAGAACATTGAAGGTCTAGCAGATGAGCAGAAAATTGGATACATCCTTGAGGTGGATGTGGAGTACCCTGCCGAGCTGCACGATTTACACAATGATTTCCCATTTCTACCAGAGAACCAGAAAACGCAGGAATCCAAGTGTGTTCGACTGATGACGACATTGCAGTCCCACCAAAAGTATGTCTGCCACTACCTCATGCTCAAACAAGCAGTTCAACATGGCTTGAAAATCATCAATGTCCACCGAGGGATCTCATTTGAGCAAGAAGACTTTTTGGCACCCTACATCATGCTAAACACCAGGCTCAGGCAGCAGTCTACAAATAAGTTTGAGAAAAACTTTTTCAAGCTTATGAACAACGCTGTTTTCGGTAAAACCATGGAAAATGTGAGAAAGAGGATGAGCATGGAGCTGGTCAACTGCGAGAAGCGATTGAAGAAACTTGTGGCTCGCCCGTCATACAAGGATCGAATCATTTTTGGAGACGACATTTGTGCTGTGACCCTCCATCAAGAGAAAGTCGTCCTTGACAAGCCCATCTACATAGGGTTATCAGTGCTGGACATTAGTAAGATCCTGATGTACGAATTCCACTACGATGTGATGAAACCCATCTACAATGACCACCTGAAACTGCTATATCAAGACACTGACAGCCTGTTTTATCTTGTTCAAACTGAAGACATATACAACGACATCAGAAATAATGAGAAGCTTCGAGATGCCTTTGATACCTCAGAGTACCCCACCGACCATCCATGCTACTCTGAGACCAACAAGATGGTATTGGGCAAATTCAAGGATGAGTATGCATCAAGAGCTCCACTTGAGTATGTTGGTCTACGATCAAAATTGTATGCATGCAGATGCTACAACGCTGATCCTAGCCAAGTAAAAAGTGGACTAATCAAAAAGGCCAAGGGAGTACGACGACCTGTGTTGGGCCAAGAGCTGTCAAATGATCATCCTGATGCCGACCAATACATTGTATTCCAAGACTATCTGGACTGCCTGTTTGGAAACAAGGACATCTACAGAGAACAAGTGATGTTCAGCACTAGAAAACACCAAATAATGACAACTGTGCAGAGGAAAAAAGCTCTTAGCAATGCTGATGAGAAAAGGTACATAATGGATGATGCTGTCAACACTCTAGCTTTTGGACATTATCAGCTTCAAGACATAGTTACAGCAGCAGCAGCAGCAGCAGCAGCAACAGAATACTCTACAAATTCAACATCATCAGAGATGAATGATCTGGAACAATTCCTTGAAAATGGATCCAATGAAGAAAAAGCGGTAGCACCATTCACACCGGAGGAAGAAGAGATGATGAATGATCTGCAACAATTCCTTGAAAATGGATCGAATGAAGAAAAAGCAGTAGCACCATTCACACAGGAGGAAGAAGAGATGATTCTTGAACTGCAACAATTCCTTGAAAATGGATCAAATGAAGAAAGTCAATTACAGCAGGATAGTGAAGAAGTGATATGCATATCTGATGATGATGATGATGGAGAAGAGGGCCCACCAGCTAAACGTTTACGTCCCAACAATATTGACTAGAGAATGGTGGAGTATCACAATCCAATTGCTTGAAAGATAGAAGCTGGCTACAGAATGCAATGTGGAGGAGGACCTGTGCCAACAAGTCCATTGCGCATACAATCTACGCACATGTCTCCACCCCCTCCTCCTCCTCCTCCTTTACATTGCTGAACTTTCTTGAACCATTGTTGTTGCATCAGACAAGGTTTGCATGTTGCACTGTCAAGACGTCCATACAGCTATACCAACTACAACTGTACCACCAGCTGTCAGCAGTGGAGCCAGCAAAAGCAATATATAATGTGTGATTGTGGAGATTGTCAACTTGTTACCAGCAGCCAGTGGATTGTGGAACCACTATTCAGTTTTGGTTATAAACATCTACCTGAACCATTTGAATCATTGGAAAACTTTGTAGAAGCAGTGTCATCATGCTTTCCTGATACCTCAATAAGTGTTTTCAACAATGATGCAGTTATTTTGAATTTTCCTTTTGGCAAAGGATTTTGTGAAATTGTCACCAATCTCGGGCAGCTATACCATTGGGTGATTGTAGATATCCTAGACTAGAGAACATTATCTATTGTAAAATACAAGATATATATATATATATATTCATGCATTGTCTACAGTAATTATACATAACCTCACTCTCTGTCAGATAACTGATTCAAACAGGATGAAACATGTTCAAGGTCAGCAGTATATAGCTATAATTGTAATGTTTGAGTGCTAGTATATAGAGTCATGTACATATACATTTCGCTTCAGTATGGAGAAGGCGGCAATAGCAAGTGAGCTGCACAGGTCAGCTCGTCGGAATTTTCCAACACGTATGGTCACTGTGAAAGGGCTAGATGACCTTTATCAGGCTGATCTTGTTGAGATGATACCGCATGCACGTCAGAACAAAGGTTACAGGTACATTATTACAATCATCAATTGCCTCAGCAAGTATGCTTATGCTATACCGATAAAGAGCAAGTCAGCTGATGCAGTTGTCAAGGCAATGCATCCTATATTTGAGCGGAATCCAATGAAAAACCTTCAAACAGATGATGGTAAAGAGTGGTTCAATTCAAAGTTTCAACAACTTGTGCAACAGTATGGTGTTAACCATTATTCAACTAGCTCAGAAAGAAAGGCCTCAATAGTGGAACGTTTCAACAGAACACTTAAACATTTGATGTGGATCAAATTCACTGAGCGTGGAACCTATCGCTGGACAGATATTCTGACCTCACTTGTCAAAGAGTATAATGGAAGAATCCATAGGACAATAGGTATGCGACCGATTGATGTTACAAAGGAGCATGAGACATTACTGCTTTCCAGACTTGGTGAGCAACGTCAAGAGTATCAAAAGAGCTTGTTGGACAAATCTGAAAACAGGTTCTATCCAGGTGTTCACCAAAAGATCGATCCAGGTGATAAGGTTCGAATAAGCAAGTATAAAATGACATTTGACAAGGGCTACCTACCCAATTGGACAAATGAACTGTTCACAGTAACACGTGTGTGACCTACAGTGCCTGTAACATACGAGTTGGAAGATTGCAGAGGACAGCCAGTGCAAGGAGGATTCTACGCAGAAGAGATTGTGAAAACCAAAGTACCTAGTGTTTTTGAAATTGCCAAAGTGTTGCGGAGGAAAGGTAATAAACTATTGGTGCGCTGGAAAGGATACGATCACAGTCACGACTCTTGGATTGATAGAGCAGATTTGGTGTAATGAAGCAGGTTGTGCAAAGGAATCACAAGTTTAATATAATTGACTTTGATCAAGTGGTGAGAGGCTATGGTCTAGCAGACCCAGAAATGAATGCAAAGAAACGTCATGGACCTTTGTTCCCCAACCATATGCGATGCATTATATGTGGACCATCAGGCTGTGGAAAAACCAATTTACTTTTCAACATGCTTTTTGATCATAAAGGAATCTCCTTTTCAAACATTTACCTCTTCTCAAAAACTACATTTCAACCAAAATATCAGCTACTGCACACCATTATGGAAGAACTTGGACCCGAACTGAGCTACACCGAGTATGACACCTGTGAAGAGATACCTGCACCACACGAATTGCCTGCCAATTCAATAATAATTTTTGACGATGTGATTTGCGAGCAACAGGAAGCCATTAGACGTTACTTTACCACTGGTCGACACAGTAACGTTGATGCATTTTATCTGGCACAGACTTTTAGCCGTATACCAAAACAGTTGATACGTGACAATTCCAATTTTCTAATCATGTTTAAACAAGATGAACTGAATATGAAACATTTGTACAGAGATCATGTGGGAGCTGATATGACCTTTGAAGAATTCAGAAAAATGTGCAATGACGTATGGTCATCATCCGCGCATGCATTCCTTGTAATTGATCAGTCCTCAGACAAGAATAGAGGGCGCTACAGGAATGGTCTTGATACATTTTTAGTTGAAGCACAACAGTGATTATGCTTAGTCTAACACTAGATGTCAAGTGAGACGGACAAAGAGAGAGAGAGAGAGATGAAGAGTTTTAGTAAGCAGCAGAAGCAAACTGTGGAGGAGATTGCACCAACCATCATGGAGATTGCCAAGCTGAAGCGTAACATCAAGAGGAAGCATAGAGAGCTGACACTGGGCAGGGAATTGACAGAGGAACAGCATGCAAAACATTTCAAGCCGCTTAGTGATCCACTTGCCGATATTGTTGAAACACTCAAATCTTCTCACCCACCAGCTCAACAACAACAACAACAACGACAACAACAGCAACAGTTAGTTCCAATGACTGCACCATTATTGGATACACCCCGTATATTGCCTACACCGCCAACAACACCAGCCAGCAGTAGCAGCACCCCCTATCCAGGAAGGATAAGGCATACACAGCGGTCACTGGCGGATATTAGAGAAGAGCCACCACTCTTTGAAGCATATGGAACAGGTGAAGGTACAAGTCCGGCTGCAAGTACTTTGGGTGTTGCACGACAATTGTGGAAGCAACAAGACAAGACTTTGAGTGATGATGATGATGATGATGAGGAAAACCTTAGTGTTGAGAAATTGCTCGATACTAGCAGTGATGTAGTACAAAATTTTCTGGCCCAATCTGATCTGGCTTCGAAACCAGTGGGAGAGTACATTATGCGATCAGTGCGCAAGGACTTTAACTTTGATGATGCGTTTGGACCAAGAGTGATAAACAACTTGTACTATCTAGGCAGCAAGCTGCTTACCTTTGGACCTAAAGGTAACAAGATTGTGCTGTCTAATCCTGCAGATGGTAAAATTGAAAAGACTTTTAGAGCTACACCAGGCCTTTGTGAGTTGATTTTCATGAAAATGCCTGACAAAGGAAAATTGGAGGGGGACGACTTGAATGCCTATAAATTACTTCTGGACTTTACCAATGTCTACAGAGAAAACTATAGTCCAGATGGCAGAATTGTAAACTATAAAAATATCAAGTACAAGAGGACAATCAGAGATCTGATAAGAGGAGAAGCAGTCAGTGGGAAAGGAGTCAAGGTAACTGGAAGAGGACTGAGTGGGAAAGGAGTCAAGGTAACTGGAAGAGGACTGGTAGCACCCTTCAATATGGTGGCAAGTGATGGCAACAGGATTGAATATGTCTATTGGAATAATCCCAATGAACTTGTGGACAGATTGAGGCTGTTGGATCAGTCTAAAGCAGTTGGCAACACTGGACATGAGAATGAAATCAACTCAATCTTGGAAGAGCTAGAGGAAGGTGGTTACATAGTTGGTAAACCTGTATACTAGTTGCACAAACACTATATAAGGCACAATGTTACAATGATGGGGACAAAACATGAATTCTTTGGGGAATGTCAATGTCCGCCATAGGCGTATGATCAATGTGGCAAATCCGCGCAGCAATCATGATGCTGTGAATCTGATTACATGTAGAGATATGATTTCATTGTGGGTGCCAAAGAGAAGAGATCCCAACACACTGCAAGTAATGACAAGTCTTAAGAATTCAATACTGACAGATATGCAAGATCCAATTCAAGCTACAGATGGTGTGAACAAACAGTATTTGGAGAAAAGGATGGATGAGCATTCAAAGGCTATGGTTGAAAAGTGTCTCACCGTCATGTTGGATGTTACTACGTCAAGTGAAAACTTCAGTTTGAGTAAAGAGCAATTGAGGGATAAAATGTTGGAGCTTATGGGAATCTCCAAACCATCTAAGGGGGGTATAAAACCAGATGACAAGGCAGCTGTTTGACATTAGATGGCTACACGCAAAGGGAAGCGGAGGTATCAAGGAAGAGGAGTCCTTTCAGCAATCACAAATGCAGCGGGTACAATAGTCAACAAAGCAATAGACTTACTGCCCATAGAACTTCATCTTCCTGGTGGCTACCAGTACTGCGGACCAGGTACAAAGCTTGAAAAACGATTGGCAAGAGGTGATCCAGGAATCAACAAACTTGATCAGGCCTGCAAGCAGCACGACATTGCCTATTCGAGGAATAGCGATACAAGGAGCAGAGCAGTAGCAGACAGAGATTTGGCTGAACGAGCTTGGAGTGTGGCAACATCTTCAGATGCTGGATTGGCAGAGAGAGCTGCAGCATTAGCGGTAACCAACATTATGAAGGCCAAGGCAAAGTTTGGAGGAGGAGCTAAACGACAAAGGATTGGTAAGAAGAGGAGAGCTGCACAGAGAAAGAAGAAAACTACAGCAGTTTCCAGGAGGAGGAGGAGGAGTGGTGGAGGTCTCTATCTGAGGCGTCAGAAGACGGGAAACGGGGTGCATCGCCGTCAATGTGGCGGCAGAAGATGATTGTTGCTCTACCCGACCGAGCACTAACAGATGCCGACCTCTACAAGTATGCCTGTCGTCTCAAGCTGAAGAAATTTCGAGGAGTATTCATGCGAGATGCTCTACCTGTCAACGGACCACTGGATCAAGAGTGCGGCATCATCAACCTGGACAAATGTGACGGAGCTGGTACACATTGGGTGTGCTATGTGAAGAAGAAGGAGGATGGCATTGTCCGCTACTTTGATGGCTTTGGCAACCTGAGACCACTGCAGGAGTTTATCGACTACATGCACAGAGGATCGAGTCCAGCAACAAGGATCGAGTACAACTATGATCAGAAGCAAGAGGATCTCTACTCTCATATATGTGGACACTTGTGTTTAAAATTTTTGCTCGATGAAAATAAATAACATTATATATTGTACAACACTTTTCTTTTCCTTTCTCCCCACCCACATAGTATAAAGGTCATAGTCTATACTCTTATCGGGTTATTGTGTAATAGTACACTGAGCAGTCAAGACCATGATGCTCTGCTTTGGAGGTAAAACCTCAATATTGAAAAGTGACTTTTACCCGCCACTTGATACAAGCAATGGTGAATGGGAAATTGGACTCATCAGCTTTACTAGCTGCAACTCTATACCAAATGTTGAGAATGGCTACAACAATGCATTACATTTTCTGGCCCCACTAGTGGGTGGTCAAAAAGCAGAGGCGACTGATGAGACAATCGATGATGCAGAAGAGGAGGAGGAGGAGAAGGAGGATTATGCAATGACTCATGAGGAAGTTACAGGACATTTGTTTGCTCAGCATTTGTATAGTGATACTGACCACCAAATTGTGCCCTGTATCAGGAAAACCAGATCTGCCCCAGTAAAGGTTTGGCAAAAGATTGTATTACCAGAAGGCAGTTTTGAATTTCAAACAATTGCCGACCTGCTGGCAACAAGGATGAAGAAGCGTGGAGTCAAGTTTCAGATGGCTGTGGACCCATCTACCTTGAAGTGTTTAGTATTATGTGATGCCATGTTAGACTTCAGACAACCTGATTCAATAGGAAAGCTGCTGGGATTCGACCGAGTTGTGGAAGCTAACAATGAGACCAGAGGTAGTACTACAGTGCAAATCAGTCGTCCCAATGTGCTGCGTATAAAGTGTAACATTGTGAGTGGATCCTACTCAAATGGTATCAAGGATCATGTGATCTATGAGTTTTACCCAGATGTTGATCCAGGGTATAAAATGGTTGTGACTGCACAAAATGTAATCTATTTACCGGTGGACACCAAGCAGATTGGCAACATTACATTGGAGATTGTTGATGAGAACGGACGTCTGGTGAACAATCGATCTGAAGCGATCAATATTACTCTACATTTGCGACAACAACCCAAGTGATGGTGCTATTATTTGGAAAGTGGAATCAAGGACTGGATGTGGAAGCAGCAACTCCCATGGAGGTAGAACAAGAAGAAGAGTCTATTAATAGGACGCCATTTGTGAAAGATGTCATTCAACCATTGAACTCTGTAGAGTTAACATCGAGCAGCATCAAATATCTGCAGAAGAAAGGCTATCAAGTGAGAAGAGGAGGAGGAAGAGGAAGACAACAACAACTACAACAACAGCACTGAAAAATGGGAGTTTTGGATGTGACAAGTGGTGGCCCTTCAGCAGACAATAGCATCACTGGCTATGAATATCATTCTCATGCACCGTATACTACAGGCTTTGGTGCCAATGATGAGATTCGGATATCAATTCAGCAGCAGGACATCTACACACTGCCATCGGAGAGCTATCTGCACATGGAGTACAGGGTGAGCAATGCCTTAAATGCAACCTTGGGAGGCTCACCTTGTGTTTCCAGATTCTTTGGCCACCTGTTTTCGGAGATACGCTACGAGATCAATGGAGTTGTAGTGGACAGCATACGTAGCCCTGGCATCACCAGCCTGATGAAGAATGCCATGACCTTTGAGCGGGAAGAACAGCTCAAGATGGATGGAGCCGGCTACAGGTATGATGCCAAGGCAGGGTTTGGCACGTTTGATGCTGATGGTACCAACACAAACATCATGAATGTGCCACTTAGATACCTGTTGGGCTTTGCTGAGGACTATAGACAGATCATGCTGAATGTGAAACAGGAGCTGGTGCTGAGACGTAGTGCCAACACTTTGGACTGTTTGAATGCAGCAGGCAAGGTCATAATTGAGAAACTGATGTGGAGGATGCCCTATGTAGAGGTGTCTGATGAATCTAAATTGCGTCTGCTGAGACTGGTGCAAAACAACACGCCCATCTCAATGCCATTCCGACATTGGGAACTGTATGAGTACCCATCTTTGCCGCAGACCACAAAACATACGTGGACTGTCAAATCAACTACTCAGCTGGAGAAGCCAAGATACATTGTGATTGGACTGCAGACTGGAAGAAGAGGAGCAGCTACTGTGAATAGCTCACACTTTGACATGTGCAAAATGAAAGATGTTCGAGTGTTCCTGAACAACAAGTACTATCCGTATGAAAGCATCAATGGTGACGACAACCAAGTGTACAATATGTATGCAGCATTCAATGGAGTCTACAATCATGATGATGCTCGAGCAAGCAACCCACTTTTTGAGAAACATGCTGTGCGGGATGGTAAGATGTTACTGTTTCCCATTGACTGTTCACGTCAAAACGAATCACTCAAGATGGGGAGCATTGACATCAGAGTGGAGTTTGAAGCAAGTGAGAACATTCCAGGGAATACACATGCCTATTGTCTAATGATACACGAGGTGGTCAAGGAGTATCAGCCAATGACTGGTCTTGTTCAATCAGCCTAGAGAGAGAGAGAGCAGAAGAGGATATAAAGGTGGTTGACAAGCAACAGAATAGTCATAGTTGTGAGAAACATCAATCAGATATCATGTCCAGGAGAGTTCTACGCTTTTTGGAGGAGGAGGAGGAGGAGGAGGAGGAGGTGAAGGATGTTGTAGGCTGCTGCTGCCTAGGCTACTACACTCAACATGAAAAATCGTTGATGAAGGATACTTCTACAAGTTCAACTGATGACACCACAACTGATGATGATGATGATGATGATGATGATGATGATGATGATGATGCTAATGGAATTGCGTCGAGCAGAGCTACCAACATTTTTGGACCACTACCACTCTATGTGATGGACTTTCAAGGCTTTGAGGGATTGAACAATGAGTTTATTGTCAAGGAGATGGCAATACTGGAGCGAGATGATGAGCATCATGTGACAACACATCACTACTTTTTCAAGTCACCCTACCCGGACATTGTGCTGAATACAGGCACACTGATTGACAGCAATGCTTTGCATCGATCTAAACATGGACTGAGATGGTCGGGCAATGGAGTCGGCCAAACACACCTCTCATATTCATCCTTGATGCAAATTGTGTGTCACACAGTTGGACGATGGCTGAGGGAAAACAATGATTCAGGATTTCCAATCAAGATCTTCATCCATGGCTATGAGAAGATCAGTCTACTAGCATCATTGCTGCAAATGGAGAATGTGGAGTATGTGGACCTGAGTTCGCCATACCTATTTCACAAGATACCCAATCTGGAGAAGCTGATGAAGACTACTACAATATACTGCCCGGAACATTACCTACTCAACTTTTTGGAGACTGTGAAGATGAAGCTGGCTGGCGTCAATGGACAAGGAGGAAGCATGGACATACCACCATTTTGTGCACTCAATGTTGTAAACATCCTACACAATTGGATTATGGAAACTTTGTTTAAAGATAGAGATTTTTGTCAAAATCTTTTCATGACAATAGAGACTGTGTAATAAGATTTGGTAATAAATGGTTTGTGTGGAAATGGAATCTTTTTATTTAATCTATGAGAACCTCTCACAGGCTCCTCACCTAGATGTTAACATCCTGCTCATTAAAATAATTATAAGATTGCACTGATTTTGACAAAATGATATCCTGCCAGATAACTGGTTCACACAGGATGGACATTAGATAAGTGGTTCACACGCTGTCCCAGGATTGGTAACCATTTCAAGACAACTTCCGGGGTCAGATCTGTCATACAGGTTCCCACGCTGTCCCAGCTCCCCCATCCGGTTCAAGAAAATTAATTAATTGGACAGGATGGACAATAGATAATTGATTCACACAGGATGGACATTAGATAAGTGGTTCACACGCTGTGCCAGGATTGGTAACCATTTCAAGACAACTTCCGGTTCCCACGCTGTGCCAGCTCTGTCCATCCGGTTCCTAGAGGTCAAGTTCAAGGTCATTTCCGGGGTCAAAGGTCAAGGTTGTGCCAGAACATACAAAAACATACTACTGATGTGATTGCTAAAAAAAGTTGGGACTGGTTAGGAGGGGCAGTCTCACAAAAAATGGAATCTTAACAATTGTGAACCCTCAAACTTTCGAGCTGGGGTCCCCTCTTGAGAAGAGTCGGAAAAAAATCAGCTGAGGAGTGGGTATGTACATCTTGGTCATCTAGTGGTGTTCGGAGTTTGCTAAGCTAAGCTCCTATGCTACCCGGACTGGTAGAATTGTAAGATAGAGAAAGAGGGAGGTAACAACTCTTCGTGGGAGACTGTTTGTCGGTTCTGTTTATGCGCTTTGCCAAGTGCATTTAGCCGTCATTAAATGTGTGTTACGACCAAGGCAGTGAACGCGATCTCTCCATAAATCTAACATTCCTAGAAATCACCCGACTGCACAGCAATACACTACTTGATGCGTCTACTGCTCTTCTAAATCCTGCCACTCAACTATTTTCTACTCGCTGGCATGTTAACTAAACAAAATATAAACATTTTTAATTTTTCATACCTTGATAGACTTTCAAATTATAGAGTTTTCCTCCTAAGCTCTGAAAAAAGTTCTTACATATTCTTTCAACTTCATAAATAAGAGATGCGTGATTGCTTAATTTAATAGATGCAATAATGTATGTTTAACGCTCCAAGTTTATTTATTTATTTATATTAGTAAAATACAACTGGTGGTGAAGAAACAACAGGGTTTTAGCCTAATACTGATTTCAAATCCGAAACTTTCAGCAAGAGTCCGAATATTTATATATTAAGACTGTTCATGTTTTTATTTAACAAGATATCATATAACTTGAGTATACAATGAAACACAATTACCAAGTCCCAATTAAAAAATTAAATTAACTCTGCTCTCTGCTGTAAAATCACTTCCCGGTGGTTCGGAACCCACCTAAAATTGCAGGTCTAACTCATTAATCACCATCATCCAATTCATTACCCACGCACAGAGCTCAGACCTATGTGGGCTTCAAAAAAAAAAAATGATAATATGAGACGGTAAATTTTAAAAGTTAGCCTAATACAATATATTTATTTCGAAGTCTCGAATTTTCTCCCTTTCTACACCAAACAGCCAAATGTTGATAGATAAATTCAAATAATGTTCAATTATTAATAGACAAATATAACAAAAATGAAAATGGAATTTTAAGCCCACATTCAGTCTGTTAATAGAAGAGAGCTTGTTACAACCAGGTTTTACTTGATCACTGGTTTTTCTCAGTTGCTGTATAATACTCTACGATAATAATCAATCCCAGAAACTATTTAATGGTTGAGTCTGAATTTTGTCATTAAAATTCTGGGCTACCTTTTCAATCAATTTTAGGCTACGGTTTTAAACAAATTCTTATTCAACTTTAACAATCAATAGCTTCTGGTTAATAGAAATAGGTTTCCGTCAAGCTGCTAAATTTGGATGCTTCCAGATCAGAAAATCGAGTCTCTCTCTAAAACAGTTTCGCATGCCTCCGATTTTCACTAGTACATCACGTTTTTTTCTTCTACTTGTTTGAACAACGAAGACGTATCAAGGATATGTGGAGCACGCGTCTACATAACAATCACATGTCTGCTAGATTCTTACTCTTTTTATATGTCTTTGTCGGTTTTTTATCACTATTCCTCCACATTTTTATCACTCTCTCACTCTTTTGATTGTTTCTTCTCTTAGCCTCAAATAAGTCTAAACCTATTCAATCTAATCGCACATGTGAAGTTTCGATGATTTAATTGAGGCTGTCTCAACCTGTAGGAATCAATGTAAAATTAACGTTTATTGCCAAGAACTAAAAACGTTCTTTTTGGGTTCGATTCCAAACTCTACAGCCTTGCATAGGATTTTTTCTTGAGAGGCATCTGAAACACAAAACATGAACTCTTTATCCTCTTATTTCGTGTGCCGTTTTTTTTTTTTTGGGGGGGGGGTGTTGTGGGTGGAGGAATTACATCTGTGTAAATGGTTTTGAAATTGTGAATAAACACTGCCTCAATTCTTCCTAGCCTTAAAATTTTACAATCACTTATAAATTCAATAGTGTTTTCAGAAAAGTGCAAAACCATACCAAATGAAGTCAAATTTGACCTACAGGCCGTTCTGAAGATGAAAAAAGTCAAAATTTGAATATTGAAGTAGAGTAGATTTAGAAATAACTTTAAAAGCGTTGCAGAACTTATAATAGATTGTGTAATATACCAACTGTTGAACTGAGTAATTGCTAACGTTAGGATTAGATATTCAGATCTTTGGTACAAAATGGTACGAGATCTCTAATAGCGCCCAAAACAGTAGAACTCACAGAAATAGAGAAAAATTGGACCACCTCTCTTAAAATCTGTCTCTATAACAGCTGAGCCAAAGGTTAAGATGCTTCTTGAAAGTAGCAGCGAGATCATTAAATGCTTGTAAGGGTTAAATTTTTGGTTCTTTCTGTTCAAATTGAACTGATTTACCGTAGAATTTTAATGTATAACTATTTTCATGCATTTAATGTTCTTAATGCTCTTAAGCTAGCTACGAATCAGTTTATCAGTCAGTGTATTACACATTTATATTATCAGTTCCACAAAGCTTACAAATTTCGTTCTTTTAAGCGCATCGCTCAGCCAAAGTGGGAAATGGGAAACTGGTTGGATTCTCCTTTTAAGTATAAGATTCAATAGTAAATTAGTTACAACAAAACTGTTCATTACTTGATAGCAGACTAGCCTTATCTTAGGTTACATCCAAACTGTTACTAAATGATACAACGCCATTTAATATCAAAACTAAAACTAAAACTGTATTTCTATTTAAATTATGATTTTAGTCACCTATACTGGAGGTATGCATTTCGCTTCTAAAGAGAAGCGTCGTCAGGCTCGTGTTTTTTGAAGTTAGAATGAGCAGCCATTATGCAATATTGGAAATTGCATTAAATTTCAATGGTCATTGAGTAAGTTCGTTTTGTCTTGTTAACGGTAATAATAATAATAATATCGTGTGACCTGGCTAGCTCAGGTCTGGTGTCAGAGTTATCAGGTCGCACCTGAATAAGTTCAGGGCCTCTGACGTGACTTAACGACTGTTTTTAGGCAGCCGGGACCGACAGCTTAACGTGTCCTCCGAAACGATTGTTAACGGTGTTTGAATACTTCAGATTTCATATAAGTGATTAGAATCATGATTTAAATAGTAATACTTTGTCAGTTTTGATACTAGATTGTTCATCAAGTATTTTATCATGGAAATATCACAGGTAAAACAATATTTTCTTAATTATTGATATTATCCTCATTACACACTAGATATCCCTTGATAACTTCCTAGTTGGACTGCGAACCCTGCTACCTTTTGATTTGTAGCCTATAATCTGTGCTCCTATTGTCAGAGATCATCACTTTCATTTTCTATGTTTTCGATCAATGGTGTTGTCAGAAAAGAGCAATAAAGCGTGATTTCTATCGGCAGAAATCAAAAGTTCCCATTTTTTGATGAAAGTATCAAGAAAAATAGCACCAGAGCGGAACAAAAGCTTCATTGTGCCTATAAGAGTGTTGCAAATTCACAACGGTAGCGCGTAGCAATTACGGCGAGTTTAATTACAAAAACAGACGAAGAAAGAAGATGAGATGCGCTAAACTTAGTCACGGGTCGGTAAAACCTACATGGTGTTTGCTTACGGAGCACCCTTCGCGATTTAGGTCTATTGTGGTTGGCGGAAGTTTGTCTTGGTAATTTATTTGTTCATTCACGCCCTCACCTTGCCCTTTGTCGGGCTGTTTTTCAACAAAGATCGGCGCTCAACATCATCGGTAATATTTGTGCGTGAAGGCCAAGTCAATTTTTTAGAGAATGAGAAAATACACACGCTGATTACAAATTTGCGGAAATAGTTTTCATGTCACGGATATTTGACATGGTAACATACAGTGCTGAGGTTTGAGATGGTGCTAGTTGGGGGTTTACAACGGTCTTTCATTAAATCTTCTCCTTCTCCTTCTCCTTCTCTTTCTTCAAGAAAAAAAAATGCTCTTGAATAGTCTTGTTCTGTCTTCACTTCCCCCCCCCCTCTTAGTCATCTTCATCATTTAAATCATGGTGTTTTTATCATTCACTTATTGACACCTTTCTAATTCTTATTCAATTTTTTTTTCTAACCCTTTTTTATATAGAACTAATAGGTACTTTGTCTATCCATCTAATTTATCTAATTATTTGACATTTTATTACATGGATCTTTTACAGTGTAAATGTTATGCAATTTATTTTCATTTTAATTTATATATTTTTCTTTTATTTTCTTCAATTTAATTTATTCTAATTTTGTATTTACGTTCAATGTGCAATGGGTCTGTCAAGACCTAGTACAGACAATAAATAAATCAATCAAAATCAAATCAATCTCCTCCTTCTCCTTCTTTTCCTCCTTCTTCTTTTCGTCTTTCACCTCCTTCACCTCCTTCTCCTCCTTTTCCTCCATTTCCTCCTTCTCCTCTTTTTCCTCCTTCTCATCCTTCTTCTCCACCTCCTTCTCCTCTTTCTCATACTTCTCCTCCTTCTCCTTCTCCTCCTCCTCCTCCTCTCCTCCTTCTCCTTCTATTTCTTCTCCGTTTTCTCCTCCTTCTTCTTCTTGTTCTTGTATGTAACTGGCAAATCCCCAGGGAGTTCCATCGCTTATAATCCTCATATTTTAAAACATAGATCTCATGGAAATGAATTTCACATTGTCACAACCACTTTTTTGATAGAAAGGAGCCATTAGTTCCAGGAATGAATAAAAGACTGATTCACCATTTTAATTATTAACACACAGAAACTATAGTTTCGACATTTTCTATTTTAATGAACTCAATATGTTCAATTTTGTATTTTGTTCAAGTTTATTGAGATTGAAAATCACGTAACAGCCTAAACCACAGCTTCGGGAGGTACACTAATCTTAATTTCAATCAACTAATAGACAATCTAATATTAAAACTAACACTGTATTCCACTTTAATAAATTGTTTAACTCACTTATATTGGAGATGCTTGAGGGATAAATTTCACTTATGAAAAGAAGCTTCGTCAGCCTCAACTAATAGAGTTTGCTTGGCAATTTATTACGTTCCTATAGGACGTGGTAATCGGTTGAGAATTGGCCAAACTAGACCGAAGGGATACTGGATAAATAAAAGACTTCCATTTTTGCTAAATTAGAAATATAATTAGATTTTCCAATGTATTGACCAACAAAGCATACGCATGTATGCCATAGATCAATAAAGGATTTCCTTTAAATATTGATTTATGTATGGTATCATTAAAAAACAAAAGTTTTAAAGAAAACTGAGATAAGAGGGAAAACACGATGGACAAGTATATAAGTTTGTTGAAAAGAATCAATGAAGAGGATAGGACAGTATTTCATGTAGGACAAGGTGTGTGGTGATGAGAGATGGATGGTGGTCAGTGGTCAGGGGTGAGGGGCGTGTGCCCTCTTCCTATAAGAGTAATCTTGTTTGCTTGTAAGAGGTATTAGAGAGTTGAAATGTCGCTCGTCAACGGCAACATAAAACAGGAGAGAAAGAAGCGATTTAGTCGCTTAAATACACTTATTATGTGCCGAATACAAACACCATTGGGCTTTGTCGGTCTCACACAATGTCTGTTGCTAATATCGAACTGAGGGAGAGATACCGATAACTTTAAAGATGGAGAAAGACGGAGAGAAACTAAGAAAAGAGGCGTCTGTCAGATTAGAGAGTCGCTGACCGCCCCCTAGTTTGAGGGAGTGAGGGGGGAGCTGGTTGACGATTAGCGTGATGGGGCAGAAAGATGACGGTTGAGGGGGGAGTACTGTCCACTTTTGGCGAACAAACAAATCGAGACATAACTACATAATAGGCAGTGAAGACCATGGTGGTCTCTGGTTAGGTTAGGTCCCAAAGGTAGTGTTGCGCTCCTTGTAATTTACACTGGACGCGCACCGACTGGAAAGGAAGAAGGCGGCCCCAACTTTTGAAAAGTGCCCCGCGAATAGAGGGCACGAGCCGCTTGTTGAAAGGTGTCCACGTATATTGAGACGTTAAAGCAAGGCGCCACTACATATCGTATTAGGGGTTTTATTAGAGCATACATCGGCTTTAATAATAATAATGACAATATATTTATTTTTTGGCTAAACAATACAATAAGCTTTGCAAACGTGAATCGCTCAATATAGTACCGGATATTTATGTTTTATATAACGAGTGTTTCAAAAATGACGCAACTCTGAGTTCAAATGGCGGGAGTCATGCATTTTCTGTGCCCCAATCGATATTTAAGCAACATTTAAATCAATGTCAACTATCTGAGTTGTTTATCGGGAATGTACTAGTCGAGCATTAGTTTAGTCACAGCCGTCGTTTCATTAAACTGAGTCAGATCTATTTTTTTTTCAATTGTCTTTTTTTTAAGATGATTCTATTCTTGAGGTCCTTGGGACTTATCCTGTCTGATGTTTCACTATCGAGCATTAGTTTAGTCACAGCCGTCGTTTCATTAAACTGAGTCAGATCTATTTTTTAAGATGATTCTATTCTTGAGGTCCTTGGGACTCATCCTGTCTGATGTTTCACTATAGGGCTTTTTACATTATGAAGTTAATAACAAAATTTTAATACAATATAATTGATTATTTTTTTGAGGATGAAGCCCACATAGGTATTAGACCTGTGCGTGGGTAATGAGTTGGATGATGGTGATTGATGAGTTGGACCTACAGTTTTAGGTGGGTTCCGAAACCCGAAGTGATTTTACAGCAGAGAACAGTGTCTTTTTTGCTGGCCAATCTAATCGGTCACCGTTACAAACAGGTCCTACGAGAACGCAGCTTATCGCTATCTGATTGAACAGATACCTGCTACGGCTTGCGGCTATCACTCAAACGACATTTTAAAGATTATTTAGTGAAGTAACTGAGGAAATTTGAAGGAAAGTTGCTGAAATGTATTGAAATTAGTACAAATCTATTTTAAAGTTACAGGGCATCAAATCCAACATCCAACTTCCTAACATATTGTAGTACAATATTGAATTTTATTCATGAGCATGCTGAATATGTTATATAATAAACCCCATGGATAGCGCCATTTATAAATTAAATTCAGAGTCTAGTATTGAGTAATAAGTCATTTGTATTGTATGTAGTCTTGTAAAATAAGATAAGAGGAGCAGAATCACATTATTTTTAACGGTAATGGAAACTTTAATACAGAATAATTGTTTCAATCTGTAGGCAAAAACACTCTGACAAACTATAAAAGCAATGGTTTAAGGTAATTATTAAAGTTGTAGTCGGTTCCAATAGCCAATTCTTCATTTTTGTAGGCTGAATCGCTCAATTGAAACTTAGGGCCGTATTTATTAACGTTCCTTGAAATTTTCTCGTCTTGAGGAACTCTTGGAATGTAAACTATTTATATTTTAATCCAGACAAGTGTGTCATTCTTGAATGTACTGTCAAACAGGTAAACATCTACTTATCCACTAAATACGTCTTTATTACTGTTATTATTTCGTTTCAATTTTTAGATTTACAATTTTAGAACAAGTACATATTTACGACTCCATTATTACAAATATCATAATTATTTCATTTTTAAATGTTAGATTCACGCCTTAGATTTTCTATATGCTGCAGTTGAACTTCTCTGTGTTAAGGAACCTTTGTGGACGCTGTATTTATGAATGTTCCTTCGGTATCTCTTGACTCTAGGGACTCTTGAAATGCCTATACAAGTTCATTACATTTCAAGAGTCCCTCGAGTCAAGAGACTCAGAAGGTAGGTTCATAAATTAGTATTATTTGTTGATCAATGACGAACTGCGAGTAGAATGGTGGTTATTTTTATGTTGACGACATCCAAAGTATTTTAAATAAATGAGAAATTTAGAAAAGAAAATTTTCATTCCAAGTTTGTTTAAAGTAGTTCCACATGTCGTCCAAGTGAAAATATCATATTAATTTAAGATTGCCGGCAAAAACAATCATATCAACTACAAAGATAAAATAATGTACTATACTTCTCACGCCTGTAACACCATATTCCTGAATTCCTCTTCTGAATCGAATACTATCACTCAACTGTTGAAAAGCGTGCATGAAATTACCCTAAAACAGACCCCTGAGGTCCATAATAATATCAATCCGCTCTGTTAATTCTCTTTAAGTGATTTTTTTCAATTCATACTATTCTTAGCTGCAGTAACCAGCAAAAGCAAAAAATGTACTTTATTTTTTATTGAAGTGTATCAATGAATTTGTTTTTTATTTTTAACAATTTAAGTGCTTATTTTTGAAATAAACTGAAACTGAGATCAGTCGGCAGAGCTCATTCATCTCAGCTCATCGACGAGATCCAGATTCCTATTGTTAGGCATATTTTTGCATTATATTGTTAGGAAACGCAATAAAGAAAAGACGATATTTTTGCGCTGCCCATTGTGTCAACAGTACTTCCGATAAGAAGTAATCATTGATAACTGGAATTTTTTGTTTTTTCTCCTCCTTTTCTCTCCATCTCCGAAAGGTCAAGTGTAAGAATGGCCTCAATGGCCAAGACTTCGCCTCTTTGTGTAATTCGTCCCTCAGATCCAAGCTCTATTTTTATTTTATTTTTTTAATTTTCAAACATTCGAATTCATAATTTCTGCTGTATTATACCTTAAAATATATATTTGGTGTATTTATAATCCTTTCTACTAAAACTATTCAACCATTATGTTTACTTTTCAAGAACAACTGTATACTTCACTTCAACTAGGGGATATGAGAGTTGCTTTTTTAATAATACTTTTATCATTCATATACATTGTAAATTTGAACAAATAAAGTCATCTGAATCTGAATCTTCCTTACTCCCAATTGGTCATCTAGAATGTTCAAGACAACATTTATCTGTGTAAATAGAAACATCAAGAAGCCTATGGAGAATTCGAGAATTCGCTAGAATGTTCCAGATTATGTTATTTGTTTCCAGAACTTCCTGGAATACTTTCAAACAGCATAAAAGAGCAGTTCTTATAAACAGTAGTTCAGTTGTGATTGGAACGTTTGAATGTCATAAAGGGAAAAACGACATAGTGACAGTATATTGTTCAGACTTCCTTTACATTTTATACAAGTCAAGTTTGCACATACTCAATGCTATTATTGTGATTACCAAATACCATGATTGACACAGTGCTTCGTTAGTGTTAAGTTTATTTATTGAATGTTTATTTGTCATTGGAAATGATAAATAAATGATAAAATAAGGTATCGTTGGATTTGCAATAACAATATCTAACTTATCTTTACGTCACTGTTCAGTTATACAGGGTGTTTCGGAACTCTCTACCAATACTCCTAGGCAGTGTTTCTGGACCACTAACAAAAGTAAATATCGTAATAAAAAGAGCTATTTTAAATGTATGTAGAAGACAGTTCACTTATATCACTGGAAAAGTGGCAAATCTCATCCCTGTTCATTTCTTAAATAACAATAAGAAAAATAAATCATTTGGAAAAATGGTTGATGAATGGATCATTTCTGATAATATAATTGAAAAAATCTTCTAATTCTTAAAAAATCTTCTTCTGTGTTACTTCTATATTTTCTTCTTTACTTTTCATTCTGTTTCTTTAAATCTTAAAAAAAATCTTATTTTCATCTTTGTTTCATTCGATTAAATCCATGTTATTCTTACGGACTCATACCTGCGCTCAGGGAAACCTTTGCAGGTATTATAATTTTCCTCTGAAGTACTTTTTCCTTGTTTTCCCTATATAAATATTGCTATTGAAATTGTAATTGTGATTTTGTTCAATGTGAATTTGTATTATTTTGAGGATAATAAATTGAATTGAATTGAAAAAAAAACTTTAAAGAAAATCCCCAGTTACTCACACAGCCACCATTTTGTTTTTTCACTCATTATATTTTTATTCGAAAACCTCTGAATGTATAATTTTGAAATCTTTCAAATAGCTTTATAACAATTAAAAGAAACTTTAAAAATTTAATCAAAATTTTCCGACATTAAAAAACAAAATGGCGGCCATTTAACATCTTTGAACAGGATTAAATTAATAGTGGCTAATGATATCAAAATTAGACTAGAATAACGTTTTTTAGATATTTTTATTGCAAATTCAACGATACCTCATTTTCCAAGATTGGCCAACAATTAACAGAGATATGCTACTTCTTAGGGTGTGCGGTGGTTGGAAGCGAAAAACTGCAACCACCGCACACACTAAGAAGTAATTAATTGTTGGCCAATCTTGGAAAATAAGGTATCGTTGGATTTGCAATAACAATATCTAAAAAACGTTATTCCAGTCAAATTTTGATATCATCAGCCATTATTAATTTAATTCTATTCAAAGATTTTAAATGGCCGCCATTTTGTTTTTTGATGTCGGAAAATTTTGATTAAGTTTTTAAAGATTGTTTTAATTGTTATAAATCTGTTTGCAAAATTTCAAAATTATACATTCAGAGGTGTTCGAATAAAAAAAAATGAGTGAAAAAAACAAAATGGCGGCTGTGTGAGTAACTGGGGATTTTAGAAAATTTTTATTATGATATTTACTTTTGTTAGTGGTCCAGAAACACTGCCTAGAAGTATTGGTAGAGAGTTCCGAAACACTCTGTATATTAAATTATTGATCGGCCTATTGACAGTTAGTAATTAGCTTTTGTACCGGTAGTAAATTTATTATTAGTTGAAGGTTATTGATCTGCTTGTTCCTTATTGGGTTTTCTTGTATAATATAACTGATTAGTGCGTGATTTAAGTAATTTGGGTAAATAAAGTTTGAATTAACTTTTTAAGTGAATTCAACGACTGCAGTCAAATTTTTATTAAGAATAAGTAGAATTTACTTACTCAGTGGCCTCTGGAAATGGATCTCCAAAGATTCGAAAACGTTCGGCCTACAGAGTAAGTAAATTCTACTTATTCTTAATAAAAATTTGACTGCAAGTCGTTGAATTCACTTGAAAAGTTAATATTAACAACACAATTCGTCATGGAACAAGAAATCCAGGAACGTTTGAGTGTTATTTCTAAGTATTGCGAGCATTATTTCAGTGATAGAACACGTAACAATATTATATTGAATTTGGTTGTTACCTAAAAAAATGGCATAGGGTTACTCAAAGCACTGTCTCCCATGCCTAGAAGATGACTATTTTTAACATTTAAATGACTTTTAGTCGGGAATGTTTGAATATAGAAATGTGAAATCGGTTATAAATTGAGTTAAACATCATACTATTATAATCCATAACAGAGTATCCAGGCACAGTACAGGCTGAACGAAATTTTTCACCTTGAAGTGTTAATTTATATTTGAACTATACTGTCAATTTAGGGACACTAACAATTGAAAAAAAATGTATTGTAAGTTAAAGATGTCTGCCGTTGACAGGAGGGGGATCGGATCATAGTGAGATGATTAATTGGTGGCGCTCTGTATTTTGGGGTGCCGGTTTAGCGGGAGGATGGGAGAGGAAGCCGGACAATGCAGTAGTGATGGTAAGTGGCCACTGTCTCCTGTCGGTCCATTGTCCTCCTCGGGTCAGTGTCGCCCGCCGTCTAGCGCCAGCAGCTTTTATCTCGCCTGACAGCACCTGAGTTATATCTACGCCAAAGTATTATATCGACGTCGGACAAATCTGTCCATCTCTTGAGATCTCCAGACTCCCACGCATCTATATGAAGAACATGATTGACATCGCGCTCTACCCTCTCTCTCTCCTGGCGTCGTCTCAACTCTTCTGTCGACTTCTTATTTTTCTTTATCTTTCTCTCCTTTTCCCTTCTTCTTCTTCGTCTTCTTTTAATTTTTCTTGTTATTCTATTTCATTCTTTTCTTCCTTTTCTTCTTCCTGCTACATCTTTTTCGCCCTCTCCTTCCTTCTCCATCTTCTTCTTTTACTTTTTCATCGGATTTTTCTTTATCTATCTCTCCTTTTCCTTCTTCTTCTCCGTCTTCTTTTAATTTTTCTTGTTATTCAATTCTATTATTCCTCCACATCGTCTTCTTTTCTTCTTCTTCTACTTTTTCTTTGTCTTTTACTTCATCTTTCTCTCCTTTTCCTTCTTCTTCTTCGTCTTCTTCTAATTTTTCTTGTTATTCTATTCTATTATTTCTCCACATCTTCTTCTTTTCTTCCTATTTTTTCTTCCTTTTTTCTTCTTCCTGTTACATCTTTTTCGCCCTCTCCTTCTTTCAGTATCTTCTTCTTTTACTTTTTCATCGCCTTTTTCTTTATCTATCTCTCTTTTCCTTCTTCTTCTCCGTCTTCTTTTAATTTTTCTTGTTATCCTATTCTATTATTTCTCCACATATTCTTCTTTTCTTCCTCTTTTTTCTTCCTTTTTTTCTTCTTCCTGCTACATCTTTTTCGACCTCTCCTTCCTTCTCCATCTTCTTCTTTTCTTCTTCTACTTTTTCTTTGTATTTTTCTTCATCTTTCTCTTCTTCTCCTTCTTCTCCTTCTTCTCTTCGTCTTCTTTTAATTTGTCTTGTTATCTTATTCTATTATTTCTCCACATATTCTCCTTTACTTCCTCTTTTTTCTTCCTTTTTTCTTCTTCCTGCTACTTTTTTTTCGCCCTCTCCTTCCTTCTCCATCTTCTTCTTTTCTTCTTCTTCTTCTTCTACTTTTTCATCGTCTTTTTCTTTATCTTTCTCTCCTTTTCCCTTTTTCTTCTTCGTCTTCTTTTAATTTTTCTTGTTATTCCATTCTATTATTTCTCTACATATTCTTCTCCTTCTCCTCCTTCCACCACCATATTCTTCTTTTCTTCCTTTTCTTCTTCTTCCTGACACATCTTTTTCGTCCTCTTCTTCCTTCTCCATCTTCATCTTTTCTTCTTTCTTTCCTTTTCCCTTTTCCTTTTCTTTCTCTTTTTCTTTTCTTCCCGCATTTGCTGCTTCTTTTTCGTCTTTTCCTTTCTCCTCCATCTTCTCCTTTCTCTTCTTTTCCTCCTTCCTACTCCATTTCCATCTTTTTCTTTTTTCTTCTTTCTCTCATATCCTCTTCTTCTTCTCCTTCTTCTTCCACCATCATCTTCTTCTTCTTTTTCATCTTCTCCTTTCCTCTCCATCTTCTACTTTATCTTCCCTTCCTCCTTTCTACTCCATCTTCTTTTTTCTTCTTCCTTTTTTCTCCCTTCTCCTTCCTTTTTCATCTCCTTTTTTCTTCTTTTTCTTCTTTTTCTCCTCCCCAGATTTTCTGCTTCTTCTTTCCTTTTTTCTTCCTCTTCTTCTTCGTCTTCTTTTTACTTCTTCCTCCTATATTTTATTTTTCTCCTCCACCTTCCAAAATCATATTTTTCGTATTCACCTTTCTCCCACATTTTCTGCTTCTTCTTTTTCTTCATCGTCGGTGTCTTCTTCTTCTCCTCTTTCTTTTTATTTGTCTTCTGCTTCTCTTTCCCTTCATTCAGCTCCTCAACTCTTCTCTCACTCTCGCTCTCCCTCAGACAGCAGCCTCCCCTCCCACACTAACAACATGCAACCTTCTTCACATTAATCCACGCTACAAGCATATTAACGAGTTGTATTTATGTGAATGAGATTTGAAAAACATTCCTCGAATAAAAGCGATCCTAAAGATCAATCGTTTTCTCTTTTTACTTCTCTTAGGCCTATTCGTCTGTAGAAATCATTTCACTACTTTGTTTGATTGTAGAGAATTTGAATCAGAATTTTCCCCCACAAAAGTCATTTGTATACAATGGTGGAATAATTTCACTGTTCGAGTCTTTTTCGATTTCAAACACGATGACAATAATATTATTTCTAATTAAACGCGTCATCAAATAAGCAAGTTGAACGTTTTCTATTTAACTAATATTGACAAATTTTGCTTATTATTTTCTAATAATCATACAAATATTTTGTACTGAATTTTTTCGGAGGATGAAGCCCACATATGTCTGAGACCTGTACTTGGGTAATTAGTAGGATGATAGTGATTCATATTTATTTGAAATAAATTGATTTAAATTTAATTAACACGATCAAATATTTGAATTTTAAAGGTTCTTCAAGTACAGTAACTGACGTGAATCAACTAACAGACCGGGTTTTTTTAATTATTGTTTGGGAGATATCTTTAATTTTCTTCCACGATGGTACGATACCAGGTTAAATAAATCATACCAGTTGAAAGATTCCAGAGAAATTAATCAACAATATTATCACAAAAACCAGGTCGATTTGATAACCTTCTCCTATTTTGAAGTCGGTTAAAAAGCATTCAGAAAGAGGAAAGATACCTTTAGGTACCTTGTACCTAAATTCTAATTTATTGTAGGCGATTGCAATGAGAATATACTTTTTTAGGCATTTGTTCTATATAACTGTTATTTGAAACCAATTACCTAAAATTTACCCAAATTTCACAGATCAGGGTTTAATTGGATAAAACGTACAAGAGCCGTGAATTATCTGTGTGCTTTGACCAATAAAACCTGACTTTATGAGCTTTGAGTGTGTGACTATTAAAAATTAAAATCTTCACAGGTTTATAAGGAGAAAATAAAGTTTCATCAAAATATAACCACGTTAGTGTACTTCAAACTTGAAAAACTTGTTTTTAAAGCTATTTTACCTTTTCCTGAAATATTTCAATACAGTAATTATAGTAGTTACCTCATTTCATTAGATTTTTTAAGACCGTTTTATATGAGAACTATTCAAATGACCACACATTGGAGAATCGAGAGTTTTTAAAATGAGTGAATTGATAGGGATAGCTGCTAACTTTTTTTTTCTTTCGGAGGATGAAGCCCACATAGGTCCAAGACCTGTGCGTGGGTAATGAACTGGATGATAGTGATTGATGAGTTGGACCTACAGTTTTAGGTGGGTTCTGAACCACCGGGAAGTGATTTTACAGCAGAGAACAGTCTTAACTTCAGTTATATTTATTACTGTAACGAGACGTTTCCCTACCTAATAAGGTTTTTAATTTTTTTAGCTGTATAATGAGTTCGTGAAGTATGATCAGCTCCTTCTTAAACATCCGGATTTTGTACGGGTCCTTTCAACTTTCTATCACATTTATAAGATAATGCTGTAACAGATATAACAATTAACAGCGCGCAACTCCTTTCAACTCAAATCTCCTACTGTTGTTGCTATTGTTGCTGTTGCTCTTGTTGTTGCAGGACCTATGAAAGCAGCAACAATCCCATCGATTAATAGATTTATAGCCTATTGAACTATTTTTATATCGTCAGCTCGATGGGATAGAAAAATAGAAACATTTTTAAGTCAACTTGGCTAATGACAATGGTAACTAACAAAAGAAATATTAATTCAATTTTTCGTTCTTTTATTCTATTGGGTAAAAGAAGCGACCAGGTCTTTGAAAGATATTTTTCTTCTTCGAACGCGCCGCGGCTAGTGATAAAAAATAAATTATTTGTCCCTCAGATGGAAAAATACGAATATTCAATGAATACTCGCTCTATTTAGGGCATTCGATTGTGATGCCTGCCATTTTGATCCACTGCCCTAAATCTTTTATGATTTGTTCCGTAGAGAAAAACTTGATCGATTAGCTTGCTCGTCTCGCCCTTTGTTTCATTAAACGTCGAAAAACCTCTTTCACACCCCGTGCAGAGATAGGCCTGTATAGCCTAACACACCAACCCACCCACAAACACTGATCGATTCATACGATTCATCACCACTGCGTTCTTCTGCTTTATTAAATTAACCAGAAAATGATGTTAGTCGTTGGCGATCACTATCATCCCGCCACAAAACATTCGCCATTTTATATCTTTGTAGGTCTCGTTTCTTCCCATGCAAATTTTTTATTTAAAAAAAGAAGCTGTGAAACAGTTTTCGTCTTTGTTTTGAAAAGATTCAATGATCAAAAAATGTTTTAACTTGATTTAAAATTGTTCAACCTGACAATTCGCTGTTGGTTCCATATCTTTCCACATAATTATTGGAAATAACTAAGGTGCAAAAGAGAATTATAGTTATCATTCGTTATCATTAGTAGTAGTCATTGTAACAATTTTGATCTTTGTTTTGAAAAGATTCAATAATCAAAAAATTACGAATAATAAGACGAAATTGTCACAACCACATTTATTAAAACTTCGAGAAACTAGTTTCGGTTGTTACACCATTATTAATCTCAATCAAACTCTTCAGTTTCAACCGAAACTAGTTTCTCGAAGTTTTAATAAATGTGGTTGTGACAATTTCGTCTTATTATTCATAATTTTTTGATTATTGAATCTTTTCAAAACAAAGATCAAAATTATTACAATGACTACTTTAACGAATGATAACTATAATTATTCTCTTTTGCACCTTAGTTATTTCAGTTTGATTGAGATTGATAATGGTGTAACAACCGAAACTAGTTTCTCGAAGTTTTAATAAATGTGGTTGTGACAATTTCGTCTTATTATTCATTATGGATACCTTCCACAATATCACCTTCGCCATTACTAAGAAAATCAAAAAATGTTTTAACTTGATTTAAATTGTTTCATCCGACAATTCGCTGTTGGTTCCATACCTTTTCACATAATTATTGAAAGTAACTAGGGTGCAAAATTAAATATCAAACAGAATATTGTTATAGTTATCTTTAATTATAGTACTACATTGTAAAGGTGGGTCGCTTAGCGCAGTTGGTTGGGGCGTCGCAACATCAGCTTGCTGTCGTTTAAGTAGTCGTGGGTTCGAATCCCGCTCCTCCGCCTGGCATCTATGTGTAATCATTCACCTCATAACCCACGCACAAGTCTCGGACTCATGTGGGCATCATCAGCAACAAAAAAACATAGTTATAGTAGTACATTGTCTTTAGAAATATTGAACAATTGATCAAATCAAAATTCTACTTCGAATTGTCTTTCATGGACTGACAGAATCGATGCAATTTTTTCTGGCATTTTGAATTCAGATCAGAAATAATTATAGCCCTATTCAAAACTTACAGATTATTGGAAGAACTACATATTGTTAATAACAGAAGCAATCGACTTTTTTCAACTAAATTGATACGTTTGTCTGAAATAATTATCATCTCGTTTGTTATTCTTGGGATTTCTGGTTTCGACATTGCCTGGCCGAAGGGGTTCCCATTGTTGTTAGGTAGTACCTGATATTGAGGTAGTAATCGATGGTAGGGGGGATCACATGATATATTTCGATTAATTTTTGACTACGCTTATGGGTTACCCGAAGAATGGGAGGTTTTCGATTCATTGGTCGATTGTTCATCGATTTGTTTGAAAAATGAACTCGAAATGCTGATAGCGGATCAGCACGTTTTAATATCGCTGACAAATCTGCGGACGTCAAAGGAAACGACACACAGACGGAGGTTATTTATTGAGGCTAGAAGATGGCATCTAATCGATGGAACAGAGCTCTCTAAGGGACCCGATTTAAATCATCGTGTAGCGGTTTGAATAATTCGGCTGCAGTTTAGAAGAGTCCGGCCAGCAGGTGATGTTCTACCGTATTGTCAAGCAGCGCAGCTCGTTTCCCTTGAAATATTCCACTATTGTTGTTTTGAATCAGCTGCACATGGTGAACTCTGCGATGCAGGGTTCGACTCTCCACCAGCCGATGAATCATTGACGGCAATTAGCATCGTTGAGAAGAAAGCGTGAACGCGATGTGCTCTCCTCTTTCTGGACATCAAAATTTCACTCGCTGCTCATCACATTGGCCTTGAATAGACAAAGATGGGAAGGATGAGGACTTGGAATGACTCCCACAATCTGCAGTATATCAATAAGGTATGAACATGGTTTTGTTTATGGCTACAATAAGTGTCCATCTGTCATAACGAAGAAACAAAGTTGATAATACATAGTATAAGACATAGTACTAGTGCGGCATCATAATTTTAAAAAAATACATTTTATAACAGTTACTTGGGTAGAGAATAATTTTAAATATCTGTAAAGTATGTTTATCTATATGTATATCTATATGTTATGTATATCTGTAAATATGTTTTTGTGTGTTTATAAATAAATAAAATAAGAAAAGATAATGAAAAAAAAAGACGATGATGACAGACAAGGACTATCATCCATCACAGTATGAAAAATTTTTAATTCTGCAGATATTCTCGAATAAATAATGAAATATAATCGAGAGTTTTTGAAAATATTCCAAAGCTGATATATTTTGAATAGGGGCGAATTTTGTCAATTTGACCACATATTATTAATTATCTAATATTAAAACTGACACTGTATTTCACTGTTATATATTGATTTTCCAACTTATATTGGAGATGCTAAAGAGATGCATTTCACTTCTGAAAAGAAGCTTAAACAGCCTCTGCTTTTCAGAAGTGAAATGTATCCCTCTAGCATCTCCAATATAAGTGAGTAAAAACAGTACATGAAAGTGAAATACAGTGTCATTTGTAATATTAAATTGTTCATTAAGTATTTCGTCATGGAAAAAATCACAGATTATTATTAATTCTTGAAGGTTTCGTCTAAGTGTCATCCACCACAGTATGAGCAATTTTTAGACCAAAATCTATTATCAGATGAGTGGTATGTTTAAAAGGCGAAAGGAAGTGCCAAATTGAATGGAAGTAAGTATTGGCAATGTATGATTATGTTGGTCCCGTGCTGTGTGAAAAGAGAAACAAATTTCTACTGAACGTTCTAGAAATTGAAATTTGACTTTTATATTTTGTCATCAGATCATGTTCCACTAGTCATCAAAATCATCACTGACTGCGGTTGAATTTTTTTTAGACCTATCGTCTCAATGAATACTCCTAGGAATCCCCTACTGCTTTTGGTGACAACAGAATTTCATTGGCAATCGAATAGGTTCAAATTAGTTATTTTATCATGTGATGATGGAAGACTCATCACTCAATAAAGTAATTTATTACTAACTTTTATATATTGTTCTACTCACTTATATTGGAGATGCTTGAGGGATGCATTTCACTTCTGAAAAGAAGGCTGACGAAGCTGAAGTGAGTAAAACAATATATAAAAGTGAAATACAGTGTCAGTTTTAATATTAGATTGTTCATTAAGTATTTCGTCATGGAAAACATCACAGAATTTATTACTGATAAGTAACACGATATAAAGATAAAACAATCTTGAATATCAACATCTATTAACTTATTGAAAGAGTTATTTTGTATGGTTGCATCAGCCACCTTCTTCTGGTTCCAATTCTCACTTTCAATCCCTCCCTCGTGTTGTTGACAATTCCAATTTCTATCAACCACTCAAAGGCTGATAGATAACGCATCTTTATTCGCCTTGTTCATCGATTAGCAATCATGCACATGTTCACGGATCAATTTCTTCATCATTCAGGTGCTAGAGAAACGTGTGTGAGTGTGTGTGTCCTGTCTCTATGGTCCAGTAGATAAGGGAGTAGAATTTAGGGAAGGTGTCGGATATAAAAATGAAAGATTATTTGACATTCAATCGTGTGTGGAAGTGGTTTGCTGCATTTGGCAGGGGGGAAGGATGAAGTTGCAAGGCTGGAGGGGTAAGAGGGGGTGATGTTGCAAGGGCAAAGAGGGGGGTGGGGTGAGGCACGCGACGAGAAACAGTTGGTCGGCGGAGGATTCTTATTTCGACTCTCGGAATCAGGTCAGAGAGGATAGGGCACCTACCGCCCAAACGGGCACCTGGGTTACACTTCAGCTGCAAATCCTACTGCTGCTGCTACTTCTCAATGCCGTCTAGGTAGTAGTCTAGCACTAGCATTAGTGAACATTCAATTCACAATGCCACATGTTGTCCACAGTCCACACACATCCCCTTAATAATCTCTACTGAGAACGGGTCGACAGTCTCCTGCTACAGATATAAGCATGGTGAGAACTTGACTGCAAATTTAATAATCGAGTGTTGACTTTCAATAAAATTAACATTAAAACATTTTTGGGAGGCATATTAGGCATAATAAATTATAAATTCAAAATTATATAAACTTTTTTTGGACTGTGATAGTGCTTTGTTAAAAATGAAATACAAAAATTAAAATTGTTTTTCTGTAAGAAACTTGTGTACTAACTTTTGTGCTCCTAGGTGAAATTTCTAGTGAAAGAGACGTAACCTAAAATTTTGATTCTACTCTGAAACTTTGTGAAAAACAGTTTTGGGCAATAGCCTGTTGTATTCACATTTATTGTTATTTACATCAAATAAATAAATAAATAAATCGATAGATAGATAGATAGATAGATAAATAATATTTTCGGAGTCAGAGCAAAGGCTTTGATTAAAAGTGTCGTTAATCTAATTAAATACGAAGCTTTTGATGAATCTATATGATTAATATTCAAATCACAACGTTTTCTATATTGTTTTTGTTCTTTTTATAGAAAAATCCAATAAATTTTACTGGGCATAAATAAGAATTAAATTTGGAGCCTAAAACTGTAGGTTCAACTCATCAATCACCATCATCCAACTCATTATCCATACACAGGTCTCAGACATATGTGGGCTTCATCATCCGAAAAAAGTGTGAAAATATTCCTTCTAGAACAATTCATTTTGATTCTATGCTCACTAAAGGAAATTTGAAATATAGTTGACTTTCTGAATAACAAAATCGATTAATCGATTATCGTTCTAGAGGGATATTAGTTGATGAGGAATCGTCCTGCCATGTCAAGATCAATATGAAAATTCTTCCCGTAGAGGCTTCTTTATCTGAAAGTTCCTTATATTATAAAAGTTTACTGTATTATTTTCTTTTACAAACTTTACACTTCCGATAAGTGCATCATAGATTTGTAGCGGAATCTCAAACCGTTACAAAATTCAAAAGTGTCAAAAACGAGAGTTGATCTACAGCTGAGTACAGACAAGCTCTTACTAATTTTTGGTATCCAAATAAGAAAGAGACAAGTAGAGTAATACGATCTAAGCAAATACTGGCATCTCCCAACACCACACAACACGAAATTTGATAAGGGTAGCAAGACCCAATCGATTTAGGCACACTTGAGTGCTGATAATCTGTTAGACCAGTAGACCAGTAGAGTGCTTAGACCCGCTACGTGTGAGTTCTTTTCGGTAAGCTCGCCTCCCACTGCACCAAATCATACAACCCTGGTTCAAGCCGAAGTCGATCCAGCTTTGCATATAATATAATCTGATGTTTGAATAATCTTGGAACTATTAAATTTCTCCATTTTTTGCTGCTTTAACGGTATCATTGAGCCATTTAGTCATTCATTTCGACCTTCTAGCGCTTTTATCTTCTAGCAATAAATACTATTCCTTTGAATTCTACTCGGTTCTGACCTGCTTTCTGTTAAGAAATAGAATCTTTCCCTCTCAATAACACCGAATTTTTTTGAAATTGAGTTTGTAGTTTTTTTTTTAATAATGCAGTTTGATTATTTTCTGCTAAGCGAAATCCATTTCCCCTTCTTGTTTCAACAATTGTTTTCCTCTATCTTATAAATTCTCTATTGAAAGTTTTCAGCAATTACTTTTCTCTGCCTGATTTTAATATAATTTTTGACAACGGCTTGAATTTTTCTGTTTATCTAAGTTGTTTTGTAATATTGTAGAGACAGTTAGAACTGACATAAGACTCATGCGGTGTTACATGTAAGAAAAAAAACACGCTTTTTATTTATTGTTACAAAATTATATTGACTGTGAAGATGCAACAGACTACATCTACTTGGTTAGTATCCTAAACTACTCTCTTCACAAATTTTGAATAGACTATAATTGTCTATTGAGGTTAATTCACACTAAAAATTTAAAATTTTACAAAGAATTCGAAATTAATAAATTGTGTTTCTAAAAATTTAGATTTTCTCTACTAGTTCATGTGTTATTTGACATTAAAAACACTCTATTTCACATTAAAAACGCGCTATTTGACATTTAAAACTCACCACAAACCACTTAGAGGGTCAGAAAATCTTAAAATTGTCCTTCCAGTATTCATATTTCCATTTATCAACTTTACAACAGCCGTTTAAGTAATTGAAAATAGAGAAAATTCGACCAGCTGCGATTATCAAGAATAATTATTGATGTATCAAGACAAAATTCAGAAAAGATTTAAAACAATGTTTATCCATAATTTAAAACCATTTCCACGAATTTAATTTTTAAAATTGCGACCAATGTAAGAGTAATCCAAGTGAAATTTTTCTTGTTCTATTATTAATAGATATACAGTAGATGCTTCTGGGAATAAATCTTGTAAAAATTACAATGCAGTACTGAAGCATGGTATCAATGTTTCAAAGTGACAATTTTATCTTTCATTCAACTATCAATTAATTATTAACGGCCATTTTCATTTTCAGCTATTGAACAAATTTACTGAACCTTGACTACTCATAACTTACAAAGGAATACCGTTGCTGTATTCTGGGCACAACTGATACCGTTGCACTTTTTAAGTGTGAAGGACACAGATTTTTTCTCTCCAAATAACAGCATATTAGTAAAAGTGGCAGCCCTGTAATTTGGAAGTGTCGCACCGGTGACTAACAAGAAGGCGGTTAGTGAGCACTGCTTATATTCTCGTTAGGCCAAGTACTAAGTTTGGTTGAAAAAGGAGCTGATTACAGAGGGAGAGAGTGAAAAAGAGTGAGAGAGAACGATTGAAAGAGCCACCCGAAGGCGTCAGACAAATCGCTAAGTGCATGGTTATCCTAATGGCATGCAGTGTGGATGCGTGCGACGAAGCCACAGATATTATATAGGTATACAAACATCTCAAAATATACAGAAGAACCAATTATATATAGATATAATATGTGCCACCCAAGAGAAACAGTATGTTGCGTGATGATCTGTCACTGACACCTTCCTTTTCACCACCGGAAGTACTGCATTTTGGCGGTAAAAAAACGAAAACCGCAAAAGGTTTTTTTAAATATAAAACTAAAGACCGATATCTGCCTGTCAATCTAATTCAATTTCGTTTTGTCTGAAAAATTCCCTTTTTCCGGCAGAGCACATGTGTGGAATATTAGGCTTTTTTCAATCTTGACTGAATTCGATTGCCATGATATTTCTGTTTGGGAGAATACTAATTCATTCATGTCTCCCAGAGCCGTACGATATCATAAGATATTGGAAGGTGTAAATAAAGTTGAGTACATACTCGGTATGATCTTGGGTATAATAAATTGAATCGGCTTGAATTTTTTGTTAATTGATGTCAGATGTGAAACCAAAGAAAGGGAAATACCCCGAAATTCTTAACGAACACCGAAAAAAGCTTTATTTGTCAACTTTTCAAGTGAATTCAACGACTTGCAGCCAAATTTTTATTAAGAATAAGTAGTATTTTACTTACTCTGTAGGCCGAACGTTTTCGAGTACGGTTTACCTACAGAGTAAGTAAAATACTACTTATTCTTAATAAAAATTTGACTGCAAGTCGTTGAATTCACTTGAAAAGTTAATATTAACAACGCAGTTCGTCATGGAACAAGAAATTCAGGCTTCATTTGTGTCTATTATGGCGGTGAGGACCTGTTAATTAGTCTAAAATATATAATCTCTTGATATTTAAATTCATTTCACCATTATTATCAAGTTGGAAATCAATAGTTCTGAAACACTGTCAATGAAAAAAAATATATATATACTATATTTGAATAATTTATTTTGTATATTTCACTGAAAAGGTTTTTCCTCGATCTGCTGCAGATTGAATGCAACTTAAAATTCAGTTCGATCACAGGAAAAAACAAGGTTTGTTCACCAACCGTTCGAGTTTGAGTTGAAACCATGGTTTAAGTTGAAAGGCGATAAAATCACCTAAAAGGTGCGAGTACCTTTAGGAACAATTAACATTCAAAAATAAAAATGTCTGAGGCTCAGAAGGCTAGTAACTATATAGGAGTTTCAAACTTTTAGTTTAATAAAAGATCCGTAGTAGATTCCTCGTCCTCTATGAATAAATATGAAAAAGAAAAATATTGATGACCCATTTGCGTGGATTAATCGTATTAATCAACTGACTTGTATGGCATTATCGGATGCATGAAAACTCCACATTTCTGTAATTCATGAATCACAAAAAACTAAGGCTTCTATTGAACGTATAGGGAAATATATATTTATTGAGACAAAATTACAATGAATGTAAATATTCAAGAAATATAGTTAGGCCTATATCAAAAGCTAGAAAAGCTAGTAGCCTACCTGTGAGTGTGTTAAACTGAAGTATGATATCATTACATGCATGAAATTGAATACTCCAAATTTCAATTTTGTAATTCATGAATACAAAAAAAAAATAGTGTTTTTTCTATCAAATGTCTCCATCAAGGGAGATCATCAAAGACGTTGGCAACATTAGTATAATAGAATTTGTGCAGATAGAGTGGACCACCTCTGTGTATAAACAGATATATATGGAAATATAGCCACTATTCAGCCACTTTTTATCGGTCAGTGGCTACCATTATTGTAGAATTTTTCTTGGGGGTGAAAAACTTGAAAATTATTCGAAAATGGAATCGTAGTCTCCCGGGGTGGGTGTGAAAAGAATACTATTCTTGTCATCATGTAAAATATACATCAACTAGAGGCCCTAATAAGGGCGCCGGCGGTGCCTTTGGGCGTCATGGAGGGCATTAGTACCGCTCCAAAGGACCGCCCTTCAAAACAATGCGCATCAAAAAACACCGCAGTTGCCCTTCTTGTCAAACAATAAGATCCATCTCATCCTTCTCTATTGATGATTGCTCTCACAATTACCATCTCTCAACATGACTTCAACTTTCATATATTCTACTCGATATTAGACAGAAAGTTTAATTTGTTTAAAAATTAGTCCTTTTTCGAAAGATTAGTAATCTAATATCAAAACTGACACTATATTTCTATTTAAATTATGATTTTTACTCATACTGGCGGGATGTATTTCACTTCCAAAGAGAAGCTTTCAAAAAGAGGCTGATGAAACTTCCCTTTAGAAGTTAAATGCATTCCTCCAGTAGCATAAAAGTGAGAAAAATCATAATTTAAATAGAAATACAGTGTTAGTTTCTACATTAGATTGTTCATCAAGTATTTCGTCATGAAAAACAGCACAGAAAATTAGTAATTTTCTATAAGGAAATAAAAGAAACAGAATAATCTAGATATTTTTTAGGTTGATAATGACAGAATAAGATGTGAAAGCACCCAATAAAAAATCTTATAACTAAATTGGAATCATACAATGTGTCGAAACATAAACTTCTATTTGGAATAATTTGTAACTCATAATAATAATAATAATAATAATAATAATAATAAAAAGAATATAATGAATAGAATAAGATAATGGATTCGACACTCGAGGAACTAGAACGGAGACTAGGAGATATGAAGCTACTACGAAGGTGTGTGGAAATGACCGCAAACGTTTTATTATGCTATTTTAAATATATGATGTAATTATGTGATATAAAATGGTGATCAAATGGCCTATTTCAAGATAACATTTATCTATCACGCCTGATGGTCCATAGGCTTGTCACCGTGTTTTCAATAAATTCATCCACTATGAATCCAAAACGAACCTTGACCGGTTGATCTTGCTTGAAGATAAGATTATATTTGAAAAATATGTTTCAATTTGCTAAGACTGAATCATTAGGATAAAGAGATCAGATAAGTATTATACTAATATAATAATAATACTAATAATAATAGTAATAATAAGCGTATGGATTTTATTGGTGGGGAGACCCTTACAGGTAGTTCCACATCGCCGTTTGAGGCATGTTATAAAAAGAACATGGTGGACTTACTATTTTAGGTGGGTTTCTCCTAAATGAATTATTCTTAATTGTAACTTTATTGGCAATAACAAATTGTTGATTCCGAATCACTAGGTAAGTAATAATACAGCTTGTAACGTCAAGTCATTAAAGCACGGTCACCCTTCCAAGTGCAGTCTTGAGTACTCGTGACTGAACGCCACGATCGAATAAACACCGCGGTCACCGTGTGACCAATCACCACCCAAGAAGGAACTGACGATCCTGGTAGTTTTCTTTGTTATTGGAGGTAAGGTATAATTTTTATACTTCAGTTATAATTCCAATGCAATAATTGGAATGATTCAGTGAATGTTTTGTTATTGAATAAATGTTTTCTTTTCAAAGAATTTCTTTTTTTGAAACATATAGTGGCATTCCTAAGTACGGTACATGTAAACACTTAATAAAGTGAATATTTAACTATTATTATGTTGATAAAACCGTCCCTTCTTAGAATAAAATAAAATAGTTTTGTTCTTTTTCCTTGACGTGGCAAAGTTTGGACTGAAAAGTCTACTCTCCCACTTAAGCACGTCCATGAATTACAATAAATATATGTAGCAATACAAACTAGAATGAAAGATGATAATAATAATTTTTTTTAAATAATAATTATAATTATAAAGTTCATTTATACGGGGAAAAAGACAAAAAGGATATTCATTCACATTCGCGTTTTTTTTTTAGAATGAAATAATATTATTTTCAACTTAATTCTACTTAAGTGATTTGTTAGTTCTCCAATCAAGAAAAGCTAATCTCAGTACGCTGGGAGGATCATTAAATGCTACAATTAACATAAAATTCATTAAATTTTTATCGTCTCAATATTTAAAAAAAAATAATTATTCAAACTCATGTTAAAAAGTTCTCAAAAGATGAGCTAATAACGGTAGCTGAACTGACTTAACTTATCAAAATTTAAATATTGTAAATCGAATCACAAATTATATTTAAGAATGTGCTCGAGTATTGAAAAATAATAATTTGCTAAATAGAAAATTGACAGGTCCTTTAGGACGACCTAACAGTTTGATTGACCTACTGCTAGCGCAGCCATAACTGCATAGCCAAACCTAACCTAACCTGGCTAGATGTGACTGAAACACCTTTGTTTACTAGGTCGGTCAAAACGACAATCGTACGAATGGTGACCTCTCAAAATGGACAAATATTTTACAATTACAAACGTTTGTATAAGTATAAAATACATTCACAAAAGTTTTTACAGACTTTTGAACCACTGAATCTCATTCTAAGGAATAATTTTCCATTTTTGTTTTGAAGTATAAAATAAACTGTTCCTGTTGGGTTTTGAGGTAAACAGGATGAGGATGAAGTCGTTAGAAGCGGAACTATACTCGGTTAGAGCGCTGGATCATCATCTTCTTCTTCAAGGTCTTCACAACCCTTTTATTCGCCCTTTGCATGCATGAATTCAATCACCACTCTATGCATAAAACCGTTTTCTTCCAACAAACTCAACTTCCTTACTGTAAATAACTATCTATTTTATCTATCAAAAAATCGAAAATTTTCTATTTTTTATTAAATAATCAATTAATTCCCAAAATCTTTTCAATTATTGTTAATGTTCTTTAAAAGCTTTTAGCTTGGACTACCAGGTACCTGTATCAATTTTTTTTTTGTAGATTACTTCTTGGAGACTCCAGTTAAGGAGTATAAGAAAAGTCAGATCAACAATATTATACACTAGATACCATAATTACTATATAAATTGGTTAAGGTGAGGCTTAATTTTTATGTGAAAGGAACTCTTGTACATTATAAAACGCTCTATCAACTAAATATTTTATGCAGCAAATCAGAAAGCTCTCGAATTTTTTCCATAGAAACCATGCTTTAGTAATAATAATAGATAAAAAATTCCTGTATTTATTCAATTTATTATTTCTTTCTAATTCTATTCTAAGAGACATCCTTCTGAATGTCTACTACTTTCGATTGACATATAATTAGAATTTATTATTAATAACTCTTCAAATATTATTTCTATTGAGTAATCAATGGCTATTTTCTGTAGGTTTAAATAATGCGTGGTATATACTGCAATGCTTATTTATTATTGTGCTTTGTTGTATTTTTGTGTTAAGGAATTAAGAAATAAAGAATTTGTGTTAAGGAGAATATCTTCAAAACTAGATAAACTAAAACTCTATGTTTCAAATCTCAGCTTTGCTAAATTTGTTTCAATAAATATATTTGGTTAACTTATTATTAGGTTGAAGTTCCAGATGTAGTCCTGTGAATAGATCGACTGAGACAATCGATAGTCGATAGATCTGTATCAAACCCAAAGCTAAACCTAACCTAATCGATTGTGTCAGTCGATTATTTCACTTGACTGCATACGAAACTGCAGCCATTCTTTGCTTATTTATTATTTTGCTTTATTGTATTTTTGTGTTAATAAATTCATTTAAGAAAAATATCTTCAAAAATAGATATACTACAATTTCTATGGAATCCAGTTACTGCTGTAGACTGGTAACTTTGACCCTGTAAGGAATTTGTTGTCAACAGAAGTCCGAACGGAAATTATTGCTAATGCTCCACTTAAGTACAGCACATTTCAGAGCGGCTCAATTTCTATGCCATTCACGGCTACCGACTGACGGACAATAATTCAGATTGATATTGAATATTGACAGACAATATCCCACTGATACAATATTCTTATGTGTATCACAATCTAAATACATTTTTTTTAATGACTGTACCATGTAGTCCACATGTATCACACATAGTAGTCCACTGTATTTACAAAATGTCGATTTCTAAAGTCTTCCGCAAATAATATTCTTTCATCGTATCATTAAATTAATATCTATAATAATTATATATGATAACATAAACTGAAAAACATAAACAATTTTTTCTCTTTAAAAACCGTTTTCTCTTAAATAAAATCCTATTACTTGAATTGTTTTGCCGTATAAAGCTTTTAAATTATAATTTATTTTTTACATGAATAATAGGCTGACAGCTCTCTTATAACTTATAACACACTGTTTAATCTATAGTAATTAAAACTAGTTCCTGGAGGTAGGCCAATTGACTCTTACGTCCATTTTTACAAGGTATTTGATTTTGATTAAACAATCATTGATAATTTAGCATATATGTTTGAATATAGCTCAATGCTCATATTCAAATAAGACTACTCAGTGTCGTATTTTATATCTATATTTTTATATTCATAGGTAAAGTCACTATTCATTACTTTATTGGACTAAAGAAAAAACACTTCAATAACTTATAACCGTACCGATTTGTTCGCGCTAAAGTAACACAAATTTTCAGAATAAAATCAACAACAAACTCATAATAGTTTGTATTGTACTGCAGAGATACTATAGGCACACGTCTACTTGAGATAACAAAATTTTGCTAAATAATTGCTTTTTTTTGAGGATGAAGCCCACATAGGTATGAGACCTGTGCGTGGGTAATGAGTTGTATGATGGTGATTGATGAGTTGAACCTACAGTTTTAGGTGGGTTCCGAACCACACCGGGAAGTGATTTTACAGCAGAGAACAGTCTTTTTTGCTGGCCAATCTAATCGGACACCGTTACAAACAGGATCCTACGAGAACGCAGCTTATCTCTCTGATTGAACAGATACCTGCTACGGCTCGCGGCTATCACTTCCCTAGTTACTCCTGTAACTCCTGTTACTCCTATCACTTCCTATTGCTTACTCCTGTTATTTTAGTAGCGGTTGATGTGACTTCAAAAACAAACTCAAGAGTAATTTCCTTTTTGGAAACGACATTCAAAATTCAAATAATTGATCATTCGGTTCTTTATTATCAGATCCAGAACACGTGGTTCTATGGTCAATGAGCAATCTATTCACTGATCAATAGTTTTGAAAATAGTCGAGATAAATTAAAACAGACCGTTTTATAAGTATAAAGCGATTGATTAGTTATCTTTGTAAAGAAGCCACATCGATACTGCAGCCATCGCAACACTATAATTTACAACAATCAATTTTCGTTATTGATTTCTGATGAGCTAGCAAACTTTGACCCGTCTCTGTTTACATCTTTGTTTGGATTCATTAGCAAAAGAGTAATTAATGGAATTCAGACTACCGCAGAAGGAAGGGGAAGGACAGAGTCGGTTAGGTGGGTGGGAGAGTGGAATGATTTATTTAAGGGTAAGTAATCGATGTGCCATTTTTTCTGGAATTCAGTAATCGAGTTCTGACCCTTTTGCTGACACCTGAGGAATAGTTGCGTGGTCGTCAAGGACGTGATGATGAGATTGGCGGTGTGGACCACCGCGGGTAGAGTTCACCCTCTTTAGGGGTGGCCCCTAATTTGCTGCCCGAGCAGTAAATCTTTTCGCGTCCACACTCACCCCCACAACCCCTTACTATTTGATAGAAAATTAAAATGTCTCTTTGGCAATAACGGGCGCTCTCAAGGTGAAATACTCCCACTAGTTCTGCCCTTGAGAGAGGCCGTTAGACGCTCCGATGACGCAGATTGGATTTTATATCTCAACTACATCACCGCTTTCTGAGATTACCATTCGGGTCATTACCTGCTGTGCGTTTATAGCCAGTTAGTCACAGTTCCTGGGCTTATCATTGATTGTGTCCATGCCCAGTTCTCTAACTATCAACCCTGATTGTGAAACAATCAAATCTACATTCACGTACTTCTCCGCTCATAGATAACGGTGGACTGTTTTATTACTTTTTTTTTGAGGATGAAGCGTGGGTAATGAATTGAATGATGTTGATTGATTAGTTGGACCCACAGTTTTAGGTGGGTTCCGAAACACCGGGAAGCGATTTTACAGCAGATAAAAGAGTATTTTTTGCTGCCCAATCCATCGGTCACCCTTACAGAGAGAGCCCAGGATTATCTCTGATCGAACAGATACCTGCTACGGCTCACGGCTATCACTTTCCTATACAGAAGTCCAAAATTAAAAATTGCTGTAGTTAATAATCGAGTGTTAGATTAGCCCTTTCATAACCATGAATTTGGTAAGTTTTATTTATATTAGGTGTCAAAATTAACATATTAAATACCTTGTTTTTTCAATTATTCAATTCCTTTTTTTTTGTAGATTACGCCCTGGAGACTCCAGTTAAGGAGTATAAGACAAGTCAGATTAACATTAGTCATATACACTAGATACCATAATTAGTTATCGAGTTACCTGGCTGGCTCAGGTCTGGTGTCAGAGTTGTGAGATGTTCGAAAAGTCTTCATAAAGCTGCGTTCACATTAGCAACAAAACATTGTTCAAGGAACAATTGTTCCTCAACAATGATTTAGGAACTTTGTTGATAAACATTTTGCTAGTCATGGAATTTATTTAAGCAACAATGTTCCAAAACATTTAAGGACAGCTATTTTATTAATTTTTATTGTAGTCTTAAAGATGTCGTCTGATGACATGTTTCGGAACAATGTTCCTAAATGTGAACGTCTTGTTTCGGAAACATTCCACAATGTTTCTAAACACCCTTGAACTTACCACTTTCTACGGGAAACAAGAAACATGTTAAGAAACACCGAATTTTGTTCCTAAACACTGTTTAGAAACACTTTTGAGAGAGGTTATTTTTCGATCTGATGATCATTTTTTTTCGGAGGATGAAGCCCACATAGGTCTGAGACCTGTGCGTGAGTAATGAATTGGATGATGGTGATTGATGAGTTGGATCTACAATTTTAGGTGGGTTCCGAACCACCGGGAAGTGATTTTACAGCAGAGAACAGAGTCTATTTTGCTGGCCAATCCAATTGGTCACCCTTACAAAGAGCGCCCAGAAGTTTTGTTGTTTCTAAACATATTTTGTTGCTAATGTAAATGCAGCTTAAGGTCATACAATAATATTTTTTAAAAAAGCTGAAAGAAAAATACATACTACATGCTTGGTCACATGTGAGTAAACAATTGAAAATTTAGTATGGAATAAAAGAAATTAACTTTAAAAATGGATTAAGTTGTTCGAATGTGACAATTTTGATATTTAAATAAAATATTTTACAAACAAGTAAATTTATTTCTGTCGCAAACCCTACAAACGAGACGATCCTGAGGTATGAAATTTATCACTCTATTTGGAAATTTTTTTTTTTTTCAGAGTCCAACAAACTTCTGAGAAACAGACGTAGGGTCAGAGGCATGCATCTATTGCATGCCCCTTATGCCTCTCGCTTACAACGTGAGCCAAAATTTGAACTTGTGTCATCACAACAATGACAAATTGTTCCATTATAATGTTCCACTCTGGTAATTTACAAATGAGACGATAATTAGCTTGTATTACAGATTAATCTTTAGTAGAAACTCATTTCACAGTCAACACGGCAATCATGCGCCAATATATTATTGTATTATTGCAGTGCGTGATGCGGAACAGGTGATACGACACCAACCCCCTCCCCCTCCTTACTTACACAGGTGATCATCTTTATAGGGTGCTGATGGTGAAGGGGGTTGGGTAAGGGGGATTTCGAACGCGTGCGCGCCAGTTGGTTGACGCGCCGCCTTCAACCAACCGTAACCTCTCTTCCCCCCGTCATAGTTCACCCCCTCAACACCCGCAAAGCACAAGCCCCTTCAGGGGCATAAATTGGAAGACTGTGCGCCCCTCCGTCAAACGCACTGCACAAGGCTAAAAATGATGATCATGATGATGATAATACCTGTTGCAGCACCTGTCAATGTAAGTAATTGTCATGCCACAACATGTTACCGGTACTGTTATTCAGATTTATACATAGTTTTGTATGTACTAAATAGTCTTTTATTGATCCTAGACAGTTTATCAGTTTACTTTCTATGTATTGGAGAGTTGCAGTAAATCGTGTGCCGTTAACGCAAGCATGACGAAGCTAACGCAATCTTTACTTCCCCCGCAAAATGTTAATACGATATGGGAAAATGACAAATGATATTATATCGAATTGCTTGGAAAACGTCAATAAAGAGCGTTTCTATGTACTTATAAAACACCAATAAGGGACAGATCAAGAATTGTCAAATTGTTTTTATCAATTTGTCAAATTGTATAATTGTATAGCCTGTTTGTGACTGCAGTCTAATTGATTTTCAAATACCAAATAATAATAATATATACACTTTTTATTTGGAGTTTGCAAATTTTTATTTATTTATTATGAATCAATTCACCCGTCCTGCTTTCGATGTGTTAAACAATGATAAGGCCTGTCATGAATTGATAAATTTGAAGCCTAATAATTTTTTTTTTTTTTTTTTTTTTGAAAGATGTCTATTTTTCTTACTTTTTCACGTACTTCTATCTATTTATTTTGGGTCTTGAATCAGATTTGAAGCAAAATTATATTTGACCGCCGTAAGATGACGTTAGTGCAACGACTTCCCTATTGAGCTCCGTAAGATGACGTCATCTTACGGTGGTTAAATTCAATTTTCTTTCGTGCAACTGGCCGATAATCTTTTGTAAATATAAGATATAAGCTATTCCGTCTGTCATGTTAATTTTTGGTCGGCTTATGTCGATTTTTAAACTTAATAACGTTCAAATACTGTATGTATATAGACAAAAATAGGTCAATGGGCAAATTAGAGCCAATTCGACCAACTTTGATAAGGGATTGTCAAACGTTGATGAATAATGATCAACTTTGAAGTTTATAGGAAATTTAAATACTGTAATAGGGAATGTTCACTCACAATTTGAAACCATTTCCATAAATCTAATTTCAGTAGTGTGGCCATTTTTAGTGTGGACAAGTAGTGTGGACAAATTTATTCTGCATTATTATTACAGTTCATTGTTAAAGTTATATATTTTTTTAGTTAAATTATTTTACTTTTTAACCTGTTGAGCGCACGACGCCTATAACACTACTAATACTAGACAGTCCAATATCAAAACTCCATTACTGTCTTTACTCTGTTCACTCTCTTTCCTTTCTGAAATTGTTTCAGAATTTAAAAATAAAGAATTCCTTTCTGAAATTGTTTCAGAATTAAAAATGAAGAATTCCTTTCTCTTTCTTCACACCGTTATTTATACGGTTGACAAAAAGCATTGATGCAAGATGCCTATCCATCAGCTCCTTCAAAGTACGATTGAACAGTACAGTAGCCAAATTTGCATAATTTTAAATCGCTCAATAACATGAATCTTTGTTTCAACATGATACTTTGTTTTCAAGAAGTTTCTCATGTCAAACCTGAGTTTTACAACAACTTTATTAAAAATAATTTCTCGTGAAAAATCTTCTACTTAAATTACAAGATTGTTGATTCGGGTTTTATAAAATTGAGAGATTCTTTATGTTGTATAATCAGTACTTCATGGAAACTTGGCGCTTTCGTATTTCTATTCGCCCCAAATAACAGAATATTGGGCCAACGTTAGTACAACTAGTACAAGCTAGTACAGGGTAGTTAAGTAGCCTAGTGATAAAATGTCAATAATAGCATCATGCATAACTACAAGAACTGGTTTTATATCATACTATTAGTTATTTCACAAGTCAGTTTGCGTTTTGAGAAACCTCAATATATTTTGTGAAATTTACAAGTTTTTTCTACTAGAAATTTGATTATTGAAGTCTAAAATTGACTTGATCTCATAAATTTCAGAGAAAAATTGGTTAATATCGGTGTCTGTGTTTTAGAAAATAATGCTTTGAGTATAACAAATATTTTTGAAAGTCTAGTACTGTGCACGACTTTACAGAGCTTCAAGTCTTCAACTTCAAATACTGTAGTGCGTTTCATTCTTCCAACATCAATTCGCCTTTGGATAATGCAAAGTTTACATTTCTTGCAACCAGAATAGCCTGATTGTGATTGGAAGAAATCAATGGTGTTTTGAGAATTTTTGTTAAGAATTATTCCTAATCATACAATTTCTAAATTTACACTATTATCAGGTAAAACATCTCCACAACTACCAATTACAAGTAAAAAAAAAACAAAGAAAACGTTTACTAATAATTACAGCAATTATTAACATCACCGTATCCACCATTTCTAGTGGAACAATGAGTTTCCAACTACTAATGGAATAACACCTAATTCACAACATGGAATTAACTTGTTCGTCCGCCATTTTGTAGGAAGGTGAACGGAAGTAAACAGCACCTGCCCGTCCGTGCGCGCGCAGCACGCTTCAAGTGAACCGCGCGCGGCAAGTGTTACATTTCCTCACCGGTTAGTGTAATAAATCCCCCGCTCCCCTCACCCACTAGTAGGGGCACCTTTCTTCTTATTTGGCTCCCTATCCCGAATGTCGACTGGTCACGAGCCAGCAGCTGCTCTGTTGCTCATCAAATAGGGAGCTCGGAAATTGCTGCCATAATCTGCTCATTGGTCAAGGGAGAGTGATTTGTCAACATTATTCTGTAATCATGATTGAAGTATATTTGATCTAATAAAAGTATATTTGATATAAAATTTATACAGCCATTGATTACGACGGAAATAAAATATGACTTTATATTGTTACGGGTTCTATGTCTAAAATAACGCTGGCAACACTTAAATTTATCACTCACACTTTATTTACACAAATAATCACAACACTCACTGTTCAGTGATGTCTTACAGAAAAATAAGCAATTAAAAACAGATAACACGATATTGTTCAACTGATAATGAGTTTTCAATAAACTGTACAAAAATCAATCACTAAAAGTTAAAAGGCCGATCTAATATTATTTAATAACTGTACAATAAACTGTCCAATAATATTCAAAAAGAAACGTCGAAAAAGAACAATTAACTCACGTAGCACTAGTCCGTAATACAATAAACACTATTTAGTAGCTCACTGGTATGAATTAAACAGGAAAAAGAATTGTCACTAACAAAGGCACAGAGAAAGAATTATCACTATATAGGCACGTATATATAGAACTGTCACAACTTGTTTATCACGACGAAATTTCAAAGACAACTGAACTAATTTACAAGAGTCCACCTCTATTTATATAAAATTTCATAATTGAGATATCTCTCGAATTTTCTGTCAACTTCTAAATAAATAAATAAAGGAAACTAGCACCTTCCACAATATTCGACAACATTCCATCAATGTCTAATCAAACAACGAGAACATTCTACTAATTACCAAGTAAACACATAAAAGTGTCAAAAGCAGAGTAATTAATGGCTTAAAAGTAAACATTTACGTAGCAGATAACACCGAGAACCATTGTCTCTTCTTTCTTTCAATTCTCTCCAATTTTATATCCGCTACAATATTATATACTATGAGTATAGTATTTATGCTCATAAATCCTGAAATTAACTGAAATTTATTTACTGAGTCCAATCAATGACTTTAAGATGGGGGACTACAGTTCTAACTGTTTTGATAATGATCTAATTAAGTTGTTAAGAATTAAATTTTGCAAGATACCTGAACATTTACAAATAAATAAAGCTACATTTTATTGCTTCTCAAAGCATGTATATTCTATTTACTAAGATTTTTTACATCAAATCAAATCATCTTTATTTCTATAAAATATACACTGTACAATATGCGGAAAGAAAATAATCAATAAAGTAGCAGAACATAAACAAAAAAATCATAAGCATACATTCAATTTTTTCACTTCTATTTATATGAAATATAAATTCCCGCATAGACATTGTTGCCAGTGCGCGGGAATTTTTCCCTCTATGTTTATGCACTTGCCTTTTTTACGCAGCAATAAAAAAGTACAAAATTTTTTTATTGAGGATGAGGTCTGAGACCTGTGCGTGGGTAATGAGTTGATGATTTTGATTGATGAGGAGCTGGATCTACAGTTCTAGGTGGGTTCTGAACCACTGGGGAATGAATTTACAGCAGTGTCTTTTTGCTGGCCAATCTAACTTAAATTCAAATTTCTCGTCTCGTCAACAATTTAACTATAGTGGACACCGTGAGAAGTGTATCTTCGAATGTGATCAAAAAAATGTTGAGTTCAAACGCAATATGCCATTAAATAAGCTAAATTTTTCGCCTAGGTTGAAAGTTTATGAATTAAGGACTTGAAAATGTGTTTTTTGTATCACTTTTGTTGGATATCTCGAATACGAATTTAAGTGATGGGCAAGATCTTTGATGTTTTCTATTCAAAACTGAATTTCTGGAGCTGTGAATTTCGTTTAAAATACTTGATTGGTTAATTGGTAACACCAATAAATGATATGACCCTTATGCTATCCAATCTTGTAATTTATGCTAAAGCATGACTACTTTAGTGTTTAAATTAACAAATAACTTTGATTACAATAAATTCAATAGAAATAAACAAACAACTTATCAGCCTATTGTAATTTGATTCTATTCAAATCTTGTGTGTACAGAAATCTGTATGTAGAAGTCAATCTAGTGTAATCATCTAATAATAACTCATATAATACTATTCTTAGGCTTTCAGTCTGAGTTATGTTTTCATAATATACATTCAAAATTTGTTTTGACTCTGTCGAATCTTCACATTTATTTCAATTCTGTCGCAATTGATAAATGATCGAAAATCAAATATAGGAAGGGTCAACAGTATTACTCCATTAAAATAATAGGACTAATTGGGAGATGAGCAATAATCAGTAGCTCTAAAATGGACACTCATCTCAGAATCCCATATTTTACCTACTGTTTGTAGACCCAAATACAGATAAGATATTTTCGGGTAAAATTCTTCCTAGTAAAGGTTGGAAATACAGTTATCATATAGGAGTAAGACTGATGAGGAAATAATTAGGCAGTGGGTGGGAGTAGCTGTAATTGATAGGCTTGATGTTGATAGTACAGAAAGGGTAGTACAGAGGACTGCAGCCTCCACTCATCTTTGATGCTACTTTAATAAATAAGTTGCACTATCAATTAGGTGATAATAGGCTACTACATTGGAAATGGCCACCCACATACCTCGTATAACTATGAATGAGATCAATCTCAACAGTAGAATTGTCATTTCATTCGACTTTGAGCCTTCCTTGTGCATCCTTGTCTCACACTTTCCTCTTACTTTCTCTCTCACTCACGTTGTTGCTTTTTAAATACGCAGATGTATATTTTGAAGAATTCCACAAACCATCCCGTTTTTTGAACAAAACAGCTTCCTTTAAAGACATGGACCACCTTGCTCTGGCTTGGGCTATTTAGATTCATCCATGAATTATTCATTTGTATTGATCAAATACCGTCACATTAGAATGTCACACATCATGAATCTATTAATAACTGTTTTCAAACGGAACGTCTTGTGTGCCCTACTAAATGATATGGACTGCATACGGCAAATATAATTTAGATTATTGTAGGATATTCTCTCAAGACAATTCTTTTGAATACTTCTTTTCACTTGTTCTCAGTTTACATCAACTAGCTGGCAGGTTCGCTCATCTTAGCCGTCCTGGCGAATTGGTCCCAGCGTTTGGAGGCGTAGGTTCATGCATAAAAATATCGATTTTTGCGTCTTCCGGGGGAAAATCTCCAAAGCTTCACTTTGAACCCACGTGTTACCAACACTTGGTGCATTTCTTGTACTTACAGAAATAATGAGAAACGTTTACAATAAACGTAGAAAGGGAAATGTTTCTTTACAGAATTATATTCTCTGCTGTAGAATCACTTCCCAGTGATTCGGAATCCACCTAAAAATGTAGGCCCAACTCATCAATCATTATCATCCAGCTCATTACCCACGAACAGGTCTCAGACCCATCATCCCCCAAAATATGTATGGTGGAAATAAGCTTCTATTTCTATCAATTTACTCACTCAGAAATCTCTATTGCCTTCATTCTACATGTAAATTGATTACAGTTAATGTAAAATGAATTGATAAGTCGAATAATACAAGTTAGATGTCGGTCACGTAACGATCTGCGTTGTTAATATTAACTTTTTATGGCAAATTCAATGACTTGTAGTTAATTTTAATAGAGATTGATGTTTTTACTCACTTCAGGCCAAACGTTTTCGAGCGAGTAAAATATAATTTATTCTTTATTGAAATTGACTACAAGTCGTTGAATTTACCATAAAAAGTCTACTTAATTGCTTAATAAAATTTCCCAAGATAACTAATTTCGAAATTCCTTGACACCGGCGTTTAAATGTTCAAAATATTATAAAAACCTATGAATGCCACGATTTATATAATTGTGAACATTAATAAAATTATTGTAACATCTTCCAAACTACTCAAGGTTAGTAGAAGTAGGAAAAAAATTAATACAAATTTTAATGTTAAATTTTAATACAAATAGGGCAGTTGCAGAAAAATCTGGGAAATATTTGCACTTCTTTCGACCTATAACTTCCAAATTTTCAACAATTGATGATTTTTTCATGCTTATGACTCCCACGAGTCTGAGACTTGTGTGTGAATAATGAGTGAATAATAATAAAGGATTATGGACCTACCGTTTTAGGTGGACTCCGAACCACCAGTAATAAAGCAGATAACTTTAATATGTTATTGGATGCTGAACCTCCATAAAAGCTTCTATACTGTTAACCTCATAGAAGAACACAGAATGAACACTATGAATTTACGGTGAACCCATTTCGAATTGAAGTGGACCATTCAACCTTTTCGAAAATTTCAGCTTCCTGTCTAGACAATGGCAGTCAAGAAGCGCGATTATTACTGTCATTCGAATCAAAGAAATTAGACACTAACAGAATCTTGAGACCCACCAAGAAGAACAATTTTGAAAGAGTGGAAGAATCGGAAGGATACGTTTCAAATATAAATGACAGGTCCTTAAACCTTTGATATAATTATTTGGGAGTCCGTCACTTTCCATTGGAGTTCACAGTAAACTACTACCAGGGACATAGCCAAAGGACCCCCTTTGGCAATGACATGAGCATTAGATAAAATGCACTTTGGGGGAGCTGCTATATTTCAAAGCATGATAAGTGAGGAAATCCGCTTGATATGCTATTTCAGGGGGCTTCTTTTAAAAAATGTTGCGGTGAAGACCCCCAGACTTCCTTTTTATAAAAGCAAAATACAGAAGTTCCAGTTGAAACTTTAAAAATTTCTTTCATACAAAGTAGTGTGCATTTTCTTATGAAAACAAGACCAAGTATTGGTTTGTGGGAAAATTTGTCATTAATGACAAAACTGAAATAATATTGAATTATTGGAAAATGTGGCAATTCTATGAAATTGCCAAATTAATATTAAAAAGATAATTAATTTTCTATATTCCTTTAAATGTGTTTCGAGGACCTCCACAACTGCGGTCATTGACAACTGAATTAAATAGGTGATGGAAGTCGATGAATGCCACAGCACGAAAATATTTAGTCAATGCTGGGAATCGAACCACGGATCTTTCAATTGCTGGTCGCTTAACACACTGACAATCTCTGTGAAACAGCATTTGAGACAGCTATACTGCAGTTGCAGGGATCCTTGGCATAATATTTATAGCACCAAACGAAATATCGAAAATATTAATACATTTAAATAATCTGTCATTTGAATTAAAAAGACTGATCTTCTGATGCCCTTTCCAATCAAATGCAGAAATTCAACATTTTCTTCGATCTTTGAAACGGGAATAATCAATAACTGAATCTCTGGCAAAGTTAGAAACCCTTTTTCTCGTTTTTCTTTTTTCTAATACGTTCATTCATCATGCATTTGAGGCTTTCTTCTTCAAATTATATCAGCTCGAATTCTATTTTAACCATTAGGCTAGTAACATTCGGTGAAGGTTTTTATTTATCTATTTATCACAAAACACGATCAAGTAAAGATGCAACAGGCACAGCCCACTAATATGCTTTCTTTACAAAATTTCAATTGAAAAATCCAAATTTTAGGTTATGACCAAGTTCAACTAGAAATTCCAATTTGAAGTAGGCTAAAATTATTACCGATTCTTTTCAAAGCATGTTTTTTAAATTGTTAATTTTTTATTTGAAATTTTGTAAAAAAAAGCAGTAGTGGGCTATGCCTGTTGCATCTTTACTTGATCGTGTTTTGTAATAAAAAAATAATGAATTAATATTCATGTTTTGGAAAGAATCAGTAATTGTAGCCTACTTCGAATTAAATTTCTGTATTAGATGATGGTGGTTGATGAGTTGGACCTACAGTTTTAGATGGGCTCCGAACAACCGGGAAGTGATTTTTCAGCAGAGAACAGAGTCTTTTTTGCTGGCCAATCCAATCGGTCACCCTTACAAAGAGCGCCCAGGAGTTTCGTAGGTTATCTCTGATTGAACAGATACCTGCTACGTCACTCTATTTAATATTATTATTATATTAATATTTTGTAAAAAAATATGATCACTTGAAAAAAAAATAACTAAAACAGTCCTTTAGTCCAGTAGTCACCAATTATATTTGTTCGCGGTCCGTTTTAAATGTTCAGAGTCCGCTTGGTGCGGCCTAATATTTGGCCTCCCCACTCGAATGCAATTAAGATCTGACATTATTATTGTAAGTAAATGTTTAGCAAACAAAATAAAGTGTTACTTAGGAATCTCAAATGGAAAACAAATAAATGTTTAGACTCTAAGAGAAATGCCTTTAACAGCTTGTTTTATTCAGGACAAAACTACAGAAATTAACCAAGAAAAACCACTTTGAAAAATCAATGAGGAAAATGACATTTTTGTTTTGAGCTACGTTTTTAATGTTTGGAATTGTGCTTGTGCAGCTTATTCTCATGAGGTCGTTGAGGTGGCTGTTGGTTAGTCGAGATCTGTATTATTTATTCTTGATAATGTTCATCTTGGAAATCTTGGAAAAAGCTGATTCAGATGTGTGGGTAGAGCCAAACATTGTACATAGTTTCATTGCCAGGTGCAGTTCAGGGTATTTTTCCTTACACACATATTTCACCCAGAAGACTTCACACGAAAAATCTTTCGGCACTTCACTGAACTTTTCCTTTCTGAAACATTTTCTTGGTAATCAATAATTTCCATTTAAAGGACAGCTTTATCAATTTTAAAATAGCCGAAGCTTCACTTGTCCACTCACCATTAGGTTTTAGAGAGAAACAGTTGTTCAGTATCTGTACAACATTACTTATATTTTCAGGAGGCCTGATTTTCACTATTTATTTCAATTTCATAGATTTATTTGGGGTCCGTACAAAACGGCTCTACGGTCCGGACCCGGACCGCGGTCCGCTAATTGGTGACCACTGCTATAGTCGATAGAAAGTGGATATAATTTGGACAAGTAGTTGTTTAAAGCGCTGCTCTTTATTCAATTTGTGAAACAGACCAAACAATAATTTATTCGATTGAGGTTGATAATGGCGTTACTGCTACAGTATCTCGTTTATTCATAAAAATATGGTTGTGACAATCTCATACCACATCATCATAACCAATACAAATGGAGAAATACAGTTTTAAATTTTATTCTGTGATCACTGTCTAGTATGGAGAGAGGAAACACCGTAATAGCAAATGAAAAACAATTGGCGACAGTGCATTGAGAAGTAAATCATTGAACGAATTTTTAAAGTTGATTGTTTTACAGCTTCTTTAGTTCAGCTCGCAAAACGAATTGGAAAGGTCGTAAAGCCTTGAAGCGATGAACGCCAAAATCCTCTCGCAGTGCGATTGTCAAATTTGCATTATTTCTTTTTGGTATGGCCCAGCAATAAAGACAGTGTTTTAAAACACTCCTTCACTTGCATTTTGTATTTTACCAAACCATTCGACACGTCAATATTTATTGGATTCGGCGGTTTTTATTCAAGTTCAAAGCCCTCTGTTTAGTACTTGGTTGTACTCTGCTTGTCAACTACAAATCGAAGTTTGTCATTTCTTTCCGGTACCAAAACGCTTTGTTCCCCATTATGTTTTTCAAAACATGTTACTCGCCGTTTGTTTCAAATTTAATAGCCTTGGTTGCAAGCAAGATCAACCGGTCAAGGTTCGTTTTGGATTCATAGTGGATGAATTTATTGAAAACACGGTGACAAGCCTATGGACCATCAGGCGTGATAGATAAATGTTATCTTGACATAGGCCATTTGATCACCATTTTTCATCACATAATTACATCATATATTTAAAATAGCATAATAAAACTTTTGCGGTCATTTCCACACACCTTCGTAGTATCATCTTATCTCCTAGTCTCCGTTCTAGTTCCTCGAGTGTCGAATCCATTATCTTATTCTATTCATTATATTCTTTTTCTTATTATTATCATTATTAGTATTATTATTATATTAGTATAATACTTATCTGATCTCTTTATCCTAATGATTCAGTCTTAGCAAATTGAAACATATTTTTCAAATATAAACTTATCTTCAAGCATAATATTGTTGTTATAGTTTTGTTATTGTAGGAGAACAGTTTTGCATTCAGTGATCGCTGGTCCTAGACTCATAACACGATAAAGAATCGCCAAGAAATTAATTATTTAGACTTTATTAATCAATACTGAATAGGAGTAATGTAGTGAATAAGAAAGGGGGAAAAGACGATGCTCTAACAATCATAATTGCCCGCAGGGAAAACAATTAGAAACGTGTTCATAATCCATGAACCATGTGTATTGCAAAACAAAGCAACAATTTCTGGTACAATTTTTTCAGGGAACTTCTCAAGCTCAGTTTATAATTTATTGAAGAGAGATCAAACATAAACGCTCGTTGGTTGTTATTGTTGTTTTAGTCAACATAATAGCTGCCGTTGGCTCCCTTCCGTTTATTTTATTGATAGAACAATCAATTCTATAACAACTATTAGGGAACACTGCAAGGGTTATTGACACAGTATTTGATTCATGTACTAAAATACTGTCTACCCTTTTTTTTATTGCTGATGACGCCCACATGAGTCCGAGACTTGTGCGTGGGTAATGAGGTGAATGATAACATGCAGATGCCAGACGGAGGAGGGGGAATCGAACCCACGACCGCTGAAACGACAGCAAGCTGAAGTTGCGACGCTCCAACCAACTGCCCTAAGCGGCCCGCCTAGATTGTATTTAAGGTTGGCGAGTTTTAACACTGTATTTTAATCTTCTAAAAGATGGATGATCGAAGATTTGAGATTCGGATTCCCTACCTATTATTATTTCTATCATAATATTCATAATTTCAATTGTTTTTGTGAACATCCATCTTGTACAGGCTATGTACCAACACAAAAGCGTATGTGTTTTTGCCATAAATATTTATTTATTTGATTAATTGCTATAAAGAAGATACAATGAGAAAAAAGAATTACAATGTGAAGATGATAATAATAAATAAGCTGCTCACAATGATCATCACTAATTCATTGCAATAGAAAAAAATATGGATTTAAGTGGCACCAACCAGCAGAAGGATAAAAACCTTGTTAAGATACCGCTGGTGGGAGTACTTCAGTTCAGTCAATATTTATTATTTATCTCTTATTACTGCAAAACTATTGTATTTGTAATGTTTTGTGCTTTTAATTTTGCTTCACTTTTTACTTTTTCAAAGAATTCGTACCAAAAAGGCCGAAAACAACTGTAACAAATAGTGCAGTTTAGCAACTAAATTTCAAGAAAAAAAAGTATAATATATAATAATTGGAATTTATTAATTTCGAATTCCTTTAATTGCCATTAGTTTATACTGAAGACTTCCGCAATGGCGGATATTGACAACAGTATTGAATAGCTGATGGAAATCGATTAATGCTACTGTACAAAAATATCAGTCTCCGATACGAGATACGAGCCGATATGGCCAAGTTAAAAATGAATGCTGCTGTGCAGAAAGGTCTACATGGTCTAGTGGTTGAGGTGCCCAAACGGCAATTGGGAGCTCCGTGGTTCGATTCCGGGTGGTGACTGATATTTTTGTACAGTAGCATTCATCGATATTTATCAGTTAATCAATACTGTTGTCAATATCCGCCATTGCGAAAGTCTTCAGTATAAACAAATGGCAATTAAAGGAATTCGAAATTAATAAATTCTGTTTATGTACATTTGTGAGTTTATTCAATTGTCAGTCACTTCAAACTAACTTGTGAGATACGAGCCGATATGGCCAAGTTAAAAATGAATGCTGCTGTGCAGAAAGGTCTCCATGGTCTAGTGGTTGAGGCGCCCAACCGGCAATTGGGAGGTCCGTGGTTCGATTCCGGGTGGTGACTGATATTTTTGTACAGTAGCATTCATCGATTTCCATCAGTACTGTTGTCAATATCCGCCATTGCGGAAGTCTTCAGTATAAACTAATGGCAATTAAAGAAATTTGAGATTTATAAATTTTGTTTAAGTATATGTGTCAGTTTATGCAATTGTCAGTCATTCAAACTAACTTGTGATATAATAATTGAACTGACAGCATCTATAAAAATTGCAGCCAGGTAATTCTGAACAATCTGTGTGTATATATGTTGTATTTTGAAATTGCAGAATAAATTTAATTTTCCTTCATTTATTAGTCATTTTCAGCTACTTAAAATCTTTTTAACCCAATCTAATGCAGTGACCAGCAAAGTTCTAATCCAGACTAGTTATCCTTGACAATGGAAGTCTACCAAAGCAAACATAGCCGCAATGACCTTCCACCTTGAACAGTTGCTGTGTAGTATCCCGTTGGTGACTGCAAGAAGCGTAAAATCTTGTACCGTCTTGCATGATGATGAAGGGTTGCTCCATATGGCATCCTTGACCCAGTGTCCCTTACCTATCCCAATCCCAATGCACTCATCTAACCACCTTACCATTCTTGAAACCCAATGACTTTCCGCTTTAAATTACTTAATACTTTTTTATAAGCAGCGATTGCTACTTATACGCCTACGGCGCAACCCTTACGTTATACAACTAACGATCCCTGAATGAGTGAGAGCGGGAATGGGGATGGGAGAAGTAGAAAGAGAAAGAGTGTCATCAGGGAATGCAGAAAAGGAGAGAGATGGCGGAGGGACGAGAGACATAAAGTGAGACGTCGGCGAGAGAGTAGTCTATGAAGAATGAAAGATACTGTAACAAGAACCGTTCCTAAGCTCATTGTCATTTATTTTGTTCTGCTCTTTCGATATGAGCACACGATTACAACTATGAGGAGCCGCTGTTCATCCCCCAGCAGAACAGATGGTGGCCAGTGGCTTCTTTTGTTCATCTTAATCAGCTACAATAATTCTCATCTGATAGTGAAAAAAATTGTGATACGGTCGTAGCTACTACATAAAGTCCAAGATAAATGGGATATTTTTTCAAGTATCACGAGAAATTAGATATAATTATATTCTAGTATTAACTTTAGGTTCCTTGATTGATGGTTGATTGGAACTGTCATAGGTAAGCAGAAGCTCCATTGCAGAAGCTATCTATTGTAATTTCAAGAGTAGACCGAAGAGTAGATAAAACCAAGAGTAGACCAAAGAGTAGATAAAACCAAGAGTAGATTGTGAGCGTACACATTAGATGTGTTTGGTTAAATCAATTTGCTCCAAAAATTATTAAATTTGCAAGCTCTGCTGGTCTTATTTAAACCTCATCTCTATGGATACTGTAGTTAGATTAGTATTGGATTAGTTATAGTATTGGATTAGTATTAGATTGTTTGAGGTGCTACCTAATATACGGAGACCAACTTTATCAATCCTCCTGTTACATAGATCTAACAGTTTTCAAAGGTCTAATGGGGGTGTGAATAAAGTTCATGAGTTGAAAGTTAACTCTATTGAGTGTCTGGATTCGATTGGAGTGCGATGGGAAGGCGTGAAAACAGTTGTGAGTGACTCAATTTTCATTCACATCAAATAACAAGAATCTCAAGCGTTGGTCAAAAATATGATTTACCTTACAGCTCAACTTTATTCACACCACCCATTGTCATTCCAAATTCACATTGGCAGTGCACAGACTCATAGCAAACATAGACTTTTGACATTTGTAAACAAGCAACTATTCTGTTGTTCACCAACCTCTTGGAATAATGCACCATGAAGGTGGAAGGAAGATTAGGTATTTCTGAACTAACACATATCACACAGTGCTGACATGCTGACAACTTTACTGCTGATGTAAATTTAAAAAATCTGCGTCCATGTCCCATGTCATTAGCAGTAGCAGCATTGCAATTTCAAGAGTAGACAAACCAAAGAGTAGATAAAACCAAGAGTAGATTGTGAGCGTACACATTAGATGTGTTTGGTTAAATCAAGCTGCTCCAAAAATTGTTAAATTTGCAAGCTCTGCTGGTCTTATTTAAACCTCATCTCTATAGATACTGTAGTTCATTTTTTTTAAATTCGAATTAAATAATGATTAACTTCTCATGTGGAATTTAACGACTTGCAGTCAAATATTCATTAAGAATAAGTATAACTTACTTAATCTGTAGACCGAGCGCTTTCGAATCTTTGAGATCCATCTTCAGAGGCCTTCATCAGAGGCTTTTATTAAGAAATCAAGGAATTTAAATAATGAGTTCATTCAATCATGAAATGGCGTGACTTGCCTTCTTAAAATATAACTCGATTCTTGGTGAAACTGAGTTGGAACTTGGTGGATACTCATAATGAATGATCTTGATCACCATTTCAATAGATAACGTTACATCATTAACGGTTTAAAGAAAACTGGAAATGCTCACATTAGAAAATGTGAACAATATTAAATCTACACATTTTGTAGATTGTCTCCCTAGTTTTCATAATAACAAACAATACATAAATTTACAACCTTGTGCTCCCAACCAACAGCTACCGACTTCCATTCCAAAGCTCTCAAAAAGCTCTCCATTCAAAAAGCTCTCCGGGCACTTTCCTTGGTATGTCTCCTTAAAAAAAAAACAAGTCTTTAGAGGCAATCGCACCCCACCTCTGCGTCATATGTTCTTTCCGCAGCCTCTGGCCACTAACCCTTAACCGACCCTTCTTTGACAATCAATAATTAGGTACTCAATAACTGAAATACTTGAAATAGGTTATGCTCCTGGAATATGTAAATAAGCAGACACAAAAAACCTCTTATAAACTATTCTAGCGCGAGCCAATAGGACAGCTGTCTTAATTTCTATGATGATATAAATTAGATCGATTTAAACGTTTATGATGATTGCTATTATTAGTGTTTAGTTATTAAGTTCCACCCAAGTAGATGCTTACATCCATTATTCAAATACTGTATTTATCAAGTTCCACTCTGCTAGCAGATGAAAAAAAGCATTTTTGAAAATGTATTCTATAATTTCATGCGCCATGTTTCATGTGTTTCAGTAATAAATATGAGCATAAATTATGAAATTAGCCTACTATTCTTTCCAATATTTATTCATTGACTGCCATTATCACATAAAGTGTCATCTCATGTGTCACATGTCACATCGCTGTTATTGTTAAATTTGTGATCAGTGTTGTTCTACTTCATGATTTATTTCAAATTATTTAAATTATTTGTTAAATTTTCATTCAAGCTTGTTCCAAGAGGCTAAATAGAAAATGTTTTGTTTCATCCGCATTTAATTTTTTTTCAAACGATTAAACAGCCTAATTACTATTGGCATTGTACACTTGTTTATTTGCAAAGTTTATCATGTATATAAAGTTTATTGACATGAAGTAGATAAGTATTGAATTATCCAATTAATGATTTGTGTATTATTATGAATTAAAATAAACTGTTATTATTATGGACTTACAATTTCACTTAAAATAAAAATTCATTTCATATTTTGGAATATAATTCTTATTAATAGAATCTAAAAGATTGGTTTTTTTCTTTTTGCAAGGCCAATTTTTTGCAAAATAATAACCGTATGGGTGTTACTGGTGGGGAGACCTTTACGGGCAGTTTCATCTCGCCGTTTGAGCCATTATGGGGAACATGGTTTACAAGAAGGGTGAAAGACCGGAGGAAAGAGCCAGCTCTCAATTCCTCCCATTCACCTCACCTGCTTGCAAGCCAACAAACTTTTTACAGAAGACTGGTGACTCTTCCCATGGTGAACAAACAATTTTAGTTGGTTCTGAACCACCGGGTAAGTGATAATAAACGAGACTACATCGCAATCCGGTCACCACACCAAGCGGAGGCTTGAGTGCTCGTGACTGAACATCATTTTTGCTTAGTGCATGTCTTACTCAATACTCATTTCAAATGTATTTTTTTTCTTGAGGATGAAGCCCACATCGGTCTGAGACCGTGCGTGGATAATGAGTTGGATGATGATGATTGATGACTTGGACCTACAGTTTTAGGTGGGTTCCGAACCACCAGGAAGTGATTTTACAGCAGAGATCAGTGTCTTTTTTGCTGGCCGATCTAATCGGTCACCGTTACGAACAGGACCTACGAGAACGTAGCTTATCTCTCTGATTGAACAGATACCTGCTACTACTCGCGGCTATCACTTTCCTAATTATTGCTTTAATATAATTATTGCTATTTGATTCAAACTGTGCTACAATTGTGATTTTTTATAAAGCACCAATTTCAAATAGATAAATCATTCAATTTCAATTCAATTGTTTATTGTCACAACTTTACAACACAATAAATTAAAGGTTACAAATTAATATGAAGGAAATAAAAGAAACTTTACTAACCAGAAATAAAAAACTAAAATTCTAGTTAATTGAAACGGAAATAATTCCGACTCTGTAACATAGAACATAAGATATAACAAAATACCATAAATTATTCGAATGCTTCGTCTATGAGTAGCTTCCAGACAGGAACAAGGTTGGTAGGTATTTTAAAAGATACTTTTTTTTTGTAGATTACTTCTTGGAGACTCCAGTTAAGGAGTATAAGAAAAGTCAGATCAACAATATTATACACTAGATACCATAATTACTTCAATTAGTTGAGGTGAGGCTTAATTTTGATGTGAAAGGAACTCTTGTACACTATAAAAAGCTTTATCAACTAAATATTTTTTCAATTGTTTTTTAAATATTTCTATATTTTCAAGACTCTTCAAAAACTGCGGTAGCTTGTTGTAGAATTTCCTACCAATATAACTAGGTTTTTGTTTGAATAAGCTACTATTGTGACTCACCAAGTGATAATCTCCTCGGCTTCTTGTATTATAATCATGAACATCAAGATTTTGGTTAATATCATTCGTTTTTACATATAAAGTAGCTTCATACACATATAAGCAGGGTACAGTTAGGAGACCAAGTCTCTTGAACAACGGCCTACATGAATCTAATCTATTTACTCTTTCTATACACCTAACCGCTTTCTTTTGGATCTTAAACACCCTATCAAGGCAGCAATAACACCCTATTACTGGCAGCAATGGAGCACATATTATGGTTTTATTGTATTACACACGCAGCCGGCTCTCTACACTTTCTGATATGCTCTGAGCACAGACGAAATGACGGAGTAGTGAATTCTGCCAGTACAGGGGGATGAGGTGCACCACAGGTACTGAGTAGTTATAAGATCAGTGTACCCACTATCCAGCACCCAACAGCCTCCTGAGGTTCAACGTTGAAAATATAGGCATAGGTGGGGAATAGAGAAGGTGATGTTGGGAAGAGAATAAATAAAAAGAGATGTAGTACGAGAGAGAAAGAGTGTGTGTGTGTGTGTGTGAGAGAGAGAGAGATTGTGAGAGAAGAGGCATCACTGTCCACCGTGGAGATCACTGAGGCGGCGTGATTAGCGCGATTTACGAGCATTGCCAGCAGGAAGTCTACCGTTCTAGAAGCTTTACTTGGCATTATTCAGAAACAAAACTTAAAAGTGCGCGCGGTGCCTAATGAAAGCCAGCGAGCGTCCTGTGTGTTCCTTCCTCTTGCGCCGCTCGCTCCTTATGCGTAAAGCCGGGTTTTACTAGCTACGCACTTTTGCGTTGCGCACCAGTATTGCCAGACGCAAGCTAAATAATTGTGGGGGATTCGGTTCGAAATTATCGTACGCAACAATTAAATGTACGGTAATTTTGAGCAAATCCCCACAATTCTTCAGTTTACTAGCACGCACTTTTGCGTTGCGCACCAGTATTGCCAGACGAAAGCTAAATAATTGTGGGGGATTCGGCTCGAAATTATCGTACGCAACAATTAAACGTACGGTAATTTTGAGCAAATCCCCACAGTTCTTCAGTTTACTAGCACGCACTTTTGCGTTGCGCACCAGTATTGCCAGGCGCAAGCTAAATAATTGTTGGGGATTCGGTTCGAAACTATCGTACGCAACAATTAAACGTACGGTAATTTTGAGAAAATCCCCATCATTCTTTAGTTTGCGTCTGACAATACTGGTGCGCAGTCCGCAAAGCGAAAAGTGCGGCTTGATTCTCGCCGGGCGCGCCGATCAGTAACTACGTCCTCAAATACTACACTGCACGCCTAGCCATGATAACGGTCAAATCGTTCTTTTTCGTCTTCTTCCATCTTCTTTTTCTTCTTCTTCTTCTTCTCTTCCTCTTTGTCTTCCTCTTTTACTTCTTGCTTCTTTTTTCTTCTTCTTCGTCATTTCCTCCTCCTCCTCCTCCTCCTCGACCACCTCCTCGTCCACCACCTCCTCCTCCTCCTCCTCCTCCTCCTCCTCCTCCTCCTCCTCTTCCACCACTACCACCTCCACCTCCTCCTCCTCCTCTTTCATTTTCTTTATCTGTTCTCCTCACATCAACATCTTCTCCTATCATCTTCACCCTCTTCATTCTTTTTTCTTTTTCTTCTGCTTCTGTATCTTATTTGATTTTTATCGTAACTCATTCTTCTTCTGTAAATTTCTCCTTTATCTTCTTTTATTCTCCTTAATTTTATCATCTCCTTTTTCCATCTTCCTCGAGGTCCTAGTTCCACTATTTCTTCTTCTTTCTGTTATACTCCATATTTTTCTCTATTTTCATCTTTTGTTTCCCATTTTCAACAGCTACCCCTCTTTTCCTTCCTCACGCCCTCCTTCTCTACCTTCTTCATCTGGCCACCACGTCCTCCACTCTTCGTCCCACTCCTTCTTACACCAAAACTATTGAGATCTCCACTGTCGGTTTCCACTACTTTTATTGTTTTGACAAAATGACCCCTACCTAGCTTTTATTGTTATCTCCGATTTTCATGCTAATGATCATCGTTCAGCCTCGTTATGTGCCTCTAAAATAGATTCTAATGTAGTAAATTCTCTAATGTACCTAATTTATGACTGGACCTCACGCCAAACTTTTCGGTTAAAATGCCTGCTAGTTGGTAAAAATGGCTTGATTTGTGCTTCCTGTAAATATCTCTGAAATGTTTTTAATGGTTCATTAAAGCTCAGAAATGATTTATGAAGTTAATAGCTTAAACTTGGTCATGTTATTTTGTTATAAATCTGTTGTGTGTTCTAATATGTTCGTTGAATAATTCTAGTCATAAACATAATGGTCTAGCTGTAAACATAATAATTATTGTTCAATGTTGCATATATCATAGTTTAAACTTAGAAACCCCAAGATAACAATCTGGTAAATATCATCCCCCAATCATTCTTATTAGACAGACCTAAACAGCTAAATAAAAACATCACACTCTGGCTGAAAGCAACCCCAAATATCAACTGGTGATTCTTAGTTGAGGAGGACTAAAGGGATTTCCATGGCCTTTTCTCTTCTTTTTTTCTTTATAGTTACATGCATATAGACATATTTTTATAACTATGGTTATAGTTATGTTGTATGTTTTATTTACGCTTGGGGGTAGTGGCTACAGTCATCTCTATTAGATAAATTATAACTGACTTTTGTTTTTGTCATTAATTTATATATTTACTGTATTTGTATTCTTTGAAAAAAAAAACAATTTTTTATCTCAAAATTTTAAATAAATATTAACTCATACTCACGAACGGACGGGAAGTCTAGTGATTATGATTTCATAATATGTAGATAATGAAAAATGTTTTATGTATTGTTCAAATGAAATCAATAAAGAATTTAAATTTGAATAAAATAAGGTTGTATTACATTGAATAAGAAAGAAAAATATTGTCAATTAATTGTTATTATTGCGAACTGCTTTTGTTGATTTATTGATATTGACTACAAATATTTAAGAGCGCTGACATACTAACCTTCGTATGCTAACATATTATGCTGCTTTATAGTATCGACAATATTTTATTTACATTCATCACACAATAATTAATGTGAAAGAAACCATTAATGTAAAACCATTGGTTTTAGGATGCAAAGCACATTTCACCACACTGAAGACATACACAAAATTGCGCACAACAAATTGAGATCAAAGATGCTATGATGTTTCAGATTTTATCTGAAGATATTTTTGAAAAGTTTCAAAATATTGATAGAAAAATTATTATAGAAATCTGTGATAAAGCTATCTTATGCTTTCATTGGATTCTAAGCATCTAGGGTTGTAACAACATATAGAACATACAAAAAGTGTAATTGATGAAGTCTTATTGATGTGTTTGGTCTTACATCAGAACGTACAAGGTATCAATTTGAACATAGGATCGAATTATAATGTTATATGTAAATATTAAAAAATGTGTAATTTATCGGAGAGTTGAGCTAAACCGCGTTAATATCAACCTATGTCACAGGATGCTCTACAGCATCTAGCATTTAATGAAGTGGAGGCTCAAAGTTGTCCGGTTCTTTTGCCAAGTTTTCTATTACCTCCAATGTCCAAGTTTTCTATTACCTCCAATGTCCTATTAGAATTAGAGTCATCGTTAGAGAAGTTTTGCTAAGCTCTCTAGATATCATCTCCTACGATCTATTTGATAAATATGTGAAGGTAAGCAAATTTGTCTCCAATGGGTTTGTTCTACAGCACCTGCGCTAACAGGTGGTTGAATGTGGGAGTTGGGAGCAAGCACAGAGCACAAAATTAGTAACAGTCTTCCCAATCCATGGAGCAAACTATAAATTGATTGATTATTAAGATTTCGCAATAACTTATATTATTGAAACAATCAATCCTTTTAAACCGTTATTTGATTTATTATCACTTGCCTGTTGGCTCGGAACCCACCTGTAACTGTAGATCTATCAATAAATTCATAACATCGTTATATTATCATCATTCGGCTCATTACCAACGCATAAGTCTCAAACTCATCTGCAAGGAAAAAATCAACATTTAATAAGTTCATCTAAGAGTTATCTGCATTATTTTTGCTTACCGGTTGGTTGGTTGGTTTGGAAACCACCTAAAACTGTAGCGCTACCAATTCATAACATCATTATAATATAATCATCATTCGGCTCATTGCCAACGCAGAAGTCCCGGACTCAAGTGGGTTCATCTGCAAGAAAAATCATCAACATTAAATGAGTTCATCTAAGAATCGTTTTTATATAGATTATAAAATTATACCAAGATTATATTATAAGAAGCCTTTGTAAATAACCAAGTTGTCTCATTCTTGGCACATTTCCATTTTGAAAAAATTGTCTCCAAACGTATATTCCAGAAACAAAGTGAACTCAAAACGCATTGATGATTGCGTTGTAATAGGTGAATAGTAGGCGATAGATATGAGCGTAGAACGGAAACGATACAGTTTTTTCGTCCACATCGGGAAGGAAGGGTCTCGAATATCGAAGGCCTACTCTCACACCATATAATGTGATATAACCGTTGGTCCAATTTCCGGGCAAAGGTGCTCTATCATCATCACCTATGCTGAGTGTATGAGGGTGTTGGCTCTGGCTCCCTTCGAGAGTTTGCTGCAGGATGCACAAGTAATTTCCAGTAAACCAACAAGAGGCGGTACAGATCACACAGATAAGCAAACGCCTCAAACCCAGTGTGGGAAGAAAATCCCTGCTCCCAACCGAATACATCTTATTAATAACCATATACCGACTTCTGAGTTCTGTTGCTTGTTCATTAAGTATATTATTGTTATCACTAAAAATATCAGATATTTAATATTTTGATGGCAACTCCCATATAGGCTATTCTCGGGAGTGCCTCCTTTCTCAATGAATATCACAATGTATTTCTTATGTACTACTTGTGTATGTTGAAGATTGTTGTACCGTTGTTGTTTATTGTGAAATAAAATATCTATAGCAGGGCATATGAGTACTTCTCATTTTATCACTACAAAGTGAGGGGGGGGGGATTCAAGGAGAGAAGTTTCTCAGTAGTGAGTGAATATTACTTGAAAAAACAGACACAGAACGTTGGGCATGGTTAGCTAGATTAATGTGCAAGTTGATAAATAACCATATTATAGCATAGTATGAGAGTGCTTCTTATTTTATCACCACAAAGTAAGAACAGATTCAAGAAGAGAAGTTTCATAATAGTTGAGTGAATATTATTTGAAAAAACAGACCCAAAAAATTAGAACTGGTTAGCTAGATTAATGTACAAGTTCGGAACCCACCTAAAACTGTAGGTCCAACTCATCAATCACCATCATCCAATTCATTACCCACGCACAGGTCTCAGACCTATGTGGCCTTCATCCTCCGAAAATAAAAAAATAAATGTACAAGTAGAGAAGTTTCGTACGAATAATCCGACGAATTCTTCACTCAATTCTTGGTAAGAGGAGGGAAATTTTCGAATAATAGAGAGAAACTCTAGTTGGTGCGATGTCGAACTTTTGATTTTCTAGAACCAATCACTATAGATAATGTAATTCATAATTATAACTACGACCTATCACTGAACTTAAACTCTCCAGGAATTCACTCAGCTATTTGGTATGTTCATAGTCTGTATTGTGGTGAATCCTTGAATGTATTCTTCAATTCTAAATAATATTTTTTTGCTATTCACTTAATGCACGAATGTTATAACGTTAATACAACGTAACATTCATAGATACTAAGCAATAAATTTATATTTTTTTATAAATTAAAAAGCACGTTTTCATAGATGAAAAATTAAGCATTAATGGTACGTAATTCCATCAACAGAACCGCCGATGATTTTGGGTTTTTTTTAAATATAATTATTAGCATTTTACCCTCGACCATTCTCTTCATCAGCTTGTGTTTTGAATATGCTTATGGAGGATTCAATGATAAATCAATATCTCAATAATGTTCAAACAATGAATAATCTAAGGAATTTTATTTTAATACAGTGTTTGAACCAGCCAAAATATGGATCACAGTAAAGTGAAAATACCTTAACGTTACCTAACTAACTCTACGTCTTTCATAAATTTTGAAATACTTGGTACAAAGAGCATGAATAAGAGTTTGATTATTGAAACTGATTGGATTGCTAGCATTGTATGAACTCAACAATATTGTAAACAGTATCTTCTCATTCTATTGAATCATAAAAACATTATATTGCTGTTCATTTCTTATAGTGTTGTTCATTAAAACCAGATTTAGAATTCAAGAATTGCTTTCTTTTAAAAAGCATAATTTGGTTTACTGAGGACTCAATTATGTGATTTTTAGTTTATAAATAATAATTTCCAATAAACTATTATGTGTATTATAATAGAGCAATAAGATTATACAACAATATTATTCATAGTTGTATTAGATTATACATTATACAATATTAAGATTATAGACCAATATTTTAATAGAACAAAAATACATCAACGTTAATAAACATTATGACAGAAATTAACATTCAAACAGATGCTATACAATGCCCAGTAGAGCTTTGTCTTTTGAGAATTCATTAATGTAATTTATTTTCGAAGCGCTATAGGTTTTTTATTTATTCATTCCCATCTCATATTTTAATATTTTGTTTATTTTATTTCTACAAGGGTATGAGCCCACGCACCTATCCAATCTTTGAACACACGCCAACTATGACTACTTTCAAAATTAAGAGATACATAGAAGATTGTATCTAAATATATGAGAGCTTTTCCAGCGCTAGACACATTATTGAATGCTCACGTCATCCTAATCTCGGTAAATCTTGGCAAATTACAGGTTCGAATAAAAAACGACCAACTAGCCATTGTGATGTTTAAACAATTCAAGCATAAACCAATATCACGTGCTACCTTGGAAGATTAGTATAAGCGGCTAGTAAAATGGCTGTGATGAAGTTATCACGTGAATATTCATCTACTTATGGGATTAGACGAAGAAATTGGTTGTTGTTGTTGGCCGTCGATCAAAGGATGTTTGTTATAGTTTACAAGAGTGGTCGATAATTATTATTGATAGATAGTGAGTAGGGTGAAGGTGCGTGCGAGAATGCGCCTCTTTACACGATCGAGTGTGAAAACCTGAGGTCACGATTTCGTCCAGTTAAATAGTTCGGGCCTGATGTGTTTAGAGGCGCCTTACCGTGTTTCGAGACCCTCTCGCTCTAGCATGTAGTCTACATGAAATCGAAAGCCGGTCAGCCCCAACCAAATTGGCCCACCTCAACCAGTATAGGTCCACTGGCACACTGCGTACACGGTTACTGAAGTAAAAAAACAACTATAAGTAATCTGAAACTAATCGCCTTCCAACCGAATTACTATCAGCGTCGTGCCTTTTCTCGACGTGTGCATCGCCTTCTAACTTTGCGTTGAAGTCTCCTTTTAGGAGACATAGGAAATTTATAGCAGACTTATAGGAGACATTATAGAAAACTTATAAAATACTTATAGGAGGCATTATAGAAAACGCATAAGGGATTTGTAGGAGGCATTATAGGAAACTTGTATAAGAATTGTAGAAGACATTATAGAAAAATTGTACAAGACTTGTAGGAAGAATTATAGGAAACTTACAGGAGACTTGTAGGAGACATTATGAAAAATTTATACGAAACATGTAGGAGACATTATAGAAAACTTGTAGGAGGCATTATGAAAAATTTATATGAAACTTGTAGGAGACATTATAGAAAACATTATAAGACTGGTAGGAGACATTATGAAACATTTATAGGAAACTTGTCGGAGACATTATACAAAACTTATTGGGAACGTGTAAGAGACTGAATGGATAATGAACTTATTTCCAACCAAGAAAAACAAATAATAAAAATTTTCAAAAAATATACAGGAAATTATCTGGCCACTACCTCCAGTACATGTGGCCAGTGTGTAACTAAGATTAGAACTTAGAACTCTATAATTTACGTCCCTCTGCCACAAATTCCTACCGGGTGTCCAGAACTGATTTAAATGTTTGCAGGAGACAATTTGAATATATATGTGAAAAATTAGTAAACTTATTGCCAAGTAATCTTGTGATGGGAAAGATTACTCCTAAATTACTTAATGAGGTGGACGAATGGGTAAGAAGAAATGAATTTTCTGAAACGGTTTTTATTTAGGGATTCTTGTTGTTGGACCTGTAGAGGGAGAGGATGGGGAAAAATGATAAAATATTTATTATATTTTTGTGTATTTTTTGCCTTATTTTGGCTGGTTTACCGAATAATTTATTGTCGCCTTCCGGTGTGCTGAATGCAATTAAAAATTTTTTTTCTTCTTTCAATTTGTTTATTTCAATGAACTCCGCTCTAGCGCACAAGCTTTTGGCTTATGCTGGAGTGCATACAGATCTATTGAAAAATATATATATATATATATTTGATTTATTTCTAACGAATGTGAAGTAGTTTAATTTTGTTATGACTTTATTGCACTACCATTATTATTCTAAGGGTTTGTTGTAATATAAGTACATGCTGTAATTTGTTGTTAATATGAATAAAATGATGATGATGATGATGATTTAGAAAAAGACTTGTAGGAGGCATTATAGAAAACTTATAGGAGCCGAGTAAGAGACTTGTAGAAGACATTATAGAAAACTTGTAGGAGACTCATAGAAGACATATAATAGTTATTTATGTATTAAGAGCGTGAAGCGCGACTTTATCGCTCGAGCCAAAACATTTACATTGCCAAACATGAACTGGCCTTATAAGGCTCCCTTAAATCAAGTAGAACTTGAAAAGCCCTTCTACTAAATGCTTTGAAGTCTACCTTGAGTTAAGGAAGCCTCAAGGTAGGTAATTAAGCTTAAATACGGGCGAAACATAAAAATAATTAGATACTCACTCTCTGTAGTCTTCACTCTTTGTGAAGCACATAAATAATAGAAAACACTCCTCATTAAGTGCTAGAGTTAGATCAATTCACTCCTGTTTATTCTTTTAATAAAAGAGGCATTACCCTCATTTTTTTATGTGAGAAGTATTATTCCGCAAAATTTGTTTGCATTATGATTAAAAATAGGACTACTATAAGTGTTCCGCAAAAGTAGCATAGTCTCTGTGTCTGACCCAATACCATCAACACCTCTGAACAAATACAATAGATCTGGAATTTACAAATTGAAATGCAATGACTGCAACAAATTCTACATAGGACAAACTGGCAGGACATTCACCACGAGATTCAAAGAACACACAAGAGCAATCTCACACCCAAACACACATTCCACTTTTACTGAACACATCATTTCAACAGGTCACAGTTATACAGACATTGACACTAATTTAGACACACTTCACTTCACTCACAAAAGCCAGAAACTCAATGTTTTAGAACAATATGAGATTTACAAATACACAAAGCAGCAACCTGACAACATTTTAAATGATCAACTCCACTAATCTTCTTCTCACATAGCCTTTTTGACAAAATAATCCCAATTTCAAACCTCTCGCCTACTCATCCCCCCCCCCACCTCTCCACCGTTCCAACATCCATAACCCTCAAACTCATACCTTAAATCAGTGTACTGTGGGTCGTCTGACGATGCTCTTGACAACAGAGTGAAACGGCCGTCACGCCATAACATGTGTAGCAACGGCGACCACATTATGTAACCACTTGAATATGTAATCATCTGTGCCATGTATGTAAAGGGCTGCGTAGCTCAGGTAAAGTGAAATAAATTTTTATCTCACAACAAAATATAATATTATTTTATTAATTTGACTTCAATACAAGTTATGAATAAGGGGATTGGCAACTCGCTTAGCATATCTAAATATTTAAAATGTTAGAGCAAGATTGAGCAAGATAGATGATGATTAGTTATGGGGCTGGCCTATTATTTAGTTCATGAATGAAATTGTAAAATCAACTGAGGTCTTACCTTTTGTGGTGGGATGCCATGCAAGATGGAATCTCCTGTTCCATCATGCATCCATCAACACAAGACACCAACTCACTGCTCACTACTCAACTACTAACTCATCTACTGGCCTTCCCAGTAATTTGACAATGCCTTAAATATATTAGCAACAAAAATGTTATGAGCATCTCAATGTCAAACACAATTGAATTCATGTATGTCATCGAATATACCTCTGACCTAAATCAACATCTATTGCCTCCTCAATTTCACAATGCGCTTTAAAATAAAACATTCTACTGAAAACAATCCTTGAACCAGATTTGAGAAATAAACTTATACCTCACAAACTTCAATGTTAAAACCAATGGTGACACATGAGTCATAATTTCCACTTAAAAGTGTATTTTAAGTTTTCTTCAACATCATTAAAGATAATCATGAACCTTATCATTCAAGTCCAAATTATGTATAACTGAAATTATTGTCCAGGTTTCCAAGAATTCAGGAAATGACTATTCAATTTCCAGTACAAAATTTGTCGATCAAAAATTATTGAAATTTCCCGCATAATCAACTTATTGTCTTGATGATAGAATATTGCTTTTCTATTTCACTCTACCCCTCTACCTATTACCTCTCTAGCCTATATTTTTATCATTGGCATCTTTATTGAAAATAAATTTTAGTGAAATATTCTTTAATCAATAAGAGTGTGCAGTCACTTTCCAAGATGTGATTTCCGGTGAATGTCTGTGTCTGGGACTGAAGTAGCTAACTACTCTAGTAGGCAGAAGGCAGCAGTTTTAACTCTTTGGCTTTGGCTCTCGGTGGGCTTGGCACCCAATTAGCCAAGGTGGTGTGGCGTAGGCGGGAACGCACTTCCGATTGATCTCAAATCAAAAATTGAACGGCTTGAAAGATGCGGCGTCAGCTGTTCCCCCATAATTCACCCCTTCTATCATCAGAGAAAGGCGCCCGACTTTATTATTTAGTTGCTAGCCAGCATCGCACAACTCACACTAGACGAACAAATAGACATTATAAAATGTTTATTGCTTTTGTGTTTTAGGATCGGCACAAGTCTACTCAGCCACGATACTTATCTCGGAACAAATTTCGGAATAAAGAAGAAGGAAAAAGAAGAAAAAGAAGAAGAGAACAGAACTTAGGACATCTGGTGGTAGTGATGGTCAAACTTCAACAAAATAGTAAGCGGTAGCGATACTTATCTCAGAATCTGGATGCTTAGAACTTAGAACTATGGTGGTAGTAAAAGTTGAACTTGGATAGCACAATAATTATAATCTTGAACATATTTTTATTAATATGAAATTCGTTATAAGTATGAACTTGAACTTATATTTCAGATAAAACTCGTCAGGAAAACTCTTCAGGATAATGATAAATGGTTGGGTCATGGTCGTTTTTAGCCAAGAAAATATGCAGAGGTTAATGGGAGGGAGAAGAGATGATGATGAAGAAAAAGAATAAAAGAGATGGAAGAAGAAAAGAAGAAGAAGAAGAAGAAGAAGAAGAAAAGAAGAAGAAGAAGAAGAAAAGAAGGAGAAGAAGAAATGAAGAAGAAGAAGAAGAAAAGAAGGAGAAGAAGAAAAGAAGAAGAAGAAGAAGAAGAAGAAGAAGAAGAAAGAAAAGAAGAAAAGAAGAAAAGAAGAAAAGAATAGAAGAAGAGGAAGAGGAAGAAGAAGAGCAAGAGGAAGAGGAAGAGGAATAGGAAGAGGAAGAGGAAGAGGAAGAGAAAGAGGAAGAGGAAGAGAAAGAGGAAGAGGAAGAAGAAGAAGAAGAAGAAGAAATGGAAAAAGAAGAACAAATCTTGAAAAAACAGTTCCAAGAGCAATTTATGCTTACAAATTGCTTTTACACATTTTTTATTTTTATACAATTCAATAGTATACTGAACATTTATTTATCATAATATTACTACTTACTAGGAATTTTATTCATTTTAAAATATTTTGAAAATAAAAAGTTTTGTCCTTTAAGTTTTTATTAACATTGTCCTTTTTGTAATTATAGGTTTGTTTTAATATTTTGATTGTTTCTGTTCTTAAGTTATGGAAGAATTATATCTGTTTATTTTGTTTTTATTTTTTTTATTTTTAAAGAGTATGTTATTGAATTGTATTTCGGTGAATATTTTTTTGCTGTGTTTTTCGATTGTTTTACAATGAAAGGATGATAATTGTGTTTTTTTAGTTTTTTCACCTCATGGAGATACTTTAAGATCTTTATTACTTTACCTTTAAATTCATTATTGATTTCTCTCATTCCACGAGCTTTCTATGTTTACTAGTAATATTATTGAATGAATTCACAGCTAGCGCTCAAGTATTTACTTTGCTGGCTGTGCCAAAAATGTGTTATACACTTTATATTGTGAATTTTCTTATATTTGTATTTTTGTATTTTGGCTAAATAAAAATATTATTATTATTATTATTTGTACTTTACACATTTCAGCGTTATGAGAACATATAGATTGTATACTTCAGCTTGAGGTTGTATAAGCAATCATGTTTGAGGCAATTTAATTTATAATTTCCGAACAAATATTTTGGAAATAACCGGTTTTTATTTTGAATCTAGATACTACAGCGTCGGGAAAACCTATAGGCCTACATGCACTGACAACTGGTATTAGGTAACCTCTTTCTCAACTTCTGCAATATTTATTTATTTATTCAACTAGCATGCAATAATAATGTGAATACAACAGGCTATTGCCCAAAACTGCTTTTCACAAAATTTTATATCGATGGATTGCTCTCGCGAAACCCCGATCGGTAATTTTCTATAAAATGTTGTAAACATTCTGAGTTCTACACAACTATAGTTCACCCCAAATATCCCGAGCGCCAACAATCATTAAAACTATTGCAGAGTGAACGTTTACGGCAAGGTGCTACACCAATGAAGACATCAACCGAGGCGAGATGAAGCAATTGAAGCGCCGGCAATAATTCGGCAATAAATCTCAAGGTGATGATGTTAACAAGCAGCTATGGAAATGCACTCCGCGAAGCCCTGTCATTGTCACTGGCAATAACCAACACTCAGCTCATTACTCCATCACTGACACACCCCTAAAATAAGGGTTAGTCGCATAAACACAGTGTTTAGGGGTGGAGTTTGTTTAGGGTGCATCCCTGCGGCTGCAATCATGAATATCGACGGATTGCTCTCGCGAAAACCCGATCGGTAATTTTCTATAATTTTGTCAGGACTTTCTATCCCAAGGGAGGAATCGAAATAAGGGTGAACCAATTCCTGTGATAATCACATATATGCTACCGGATGCTTGCAGCTCTAGTTAAGTACTAATTGGCGACCTCATTTAGTTTGTGTTGCAAGTTAATGAAGATTACTTATTTACCTAGTCAACTAGAGCGGATGAGACGCTGAATCTTTAAAGCCTTTATTTTTCTGAAAAAAAGCAAGAATCTCTATATTTACCTAGGGCCTGTTGCATACTACATTTCATTCAGTATATATTATTATATCATGTAGTGTATTGCATACTAATTGCCTTATTGTGGCTTGAGATGAATTAAGTTTTTTTTAAACCGGTACTTTGGTATCTTTCTCGGTTGACCTTGACTGCATTACAGTGAGCTTTTATTTTTTAAATTTTAAATTGTTTCAAGTCTAGCCTAATTGTGTATTGCTCTTCTTTGTTGCTTTCTAGATGTTCACATTTTTTAGATATTGATTTGACTCGTATTTTTGCTTGTTACTCCTCCCACCAGGGGGCGTGACTTGTCAGCAAATCACAACCTTCAATGAAGGTCAGCCTCTTTCTCGCTTGGCCAATAGTATCATTCCATGTTTAGTATATATTACCTACTCTGTACTTTAGTTTTAGTTTGATTGAGATTGATAATGGTATAACAACCGAAACTAGTTTCTCAATATTTTCAATAAATGTGGTTGTGACAATTTCGTCTTATTATTCATTATGGATTCCTTCCACAGTATCACCTTTGCCACTACAAAGAAAGTGAATTAAGTTTGTTCATCTCAAATACAAAAAGACTACATCAATTGAGTAGCTTTCCAAATTTCTCTGTCGAATGATGGCTTGAGCGCAGGAAGTAGCTCAGAGGTGAGCTAGATAGTATGCACACCCACCTGTGCAGCCAGACTCTGTATAAAGGTGGAAGTGAACTACCAAGCGTAGAGCTTCATAATTTGTTTCGGTGGGCTTGGCATACTAATACAGTTTTGTTAGCTCAGTGAGGAAAGCAACCACAAACTACCTCACTCCTCGTTTGTGTAGTACGCTCTTTGTACTAAAAAGAAACGATGAGGTCTGAAGAGTCACCTACAGTCGAAATCGGCTATGGTAGGCTACTATATAAATACATTGCATACTAGATTTATTGGTATGTCATTAGTACAAAATCTTATAAAAGTTTCCACTTGTAGATTGTGATTGTAATTTGAAAAATGATAATTGTGTGATCCCTTAACGAAATCATACTAACTTTTAACAATGGGAGGAGCTAGCCAATGAAAAGATTGAATAGCAAAAAGTGTAACCAGATGAACAATATTCGAGTTTAAATGTTTGACAATGCAAGAAATAATTTAAATAATTTAAAAAATTAAGATTTACAAAATAATGAAGATTTAATGAGAATAGAATCAAATTAATTGTTAATAAATATATAAGTTACAACTGGCACTTGTTCCCATTCAGGTATAAGGCGCTTGTTCAATGCTGTTAAAAAATTATTGATATTACTAGTAATATATGATATTACTAGTACTTGTATTCGAAACTATCTGTTTGCATTTTTATATCTAATGGAAGTTTTAACTTGTAGATTGCAATTGTGACTTGTAAATTGTTAGTCAAAATTCGTCTCTTGAAACAGCGTCCACCAATAAGGAAACAGCAAATTTGTTGTAGGACTCCTCCCATAAGGCAATCTCCTATAAGCAATCTCCTATAAGCCAATCTCATTGGTTAAAGCTAAATTATTTAGTAGGCTCTCAATCGACATTTGACAAACTTGTACATTTAATATTTATATTAAAAACAAAGTTATATTTTAAGAATTTAGTATAGACAAGTACCAAATACACAAAGGGGTACTCAAACAATCATCTATGAAAAAATAATCATTCAAATATCATCAGGGTATTAAAGCACTAACGGCAGTGAAAATGTTCAAATAACAGAAGTTATAAATAAAAAAAAAAAGGAAAAAGGATCTATAAACAGAAAGCAATTTTTTATAGAAAATATATTTCAATTAAACCTGAGTGAACTGAAAAAATAATAAAAGAATTCTATTGAAGCCTACTAATATGAAACCAGCAAAATGGTTCCATAATTATTAATAAAGCAAACTCATTGGTTAAGCTCAATAATTCTTATGTACGCTGTAGTTTGTCACTCAAATCAACTTCAACCAATAAGGAATGAGACTGTTATTCATCACTCGAAACAACGTCGACCAATAGGGAACAACAAATTTACTGTGTGACTCCTCCCATTTCATGTAGCAATCTCATTGGTTGAAGCTAATCAGCTTACCCCTAGGCTCGAAAATCGTCAATTCAAACAATGCCTAATAATATGGGATGAATAGAACAATATTTAGCATACATTATTAGGCCAATGAAACAAAGTATTTGATACTTCATGAACTGCTGACAATGTCAAGGTTTCGATTTGAAACCGCATTTTTGTAGCCCGTTTTCTTCTTTCTTCAGTAAAAAAGACATGTGAAATGGTCATCTTATAAATGTTAGTTAGAGAAAATCTACTTTTATGGTTTCAGAGGGTTGGCTTTCGAGTGGTTGAAGTCTTTTCTAAGTGAAAGGTCCCAATTGGTTGAAATCGAAGAAAAAAACAGGGAGATAATCAACTTCAAATATCAATCTGAAATTCACCAATTGAAAAAAGGAGCCCCACAAGGAACAATACTTGGACCAATGTTGTTTTCACTATATATTAATGACCTGCCAAGTACTTCCTTCTTACTGGTGATAATTATGAGGAGCTACAAGCTGAAGGAGAGAAAGTCATCAAATGCATAAAGAATTGGTGTGAGGCAAATTATTTAACAGTTAATGTTTCAAAAACATGTTACATGAATTTTACTATTGGTCATTCAGACTCTCCCAATAATTTCAAATTCTCTGTGGATTCAACAAGTGTCAAACCGGTGGAGTCATGTCGATTCTTGGGAATCAATGTTGATGTAAGATTGAGGTGGCACAATCACATTGATCATGTGGTAAAAAGGCTCAACATGGCAGGGTTCGCAATGTCAAGATTGATGAAGGCAATGGATAAGAGAATAGTTCGAATGGCGTACTATGGGTATTTTCAGCCAATCCTAACATATGGGTTGATATTCTGGGGTGCGGCGCCAAGTTCATTGATGGCCTTTAGAGTACAGAAACGGGTGCTGAGAATGATTCATAGAAAACCACGATTGACCCCCTGCCGAGAATTATTCAAACAAGCAAAGATCCTGCCTCTACCATGTTTATATATTTTCGAGATTGCAATCCATGGATTTAATCACAGAGAAGGATGGACCACAGGAGCTGCTCTTCACACTTACAATACAAGAGCAAGAAATCTTTTGAGACTCCAGGCTCATAGAACTACATTTTTTTAAATGAATCCAGAGCATATGAGTCGAAAAATATTAAATTGTCTACCAGCTGATCTTCTGAACATTGCAAGAATTGAGCTATTCAAAAAACTGTTGAAGAACTGGCTGCTGGACAGATGCTTTTACAGTTTGTCAGAGTTTTTTGCTCACGAATAGAATGTAGAGAGAGAACGTCGATTTGTTCGAAATTTATGTTTATATACTAATGTCACCTAAAATAATCGTTCTCAATATTAATTTATTTAATTATTTATTATTGACAAAAATATTTTATTTCTTGACTAGTTATGTAACTTTATTTATTATTACTGAGACGGTGACAACAATTATTTTGATGTTTATTGTAATGACGTTTGCAAAACATTCAATGTAATGTACATGCAAAAAAAAATTAAAAAAAAAAGAAAAGCGTAATCGTAGAAGCGATTAAGTACATTCGTATGTGCTCATTATATTATTATACTTCTGTTATATGTTATCATATTCTTTAAGTGTAACAGTGTACGGATTATGTTTGCTGGTCTGATGAGTATGTAGTGAAGAAGAAAACAAATAGCCTATTTACCTGGAAAAATAGTAGAACTAATAAGTGCTTCAGAAGAGACAGAATTGCAAAATCCAGAATTACGGAATCAGAAGTGCTGTAGGCCCTTATTCTTCCAGTATAACAAAGTGTTGACAATGATTTAGTCGTTAGTGTTGACTGATGGTGGTCTTGTTCCGATTCCCAGCTAATCCTGGCATTGAGTATTTATGAATATTACCATGTCATCCCATAATTTATGCGCATGCCTCAGGTATAGTGGGCTGGTGTCATCTGAAATAAAAATGTTAAATAATGAGATCACTTCAACTGATTTAGAAAATGGAAATTTAAAGGTAAAAAAAAGGAAAAAATTCAAAATGACAATTAATATAGAACTGTTAATATTAACTTTCTTAGTAATGGCGAAGGTGATATTGTGGAAGGTATCCATAATGAATAATAAGACGAAATTGTCACAACCACATATTTATTAAAACTTCGAGAAACTAGTTTCGGTTGTTACACCATTATCAATCTCAATCAAACATGTTAAATATGTTAAATATTAGTTAAGCAGTATAATTGATTACAAATAAGAATCGAGCAAGGACGTAAGACCATTGGTGAGTTTACGACCTTGAAACCATTATCAAGCTGATTAATCGCCGCATAATTGGAATGTGAAAGAAAATGAAAATAGGTATTGGAAACCATAACATGACCTGAAATTTAGACTGAAGCCTTTGCAGTTCTCAATTGCCCAAGTTGAGTTTTCCGTATCGTTCTTTTTCGACGAAAAAAGAAGCTTTAATGAACAAGAAGGGGATTCTGTTCTAGTACGCTCACTAAAAATCAGTAAGCCGATACCTGGCCTGTAAGAAAAGTCCCGGCGTTTTTTACTCGCTTTTTGTGGTCTCAATTTACAACCCTTTATCGACATCCGTTTTCGGAGGTCATCTTCTGACAAGTCGCAGTATTGCTCCTGTCCTGTACCTCACAAAAAATTTGAAAAAGTATAAACATTATAATGCCATTAAAGTTTCAAACATCCCTTTCCAGTTGGAGACTCAATGTGTACCAACTTGATGAGAACTATTTATTAAGATTAGATGAATATGCTAGCATTGCATGTATCAGACAAATTGGGAATTTGATTTTTGATCACATTATTCAAAGCCCAAAATTCTTCTAACCAAAATCCGATCTAGGACGCCTTTGAAGATGATTCTCCATGACTCGAAAACATTTGGCCAAAATTGAGTAGAAATATAATTTATTCTCAATTAAAATTGAATCCAGTGTTGAAAGTATTTTTATTGTAGTTTCAAAGTAAAATGAAGATCCAATTTATAAAAAAATTCACCACCTCAATCACGATAAACAAATTAATTCTGGTCAAAATCTATCAAAACTCCTTTAAAATATGAAAGGTGTGTGACAACATGCGGAAATGGGGCGAGTTACACCCGACGCTGTAGTGCTATAACAAACGTATGTAGTTAAACCTTGGTAGGATAAAGGAGTGTGACACTGCGTCAAATTACAAAAATTCTTATGTAGGAAAAGTGTATTTTTTGTTTGTTCATAAAAACATAGAGTAGGTGAGTAATACAGTACACAATCAATGACTATAATTATTATTCAACACACCACAAATATCATCAGGTCTCAGCGTACAAAATAAGTTCAATTTGACCCTCCAAAAATTCTAAGAGGTCTATTAGATTTTGTGATATGGAGTTTAAATAAAAAATATTGAAGTAAGCACGATATAATAAATTGAGTACATGAAGGAAGAGCTTTTGTTCTGAGAATAGCAGATCACCGAACGTTTTAAACAAAAATCATACAGCTTCTCATAGGCAAATGTGTAATATAGACTCCACCACCAAGATAAATTTTCAGAAATTTTATTTGCAAATTACAAAAATTCTTATGTAGGAAAAGTATATTTTTTGGTTGTCGAGTGCTGATTGGTCATAAAATTTTTACTAGCCATTTCAATTTTTTTTCTCATACCTCCACCTCCTCCTCCACCACCACGATGAATTTTCAGCATTCAACATTTCTCATTTCAAGACTTTTCAGCTTTCTTCTGCTATTTGAAACAAGTTTTTATTTAAGGCATTTTTAGGCAAATTAAATTGTAAAGCTGTTCCAATATTGAATCGCAGATAGTGGCTCGATTCTTGTAACGATTCTTGAACTTATAACGATATCTGTAGATGAATGCACGACCTCGTACAATTCCACCCTCCTATTTAGGCCACTGATTTGAGCTTGAATACAATCTGAATCTGATTTCGATTGGTGCTGCCAGAAAAACAGCCTGACCATAATGAGGTGCTATCGACTTTTGATACGGATTTTATAGGGCGCTCTGATTGCGGCCAAACCTTGTTACAAATCCAGCCCTAATAGATATTTAATTGCATTTACGTGACAGTAACTGAACACGAAGGTGGCGGCATGGGACAAAGGGCAGTGAGGGGTGGGAGGGGGTTGATTGACAGATTCAACAGCTCATCAGCCATCCCTCTACCTGATGCGAGGTCAGATACACTAGGGGTTGTTACTGGCATCCCTTATTCCTTCCTCTAATAGGCGCATCCACAAGGGCTGGCCATCTATTTTATTGTACGAGGTTGCATTCCACAGCTGACTGGACTGACTCTCAAACAGATCGCGTCCCAATTACCCTCCTACTCGGATTTATTTATTTATTTATTTATTAATCCAATCTTCACTACTCATCTCATGTCAATGTTAGAAGGCGGACGTTTACATATCAAAGCACGATAAAGATGTTTACATGACCCGTGAGATCGATTTTTTTGTATCATCTTATGAAGGTCACTTCGTTGCTTTTTATTTAACAACTTATTACCAGCTCAAATAAAAATGTGGGCTTGATGGAAAAGCTACGTGACGAAGAGTGACTATTGTGTAACGAAGAATTAAACTAGGTACCGCCCTTCTATTGTTTCTACTTGCAGTGAGAATTGTTATATGTCAACCGTTTACCTAAAGAATTAATTAGTGGTAGTCCTCTTATTTGCAGACAATACTTCACTCATTTTCAGAAATTCCGTTCTAGATAATTTAGAAATAAACCCATATACGTGTGCAGTCCATTGTCCAATTTTTAAATCAGTTGAAATTAACAATAAATAGTAAAAAATGCATGAACATCTTTATAATTACACTCTGAGAAAAATTCACAATTCAATCCACTCAGAAAGTTGCCATTCGACTTCAATCACAATTGATATTAATATTTCTTGTTTTATTTGTATGCTTTCAAATCATGAGTAAACGACTCGTCTCCTACCTACAGGTGTTCCTAGAGGATAAAACATAATTAATATGTTTTTTAAACGAATTTTCATTAGAATCATTTCAGAAATATTACCAGTTTCACTGAAATATCCTTTTATTAACTTACTCTTAATATTACAGAATGATGGATGATAAAAGGTATCCTATTTATGTTTTCTAGTGAAAGAACTACCCATAAATCGCTGGGCATTCTTTAAAGGAAGATTTAAATAATATCATAAAATTTGGTCCACACGTTCAGCCGAAAATGCGCTACAGACTCAGACGATACATCACTCCTACCCAACAGACAAATGCAAAACGCTCGACTTGAAACGGAGACCTCTCTTCGTTCGGTCAAAAATCCAATATTGCTAAACAATAAGTCTCCAACTATCTGAACTTTTGAAACAATTTTTCATAGTAAAAACTTTTATTGATTTTGGTAGGGATACTTTGACGGTTTTATATTTTACAATCACAGCTACCTACACAAAATAAATATTACTACATAATATCAAATTAATTTAGCCGATTATTTTGTCTAGACTGATTGGTTTCTACTTTTTAGCAGATTTGACAACTAGTGGGATCAATTTAGCTAATATGATAACTATACAGTCACACGTAATACAAATAAAAGGCGATGTACCTATTCCATGACACAATCGAATTTCCATCTACATAAATCAAAACTCTACCAATTACTCGCTCAATAATATCAAAATAATGTAGCAAATGTGATAACTTTACTGTCAGACTCAATGCAAATAGAACTCCATGACAAAATCCATTTTCCATCCATGAAAATCAAAATTTACCAATTTTTCGGTCAGCAGTGAGTTACATTGGAATAGAATAACTGAATACAGAATAGTTGTAGCTACAATGCATCTTGGCTGGGATCGAAAATTATCATACCTATGAATGAATATTCCTTTCATCTCAGTTGCAGTGGAAGGGGTGGGAATTTTCGAGTTGGGGGCCATAAATCTATACGCTAACGAATCCAATAGAAAATGGATGCGACGTGAGGGGTTGGTAGGGTTGGGGGAGCAGGGTAGGGTTGAGAGATGTCACAACAATTACTGCCGTCACCTTTGTTGTGGCACTGTCATTCGTCTGAGTAATTTGTATTCAGTGCCGACTGCGCTGAAAAGTACACATAAATCATTGAGAGCCGATTATTTATGGTAGGCGTCAACTGCTACTTCTTGTAAACATAGTGCTGTCTTGTCGCCAGAGCCCTCTTGAAACCCCCGAGTTGGTTACAAGCTATTGACTCGAGACAACTCTTGGATCTTTGTGACTTTGAGATGATTCAACTTGAATAGGGTTGGAAATAAATCTTGCTATCTACAATTTGTCGCAGTTTTTTCATTATTAGAAATCAGCTGATAATTGTATATTAGTATAACTGATTTATAGGCTATTAGTACAACTGATTCGAAGGAATTCCCGTTTGGCAGAATCAGATTCAAATCTTTTTTATTAACTGGACATTTTCTACTATTCAAATGTCGCCTCTATTTTTTGTTAACTGAGGAATGAATATTTTATTCCACATGTCTCTTGAAGTATTTTACTATAATATACAATAAATTGTAGCAGCATTCTAGATACTCTACTCAAGTTGAAGTTTGTTGTACAGAGTCTAGACTCTAAAAATAAATCAAAATATACTGGACACCTGTTCGGACAATAATTCGCTACAATGACAACTTGCCATACCTATCGGTTGCGACTAGCTGTTAAAGCGGTGGTTGATGAACCAGATTAAATTCAAGGATCATAGAATTTTTCAAAACTTATTAGCCTAAATATGTCGAAAGTGAATTATTCATGAACCTGGTAGAATTCAAGCTACCATAGACATTTTTAATAACAATGAGCCTAGACATCCTGAACGTGAATTATTAAAAAAAGAGTTGAGCTGCCAACATTGAGAAGGCAGAAGAACAAATTACATACACTCAAAATAATACTCGCACGATGTATAAAGTTATTTAAAATAAGTAAATTATAACTTAGTATACTTGAGTGCTATAGGAGTAAATTGGGGATTGATAGATTGGCTACCGTGATTGAATGCAATTCAATTCATATTATCGTATCGTAATCTTCAAATTATTGTAATTTTGAAGTCAAATTATGAAATCAAATACTCAATTCTAAAAGTTGGCTTTCAAATAAATTTGAATTTGAATAATTTGATAATGTAATGATAGAATTTTATAATTTTGAAACCTTTTAATTGTTTCATTAATATTATTAAACTGTATGATCTCTTTAAAAACTGTTACTGAATATTTGAAAACTATATTCCAATCCCAAGCATTGGCCATTTTTCAACCAATACTACATGAAGCCTATAGGCATAATTGTTATAGATATGTTTCTAAGTATAATTTACTAGAAAAGGTTCTTAATTTTAATTGCTTAAGATAATTTAGAAGAGGGATTGATTGGTGAATAAACTTAGAGGGTATAATAAAAAAAACAATATTTATTTCGAATTGGTATTGTAGTATTTTCAAGTAGTCTATAAATAGAACATCGCCTGTAAACCAGAAAATCTTGCAATATGTTCGCCCTTAAATAATATCAATATTTCAGGGACCAAATTGAAAAAATTTCTCTAATCAATTTGTTTGTGTTATTTTGAGAACTATTTGAGTACGGTACTTCAAGAACAACTACTGTTTTCTCTACAGTGGTCACTGTGTACCAAAATTTAATTCATTCTTCTTAATTATTTTCTTTTTCTTTTTCTATTACTAATTATAGAAATTTGTTAGTAATTTTTAATAAATTTATCATTAGAAAGTATGGTGGTAAAATGTATTATTCTGCGTTGTTATGTTGGTACCACTGTTCCAACGTCCGAGGTGACGCTTACCAAAAAAGAATCTGGTCTGTTCGATTCAAAAAATGGAGATTGTTAACTTAGTCTAATTCTTCTTGAAAATTCTCCTTAGTTATCTCATGGATTGAGATACTAATTTTAGAGTATGGATACTCGATAATTATTTTTATTTATCTCTTTTACTTCGAATGATTTTGTCACCAATTTAAAAAAAAAAACAATTCGGGTAAGTTTTATTCGTATTTCTACTTGTTTGTATTGCTTGATTGATCTTGTTCAACCTCATGAAACTCTGTAATAGTTTCTTTCAATTTATTGTTAATTTTGTCTTTTAAATTAATTATTCCAGTAAAAGTTCTGATCCTTCTGATATAATTTTCTTTTAGTAATTTTGGAATCTACTTAACCTAACTCAGATTAATTTTGTTTAATTTCATTCTGGATAGCCAAGTTCTCTTATAACTTTCTTAGTAATTTTCATCTTCCATAATTTATTCCTTTTAATGGTTGTAATACTTGTTTCTCATGTTTAACTTTCTTGACTTTAATTTCATTCTTTCTTGAACAAAAATTGTAACCTTTCTTATGAAATCTAGGCAATTTTGGTTGATTCTCGTCTAGGTCAACTATGATTCTCTTTTAAGTCGATTTAGATAATATTGTAATTTATTCTTTCAACAGGTTTTTTTAATACCATGTACTCAATAATCTAATATCAAAATTGCTGCATAAGTTGGACGAGAAATGAACTAAAACATTACGATTACAAAACATGTTCACAACCTAACAGGATTCAGTATGTATTAACACGGACACTCACTTATTACCTTTTCTACAATATGGTAAGCTGATCTACAATTTTCTTCGTCACTTCGCTTCGAAATAATTAACTCCGAAAAACCTGATTTATTTGCTAGTAGGCCTACTAAGCTATATTTCGTCGATAAAAATTAATAGTCATGACTTTAAACTTTGTAACCAAAAATTAATATTAATTTCCTCTTATTTTGTATTTCTTTTTCTAATATATATTGAGTACTGGTGACTTTGTCATTCGAAAACCTTCTTTTTATTTTACTTTACCTGCTCTTGACTAGCATATTATCGGTACTTTATGATTCGCCGCCTCTAGGCGCAACACCTTCTTTTGTACCTTCCCGTTTCGGCCTTGGTCAAAACGGGATGTGTTACAACTGGTCGGTACCAAAACTGTACTTTAAATATAGTAGAAAGGACAATTTTTTTTACAGAGTACAGGCCGAACAGAGATTCTTATAATAATAAAAAAGTGAAATATACTGATTATTTTGTTGAAGATATTGGAATGATCAATGCAACAATTTTGTTGATCATCTTCATGACATTGGAGTTAGGACTATTATCGTTTATTCGGAAGGGAAGAAGTGGACCGGCCTTTTCAAAACTCTTTTTACCTGATAGTGAGGCTGCCCTTCATTTCTCCGCTATTGGGATATTGGGGTTGCTGCCTGCTACCTTCAGGCATAATAGGGCCGCGAGCGACAACAAAAAGGGTTTCCCCTTAAAAAGCTTTCTCCTGAACACAGTCATTTCGCTAAACGTTGGTTATTTCGCAAATTGAAGTCGGAAAGACAAGCTAGTCTTGAAAAAATCATCCCCTGTCTACGAAATATCCTATTTTCGATTTTCATACAGCTTCCTCCTCGCCTATTACAAGCAGCGACGCAAATTAATGTCCAAAATCAGTAGACGAACTATGGTTGTTCAAAAAATGCCTATGATTGTCTGGATGAAGCCAGTTATTAAAACGATTTTCTCTGATGAGATGAACGAAATTCTTACGTTTTGAGGTATTTGATATGTCAGAACACGAACTAAGATTGTAATCTTGGAGTTAATTATTGTGTTATTTCAAACTTTTCACATTCTAAGATTGTATTATATAAATACATTCGACGATCATGTAGTCACATCATTACTTTTTGATGAATTTAGTATGATCCAACTTCGAAACTAACACTCCTTGCAATGTTGGCCCCAGGGTAGGGTCATAAAGGTCATACCCCCTCCCCTGGAACTTTACTGGTGAAGGGGCAGCAAGAAAAGAGTGATATTAATCAAGATCTTGACGTACACGATTATAATACAAGAAAACGGGGAGATTATTACTTGGTGAGTCACAATAGTAGCTTATGCAAACAAAAACCTAGTTAAATTGGTAGGAAACTCTAAAAGCTACCGCATTTTTAAAAGAGTCTTGAAAATATATTTAAAAAACAATTGAAAAATATTTAGTTGATAAAGCTTTTTTCCTTTCACATCAAAAGCCTCACCTCAACTGATTGATGTAGTAACTAGATTATGTAGATTATGGTAACTAGTGTAAAATTGCATAAAATTCCTTAACTGGAGTCTCCAAGACGTAATCTACAAAAAAAAGGAATTCTGCAGAAATGGTCAGCAAAATCCCAATCTAAGACCCCCAAAACTTTCCAGCTTGTCACCTTGAAATAATGCTGACAAACATTGCGTCATTTTTCAACCAAGTTTACATGTAGCCTGTAGCCATAATTGTTGTAAATTAATGTTTCTAAGTTAGTATAATTTACTTGAAAAGGTTCTCAGTTTCAATTGATGTGCATGAACAATCTAGTATTAAAACTGACACTGTATTTCACTTTTTAATAATGTTTTACTCACATATATTGGAGAAGCTTGAGGAATGCATTTCACTTCTGAAAAGAATCAGGCTGACGAAGCTTCTTTTCAGAAGTGAAATGCATTCCTCAAGCATCTCCAATGTATGTGAGTAAAACATTATTTAAAAGTGAAATACAGTGTCAGTTTTAATATTAGATTGTTCATTAAGTATTTCGTCATGGAAAACATCACAGATGTGCATGAAGTTTGATACATTTCTAAAAAGTAATAAAAAGAGATCTCTCTTCTATTCACCTTGCATTAATATTACTGGGCATTGGGCAAAGTCATTAAGGAATCATTTGATAAGTTTATTTAAAAGTTTTTAGACCTTTCAAAAACGTTTTTTATAAACCTTGGGACAAAATTTATTGAACCTGTAAAGATGTTTTATGTTTAAATCATCATGAATACGTATTGTGAGTTTGAGTGGTGAAATCATTCATCCACTATTATTATTGGGATAGGTAGACGGCAACGCCACAAAACTTCCCCTATTCTTAAATGGATATTTAAAGATCTGTAGCTTATTCTTTAGCCAAAGTGGGTTTTGTGCCAAAAGGGCAGGATCTCAGACTGCTAATGCTCCTCATCCCCAATAAAAATGATTAAAAAGCAAATTATGTACAGTGTAATGTAATGTATGATGTTTTAATGTTTATTGCTATAATATTTTAAAGACACAGTGTGGACTACAACAAGTTTGGACAACAACAGTTTGGACTCTACAACAAGTTTATAAAGTATTGAAAATATTGAAATATTAAAAAAAAAACAATTGAAAAAATGTAGAAATATTAAAAAAACAATATTTAGTTGATAATGTTTTTTATAGTGTATCTTTCACATGAAAATTAAGCCTCACTTCAACTAATTGATATATAGTAATTATGGTAACTAGTATATCTGTGCTGGACACAGATTAAGATTGTATAATTGTTGATCTGACTTATACTCCTATAATTGACTATAATACTGACTATAATTGGTGTTTCGAAGACACAATCTACAAAAAAAATAAAAGGGAATTCTGGATAAATGGTCAGCAAAATCCCAATCTAAGACCCCCAAAACTTTCCAGCTTGTCACCTTTAAATAATGCTGACTTCCAATCCCAAACTAGCTACCATTAGTGTATAATTGTTGATCTGACTTGTCTTATACTCCTTAACTGGAGTCTCCAAGACATAATCTACAAAAAAAAAACTAACCATCTCGTTAGATAAGTACAGTATTTTTCTCTGTTGAAACTGATAGAAACTTTTTTTCTGAGGATGAAGCCCACATAGGTCTGAGACCTGTGCGTGGGTAATGAGTTGGATGATGGTGATTGATGAGCTGGACCTACAGTTTTAGGTGGGTTCCGAACCACCGAAATGTGATTTTACAGCAGAGAACTTACTTTTATATTTTTAGTTTCAAGCCTTCTCGTAAGGTTAAACAATGAGGCTTCTTTGCATCGTGGTCGATTAATTAATAAGGTGTGTTTTTTGGAGAGTGTGTCAGTCCACAGAAGGCAAAAAACCGGGAAGAGGTAATGGGCTAGTTTTGAGGAGGGCTGAGAGGATGTCAACGCAGTCAGTATATAGTACTACTTGGGCTTCTCCAATTTCACAGAGGCTCGCTCCTAAACACATTTCGGCCACCCTCGTTGTCAGGTTGTCACTCGGTCACTCCCACAAAAACTCAACGCTAAAATTCACTCCACTGAACGTGCAGCAAATCGTTCATACATCGCTATTACAAACCACCTTCTCTTTTCAATCATCTTCTTTTCTTTAGTTTCCCATTTTATCTTAACTACAGTGAATTATAAGAAAGAAGTTATAGTAATATTATTCTTTTATTGTACTGTAATTAGGTTTCATCTTTACTAGTTTTAAGTTATTTTTTCTCTTTATAATTTTCTTTCAATTGTCATGTAATTCAATGTCAATTATGTCAATAAGTCACTTAATGGAGTTGTCTGTGAGCCTTTGTATGTATTTAAATCTATTTATATATATAGAAATGAATGGCTGTCTATATGTATGTATGTATGTTCCCTATAGACTTCAAAACTACTTGACAGATCGGCATGAAACTTTGGGAATATGTTATGTGAATATTGCGGATGGTTTCTGACCATAAATGTTAATAGGGGAGCTAATAATTATTATTAATTAATCCATTTTATAGACCTAACCTACTGAACTTGCCGGCCAAACAGCTTAAAGGAACAGCTGATAGAAGTCAACAGTTTTTAATCATATGGAAGGCCCCTTAGCGGCGTTATTTACGCTGCCTTTGAACAGCAAAAGACTTTGCACTTTGCATGTAGGCTACCGTACAGTCGGAGCCTTGCAATATGTAGGAAGCATACGACTGGGAATGATGAAATGTAATAAATTATGCCAGGTTGATGACATCTGTTAACCAATGCAGCTAAAAATTTGAAATGCAGCCTCAGCGGGAGGTGGCGAATAATAAAATAAAAAACCTAGCTTCTACCCTTATAGTTGGAGGTTTAAATTTGAAATGTTTCTCAATTCAGAGGTGGTGATTACGAAAACAACGAATCCTCTATGATTAGCTGGAAGAGCCCTAGGACTAACTTCTTTCCTAATTTGAAATGTAACCTCAGTGGGAGGTAGCGAATAATAAAATCAAGGAGAATTTTTATGAGAACGCAGCAACGTGCGTCTGGCCAGCTAGTTAATAAATAAAAAATAAAATAAATACACACTTATAATTTATTCTTTCGTTATGCAATAACTTTGTATCTATTTCTAAAAGTCACAACAATAATTGCATAAGCATTAATCTTTTTTGTATAATTTTGTATGTATTTATAATAATTAATTAATAATAATTTATAATAATTAATTTCTGGCAATGCAAATGTTTCAATCCTTTTCAGCACACCTTTTTTGAGAAAAATGATGCCAAAAAAGTTGAAATCTGGTACACTTTCTAGTTGACGCTCTGAATACTTGCTTAGAAAAATTTGATTTATTTGAAAAATTGATACAAGAGTCTTCCTTATCCTGTAAGTTTTTCAGAGAGTGTCCATGAAAAATTATTACAGGTATAACAAAAACAAAATCACACTAAAAATATGACCAAAAGAAAGTAATTAAATAGACAATATAACAATTATTATTAATGAGAACACTATTGATGGTAGAAATAACGGGTGAGATGATTGGGGCAGAGAAAATATGGCTATTAAAGAAGTTGATAAGAGGAAGAAATATACAAGAAAATAAAGAAAAATTGATCTTACACAATAATTTACCAATATAATGGTCACTCTGGTAGCTGGAGTCGGGAATTTATTACAAAAAACCTTTTTTTTTTGTAGATTAAGTCTTGGAAAATCCAGTTAAGGAGTAGCCTATAAGACAAGTCAGATCAACAATTATACTATCGTATACACTAGTTACCATAATTACTTTATTAATTAGTTGAGGTGAGGCTTAATTTTGATATGAAAGGAACTCTTGTACACTATAAAAAGCTCCTAAATATTTTTTCAAAGCTACTAAATATTTTTTTTATTTTTTTTAAAAATATTTCTATATTTTCAAGACTCTTTAAAAACTGCGGTAGCTTGTTGTAGTTACCTACCAATATAGGTTCCTACCATTTGTTCATTTTTGAACAAAAAGTACAGCTAAATCCTATAAGAGAATTTTTAATAAGCTTCAGAAATGATCGAAGAATACAGCCAACATTGACGATTTTATAAATTAGATAAGAGCCATAAACATGGAGATTATGAACCAATTGTTTATGCCTGTAGTCATGGCAATAGCTGATTAACAAACAGAATTTCTGACTGATTGACGAGTCAAGGCGAGCGAAGCGAGAATGCCGGCTAGTTTTAACTTTGATTCTCCTCACATATCAAGTCACATAAGGCCAAATGATGACAAATTCCATTTCTTCCCCACGAAAAAATAGACTGAGAGAATCGATAGTCGATAGTTATGAAAGGAACGTTAAGCTTTTGGTTTGGTTCAGATATCGATTGTTTTGATTTTGAAATGTTCATTTGTTTCAAGGAGAAAATACGAGACGGCAACCGAAAAAAGTTCAATTAGAGTAATAATTTAATAAAGACAATAAAAACTTAAATTTTTTGTGAAAAAGTACGCAGAAAACTGTATAACATCCGCTTGAGCTAATATGTAAAGTACAAATTAATAAATAAAATAAAATAATAATAATAATAATAATAAAAATGAGTATATGGCTAAAACTGACAGCAAGTCGTTAAATTTACAACATAAGTTGATATTGTTACGGGTTCTATGTCTAAAATAACGCTGGCAACACTTAAATTTATCACTCGCACTTTATTAACACAAATAATTCGCAACTCACACTGTTCAGTAATTTCTTACACAAAAATAAGCAATCAAAACAGATAAATCGATATTGTTCAACTGATAAAGAGTTTTGAATATTACTGTACAAAAATCAATCACTAAAAGGTTAAAAGGCCTAATATCAAATAATAACTGTACAATAAACTGTCCAATAATATTCAAAAAGAATCGTCGAGAAACAACAATTAACTTACGTAGCACAAGTCCGTAATACAGTTATAGGTAAAAAAATATTATCACTATAGAACTGTCAAAAGAATTATCACTACAGACAACGAAAGTTCATTACGTGGTTTGTAATAGCGCCAACGGGATTGCACTATTCGCATTAACGGGAACTGTCATTGCTGCCACTTATCAACGTAGAACAACAACTGAAAAACTGAACTGATTTTACAAAAGTTTCTCTCTATTTTTCTATAATTTTCCATAATTGAGATATCTCTCGATTTTTCTATCAACTTCTACCAAATTCTAAAACAAACAGATAAGGTCCTCGCACCTTCCACAATATTCGATAAGATTCCATTAAATTCTATTTAAACAACTAGAATATTCTGAAAAGCTCCAAGTAAACACCATAAAAGTGTCAAAAGAAGAGTAATTAATTGCTTTGAAATAAACATTTACATAGCACATAACACCGAGAACCACTGTTCCTTCTTTCTCTTCATTTTCACTACAATATTAACAACGCGGATCGTTATGAAATAAGAAATCCAAGAATTTGGATCTGATTATCTGAATCCAAGAATTTGGATCTGTATCTGAATTAATTATTTAGAGTGTAATTTATTAATTATTAAGCTCAATGGAAAATCTTGTAGGCTGTAGGGGATCTTGGAGAACCTTGACTTGAAAAAGTATTCATAAATCTGTATTAAACTATTAAGAGTCTACAAATAATAGTCTGATACTTAATGCAAATCTATGAGCTAATGAAACATTTTGTGGCTGATGAAGGGCCTTCAACTTAAAGTTGAGTGAATTGACTCTGTCTAGTTAGTTCTTCGAATCGAGGGATTGAGATATCGCTATCGACGGTATTCAATAGCCGTTTTTTTCTAATCGCAGACGTTTAGAATCGTATCGATGTGGCCTAACCCGTTCTTTTGTCGGTGAGACGGTGGTTCATTGAGACATCGGTCGGCGCTTCTTTTGTCGCACCATTCTGCAAGTCACAAACCAACTGTCTGTTGTTATGATTATTATTTAATCGACCGAGAATCGAACCCAGGACTGCAGAGACAGAAATCAACTCAGATGCTGATCGACCTCCATTTGTCAATTTCGCACCAGCTTAATGGAGAAACCTACCCCCGTATCAATTAACCGGATCCCATCAACCCCTACAGCTTTTATAATTACAACCCTTCAAGCCTTCAACTCTCGATCTGTTCCTTTTGACAAACATAATTGATATCTTTCACGGCTCGATCACGAACCAAAGTTGAACCGAACAAATTCCTGTGTTTCCTGTTTTGCCCTGAAACGATTTCATGCCGAAACTCTCATTAAAAACAGCAAGAATAATCTGTGGTCTACCACAATTAATTGTTAATTTCCACCGATCCACCACAAAACTGCATAGAACTCATCTCGTTCCCTACAGTATCGATGAAAAATTAGGGGAGAAAATTCGAACAAATTAGAACTGAAAGATGAGTAATTGTCGCCATTATCATCCCATCCTAAATGACTCGACTTAGTAGAAACGAAAATTGAATCTAAGAAGCGGTAGCGGATGTGGACATAGCCGGTTCCTAAACTAATAATTTAGTAGCCTGTTTCCGAAAATTCAATTTTAAAACTTGGACCTAATTAGTAGCCGTCTGGTATTGGACCTAGCCTGCATCCTATGAGCAGTAGTAGGATTTTATATTATCATATGTTCTTTAGATATCACATGTTCAAACTTTTACATGTTTGACTTAATTTTTGGATAACAAAGCCTAGTTACCATTACAATTTATTATCGAAAACTGAAGTGAAACATGTAAAAGTTTGAAAAGATATCAAAATCTATCGGGTTATTCCGACGTCGCGCTTTCCTTCGTTTCTCCACTTCCTCGCCTGAGACCTCTGCCTCAGTCCTCAGATTCACTTTCCAAATAACCATGTCCCAAACCTAGGTCTATTGCCAATGGAAGAAGTAGTAACTTTGGAATTTTGCTCGCGTCGTTTGCGCCCATCTCGAAGTATTTTCCAGTGGGTTTCAAGGTTTTGAAAAATGAAGATGTAATGAATGGAATTTTGAATTGATACCAAAAGATGTGAACTGTTCTGTGTAACTATCAATGATAAGTGGATGTTTATAAATTTGCAGTAAAAGTCAGTACTTGGAAAAAATATGTGTCTTCTTAAGCTTATTCATATATCTGTCTACTCAAGGTAAATATATTTTCCAGGTTTTCCGATATTACAGCCACACCATGTGTCGAACATGAAATAAACAGGATACCTTTCTTGTGGACAATACAATTACCCAAAACTGGGTACTAACGGCAGGCTTGTAGCATGAATAGAAAGTTATAATCATTCATGAAGTTGAAATTTCAATTTTTCATAATCTTTCAACATTTTGAATTACAATAACTCAAAATTCATGCATGATACAAAGATGCCACTGGTATGTTTCAGGGAATTGTATTGTCTAAAATAAATGTGTACTATACATTTTTGTCCAACATTTTATACATTTTTTGACTGTACTATTGGGAAAACCTACATATAGAATTGTTTAGTTTGATTTAAAATAAGTTTTCAGTGGTTCTCTTACTAAGGATATGACAGAAAAAGGTGTTACTTAAAATTGAGACGAATTTTGCAATTCGTTCTTCAGTAGTTTACTAGTGTTAAACACTATAATGAAAATCGTCATTTTCCAAGTACACTTTAGGGCGGTAATGGGCAAACTACGGCCCGTGAGCTAGCCCGGAACATGATTTCGAGTGAAGACTAAAATCACACATGCAAATTAAGTTATAAGAAATAAAAAGTAAAAAATATATTTTTCTTTGCTTTAACGGTTATTTATTCATTTATCTTTTCGATTTCGCAGTACAATATTATCGCATCTCAGTTTGCTCTCAGTCTCAGTGTTTAGATATGAGTTAACTTACTAAAGAGTTGAGCTACCGCTTACAACGTAAAATCGACAGGGAAGGAAGAAAGACTCAAATTGCAATTACTGTATTATGACGATATAGGCCTAATTCTTGTTTCAAGAGGATTCCTGCCTCTGTTGTCATTGGATGAAGTTTTCATATGTTGAAACGAATAGATGCTTGAAATTGGTCATCAGTTACAAAATAAAGAAACTACTGTAGTTTCATGATTGCTTATCAATACCAAAAGGTCCTATGAGCAGTAGTAGGCTGTACAGAAAGTTACAGATACTGCACCTCATCCCTCATCAAAATAAATAAAAAGGCCGTATGAGCCAAAGACGATACTTCGTCACAAAGATAATTTACTAATCCCTTCAAATCCTCTTTGATAGGAACATTAAGACTCTAACGCTTTGTTATAGAAATAAAGATGACGGTAGTTAGCAGCTATACCTATTAATTTACTCAATCAGATATTTCTAGTATCTTCATTCAGGTTATAATTATATAAAATGAAAAATTTGTATGAGGTAGCTAACTACTTTTTCAGATATTCAACAAGTCTTTTAAAAGTTAGAAGATTTTTAAAGTTTGAAGTGGATCAAATTGGTTAATTGTATTGGGTTGATTTCCCCAACAAAACGTGTAAATAATTTTTTTAATAAAATAACTCAATAGCCGAAATCACAAACAAATCGTGTTAATGGATTAGATTTATTTATTGTATCGTTTATAATAATTAATAATAATAATAATTATTATTATTATTATGATTAATATTATGACTCATTTTTTATCATTTTTATAGCCCAGCCCCCTCCCACCCTTGAAATTAAGATAAATTTGATAAAACAACTTTGACACACACGAATTTGTGTAGGCCTAATCAATTATTTGATTAAATGCTTGAGCTGAAATAATAATATTCCAAGAATTTGGTGTCATTTAACCTTTGAATTTGTTAAATTATCTGCTAATCTATACTAAAAAAAGGAATGTCAAACTTTTTATTGGTCTCGGGCCCCAAAACTTTGATCTATATTCGTCACTGCTCATAGTAGCTGTTCTAAAACGTTTCAGAAAGTGACTCACCATCTCAGCACCGATGTTCCCAAGCTTTTTAAAATTCTGCGCGCATCGGTGAGCTCCTGAACTCCATTGAGCGTCAATCTATATTTTATTCTGTAAAAAGAGGGGCGAATATAGCTGTCCTCTCGATCATACCGCGTCTGGACAGCCTCAGGGGCTTCTAGTCGTTGAGAGGGTGGTCAATGCACACGCTTGGGCCAACAGCGAGCGAGCCACTCGTGCTAGCGACCGTTGCATTGTCTCTCTTTCACTCCCACTCACTTTTCACATCGTTTTCTTTTCTCACTCTTTCTCCCATCACCCAGGATCCGATCAGAGGACCCCCCTGCAACAATAGCTTTGTTTTCATAACACTGTTTTTCATGTTCATTATTGATATCTCTGTTGTTTTGAAGCGGCTCCACTCTCGAAGCCTCTCGAAAGCCGAACAAGAAGACAAGTAGGGGCGCGCAGATTGTATGAATTGCCCAGAGCCAAAAGGGACAAGCACCATCACGTACGTCAGCCCCACCAGCGATTAAATCAATCATCCCGCATCACACAACAATGCCTCTATTTTGACAACCAATTAAACAGCTCAATAAAAACAAAGATGATGAGTCTTCACGACATTCCAAATTGATTCCATAAATAGGGAAAATATCCATAAGAATATTGAATATTAAATAGGTAAATATTTTTAATCGTAATATAAAATTCAGTTACCACAAAAATGAGTGCTCATTTTTTTTTTTTTTTTTTAATTATATAGAAATAGTAAGGAATCTAAGTAAGCAGGAACTATAGAAGTAGCATTTATTTCTGTGATGTTTTCCATGACGAAATACTTAATGAAAAATTTAATTTCACAACTGAAACTGTATTTCAATTTTTGAAAATTTCAAAATTGAAATACAGTGTCAGTTTTGATATTAAATAGCATTTATTTATTTTCAAGAGTTGCAGAACAGAGTTTTATACTCCTATTACTCTGCAACTGAACAAAAATAATACATATTGGCAGTAAAAACATCAAAGAGAGAAAAAAGAATGTACTGAGGTTAATATAGAAGAAAAAATAATGTTAGAATTAAATATATAAGAATGATATATGATCTAAAAGGAGGCATCTTCTAAGAATAATTTGAGAATTTAACAAAATTTAGAAGTTTTGAGAAGTACAAGTGAATATGTAGATATCAGAGGCAAAAAAATTAGCTAACTTAAGAAATTTATAATAGGTGAGTATAAAATTAAGATTATCATAATTTAGCATTATGAAAGCAGCTAAATAAAAAGCAAAAATATACCATTATTAATTTAAGATAATTTACAATAAAACGAAAATGATAATGATGGAGAAATATATAATTATAAAAAATTGATAATTGTCTTTATTTTTCATCACTTTACAAAACAAAGTGTAGTGAACGAAATTGGGGTACAAGAGCACCTCTTCCACTTAACCTACAATCAATTAGATACAAACATACTGAACAATACATAGCTAAAACAAACATACATAATTCAATATCATTAAAGGATTCTCAGATGACACTGGAGAGAATTTTTAATAAAGATTATTGTGCACAAAAAACTGTGGGAAAACTTAAGCAATCGATAATAAATAATGAGACATGAAGTTGTCACAACCATATTTATTGAAAACAGTGAGATACTAGTTTCGGTTGTTACACAATTATCAATCTCAATCAAACTGACAAAGAAAGTTAAACAATCGAGCTTATAAACTGTACTATCCTAACTATACTGTTTCCTTATCAATTTATTTCTGGTGAGGAATCATTAGCTTTGGACGAAATGTCATTCAAACAGGTCATTTTGGTTCTAGATTATATTATTAAATAGTTATATTAATATGTATACATACAGGGTGGGGGAAATGTTTGGAAACGGCTTAATATTTCATATACAAAGGTGATTTTGCGGTAGGTATGATTGAGGATCCTACTCAAATTGAAAATACTATTTTACTGTGACTTCAAAAATCTGGTCCGCCATCTTGGAACCGCCATTTTGAATGTAACTTTTTTTTTTAAATAGGAAGGGGGTCATGCGATACATGATTTCAATACAGAATTTTAAGACAAAATGAATGCCGAAAACCGCACATCGATATGTCAACCCGTTTCGGAGATATTTACATTATTAATCGATACCATGAAAAGCAGAAATGAAATAAATAAGTACATTAAAATCTTACCTATCAAATTTTTTGTTAATAGTGTTTGCTAATAAACATTAAAACCCAATTATTTTAATAAATGTTCAAACTGTTTTCCTTCAGCTGTTTGACAATGTGCTAATCTTAAATAATAGCCATCAAGCACATTTTGAATCATTTCGCGTGATGAACATCTGACTCTGGATATCATAATATCAACAATAATCATGATATCAACCTAAAATCATCTGTAATAATCCAAATGATTTAATGAATTCTTTTTCAATCATGAAGTAGTGAGTGTGTTTAAAGTCGTTCGCAATGGCATTTTTAAATGAAACCGCACATTTTGAATCATTTCGCGTGATGAACATCTGACTCTGGATATCATAATATCAACAATAATCATGATATCAACCTAAAATCATCTGTAATAATCCAACTGATTTAATGAATTCTTTTTCAATCATGAAGTAGTGAGTGTGTTTAAAGTCGTTCGCAATGGCATTTTTAAATGAAACCGAGAGAATAACTTTGTTAATGATGCGCGGCTATGGAGATAGAGTACGGTCTTACCAAGAAGTTTCTGATTTATTTAACGAAACATTTCCCAACAGAAATCCAATTAGTAAAAGTGTTGTTTTTAAGACAGTAAAGCGGTTTCAAGAAACGGGCAAAGTGACTGATCGTGCTCGCACTGGAAGAACAAATACTGCCACCAACAATGAAAAATCTTTAGAGGTAATGCAATCATTTGTTGAAGATCCGCATACATCAACTAGAAGCGTTGCCAAGGAACATGGTATGTCTACTCGTTCTGTCAGAAAAGTTCTTAAGGAATCTCATTTCCATCCGTTTAAGCTTCATGTATTACAAGAACTGAATGAGGATGATTTCGACCGCCGGGTAGAGTTTTGTGACATAATGATGAACAAGTATGACAATGATCCAAACTTCTTTAATAATGTAGTATTTTCGGATGAAGCTACGTTCATGCTTAACGGCAATGTAAATAAGCAAAACTATCGTTTCTGGACCGATGTCAACCCATACTGGATGAAGGAGGGTCATACACAGTATCCTGAAAAATTAAACGTATGGGCTGGTATGGTAAATGGTCACATTGTAGGACCATTTATTATCGAGAATAATTTAACAGGTGCCATTTACGAGAACATGTTAATAAATTTGATCGTTCCAGCCATCCAGAACATCAACGGACAAGAGTTACATAACTTGTGGTTTCAACAAGATGGGGCGCCCCCTCATTATGCATTAGGAGTGCGGGATATATTGAACCAAACATTTCCCCAACGCTGGATAGGTCGTAGAGGTGCAATAGAGTGGCCCGCTAGGTCACCTGAACTCTCTCCACTTGATTATTTCTTTTGGGGCTACATGAAAGACAATGTGTACAAAAAGAAACCAGCAACAATTAATGAACTGAGAGAATGTATAACTGAAGTGGCTAACAGAATTCCACGCGAAATGATTCAAAATGTGCTTGATGGCTATTATTTAAGATTAGCACATTGTCAAACAGCTGAAGGAAAACAGTTTGAACATTTATTAAAATAATTGGGTTTTAATGTTCATTAGCAAACACTATTAACAAAAAATTTGATAGGTAAGATTTTAATGTACTTATTTATTTCATTTCTGCTTTTCATGGTATCGATTAATAATATATATATATATATCGTATGGTTATGTCAGCATATCATCCAAACAAAGATATAGAGTACTATTTACTCACGTCAATAAATACAAATGTAAAAAGGTAGATAAAATACCTAAGATAAAAGGGCTTTGTGCTTAGTAGCATGCATCTAATGGTTTTGAATTATTACAGAGCTAGATCCAACCCTTTAAGCCATGCCACAGACTCATCACTGACATTATGTATACCCTCAATGGCATCAGGGGAAAATCGCAAGGGGCACTCTTCGGCAATGTGCCTCATGGTTTGTACTGCCGCCCCACAATCACATGTTTGGTCATCTGTCATGCCCCATTTTGACCGCCAATAATTGCATCTACCCACTCCTGTGCGGAAACGATTGATGAGAGACCATTGTTTCCGAGGGAGAGACATACCATTCACCTGTGTTGTTGGGTCACTTATAAGAGAGGAGTTCTGCCCAATGAAGTTATCCCAAGATGCATTCCACCCTTTATCCGCTGTATAATCTTCAGCAATCAACTGAGAGGCTGTCTGCATTGGTGGGTGCCTAGACTTGAGGCGGTTGGGGTGGGGTATCAGATCCTGCATAATTGGGAGTTTCGGCTCTTTGATAATAATGTAAATATCTCCGAAACGGGTTGACATATCGATGTGCGGTTTTCGGCATTCATTTTGTCTTAAAATTCTGTATTGAAATCATGTATCGCATGACCCCCTTCCTATTTAAAAAAAAAAGTTACATTCAAAATGGCGGTTCCAAGATGGCGGACCAGATTTTTAAAGTCACAGTAAAATAGTATTTTCAATTTGAGTAGGATCCTCAATCATACCTACCGCAAAATCACCTTTGTATATGAAATATTAAGCCGTTTCCAAACATTTCCCCCACTCTGTATATAAAAATAGTTATTAAAGGTGAAAATTAATTTTATTTAATAATTAAATACAGACTTAGATAGGGATTCAGAATGATTTATAGTCTACATTTGTTGACAGTGAGCCTTCTCAGTAAAAAAATTAATGGACTGCTATGAATAGATTTTGCTGGTATTGTAATTCCATGATTTTTTTTAATGAATAATAAGACAAAGCTGTCACAATCACTTTTATAAAAAAAAGTTTCGGATGTTACTCCGAGATTGATAATGGAGTAACATCCGAGACTAGTATCTCACCTTTTTTTAATAAATGTGGTTGTGACAACTTCGTCTTATAATTCATCATGGATATCTTCCACAATATCACCTTCACCATTACAAAGATGATTTTTTCAGTCAATAAATAGCCGATATTAGCGAAATTGCCAATGATGGTACACAGATTAAATGATGGTGATTCAAAGATGTAAAAAAGGATATTCCATTGTTTATTATTTGGGACTTCTCTGTGCATTCTTATTCTACGTAAAAGTAACGATTTTATTCAAAAATTAATTTGAAATCCATGAGCACAATCAAATGTTCAAAAATTAAAAAAATAGACACAGTTGATGATTGTTTCACAAAAAACATTTTTACTGTTAGGCTACTCCTAGTTTATGCTAGTCGTTTCATCACTACGATAATCCTCCATTTCAGTACATTCCTACTGAGCATCTCCTTTTTGTTTGGTCGGACGTCGTTTTTTATTCCTTAATTTTCTGAGAATTTGTTTTAGTGGATCTTCAGATACTTTGTCTCTTGTGATAATTTTTGTAGTCTTTCGGCGGTGACCTCTTTTTGAACTTTACCTTTCTTACGACCTTGAATCATTTTGCGACTTTTACACCTTTTCAGGTGTGACTAGCTATTGTACCCGTCCTTCGTACGGATTATGTTTAGGAATAACACATATCATTTAACAAAACATTTTTAATTACACTTAGTTTTGATAGCATGTTATCCAACAATAATTGTCAAGTCCAGTGTTTTGGGGTTTGATAATAGTTGAAGCAATTAATAATTTCAATTCAATAATAATAATAAGTAATAATCAGGTTGAGTCTTGTCCATGGTGCATTGGTTGTAAAGCGGAATAGTACTAAAGCATCACATTTTTTTACCCATTTAAAACGAATCTAGCGGTTCACCCATGCGTTGCAACGTTATTTTAGTTATAATGCTACCTGGCGAATTCCCAAGAGCCTAGCACAAACCGCACTTTCCTAAAATGTTATTTTTTAATTTCGAATTCCTTTAATTGCTATTACTTTATACTGAAGACTTCCGCAATGGCGGATATTGACAACAGCATTGAACAGCTGATGGGAATCGATGAATGGTATTAAAGGAATTCGAAATTGATAAATTCTGTTTATGTATATTTGTCAGTTTATTCAATTGTCAGTCACTTCAAAATAACTTGTTATTTTTTGTTTTGATAAATTGAAATTAGAAAACTTTTTTTTCAATAAAGAAATAATTGATGAAACATAAGATGAGCTTTGGTTCACCAGTCATATGTTTCCTAAAAGACTGCAATGCTCCGACTACACAAGTCTGCAGACAGCGTAAATAACGCCGTGAAGGGTCCACCATTCAGATTATATTTGAGAACAGCTGATTGATAAATTACGTGATTTGTTCTCATGTGGTAATAAAACTTAGAAAAAATGTATCCAAAATCGCACAATACTTGGTTTTTAAACGTTTATTATTCTGTTAAAAAAAAGTTAATTTAGTTTTTTATAGCTAAAGACATTGTCAATAAAGTTTTCAATACTGTTCAATAACTAAAATCCCGATCGATGCTCTCGTTTTTGAGGAGAAGGCCGCGTAAAATGCCTTTGGGGCCGTGACAGACAGACAGACAGAAATTGAGATAAAGACTATTTTCGGCTTATTTAATGTATAAAACGTAAAAATAACCTAAAAATATATAATTCTGATAAATGTACAGACAAAACTCTAATTTTATTTATATAGATGATATATACAATTTTATATTATCATATGCTCCATAGATATCACATGTTCAAACTTTTACATGTTTGACTTCAGTTTTGGATAACAAAGCCTAGTTACCAGAGGTTTTTCATTACAATTTATCCAAATCTGAAGTGAAACATGTAAAAGTTTGAAAAGATATCAAAATCTATCGGGTTACTCCGACGTCGCGCTTTCCTTCTTTTCTCCACTTCCTCGCCTGAGACCTCTGCCTCAGATTCACTTTCCAAATAATTTCAAACCTAGGTCTATTGCCAATGGAAGAAGTAGTAACTTTGGAATTTTGCTCGCGTCGTTTGCGCCCATCTCGAAGTATTTTCCAGTGGGTTTCAAGGTTTTGAAACCAGAATTTTGAAAAATGAAGGTGTAATGAATGGAATTTTGAATTGATACCAAAAGATGTGAACTGTTCTGTGTAACTATCAATGATAAGTGGATGTTTATAAATTTGCAGTAAAAGTCAGTACTTGGAAAAAATATGTCTCTTCTTAATCTTATTCATATGTCTGTCTACCCAAGGTAAATAGAATAGATTCTAATTATTATCTTTAGTCTATCTACAGTGACTTTATTATTATAGATAGACAGTGTGCCCACTGGACGTCTTGCTTCTGATTGGATAATTCGGCCAATTCAGTAACCAAATTGAGTGTTGGCTACAGTGACCGAGACTGACTCTTCACAGTCAATGCAGTTTGTAATAAGAACCACAATGATATCCTATTGTATTTAGGCTACGCTGATGGGAATGTGCAAAGGTTTACACGCATATTGTGTATTTGGAGCCATGCAGTCATGTGGAAAAATATGTTTAAAATACGTAACTAATATCTAGCCTATATAGATGTACAATCAAATATAAATTAAGGCAATATTATGGCGGCTGAAGGCAATGGCCACACTGTCTAAATAAAGTCACTCTTTCTATGAAACTACCTTTAGAGTTTAAGTTACAGTCTCAACTTGGAGACCATTATTATGAGATTTTATAGAGACTTATAAAATCACAATGTCTATAATACATGTCATCGAATTAGGCGGCTATACAAATAGCTATAGCTATATTAATAACATAGATGATAGATCCCGCAAATTTGCTTTGTGTATCATAAGTTGTGTATATCGCATATAAAATTATGGTAGTGGCCTTTCCTAGCAACCATTCAATTATTTACTAGAATATCGATATGTTATGTTATCTTTATATAATAATTCTTATGTATATGTCACTGAACTCCTAAACGGCAGGACCGATTTTGTAGAAATGTTTTGTGTGTTCAAGTGGATTCGAGAATGGTTTAGATACGCAAATCAGGACACAAAAAGGACAAATGTATCCTTAAAGGAAAAGCTGATAGAAGTCAGTTTTTATCAGTTTTAAATCATATGACAGACCCCTTAGCGACGTTATTTACGCTGTCTGGAATGCAAAGACTGCATGTACCGTGTAGTCGGTAGTGTAGTCGTGTAGACGGCCTTGCAGTCATGTAGGAAAATATGACTGGGTCTAATGCAACGAAGGAGGCTTCTCTGATCAGCGCTGGAAGAGCCCTAGGACTAACTTATTCCCTAATAGTCCTAGAAGGTTGAAATTTGAAATGTAACCTCAGTGGGAAGTGGCAACTAATAAAGCCAAGGAGAATTTTTAACGAGATCGCAGCAACGCGCGTCAGGCCACCTAGTTTTCTATATTCCTTTTGATAATAATAAGTTATATAAATCATGCTGAAGAACTCCGCAACTTCGGAATGTAGATGCGGACGCAATCGCAATTGTAAACGCAACTGAGGAGGTCTTCAGCATTATTTATAGCATCAAAATAAATAAGTTAACATAATAAAATAAATAATTAATCTCTTAATATTCAGCAATTCGATTTGAAGTTGGAATAATGCTAGTAACTATAAGCACTCACAGAAGCAACTAAGATTGAACCTAATTCTAAAAACTAAGCACACTAAAGCTTAAACCTAATTCTTTGACGTTAAAGCCGTCTGTGCTTGAAATGTTCTGACTGTTTTTATTCCAGACCATTATCAGCTTTGTAAGGTACATTACACTGACGAATAGACTCTAGGTAAAGCGAGTATCACTGCCTAGACAATGAGTACTGATTCTGGATTGCAGCAGACAATAGCATTCTTCTGGTCTCTGATTCGAAAAATTATATCGGTTTTCTTACATTAAGAAAACAAGCAACAAAACAATGCAGCGAGCCGGAGTTATTGATATGTGATTAAAAATGCTCTTCTCAAGAATTCCTCTGAATAATTAAAAAAAAAATGACAGTGATACTGACGGAGGCAAGAGGATAGAGCCACCCTTTAGATAAAAGGTTCTCGAAATCATCAACAAATCAGCTCATTATTAAAAGCGATCTTATAGAATTAATGAATTCCCTCGACTTTCACTTGAGACGCCACGAATAGTGTCCCAAACACCCTCTACCTTGATAACATGCCTTCAATGACACGTGTCGTACCGCTTAAACAATTGAAACGCTTCCTTTAATGAGGATTTTGTTCTTTTCAAGTGTAGAGAGAACACGATTAGTGTTGGTTTTTTAAAGAGTTCAGATGAAATACATTCCAGAAATACGGTATGTAGCTGCTATATGCTTTGGACACATTGGCATGCAATCAATGATAATCACCAACACAAAATGAAAACATTATTAAATTAAACATTATGAAATTATTATTTCGATATGAAGTATGATATATATATATATAATTATATATATATATATATATATATATATATATATATAGCCTATACCATCATTCCACAGTTTTTTATTTATTTTCCAATGGTGATTATTCACCATAGTGCCGAGCACCCTCACCTTTAGAGATGTATGTAAAGTTTATAACTTTGAGCACTATGTTGAGAAACGATGGGAAAATTATTATTAATTCAAGAAATAAATTAGTGGGAGGAAAATTATAAGTAAGTATCCATAATTAGTATATATTTATTCATTTATTGAAATAAAAATACAATGAATAATACAATGAATTCTGTAGAGAAGCTTCAATATTCAAATCACTTCTTCGGTTTTGCATGTTGCATGTCTAAACATGCATGGTATATGAGAATTTAAGTTCCCAACTCTATTGATCAGGCTAATTTAGTTGATTAATTTTTCAATTTTAGAAAAAAATATATTATAGATTTTACTTGCATGATTACTAGTACTGTTGACAGTGAGCCTTCTCAGTAAAAAGATTAATGGACTGCTATGAATAGATTTTGCTGGTATTGTAATTCCATGATTTTTTTAATGAATAATAGGACGAAGTTGTCACAATCACTTTTATAAAGAAAAGTTTCGGATGTTACTCTGAGATTGATAATGGAGTAACATCCAAGTCTAGTATCTCACCTTTTTTTAATAAATGTGGTTGTGACAACTTCGTCTTATAATTCATCATGGATATATACACAATATCACCTTCACCACTACAAAGATGATTTTTTCAGTCAATAAATAGCCGATATTAGCAAAATAGCCAATGATGGTACACAGATTAAATGATGGTGATTCAAAGATGTAAAAAAGGATATTCCATTGTTTATTATTTGGGACTTCTCTGTGCATTCTTATTCTACGTAAAAGTAACGATTTTATTCAAAAATTAATTTGAAATCCATGAGCACAATCAAATGTATTTCAAAAATTAAAAAAATAGACGCAGTTGATGATTGTTTCACAAAAAAAATTTTACTGTTAGGCTACTCCTGGTTTATGCTAGTCGTTTCATCACTACGATAATCCTCCATTTCATTAGATTCCGACTTAGCATCTCTTTTTTGTTTGGTCGGACGTCGTTTTTTATTCCTTAATTTTCTGAGAATTTGTTTTAGTGGATCTTCAGATACTTTGTCTCTTGTGATAATTTTTGCTGTCTTTCGGTGGTGACCTCTTCTTTGAACTTTACCTTTCTTACGACCTTGAATCATTTTGCGACTTTTACGCCTTTTCGGGTGTGATGATACATACAATTTTATATTATCATATGTTCTATAGATATCACATGTTCAAACTTTTACATGTTTTACTTCAGTTTTGGATAACAAAGCCCTAGTTACCAAAGTTTTTCATTACAATTTATTATCCAAATCTGAAGTGAAACATGTAAAAGTTTGAAAAGATATCAAAATTTATCGGGTTATTCCGACGTCGCACTTTCCTTCGTTTCTCCACTTCCTCGCCTGAGAGACCTCTACCTCAGATTCACTTTCCAAATAACCTTGTCCCAAACCTAGGTCTATTGCCAATGGAAGAAGTAGTAACTTTGGAATTTTGCTCGCGTCGTTCGCGCCCATCTTGAAGTATTTTCCAGTGGGTTTCAAGGTTTTGAAACCAGAATTTTGAAAAATGAAAGTGTAATGAATGAAATTTTGAATTGATACCAAAAGATGTGAACTGTTCTGTGTAACCGACTGAATGGAATTTTGAATTGATACCAAAAGATGTGAACTGTTCTGTGTAACTATCAATGATAAGTGGATGTTTATAAATTTGCATTAAAAGTCAGTATTTGGAAAAAAAATGTTTCTTCTCAATCTTATTTATATATCTGTCTACCCAAGGTAAATATAATAGATTCTAATTACCTTTTGTCCACCTACAGTGACTTTATTATTATAGACAGTGTGCCCACTGGACGTCTTGCTTCTGATTGGATAATTCGGCTAACCCTATGTTGAGCACTATGTTGAGAAACGATGGGAAAATTATTAATTCAAGAAATAAATTAGTGGGAGGAAAATAATAAGTAAGTATACATATTTAGTATATATTTATTCATTTATTGAAATAAAAATACAATGAATTCTGTAGAGAAGCTTCAATATTCAAATCACTTCTTCGGTTTTGCATGTTGCATGTCTAAGCATGCATTGTATATGAGAATTTAAGTTCCCAACTTTATTGATCAGGCTAATTTAGTTGATTAATTTTTCAATTTAAAAAAAAAATATATCACAAGTTAGTTCGAAGTTACTGACAATTGAACGAACTGACAAATTTACTTAAACAGAATTTATTAATTTCGAATTCCTTTAATTGCTATTAGTTTATACTGGAGACTTCCGCAATGGCGGATATTGACAACAGTATTTAATAGCTGATGGAAATCGATGAATGCTACTGTACAAAAATATCAGTCACCACCGGGAATCGAACCACGGACCTCCCAATTGCCGGTCGGGCGCCTTAACCACTAGACCATGGAGACCTTTCTGCACAGCAGCATTCATTTTTAACTTGGCCATATCGGCTCGTATCTCACAAGTTAGTTCGAAGTTACTGACAATTGAACGAACTGACAAATTTACTTAAACAGAATTTATTAATTTCGAATTCCTTTAATTGCTATCGATTTCCATCAGCTATTAAATACTGTTGTCAATATCCGCCATTGCGGAAGTCTCCAGTATAAACTAATAGCAATTAAAGGAATTCGAAATTAATAAATTCTGTTTAAAAAAATATATTATAGATTTCACTTGCATGATTACTAGTAATTTACAACTATTTAAAAAAAAATGTATTGTAATTTTAGAAATGAATAAAATTACTTTCTTCCCAATAAGGTAATTTACGTAATAATATTTTGAAAAAGAAAAAAACTTTTCATGCAGAATAAAAAAATGTAGCTTTGGCCTACGTTAATTTATCTTAACTTGTCTTAATCTCACTCAATCCATACAATCTTATACATACAATGAAAAACCTAAGTTTATACATCTGTATATTATTATTACACATGGTTCACGTGTAGAGTTGGGAATGAACTTTTAAGCATATAGCTTCAGAATTTGTTTCAATGGGCTTGGCTTAGATACAACTCTGCTAACTCAGTGAGGAAAGTAATCGCAGCCTACCTCACTCCTCGTTTGCGAAGTACGCTGTTTGGACCATAACATAATGTTCACCTACAGTCAAAATCGGTGGTTATCTATATTATTTTTAGTTATCGGTACCGGTTATGTTATCGGCTATACATGTACATGGTTAGCAATCTCACAAGTCATGGCGAGTGATTAATTTTTTTTTTTAATTTGAAAATTAGTGCAAATTTTATTAGTTTTTTTATCAGCTCCTACTCCCTCTCCTCCTCCTCATCCCCCACCACCCACTCTTCCAAATCCTCCTCCTCATAGGCCTCATATTTCCTTCATATAGGCCTCAGTTCCTACTCCCTCTCCTCCTCCTGCCCTCCTCCTCCTCATCCCCCACTCTTCCAAATCCTCCTCCTCATAGGCCTCATATTTCCTTCATATAGGCCTCAGTTCCTACTCCCTCTCCTCCTCCTGTCATCATTCTCCTCCACCACACCACCACCCCCTCTTCCAGGTCCTCCTCCTATTCCTCCTTTTCCTCCTAGACATCATAGGCTTATGAACGGAAATCACTAAGAATTTTTCTCAACATCAAAAACGACCTAAACTACTCAACGTGTTTGTCTCCAACCTCAGCCAAATCACTTGAACCCCAAAAACCGTTATATCGAAAAATCTCTACCCTGTCCAATATTGGACCAATTACTAATTGGTAACACAAATCGAAGTCTGCCTCGGTTGGGATGCCAGCAATATATTTTTTCGAAAATGACACGAAATATAATAATAATGCATTTGTCGAATGAGAATTCTCTGCACGAGGTCCATTTGAGCGATTGTCTGACGTGAAGAACGAACGAGCTGTATCCAAAGCGACTCGGCACGACTTCTTTGTTGATAGACGAACTCGCTGTTTTGACTGCCGCTTGTCAATGTCCGTTCCCGTTACACCTGATCATTTCTTCCCATTCTCCATCATCCATTCATCCTCTCTCCCTCCTTCCACCCCCGATTATCATCCCTCATTGTCATTGTGCGCCCTGCTAACCTAACCAAACCTAACCGTACGACTAATCAAGTCCGCATCTATTAGTGCTCCAGTAATAACAACGACCCATCATCTCGATGCCACTCTATTTATTATCATTTCATCCCTAAAATATGAATAACAGGAGAACACAGTTAGTCTGTCACTCGTAGTCGCTCGGTTCTTCACAGTATAAATTTCAAAATTTCTTTGTTGCTATGGAATGTGATATTATATAACTTACTTCTTTGACTCGCATGAGTTTACAGGATCAGAAACAACTACACGTTTAAATGAAGCAGACAGAAATAGGAAGTGTTTCAACAGTTAACTCAGTGATTCACTGGCTCAATAATAGAGTACAGTGTTTTATCATAGAATAAAGATAATCTAATATTAAAACTGACACTGTATTTCACTTTTATATATTGTTTTACTCACTTATATTGGAGATGCTTGATTAAGTATTTCGTCATGGAAAACATCACAGGATAAGGATACATCAGGTCTATGGTTTTACTCTACCGGTAATTATGCGTAATAAGTACAATTAAATAAAACCCAGGTAAAATGTTTGACATTTTATCGCAATTTTTCTTCATTTTATTTTTTTAAATCACTTAAGTTATGTAAAAATGTAATGTATTATGTTGGCTTATTTTTTATATTGATTTTGTAGAAAATTGTGGATTAATATATTAATTCATAACTACAGCAAATCAAATAAGATGTAGAACAATCGAATCAACCCAAATTACATGAAAGGTAGTCTTTTGAAGAGTTATTTAAACAAATATGCATACACCAAATAAATGCAATACCTAACTTATACATAGTATAAGTTTACGATAAAGGGCACAAATATAAGCCTATTAATACGGCTTTCTAGACTGTTAATTGCTAAATTGTTTTTGTTTTTTTATCATACCCAATTTAATTTTTATTATTTTTTCAATCACATTATATTGTACTCATCACCATTAATTTCCCAAAAGCTCAATTCCATGCAATAAACGACGATAATCTCTTTATAAAGTTAGACATTTATAGAAAATTCATTAAATAATGCTTGTGTATTGAATATATGAAAAAATAATAACTGCAAATAAGGTTCGTCTTGAGCGCAAGAGTGTAACACACATGGTGTAATTTAATACAATTTTATGAAATTATCAAGAAGATATTGTATATTGTATTGATTCACAATATAAGCAGTGGCGGCTACTGACTTTGATGTCAAGGTACAGTAAAATTGAAATAATACACTAATATTATAAAACCTATAAAATCTAATAGCCTACGGTACTGTATAAGTTCCATCTTCTATTCTTCTGTATATTTGGCGAACAGTATATGACGTTCAAAGCAATTTAAAAGCAAAGGTGGTTTGAAACCCACCTAAAATTATTGTAGGTCCACCATGTTCTCCATGACATTGTTCAAACGGCGAGATGGAACTACCCATAAAGATCTCCCCACCAATAAAAGCCTTACGCTTATTATTTTTTAAAGCAATTTTGAACTTGTCTAGAAAATATCTGTATGTATAACCTTTTGGGATCTCTATTGTTAAACTATACAGTAACCTAAATCACAAGATTTTTTTTGTTTTATTTCCCCTCCATTTACTATTGGTTAGTCTCACTATATCAACTTTTTTCTTAATAGATAACCTTTTATCATATCTATGTCATTTTACCTCCCATTTTATAATTATTTATTTCTTCTCTCAAGAGCTTTCTCTATTATTTAATTAATAGCATAATATTTTCATGGCATGTACGATCAGAAACAGCTATTTTCAAAATAAGATAATCACAATATCTATGAAATAAGTTTTAGAAAATGCGTATAATATCTATAATATCAAAACTGACACTGTATTTCTATTTAAATTATGATTTCAACTCACTTATAATGGAGGGATTGAAACTTCTCTTTAGAAGCGAAATGCATTCCTCCAGTAAAAGTGAGTGAAATAATGATTAAAATAGAAATACAGTGTCAGTTTTTATATTAGATATTACAAGCATTTTATAAAGAGACTGTGATTATCTTATTTTGAAGATAACTGTTTCTGATCGTACATAACGTAAAAATATTCTGCTAAATAAAATAAAAATATTATTATGGAAAATATCACATCAGCTTATAATACTTTTAATTAGTGACTGACGTTTATTAAGATTAACGTTTGCGATGATTTTTTATTTAAGTATCCAGTTAATAAAAGATGTGAAAAATATTAATATTTGCATGCGTCTATGAATTTTTGTTGCATAAATGGCTTTTGTCGTAATATAGGCTTCAGCCCGGTCACAATTGTCAATAATCTATTTATAATTTTCAATCTAATATTAAAACTGACACTGTATTTCACTTTTAAATAATGATTTACTCACATATATTGGAGATGCTTGAGGAATGCATTTCACTACTGAAAAGAAGCTTCGTCAGCCTCTTTTCAGAAGTGAAATGCATTCCTCAAGCATCTCCAATATATGTGAGTAAAACATTATTTAAAAGTGAAATAGTGTCAGTTTTAATATTAGATTGTTCATTAAGTATTTCGTCATGGAAAACATCACAGATTATAATTTTCCTCTGAAATGATGGAACAAAGCACAAATTAAATTGCATATGGGGAGTCAGCATTGTATCTTATTTTTCAATTGAGACCTGGAAGCTGCAATCTCTGACTTCCGAGTGGTTGTAGCAGATCTGCACCCTTCCAGCTGAATAGCTCTTATAAGGTTTAGAAATCAATTTTAGGTTTGAAATTATACAATGATGATCATAGTAGTCGATTAGTTCTAATGGCAGAATCCTTTTTTTGTAGTGTGATGAAGCAGTAGGGTTTCGCGATCTGTACGGGAGGTCTCTCAAGCACTTTTTTTCATAATAGCTTCTGGTAACATGAGTGGGCGGGAGACTGCAGAACACACAACATCGAGATTGAGTTTTTCTTGTTCTTCTTACCACCCTAGCGCCATTTCAGTAGCCCTGTGTTTTGGCCACTGAATTGGAAATCAAAGAACTGAAAGTGAAATCAAAACAATAGACACAACATTAGGGCAAACTTGAGATCCAGCTTCTAGCTCCAGCAAAGATCTGCTGATTTACGGTTGGAAATCTAGAGGAAGGAATGTGTGTCTTTGTGAATCTTCATCTAGCTGTTCAATTTTTGTAATCAATATTCAATCATTTACTAGTAGTTCTGTGAACAGTAGACCTCACGCACAAGAATAAGGGTGCTAGCAAAGAGGAACATGAGTACTCGATGTACTCAATGATAATCATCATCGCAAAATTAAGCACCATTATTTTTAACTTTTCAAGTGAATTAAACTACTTGCAGTCAAATTGATGATTATTTGACTGCAAGTTATTTAATTCACTTAAAAAGTTAATATTAACAACGCAGTTCGTCATGGAACAAGAAATCCAGGAACACAATTAATTGTTTTAATCACCAAGGCAAAGCTGATAGTTCGAACAGATGAGATTTCTCGTGTCTGCTGATTGCAATTACACATGATGGAAAATCTCATTTTAAAAATCATAAGTTCCTATAAAAGTAGGCCTTACTTTTTTCCCTTTTAAATATCCTTAAAATGCAAGCAAATTTCAAAAATCCTTACACATACATCGCTGGGCATTTCTTACGAACACCCATGCAGTTTCATTGAATTTGGTACTCGCGTTTAGCTGTAAATGCGTTAAAAACAGACTAACAGACTCAGCTAGGTTAAAAAGATAAAACATTTGAAAGTTGAAAAAAATGATCGAATTCCAAAAAATTTCAAAATTTTGAACATGTGATATATGAAATAAGACCGCCTTGAAGCGCTGAGAAGAATGAGCCCAATTTCATTCTGATCCGAAAGGTTTTAAAAAGTTAGGGTGATTTTAAGGGTAACATTTCCGAATATAAAGGGCCGCCATCTTGAAACGGAAACGAATTTCAAAATGCTATATACAGTATTGTTGTAGATATCCATTTTTCGTGAACTGCAGTAGAACTATTTATATGTATAAACTTGCTGTGCAGAACTGACCTTTTTTGAGTCGCGGCGGACGCGTTTCGAACTATGTCGTTCTTCTTCGGCGCTTGGTTGCAGACTGTCTGCTATATATACGTCGCAAAGTATCTTCTTACCAAATTTCAAGAAAATCGATCAATCCGTTCGGCTTAAACTGCGGAACACACCCTCACAGAAACCAAATGCCGATCGCATGGATTGAATTAGAGACCTCTCTTCGTTTGGTCAATTCAACATATTTGATCTATTCATTTATATAAAACAGTAAGTATGCATTAGAGCAGTTTATCTACATTATTTTATGTATTTTTTACTTTTTTTCTTTTGAAAGAAGATGGATTATTTATTACCAAACAAACATACAGTATTGGGGGTTCGATATCACTAGGCGTCAAAAAAGCAAGAAAGTATAAATCAACCTGTCAAAACAATATGTGAAATAAAGTGACTGACAATTGAATAAACAGACAAATATACATAAACAGAATTTATTAATTTCGAATTCCTTTAATTGCTATTACTTTATACTGAAGACTTCCGCAATGGCGGATATTGACAACAGCATTGAACAGCTGATGGGAATCGATGAATGCTACTGTACAAAAATATCGGTCACCACCGGGAATCGAACCACGGACCTCTCAATTGCCGGTTGAGCGCCCTTAACCACTAGACCATGGAGACCTTTCTGCACAGGAGCATTCATTTTCAACTTGGCCATATCGGCTCGTATCTCACAAGTTAGTTTGAAGTGACTGACAATTGAATAAACTGACAAATATACATAAACAGAATTTATTAATTTCGAATTCCTTTTGCTATTAGTTTATACTGAAGACTTCCGCAATGGCGGATATTGACAACAGCATTGAACAGCTGATGGGAATCGATGAATGCTACTGTACAAAAATATCAGTCACCACCGGGAATCGAACCACGGACCGGTTAAGGGCGCTCAACCGGCAATTGAGAGGTCCGTGGTTCGATTCCCGGTGGTGACTGATATTTTTGTTCTGTAGCATTCATCGATTCCTATCAGCTGTTCAATGCTGTTGTCAATATCCGCCATTGCGGAAGTCTTCAGTATAAAGTAATAGCAATTAAAGGAATTCGAAATTAATACATTCTGTTTAAATCTTTTCAATCCAGTAGCCAAGTATCACAGACAGATTCTCATGTATTTTTAGGCGCTGAATTCTAATTTGATTCTTGGCACCTCAAAATACGCTTGTGTCACGAGATATTTCCAAGATGGCGGACAAAATCCCATATTTAGGCAATTTGGCGTGAAGGAAAAATTCTAGAACAATAATTGTGGAGTGATTAATTATTTTTTTCCCTGTGGTTTGTAAAAGTGTGATTGAAGTGTAGAGATTGAAGATACAAGAAGGTTGAAGATTGAAGTGTCACTTGTAAAAAACACAGGGGAAAATAGATGTTGAAGACCATTGAAGAGATGGCAATAAGGCGTGCTTCATATTGTATCATCACATAGTAGCCTACAGATTTTAAAAATACAATAATTGTAAATATTGTAATAAATACAATTTAATTGTAATATTGTAATTGTAATAAATACAAATAATTTGTACATAGACCATTGGGAGTTGGAACAGGCAACTGCCTAATCCTTGGAAGCAAGAAGATGATTATAATTTTATTTATTCTCTGTGATTTTCTGAGATATTTCCAATGTGGCGGACATCAAAATCAAGGTTTTCAGTAAAATAACAATAATATCTCGTGAAGCAAGCGTTTTTCGAGGTGCAGGAGATCAGATTCGGTGCTCAAAATACCGTTATGGGTTCTATCTCTAAAATAATGCTGGCAACACTTCAAATTAACTCTCGCAATTTATTAACAAACATTACGGACAACTCGCACTAATCAGTTATACCACACAAAAGAAATCAATCAGGAACAGATAAATCGATAATGTTCAGCTAATAAAGAATTTGAAATATTACTATACAAAAAATCAATCACTAACTGTTAAAAGGCCGATCAAATATTAAATAATAACTGTTTAATAAACTGTCCAATAATTCAAGGAGAATCGTCTAGAACATAACAGTTGAAACACTACAAGCACAACAAGTACACTGTATAGTATAGACTGAGTAATAATCTGTCACAATATACTGCGTTACCACTTAACACATTGAACGTTCATATAACACAGTTTGTATTAGCGCTCACTGATAATCCGGTTTGTATGAGCGGAAACTGTCACTGTCACTTTATCACATTAACGTTCCAATCACAACTGATTGACTTTTATGAGAGCTTCTGCCTTTTATACATTTTTAACATTCCAGAGTGGACTAGACGGCTCTCCTTTTTCTATCAAATTCTAAAATAAACTAATAGAACATTCTTCATTCATCGTGACTATTTCAATTGCCGAGATAAGAACATTTCAGAGGTCCCAGATAAACCACAAGGCGAGGAGAGTACAGGGAAAAGCAAGCAAACACGCTGCCTACTGCAACCGAAAGACCTATTGACATAGCGGTAATTACGTTGAAAATCACTGTTCCCTCTTTCCTGCCCTGTCCATAACAATACATAAGAATTCATCGAGAAAAAAAAGAAATTTTAAAATAGAAAGGACCCAACTTCAATTAAATGATAATCAAAAATTAAATACTCATGCACTAAAAATTTTAAAATAAAGTATTCACTTTAAACTGAGAAAATTTTTAGTTTAATATGCAAGTAAACTTTTAAAGTCAGCGCAAAATTTTTCACAAACTCCTAAAATATTATAAACTTATGAAATATTCGGCGCCGACTTAAAAAAGTAACTTTTAATAAATTTCAAATTTTCTCAGTGAATACTTATTTTAAGCTTTTTAGTGCGTGAGTATTTAATTTGTGATTATCATTTCATTGAAGTAGATTTCTTTTTTGTTTTAAAATTTGGGTTATTATTTATAGATACCAATATAAATCTAAGTTGAGAAAATCCTTTGACCAAAGCATACCGAAAACGGATATAGATTACAGGGAACGTCTAAAGTTGAAGAATATTCTAATATAGACAGATATGAGGAAAAGACGCCTTAAATTTTATGATCACATCATGAGGCTTCAAGACTACGGTAACATAAAGAATTGTAAACTATGGAGCATCACTTGTCAATGGAGGAGAACGGATACGAAATGTTAAAAAAGACTGACCAAAATAACCAACAAAGAAATTTATAATAGAAAAATCTTCAGAATAAAACTTTATAAATGGGAAGTTATACCAGAGACAAAACCTCCAAGAGTTGGAACAAAATGGAGTGAAGAAAGAAAAGCTGAATTTGCACAAAAAATGAAAAGCTGGTGGGCAAACAAGAAGAACAAGTCCGAAAAATGAACCATCTTTTCTCAGCGTCTTCCACTTTGGGAGTTTTACGTCTAATAATAATAATAATACATCTAGTTGACTGCATTCTGTTTGATAAGCAGCTCCTGAAGAGGTCCCATGCTACTTGTCACCATAGGTTTTAATGTTAAAGTTTGTAAGGTATAAGTTTTATTTCTCAAATCTGATACAAGGATTATTTTCAGTAGAACGTTTTATTTTAAAACACGTTGTGAGATTGAGGAAGCAATAGATGCTGATTAGGTCAGAAGTATTTCCAATGTCAAAGATGAGTTCATTAGTCTTTGAAATTGAGATGCTCATAACATTTTTGTTTCTAATATAATTAATGAATTGTCAAGCTACTTGGATTCAGCCAGTATTTTTCAGTGTGTTCGTGTCTTGTTTTGGTGAATGCAGGATGGAACAGGAGCTTTCATCTTGCATGGCATCCCATCCCATCACAAAAGGCAAGACCTTAAAGTTAATTTTACAATTTCATTCATAAGCTAAAGAATAGGCCGACCCTATATTCAATCAACATCTGTCTTGCTATAACATTTTAAATATTCAGATATGCCAAGCGAGTTGCCAATCCCCTTATTTCTCCTTAAATTACTAGCTTAACAAAAGCCATGTTTGAGGTGAAATGCCAAGTTATTCTGTTAAAATATAGATACAATTCTATTTTGAGCGAGTAAAAAATCATTTCAGTCAACCTGAGCTATGCAGCCTATTACTTACATGACACTGACGGTTACATATTTGGTGGAGGCGCCGTTTCCTCATGGAGGGGTTACATATTCCTCTAATACCATAGTTGTTGTACTCCACCATCTTGACCTGCTGTGGAGCTTATCTTGAAATTAAGTACTTCCATAACTCCTTATTGTTGAAGTGAATTGAACTAAACAGTCATCCTGTTGAAGAGCAAAATTGTCGAGTTAAGCTGTTTATAAAAGGACCCTTCCTTTTTATTGTCTATACTCTATATCAATGACATGCATGAACAGTTAGCATGCAAGGTGGTCCTCTATGCAGATGACACAACCCTCATTAACACAGATAAATGTGAAACATCTTTAAAAGTTAAAAGAAGACTTATGTTAGAAAAGTGTTCTGCATTGTTCAATGTTAACTGCCTTTATGTTAATGACACAAAAAGTGAAGAAATAGTTTTTAATATGAAAGTAAGAAATGATGCTAATAATTCTGTAAAACTCCTAGGGATGAAATTAGATAGTAAACTTAATTGGGAAGATCATGTGGCCTTAATCTGCACTAGACTTGCACGTGTCAATTTTCTTCTGCTAAAAAGCAATATTAAAGATAGCTTGTTGCTGAATTCCTACTTTGACTTTTTTCATAACCACCTTATATATGGCGTATTACTCTGGGGCTGGGGTAACTCTACAGGCTCAGATAGAGTGTTTAGATGGCAGAAGAAAGCAATATAATAAGATGTCTGTGTGGGTTGTCTCCCCAAGATTCTTGAAGAGTATTTAAAAAAAATTAAATCATGACTTTACCCAGTATGTACATATTTAGCTGTCTTACTTACAGTACATTTCGATAATCTCACATCAAGAAAATAATTATATTCATGCCCATAACACCAGAAATAAAAATACAATAGATCTACCCTATTTCAGGCTAACTGAAATTCACAAAAGCCATAAGTATTTAGGTATTGAACTCTTTAACTCCCTTCCCACCAGTGCCCATTCAGCATCATTAAATAAATTCAAGTCGGTATTGGGTAAGTGGATTAAGGGCAAAGCTTTTTACTCCATAATTGAATTCAAAGAATGCAGTAAATCTGACAATGTTTAATTAGGTAATATTTTTAGTATAGTCTTGTGCTAAGCATTAGCTAGCATAGTCTAAGGCATATTGAATTGAATATAGTTGTAGATTATACATAGTATTTTAATAGTTCATTTATTAATGATGTAAATTAATTTAGATAATAGGTTAACGTGATTAATTAATCAATATGTAATAGATCTAAAACACCTTTTTTCAACTATATACTGTACAGTACTAACCTACCATAAAAATAAAACTCATCAGCACCATATTCATTATCATCCATCTCATACTAAACTTAAAATACGGTACTTATGTACAGTAGAAACAATTAGTCTGGGCGCGCGGCCGTTTGGCAGTCAGACATGGCGCGGGGTGGAGAGGGGAGTGTTTATCGCTCATTTCTAAAAACATATGGCCCGTGCGACGCTGCAGATGTCTTCAAGGTCAACTAGTCAACTTTTAACAGGACGGCTAGTAGTGAAACCAGAGCCACACGCCCAGAGTAATTGTTTCCACTGTAAAATAAGTTGTTTAGAATAAATTGAAATTGAAATTAATTTGCAGGTTTGTTGATTGCTATGATTATGCTTCAACTACATACAAATATTGTTGTAAAGTGACGTTCGGAACCCACCTACAACTGAAGGTCCAACTCATCAATCACCATCATCCAATTCATTACCCATGCACATAGGTCTCAGACCTATGTGGGCTTCATCATCAAATAAAGTTTGTAAAGTTGACTGGAAATTGATATTTGCTGGCAATATTCAATAAACTATAGAATGTATTTGAAGAGATGATGTTGATTATAATCAAGTCCCTTGAGCATTAAACAATATGCCCTAATACTTCATCACGTTTTGTTAGAAGCAGTTAACTCAGAAATAATTGTTCTTAAAAATGGAAAGCCCTACAAAATAAGACAGTATTAATAAGGTTCCGACAATAATCATTATTGTATTGAAGTTTTGACAGGGTAAATCAGCCACTTGATTTATCAAATATATCAATGAACAATCTCTACTCTTAAGAATAATGTTGGGAGTATACTTGGAATTAATAAAAATATTCAATCCCATTGAGAATATCATTACTGTAAGATATATTGGAATAAATTGGGAAACCAATGAGATGAAATTTGGAATGAGTTATTAGGATTATCTGGCATGGAAATAATGTAATGATTGATTTAATAAGTGGTTCATGTCTGGTTTCTCAGTCATTCAATAGCTATTAATTCATTACGCTTGTTTCTCACAGACCCGACAGTCAGGTAACCATTATTTTTTATCTGGCATAATTACATGTCATGTATCATATGATTTCAAAAAATGGGTAAGTGTGAAGCGCTTCATATGACACTGCTGGGTAAACAACACCAGTTACCCGACTGCCAGGTATCTGTGAAACAAGCCTCAGGGCCGCTACTGAAAGACTAAGAAACCGGGCATCAAATTTGAATAATATTTTAGACACTAGTTTCAAGTTATAGCTTTGCTAACTATATTCAACAATGACTCAAACGTCAAATGGTGAAACCGGAGAACCCCAATTTAAAAATAACTGTAAAATCAAGTGAAAAATTTCAGTTGCAGCAACATCAAGTTTGCATGAGAAAATGTTGGATTAGTACAGTACACCTATCAATAGTCACTGAAATTTGAAATTAAGAAACATTGGTAGATTAAAACTAACAGAATGATAAAATGCATGTTCACTGAGTACGTCCCAATAAAATTGATAAAAATTCAAATGATCAATAAGACAAAAATTGGAAGCCAAGGTCATTATAGAACATAAATAGCCTATTTTACAAAATCTAAAAATGACCTGCAATATGGTACCGAACTGCAGCCAAACAGGGCTATTGAATTAGTTTGGAAATGAAAATGACTAGACAGGTTGTTAAGAGCTAGCCTACATGAGATTGTAATGATGAATTTTTATGGTAAAATTTCAGTTATTTTATTTTATTAATTTTAGTTATTTATCACTTGAAAATAATGTATCAAAGCTATGAAATTAAGAAGATATGGTACCTACTGTATTTAAGGGTGACTGAAAATAGAATAAATTGTAAAATGGAGTCAAATTGATGTGAAACTGCTTACCTTGTGAAAATATCCATAACTGAGTTCATATTAATTGTGCACTTGAATATTTAATCAGTAGACTACTATTCAAATAACAAATTGAAGACTACATTTCATTGAAGTGTGTTGAAAAATCTACTGGAACACAAAACAATTCTTCAACCTATCACTGCTGGACAAGAACTGACAAAATTCACAAAATTAGGGTTATGAATGACATTGAAGAAAATGGAGGCAGTCAGCTGATTATGATAGCCGATAACTGGTAGCAATACCAACTTGATTATCTTGCTGTTCTAGTTGGTATTACTGTACTGTTGTTTACATGAGACTGCATCAAAGTGAACATGGTTTATCAGCTGATTGACACTATTGTCAATCTCAAATCGTATTATTGTCTTAATCGACAGTAAATATAATCATTTTTTGTATTATTTAAAACTATATATTTTTAGGATTTTTTTAAATTTGTCTTAGAAAAATAACAGTTCTAGATCAAATAATACTGTTCCAGTTTAGTGATAATACTGTACAGTAGGCCTCCCACTTCTTGATTGCGCATTTTGTGAATGCTAAGAGCATATTTCAACCACTATTAAAAAATCAGGTCAAAAAAAAACTCAAAAAAGTAGATTATTGGTTGAGTTTATGAGAGCCTTCTCACTTACTGGTGGCGTCTGATTGGTCGATTCAAATTCTTCAACATCTATGAATTTGAATAGATCAATCAGAACTCACCAGTAACATTTATCGGGTTCTGGTAAGGAACTCAATCATTGTGAAAGATTATAGGGGAGGTTGGTTTGCCGAATAAGTCAGTCAGACCATTCCCCTAATTAATCTACCTTTAAAAAAGGTCAGAAAAATGCTACTCCTTGACCCCCTCTCTCAAAACAATCTGGTACATTATCGCTCTTTTGACTGTGTTTATAATGCTAACTGAATTTCGTGGTTGATATTTTCATATTGATCTGAATAAAGACTTCCTCTATTTTTTGTATTGAAGAGTGCAGCAGTAATAATTTATTCAATAAATTGGAGATCAATAATTATTAATCAATTTTCAACATGATAGATTGTACGAGTTCTAGAAGGACAGAGTGGAGACCACAATACCAATTTTTAGAATTTAATTAATAAAAAATATAAAATTTTTGTCAATTTTTTCTGCTAGCCGTTATAATAAAGAATGGCATCACTCCCACACACTTGTGTATTCGAGGAGCCCACACAATGAAAGTAATGCTGATTAAATGTGATAGATTTTGAAAAAATTAAATTAAAATTTAATACTATCTCTAGAAGGCTTTTTACTGGAAGATTATAACTAATGGCTGACTATATTTTAAGACACATCTAAAAGTATACGTCCACCATGTTCTCCCATGGCTGAAACGGCAAGGTGGAACCTGTAATGTTCTCATTACCAATAAGAGCCATACGACAAATTAGCAAATCAATATAACATATAAATAAGAGTAACTAAAAACCTACCTATAAGAAAAGTTAATAAAGTAAGGAAAATCCTACATCTCTCTATTTGACGTAGAATATAATATTTAGGAAAATTATAATAGCAAAAGGCTTATTAAAAGTGAAATGGCTTTTGATTCATAATTTTTTAATTTTTAATTATTTTTTAAAATTAAAGATCGTAGAAACATTTTTCACTCCAACTTATGATTGAAACTATATAACATTATTCCTACGACTTCATAACATCGACTAAATTATTTACAATGTCCATTTAAACAGACATATTATATTTTTCTAATTCTTAATTCAAATTAAGTTCACATGATTGGTCAAAATGGGACATTACAGGCTTGTTTCACACATAACTAGCTTTGGCTAACGGTTCGTTACCGGACTGCCAGTTAAGTGTGAAACTGTCGTATTCAAACAATATTGAAATCAAGACATCAATGAATGTTCCTTTTTGTTTAATATTGGGATATTGTTAATACAAGGCCGATCCTTGCGAAACTTGGATGGAGCCACCGCTGAATGCTTTAATTTTTTTTTAATTAACAAAATTGGTTCAATAGTTCTCGAGTAATTGATTTACAAACATGAAAAAACAGGTTGAGTTGAGAACCTCCTGTTTGGAAGTCGGTTAAAAACTACTATATATTTTTCCTAGCCAAAGTACTTGGGTACTGTATTGAAAATACTCGATTGTATTAATTTTTTAAATTTCATATTGATTGTATCGATTTTATATTTTTGTTGCCAGCAAAAACAAAGGTTTGGGAGCTGACAATTAATTGTTAATTTCTGAAAAAGATATGAGACGAAAAAGTAATAGTTCTGGAGAGAGAAACTTTAATAGACAGTAATGTTCAAATTATCATCAAAATAATTAGAAAGATCAAAAGACTTCAGCAGTAGAATTTTTGGCCTTGACCAAGTTTTCTTTTAATTTGTATGTTATGGAGTGGGAAGCGAAAAATGTTATACAGATTAGATCCTCTGTATTAATGTCCTCAGATTAATGTCCTCTGTAATGCATTACTTGAACATGGAAAGAGATCTAGTTTGTTAGAATATTTTATCATTATTCAATCCTTTTGGGTAGAGGACATCGTAGACTTCATAGGGGTTTAGCCTTTCTTAAAGTGACGATGCAACATACTAATTAGTTACATTTTGCCATAATACTGTATGTTCAAATGAATCCACACTTGGAGGTAATCTGTCTAGTAACTATCAATTCAAGTTATCAGGAATTTTGTGTAAAAATACCAATTAAATTGATGAAAGGTACATTACTTGATAAATATACATTAAATAGGAATAGAGTAAATAAATTTCAAGAGAGAACATTCAAATCATACTTTATTCTTTCAGACCCATATGGATCATTAAAATCATACACTCACTAATACTCTGATCTTAGAGATTAACTTTTAAAATTGTTCACATAACATTTAATGACAAGCAACAAAATGCATACTATTAAATAATAGGTACAAAGAAAGCACCAGGCATTGAAGCAACTGTTAATAAAATTATTGCATAATATTATTATTACATTTCTTATGAAAATGTATGCACTTGAAAATTTAAAAAAATAAAATTATGATATAAACGTATACAAGCTTTAAATTATACTTTGTTAATGTTATCTTAATATATTGCTGTTAGATTTATTTAAAAATTGAACAAATAAATCCTGTTTAAAATCCTAGCAATGAGAATTATTCAATTAAAATCAACAACTAAGAGTGTGAATCCTTCAGATTTTGGTAAAAAGTAAATTTTGTTGTTTTAACAACTTGGAATTGAAATCCATGGGCTATTGATGGAATCGTAGTACAGTAGTATAAAAATGCAAAGAACACAATGATTAATAATTAATTGAATAATAGTAATATTTCGATTGAATACTGCTTGCTTGTCAGAATACTGGCCTGCATTTCATGCAAATAAGTACATAGGTTTACTTGATTGGTGCTCCAGTAGCATCTTGATTAATTTGAATCGATTCTATCCCATACGGCAATCAAGTTGGACGTAAGAAGTAGCAGTAGGAGCTTCGAAACTGTGCAATTTTGGAATTAAAACAACTAGCATTTATTTCGAGTTTATCAAGAGGATGTCAATATCATCTCTCTTCGAAGATTTTCACTGCCTTATGATCGCAAAAGATTTCTGAAATTAGCCTACACTTTAAATACTGACATACTCCTAAGTAGAGAAGAATAACCAGTTCTCGTAAGGGTTCTGTTTAAAAAGCTAATCCAGCTTCTTTGTAGGTTGTGTAGATTTTCTCAATGGAGTTGACATAGGCAGCTGTCCGCAGGTCCAGACCCAGGTTGTACTTCATAGCTGTTTTCATGATGGCCTGGTAAAGTAGAGTGGATTATGTACAAAATGCGATGCCAAAATCAATGAGAAAGATTTTTAGATATAGATATAGAGTTGAGTTTAGCTAATGCATCAACAAATCTAACATTCAACAGTAATACATTGAATGAACTAGTAGTTGGACCCGAATTTATGAGCACACACTGAGACTCTCAACTCAAACATGGTTCGAAAAACATTCACTCAAAGGGCTTTTCAATTCTACTGTTAACTGAAATTTTGAGTCGGAAACAGAATCTTTGTCTAGTGACACAGATAAACTAGAAAAGAAAAAAACAGCCGTAACTTTTGTGAACGCAAATACGTTGTATAAAATATATTATAAATTTAGCCATAAATGAGAAGCTGAACAGGCTGAAATTGTTGGTGCTAAAGACTTGTTAAACGTGTATAGCAAAACACCTAAAACTAAAGGATTTCCAAGTATTTTTCAGTTAATCTTAATACTTCAGTTAATTCTTCAATTAATATGAAGTTTTGAAATTTGATCATTCTTTTGAAATACATGACTAATATCCAACATATAACTAATAAATAATAACATGTATTATCGATAAAGGAGAGGAATTTCTCTACTCCCATCACTGGCATCGAAAGGGCCCATTTTACAAAATAATCAGTTTGTAACAGAAAGTGAATTATGATAACTTTACAAGTAATTCGCCTTTAACCCACAAGCATTTGTAGTGGACAAGACTTAGTAAGCAAATAGTAATTAGTAACCGATAATTTCAACCCAACAAAAAAGGTAGGTAAGCTGTGTTACAAGTATTATTTTATATGTTACAATAAACTGTTTAGTGTAATGGTTTTTAATTGTTCTAGTTTTAATATTAATGTAATTTTTAATGACAAATGTTTTAAACCGATTGATTAAACTAAAATTAATCTAAACCCCAAAATCTTATACGTTATCTGGCTGATAACTTGTCACTGAAAGTCTTGTAGCTAACAAAACAATTATTTCACTTGTAGTCAACTAGTATTGCTCATTATTTTCGAAGCGCTTGTTGTTGACAACTTATTTCAAGTAATCAAAATAATTAATTGAATCGTATTTCAAGTTGGAATTTGAAGGAACTGACAATTTTGCAAATATACAGAACATAAATTAATAATTTCGAATTCCTCAAAGTGCTATCAGTTATACTGAAGACTTCCGCAAAGGCGGATATTGACAACAGCAATGTGCAACAAAATTCTGCTGTCAATATCCGCCATTGCGGAAGTCTTCAGTATAAATTAATAGCACTTTGAGGAATTCAAAATTGATAAATTATGTTCGTGTTCTAAGTTTTGTAAAAACAAAAGATTGTTCTCAGCAATTGTTATTTACATGACTTTTGGGTTTTTGAAAAAATCCACGGCTTATGTTTAAATCTCGATAATTTGATGACTTACCCTAGCAGATCGTTCCATAGTGTAATCAAGGCCAGAGTGTACAATGTCCTTTTCGGAAGCTCCCGAAATTCTCTTCTGGAAGGATTCTGATGGCGTGACTGGAATGCGACCGCCAACGCGGCCGAATCTTCTCTCCAGTGACTCTTGCACCGATTCTGTTCAAATAAGAAAATTCAAATCACTGAGATTGAAATGTATTGCAAAAGCGGAACATTCCACTTCTAGCCTACTCACAACAGGAAAACTATTATTTATCCAACTTGAAAATAATAACAGTAATGTATATGTATGTATGTGTATGCTTTGTGGGCCATTACATTCAAATATCTTATTACACTTCTAATTCAGGATAATTGAAAATCTTTCATTAATTCACTAGCCCTTTGGGTTAGTTTGGCCAATTCAACTGGGAGACATAATGTGTCCGGTCAGCAGAGGTGAGCTTCAAGTTGAGAAGTAAATAGAACGGGAAAGACGGGGACAAGTGTTGCGAGGTTATCATAAAAAATTTAAAATGTCTAAATAAATAAATCGCGTTCGTAAGTGACGAATCAAGAAAATAATAATAATAAAAGAATAAGTAGAATATAGTAAAAGAAAATTGCCACTTAATTGCTAGATAAGCGACTAGAATAAATCAACCAAGATGAAAATAATGACAAAGTAACAATGGAAATATTGCAGCATATAAATCAGCCAATCTGTAGCCTACATAAAACCACGTCATCTAAATGCCCACCAGACAACAAACCAATAGAAACTATACTAGAGCAAGTGGCCAGCTTCATTAACACTCACCATACTACGCCAGTCTATCAGACTTTATCAACAAACTCAGAAAACTGAACTTCAACCATACAGCATGAGTTTTGACCATATAGACATAAGAATATTTCAATGGTGGTGTCCCCCCCACACCAAAACATGATGACATATTACCTCAGATTATAACCTTGACTTCCCCCCACCCCACCCCACACACACCGACGATCCCTTCCACAGAAATTAATTCTAAAAAAAAATACTTGATTAATTATAATTTTTGTACTGGAATATCATATCTTGAAATCTACATTAGTTTATGACTTTTTCCGCGAATTCAAGCAATATAACTATCAATTCTTATTATACTGTAAAAATATCTTATCATGTGGATGTATTTTACAAAGGGTAAATGAAGCAAATTAAAATAGAGTAATATAACTGAAGGATACGTCCTGATAAGCCTAGCATTGATTAAGATAGGCGAACTCTAGACTATCTTTACATTAGTAGTATAATAGACCTGTCTTATGGCGGAGACCTCAAATCATTTTGATGAAATATATGATTCGTACAAAGGGGAGCCCGGGAAAAATAAGCTCTCTAGAGTCGCATTTTGAGCGTTTCTGGACATAAAACCACTATTTGTGCGTTCACATTATGGATCAAAGGGCTCGTTGATCATTTCAAATGGAAAGGGGGTCCAGGCCCGGGGACATCCCCTTGGCTACGCCCGTGGTTCTGTCAAATTCACTAGTCAACTACTAATGATTAGTTAATAATGGTTTTAACTTTTTATGGTAAATTCAACGACTTGAATTATTGACTGCAAGTCGTTGAATTTACCATGAAAAGTAGATATTAACAACACAGATCGTTATGGAACAATAAATCCAGGAATTTAATAATGAAAACAATCATCATAGAGAACAAAAACGTACCATAATAATTGATGGCATTGACTAACTTACCCAAAAGATGGTAATTTGATTCCCTTTCGTATTTGAATGTCAATCGGCCATAAGAGACGTGATTGAGGTTCTTCAGCCATTCGAAAAAGGACACGGTCACACCACCAGCGTTGATGTACAAATCGGGAATGACCAGGATGTTGCGTTCTAGCAGAATTTGGTCAGCAGCTGGTGTAGTTGGACCATTGGCAGCTTCTCCAACAATCTAAAAAAACGTGACTTATTGAAATAACTTATCTAAAAATATATCTTGTATGAATAAAGATAATTAATACATATGCTCAGTGATGTTTTTGTAAAATGTGGGTTCCGGAACCCATTTCCGTCATGGTGAAAGGGTGTAGATGCGTGAAAAACTACAAATATGACACTAATGTGGTTCAGTTACGTTTCAAACCCAAATTTTCAATAAACTCATTCCCTCTAAACTAAAAAGGTTCTCTATATCTTTTAATATGCTTTGGAAATTTGGGTATAAAACATTAGCTGAACCAATTTAATGGTGTCATATTTGAAGGTTTTGTTTACTGGACTATTTTACTATTGAGAGATACTGGTCCGCCATAGTGGTGCGTACCGTCACAAATTCAGCCCTGTACTGATTCATTTTTTTAGTGTATAACACATACCTTAAAGTACCAAGTAACTTAAATAATTTCATGTTTAATAATATAGAATTATATGGTCCCAACTTGACTTGCACTCTAGAATATGTTGGTTGATAAGCTCACACTGTATCTAGCAACAAAGAAGTCTTGGAAAAATAGAAATTACAATAGTTTTCAAGAACTCTTGCAAACTGAATATGCCAATCAAAAATTTCTACTGAATAAATGATAAATTCTGATGATAATGTCTAACATTGTAAATTTCAATAGTTTAATTGGCACATGTAATTTAGGTAGTTATCACCAAGGCACACTTTGGTTCCATCCACAGTTCAAGTCCTCAAAGGGAGCATTCATTTCAATCACAAGAGCCAAAGACGAATATACAATTACGTAAATTCAAATAATCATAATAATAAACTATAGCTTCAATTTCCATTATGTGCAAATTCTGTAATATATCCTTGGAAAATCCAATATTTGTTTGAAAGAATAACTTTATTTATGAAAAATAACCCGTTTTGTTTATCTGAAAAATATATTTTCAATTGTTGAAAGGTGGTACAGTAAATAATTGAGCACAAACTAATGGACTAATGTGCTGAATTGTTTTATTTATATTTTGCATGGTTTATGTATGTATTAAATACATCAATTTGAATTTTAATTTAATCAAAATGAGAACTTGAGTACATGATGTGAAGATACCTCATCTTTATATGAAAACACCGGAAAGCATTGATTTTTCAAGGGGTTCATCAAATTTTCTATGTTATAATCAATATTATCATTTAGATTTGAATGTTATCGATACACAATTAAAAATTCAATTTAAAATTTTTTGGCGAGTTATTAAATTTCTTTGTAGTGGTGAAGGTGATATGTGGAAGATATCCATAATGAATAATAAGACGAAGTTGTCACAACCACATTTATTAAAAATAATGAGATACTAGTTTCGGTTGTTATGCCATTATCAATCTCAAACAAACTCACTATTTTGAGTTTCTTTGAGATTGATAATGGTATAACAACCGAAACTAGTATCTCACTATATTTAATAAATGTGTTTGTGACAACTTCGTCTTACTATTCATTACCGATATAGAAAGAGCTCAAATATTCTTCGTTTGAAAACTGGACGTAGAATAGAGGATACACAATAAAATTAAAAACACAATTAAACAATTTGAATCATAAGATTTTACAATAAAATATGAAAAAAGGAAGAAACACTACTGACCTTTGCATTGATTTTATGTGCATTTTCTTTGGTGATGACCTTCTCAATAGCGGCAGGGATAAAAATGTCACACTGTTCGTACATCAGGTTTTCACCAGTATAGGCTTGTGCGCCTGGGAAGCCCACAATTGACCCAGTGTCGATACGGTAATCTTCCAGAGCCTAGAAAAAACAAAAAATACCCATTAGCTTAGATGGAGTAATTGCATTGATTAATGGCAATTGACTACATTGATATATACTTTCTTAACTAATGCCGCCTACTGAAAACTGTGCGCTTCAAGTCAAACTGGCTATTTATGAGGATATTTCAATTTTTAATTTTTCAATGTTTTTAAACAGACTGTTATAAACTTGAGATAAATATTGAGAATATTATTAACATTAAATGATACAAATTGATATGAATAAGATGAAAAATTACAGGAATAATTTTTTATTGTATTCGGTATTCATCAATTTTTATTTGAATATGATTTCTAGCGTGTTATAAAATAATGGCATAAACATTTTTGAAGCATTATTCCTTGTTGTGACTTGAGGTGAATTAAGATCTATTCATCTCATATGTATACATACATAGAAATATTCCTTTCAATAGTGCTAAAATTTGTCCAATTTCTGAAGTCTATCCAACTTCAGTATGATCATACATTTGGAATTGACTAAAAACGAATGTACCCATGAAAATACATTTTATAGCAGGTGAATAAGTTAATGTTCCTCAATCAATTTAAGAATGTTGCAAAATTCTTTAAAAAAGTGAGTTTGATTGCATAGTAAGGAGAAACTTACCTTAGGATCAATTCCTTCGTGATTGATTATTGAACCTTCTCTTTCGATGACACCGATGCATGTAGCTCCAGCTCGGACCAAATACCTCATCGTGTGCAAACCCACATTACCAAAGCCCTAAAAGTAAAATTAAAAGTTCTAGGAATTTCAAATGATAACATGGAATAGTACGTCTGAAAATAAAGAGTTACCGAAAATGTAGATCACAGAACTCCAATACCAACCTACAATAATAATCTATTGAACATTGAATGATTTTATTACAAGCAATTCCATAAAAAGTTGTTAAACAGTAATGTTGTTGGACTTCATTGAGACGCAGCTAAATATGATAGAATAATCTTATTATATTTATATTGTATTTTAGTTGAATAGCAAAATAGTGCAATTTTCAAGTGTTGCATTGATTGTAGAAGTGTTGATTGTAATGTTGTGATTCAATAGATGCAATACAATTAGCAGATAACACTTAGAAGTTGATGATCAAACTGTTTAATAAGATATTTTAATGTATTTCACAGTACATAACAACTTTTAAGAATAGATCAGTACACAGCATTTCATTAGCAAATTCGACGAAGCAATTTGAAAGGTCAATATTAATTAAATTTAAGATTTGTTGATAGGATAATTTTCGTTATTAGAATAATCACTTGCTCGAGTTATAATAGAAAAAACTTCAATTTTGATATTTAACATCATTAGATCAATGTATATGCTACAAACAGCTAAGTATTACAATTTATTACATTTGAGGACTGCAGCCAAATGTTCGAAGTGCTAGAACGTCTTGAAATTAATTGAATGTCGAGTACGGTATTATAAATGTCGACTATGTATATTAAAAAGTCGGGGTCGTATGGATATGATGTATTTTTACAAGGATTCTATCTCATAACAATCAACCGTATTTAATTTTTTCTTCTTCATTTTCTGGGGTTTCTATTCTCAATTCTTGCAATTCGTGCTAAGTCTTGCACGCTGCGCTTGGATCTTATACCTTAATATGGATAATCTAATAACTGAATTGAATTTAACTCGCAATGGAGTACAGATGAAGGTGATACCTGGTCTAGTTGGACTCCCAGAACTCCAAACCATCAATTAATTCGTCTGGTTGGTGTTTGTAGGGGCGCCTTGATATGTAGCAGCAACCAGGAAGTAACATGATTCGTGTTACTAATGTTTTCGAATCTCATGATTAAATAAAGATTCCTTTATTTTTCATTTTCATATAAATTACTGCACTAACCCAATTTGACCAAATATGTCACTCATGTTATTTCTAGGTCCCACATTGTGTTTTTATGACCAATCAGTTACAAATTAAAAAACACCAAAAGCCATTCTAATATTATTGAAACATATCAATGATAACAATAGCAGCACGAAAGCTTTGAAAATAGTATTATTGACGCTAACCTGAACAATGAAAGTCTTGCCGCCCCAACCTGGCGTTGTACCAATCATGCTCATGTAATTGGCTTCCATGATGAAATTTTCCAGACCGTGGAAGACACCTCTTCCTGTGGCTGAAATTCTGCCATGAATTCCTCCCTGGTTAATCGGCTTTCCCGTAACGCAGGCATGGGCGTTGATGTCCAAATGACCTGTACAGAATATTCAATACATCCATTATTATTTCTCCTATTTAAAAAAGATAATAACATCCAAATAAAAAAATTATTGTTTAGCAATAATTTCCTATATTCTACAATAAAGAGATAATTATGACATTGAACGGACATATTACTCAAGGTTGCTTGTCCTAGCCATACTAACTCTTGCTGGTTCTTGAATATTTATATTTCATACCAACTTAAAGCATGAATTTTCTAGCTGACCATTACACCGTCTCACCAACCGTTATACAAACTTCTTGGTGATTGTATACCTGAAAAACAACTTAATACAAAAAATTGAGAAACGTTACATTTCAATATCAATTCCACTACAATACTTTGAATAATAGAAGTTTTGGTAGAATGCTTCCTCTTGAAACAAGTAGTGGCATTGATGGAGCAACAGATGTTTATCAGGTCAGAGTCAGAACAATACCGACTCTAAACAATCCGATACATAGAAGTATCAAAAATTTTCTTTAGGTACAATAATATCATTGAAAATGGCGTCCGTCCTTGCCCTGATGTATAGATACGGCGAAATGTAACTAACCATAAGGGTCTCCACACCAATAAAAGCCATAAGCTTAATAGTAGCATGATTATTATGGATATATTTACAAAGATAATCGAAACAGTTTTATGTTTATGTCATGAATATATTTAAATATCATGACAACGACGGGCGCCATTTTCAATGAAATTATTATACATATAAAGAAATTTCTATGCCTGTATTAAGGTCTGTGTAGAATCTTTCATGGACAGAAATATTTTAATGGAATAGATTAACTTATCTTCAACTTTGGGAAGCTAATAAAAATGTTTGTTTAAAATATAACTTCATGCTTTAAAAACCGTTGGTCAGTGAGTGTTCTAAGTTAATGGATGCAGAATGGAACAGGAGTTTGAATCTTGCAAAGCATTTTCTTCACAAAGGTAGAACCTCAATTAAATTTAGTTTCAATCTATGTGCCAAGAAAATCTGACCCCTTCATTCAAGATAACATCGGGACAGATATTAAGTATGAAATGCTCATAACAATAATTTTAGAAAATACGGAGTAGATTCACCAAGGTAAATCTAGTCCATGGCAAATTTGCTATTTGCAGAATCTCAAGTTTAAAGGAGCTCACCAATAGTTTTGGCGTAGGTGTCAGCAATCCAGGACATCTCTCTTTCACCAGTACCCATATCAGGAGCAGGAACATCCACACCAGGTCCTGAAAACACAGTTATTGTTCTATAAATAATGGTCAAACTTCAAAATTAACCGTAAGTCCCTGTTTGGAAAAAGAATGCTGTTATACTGAGATGAAAGTCCACCGTGATTAGCATAATTGCCACAAATCTTATAGTTACCGTGTTTGATTCCTGGATTGGTCTGGCAAACATGTTGTCATTTTACCCAATTATCCATGCACAAACTCATGTGAAAATCATCCGTGATGGAAAGACACTTTTTTGTATACTTATAAAAACTGTTAACCTGGACCATTAATTTCATTCTATAAACGAAAATATTTATTTACCAGCGTTCACATCTTACAATGATGACTCCAGCTTTCTTCCAATTTATTTTTCATCACAATAAAAATTTATCAAAATCAAGATTAAATTACTCTACTGTCTAAATTGTCAATTATAACCCTTTCTAATTATCAAACGAAGCAATAAGATTTTTCAAGCTTTTCCAATTCTTAAATAATAAGCTATTCTTATTCTTAATTTTATCTTAATTTAGTTCTTAATCATGAGTTTCAAGTTCTCAATTTTCGACCAGACTTTCATAATAAAATCTTCATTTTTGTATATTATTCCTTCTTTATAGTGGATTTTTTAATGATAATAACGAGCTATAAAATTTCAGCGATTATACAGACTATAATGAATAATAAGACGAAATTGTCATTTATTTATGGGTAAATGTGGTTGTGACAATTTCGTCTTATTATTCATTATGGATACCTTCCGCAATATCACCTTCGCCACTACAAAGAAAGTATACAGACTATTTGGAATGTTTGAATATATTTTTTTAATTATTTATTTATCAACTGAAACGTTCAAGTGAGAGGTCCAATTCATTGAATGAATTAACAGAAACTGATTGAGCCTCTTCCATCTGCGCAATTTTATTCACTTCTGTGTTTCACGAAAATTAATGCCACTTTGGATGAGCTCCAATTTGTGCGGGCTTAAGCGGCATTAGCCTAGTCTTTAGAAAAAATTCATTTAAAAATGAAATATTTATAGAACCTCAACCAAGTTCAAAAACATCTTCGACTTTTGAAGTCATTTAAACAGATCTTGACGACTCATCAATACATGATTTCTTCTAAGGCATGGGCTCATTTATTTAATTGGGAGACAACTATAAACTGGATTTATCTTCAAGTTGATAACTGGGTTTGTCTTCATTCAAAACGTTCAAATTATCTGTTAGTGACAACTTTAAGAGTTTTAAACACCTATATCTCCATTTAATTATTATCAATCAAGACTTTTTCATCTGTTCAATTGATTCTCCCCACTACACTATAAGTTTGAAGTACGTATACAGAGATTCATAGATCACTAGATGTATTGACCCTTCCAGCATCAGACATTTCTATTGAAACATGTGTAGTTCACTAATGTTAAGAAATAAAACGTTATAAAGGTTACAATCACCTCTATATTGTCTTAAGTGTGTTGTAACTGGCTTAACCACTCCAGCATCATTCTCTGTACAGTATATTAAGTCATGTGAACTGCATAAGAAGAAATACAAGTCTTACCAATGAATCCTTTCTTCGCCAACTCGAGAGTGAACCTTCTGGTGATCTTTTCCAATTCATTTTCGCTGTACTCCTTGGGGCTGATCTTGATGCCGGCCTTAGCACCACCAAAGGGCACATCCACGCAAGCGCACTTGAATGTCATCAGAGCTGACAACGCCTTCACTTCGTCACGTGACACGTCATCCGAAAAACGGATACCTAAAAAAATTGATATCAATTATCAAGAGTTTCAACAGAATGCAATAATGCAGTTCAAATAATCAAATATGAGGTGTTTCATAAAAATACAATGATGAATTTTTTGATTGAAGAATAAAAGTTATGTCATGCTTAAATGTCATATAATATAATCAATAAATTACAGATAGGAAAAATCTAGTTATTCATTAACAGCAACTGAGTAATTCAAAGACGTTCGCGGGGAACCCAGGGGGTCTTAAATTTAAGAATTACAACTATCTGTTGTATCATGTGATGACTCAACTTATCGAGGCGGTTCAAATCAATACAGGTATACTAGATGTTAAAAAAAAAATAGCTTTGGTAGGTAATAGTGCAAAAACTTGGAAGTGCATTAATGATTTATTGAATTCTAAACAAATAAAGAAACCAGCTCAAGTGGATGCTGAAATCTTAAATAAACACTTTGCTCAGGTTGGTAATAAATATGCAAACATATTATTAAATTCAAATAAATCGGTGCAACATAATTTTATTGATTCAGCTGTAGCTTCACATAACTCATTCTACTTATTTCCTACTACTGAAGTAGAAATAGTTCATAAAATTATGTCTCTTAAAAACAGTTCTGCTCCCGGAATTGATGGTATTCATAACATTTGTCTTAAAAAAATTGCAACTTACATTGCAATGCCGTTAAAAATCATAATAAATAAATGTTTTATAGAGGGGGTTTTTCCGAAACACTTTAAAAGTGCTAATATTGTTCCACTGTTTAAATCAGGCGACTTAAAAAATCATACAAATTACAGACCCATAAGCCTGATAAATAATCTCGCAAAAATCATGGAGAAAATTCTAAAATGCAGGTTAGTTGATTATCTGAGCAAATTTAATATATTAAGTAAAAATCAATTCGGCTTCCAAACTGGGAAATCTACTCAAGATGCAATTTCCCATTTAATAGGCATTGTTTCAGACAACTTTGAAAATGGCAAAAAGACTATAACTGTCCTATTAGATTTAGCAAAAGCCTTCGACACTATCTCAAAAACTAAACTGTTGAATAAGCTGGAGAAGTTGGGAATACGTGGTATTCCACTACAATTATTTTCTAGCTATCTGACCAACCGAACACAATACCTTACAATTCAAAACAAAACAAGTATGCAAATATTATCTGACTATGGATTACCACAAGGCACAGTACTATCTCCTATATTATTTTTAATCTACATGAATGACTTGCTAAACTTAACCATCAAAAATTGTGATATCATTTCGTTTGCTGATGATACAGCTTTGGTTTTTACTGGGGAGACATGGAATGACGTCAGATGCGCAACTGAACAGGGACTAAGTGTAGTCAAGAGCTGGTTAGATGTGCATTTGTTGACCCTTAATATTGGAAAAAGTTTATTTATGACATTTTCCCCAAACATCACTGGTCAACCTCCTTACCTAGAAAACATAGTAATCCATGAATCTGATTGTGAAGGTGTACTCCCCTGCTCATGTCCTATACTGAAAAGAGTCCAGCAGGCTAAATATCTTGGAGTATTCATAGATCCACATCTAAGGTGGGACATTCATATAATAACTTATGTAAGAGCTTCAAGTACCTAATTTATAAATTCTATCAAATCAGTAGACTGAAGATCAAAAGCATATCTGGACTTATGTATTTCGCATATGCGCAATCCATCCTTCAGTATGGGGAGTATGGGGAGGAGCTGTTAATATTCATTTCAATAAGATTTTTGTAATCCAAAAGCACTTATTAAGAGCCGTTCTTGGTAGGCCAAGACTGTACAGTAGCCGTAATCTATTTTCTGAGTTGAATGTTTTGACTGTGCGACAGCTGTACATCAAACAAGTAATATATTATTTGAATGTGAATAAATATCTTCTTGAATATCGTGAAATAATGCATAATTTACGACCTTCTCATTCAAGATTTGCAATGAGAAGAACTATTTTAAATGTATCTAGAAGACAGTTCACTTATATCACTGGAAAAGTGGCAAATCTCATCCCTGTTCATTTCTTAAATAACAATAAGAAAAATAAATCATTTGGAAAAATAGTTGATGAATGGATCATTTCTGATAATATAATTGAAAAAATCTTCTAATTCTTAAAAAATCTTCTTCTGTGTTACTTCTATATTTTCTTCTTTACTTTTCATTCTGTTTCTTTAAATCTTAAAAAAAATCTTATCTTCATCTTTGTTTCATTTGATTAAATCTATGTTATTCTTACGGACTCATACCTGCGCTCAGGGAAACCTTTGCAGGTATTATAATTTTCCTCTGAAGTACCCCAATAATTGTGTATTTTTTCACTCTAAATTTTGAAAACATGAAAAACGTTTGTGTTCATGTTTTGACTCCAGTATTACTGATCCTACATGGAAATTTAAATTTTAATGCAATGTTGAAGAGGCTCTGTATTGTTACGAATTGATGGTAATGGTGTAGCTGTGGTGGGTATTTATTAAAATAGTTATCAAAAACTCAACGATAATGACTTTTTAAGCCATCGGTTTCGTCTTTATTTAAAAGTATACTCTACTTTCTCTAGTACACTCTACTCTCCTCTTTTTCTTCCATCTCCACCACAGCTTCTACTCTACTTTACATTTATATCTTGCTGCACTGACTTCTAAACTTTTAGGTTCTTCGATATTTTTTCTTTTACATAAAATATTATAATATACACCCCCAAGGGGGGGGGGGAAGATTACTTTCTGATTACCCCCGTACTATAAAAATGAGATCAAAGTATTATAATAAGAAAAACAAATGTTTATAGTACAAGACATAATAATCATTGTCCCTACAAAATATTGTTTAGTTCCAAATGTAAAATATTGAAATATATCTTCGATACATCATTCTCCCAGTAGAAATGAAATGTTATTGTTCCCACCAACATTAATAATTATTGTTTTGCATCATCTGAAAAATTAGAGCTACTTGTTGTACATAAACACAAAAAGGACTACATCTGCATTCTACCTAAACTCTTTCTATTACAGGATCACAGTTTGTAACGGCTTGAATAAAGAACAATTTTCATTTTCCACATTTCACATCTTCTCAACTCTCAACTTTAACTAGATTCTAATTTAGTCTCTGACCTTCTTGCCACATTTTTCTAGTTGATGGGTTTATAACTATTGCGAGCTTACAAGGATATTCTAGATGCTGCACCTATTTTGAATTCATTGTGCTCTGCAGCACAATTTCAACACGCCAATGTGCAATGTGTAAAAGTATTGTATATACTCTTCAGAATATAACACTCAATACAAATATAACATTTAAAACTTTTAATATTACAATAAAATCTAATATATGATCGTCTTGTTGAAGGAAACAAAAGAAGAGGAGGAGGAGGAGGAGGAGGGGGGGTTAAAAAGAAGGGGGAAAACAAAAAAAGAGAAAAAGAGAGATAAGAAAAAAAGAGACTATGAATTAAATTTGTAAATAGGCTAAGTTATGTCATGTTCTAGATATCAGATATCATGTTCAAATTCAATTAAACCAGGCTGCCTGCTAGTATTGGTATTTCGAGGTTGTTTTGCGGATCAACAACTGCACTATTGTCTATAGGGACAAGCCTATATAGATCTACAAGTTCGGTTTATTCAAGTAAAAAAAATGAATCTAAAAGAGTTATTAATAAAATTAAAATATGCAACTAACTCTCAATCGATGGTAAGTAAGTAAGTAGTGCCTAAGTAAGTAGAGGCAGATAGGAAGTGTAACTTTAATTGACCACACCTCGAAAATACCCATATTATGTGGATATCACTCTCCATCAATAAAACCAATGTCGTTTTTGTGTCACAATTTATTCGTATTTACTATAAAAAGTCAGCATTAACAACGCAGATCGTTATGGAACAAGAATTTAATTTAATGCCGCTAAAATGCTATTAAGAATTCAACTTTATCCCTAAATAGGCCTAAAATGATTAAAAAATTTGTTCAAGTACAAATAAGACTACAAATACAGAAAAAATAAATTTAATCTTAAATTAAAATTCGTTTTAAAGTAAGAGTTTTGTAGTTTTAAGTGGAGACTGTGCACACCGGGATCCTCAAGTGAGATTTCAGTTTCCAAACAAATTAATTGTAATTTTTGATTCATTCAGCACTTTCTGTATTGGTCTTACTTACTTGTAACAAAATTTTACATCTATGTTATTTTGGAATGAATTTACATTTTAAACGTGTATTTTGTCGAAGTTTCAATCATACAACTATTGTATAGCTAATGATGAAACTAAATGAATACTTTTCTTTTAAATGACCTTAAATCTTCAAACTAATTTGAAACACTTCATGTGAATGTCACTTTTCATTAGGATCAATATTTCAAGTGAACAGAACTAGACGTAACGAGTTATAACGCGCCAGGAGACCTACAGCCGAAGCACTCAAATTGATAAGAGACATTAATCTTGTAGGAAGACGATGAAATTGCTCCAATAACCGTATCACAAAACTGATAATTGGAATTTTCAAGCAATTTCGAGAGAAAAAGTACTTGTAGATTAGGATACATTGAAACTTCTCAAAAATTTGTCATTTTCAACTGCGGAAACACCATACTTTATCAAATGGGTGATCCATTTTCATAGAACAATTTTTATGTACAAGTTGCGGTAGTATCATACTGAAATGATACCATGATTGCGTAGTATGATAGAGGAATTATATAATACTGAAATAAAAATTCGAGTTTACGCTGAAATTTAAGCTGTGCTATGTATTTTGTCATTTTATATATTCAGTTTTCTAGCTGAAATTCTTCTTTCTTTTGTTTATTTTCCAGCTACTTTTTCTCAAATTTGTAAATTGTAGTTACTGTAATATGTTCATGATTGGGGAGCAATTTTTGGGGTTTCCCCGTACGCTCCCACATTGTAATTGAATAAATAAATAAATTCTAAATAAATATCCATCCATATATCATGGAAATCTTTACATGACATTCTTGTAGTTTGTCAAAATTATAGATTTTACTATCGTCAACAATATTCTTCTGAGCAGGGTATTAACAAGTATCAGCAATTATTGATCAATATCAATAGAATCGATTGTGACACGAAAATAATATTTCTTGAATATAGAACAGGACGATACGGAACTTTCACTGTTTCAACAAAATTTAAATCATCGATAAACATAAATGATTCGCCTACTGCACTCAATAGAAACTGGACACATTCACTATTTCAACCATAGTGAAATAAACTACCGGTACATAAATAAAAGCTTTGCCTGCTACAAAATTGAATAGGATATTCAATTCAAAATTGAATAGAAATTGGACACATTCACAATAAATAAGCTACATAAATAAAAGCTTTTTTTGAGAACGAAGCCCACATAGATCTGAGACCTGTGCGTAGGTAATGAGTTGGGTGATAGTGATTGATGAGCTGGACCTACAGTTTTAGGTGGGTTCCGAATCACCGGAAAGTGATTTTACAGCAGAGAACAGTGTCTTTTTTGTTTGCCAATTTAATCGGTCACCCTTACAAAGAGTGCCCAGGAGAACGCAGTTTATCTCTGATTGAACCTGCTACGGCTCACTTCCCTAATTCAAGCTTCGCTTGCTACATTCAATAGAAATTGAACACATTCACAATTTGAAACATAGAGAAATCACTTACAAAAATAATATCTTCTACTACAGTCAATAGGTATGCGAGAGTTGAAGCATTCTCAAAGTGTTTAGAGATCTTGAGTAAGTGCCAGCTTCAAACCACATGCCCCAGGAATGGCGATGACATAATTGTATGCCTCATGTGCAAGGAGCGCTATTGAATAGAAAGTATCGTAGTACTAAAGAATGATTAATGCCAATAGAGTTTTAGAATACAATAATTATAGAAGTATTGTTTATTCAATACACGGGTGAAAAATGTTTGTAAAAGGCGGCCAGTTAAAAACTGAATAGTGGCGTGCATTTGGGCACGTATTTTTAATCTATTAATACTGAGAAGAGAGTTGTAAGTGAAGAGGTGAAGACACACGTCCTTGTCGGACGCGGCCTCCAACTAGGTCACTCATCCACTCACAACCAGTACAGGGTTGGAATTAATCTATCCACGTGTTTAGCTATCGATTCGGTCGCGACCCAAAACAGCATGTACCTCACTCAGCATTCAAGTGAATGGGATGGATCGTAGTTTAGTTATAAAACAGATTAATCACACTTCTAGTCACCAACGCTTTGAATACCACTTCTAATTGGATTCTTTTCTACCATAAGCCTATAGTTCAGTTTACAAGTCACTTGAATCTAATAAAAAACATGAAGATTCAGTCAATAGCAAATGGCTTTTATCGGTGGAGAGATCCTAACGGCTGGTAAATCTAGAAATAGATTAGATTCATGTAGGTTGTTCAAGAGACTTGGTCTCCTAACTGTACCCTGCTTATATGTGTATGAAGCTACTTTAAAAGAGTGATATTACTAATTAAAAGCTACTTATGTAAAAAGAGTGATATTAACCAGATCCAGTAAGATCCAAAAGAAAGCTGTTAGGTGTATGGAAAGAGTAAATAGATTGGACTCATGTAGACCGTTGTTCAAGAGACTTGGTCTCCTAACTGTACCCTGCTTATATATGTATGAAACTACTTTATACGTAAAAAAGAGTGATATTAACCAAAATCTTGGCATACAAGGTTAGAATACAAGAAGCCGAGGAGATTATCACTTGGTGAGTCACAATAGTAGCTTATTCAAACAAAAACCTAGTTATATTGGTAGGAAACTCTGTCTCAAAAATATAGAAATATTAAAAAACAACTGAAAAATATTTAGTTGATAAAGCTTTTTTATAGTGTACAAGAGTTTCTTTCAAATCAAATTTAAGCCTGACCTTAACTAATTAATTTAGTAATTATGGTAACTAGTGTATAAGATAGTATAATTGTAAATCTGACTTGTCTTATACTCCATAACTGGAGTCTCCAAGACGTAATATACAAAAAAAGTTCCACCTCGCCGTTTGAGCCATGTTTTGGGAAACATGGTGGACCGTTCCAAAAGAAGTCTTTTTAAAAATGAAATTTTCCGAGATTGGGTTACTTCAGTGGCTGAAACTGAAAATTCGAACATTAAAGGTGTTTGATTATTAATAATGCTTGATGAAAGAATATCTTTTTACGGAGGATGAAGCCCACATAGGTCTGGGACCTGTGCGTGGATAATGGATTGGATGATGGTGATTGATGAGTTTGACCTACAGTTTTAAGTGGGTTCCGAACCACCAGGAAGTAAGTGATTTTACAGCAGTCTTTTTTGCTGGCCAATCCAATCGGTCACCCTTACAAAGAGCGCCCAGGAGTTTCGTATCTTATCTCTGATTGAACCGATACCTGCTACGGCACTAGGCTATCACTTCCCCACTAACTGCTGAGGTAGGATGAAAATCTTCAGGGTACATTTCATAAACAATGTGCAAACTCTTTTCTCACTATCAATAACTTAGTTATCTTGATTCTTGAACACCTTTTTGTAGCTGGAAATTAACAACGGATGTAAAGTAGAAAGAACGCGACTTTAAGATGAAGAACCAGTCTATATTACTTGTTTATAACAAAAGCCGTAGCCTAAATATTTAATTCATAAAACTTACGGGATAAGAATTTTAGCTATGCCTTTCAAATTACTCGAATAATTTCTTGCCCGAAATAATTACAAAAAAATTAAGGATAAAATAATAAATAAGGAAAAATTATATTCGAATAATTTCAATAACATTAAGGATAAAATATAAATAAGAAAAAATTATATTCGAATTGAAAGCAAATTATAATAAATTATTATTAGATCTAGCTGGCTTAGGTCCGGTGTCAGTTATCTCAGGTCACATCTGAATAAGCTTTTGACGTGACTTAACGACTGTTTTTGGACAGCCGAGACCGGCTAAACGTGTCCTCCGAAACACAGGAGTGACCTCAGGAAAAGTCTTTCTCTCTGAAAGAGATTTAGGTTGCCCTAAGGAGTTTTACCTGGGTCAACAACCACCATCACATAGGTAGAAAAATGCATTAGGCACAACCTCCTATAAAAGTGTTAGAATACTTGAGAGGTACAGGATAATTATTGGAATATTACAACTATTAGAAATGAGGTACGGATTTCCTGTAAGAAGAATAAGACTTGATACTGGCACAACATGCAATGTAGTGCATTGTTACAGATACTATAGTTTAGGCAGACAAAAACTGTAAATAATGAAAGTAAATCAAAAACCGATTACGAATCAATATTATAAGAATGCATAAAAAATATTGAAGGCCAACAAATAAAACAAGTTTGAACGACAGAAAAATAAATTCCTGTGCTCTACATGTCTATCATTATATTGTTTCATATTCTACAGTTATTTTTTTGCTCAATCTGCTATTAAAGGGTGAGTCAAGTCTCAGCCCTCGTCCAATCAAAGAGCTCTAATGAAGCGTAAGTCAGCCAATTGGAAACTCGCATCCTATTAGCCATCAATATTGGTCCAATATATGGTTTGTATGTAGCTGCTCTGTATTTCAATTTTAATTTGAGATTGAAAATGGCAAGACTGCCGAATCTATAGTATTTCACTTATTTATTAGGAATGTGTTTGTGATACTATCATACCTTAGGGATGTTTATCAATATCACCATCATCGATACGAAGAAGATTAAACTGATAGAGACTAACATGAGGGCGGTCCTATGGGGATCGTGAGCCCCCAAAACCGGAAATTTACTGGATAAGGGGTAGAAGGGGGGGGGGAAATTTTGAAAAAAAAAAAAAAAACTGCACTAGTAATAAGACAATCCAAGTTTTATAATGCACTATAGTTTATAACAAATTCTATAAAATGTGAAGAATTTATATAATGGTATGTTTAGAGTAGGCAAAATTCCCAAGGGATACTAAAAATATTTATTTCCTCGAGATGTAGAGTAATATTAGGTAATTAGAAACTTATTAGGAATTTCCTGAAATCAATCCAATTTATTTATTCATTTAACAAGACTAACAACTGTTGTTCCCCAGTCGAGAGAGATGTACTTTACTATTTCAAGAGATGCTACTTTGCAAGATTTCTTGTTGAGCAAACAATCCAAAATCCAACAGGCTAATGCCCAAAACTCCTTTTCACAAAATGTCAAAGCAGAATCAAAATCTTAGGTTAGGTCTGTTTCACTAGAAATTTCATCTTAAAGCACAATAACTCACTTAGATGGGTTCGGAACCCACCTAAAACTGTAGGTCCAACTCATCAATCACCATCATCCAACTCATTACCCGCGCACAGGTCTCAGACCTATGTGGGCTTCATCCTCAAAAAGAAAAAGAAAAAAAAGATAATAAGTTACATACCTTGATCAGAATAAAAATAACTTCTGAAAGGTATGCTCCCGGAAGAATTATTGTCGAATTAATATTGTTGTATCAGCTTTGATTTTACGCTGTTGTCCTTGAGCGGTCATCTTTTATGTAATTGACTTAATTGTTACGACTCTGGCAAGCAAGATTATTATTGTTTTGTTTTCTTTATTTTTTATTGTTTCCCGGTCGAGAGAGATGTAATTTACTATTTCAAGACATGCTACTTAGCAAGAATTCTTGTTGTACAGAAACATTTTAAATTACGTACCATTTTACCATTGCCATTACCTATCTTACATTAAAATACTGAAGTTTCCAATCATAGTACATGATAACAGAATATGAAGTTACACTGGTACACAAAATTGAAGGGAAAATGAGAAAAGTGGTTCTTTGTTAGACAAATAAAATATTTCATGCTCAACCTTCATAAGTTGTGAGCAAAATGAAGAGTGACCTACCTATTAAGTTATAGAGAAACGTAAATCATTGAGGTTTGTAAATGTAATTGGAGCTAAAACGAAAATCAAAATCCAAACCATAAACGGAATGGAAGGCTTGATGCTTAGTTGCTTGAGATAAATTATCAATACAGAGAGAAACAAGAGGACGAAATAGAGAAAACTCCTTGAAATAATGAGAAGAAATAAGGCGCCCTGGAAAATGTAAAAAGGTCCATTAAAAATTACATAAAGGTACGAACGATACATCATCAAAAGTAAATATCATCTGTAACTTATGCTGCCAGTTGCACGAAAGAAAATTAAATTTAACCACCGTAAAATGACGTCATCTTACGGAGCTCAATAGGAAGGTCGTTGCACTGGCTCTGTCAAATGACGTCATCTTACGGTGGTCAAATTTAATTTTCTTTCGTGCAACTGCCCGTTGGACTCAAAAAGACTTTAAAGTGAGTCTTTTTGGTCACAATAATATAGACTTAGTTTCATAGAGGTCCAGATTCGCATGAGTTTAAATAAAGAATTTTGGATGAGATGAATTTTGAGCTCACAGCATGTTACAAAATTACACAAATTAACAAAAATTACACATATCACAAGTTAGCCCACTTGATAAATTAATAAAACTGTGGACTGTCAAACAGACCAAACTTTGTAAAATCCTGGCATCTATCTCATGTCCATGTGGTTGATTGTTCCCAAGAAATGAAGTTGAGTGAATGCGACTGTACAGCATCGAAAAAGTGTGAACTTTGTTAACGTAATCGATTATCCAAATGAAAAATTCGCTCCAAGCTACTCGTTGATACCAGATGGGTTTTCTAAGAATAATTAAACAAACAAATTCAGGATGAAAATGTTTTATCTAAAAATATTGTAATTTTAAAGTTTGCTCTACAGAAGCCCTACAGTAATATATTGAGCATCGAATCTTCAACTTACTATCAGAAGCAATATAAACAATTATGTGATGTTTTCCATGAAGAAATACTTGAACAATCTAATATCAAAACTGACACTGTATTTCTATTTAAATTATGATTTTTACTCACTTATACTAGAGATACTGGAGGGATAAATTTCACTTCTAAAGAGAAGCTTCATCAGCCTAATCCTTTCACAACTCTTTAGAAGTGAAATGCATTCCTGCAGTATAAGTGAGTAAAATCATAATTTAAATAGAAATACAGCGTCGGATTTGATATTAAAAACAATTCATTTGGAAAGTTTATGAGTCTACAATTTCTGAACATGAACTAATATAGATTGTCAAGATAATTATGCTGTCAAACTAATTCGGAAACTTCACTGTAATTGAGTTAGCTAATACATTTAGTGTCTACAATTTTTACCCAACACCGATCTCAAAATCGGACACACTAATAATATGAACAGTATAGTGCTTTTAGAAGGTAAATACAGTACTATTGGAGAGTGTCGCATTTCAACACTGATTTTTAACTGAAAATATTATACAATAGACAATTACTACGTTTTAAAAACCCATAGTTTGTCAAGCTTACTAAGTAGCAACACCTCTTATCTGTTGTTTCTGTCACACTAATTTAAGTAACGTCAATAGATACGGTTTTACAGTTAACTTATATACACAACACGGTTATCAGCTTTCGTAATTAAAGTACTGCATTTTTAAAATGTGTATCTAATGAACTATATCTATAATTTACCTATTACTAATCGATCCTGAACAAATTAGCCTAGTGATATTCTGCAAAAATTCATGAATTTATAATTGCATTAGAAGAATTCATCCATCATTCTATGAGAGGGTTGTTTAATGAAAAAAAGTCGCACAAAAATACATATGGCAATACATAGAGAATATGAAATTCACTTTCAATAGAGAAGGTAATCTCTCAAGGAGGCCAAGAAAATGTAATACATTTTTATGCAGCTAGCACGAATCTAAGTTACCAATATAGGTCCTCTTTATTTTTTATTCGATATGAATAAAATACAACACTTCTTTTACTGTAAAAACTTAGATTTTAGTTCAATTTTTTAACATTGGATTATCAAATTTCCGGTGATTCGGAACCCACCTAAAACTGTAGGTCCAACTCATAAATCACCATCATCCAACTCATTACCCACGCACAGGTCTCAGACCTATGTGGGCTTCATCCTGAAAAAAATTCCAAATTTCCAATCATATACTGTACTTCACAGAGCCTGAAATGACATCAAAGATTAACTGTAAGAATTGAATGATATATAAACTTTAGAGATCCTTCTATCCAAGAGCGGTCCCAACCAGGGGCGTCATGACCCCCCCCCCCCCAACGAAAATTCACTTGGGAGGGGGTAGGAAGGAGGGGCAATCAGGAAAAAAGGTCAACAAAACCCATTTGTGACCCCTTCCCACCAACTCACGAGCTGGAACCGCTCCTGCTTGCATTTTTAAAAACACACAAAATTAGAATCCTAGTCTGTTTTTAAACCCGAAATCTTAATATCAAGAGCCTTAACATCCTTGAGTTTTCTTAGGCAAATTCGATATTTAAATATCGATGAGTAAGTTAGCCTACATTATTTTTATATAGCAACAAATAACTTTTTATCTAACCATGATAAATAGTTCAATTAGTTATCTAAGCATAATAGTTTATCTAAAATGACCAAAAATAAATTATTGAGAAACCAATAAATTTTTGACAGACAGAACAACTTAGCTAATTTATATACAGCTTTTTATGTAACCATGATTAAAAATAACTAATAAATTATTCAAATATCAAAAGCTCTTTGACAAGCAGACTTAAAACAGTCCGAAAGTTTAGAAAGGCTGAACAAATATTCATTGAATTGGTGACCTAGATGCATAAAAGCACTCCTAGGCTTAGCAAATAGTAGTTATTGTTGCTCTATTTGACAGATGAATGCCAGCCACAGAATTCGATGCTCTTTGATGCCATAGCGCGTTCAGAATAATCAGTCACAGCATCCTGATTAGAATGTCAATATGTATAACGCTATTACTGTTGTATTGTGTGATAAGAAAGCAATCGTCTTTCGGCCAAATTTGAACCAAAATTACAAAGAACGAAAATCTGACTTTAAAGAGAAATTTATCATGAAAATCCTCATACGAAACCCAACTGGATTGGAAGAAATCAACAGTCAATTATTTTATAGAGAAACCGATACAACGGAGTATCCAAGGACCCAACGAGTTTACATAAAATTATAATTTTTATCATTAGTGGTGCTGATAGGCATATGCACCATTAAACTGCTTTGATTTTATAAACATCTTATTATATGCTTCCTAATTCACAAAATAATGCTCATCAGCACTTCTTAAAAAGTTTTGTTTCTTTTTCTTCTCCTTCTTCAACAGATCTCACATGCCTCAGATCTCAGAACATCTCAGATCTCACAACAGATCTCAGATATCATATTCTCTTTTTTCAATTTGACGATTTAAAAAAAATTAAGTAAAGATTTCAACACATCAAAAATGACAACGTTCACGGCATAATAGTAAAGTGAATAATTGGGCTAAGCAACATCCTTCTAATATTCTTTATTTATTTCACAATTTATTTTGTATTCGAAATTAACCAGCTGAGCAGTGTTCTGATATTCACTGTTCTACATCATAATTAATTTTAACCCCCAAACTCTAAAATCAATAGCGATCTCTCTTGGACTATGGGGAAGCTATATACCAAGTTTCAAGAGTCTAGAATCTTCCCTTCAAGAGCTAGACCACGGACGGACATCAGCACGATTTCAATAAGGCCCTGTAAGGTCCTTAATAATTATCATTTATTTTTAAAACAGTGGAGGCGTGGTTTGTAGGACCTAGTAGCAGAAGATAATGAAGAATAAAAATAATATTAAGGAGGTGATAACAAGATAATAATAATTTTCCTTCAAAACTTTTCAATGAATCATCAAATTAGGAGATTTCTATCTGAGCCAGAATTTCAAATACATTGAGCTACAAGAATATCTATCAGGTTGCAGAAAGAACACCCAATATATTATATCAACTTTTATACAAAAGTTATATAATAAAAGTTATGTAGTCAAGTCACGTTGACAACTGTAATCACTGAGCAATTATTGTCCTACTACAATGTTTTTTTTTTTATTTAAGTCGTTTAGACGTGGAGATGTCAAGAGGTGACATAGATTGTATTTAAAACAAGAGCAACGATATCAAATGTAAATTAATGTATTCTTTACACAATTATTTCAAATTTGATAAGTGAAGTACAGTACTTGAATTTGAATGTAAGTGACAAATGAATGTATTTCAAGTGCCCAAGGATTATCATACAAATGTTTGAATTTTGAATTATGGGTGCAATTTGAAAGCGCTTCAATCATCATATCGATTGTTAGTCACATGATATAGAATCAATTAATCGCTGCTTCTGGCCGAGAACATACCCATTCTCAATTTACAATTTTTTGATAAAATTCACAATATACAAATTTAAATTTGAAAAATGTTCAATTTGTAATTTTAAGGTTGATGAAATTAGGTTATTTTAGGATTGGTTAGTTAATATTTTGAGATTATTAACAGTGCAGTATCAACTTGAAAACTGCAACAAAGTTTTTATACCGTAGTTAGTAGCTATTGTTGAGCTCGAATCTATTTCAACATAAAAAATATGCTTCCTATTTCAAGTATTTATATTTTAAAAAACGATGTTAACCTATTGACAATAATATTCCAATTATTTTATTCAATTGTGACATCTACTTTTAAGCATTAACCAAGTAATATTTAGTATAAACCTTCCTCTGAACATTGAGAATGAGTTTCAGGGTGGATGAAATTACAAAATTTTCCATTAAATTATAAAATATAACAATAAAATTTTCCATTTTTCCTTTTGTCTTCTGATATCAGGAGAATCACTGGCTTGACTGCCTATGGAATAGGCAACAAATCTATAAAAAGAATTTTTGTAACAATGTTTTCCATAGAGATTTTTCTTGGATAACTAATTCTAATTAATCTGAAAATGCAAGATTCAAAATCTCTTATTCTAACTCAGAATTTTAGATTATACTATCAAGATTTTAAAAGAATACACAAGATTTTAAAATATATTCAAATCTAAATTTATGTCAAGTACTGTATCTACTGAGTGTTTACTTTCATTTAGCCTATATTAAATTCAATAATATTTTCAAAATTTATATAATTAAATTTATTAAGCTAAAATTATGATATTTTCAGTATAACCATCGTCAAAGCCTATTCAGTACGGTACATAATACATTTGGCTTTTCAACTATTTACAATAAAATCGAATGAGATTTTCAAAGACATAGCATTTCATTCATCAAGCTAGAAGTGAATTTATCACCTCCAACAGTGCCGCGTCTTCAGCGAAATCTACGATTTAAATAATAGAGGCAAATTACATGAAATTGAAATTACTAGTTTGAAGGGGAAATGGAGTTTTGAAGCTCGACTAGAGTGCTCGTCTATCGTCGCCAGGGTGTCCTTGAAATTCTGCCAGAATACGGATAGAATTGGAAGCTGTATCTTTTATCTTCAAGTGACTTTATAAATTAAGAGTTACCTCCGAGCTTCGCGGCTTATTTTTAGGCTTTTTCTGTAGGGCTTTACATGGGTCGTTGTACTACCATGATCTATCCAAATCCCAATTAATCACAAAATTCCAACTAAGTTGTCTTCAAATGCAAGTCAAGCAATTAACCACTATCAAGACGTACGGTACGTGACTAACAAGATGGCAGTTATACGGCCTACGGCGGTCTTTTTCAGGAACTATAATAATTTCACATTATACAGAACATCTATTTCAATATGATATTGGATAAATGAATATTCTAATTTTTCACACCAAATGCAGTAAAATCGTATCAAACAAATACGGCCGCCATTCAAAAATTTCCATTCAGCGCAGACTCGCCATCTCATTGGTCACAGATTGTATGAATAATATTGAGAATTGATTGAGCCCAAAATTTCACATAACAACCATCTATACCAAAGAGTCATGAGATCTATGCTTGGGAAACCACCCTTTCATCCTTATAGGGATCTATTTAGAGAATTGAATAATGTAAAAGAAAATACAGATGATACGTTCGTTTTCTACCAATGTAAACTCAACTCAATCACGGTGCAGGTTTCCAAGTTTTAGAAGACAAAATCATAATTATGGAACTGAAATTGAAAATAACTGACATTTTCAAACAGGTTCCTATTTGGGTGGAAGGAGAACTAGTTTTTAGTTGAAAACAAACGTGAGAGCCAGTCATTTTAAAATGGTAATTACAGAAATGACAAGACCAGTACAAAAATTAAGCCAGAAATATCATTCTAACAGATTCTCTAGATGTAAAACCAACCTCAGGAGATGGGGCATCCTACCAGCTGACACTGATACTCTATGTGAGTGTGGTAACATACAAGATGAGAACCATCTTCTGGAGTGCCCTCAACTCAACAATCCTTGTACTATGGAGGAACTTTTTGAGGCAACTGACAATGCCCGGTCGGCAGCAAATTTTTGGAAATTATTGATATGATCAGTGGCGTAACTAGAGTCGACTTATGGGGGGGGTTTACCCCCCCCCCCCCCCGGTCAACCACTCTTACTCTCATCAAAAAAATCTCAGAATATAGATATAATATATATTATACAATAATCATGTAGGGTAAAGGAACCAGAAGCTGACGACCCCCCCCCCCCCCCCGCCCAGCTGACATATCTTCATATTTTTTCTTATTAAGGCCATAGTGGGTAGTTTTGAAATTCAAACCATTGAGAATTAAACTGGTATTTTGTGCATAAACTGGTACCATTGAATCATGTGCTAGGCATCATTTTTGACGGGGAAAAATACTTTGAGTATAAGCTGTCAGACAAGAATCCTTTATTTCTAGGTGGAATTCTTTAGGAAATATCGAAGTAAGAGTGTTTGAAAATCTCAAAGTACTGTCAAAATAATCATTATTTAAAATTAACTAATGCTTAGAATGCTAGAGCTTGAATATATGTTGATTATACCCTGAGTTCACCTATTAGGGAATGATTTTCATATTTTATGTTAATTGGGGGGATGTCAACGTATTAAGTATATTTTCAACACATACACAAGTAGCTGACATGGTATGTCAGCCACTAGGGACCATGTCTGAATTTTTTTTTAAATTATTGTTGATATCTTATGTTTTATATGTATGATTACCATTTGATATATATGAAATCAAATTAGCTCATTCCTTACCTGATACGTATATCAGCTACTGGAGGTGACAAAAATAGGGGTGTCAGCTATTGGTATAGATATCAAGTGATTTTAAAATCAAATCAAAATTAAATTTGTATCGAAATTTATTCCAGTTGCAATTAGTCATGAAAATGACTTGAATGACTTTTTTTCAAATTCAAATACTTTATTCACTTGAATAAAAATATTAAAAACATATAATACCGTACAATTAAATTTTTAAGTGTATTCCTCATTAGGCTATAGCCTGTGTGGAGGAATGGTTTGTCTCTCAACATTAGAAATTATACAGTAAATAAGAAAAGACAATAACAATATATTATAAAATAGAACAAAAATACTGCTGCTATGAACTAATGACAGTTATATATACTATGCAAAAATATAATTATGAAGAAAAAATGGATAAAAAAGATATATTCTGAAAATGTTTGTATTAATCCAGACAATAGTTCCAAAGTTAATAGATAATATTCATGAATTTATTTAGTAAGGAGGTGTCAGCTACAGGTTCCTTTACATTAGCTTCAAATTAAATAAATAACCTTTCTAATTTTTACTTTTTCCCAATTGTTTTTTAACATTTTTTTTTTAAATTTCTTCCAAGCAATGGGGGGGGTTACGACCCCCAAAACCCCCCCCTCGTTACGCCTATGGATATGATGTTTTGCTTTGGACACGGATAGTAGTAGGCCTAGTAGTATTCTAACAGATGATTATTTCAAACTCATTTGAACAAAATTCAATTTTCAATTTTAATACATTTAAAGAGGGTCTATTCTTGTCAGTAGTATCAATGATTCCAACTACTTTCGAAGCATTAGTTAGAAGCATTGTTTAAATTTTCAATTTTAATACATTTAAAGAGGGTCTATTCTTGTCAGTAGTATCAATGATTCCAACTACTTTCGAAGCATTAGTTAGAAGCATTGTTACAATGCACTACAATAGTAAGAAAGTTGTCGCGACTGTTATTTTTCCATCAGTATTCTCCACTTTTGGGCAATAATAGTCAGAAATAATAATTTGCCATGATCTATCTGGTCCACCATTCCAACTGCTGTATTGTAACAGTGAATTAGTCACAGAAAATGTCGAGATTGCTACTTGTCTATTAGTTTCTTAATTTTATGGGCAATAGCCAATTCGGATTTCTAACCCATACTGCTTTCTCATTTAAACTCAAAACTGTATTCTCCAAGATAACTCTAAATATGTAAATAATGTTATTGAATATTCAATACAATCTATGCATTTTAAAATTTCCTAATTTACCCTCACATTGAAGTATTATGAAAATAATGTTTTAAATATTCAGAAAAATCTATGCAATCCTGAATTTAATGAATAATGAATTTTGTTCATTATGGATATCTTCCACAATATTACCTTCGCCACTACAAAGAAAATCCTGAATTTCTTAATTTACCCTCACATTGGAGTACTAGTGAATCTGCTACCAGTATTACTCTTATGAGAATGGTTTTCGAAAGTTGAAATCATAGGACAGCTTTATAAGACTTGAAGGAATTGCCAACTTCAATTAACTTTCAGCAATAGAAATTGAAGGACGTTCAGACCCAATTCAATTGAGTAAACTAGTCTCGAATTTTGAATCAGTCAGTAACTTAATTTGAATTTGATGGAATAGAATTTACAAGCACAAAACGAGAGTTATAGACACTAGATTGAAGATTTTTCTTATCAATTTTATAGAGAAAAATAAAATGAAAAATGCAAGGTTGGTGAAAATAGAGGGTGTTGAAAATTGTTCAGTGGTAAAAAAAGAAAATGTACTTGGCTTTTATTGGTGGGGAGACCCTTATGGGTAGCTCCACCTCGCCGCTTGAGCCATGGTATTGGAAACATGGTGGACCTACAATTTTGGGTGGGTTCCGAACCACCGGGAAGTGATTTTACAGCAGAGAACAGAGTCTTTTTGCTCACCAATCCAATCGGTCACCCTTACAGAGAGAGCCCAGGAGACCGTTGCTTATCTAATCTGATTGAACAGATACCTGCTACGGCTCACGGCAATCACTTTCCATTGTTCAGTAGTGAAAACAGTGCATTAGTACAAATTGAACTCCATTAGGACTCAGTGATATCAGCGTCGCAAAATCAAATTTTGCTAAGGAATTTCTTATTCACACTGTTCTAATCTGACATACACCATTCCATAGCAATGGTGATTATCCTTGAGTATTAGGTGCTCCACTGTGCAAGCACTCTAAGGGAACACAGTGTCGCATCAATACTTCATAATCACGATCGCAAAATCAAACATAATTATGCTATGGAATGGTGGATTCTTACTGCATGTGTTTCAGTTTCCTATCTTCGAGTACTGGATACACTGAGCAAGCACTTTTAAACATCCCCCTTGCTTCTATTCGTACAGTATAGTCTCTGTTTCACCAGTCATCCTGCGTGACGTCACCAAGCTTGCGTTTCTATTTGCGCCAGGTAAAGATTGGCAATGCTTTTGATCAAATATATTAAAAATTGACAATAATTTTTTGTCTCCGTAACCAAGTCAAATCTCTGGACACGAGTTTGTGAGTCTAAACAAGTTTTGATCTTCTCAAAGTAAAATGCTAAGGTTAATTCGCCTCACATTAAGGGCGCCCGGCCACTGAATGCTGAGTTAAGTTGCGCGATGCTTTGCGACAAAAGCTTTTAAAATCGAACCAATGATTTTCAACAAACGCCCAGACACTGGAAGTTGTGCTGCGCTGCACTGTGCCAGTTGCCTGGCGCTCATTGAAAACCATTGATACGGTTTTAAAAGCTGTCGTCGCAACTTAACACATGCTGGCCGGGCACCCTTAAAATGTCAAAATGGTTGATTACTCAGTTCATACAACACGACAACAACTGTGTTCAACTTTGCGACTGGTCTAGTATGAGATGAAAGGTCAACTTGCCGGTAGGCCTACCAGTTAACATCAGACAGAAATTCACGAATGTGTAGCCGAGTACCTAATGTCTAAAGGGAAAATAGAGTTAAAATCATGAAGATATGATTGTTGGAATGTTCCATTTAGGTGAAAATGAGTAGACCAGTTGTAGCACAATCTAAACAAATAACCATCTTTTACTGCGGCAACTTTCAAAGGATACTCTAACCTCAATCTCATCAATAAGACCGACCACGTTATAAGGATTGATTTGAAAATGAAATTATTTTCTATTCATCTGCTAAACTTATCATTTCATAAAATATACGTTCAATTTCATAAATTACAAAGGGCATAGCCTAGATAGAATTGAGCTGAAGAAGCTAAGTTAATATGAGTTATTGTGAAATTGCAATAATATTAAAAGAATTTAATGAACATACCTCCTTTACACGGTGTTCTATGCGTGCTGTGCTGGGCTCTGTAACCGGTGATGATCTCATATTCACCACTGTCGCGTTTTACAGGAAAAGCAATTTCGATTATGTGATCACATTGCTGCATTCCCATCAAAATACCTTTAACTTTCTTCCTCTTTTCTTCCAAAGGTAGTTTACCCTTCATGTCTTCAACAAGCTTGTCTTCAGCAATTTGACATGCTCGGTGAAAGAAATACTCCACCATGTCAAAGAATCTTGGATTTTCAGCAGTCGGCACATCCTTAAGTTTTTCAGGGATTTCGTGGGCGTAATTTCGTTTGGCATCTATCTGTAATAATGCTGGAGAGCAGCCTTTTAGTAAGGAATTCCAATCAAGTTTTGAAGGAGTGACAGCACACTTGGAAATCGTTCTGAAATTCAACATTTTAGGAGTTCTTTGAGTTATTTCACTATGAAAATTGAAGCACAATAGAGTAAGTTCTTGGAACACTTGGGAAGATACCTATGAATCGACCAATACAAGTTCAACAAATAAGTATACAATATATAATTTCAACAGCGTAACTATTTTTATCCGCCCGGAACTAAAATAAACTCACTAACAACACATTCCAATAGTACACACCTAACTAACAATTTCACTACTACTCAGCTAGTGGATAGTCAGCTAAGTGACCTCCGTAAAGAAATGAACAGGGAATAGCAATTTGTTGCCAAAGCCAAGACGTTGAATCACCTGAGAGATGTCAGTAGTCCTGGGCTGTACCACTACTACTAGCGCTCAAGCTCATTGGTAGAGTAAATTGGCGCCGAAATATAAGAGCTATTAAATTTTATGATAAAGATATCGCATATCATACAAATTAATATTCATGCCTTATCGAAGAAGCACTCGATTCATGCTATCAATCAACTTGACAAGTATCTTGGCAACACTGTCATGCAGATGACACTCGGAGCTAACCAATGCAAAAGACGCGTTGAACGATCTTAATGTTCTCAATATAATTCACAGACATCCGCTTTTGGGAGAGGTCCGTGTACGCACGATTTTCAAGTAGTCTTTGAATTATAGGTGAAACACGTAACGGTGGTAGAATAACTTTTCCTTTATAACAACAAAGGCTGAAGGTTCGGCGATCATGAATGAACGGTAATAATTCAGTTTTATTGAAACTGTATTCCGGAGTTCATGCAACAAAATTTCACTACCGTACTTTACTTTTCTGTTCTATTACAACATTGGAATAATTAAAAGTATAGTTTTCAAGTACGTAATGTGATACTTGTCAAGTTGATTGATAGCATGAATCGAGTACTTCTTCGATAAGATGGGGCGCACGTTGAGCAGTGCGACACAGGCGCGCAGGGCAGAGCAGAGCAGGGCAGAAACGTGTCGCACAGTTTAAAGCGCATGTTGGGAAGCAGTTTCATTCTACAGTGCGACGCAGGTGGATGTGCTTTTTGAGGTGTATTGTGTTTGTCAACATTTTTTCAAGATTTCTTGTAAAATCACTTCCCGGTGGTTCGGAACCCACCTTAAACTGTAGGTCCAACTCCTCAATCACCATCATCCAACCATTACCCACGCACAGGTCTCAGACCAATGTGGGCTTCATCCTCAAAAAAAAAAAAAAGGTCAGATTCGGATGCGGAGTTCCATTCATTGCTATTGCTGTACATAATAATAATAAGAATAATAATTTTTTATTCAGCCAATCAAAATGCACAATACATTTTTATATGACAAAAATACATTCCAAGGTGCAAAATGTATAAGTATACAATAAAATAAATAAACTTTAATTTTTTAAATAAGCAAATAAAAAATAAATAAATAAATAAAATTATAGAATATTCAAGACAAAATAAATATAGGATATTAAACTAAAAATGATTTAAGAATGAAAAAAAAAGATTGTTCACCCCTCTCTAAGCCAAGCTTGTGCTGAGGGGTGAGTCGCTTAACCAAATAACTTAACCCTGGACTGAAAATATCTTTCAACAAACTAAAATATAACTCTCAATAAACTAAAAAAAAAAAAATATTTCCTTATTCACATTTGTGAATAATATAGGCCAATTCAATGTTTTTCAATATTATAACAAACAAAGAAAATTTTACTTTACTGTGGATTAATAAGATTAAAAAAAATAGACTATCATCCATCTTGATTGAAACATGAGGTCAAGAGGGGACAAAGTGAGGAAAAAGTGACTACTTGAAAAAACGGAATACGAATGGGGCATTCGCAATGAAAAAAGAACTATCACCAGAACAGTTTAAAAATGTTTGTCGTAATAGTCGAGAAGAGTTTGAGAAGTACACCAGATGATTAAACCTTTAATTGTCTCAGAGGGCTGTAATGCCCAAAGGCCTGTGGGAACTGAAGAAAAACTCGATCAATAACAATTATTGTTCTTCCATATTGAGAGATTTTAGTACACCAACAAAATAACGTAGTGACGAGTGCACGAGCGGCGCAGTTTCTGTGTCTCTGTCACAAGTGCGACGCAGACCAATGCTGCTCTGCCCTGCTCTGCCCTGCCCTGCGCGCCAACGTGCGCGTGATTTCTGCGCTCCTATAGCGGAGCATAGTAAACGCATGGGACACAGAAACTGTGCTGCTCTGCTCTGCTCTGCTCTGCGCCACCGACATCTCAACGTGCGCCTGGCCTAAGGCATCTATATTTTTAATACGCTAGGCATATTTTTGTCATAATTGTTTTGGAGCGGTGGTGCTACCGACGATCACCATGTCCAAGGTGTCGTTAGAAAGGTTCTTAGCATGTAGTTTTTCCATCAATTAAAAAATTTTAGAAAAGTCACCGTGGACATGGGTAAATATGGGATCAAAGTCGCGATTTTCCCCATATACATAATATGCAGTTACAAACCAACGATCGAGAAATCAGCTGTTTATTTAAGGAAGTTGTTAAACAAATAAAATCTGACCCTGAAAAATGGTTATTGAACGTACAGCTGGCATACTTCTCGATTGTTGGTTTGTAACTGCATATTATGTATATGGGGAAAATCGCGACTTTGACCATGTCCACGGTGACTTTACTAATTTTTTTTAATTGATGGCAAAACTACATGCTAAGACGTTTCTAATGACACCTTGGACATGGTGAACGGTAGCACCACCGCTCCAAAACAATTGTGACAAAAATATGCCTAGCGTATTAAAAATATAGATGCCTTATTGAAGAAGTACTCAATTCATCCTATCAATCAACTTGACAAGTATCACATTACATACTTGAAAACTACTTTTAATTCCTGTATTTCACCTTGGAACAATTTCAAATATACAAACACACCACACACAATAAACAAAACATCCTCAACGAACAACTAAATTTTAAATCACACAAACTTTTCGATCACATTTTACAAAACTCTTCTAACCAAAAAACTGACATGATGATCAAGAAGGACGCCTCTGAAAACGGATCTCAAAGATTCGAAAGCGCTCGGCCATAAAGAGTAAGTAAATCTTATTTATTCTTAATGAATATTTGACTGCAAGTCGTTGAATTCACATAAAAAGTTACTTTTACTTATTCCAATGTTGTAATAGAATAGAAAAATAAAGTAGTGAAATTTTGTTGCATGAACTCCAAAATACAGTTTCAATAAAACTGAATTATTACCGTTCATTCTAAAAAAATTAGTGTTCATAAAGCAAAATATTAAATATAAATACATATTTTGCTTTCAAAAATAATAGCAAATAATAAAATATTGTGATGTGGCATATTGTGATTTGAGTGCAGATCTTGCCATTAAGCTGCAAAGAGCTCAGAACTATTGTCTTAGATTTGTGTATGGCCTGAGACCACATCTCTTCTTATAATGAGCAAGCTTCGGTTTTGAGGTTGAATTTCCTGAGAGACCTGCATGTGATCACCCTTACTGAGAAAGTCCTTAGATATAAGATGCCATTTTATATCTTCTGTAGATTTGACACCTATCACAAATTAGCTCCATGAGAACCCGAAATTATGCTCATACTTTGGTTACACCGCAGCACAGAAAAACAATCTATATAATTATATAAAAATGAATGTCTGTCTGTATGTATGTTCCCTATAGACTTCAAAACTACTTGACAGATCGGCATAAAACTTTGGGAATATGTTGTGTGAATATTGGGGATGGTTTCTGACCATAAATTTTAATAGGGGGGCTAATAATTATTATTAATTAATCCATTTTACTGACCTAACTCACTGAACTTGCCGGCCAAAAAGGAACAGCTGATACAAGTCAACAGTTTATAATCATATGGCAGGCCCCATAGCGGCATTATTTATGCTGTCTGGAATGCAAAGACTTTGCATATAGGCTACCGTGCAGTCGGAGCCTTGCAGTATGTAGGAAACATAATTATGAAATAAACATATAAACAATGCAATTATGCTGGGTTGATGACATCTGTTAACCAATGCAGCTGGAAATTTTAAATTTAGTCTCAGTAGGATGTGGCAAATAATAAAATAAAAAACCTACTTCTACCCTGATAGTTGTAGGAGAATTAAATTTGAAATGTTCATTGAGAGGTGGTGCGTAAGGTCTTACTGTGTAAGAAACCATCAAAGGAGGCCTCTCTGATCAGCTGGAAGAGCCCTAGGACTAACTTCTTCCATAATAGTCCTAGAAGGTTCAAATTTGAAATGTAACCTCAGTGGGAGGTGGCAAATAATAAAATTAAGAATTTTTTATGAGAACACAGCAACGCGCGGGCCAGCTAGTTTACAATAAATCATTCCTAGTGAGGGCACTTAGATTCTGGAACTTGTTGCCAGAGGACATTAAGTCGCTTGGTGGTGGGGCTCGGTTTGTGCGTGCGGTTGCTTGTTGGGTGGCGGTGGGCTTATTTGAGTCGAAGAACCAGGGTTTATTCTCAGCAATTGTTTATAGGTATGCTAGTGAGTGTGAATGTGCGTGTGTCACGATTTTTTGTCTTTCAACATTTTTCATCATCTTCCTTCCCTTTTATATTTCAAAATATTGCATTACAGAGGTTCTTTGTTTTCCCATTAATATTCACTCTCTGATGATATCCTCTTTCCTTTTTCTCTTTCATTTTCATCTATTGATCTCTTTCCTCTTTCCTTTCAATTATATTAAACATTTCTGTCAAAGTTCCCCGTTCAGATCATTTTAACCAATTTATCTTCTTAAATCTAATATCTTTCTACTGAACAGATTCGTCCATTTCTTCATATCATCTTTCCTTTACATTTTTTTTGTCTTTCTCTTACAGGTTTAGTGAAGTGCTTAAATTCATATGGTTGATTAGATTCACTTTTGTTTGAAACTTTTTTTTTTTTTTTGAAATTGAAATTGTTTATTGGCAGAAACAAAACTTTTACAAACAATCTTAGAAAATACAAAATGAGCAATATAATAATTATAAATGACAAGATAAAAAATAATATTATAAAATAAAACTTATCTAAATATTTTGTTATTTTTGTATTATTGTGTTCTTGACGTGGTTAAGAGGTAGATTGGACATTACTGTCCAAACTTCGTCATGCCTTTACTTCTATCAGCTTTTACTTTTAAGGATACAATATTGTCCTTTTTTATGTCCTGATTTGCGAATCTGAACCATTCTCAAATCCACTTGCACACAAAAGATTTCTACAAAATCGGTCCTGCCGTTTAGGAGTTCAGTGACATACACATAAGAATTATATATATAAAGATAACATAACATATCGATATTCTAGTAAATAATTAAATGGTTGCTAGGAAAGGCCACTACCATAATTTTATGTATCTAACAACATGCGATATACACAACTTATGATACACAAAGCAACTATGTGGGATCTATCATCTATGTTATTAATATAGCTGCAGCTATTTGTATAGCCGCCTAATTCGAAGACATGTATTATAGACATTGTGATTTTATAAGTCTCTATAAAATCTCATAATAATGGTCTCCAAGTTGAGACTGTAAACTCTGTAGGTAGTTTCATAGAAAGAGTGACTTCATTTAGACAGTGTGGCCATTGGCTTCAGCCGCCATAATATTGCCTCTAATTTATATTTGATTGTATATCTATGTAGGCTAGATATCAGTTACGTATTTTAAACATATTTTTCCACATGACTGCTTTGGCTCCAAATACACAATATGCGTGTAAACCTTTGCGCATTCCCATCAGCGTAGCCTAAATACAATAGGATATCATTGTGGTTCTTATTACAAACTGCATTGACTGTGAAGAGTCAGTCTCGGTCACTGTAGCCAACACTCAATTTGGTTACTGAATTGGCCGAATTATCCAATCAGAAGCAAGACGTCCAGTGGGCACACTGTCTATCTATAATAATAAAGTCACTGTAGATAGACTAAAGGTAATAATTAGAATCTATTCTATTTACCTTGGGTAGACAGACATATGAATAAGATTAAGAAGAGACATATTTTTTTTCAAGTACTGACTTTTACTGCAAATTTATAAACATCCACTTATCATTGATAGTTACACAGAACAGTTCACATCTTTTGGTATCAATTCAAAATTCCATTCAGTCGGTTACACAGAACAGTTCACATCTTTTGGTATCAATTCAAAATTCCATTCATTACACCTTCATTTTTCAAAATTCTGGTTTCAAAGCCTTGAAACCCACTGGAAAATACTTCGAGATGGGCGCGAACGACGCGAGCAAAATTCCAAAGTTACTACTTCTTCAATTGGTAATAGTCCTAGGTTTGAAATTATTTGGAAAGTGAATCTGAGGCAGAGGTCTCAGGCGAGGAAGTGGAGAAACGAAGGAAAGCGCGACGTCGGAATAACCCAATAGATTTTGATATCTTTTCAAACTTTTACATGTTTCACTTCAGATTTGGATAATAAATTGTAATGAAAAACCTCTGGTAACTAGGCTTTGTTATCCAAAACTGAAGTCAAACATGTAAAAGTTTGAACATGTGATATCTATAGAACATATGATAATATAAAATTGTATGTATCATCACACCCGAAAAGGCGTAAAAGTCGCAAAATGAGTCAAGGTCGTAAGAAAGGTAAAGTTCAAAAAAGAGGTCACCGCCGAAAGACAACAAAAATTATCACAAGAGACAAAGTATCTGAAGATCCACTAAAACAAATTCTCAGAAAATTAAGGAATAAAAAACGACGTCCGACCAAACAAAAAAGAGATGCTCAGTCAGTATCTACTGAAATGGAGGATTATCGTAGTGATGAAACGACTAGCACAAACCAGGAGTAGGTAACAGTAAAAACATTTTTTGTGAAACAATCATTAACTGCGTCTATTTTTATAAATTTTTGAAATACATTTGATTGTGCTCATGGTTTTGAAATGGATTTTTAAATAAAAGCGTTACTTTTACGTAGAATAAGAATGCACAGAGATGTCCCAAATAATAAATGATAGAATGTCCTTTTTTACATCTTTGAATCACCACCATTTAATCTGTGTACCATCATTGGCTATTTCGCTAATGTCGGCTATTTATTGACTGAAAAAAATCATCTTTGTAGTGGTGAAGGTGATATTATGGAAGAGAGGCTTTTCCCCTGTGAGTCCTAAGGTGTTTTATCAAAGCAGATTGATCAGAACATTTATAATCACAAAATTCACAACTGAAAGGCTTATCTCCTGTGTGAGTCCTAAGGTGTCTTTTCAAAGAAGGTTGTAGAGTACAATTATAATCACAAAATTCACAACTGAAAGGTTTTTCTCCAGTGTGAATCCTAAGGTGTCTTTTCAAACCATATTTATCAGAAGATTTATAATCACAAAATTTACAACTGAATGGCTTTTCTCCTGTGTGAGCCCTAAGGTGTCTTTTTAAAGCAGATTGTTGAGAAAATTTATAATCACAAAATTCACACGTGAAAGGTTTTTCGTCTGTGTGAGTCCTAAGGTGCGATATCAAAGCAGATTGATCAGAACATTTATAATCACAAAATTCACAACTGAAAGGCTTTTCTCCTGTGTGAGTCCTAAGGTGTGTTATCAAAGTAGATTTTCTTGAAAAATTATAATCACAAAATTCACAACTGTAAGGCTTTTCTCCTGTGTGAGTCCTAAGGTGCATTTTCAAAGAAGATTGATTAGAAAATTTATAATCACAAAATTCACAACTGAAAGGCTTTTCTCCTGTGTGTGTCCTAAGGTGTGTTATCAAATGTTGTCTTCGATTGCTTTTATAATCACAAAATTCACAGCTGAAAAGTTTTTTCCCTGTGTGATTCATGAGGTGTATTTTCAAATCTTGTCTGAGATTGCTTCTATAATCACAAAATTCACAACTGAAAGGCTTTTCTCCTGTGTGAGTCCTAAAGTGTCTTTTCAAAACAGACTGATCAGAAGATTTATAATTACAAAATTCACAACTGAATAGCTTTTCTCCTGTGTGAGTCCTAAGGTGTCTTTTCAAAGCAGATTGAGTGGAAAATTTATAACTGCAACACTCACAACTGAAATGTTTTTCTTCTATGTGAGCCTGAAGGTGTTTTTTTAAAGCAGATTGATCAGACGATTTATAATCACAAAATTCACAACTGAAAGGCCTTTCTCCAATGTGAGTCCTGAGGTGTTTTGCCAAATCAGATTGTTCAAAACATTTATAATCACAAAATTCACAAGTGAAAGGTTTTTCTCCCGTGTGAGTTCTAAGATGTGTTTTCAAATTTTCTCTTCTATTGCTTTCATAGTTAAATAATTCACAGCTGAAAAGCTTTTCTCCAGTAGTAGTTCTAAGATGAGTATCCCCATTTTCTCTTTGATTGATTTTATAGTCACAAGATTTGGAGCTGCAAGGTTCATCACCTTGTATACCACCTAAATGTATTCTTAAATGGGCCTGCAGTTCGCATTCAGTGGAGAAATGATAGTCACAATGAGCACAGCCATAATGGTGTCGATCTTCATATGTTGACAATTCCCGTTCAATAACAGTTAGCCCCATACTGCTTACAGAAGAAATTGAATTACCATCTTCCTTGACCTGCCTCTCCATTTTGATGCCCATATCATGTTCAGTTATAGTTGTTATCAATTTTTCCTCCAGTGATAATGGATCTAACTGCTTTGGAAATTCTCCATCAAAATCTGAAAAACAATTCAACTATTATCAACAAGATATCATGTATACTAGTGAAATGCGGCTTTTTCAGAGGAATTGGCTTTTGTGATTTGGCAGGTCCTGCAGATCCTTTATTACAGAATCATCAAACTGAAACAAATAAACTGCTTAGCTTAATAACTAGCATAATTTTGAGTTTCTTGTACCAAGAAGAAATATAATGTCTTGGGGATAAATAAGACTACATTGGTTTTGAAATGCCACATCTGTGTTTGATTGGAACAATAACACATTTGATTTTCATAAAACAGAACTGTCTGAAGACTGGTCACACTCCGGTGAATTTTATGGAGGATATTAGATGGTCAACTACTTGGTGACCTCACTTAATAAATGGCAATGGTGTCTTCAGGTAGTTGATCATGGAACAGCAGGTTCTGCAGTTCCATGATCAAAATGTTGGTGCAGAAGCCCTTTCATTTCTCCTGCATTTACTTTCATTTGTCTGCTGTAAATCACTTCCCAATTGTTTGGAATAAGTGTAATACTCCAAGCTAAGATTTGCACATTTTGTTGATACAGTTATCAGAGATTAATATGGAAAGTCCTACCTCATAAGTGTGAACTCCTATATTCATACTGTTTATTATTCCACAACATTCTAATATTACAGATAATGGATTAAGTATGGTATTGATAATATTTATCAAAGAGATGTTACATTTTCACTACGCAATACATTCACTAGCAATTGCATCCAGATATTTTCAAGCCTGGGCTGTTTATCTAGCATAAACTACCCCCCTCCCCAATCAATAGTCCATCCACCTAAATTATTTAAACCATCCTAATTAAACCACCCTAATTAAACCATCAATAGATTAGCTATGAATTTTCTAACAAACCAAAGGTTGATCTATTTTTTATAAACAATAACAACATACATAATTGACAAACACTTGGAAAAAACTTTTAAATGAAACTTCTGATTCATTCTACCATAAAAAGAAGGGGGTCTGGAGGTCATCACACAGGAAATTTTTGAAAAATAGATCCTGTGAAACTGTACATTTTCAGCAGTTTTAGACCCTTCAAGATTTGATGGAAATAATCCAAGGATATTACAATTACTAAGAATTGTTGAATCAGTGAATTCCATCCACTTTGAGATTTGACAACATCCTCAAAGTGTATTATTTATCTAGCGCAGATGTCATTGTCAAGTGGGGTTCTGGAAACCCCAACCACCCTTTAGTTACATCCTTGCTTCAAAAACAGCCTGAATTTTTGGGGGTAAAATAAAGCTAACTTTTTCTGTAGTGATAGAGACTTGGAAATGGAACACTGATCCACAACAAACAATGAAGATTATCCAGATTTATTGAATTAGACGTATGCAAGATAAATAAATGGATAACTTACCAAGCACTTCTTCTTTTATAAAGACCTTGGTGAAACCCATGCCAGCTTCTATTTTGCTAACATGCATATCTTGTTCATGTTCGTCAGCAAGTTCTTCCTTGATGAGCATCATCTCATTTTCTTCCTGGAAATCCATAAACAAAATAATTGTTGTCTGACAGTGGTGTAACTAAGGGGTCAGTCTGGTGGGAGGGGGAATGAGATATCTAATAATGGGTAGTTGGGAGACGGGGGGTGTTGAGCACTAGGCACTTTGGAGTACACAGCAGGGAGTGTAGGAGAAGTACCGGTAATCTAACAATAAATAAGGACTACATAAATGGCTATTTCTTTTTAAAAAAGGGATTTGGTGGTACTCTCCCAGAAATGTTTTGAAAAATAACCTTTCTCAAACCACATTTCAAGAGATTTGAGGCACGAATGCATTTTAATTAAACATTTAAACCCAGGTTCATGTGTCAAAATAAATTTTATAGCTCTTGAACTATTGTCAATGGGAGATCTGTATTATTATATTAGTAAAAAAAAACTGAAGCTCGCCTACTTGAAACTTTCTCTGTTATTTTTGATCCTCCACCTCACCTGATATGGGGACCATACTACAGTACCCCTTTTAAAAGTGGGATTGAGGGTACTCTTCCAGAATTTTTTTGAAAAATAATCTCTCCAAAACCACATAATTAGGAGTTTATCCATCTTTTTTGCTCTTTAGACAGAAATTGTCTCACAAAGCCTTCAAAGATACCAAAAAAATTGTCTCATGTGTGTACAGTACTCCACTGTTCTCAAGGTTTTGGCTTTTTGAGTTATTGCCTGTAACTACAAATAGGAATTTTATAATGAAGAAGTGCTTTAGAATGTTACTAATAAGAATAGAGAAAGCAAATACTGGGAAATTGGGTGGCAAATATTTATTTTCTTCCACTTCTTGGTTATATATGATTAAATGGTATGAGATGAAGAATTGGAGTGATAAAAATTTCTGGAGGTTTCCTTTGCTACAAACTGTAAATATGAATAACCTTGGATAATGTTTTTGACTTATCGAGAATATGAATATTGGAGCATTGTCAAACTTATCTTAAACTGGCCATGATTGGTAGGTTTACCTTGTAGCATTGTACACTATGGTAATAATCCCATGCTACCTGTTTCATACAACGTAAATTGAGAGAAAAATCGATTTAAAAAATAATAATTAGGTACTTTATGAAAAACAAATATAGTTTGGAACCAAACCAAACATTTCAGAAATAATGGTCTTAAACGTTAAATTCAACTCATCTCATTAAGAAATGAGAATTAAAATAAATTATGTACGGTATGTAAACCAATTGGAAAGTAGACTTTTAAGAATTGCCCCTTTTTAAGTAACGGTACTTGGCAAGGCAACGACGTTAATCAATAGATTAGCTTATTATCATTTTGTTAGGTAATTTGAAAATTTTCAACTTTTAATTTAGAATAGTAGGGGTTCTTGTTATGAAAGGGACTGGATGAGGTGGTTCTTGTTATTATAGTAATTGGATGAGGGATGACGGGGTTCTTGGACAATTTTGTTGGGAATCCCTGGTCTAAGTTAATCTATATTCTGTGGCGGCGCATGCTATATGAACCTTTAAATTGAGCATCTGTTTTCTGAGTGGCCAGAAAGAATACATGAAAGTACTCTTACAATTATATAATTAATTGGTAATTGTGCCGCAGATGTTAGCAAGAAAAAAATCACTTGAAACTTCACTAAATTGTAGTATTATGTCTCCTGATCACAATTATCAAGTTTTTAAGTGTCGGGACTCAATTAATTAATTGATTATTCAATATTAAAAACTCACCTTTTGAACTAACTATGGCTCTGTAAAGCCTTTATAGTACCTCAAACATAACATCATAGACGAACAGATAGTTAGAGCAATGGAGTGCCATCAATATATCAGTGCCATCTATATCATGACATCGGTAATAACGGGTGTGCTATGGGAGCCTGCATTGGTTCATTCAAGCCTTTTACCGGTAAATTAAATTTTACAAATATTTAATTTATTCAAGTTTGGTTTTCAGTAAAATTCCATTTACCGGCAATGATAAAGAACATATTCTGAGCCCATGAGTCTGAATAGTGGGTGCAGTTTGTGATATTTAACCTAACCAAAGCTAACCTAACCTAGCCCAACCAAAGCTAACCTAACCTAAAATTGCTGAATTGGAATGCTAAAAATCAAGCGATGCTAGGTTTAGTTGGGTTGGGTTCGCTTTGGTTAGGCTAGGCTAGCTTTGGTTAGGTTAGGATGCAATCTAGCAAGGCTGGGTTGGTTGGGAATTTCTATAATTAGGCACAAGGCATCACAAACACACATATCATTCGGGAGGACACCATTTGTACGACTGTTGTTTTGACCGACCTAGTCACATCTAGCCAGGTTAGGTTAGGTTTGGTTATGCGTACAACACAGAATTGTGGACTGCAGGCTTAATTCATTAACTAGAATGCAAAGTATTGTGTTGCAATGATTCATGCATTCTAAACACTCAATTCAAGCTAATTGCTAAAGATAATCATTTTGGGGTTCAGTTCAAAAGGTGAGTTTTTAATATTGAATAATTAATTAATTGAGACGACACTTAAAAACTTAATAATTGTGATCAGGAGACATAATACTACAAGTTAGTGAAGTTTCAAGTGATTTTTTTCTTGCTAACATCTGCGGCACAATTACCAATTAATTATATGATGTTGAATAATTCTGAAGCCCTTGGCCTTGTTTCCTTAAAAATTACCTAACTAATTTAAAAGTTATAATTGGATTAGTTGACAGGTTGAAGTTGATATTTCCGAGCCTCCATTGATTGGCCACAAAATAGATTCGACCTGCGCTTAGTTTGTAATGCTCATGAGCTATTTGAATAGTTTGTTCCTCTGCCAAATCTTTGCATAGAGAAATCTTTTGAGATCAAATACCTGAGTAGAGGATTTTTTTATAACTTATGCTTACATGGGATTCCATAGCCTCACATTCAATTTCCTTAAGAAGTTCCTGATGTTGATTCATATTTAATTGGCACTTTTCTAAAGTGATTGCTAAATTTATAAAAATAATAATAATTTAGGCAACTCAACAAACGAAGAAATGTTGTTTGGACTGTTGTGTTGCCAGACATAACTTGAAGAATTGTGGGGAATTTAACTCGAAATTATCGTACGTCACCGTACAAATGATATACGTGGAACGTCAAACCCCCCTTTTAACTGAAGGTTTTAGATACTGCATACCATAATACAGTAAAACCCATTAAGTTAAACATTATAGTGAGGGGGGGGGGGGTGACAACAACTAGCATCTACCAATCTAACTACTATTTTGATTAGCCTACCCTTAATGAGGTATTTCAATGTATTGGCCAAATCAGCAACACTATTGAAGAGAGATTGAATAAAGTTATATGTAGTGAAGGTATTGGTTTGACTTCAGATTTACCCAATTCCTCATTCACTGAATATTTGTGCACCTTGAGGTGCATTGAACTCAGTATCACTGTTAGAAGTCGCCTTCTGAATTGCTTTGTACAAAAAGACTCACTGCAAAAAACTCGCATGAACGATGAAAATTAAAGGTTTCACCAACTCTCATATATTTCAACATATATTCTAGATTATGCATCCCACAGTCATAACTATGTTCTTGTTGCAAGCAAGAGACCTCAATTATCTGTGATGTTTTCCATGACGAAATTCTTGATGAACAATCTAATATTAAAACTGACACTGTATTTCACTTTTAAATAATGTTTTACTCACATATATTGGAGATGCTTGAGGAATGCATTTCACTTCTGAAAAGAAGCTTCGTCAGCCTGCCGCCAGGGGTCATGCTCTGTTTGGGTTAGGATGAGTGGCCATTATGTATTTGAAAATTGCGTTTGATTTGAATTGTGTTTGGTCGTTGAGTAAGTTTGTTCTATCTTGTTTATGGTGTTTGAATATTTCATATTGTTCCAGTGTATTTTTGATCCAGTGTATTGTTGATCACTTAATTTTTGATCCAGTGTATTGTTGATCACTTAATCAACACTGGGCACTCACACAAAGATCACTTAATCAACACTGGGCACTCACACAATAACATCCAAACTGACTTGGAAATTCTACACACATTCCAAAAAAGCCACAAACTAAATACACTGGAACAATATGAAATATTCAAACACCATAAACAAGATAGAACAAACTTACTCACCGACCAAACACAATTCAAATCAAACGCAATTTTCAAATACATAATGGCCGCTCATCCTAACCCAAACAGAGCATGACCCCTGGCGGCAGGCTGACGAAGCTTCTTTTCAGAAGTGAAATGCATTCCTCAATTCACTCCCACCTAGTATATCTAGAATACCAAGTTTTAATTTGTTTAAAAAAAAGTTGCAACGTTACATTGAGATGGAGCAGAGTTGAGCTGGACAAGATTTTTTTTTTTCTTCTTTTTTCCTTTTACACTGATAATTTATGGTTATTTCACTCATATATCTTGCAATAGTCTTTTGGTTATCTATCCTGCAATAGTTATTCAGGTTATTATTATATCTATTGTTGGTGATAAAATGACATTATCTATTGCATCTGTTTATTACACTATCTTCATCTATTAGGCTACTATACAATAATATTATTAATAAATTATTTTATGTTACTCTCAAATTATGTTGTTATTCTCAAGTCATGTTATGTAGAATGTAGATCATTAAAAATATTTATTTTTTTGTTTTGTTTATAACGTCCATAAAGTCCAGAATGGATTAAATTTATTTTGAAAAGACTCATCCCTCAACACAAGCGCTTGCTTACAGAGGGATGAACCATTTAAATTGTAATTTTGATCACAAACATTTTCATATTTCAAGCTGTTATTTATGGCTTATAATTATGTTATTGTTAAGAGTTAATATTGTTTTATTTTAAGTTCTTTTGTGATTTTATATACAAATGCATTGTATTCATTGATTGGTTCAATAAATTTATTATTATTTATTATTATTATCTCCAATATATGTGAGTAAAACATTATTTAAAAGTGAAATACAGTGTCAGTTTTAATATTAGACCTCAATTATCTTCCGAGATTTGAAAATGGGCAGAAGTCTATAATCAAGAATTTATGAGGAATCAAAATGGAAAAGTTCCCACTGCTTTTTTCATTCATATGTCATAAATGACAAAAACTGATATTATGAAATGTAATACGTAATATGTCACCCCCCCTCACTATAAGGTTTAACTTAAAGGGTGTTACTGTATTATGGTATGCAGTATCTAAAACCTTCAGTTAAAAGAGATTTTTCACTTCTCATCCAGACCTAGTGCCTGACAGAGCGAGCGGTCAACGATGGTATGATATTCCCGATTTCTCAATTGGTAATCAGGTATTGTACAGTACCGTACCTTATTTTATATATTCGTAATGTAAATTCTTTTTAATCCTTATAAAAAATAAATAAAAATGTTAGCCGGAAGAATACCTTGAAACTACATAATGTCACTTTTCTCACTTTTGTTTTCATTTTAAATCCGAATTTCTGTCTTTCATCACCATTGATAGTACAGTACAGTACTGTAGGCTATATTAAAAATAAATAAATAAAAAAATTAATTAATAAATTATGTTGATTCAAAAAAAGAGGGTAATTAAATAAACATTAATTCTGTGCACAAATAGAAAAAAATTTAAATTCTGTATTTTATATTGACCAAATAAAAGAAAGGTTAATTTAATTACGGTACTATATTTTATTCAATTTATAAAAATCTTTTATAAGTTGGAATAATAATCAAATATTTATTAATATAAGATCTACCATCAAAAGCTATGCTGAGCCCTTGAAATGTGAATTAGTGAAATATTTTTGTCGCGCCGTCTTTCACGATTCCCACATTCATAGGGTAAGGTAAGGTTGGATGTGGTGATTGAGGATGAATAGGTGCAATGATAATAATAATAATATTACACCAAAACCATTCATTGCAGAATCCTTACCTGGTGGAGGCTGCAAATGGTAAAGGCGTCGTCTTTTAACTATATTCATTACAAATAGTGGAGGATCACTACAAAAGATAGTGATGCTATCATTACAAAATGGTGGATATAATCATTACACACTAATAAACTCCTGTGGGAGCCTGACCAACCACTAAACTCTGTACCATTAATTGCATTAACCACAAAAACCACCACTTCATTCCTATCATACAAATCATTGAGCAATTTCAAATCAACCGTTTCATCTCTCATGGAGCGAAACAACTAAGGGCTCTGAACAATGATTTTTTTGGACTTATCATATACCGGTATATATTTTAGGAAAATATTTGTTAATTGAAAATATAAAACCTAAGGTTTTAATATTTGCACCATAGCTTCTCAATTTCTCCCATTCTAAGACTTTTTTGATGATTCACACAGAGGTCTAAGACTAGTGCGTGGGAAATGTGTAGATGATAAAAAATACCAGACTGGATCGGGAATCGAACCAGAAACCGTTGGAGTGGCAGTCAGGCGTTCTAACCACTACACTACGAACATTGCAACCTTTTAAATTCCTTTTTTCCTATGCCAACCACCTTAACTTTTCGAATAATTGGTTTGAAACTAATCAAATAATTTTTACAATTGGAAAAATATTTTGATTTAGATTGAAATCACGTAGTCTTATGTTATACTGACCACAACTTCAAAGTTCTGATGGATAAAGTGGGCCATATGTATAACGGCATTCAATTTTTACAACCCTTGAACTACACATAAATAAATAAAACAGGCCATTATTACAGTAGGAGAACAAATAATGAGGAATACAATGAGCATGAACACATTCTTATTATTTTGTGTAAATTAACTACTACAATAGTATATTAAATAAATGTTGATTACATTAACATGAACTTACACAGGGGTGCCCACAGGGGGGGCTATGACGCAGACTGCGTCATTGAAATTCTTGGGGGGGGGGGTTCCAAAAAACGTTTTGGGGGGTCGTAAAGTTGATTGAAACCGTGTTTAACGTGACAACATTAAAAAATATACTATGAAGTCACCAGATAGAATGTCAATTAATGAAAATATATTTATAATTATTATTATTATTATTATTATTATACAATTGAATATGAATTAGCTAAAATAATAATGTTTAGGATTTGTGCAGGAACTTGTGCAGATGTACTTGAGTCTATTTCTAACGAAGAAATAATTGAAAGGTTTTCTGTTTCCTCATCCCAAAAACTTTTATGTGGGGTTTAGAGAGATAGATTTAACAATAGATTTTAGAGGGAAGTGATAGCCGCGAGCCGTAGCAGGTATCTGTTCAATCAGATAGATAAGCTGCGTTCTCGTAGGTCCTGTTTGTAACGGTGACCGATTAGATTGGCCAGCAAAAAAGACAATGTTCTCTGCTGAAAATCACTTCCCGGTGGTTCGGAACCCACCTAAAACTGTAGGTTCAACTCATCAATCACCATCATCCAACTCATTACCCATGCACAGGTCTCAGACCCATGTAGGCTTCATCCTCAAAAAAAAAAAAAAAAAAAAAAAAAAAAAAAAAAAAAACTTAGAAGGTGCCTAGCTAACTTGTAGATGGTCACAGTCTACAAATTTAAAATGTTTACTAATAAGTAAGAACTGCTTTTGAAAAACTTACTAAATACTAAAAATTCAGTAATTTTTCATAACTATGTCTTTATTTTGTTTTTGAAATACACTTCTTTCGATTGTGTGTTGTAAATAACTATACATGAAATGTGTGCCTTTTATAAATGACTTAGTATTTTGAATTTTTGTGTTATACAAATGAAGTTATTAACTCATTGTTTTCACTTCCTTTAAAGGAACAACTTTGTAGAATTATTTAACCTTAATCTAATTGGTACACCGAACATAAACTTATAGGTATTTCATTTTTATTGAACATTGTGTATTTGTAATAATATTTTATTGTTTGAAAACCATTTAGGTTCAAATTCTTATTTAGCTATTTTGCAATTAAGTTTATTGAGCAGAAGTTCATATATTCATTTCATTGATATTTCTTTTTTACCTTTACAAAAAAATGTTACCTATGTAAAGAATCTCAAGAAATATACATACATTTTGTATATTATCGACTGGGTTTGAATTTTTTCAATAGTTATAAAAATCTTCTTTTAGTTTTAGAAAGAATACGGGGGGCTTTTTTCGCATTTTTTTGGGGGGGGGGGGGTTGGTGCTAAATTTAGGGGGGGGTGCGTCATGAGGCTTAGGGGGGGTGGGCACCCCTGTCAAAACTGACACTGTATTTCAGTAAAGGTGAGTGTAAATCACATTTAATTGAAATACAGTGTTAGTTTTGATATTAGATCGAATTTCTTATCAATTACTATGTATTTCAGTAAAAGTGAGTGTAAATCACATATTTAATTGGAATACAGTGTTAGTTTTGATATTAGATAGAATCTCTTATCAATCACTTCCCGGTGGTTCGGAACCCACCTAAAACTGTAGGTCCAACTCAACAATCACCATCATCCAATTCATTACCCATGCAAAGGTCTCAGACCTATGTGGGCTTCATCCTCCAGAAAAATACATTGTTAGTTTTGATATTAGATAGAATTTCTTATCAACTACATAAAATATTTGGCACCGACTTCAAAAGATTACTTGTATGAAATTTAAAATTTTCTCAGTTTAAAGTAAATACTTTATTTTAAACTTTTTAGTACGTGAGTATTTAATCATTTCACTGAAGTCGGTTTCTTTTTTTGTTTTAAAATATGTTTTTTAGTATGTGCCGTGAAAATGGTATTAGACTTAAATGGGAAAAATGTGAAGTACTGAAATCTGAAATTACTTATTTAGGGTTTAAAATTGACAAAGATTGCATACATAAAACTGATGATAAGATTGCAGTTGTTAAGAATGCAAAACGTCCTACAAATGTATCAGAGTTGAAATCTTTTCTAGGGTTTGTTACATATTACTCAAGGTTTATACAGGGCATGGCTAATTCTCTCTCACCTTTATACAACTTACTCAGGAAAAATGTTGTTTTTTTGTGGTCACAAGAGTGTGAAACTGCATTTCAAACAATTAAGAAAGATATTGAAACAAAACTTACTCTTGCGGATTTTGATGTCACTAAACCTATAATTGTTGCTACTGATGCTAGTAAATATGCTATTGGTGCGGTTCTTTCATGTTTAGATGAAAAAGGTGTGGAAAGGCCCATAATTTTTGCTAGTAGATGTCTCACTGCAGCTGAGCGAAATTATTCCCAGATAGACAAGGAAGCATTGTCAATTTATTGGGGAGTTAAGAAATTTTTCAATTACTTGTTTGGTCGTCATTTTACTTTACTGACTGACCACAAACCATTACAAAGCATCTTAAATGCTCATGCTGCTACTCCATCCATCAGTGCTACACGTTTATTACATTATTCATTATTTTTACAAGGTTTTGATTACACCATACAATACCGTAAGACCACTGAACATATGAATGCTGATTTTTGCTCAAGATTTCCTATGGAAATGGTTAATGACAATGCTATTGATGAGGTTCAAATTGTACAAATGAATCAAATTAATATTTTACCGGTTACAAGGGAACAAATAGCTCATGAAACTAGAAAAGATCCAGATATGTGTAAATTACTTCGACAAATTTTAGGTACTGAAAATGGTGAAAATACAAACAATATTGCTGAATATTCAGTTGAACAAGGTTGTATTATGAAAGGCTTACGAGTTATGATTCCAAAATCTTTACAATCTAAAGTACTTGAGGAACTACACCAAGGACACTTAGGAATTGTAAAAATGAAAGGCCTTGCACGAAGTTATGTCTATTGGCCAAATATTGATTCTGATATTGAGCTTGTTACAAAGAATTGTATACATTGTGTGCGTCATTCTAGACAACAGTCTAATGTGAATTTACATCCATGGCAATTTCCTTCAGGACCATGGCAAAGATTACATATAGATTTTGCTAATCCTTCTCCAGGATTATGGCTGTTAATAATTGTTGATAGTTACAGTAAGTGGGTTGAAACTTACATAATGAAAACTCTTTCAAGCAAAGAAACAGTTGAAAATTTGCGTTAATGTTTTGCTAGATTTGGTTTACCAGTTACACTAGTATCAGATAATGGTACTCAGTTTACCTCTAGTGAATTTCAAACCTTTTGTACTAAAAATGGTATAAAGCATATTACCAGTGCTCCTTTCTTTCCTGCATCCAATGGTCAGGCAGAACGTTTTGTACAAACTGTGAGGTCAGGATTAATTAAATGTTGCGAAGGTATGATTGTAAATTCTACTTTACGGTTCAAATTAAATATTTGTAGTGTAAGTCAGGGGTGCCCACCCCCCCTAAGCCTCATGACGCACCCCCCACCCCCCCTAAATTTAGCACCAAACCCCCCTCCCCCATAAATTAGCCCCCCCCCCAAAATGCGAAATAAGCCCCCCGTATTCTTTCTAAAACTAAAAGAAGATTTTTATAACTATTGAAAAAATTCAAACCCAGTCGATAATATACAAAATGTATGTATATTTCTTGAGATTCTTTACATAGGTAACATTTTTTTGTAAAGGTAAAAAAGAAATATCAATGAAATGAATATATGAACTTCTGCTCAATAAACTTAATTGCAAAATATATAAATAAGAATTTGAACCTAAATGGTTTTCAAACAATAAAATATTATTAAAAATACACAATGTTCAATAAAAATGAAATACCTATAAGTTTATGTTCGGTGTACCAATTGGATTAAGGTTAAATAATTCTACAAAGTTGTTCCTTTAAAGGAAGTGAAAACAATGAGTTAATAACTTCATTTGTAAAACACAAAAATTCAAAATACTAAGTCATTTATTGGACAGTAGTTAAACAACAGGTTATTTACTTAGTGTAGTATCTTGGGAGAATTTATGTATGGATGAATTACATAAAAGGCACACATTTCATGTATAGTTATTTACAACACACAATCGAAAGAAGTGTCTTTCAAAAACAAAATAAAGACATAGTTATGAAAAATTACTGAATTTTTAGTATTTAGTAAGTTTTTCAAAAGCAGTTCTTACTTATTAGTAAGTAGTTATCGTAAAATACATGAAAAACATCAACAGTTTGAAGACAAACATTTTAAATTTGTAGACTGTGACCATCTACAGGTTAGCTAGGCACCTTCTAAGTTTTTTTTTTTTTTTTTTTTTTTTTTTTGAGGATGAAGCCCACATGGGTCTGAGACCTGTGCGTGGGGAATGAGTTGGATGATGGTGATTGATGAGTTGGACCTACAGTTTTAGGTGGGTTCCGAACCACCGGGAAGTGATTTTCAGCAGAGAACATTGTCTTTTTTGCTGGCCAATCTAATCGGTCACCGTTACAAACAGGACCTACGAGAACGCAGCTTATCTATCTGATTGAACAGATACCTGCTACGGCTCGCGGCTATCACTTCCCTCTAAAATCTATTGTTAAATCTATCTCTCTAAACCCCACATAGAAGTTTTTGGGATGAGGAAACAGAAAACCTTTCAATTATTTCTTCGTTAGAAATAGACTCAAGTACATCTGCACAAGTTCCTGCACAAATCCTAAACATTATTATTTTAGCTAATTCATATTCAATTGTATAATAATAATAATAATAATAATTATAAATATATTTTCATTAATTGACATTCTATCTGGTGACTTCTTAGTATATTTTTTAATGTTGTCACGTTAAACACGGTTTCAATCAACTTTACGAACCCCCCCCCCCCCCCAAACGTTTTTTGGAACCCCCCCCCCCCAAGAATTTCAATGATGCAGTCTGCGTCATAGCCCCCCCTGTGGGCACCCCTGTTATTAATATACGGTAAGCCAAAAGTGAAAAAAGCGGTATAGATAATTATTATATTATTATACCAAACAACAAAATTACTTTATTGGAATAAGATATTAACTTGAAAAAATAGTAATACGAAACAAAATTGTGACAAAATTCAAACTCTTCAGATAGATTTTTTAATAAATGCCCCTTCCCCCTCATAAGCTGGACTAAAATGACGCCCTTGCTTAGACCTAGTTTTTTGATATGAAGGTTTTTGCGTTTTATTCCCATGATTTTTTTTGGAGGATGAAGCCCACATAGGACTGAGACCTGTGCGTGGGTAGTGAATTGGATGATGGTGATTGCTGAGTTGGACTTACAGTTTTAGGTGGTTTCCGAACCACCGGGAAGTGATTATACAGCAGAGAACAGAGTCTCTTTTTCTGGCCAATCGGTCACCCTTACAAAGAGTGCCCATGAGTTTCGTAGCTTATCTCTGATTGAACAGATACCTGGAAATGGAAAGCAGAAATCCAAATCACGCACTATTTCCACATCAAATTCTACTCTAAAGAATTTTCACATCATTACAAGAATTTAAAGTTACTATTCTTTAGACGTCCTATATGTTCTGCTGCTCGCATGAATACTAGCTCAAAATATTAAGTTTAATTCAATTTTTTCACATAATTTAATATAAATTAAATTACACAACAATCTAAATAAGAACTGCGAATGATAGGATGATAAAATAATAGATGCCTACATGAGAAAATAAAAAAATTAAAATTAACAACACCTATTACTTGGCCCCAAAAGGGAATTGAGAACAGAAAGGAAGAATAGTAAAAATTCATGAAAAGCGGTAGTGAGAGACCACCAAGATTAGTAGCAGATAGATCTGTCTACTAACTTTGGGTGTCCCTAACTTCGCCAATCGCCAGAGCCTTGTCGGCCGCAGTCACTGTGGTATCCCACCGTCAGGGGACATCTCAACACTGCCTCCAGTCAAGAGATGAACCAAACCGAGGGCACCCAGGACGTACGTTTCCCAGCCCACACGAGGTGTGGCATCAACACCATTCGAGGACGTAAGGTTGACTTGCCCCCCTTCCGGGAGGGGCCTTGTGGGCCACGCGAGGTGGATACTGCTCCTAACTACAACCCATTAACGGAGGGAAGTAGTGTTGGAGTTGAGAGGCAATCCCTGGGGTACCTCCAGAGATCACCTCTGTCCTGCCAACCAAACAGTATCCCCTGACCACATTTTCTATTAATAAATAATAATTGTTTTAAAAAGAATATATTTTAATATAAATCTCATTTGCTGGGTTTTCTGCAGTACTCCTCTGATACAACAAATAGACATCAAAAGCTATTCTACAAACTGACACCGTAGCAACACAATAGAACCAGTACCGCAAACAATACCCCCCTCCAGCAAACAATACCCCCCTCCCTAAACACCAAAAAGAGAACATCATCAAAATACACCAGAAGAGCAGAACTTCAGATGTAATTCAAGATGGACAAAAAGAGCCTCTCAAAATTCTCCATCGGTTTGTACAGCAGAGAACCCAGTATAAGATTTTATAAATGAAATTCATACAAAAGAGAAAATAATTTTGAATAAATCATAACATTTAAAAAACAATATTTCCTATCTATATAACAATAAAATATTATTAAAAGTGGAAATTAAATTAAATGTTGATCATTCAATATAATATACTAAGAAAGATGGAGAAGCCCGTGGCCTAGACCTCCCACCTTTCTCGCTTCTTCCTTCTTCTGCCCTTTTCATCCTGTATTTTTATTTATTATTATTTGAATTTTTTAAAGATTAAGCCTTGAAAACTCCACACATGGAGTACAAGACAAGTCAATACCAACAGTATTCTCACATTACATTAGTCACCATCGATAAAATTACAGCAGTTGAAACTTGAAATTATACTTAAATTATAAATCATTATCAACTAGATATATCTTCAATTGTTTGAAGTGGGAGCTGACATTTTTTAACAATGATTGATACAAAGTGTCTGGTAAAATCAATGACAGGAAATACACAATAAAACAAATAAACGAAGTAACAGAGAACTGCATGCCCTACCTAGTAGTGGATTGTACAAACTGTGTTTCAAAATCATGCCTTGAAGTATTAAGACTAGTCAATACAAACAGTATTCACAAATTACAATAGCCACAATCGATAAAATTACAAAAGTTGAGACTTGAAATAATCTGAAAAGGTCACTTGTACTCTATAGAAACTTTATCAACTATATATATTTTCATTGTTTGAATTTAAATAGAAAATGATTTTTTTGCTATTATTAATACATAACGTTTTTTAAATCAATGCCATGAAAAACACAATATAACAAAGAATTGTAACAACATAAATGCATGCCCAATTACAAGTACAATATAAAAAGTTGCTAAAAAATATTTTTTTAATTCCCGACATACTTAGAAAAACGTTCCGGTATAACCCTGAAATCTGCGTTCCAGAATTTGTGCATAATTCCTTCCCCACCAGTAGAAAAGCAAAAAACAATTATTATTTCAACATTAAACAAAAATTATTGCATTTCAATTCTGATTAAAAGGTTTATAATACCAACGAACTACTGAAACTGTGTATTGGTAGCCTAATCATGTTTACAGAAATTTTCATCAAATTTCCTGCATCAATATGAAAACAATATAATCTTTTGAAGAATATTATTCTATAATTTTCAACAATAATATTTTTTCAAGTAACTGTCCAGCTAGCAGTTTGTCTGGATCATCAAATACCAAGCTTCAAACAAAAATTCTGTTCAGGTAAGCTACCGGTACTACTATATATCTTATCAGTTTTAGTTTTGGAGTTTCCATCCTCTTTGATAGCAATTAGATGAACACTTCTGCTGGCAAACTAGCCTAGAAAACAATCAGAGATAAAAGAAATTTTCATAGCATAAAGTCCACTAAATAGTTTTAAAACAACATAATTTAATTTTTAATTCAAATAATCAAGAATAGTTTAGAATTGGATAGCATTTAAAAAAGCTAAGTCGGATTGGCTGGATTTATTATCTGATTTATTGATGGAGATTCAGAATCATCACTCATGGAAACATTCAATTATTACTGCGTTGAGATATCTGGACAAATCTCAAAATGCAATGCTTGAAACTCAGCACTGGATTAGATATTTGAATTGCTCTGAAACCGAATCTGTTTAGCTATGAAGGCTATTGTGATTTCTTCAGTTATTTAGAATAGATTCTACAAGAAAAGAAAAACAGTTAATTACCTAGTAGATGAAGCTTAAAAAAAGAATGTAGCACGAATGGAGTTGAATCTGTTTGAGAAGAATACCCGAGAAGAAGTGGTGATGACAACAACACAGTGTGGCTGAAACAGACTTGAGCAAGAGTGATTAAATGGGGAAAATTCCTTATTTAACAATAGATAGTATCACATATTTGCACTCCTACCATCTGCAGGCAAGCGCCAATAATCTATCAATAAATAGTATCAAATTTTTTGCACCCCTACATCAGTAGGCAAGCGCCAATAATCTATCAATGAATGATTTCAAATATTTTTGCACCCCTACATCTGTAGGCAAGCGCCAGTAATCTATCAATAAATAGTATCACATATTTTCATTTCCTAGCAAGTATAGGACAGCACCCTTAAACTACCCTTGAATTATTGCTTCCATGCTTGAATGTACCCAAGTGAACTCTATTCTCAGTGTGGTAGAGCTTATGACATTTTCACTGCCAAAGCATTGCCAGAGAGAATGGCATAAACTCTAAGCACAAAGCCAGTAGCTGAAGCTAAAGTGAGAGCCACTTCCCCAAATTTTGAATAATCAATGTCTAATCTAATTTCTTATCACATTCACCATACATGAATAGGCAAGAGCCAATAATCTATCAATAAATATGGTATCACATATTTTTGCACTCCTACCATCTGTAGGCAAGCGCTAATAATCTATAAATAAACAGTATAATATATTATTTTGCACTCCTACATCTGTAGGCAAGTGCCAATAATCTATCAATAAAAGTATCAAATATTTTTGCACTCCTACATCTATAGGCAAGCGCCAATAATCTATCAATAAATAGTATCAAATATTTTTGCACCCCTATGTCTGTAGGCAAGCGCCAATAATCTATCAATAAATAGTATCAAATATTTTTGCACCCCTATGTCTGTAGGCAAGCGCCAATAATCTATCAATAAATAGTATCAAATATTTTTGCACTCCTACATCTGTAGGCAAGCGCCAATAATCTATCAATAAATAGTATAATATATTTGCACTCCTACATCTGTAGGCAAGCGCCAATAATCTATCAATAAATAGTATCAAATACTTTTGCACTCCTACATCTGTAGGCAAGCGCCAATAGTCTATCAATAAATAGTATCAAATATTTTTGCACTCCTACATCTGTAGGCAAGCGCCAATAATATTTCAATAAATAGTATCAAATATTTTTGCACTCCTACATCTGTAGGCAAGCGCCAATAATCTATCAATAAATAGTATCAAATAATTTTGCACTCCTACATCTGTAGGCAAGCGCCAATAGTCTATCAATAAATAGTATCAAATATCTTTGCACCCCTACGTCTGTAGGCAAGCGCCAATAATATTTCAATAAATAGTATCAAATATTTTTGCACTCCTACATCTGTAGGCAAGCGCCAATAATCTATCAATAAATAGTATCAAATACTTTTGCACTCCTACATCTGTAGGCAAGCGCCAATAGTCTATCAATAAATAGTATCAAATATTTTTGCACTCCTACATCTGTAGGCAAGCGCCAATAATCTATCAATAAATAGTATCAAATATTTTTGCACTCCTACATCTGTAGGCAAGCGCCAATAATCTATCAATAAATAGTTTCAAATATTTGCATTCCTACCAACTGTAGGCAAGCGCCTCTAAGCAATTGATAAATAGTATCACATATTTCCACTTCCTAGCATGTGTATAAGAGCCCCAGAAAATTTTTTGATTCTTTCAAATCATGATTTGTACTTTTGAAACTGGTATATAAATACCATATAAACTAGTTATATATTTGTTGATTTAGTGCAATTTTATTTTATATTATTCAGATGTATTTTTTATATTTTTATGTTTCTATTTTTGTTGAGGAGGATATATAAATGATTTGATTTAGTGAACTCTATTCTCAGTGTGTTGGAGCTTATGGCATTTTCACTGGCAACAGTAAATACGGCATAAGCTCTAAGCACAAAGCCAGTAGCCGAAGCTAAAGTGAGAGCCACTCCCACAATTTTTGCATAATCAATGTCTAATCTAATCTCTTATCACAATTACCAAACATAAAGGTGCTAACACCTGCACTCAACATATGTCGGAGACATCATTACTCCAGGGTTTTCACCTGGCAACCGGCATCTCTTGATCACAGGGTAACACAGTCCATGCACAATGAATGTGACATGAGAATCCTGACAGGGACCTAACAGCAAATCCCTATTTACATTTGTTAGCCTTATATCAACCCACCAGCTGCAATGAAATGTACCACACCATAATAAAATGGTTGTGGCGACTGAGCAGTGCACCCTGTTCTCCTTGTGGAACTAACAAGTAGTCACAAGGCCTTAGCGAGGAGAGAGACTCTCGAAGCATCCGTGAGAGCCACTGAACCCAGCCAAAAAACCATCAAGCGCGATAAGATTATGTCATGGCACAAATCAAGAGCCCGGATAGAAAGTGTGATACATGATTAACAACTGCAAATGCCCTACAACCCAACAAATCTCCATTCACGATTGATAGCCTCATAACACATCCCACCAGCTACAATAAACAGTACCACTCCATCATAAGACGGACGTATAGCAGCGTTATCTGACAACTGCGGTCATGAACTCTACAAGAGAGACATGGACTCTCAGATGCAGACCCTGCCATCGAAGCCACAAATATGACTTTGTGGCACAATCCAAGAGCATGGTTGAAGAGTGTGGTACTTGACTAACAACTGTAAACCTCCTAGCATATGCAGGAGAATGGTGGGAAACTTCTAACCTAACTGACTATAAAAGCAAGATACATAATACCAAATCTCCAGTTTCACGTCCTGGCCAGTTTGTACTCCACCATCTTGACCTACTGAAGAGGTTACCGTGAAGTTGAGTCTTTTCATATCTCCTTCTTGAAGTAGGTTGAACTGATCAGTCATCCTGTTGAAAAAAAAATAGTTCAGTTAAGCTATTACAAATTTGGAGGTGTGTTGATTGCTTCAATTATATCAAAATATGTGGTGGTGTTACATTGATAAAAGTTTGTAAAGTTGATTGGAAATTGATATGTGCTGGCAATATTCAATTTACTATAGAATGTGTTTGAAGTGATGATGTTGATTAAGATCAAGTATCTTGAGCATTAAACAATGTGTCCTAATATACTGATACTGCATCATATGTTTTGCTGGATATAGTTGAAAACTCAGAAATACTTGTTCTTAAAAATGGAAAGCCATACAAAATAAACCAGTATCAATACGGCTCCAACAATAATAAATTATATTGAAATTTTGATAGGGTAAAACAGCCACTTCATTCATCAAGTATATTAATGAACAATCTCTGCCCTTGAGAATAATGTTGGAGGATACTTGGAATGAATTAAAATTTCCTATTCAATCCCAATAAGACTATCATTAGTATATATTAGAATTAATTGGTGATCCAATGGAATTGAATTTGGAATGAGTCATTTCGATTCACTGGCATGGAAATAACATCATGATCAATTTAATATATGGTTCATGCCTGGTTTCTTAGTCGTTTAGAAAATCATTCATTGATTCAATCATTCATTCTATTGATTCATTAGAGGCCCTAAGGCTTGTTTCACACATACCCAGCAGTTAGGTAACCATTATTGTTTATCCGGTATGATTACATAGTCCCATATAATGCAATGTTCGTACAGCTGGGCAAACAACACCAGTTACCCGACTGCCGGGTGTGTGTGAAACAAGCCTTAGGGCCGCTAATGAATCAATAGCTACTGAATAATTTACTAAACGACTGAGAAACCAAACTTGAAAAAATATTTTACAAACTAGCTTCAAGTTAATAATCTTGCTAACTATATTCAGCAATGCCTGAAACGACGTCAAATAGTGGAACCCAATTTTATAATATCCTAAAAATAATTGTGAAATAATCAAAGAAATTGGTCAATTTGGGTTGCAGCAACATAATTTTGAGAAAATGTTGAATTAGTACAGTAGGCCTATCTATAGTCACTGAACATGTCAAATTGCAAGTGGGATGTGTATATATTTGAGTAGTGAGTAAGTGGAGTTTGAGCAAAAGGACAGAGATTAAAGATAATAATTAAATGAGACTGAAAAACATTTTCTCATTGAAAAGAATATGGATTAATTATCTATAAGGATTGGAATAGTTTGAATCAATTATTGGTAGATCAAGGTTCAAATCAGTACGGTAGCTGCTGGCTTGTAAGAAACATTTCTTGAAATCATAAAATTAAATTAGCCCAGTATGCATACAAGTTCTAATAAGAGGTTTATCAATATAGTTACTAGTTACTTGGATGATCATCATGATATAAAAGCTCATTGAAATTCCACTAAGAGGCTACTAGTGTGATAACTAATTTTAATTTGATTATATAATATCACTATCAATTTATAATAATTATAATGTAGGCGACGACCAGTTCTGAACTTATTTTTCAAACAATGAATTATTTCTTTTTTCAGTCAAAAACAATTTAAATTCTCAGCTTTTGATTTTTGAAGGACGTTTCAATTGATGGATAGTTTTAAGATTGTCTTTTGAAGCACACTGTCTGGAAAATAATGTCCAAGGGAAAATAGAAGCAATAATAAAAATAAATTCATGAGAAATTTGAAATCAAGCAGCATTGGTAGATTAAAACTAACAAAATGAGAAAATGCATGTTCACTGAGAATGTCCCAATAAAATTTATAAATTCTAATGATCTATAAAATAAATTGGTACCGTAGTCAAGGTCAATGTATAATAATGAATAGCGAGAAGTCTACCTAAAAATGAATAACAATTCTTTCTTGGTTTTTATATTAAAAACTGTAGTTATTAAATAGTTTCTTAGCTTGGCTTTGAAATAAGTTAATAAAGGGGAAAACTAGTAGAGTTTACCCTACCCGAGTATTGAAACATAGTTATTGAATTAGAGTTGGTAACTGAAAATGACTAGACAGATTTCAAAGAGTTAGTGATTATGAACTTTTTAGGTTAAATTTTAGCTATTTCATTTTAGTTATTTCTCACTTCAAAATAATGGAGCAAAGCTATGCAATTAAGAAACTATGGTATTTAAGGGTGTCTTAAAATAGACTAAATTGCAAAAATTGATATGAAACTGCTTACCTTGTGAAAGATATCCAGAATTGATTTTCCATTTATTCATCACTAAATCATTTGAGCACTTCAGTATTTAATCAGTAGGCACTGTTTAAATAGCAAATTTAAGGTAACATTCCAGTGATGTGTGTTGAAAAATCTACTGGAGCACAAAACAGCTCTTCTCTCTATCAGTGCTAGACATCAACTGATGAAGGTTTGAGGTTTAAGGATGACGTTGAAGAAAATGGAGGCAGTCAGCTGATTATGAAAGCCGGTAACTGGTAGCAATGCCAACTTGATTATCATGTGGTTCTAGTTGGTATTACTGGGACTGTTTTTGTTTACAGGAGACCGAATCAAAGTGGACCCGGTTCATCAGCTGATGTTACCATATTAACACTCTCAAATCGACAATAACTATAATAATTATTGTACTTTTTAAAACTATATATTTTTGGATTTTCAAAATTTTTCTTAGAAAAATAACAGTTTTAGATCAAATAGTATTGTTACTAGTAATACAGTCGTCGCCCTTCCACTTCTTGATTGCCCATTTTGTGCCAAAAGCGTTTTCAAGCCCTCCCCCCCCCCCAAACAATTTGTAAAATCAGGTTGAAAAGTAGATTATTGGTTGAGTTTATGGGAGCCTTCTCATTTACTGGTAAATGTTACTGGTGGAGTCTGATTGGTCTATTCAAATTCTTCAACATCTTTGAATTTTAATAGACCAGACGACAGGGAAGTGATAGCCGTGAGCCGAAGCAGGTATCTGTTCAATCATATAGGGATAAGCTGCGTTCTACTGGGCACTCTTTGTAAGGGTGACCGATTAGATCGACCAGGTAAAAAGACACTGTTCTCTGCTGTAAAATCACTTCCCGGTGGTTCTGAACCCACCGAAAACTGGTTAAGTGGTAGATTGGACATAACTGTCCAAACTTCGCTACGTCAACAAATAAAAAAGTCATTCTATTCTAAAACTGTAGGTCCAGCTCATCAATCATCATCATCATCATCATCATTCAACTCATTACCCACACACAGGTCTCAGACCTATGTGGGCTTCATCCTCCAAAAAATGACACTGGTAACATTTACTGGTTTTGAAATCTTGAAATTTGGTATACATGACGAACTGCGCGTATTACTAATAATAATTACAGTATTTGACTTTATGAATAATTGCACGACTATGAAGTCAAATATTTGAGTAGAAAATTGAAATATTTTACTCACTGAGCACTGCAGTGGCGGCCGGCAATCAAAAATTTTGGTGAAGGACTTATATTAAATTATTCCACAGAAATTAAATTATTTTTTAATATTTGGATTTTCTCTTAGTGTTGGAGACACATTTCGACCATTATGCTAGAAATGGGTGATCACATAGGGAGGTCGGCAGGATGGCTGTAGTATATTCGTCATTGAATTGGAAGTAATTTTATTTATGATGTTGAAGATCCATCTTGTTTCCACTAATATGTAATATAAACTTTAAAAAAAACACTTTTAAATGGAAATTAACTCACGTTATGGCGTGACGGCCGTTTCGCTCTGTTGTCTAGAGCATCGTCAGACAACCCACAGTACACTGACTTAAGGTATGAGTTTGAGGGTTATGTATGTTGGAATGGTGCTGGGGTGGGGGATGAGTAGGCGGGAGGTTTGAAATTGGGATTATTTTGTCAAATAGAGTGTGTGAGAAGAAGTTAAGTTGATCATTTAAAATGTTGTCAGGTTCCTGCTTTGCATGTTTGTAAATCTCATATTGTTCTAAAACATTGAGTTTATGGCTTTTGTGAGTGAAGTGTAGTAGTGTGTCTAAATTAGTGTCAATGTCTGTATAACTGTGGCCTGTTGAAATGATGTGTTCAGCAAAAGTGGAATGTGTGTTTGGGTGTGAGATGGCTCTTGTGTGTTCTTTGAATCTAGTGGTGAATGTCCTGCCAGTTTGTCCTATATAGAACTTGTTGCAGTCATCACATTTCAATTTGTAAATTCCAGATCTGTTGTACTTGTTTTGAGATGTTGTCTGAAAATGCAGGTGTTTTTTGAGTGAATTATTTGTTCTGTAAGCTATTTTATGAGTTTCCTGAATGAAGCTGCTATTTTATGAGTTTTTTTTGTTGAGGTAGGTAAGTGTGATGAATGTATGGGGGTTGACATTCTGTTTGTTGCTGGTGTGAGTGATTGGTTTTGTAGATATTCTGTGCAGTAGTTTGTCTATTAGTGTGTGTTTGTAACCATTCTGTTGTGCTATGTATTTTATAGTATTCAATTCTGTAATGTAGGTGGTAGAAGTAATCACAAACTCATTGTAATTGATGAAATACATTTTATTAAAAGAACGAATAGCGTAAGTAAACTCATTACATCATGAAAATTCAATCGTCAATAGAGACATAGTACAGTAGGCGTTGTCTCTCTGGTGTGGCACAGTCTTGCCAACTGCATAAAATAAAACTAAAATTCATGTTGTACAAGGATATATGACACCTCCCCCCGTAATAAAACCTAGGGTGAATACCTTTCAGGAGGTTTTCTGAACCTAACAGGTCTAGCCTGTGGCGTACGGTAAATAGTATCTGTCACAATCGGTAATTTTGTAGAAACTGGCGTTGAATGTAAAACATTCTTGAAAGAATTAGAAAAGAAAGTAGAATCATCAACATCATTGCTTGTAATAGCTTTCGATTGTTCAGATTTAGGCACAATTACATCAGTATCATAATGAACATTAGGTATATCAGTTGAAAAATCCTTTAAATTAATTTTACAATCCTTCATTTGATTAGCATGTCTCCTAATAGAAAGATTATCATCAGTAATGATATTGTACATAGAAGAACCAATTTTATCAGCTACAATACCTGTATTCCATTTACCCTTATTATTGTAAATTCGGTACATAACTCTATCATTGATATTGAAACATTTATCTTTAATTGTCTGTTTTTGCATTTCCTTTCTTTGAGTATCTAACACTTTGTCAGTAATATTGGGTAGCATCAAATCTAGTCTAGTTCGAATATTTCTTTTCATGAGTAAATTACATGGACTTTCACCAGTAGTAGCATGTGGTGCTTTTCTGTAGTTCATTAAAAAATAAATTATTGCAATAATATGCAAGTGATAAAATTTTCTATAATAAAACGTTTAAAATATTACTTTCAAGTTGGATTATTAAAGCTGATATAATATTTAAAATACATTATGTACGTAACTAACAGATCCTATGTTATGTGTATTAAAATATAAATCTACAATTCCAGTAGTTAAATTGTTTCATTCCTAGTTTGATTATTAATAATTATTTTTGTAATATAAGTGTACAGTACTAATCAAATGTGGGATTAGTAAAGCACTCTGAGGCAAGACATCAAGCAGACACTTTCTTTGGCGTGGCTTCATGAGCCTTACGCAGGCGACGACGGAATTCAGCTGGAAATTTGTCGTAGCACTTCTTGCAGACAGGCTTCAAATCCAGTTCGTAAAATTTTGTCTTCTGATTCATCTTCTGGTCACAGACTGAGCAAGCAAAATGATGGACGCACCAGGCTTTGTTCAATGCAGTGAAAACTGAAACAAAAATGCACACACGATTATTTTTATTCAATTACAGAAGAAATTCTCATTTTTTCCAAAAATGAAAATCTTCAAATAATGGCAAATAATTTGAAATACCAACAGCATACGTCGATTACTGATAAGGTACATAGAAACTCAAAATTACTCATAGAAATAAATGTTCGAGTTCATGGGAGCCTTATCGTTTACTGGCGAATTGATTTTAATGAAATCCAAGGCGTCTGATTGGTCTATTCAAATTCATAGACGGTAAAAAATTTGAATATGCCAGACGCCTTAGTTTTTGGTAAAATTCCATTTGCCAGCAAACAGCAAGGCTTCCATGAATTCAACCATTGCACTATCGATATAAAGTGCTGCTTTTAAATGCGGAGTCATTTGAAGTTCTAAATGGAATGGTGTAGAATGTTCTTGGCAGATAAATGAAATGAAAATTGGATAAGCTCTCTTGATAACTGGGACTTGTTATTTCAGTCAGACCTCAAGCAATCTTCTTCTTTTTCTTCTTCCACCATGTCAAGGGAGTGAACCCCATGTGAAATTGACAACGGATGTTTTACCTTCCGGGGGCAGTTTAATGTCATACCCATGACCAAGGAAAATATCAAGGAAACTATATTTTTGTAAATGAAATAGCTATTTGTGTAACTAGAGTGCAAAGCACCGTTTTTCTGCATCGAGAGAAACAGTTTTTTTCACGAGCCAAAGGCGAGTGGAAAAAGTTTCTCGAGTGCAGAAACAATACTTTGCACTCGAATTACACATTAAATTTTTCCTACAGTAATGTATAAAGTAATTCAAACAGAACAAAACAGGGCATACATAACCTGAAAATCCCTCACATAACCTATCTTCGAATCAAATCGATTCCATCAACAACAACTACAACAACTATTCACAGCTGAAGCAGAGTAGCCAACCTATTTTTGAATGCAGAATAGGGAATCTGCGTATTATATGCTCACTATTTTGTGTTGTTAGGTTGCAAATTTGGAGTGCGGAAAAGTAAATTACAGTGCGGGAAAGTACTTTCCCGCACTGGTGCAGGAATAGACTATTTTGCGTGCTACAGTTAGTGCAAAAATAGGCACTTTTTCGGGTCACTGTAGGAAAAAGAAATTATTTTACTATTGCACTGGATTCTAAGTGGGAACGAGACAAAGACTCATGATATAAATAAGAATAAGAATGCTTTTATTCCGTCAAAACACATATACATGCTATTGGAAACGTCTCAATAATACAAAGTGTACAGTACACAGTACAATGCAAATGTCACAATAAACAAAACAGCAAAAAGTAAATACAAGATTAAATTAGATAGAAGCTATTGAGTACAATTAGAAAAATAATTCTCTACTGGTAGCTGGAGGAAATCTGAGAGTGAATATACAGTGGATGTTTCAAAAGAAGGCTCTCTAGGTTCTGTTTAAATACTTTCTTGGGCAAGTTCCTGGCAGAGTTGGAAAGTATATTAAATAGGATTATAAGGTATATTAAAAGGAACCAAGGTAAACAAAACAGAAGTATTCTTTGTCAAGCATCAAGTAGGATTAGAATTTTGTAATCAATTCACCAGAAAGCTACTAATACAAATAGTAAAATATTACTATTTACTTTATTATTTCAATAATCCCCAATTTCTTCATTATTTTTGAAATTCCCAAGGAATGGGAATTAGAGCCCAGCAACTACATTCCTAAGTTATTAAATTCAAGATAAAATGGTCCTTTAGATAAATAACAGTATTCGTAATCCACTACTGGGAAGCAATAACTGTAGACAAAATATTAAATAAAATCAGGAGGAAGTAAGCAAACAATTCTAGCATTTCAGTAGATGACACTCGTGAAATGGCATGGAATTATTATTCAACTAAATTAATGCATCCCATATTCAGTATTGTATTCTATATTGTCTGAAATAATAGACTTCTCTTTAACAGCAATACGATTATAGATATGGCTGGCCGCCTAGCGCAGTTGATTGGAGCGACGCAACTTCAGCTTGGTGTCGTTCAGCGGTCGTGGGTTCGAATCCTGCTCCTCCATCCGGCATCTATGTGTTATCATTCACATCATTACCCACACACAAGTCTCGGACTCATGTGGGCATCATCATCATCAATAAAAAATAATTATATTTCTTTATATTGTTGATCCATAATTTGAGTGCAGACTTACCATCGCCAGCAATTACTTGGTTGCAAACAAAGCACAGATTGCCAAACAGCTGATGATAATGAGTTTCACAATAGGCCAAGCCTTTCTTCTCATAATGGCGATGTCCCAAGAAAGGTTTCTCGCATTTGGCGCAAACGAAATGCTGGAAAAAATTGAAAACCACATTGAATGTAAACAAGATATTATACAGAAGGAGTGACAATTCAAATTCAGGATTAATTTCAAGTATATCTAGAATTGAGGGTATTTAATGTCCAAAGTACTTTGCATTTCATATAAGATTGTTGCATTTTTACATTTTCAGCTTATAGCCTAGAAACATTCTTTAACATAACTACATAGAATCAAGATCAAATTTCCCCGTTCCTATCTATAATACACAGTTGCACTTTCTTTTAAATGCAGACAATTCATAAAATTTAAACTCATACTTTGTGTGAGTTATAAGGCAAGGCTATGATGGTAAAAAGTCAGAGCTAGCCGGTATTCGAGCCCAGGACCAGCGAGACATCAGTCAACTCTGTTTGCTACCCTATTTTGAGAAAATATTCATTATATTAGAAAAACATTACAGTTCAGAATAAAGGTAATACAATTTTTCAATTATTTCACTCACCTCAACATGCCAATGCTTGCCAAGGGCAGTGACAACACGTTCCTCTATGGGTCTGCGGCAAGCTCCACATATGGGAATACCCATCTTGTCATGGCAACGTAAGCAATAGAGTTCATTCTAAAAAAAAAAAAAAAACATAAAAACACACATACAACATGTCATTTTCACTAGAGTATAGAAAAGTTGAAAAACCAATCAAACCAACAATTTAGTCTTGAACCAAAAATTAAACATATTGTAGAGCCAGCATCCTACAGCAGCCATTGTCGATCCTAATTCCATGACCACAGTTTCAATAAGGTTTGAATTTCAACATCAGCAGCTCAATATAAATGCAATAATATAAATTCGGAAAACTATTAGTGACATTAATTGTAACTCAAAAATCTGACACCAGACTTAAGCCAGCCAGGCCACAAGATATTATTATTACTATTATCATTACTAAAGACCCGACAGGGCCTTATTAAAATCGTGTCTCTATTCTAGCGCTTGAAAGGAAGATTCTATACTCTTGAAACTTGGTATAGACCAAGTGAGATCGCTATTAATTTTGGAGTTTGGGGATCGAATATAAAAATAAGTATGCTGTTAAACAAATTTCCACTATAGGCTCTGGGTTGATTTTGGCTAGTGAAAATCAAAACATTGGACAGCTGGTTCATTTCAAATACAAAAAAATTGAAGAATATTATGAATATTTTTGTGTTGAAATCTTTTCTTAAATTATTTTAAATTGTCGAATTGAAAAAAAATGAAAAAATATTGAAGCATGACATATTATGAGATCTGTTGAACAAGAAGAAGAAACAAAACTTTTTTAAGAACTGCCAATGTGCATTTTTTGTGAATTGGGAAGCATATGATGTTTACAGAAATCAAATCAGTTAAGTGGTGCATATGCCTATCAGTACAACTGATAATAATTATTATTCTATGTAAATTTGACGGGTCCTTGGAACCCCATTGTATCAGTTTATTTATTGTTGACTTGAATTCATATAATTTAACAATTATTTTACTTGAATAATAGTTTTCTTAAATATAGAATATATATAATTAATAAATTCAATACGACTAACCACTTCGTTGGCTGTTAAACCTTCGCGACTCTTGACCTCCCTGGCATCAGATGTCAATTCAACTTGACAGGCGGTGCAGTTGAAATGATAGGGGTGATACACCTCACCACGGAACCGCAACGGTTTGTCATCAATAACTCCACTGTAGGAAAAAGAATGGAACATATATTACGCAAGCTAGTTTGAAGTAACTTAAAATTTAACAAACTGACAAATAAACAAAAACAGAATTTATTAGCTTCGAATTCCTTCAAGTGCTATTAATTTATACTGAAGACATCCGCAATGACGGAATCGAATTCCATCAGCTATGGAGCAAACAAATAACTGTCAAATACAAAACTATGTGCTTGTAACAATATTTATTTATTGAGACAAAAATAGAGAGAAATAAAAATGCAACACTCCAAAAATGCTCTTATGGTCAATATCCGCAATTGCGGAAGTCCTCAATATAAATTAATAGCACTTTAAGGAATTCGAAATTAATAAATTCTGTTTCTTTATGCTTTAAATGAGTTGTGATTAATGCTTCATTTTTACAAAATACGGGAGACTAAAAAAGTCTCTTAGTACAGTATTACTTCTTTCCATTGGAGAACGTTTGTGCTACATTTCATTTGAACGTTTGTGCTTCTTTCCATTGGAGAACGTATTGTGCTACATTTTTCATTTTCGTGATTAGTAAGACTTCATATTGTCATCAACAAATTTATTATAAATACGTTCCGGCAGTCACGCCATAATTAATCTCAATCGAACTAAAACTAAATGCTGAGCAGCTTCATTTATACTCTACATGAATTAATACTATTGGCTAACATGATGCTAGCCTCTAATATGCTGACTACGTTCGAACTCTGTGATTGGCCGAGCGTTGAACGCTTGACACACCCTCTAGTAAATGGAGCAAAAAAATAACTGTCAAATACAAAACTAGATGAGATTGTAACAATATTTATTTATTTATTGAGACAAAAAATGCAGTGAATGCGAAGATGCAACAGTCCAAAAATGCACTTGTTGCAAACGGGCACATAATTCAAAACGTCAAAGTTAGTTTACAAGAAAACTTTAGCTTCACTGAAAATTCGCAAGAAAAGTCTAGCTCCACTGAAAATTTCACTCGAAAAATAATTTGATTCATTTCACTTAATTTAAAAGTTCACTCAGAACGGACCACTTTATTCATTGTGCATCATTCATTAGAGAACACAACTAACTTACTACATTCCCAAATTGATGTACATAATATTTTTTTTAAATAACAACTACCAAACAGGTCCTTACTGGCTGTGCCAGTTTGAACTCCCATATTCCATAAAATATTTGATGAAAAATATAATTTCTCATGGCAATAGTTAGCATTTCAATACCCTAATAATATCCAATTCAATGAAATTAGCCAAAAACCCTGTGCACAACCTTATTACCTTTCATAATGGACAATAAATAAAACTAATACTGGAGTTTCACATAGAAAACGATTATATGACAGGAAGAAGTGTCATGTATTTTTATGGAAGGGATTGTATATTGAATTTTGATTTGAATAGCACACTAAAGATTCCAATAAATACTTTACAAATAATAGAAACTATGAAACAATTTCCATGAGATTTATTGGCTAAGATTGAACACTTACTGGCACTTATGGCAGATGTGTTTGCCAGTTCCAGCTGCTCTAGCTAGAGCACGGCAGTCATGGCAGAGAGCTTGTCCCTGATGACGTATGAATCCGAGATCGGCCAACTCCTTGCCGCACTCCTCGCAACGGAAGCACTTGGGATGCCAGTTGGCGTTCATCGCCTTTATCACTCTCCCGATTACAAACTCACCTACAATAAAATTAGAAACACGCTGTAGTTTAAAAAATTAAACCACGAATTTTTTTCCAATTATAATGAATATTTGGTTGATAATCAGAAAAATTAATTCTGTAATTATTATTTATTATTATTATTGTTATTATTATTATTATTATTATTATTATTATTATTAGTGTATGGCTTTTTATGGCGGGGAGACCCTTTCATTCTGTAATTGAAAACGTTGTAAAATTAAAACTGGCACTGAATTAATTTCTATTTAAATCACGATGTTTTTCTCACTTATACTGCAGGTATGAATCGTAATTTAAATAGAAATACAGTGTCAGTTTTAATGCTAGATTGTTCATTAAGTATTTCGTCATGGAAAATATCACAGATGAAAACTTTGGTCTCTATGAATTTTTATAATAATATTTTGTCTACAGCCAAGTTATAGAGTAGATGAAAGAGGCTAGAAAATGATGTCAATACAGCTTACTTTATCAAATAGCTTATCAAAGCAGTGTCATAATGAACCAATTGTAACACTAATGAGAACTCATCAGAGCTCAGGATTTCTTCAAAACAATGTAGAATAGTAGTTTATGCAACGATTTTATTTTGACCCTTATTAAAGCACGAGTTAGATGTAAGTTATAACACGAGCGAATGCGAGTGTTATAAATATCTCACGAGTGCTTTAATGGCCAAATAAAATCGTTGCATACACTATTTTATCTACGACCACTAGTATACATTTAATTAAAACAATTTCATTTTACCTGTGACTGTCAGAGATACCTATAACCTCTCATCTCAAATACGAAAAGTTATAGTAGATTGTTAGGTTAGCAGCTTAGTTAGCAATTTGATCAAATCAGCTGATAGTTTCACAATATTGAATTACGATATTGATTCCATCAAAATTTCTTCTGATTGGTCCAGAACCCGTGTTATAATGTAGAACCTGTACTATAATGAGCTCTTTATACAACGAGTTTCAAAAAGCATTTCGAAAAGACAGCTGTTTTGGCATCAATTGTGAAACTGTAATGTATACATTATGACATGGTCGTAGATAAATGAATATTATGCAATAGTCACATCAGATGATTAATACATTTCGGAATCAAACTGGATTTCTAATCGGAGCTGTCAACAACAATCACTCATTATAGGTTATGTTATATTTTGGGCAAGCTATTGGATTCATTGGCATTTAAATTAAATGTAATGTATTGGTAGTAGGAGATAGAATATTATATGCAACGATTGTATTTTGCCTCAAAGCAACTGGTGAGAAGTTTAGAACTTACATCCCAGTCGTGTCTTTATCAGTCAAAATACAATCGTTGCAAAAACACTGTAATACTTGTAGCAGTTTTCAGAAAAAAAAATATGAAGACAGTTCATACTTTGACAATATTATTCCATTCAATATTCGTAATTCATCACGAAATGGTCCAATTTCAACACGCTTAATGCAAAAGGAACAACTCTATTGGCCATTTGCATGAGAGAAAATTTAATTTGACCACCGTAAGATGACGTCATTCCACGGAGCCAGTGCATCGACTTCCCTATTGAGCTCCGTAAGATGACGTCATCTAACGGTGGTTGAATTTAATTTTCTTTCGTGCAACTGACCATATGTCAACAATATTGGCTATACTAGTCAGCTACATACAAATGAAAGCATGTAGTACTGTATTATAATTTCAAGTGCACAAATATATTTTGGAGAAAATAAAACCGAATCAAAGAGCTTCGTTTAAATTGAACTTCTTTCGTTAAAAAGAAAATATAAACACACCGTCAACTAACACCATACCATTAAAATTTGATCTAACAGCATTGGGCAAGAAGTCCGTTGACTCTTTACAACAACTTGCATTTTGCTAATCCCAAATGGACTTTTCTCATTCATCCATGTGATAATCAAGTACTTAATTTGGACGAAGCTATAACTATAACTTCCTACAGGTTTAATATAGTAATATCAAAGTAGCCAAAGTTTAGAATGGTACATGTAACAGAACTGACTTTCAACTATCTTAATAATATTTTCGTCCATGAAACCTTTTAAAATATTATCATCATTGAGTGAAATATTAGTTATTTTTTTATTTTTGTTGTTTAGCAGTCTGTCAACAATATTGTTTTCAAAAAATGCTTCATCATACGAAAGTTATAGTGGAAGTTCTGAAGAACTTACCGCATTTTCCACAGCATGGTGCGAAGAGTACATGGAAGTCATGTTCACAATATTTCCTGCCTTCAAACTCATAAAATGTTCCATCTGGAAATGGTCTAAAACATTGGGCGCACCTAAAACCAAAATTATCAATCAAAAAGACGAACGAAATTTTCACATTGTTTTTTGTATTATTCTAGTCGAAATAACCAGCATTTTTTTATTGCTGATGATGCCCACATGAGTCCGAAAACTTGTGCGTGGGTAATGCGGTGAATGATGAGAACATCCATGGCTGAATGTGATTCGAACCCAAGGCTGCAGGAAACGAAACCAGTCAGAGCCTTATCTTATCACAGACAAACGTTCCAACCAACTGCGCTACCAGAGCCGCCAATTACAGTATTCATTTAGATCAAGTTCATCATAACATAAGTTCATCACTCAAAACAATAAAACTGTACCATTAGTTATTAATATAATTTATTCTGATCAGAAATGTTATTATTAATATTTTACTATGATGCTATTTTCCTGATCAAGAATTTCATATAATTTATTTTATCCCAGCAATTCACCAAAAATTTCATCAACATTGGAAATTTTATGAGATTATTATGAGATTGGTTTACTAACATATTCAACTCAATATTTAAAAAAAATTATCAACACTAACATTAACAAATATCAATATTATTAATATTCTAAAATAAAATTTCAAACATATTGAGCAAAGCTGAGATTTCATAATAAAAACTTAAAAACACTTTTAAGTGGAAATTAACTAAATAACTGTGGGTCGTCTGACGATGCTCATGACAACAGAGTGAAACGGCCGTCACGCCATAACGTGAGTTAATTTCCACTTAAAAGTGTTTTGAAGTTTTTATTAGATATTAGTGGAAACAAGATGGATATTCAACATCTTGAGATTTCAATCTCCTAATTGTTTGCACCATTAATTTTTCAGTAAAATAACTGGTACAACTTTTACAATAATTATAGTAACAAGAGAATAAAAGTATTAGCTAATAACGTTAAAATTATAATACACATTAATAATTATAACAACAAACAAACGCATGCACTTCACTTACACAAAGCACTGTGTATGCCACAGCTCCCCATTGGAATTGACAATTTTCTCATGAGGCTCAAAGCCATCTCCACATCGGGAGCAGAACATTTTGTCCAAAGATGTTACCACACTGAAAAAAGAAAAATCACTTAAGACAATCGGGAAAAATTAATCTATTTATAACTAACATAATACAATCAAACTAATAAAATATTTTTCCTACAACTGCTCGTAAAGTAGTTCTTTACGTACTGAAAACTAATTGTAAAATACCTCTTTACTGCTCCGCCAGCGGTAAAGTACTTTACGCTCGCCAGCGGTTTTCTTTACGCTTCTGTTTTGATTTTGATGTCTTCTCATTGGTGGATCACAGAATCCGTGAAATTCACATAACCTCAACAATGGCGAACGCTAACCAAATCCGCGCACGGTCTGTGATGTTACAAACTACAAGCTTTTATTGTGTTGGAATCCAGAACTGCAGTTGTAGGAAAAATATTGTATGTAATACGCGCGTGAAGCTTCTTTATCGTTCTCGCAAAATGTTTTGGCTCAAGCGATAAAGCCACGCTTCACGCTCTTAATACATAAATAACTATTTAATCATAGCTTTTACTTTCCAGAAAAGAAACTTTCAATGTAAGAGCTCAGTATATAAAGCTTCAAATACCTTTTCATTAAAAAATGTGCTTTACAACATAATTAAAAAATAGCTTTCCCTTTCGCAGGCAGTTCAACAAGAAACAGCAACACTGCTACTCTATACTTTCTTAGACTAAAGAGATGGCGAGTCTTAGACGAATAAAAAATTTGTGGAATTGCGGATATGATTGCGTCTGATTAAATGTTGATAGTATTGTTGGAAATCATTATGTAATATACAAAATTATGCTTTTTCTTATATATTTTGGATTATACATATTGCGGATGATGCCCACATGAGTCTGGAGACTTGTGCGTGGGTAATGAGATGAATGATGAGAAACATTCATGGCTGAATGAGATTCGAACCCAAGGCTGCAGGAAACGAAGCCAGCTAGATCCTTATCTTATCACAGATAAGCGCTCCAACCAACTGCGCTACCAGAGCCCCCCCCCCCCCCCCCCAAATTAAATAATTATTTTAATAGCCATAGGCTTGCCATCTCTTTGTTATAAATAGCCGTTCCTGAGCATATTTCATGAGTTATAGAATTTCAAATAAAAAATGTTTCTTCTATAAATGTTTTATGTGAGAGATACACGAGAATGGTAAATGTAAATGTTGTAGAACATTCTCGAGCTTTAAAATGATGTGATTTGTAAGACTGTAGGTCCATTAATGTTGCGCGGGGCGCGGCACACCTTTTACCGCCATAGGCATAAAACGGAAAATGGGGTTTCTTGTGGCTCCTTCGTAATACAGATATAAGAGTGGTTTCGATCTCTTCACTATTTGACCAATTTTGGCCGCCATTTTGTTTTTAGGCAATAAGCACGAGTTGAACTTATTCAAAATCAACAGTCTTATTCGACTATCCATAACGAAGATATTGACACCACTGCCACACTTGTATACTCAAAGGGCCCACAGAAGCCCTATTTTGTAACACTGTCTCTCGGACTATTTAATTGGAAGTTAGTTACGTTTATATACACAACGATAATAATTCATTAAACACTGTTAGCGGGAGCAACTCGAACTTGTGAATGAAAAGAGCGTTAGGATGTTTCCGAGCAGGGCAGGAAAACGATGGCGAGATATGGAAGGGCGTTTAACAAAGCGAGCCCGGCCATGCGGAACAATGAGTACAATTTTAGACTAGTTTGGAGTAAATCTGTGTTCTGCGACCATCGTGCTAGTAAAGGAAGTTATTTTCGTCACTCTAGGGAGAGTACACGATTGAGTATAAAAAATAATGCAGACCTGCAAATCGTATAATCAGTATAATTTAAAAAATCATTCTCAGGACCTTGTTCTAAACACCATTGCTTAACAAGCATGAAAATATATAAATTTGATAAAATTACCTTTGTCAACACTGATGAAACAAGCATAAAAATATTTTTAAAAACATGAACATTTAATAAAATTACCTTCGTCTATATTGGGTGCCATTTTGAGAATCGGTCAATGCAAAAAACGGTTTGTGTTGCCAACATATATTTAAAAATATCAGGCCCTGTTGGATTACCTTACATTAATTTCAAACCACAGCCAGGCACAACTATGGTGTATTCGGATGTAATGCCTGGCTTTGTGGCTTGAAATGAATGTGTGATCGATCCTTGGCCAACAGGCCCTGATGTTTTTAAAGATTACGAAACATTGGCAAGACAAATAGTTTTTTTTATTGACCGATTCCCAAGATTACAACCACTAGATTTGATCAACGGTCGAGACACTGATCCATACATTATCTTTGTCATTTTATAGTTGAGTTCATTAGTGATAGTGTTGTGAATATGCTTTTTGAATTTTTTCATCACCTTCATAGTTGATCAAGCAGTCAATAGAATTCAAGGGTAAACTGTAAAAGTTTAATGCTCATCTACTCAAAAACTGCAATACTATGTACTTGATTGGCCACTTAAAAATGCATCATAGTTTAAACCATACCATTTCCTCCTATTTGTTTTTTGTTTTCCACTTGACTCCAGTTGCGTAATGTGAAGAAGGCAAGGCTTCTTTGGAAAAAACTTGAGAAATATTATAATCCATATTTTATTTTATTTATATAAAAATTACACTTGGCAATAAAGTTATTTGATTTGAAACCAAACAAATAAGTGAATGGAACATGGATTTTTTTAGAATATTTTCCTAGAAAGTACCACTGTAACTTGAACACCTTGCATCTTTTACTCTACAGGAAAGTATTATTGAAAAATTAGAAAGAGTAAGTAATAATTGAACTATTGCGAAGTATCGTTATTGGCTTATTGTGGCTTGAGGTGAATTAAGTTCTGTTTATCTCATGCCCGGTTTCTCAGTTGTTCATTAAGTTTAATGGATCATTAACCCGTTGCTTCAGCATGGGTTAGTGATCCATTAAACTTAATGAACAACTCAGAAACCGGGCATTAGATATAAAAAAAGGCTACATCAAAGGCTGTCGAATGATGGCTTGGATATAGGAAGTAGCGCAGAGGTGTGCTAGATAGTATACACACTTACCGAAGCAGCCAGAAAAGGTGGGAGTAAACTGTTAAAAGCATAGAGCTTCAGAATTTGTTTCGGTGGGCTTGGCATAGAAACAACTGTCAGCTCAGTGAGGAAACTAAACGGAACCTACCTCACTCCTTGTTTGCGTAGCACGCTCTTTGGACCAAAACGTAATGTTGAGGTCTGAAGAGTCACCTACAGTCGAAATCGTTTATGGTACTATACATACATATCTTTAGTCAATAAATGTATTGTGCTTATGTTTTAAATGTACGATTCTGTATGAATAGAAGAAGATGGAGAATAATTTAGTCAAGTTAGAACAAACTTGAATGGGCCTTCAACTAACTACTTTTACAACTTCAACTCAATTAAATACTTTGGAAAAAAAATTGTATCATACCTTGATTTGACTGGAGGATTCGTAGGTCTATAATCAATTTCGTTTGACAGATGTCTACTTTTTCGAAAATTATCACTTTTGGGAGGCAACGGAGGTGGTTCGTCATGATCTATTTCTTCATAGTCACCGATAGAAAGGTCTGTGTTTCTACGCCTCACATACAAACCACTATGGTCCAAAGACAACAGTTCAACTGGTAAAGGACTATGGTCTGGGTTTTTTGATGCCATCACAGTAACCTTTAGTTTAGGAACTTTAGAATAATAACTGCACACGTTTGATAAATCACTAAAATTCAGTTCTGAATTGATTGCGGAAAGATTTAAATTCACCGGACCTAGTTCTCGGAGGAAAAAATAAATTTCAATTGTTCCTATTCTCGCGAGTCAGCATTTTACTTTATTGATGTACAATTTACACTTCTAAAACTTCTGCTTTAGAAATTACATTTAATACTAAGATAAAAGGAATCAACAGTTACTTGCAAAGGTACAAGGAGTTTCAGAAATTGGAATAGCTAAGCTTATCGAATTTATTTAATGAGCCATGAATTTTTTGGGAGATAAGATATAGAATGAAAAATCTTGCAGAGGAAAGACAAAACCAAGAAAGCTTGATTTGTATGAAGTATTTTGTGCAGAAAGTGTAAACATTGCTTATATAAATGAATATATATATGTATTTACATGGCTCAGAATGAATATTAAGAATCTTTGACTTTGGTAGAAGAATTTTTAAACCTATCGATTCCTACATGGAATCGATGTACTGAAAGAGATTAAAGTTGACTCTGGCAATTTAAAGAATGTTCCTTTGTTATTATTATTGTAATTTATTTTCACTTTAAAATGTTCATGGGCATTACCTCAGACTTTAGGTAAGTAAACATACCTTATCTGAGGCATTACTATTTAATTCATTAATACGTATCATACAATAAACCTGAAGGTTTGAATTTCAGACTGCACTTTTCTTCTAATAAAAAAAAACAAAATATGATTTGATTTATAGATGAATATTAAAATGCTGTCAACTATTTAAAAAATAGACAAACTGGGTTGTATCTATCGGAGAGTATTCGATAGTACAGTAATAATAAAAATCACAAAAACATTAACTTCGACAATTTACCTTATATATTACTACTAGTTGGATTGCTTATCAACTAAATGCTGAATCGAAAATTAAAATTGAAACACATAGGCCTAATAATTAAAAGTTCCAAATTCGTTTGATTTTTGGTGGGCCTACAATAAAGGAAATATTATATTGGAGTCTTTAAGCGAATTCCAAACAAGAATTTGGTTGAACAAGATATTTGCCAATAATAAAACATATTTAAATTTAGCCGATTTGTGCAGTAGACCTACAATAGAAAAGAATCGAAATGGAGTTTTGCTGACTAGTCTAAATTCGATAATTGCAATTTTCACCTAAAAACGGTAACTAAATTGTCACAGCAACAAAAACTAAAGTACAAGTATAACAAGCCATCCAAAAACCACCAGCGAACGATTCAATCCCCACACTAATTCACTGACAGCTGGCAATTCGGCCTAATTAATCAAATATGTCAATATGAACAATCACACTCTCTTCACTTGCACAATATGAACAGTTGAATGTAACCTCCAATTGTTTATTTACAGTTATAACACAAGCGTTCTAATTTGAAGAAAGACTGAAACACTACCGTTACTCAAACTCATGTTTGAACTTTTCAACTAGTTAGGCAACTTACAACGTTCAAAACAATTCAACAACTGTTGATTGAAAGCATTCTGTGGCCTTTAAACAGTTTGGGAATCAATTCGCTAGATTGGTGATTCAGAAATTAATAACAACGCTACTGAAGCGAAAACCGCATCCAAACAACGCGCTCATAGAGCTGAGCTGAGTTCTACTGATTACTAGGACTAAAACGTATTCATTGCCTAGCCTTGAAGGCCACTCCAACTTCACACGTGAGAATTTTATTTACTACTAATCTTATCTGCAGCTGTATATGCTTTGCAGGTTCGGCCAAGCCACAGTATAAAAAGAGATGACTTAAACGCTCACTGACACTACTCAAATGCTTGCCTTCAAGGAAAATTGTACCGAGAAATTGATACAATCCGTGACGTTCAATATTGAAATAAATTATTATTCAACAATTACATTTTTCTTATTTATTTGCCTTATTTTGCTTGTAATTTTTAAGGAAAATTGTACCGAGTAATTGATTCAATCCGTAACGTTCAATATTGAAATAAATGATTATTCAATAGTTACTTTTTCTTATTTATTTGCCTTATTTTTCTTGTTATTTGTCTGATAACGGGATGCTACTAATAGAATCTTTTCATCACTAAATCTGATAGAAACGAGTAAAGATAAGAATTGGAATAAATTAATTCATAAATTCTAAAAAATAGTTGATAAATCCATAGCTGATTTAATAATTGAAGTGAGTTATGGAAAAGTAATGGCATTTATATTATGAAAAGGTAATCTTATTTAAAAAAAAAGTCATTTATTCCTTATAGAAAAAATACAATACAAGAAAATGAACATTAACACTTTCGTATTTTTTAAAAAAGCAACGGGAAATGTAGGAATTACTTCCCCAAAACAGCAACCTCGAGCTGAATTAATTACAACATTTGATATACTGAAGCAATTTAAATAATAGTATTTTTTTTATAGATGAGATGTATACATGAAATAAATACAAGTGAATTGAATGCACCAAAGATTATGAAAGGGAGAGAAACAAGAGTAAGTTATCTGAAATATTTGAAGAATATATTTTTGGTGGGTCATCCACTGCTACCAAAAAAGATCAATTAAAGGAAAATGTAAAAAAAGTAACGAATGAAAATAAGTGCTATTTGATAGTTTATCATATTTGAGAGGTGGAGAAAATTTAAAATCTTCGACTCGTTTTATCTCTTCTTAAATACTGTTATCAGGATAATAGGTTTAAATTTAATTTTCTACCGATCTTAAATTTCCCAATTATAATTTGCTTTTCCGTTCTTCTATTATTATGTTTATTCTTGGAGAATAGCATAAAGAATAAGCTTTATCGTGTTTTTCATGGTCAATTTCAAAGTTATTGCGACATTGATTTTTACAATTATTATATTTTTCAAGGACGGTTTTATTTTCCGGATATTTCATTGTAGGCTAATAAAATGATTGTATCAATGCTGCACATAAAACAGTTTTAGAATCAAGAATCTGTTGTTTCCAATTTGTATTAAAATAGATGGATGGTGTATTAAAATTAAATAGATGGATCAAGGGGGAAAGTATATGTTCAGGACAAAAGCGTGCAGAAATGTCAAATAGAAAGCACAACATCCGCATATAAGCCTAATAGGATTCAAAAATAAAGTGTTTCCAAACGAACAACAGGGGGAAATTTATTGTTGAATAATCAAACTGTGTGATAAAGTTTATCCTAATAGGAAATGAATCATTTCATTGGAGCTGCTGGAATATATATTTTCCATTCACGATTAACAATGACAGTCCTCTTTCTTTTCAATATTCAAATGAATTCAGAAGACTGGAATGATCAAGAGTCAAGTTTAAAGGTCATAAGGTTATGCTTGGTTAAGGTTATCTACTCATAGTTCATAGTTCATAGTAAAAGTAAATGCGTATGGCTTTTATTGGTGGCAAGACCCTTACGGGTAGTTCCACCTCGCCGCTTGAGCCATGTTATTGCAAACATGGTGGTCCTAAAATTTTAGGTGGGTTCCGAACCATAGGGAAGTGATTTTACAGCAGAGAACTCATTTTTTTTGCTGGACAATACAATAGGTCACCCTTACAGAGAGGGCCCAGGAGAGCGTTGCTTATCTATATCTGATTAACAGCTACCTGCTACGGTTCACGACTATCACTTGCTTCTCAAGAAAGTAGAAACCAATCATTCTCATAGTTCATGATAATATTTCACAATAGTTCATGTTAATAATTCACAAATAACACAATAATTTAGGGATATTTCACTACCACTACCTCTTTTTACCATTCTTAGTAGTGGTGAAGGTGATATTGTGGAAGATATCCATAATGAATAGTTACAGGAAATTGTCACAACCACATTTATTAAAAATAGTGAGATACTAGTTTCGGTTGTTATACCATTATCAATCTCAAACAAACTGCTAAGGTAGTAGAACAGTTTGAGATTGATAATGGTATAACAACCGAAACTATAGGCCGATTCAACTTCAGAATTCAGTATTGTTTAAATGGAGGCTTTCTATCCTTGTTAATCACAAGGCAGTTGCCAATGTATCTGTCCCACTCGCACTGAACAATGTTGTCGCACTCCAAGTGCTCGATCTTGACTTTCATCAGATACTGTACCGCTCGTAACACAAACAAATCCAGCTATAACAAATGATGCGTCATACACCTACAAGCTACAACATTTTGGAATGCGTGAAAATAATTAATTTTTTCCATATTTGATATTTATTTTGTGTATACAAATTAGAGTTAAAATTTTATCAAAATCGAACAACTTTCATAATTTATTGTAGATCTCTATTGAAGCTATTTCAGCGGCTGACAAGTTACCGGCTGACGGTTTCCATAATCTTTAAGGCTGATTGCATTTCAATTGTCATCTTATAAATCAACGATTTATCAAGATTCGTGCTTCAAACACAATAAATGACATTCTCAAGAATACTAAATTGTTACTGGATGCTAATTGAATTGTTGTGTCATTTTTAATTGACTGAATTGTTAATTGTTACTGGATGTCTCCAGTGAAATTTATAACATTGAAAGGGAATTAGAAAATTTAATCAAGTTGAACATATTTGTCAATTTAATAATAATTTTAAAATCCAATAACTTCATCATGGATAAGTTTAAAATATGTTAAAACGTATCAGTTGTCATAAAATGATAACTAACATTGAACAGAATTTTTGTCAGCGTTGATGGCAATCAACATTTCATGTAAATATAATTGATAGTGTAAATATCATTTGCAAAAATGACACCAAGAAAAGCGAAAACACGAAATTTGATGTTAACTTCCACTGTTCTACTGGAACCGAGCCCGACGTGACTAATTGTTATTTATAATATTTATAATCGAAGCCTACTCGAGACGGCTGGAGTACAGTCCCAACATTCAAAGTAGATGTCGATTGCTCTGTTTACCGATGGCACATACACTTGGCAACAATGCTCTCCATTTAAACAATACTGAATTCTTAAGGTGAATCGGCCAAAAGTATCTCACTATTTTTAATAAATGTGGTTGTGACAACTTCGTATTATTATTATTATTCATTACCTCTTTTTACCTTGTTTTATTTGATGATGTAGTTTGATATAACTTTTTCACGTGACATTTAACCATACAAAATTGTTGAAAATACTTTGCTAGTGAATTTAACACTGTCTAATTCGTGTAAGGTAATTTCGCATTGTTTTAATGCTTCCACACAGCTGGAGGCCTACTGTGTGGGCTACACATACACAGGCCATATTCCTCGCTTACATTTTTTGCTTCTTCTTATATTTTAAGCTGATTTTTGTTTTTCATTCATCATTTTCAATTCATTATTTTCTGTGTGGCAAAATCTCTTATTATCAATAAGATCTTTATTGTATTAAATCTTACACCATTCGCTTCATCTGTCTTGAATCCACTGGACTCCACTGTCTGTCCAATTCCGTTATACTATATCCAAATTATTTCAACTCGAGTCTACGCACAGGCCATAGTTGCCCATGTAGGCTCATTCCATTACATCACTTTATTATGTTTAAAAGCTATTGTTATTTTTAAGTTATTTTTTCTGTGTTATTGTAATTTCTTTTATTGATTTGTGGAATAAAGCAATTTTTTATTTGATTTGAGTAGGCCTCCAGCCGTGTCTGAGGAAGCATTTACAACAATGTGAAATGGCATTCACACGAATATGTCAGTGTTAAATTCACTAGCAAAGTATTTTCAACAATTTTTTATGGTTAAATATCACGTGAAAAAATAATATGGAACTACAACATCAAACAAAACAAGTTAAAAAGTCTTATTGTGCAAGTTGTGATCTTTACAAGGTCATTTAATATAGCATTCCACACATATTTTTCATCTCTTTTTCCATAGGTTTTAGTCACTACTCTATTACTTATTTTTATTTATGGTGCTACACTTCTTCCAGCTTAAAATCCTGTATTGTAAATAATTTTTCAATTATACCATCGCTCATCCTAAATTAAAGCCTTATCCTTCATAAATTATTTATTCATGCATACAAAATGGAAATGAACAGGCTTATTTTCATGCAATGAGAATTAGGCCTAGATTCATCCCTTATCATAGAATTTACACTATTTTTCAACCTTCATCTCTGTAAACCCTTTGAATTTCCATATCAAATTGCCACAAGTGTTTTCCATAGTATCAAATTGCCACAAGTGTTTTCCATAGTATTTTTCTTTTCTAAATCCAGTGCAGTTTCACACCGTTTATTTTCAAGAAAGTTCATACGGTCCTTCCGCACAATGCTAGGCCTATATTGCAGAAAAATCTCATATTAAAAAACTTCAAACTAACCTTCTTTGGTAGGGTATACCAATAACTACTTCCCTAGTTATCTCTAAACAAGTGAAATACTGCACGCCTCACTCCTATCTTTCACTGAAGAAATTTGCAGCTTGTACTATTTTCCTCGAACAAATAGGTATATTACTTATTTCATTCCCTAAATTACCTATTTTACATTCCACTGTTTTATTTTAGTTTCACTGTTCCAAGAACAGCCTGATTGTTTGGGCCTCACCATCACTGAGACTGCATCTCGTTCAGCGATTAGGGGATATTTTACTGTTTGAATTCAGTTTTTGAATTACAATATGTTTAATAATTGTATTGGTTACAACGTTCGAGTTGAAATTTAACTACAGAGGCATGTCTTAACTGAGGCCCTTTTTTAACATAGAGCAATCTACGAGATCTATAGAGCAATTTCGTATTACAGACAGTTTCACGGTGCTTGGCGTCTCGATGGAGCATGCGCGCTGAGCGCTTTCTCTCACTACTGTACCTGTTGCCTCGCAGTACAGTCAAGTTCAAATATTCCCCAAGTCCGCTAACGCTAAAACGTTCAGCAGAGAGTGTATTTGACGCGACTGTACTTGACGGCTGGAGGGGAAGCGTGGTGGGAAAGACTTTCCGTCTCTCTCGCACTGCCTCCCCTGCCACCAGCGAGACGCCATGCACTTCGAAACGGTCTGTATCTTACTACAAGAGTGGCAAAGTGATATCGTGTATCAAGTATCCATATTGCTAGAGAGCGCTCTATATTACCAGGTACTAGATCTATTTGAGTAGGAACAATCGGCTAGTGATGATACAAGTAGCCTAATGTAATTTGATGCAGGTGATTTTCTATTACTAAAACATCAAATTTTTCTACTCCTTGTTTAATATATTATTTGTCTTTTATGTTCCTCTGCCTTACGGCGTTTAGAATATGTATGCCTATTTGAAGCTATACTATAAAGAAAGCATTAAATCTGCCTGGCTTTGGATAGAATACCAATATCCATGATAACTTAATGATTAGAATTTAACAGTAAACAAAATTGCCATTTCCAACTCACCCAGGCATTTGCGAAAAGGTTTTCGGCTCTCAAAACGCAGGAATTCTGAAAAATAATTTAATGACCATAATTTTAAATTTAGTACAGGTAGACCATTATTACTAGAAAATTATCCAGAGTAATATGTTATTATACAGTAACCAGGCCACAACTGTATCAACAATGTATAAAGTATTCCATTCAAAATACTTTACATTATGCGACTTGTATATGTGAAGTGAAGGGTGGTTGACACAGACAGCATGCCTCATCTCTCCCGTGGAATAGGCCTTTGTGTTGCTCGTCAAAACGTAATTCTACTGTGGCATCCATGTTTACATGCCGATGCCACCGCTTGGTCCAGCGCATAACTAGTTGTGTCGTGTTGATTACACTGTGCGAGTTTACAAGCTACTCGCCTGCGAATTTACAACCTGATAGTAAACTTACCAAGTGTAATTGTGTTGGATGTTCTGCTATCTGTCTAGTGAATAGCCTAGATGATTACAGTGGCAAATTCACAAATTATAGCGTAAATTCATCGCTGAAAGGCTTGCAAACTCGCTTAATTTAATCGGGAATTTTAAACCAGCTTCATCTTAATCAAGTATTGAACTCATGTTAGTAAGACAGGAAACACATGCAATTGTTTGATGCCAGTTATTAAAATTGCATTGAACTCATTCCCAGGTTAATGCTTGCTGATATATTGGCGTTGCGTGAGGGTGTGTATCTTCCTCTGACAAAATCGCCTGAACGTAGGTCACCATCCTCGAACCTCAAGAGGAATTTCAGGGATAGAAATATTCCTGTTCTCGGGTCTCGAGTCGATGACAAAGTCAACTGCAATGACAGGCGATTTACATGACCTCTATCAGATGTTTTGTTACTACTAGACTCTTCGGGTCCACTACAAGGCCTGGCACAAATAGAACACCTTTCAGGAAAGCACAGAAATGCATAATACTCGGCAAATGAAGTGATAATTTTTGATTCATCCGATGAATTGGGTATCACTTTCGCTTCTATTTTGCAGAGCATTTTTTTATTTAAAAAAAGTAGTGGCTGTGTAGCAGACTGCGTTATATTTGCGTCGTACCGTTTCATTTTCAGACACATACAATATCCAAGGATTTATCAACAAAGTATACGAAACACATAGATGTTGGTTGACAATTGCGATACTAGGTACTTGATGTTTCAATTCATTCTTAAAGTTTTTACACTACAGTACCAAATCACCAACTTAATTATCAAAGAATTACTGATAGTAGGATCAACACTGAAATCACGTCATTACAACATTTTACGAACATTGAACATTATAAGAGACTACTATAATGTATGTATTGTAGCATAATTGTAGCTTACTGGAGGATAGGATTTGAAAAAATCCATCAGTTGAAAAAATGATGATTTATCTTGAAGGGGCCTTGTAAAGTAATGACTTACCAATTGAATCTGAAGATGCTTGTACTTCCGATTGTATATGAGTACTGGAAATTAATTGTGACCTCATTTAAAATCCTTTTGCCTTGAACATCCCACTTGCAGACACATACATTTTGGGCATCTTGTTTATTCCAAAATACCATAATAGGAGATAGAAGTAGAATCTGGAGCGATATCGATAGAAACGTAGCTGGAAGTCTACCTCTTTTCGCAATCATGCCTTATTGATAAAGTCGAACGCTAGAGTCGCTAGTAGCTGGAATCTTCTGATAATAAATAGCATTATATAACATTTTTAAACTGTTTTAGGTTTTTTCTTTGTGATACCATAGATTGATAATTTTCTGTTTATTATGATCTTATGCTATCTATTCTATCTGAGCAAATAATGAACAAAGCTCTTCATTAGCACTACCGCTACACAACACTGCTTACACAAAATTTACGACTCTGCTCTCCACTCTATTCTAACTGTGTCTCTATGAACTCGTAACTTTTGTGTGTAAACATCAACCAAAACAAATTTATGGGAAGTGTATTTTTAAAACTTCTTTTTCAATTATAAGTGATTTTCAAAAATCTTTATTGTAGCTTGGATGCTGAGAAATGAATATTAGTTTTCCATAAATAAAACTTACAAATTTTCATTTTCTGTATTAAAAACATTCAAGCCCAAAACACACATCAAAATGCTGTATTTAGAAGACTATCTGGAAAGTAAGTATTATTTTAAGGTGATACTTGGCTTTTATGAAATGAAATGTCATATGTGATACGAGACTTCAAGTTTTTAACTGAATTTTCATTTATAATATTTCATTTTCTTCACAATGATATACTAACCAGTTAGGTTAGTATAACCTCAATGACTAGAAACAAAGTTGACATTTCTACATTGACAGGCAGCTAATTTTTTGTCTAAGAATCAACAACATTGCTGATATGTCAATAAAAATAAGCTCAAGTTATGGTTTTTATTGGTGGGGATAGTTCTGTCATACAGTTGGAGACAAGTTTATGGAAAGTTGGTGGATCTACTTTTAGGTCGTATCCGAACCACCACCGAGTTGGATGACATTGAAAATGTGGATCAACCCAGATACAGCTAGCTGTTGCTGTGTTATTAAGAAACGTTCCGTGAAAATGAAAACTGCAGAACCAGTAGTCTTCATTGAGCTATTGCAATAAAACGTACACTATTACTCATCTCGATCCCGGCTCTGAACAAAATATTTTTCCTCGGGTCACTCCCGTGTTTCTGAGGACACGTTAAGCCTGTCGGTCCCGGCTGCCTAAAAATAGTCTCACGTTAGAGGTCCTGAACTTATTCAGATGCGACCTGATTACTTTGGCACCAGACCTGAGCCAGCCAGGTCACGCGATATTATTACCATTACTTATCTCATCAATGAAACTGTAGTGCAATGAAATATAGAATAGAATACTTTTTAGAATAAGCTAGTTTTTCAAAGTTCTAGGTATATTAATTATAGGTCTAATAGGTCTAATAATTTTATTAGACATTATGATATTGATTATGTTGATATTCTAAATGCAAATTTAAAATTATTTCAGTGATAGAACATCTTCCTCAAGAATTGAGAGATAGATTAACCGAAATGAGAGAAATGGATTTGCAAGTCCAAAGTAAGTACAGTTAGTAGAAGTCAACTTACTTTTCATTTAGTTATGTATGAATTTTGAAATTTTCATTATAAAAATGCAAATCGACCTAAATCTCAGTACGCTAACACATTTTGTTTTGCAGCATACACAGCGTTTCAAGCGGCTGTAAAAGAACTGTTCATACTTCACATTGCGAAGTATGTAAGAATTCTTACAGCATAGAGTAGTAGTCATTAGTATAGTCCCGACATGCTCGAGGCAAATTCATATAACATAATGATTAGAGTGCATACTGATTAGAAGAACTATATAAATGTTATTTTATTGATCCATAAAAGCAGAAAACTATAAAAAGAATGATAAATACTGTAAATAAAGAAACACAAAGACCACACTTTATTCTTCATTGGATGTTTGTTATAGAAAAAGAGATATTGGAATAAATGAAACGGTTGAACTCATTTTTTATAAAAAAAATCATATTTCATAGAAAATCCGAGTACATACTGATTAGAAAAAATATTTACATGTTATTTATTGATCCATAAAAACAGAATACTGAAAAATTTGGTCAGGCAAATAAATTTGAATTGTATAATAAATGTTTCCTCATACGTAGTTTTAAAAATTCAGACTCAGTGCTTGTCCCATTTAGTACGATTATGAAAAAAATGCATTTCCTAGTAGATGAAAAAAATCATGACAATTTTTCTGTAACTGTTGTTTATTTTAAATGCGATACTTTCAGATTCTGCTGACAGTCTGGAAAAAAGAGTGAGAACGTTCTTTGGAAATGCGAAAAAGATGAAGCTGCAGGAGAAAGAAACAGAGTATGATTCAATAAAAAAAGATTATTACAAGACTTTAGAAGATGCTGGTAAGACTGATACAGTTAAATCTTATTAGATTTATAAAAATTAAAATTGAAACTATTACGAAATTTTTATTTGGTTTCATTCTACATATCAATTATTGGAAGTTAGGTAACTTTTCAATGATTTATGTTGACCAATTGAATCATTTGTAATGAATTTTTTCATGTTACAGACGAGAAAGTGCAGCTAGCAAATCAAATGTACGATCTTGTTGCCCGATATGTTCGTAGATTAGAACAAGAAACTCACAATTTCAAGTTGGAATTAGAGGCTGATCATATGGGTATAACGGAGATATTAGAAAAACGTGAGTAAAATCTTGCTAAATATCATATTATATGTAAGACCAATTAAAAAAAAAATAATTTTTTTTCTTCTATTTTTACACTTCAATCTCAATTTATTAGCAAGCGCTTTGTGAGTTTTGAATAGGCTATTATTTGTTATCTGCTCAACTGGTTCTTTATAATCACAAGTTATAGCTTAAAGAATATTTATCTACGACCATGTCATAATGTATACATTACAGTTTCACAATTGATGCCAAAACAGCTGTCTTTTCGAAATGCTTTTTGAGACCCGTTGCATAAAGAGCTCATTATAGTACAGGTTCTACATTATAACACGGGTTCTGGACCAATCAGAAGCATTTTTGATGGAATCAATATCGTAATTCAATATTGTGAAACTATCAGCTGATTTCATCAAACTGCTACACCAGCTACTTTAACCTAACAATCTACTATAACTTCTCATATTTGAGACGAGAGGTTAGGTATCTCTGAACGGCCACAGGTAAAATGATATTGTTTTAATTAAATGTATACTAGTGGTCGTAGATAAAATAGTGTATGCAACGATTTTATTTGGCCATTGAGGCACTCGTGAGATATTTATAACACTCGCGTTCGCTCGCGTTATAACTTAATCTAACTCGTGCCTTAATAAGGGTCAAAATAAAATCGTTGCATAAACTACTATTAACGTTGTCAATATTATTGTCATGTACAAAGCAAAGATTACACAGAATACAGAATGTACAAAAATAGTGCAGTTATGTGATTTTATAAATATTTATGCATAAAATATCAATCTGAAACTAAGGACAATTAAGTTCCTAATATTCCCCATAACATGGCTAAATCTTCTTTCCGTAAAAAAATCAGCAAGATGGAACCGCCCATCTTTTATTAAAAAAAAAACAGGTCGAATTGAGCACCTCCCTCTGTTTTGGAAGTCGGTTAAAAATATCCTATATTGCACTGGGAAACAGCAATATTGAATATTATACATATTTTAGAAGATCACATAAATCAGATTGAGGTACTGTAGTATTCATATAACTTGGCAGCGTGTAGAAGATGGGAGGACTAGCTAGATCTGATCCCAACTGCTGCCAAGTTATATGAAAACTACAGTAGTTCATGTCTTCAATTTAATTTTGATGGAATCCGAAGTTGACTGAGGAATTATATTGAGTGTTAAAATGTTCTATTTATTGAATTTTATTCAATCATGATGGAGTCATTAAATAATTACCATGGGATAATTACATTTTTTAAATTGTCTAAACCCACTTTAAAATCGATTCCACATTTGTCTGTCAACAACATTTTAATAGAATACCTCTGTAAGGAAAAAAATTCATATTTACATGGATGACTTTATTTTAATATTTCATGTTTGTCTCCTGATTTATGTTTTTATACTTGAAACCCTCATTGTTGCAGGCTCTCAGGAACTTGATTCACCGCCCATGCCCAATAGTGGTAATAGCTCTCAGAAGGAAAATAGGTATTCAATAACTTCTTCAAGAACGACGCACCAAGGTACAGTACAATGGTTAAGTTTATGGTAGCCTTACCGGTGGCGTCTGATTGGTCTATTCATTTTTTTCAACGTCTATGAATTGAAATAAACTAATCTCCAACGATTATTAAGTCTGTGCGGAAGATATAAAGAATCATCAGAATTTATAACCAAACGACAGTATTTTGTAAAAATAAACAAAATGTCCAATAATAGACAATTTGAGCAAATCGCCGCTAACTACCCCCCCCCCCCCCACCCCCCACCGATAGCTAAGCTGCATTGGGTCAATTTGTCTTCAGTTATTCATAATCTGAGGTTTGATGCGTGCAAAGTTAGTTTTACGCATTTTATGTTTTCACTCAACATATTAGTGTTACATGGAGCTCAATATGTTATAGTAATCTCCTCATAACTCCGAAATTCTTTCTAATTTTTATTTATATTCTGCTAGTAGCTTGCTCGATTGAATTGGAACGAGATATCTAGAATATTATGTAACCTATAAATCCAGAGCTTCTTGTTCTTTTTTCTTTCTTCGCCTTCTTGTCTTTCCCCTACTTCTTCCTCTATTTTTTATACTCTTAGTTTTCTTTGTTTTTACCTTTTCCTTCTTCTCCTCTTTTCCGTATTCTCTTTTTTATCTTTTCTTCTTATTCTTGTATTTTTTCATTCTTCTTATTTTTATATTTTTTCATTCTTCTTATTTTTGTATTTTTTTATTCTTCTTATTTTTGTATTTTTTCATTCTTCTTATTTTTGTATTTTTTCATTCTTCTTATTTTTGTATTTTTCATTCTTCTTATTTTTGTACTTCTTCGGCATATCCTTTTCTTCTTCGCTTATCTTCACCTTCTTTTTGTGCTCCTTCTTCATGTTTTCTTTCTTGTCCTCTTCCTTCTCCTTCTCCTCCACCATCTCCTCCTACTTTTTCCTGCTTCTTCTTTTTTCTGCTTCCTGCTCCCGCTTCTTTTCCTCTTATTTTTCTCCTTCTTCTCCCTCCTCTTCTACTTCTCCTTCTTTTTTCTAATTCCTGCTCCCGCTTCTTTTCCTCTTTTTTTTCTCCTTCTTCTCCCTCCTCCTCTTCTACTTCTTCTTTTTTCTGATCCTGCTCCCGCTTCTTTTCCTCTTATTTTTCTCCTTCTCCCTCCTCTTCTTATACTTCTCCTTCCTGTTTCCACTTAATTTCCTCTTTTTCTTCCTCTCCTGCTTCTTCTTCCGCTGCTTTTTATTCCTTCTCTTCTTCTTTTTCCTGCTTCTACTTCTTCCTGCTTCTTATTTTTTCTGCTTCTGCCTCTTCTCCTTCCTGTTCCGGCTTCTTCTCTTCCTCCTCGGTCAAGTGTTGATGAGAAGGATATTCTTGAATATCCTCTTCCAAGAATGGACATTTATATGTTCAAACTTCGCCGTTTCATGTAGATACATCACAATCATATTATCGTTATCAAATTGCATCTTATACTGTATACATATCGTTGATTAATTCTTTAGTTTAGATTTGTAAAATTCATAGAACAATAATTACAGTACTTATATATTTTTAACTATCATAATCTAGAATCTAAGACTGTGCATTTTGTAATCTACATGAATAAAGTAAATAATCTAAATCTAAATCTAATCCTCTTCTTCTTCATCTTCTTCCTCCACGTCTCTACTTCTTCTTCCTGTTCTCGCTTCTTTTCCTCTTCTTATCTTCTTTCGCTGCTTTCTACTTCTCTTCTCCTTCCTCTACTACTTCTCCTTATTATTCTACTTCTTTTTTATTTCCATTGTTTATTTATTAAATTTATATTCTACTAATTCATTTCTTAATATTATTTCAATGATGATGATTGTTGATAGAAAAACGCCGCGACTCAACTTCAAGCAACGAGCACAGCAGTAACAAGCGACTGGCCGCCACCATGGAGAAGATTCTTCCCGACATGAGGCTGCCGGCGGCGGTTGGGCCGGTGCTGTTGGGCGGTGCCCAGACGCCCACCGCGCCCAATGCGCCCACCGTCAACTACACTCTCGGCCACATCAGTGCTGGCGGCACCGCCATTGCTGCTGCTGCTTCTCAAGCTATTGCTGCCACACAACAGGTAACATAAGATAAAATTACTTTTTTCTCAAAAATTTATAAAATTCCATTGTGGCTGATTTCTTTTATTGCGGATGATGCCCACATGAGTCCGGAGACTTGTGAGTTGGTAATGAGGCGAATGGCTTAATGATGAGAAACGTCCATGGCTGAATGAAATTCGAACCCGAGGCTGCAGTAAACGAAGCCAGCTAGAGCCTTATCTTATCACAGACAAGCGCTCCAATCAACTGTGCTACCAGAGCCGCAAAAAGCATATCATTAAAACACAATAGATTGAGTATGGGAAAAAGTTTGGAATTTAACAATGAGATTTTATGTGAAGCATTTACGTAATAGGGGTGAAGTTTGGACGAAAATTCGTCCATTCAAATTTAACCTTCATTATTTCGAATTGAGAAACTATACAGTTATAGTAATAGTGAAATAAAATTTAAAGACAAATTGAAAAAGTTCTGAAGTAATTGAACATAATAGAAATAGTGTTTTTATATTTGCTGAACAATACAGATCGGATATTATTTACAAAATGAAGGATGAAGGTTGTTATGGAGTTGCTCTATGGTCGAAAAGATGCAGTAACTCTCTCCACAAGATATCTCCTCAATGACTAGGTAAAGCCCGCTCGACTCTCAATGCAGCTAGTCGAATTCGGAAGAGCGTTCCAAGCCCGACAAGCACTTTATTTTGGAATGATTTAGTATAGATTGTAGTAAGGTGGTTCGGTATCCTAAGGGTATTATCCCCTGTTCCAGTATGCGAAACATTATTCTGTCTGCCTTCAGTTACAATTTTGAAATCGTTTTTAAAGTAATCAGGTTTGCCATTTTTTAGAATTTCTTTGACAAGTTCGATTATTTTGAATAGTCTCTGATCCGTGAGTTTGAGAGTTGAGCTTGTAATGCGGGATTGAGTAGTTCATGTCGTTGAAGAGAGTAGACATACCGAAGACAATAGTTCTGACTGCGCTGCAGTCTATCATTCAGAATGACTGTCATGTCACTCATTACAGAATTACAGTACAGAAAATTATTGAAAAGAGTGCTGCTACGATAAAGTCTATTTTTGAGTACAGGAGCTTTAATTATATATTTTATAGATTGCCGTCAATATCCTTAAGAAAACCTCGTCTAAACGGAACCACTTATTGCTATGAAGTACTCTTTTGGAGAGATGTAGACTCTGCTATTCTATAACATGGCATTGGTATGTCATAGTTTTTTTTTTTTTGGAGGATGAAGCCCACATAGGTCTGAGACCTGTGCGTGGGTATTGAATTCGATGATGGTGATTGATGAGTAGGTTGATGGTGGTGAGTTGAGTAGGTTAATTTCTACTATTAACAGAATATTGAAGAGCAAAGCCAGAAAAAATACTAAACTGAAATTTAATATAGTGATGGTCATCTCTACTTTTTTGTATGACTCTGAAAGCTGGATACCAAAGAAGAAGGAATGGAGCAGTACAACCAGAGATTTTTAAGAGCAGTAAAGAGTAGGGAAGTATCGGGAAGTGACAGCCGCGAGCCGTAGCAGGTATCTGTTCAATCAGATAGATAAGCTGCGTTCTCGTAGGATCTGTTTGTAACGGTGACCGATTAGATTGGCCAGCAAAAAAGACACTGTTCTCTGCTGAAAATCACTTCCCGGTGGTTCGGAACCCACCTAAAACTGTAGGTCCAACTCATAAATCACCATCATCCAACTCATTACCCACGCGCAGGTCTCAGACCTTTGTGGGCTTCATCCTAAAAAAAAAAGTTGAAATTTATAATGTTGAAATCAGAAGGGTGTTCAATATATTCTCCACATGGCAGATAATAGAAGAAGGTCAGCAAAACTGGAAGGACCATTTAGAGCGGATGGAGGATGCACGTATTCCCAGGACAGCCATTATTATCAGCCAGTTGGAAAAAGATGTATGATAAAAATATGTAAGATTGCTGTCGAGGCAGACCTCGCAAACGATGGATGTAATAGTGAAGTCGGTGTTTGAAGTCGGAACGAGCAGTATGCCTAATCCTTGGAGGAAGACAATGGTGATGAATTGCTCCTGAAGATATGTTTTTAGAAATTGTAACTTTTGATTAAATAAGAATTTGTAATTTTAGATTGTTTGGAAATAGACTGTTAATTTATTGCTGTTATTCAGATGCAACAGGGCCGACGCACGGCCAGCCTGAAGGCGTCGTACGAGGCAATCCATTCGGCAGCGAGCAGCAACGGAGGTAGTGGCGGGGGGTCGGCGGCCAGTGGCTCGTCGTCGGGAAGTGGCGGCCACGGCAGCCACGTACCACACGAGATCAGCATCAGCAAGGAGATCGCCGGCGCCGCTCAAACTGCCATAGCCGCCATTCAGGACACACACAAGAAACACAAAAAGTCAGCCATCTACCTCTCACTCACTCATTTTTACTTTATTTTAGTTATGCTCCATACAGCAGCTTTTCTTTCTCATTGCTTTCTTGCACTCAATTCCACCCTCACATGCTCTCTTTCTTTCTATCTTCCTTTCTTCTATTAAAATACTGGTGTTCAAGAAATTTCATTTATGAAATTTTTAAATTGTTCCCAAGTTGTCAAATAGTATTAACATCTCAAATAATTCTAATTTCTAAGCTCGAATAGTATCGATATTTCAAATAGATCTTGCTTTATCATTAAACGCAGGACCTTCAATTAATGAAGATGGTATTGCTTTAAAACTACCCGGTGGTTCGGAACCCACCTAAAATAGTTAAGCCCACCATATTCCTCTTGACATGGCTCAAATTGGAATTGCAAATGTAAGTCATAATTATTGTGGATGTAATTTCTACATTCAAATAGCATTGGAGAAATTTAGTTCTTGAAAAAGTATTTAGAAAAATTATCATTGTTAATGAATTAAATTAATTAGTGAATCAAGAATTCTTGATAGTTTTGCTTTCTAGCTTTGTTATTAAGCGGAGGTCCTTCGATTAATGAATGCGGTATTTCTTTAAAACCCACCTAAAATCGTTACGCCCGCCATGTTTCTCATGACATCTCCAATGGAGAAGTGGAATTAACGATGAGCGTCATATGCTGATTATTATTTTAGATGTAATTTAAACGTTCAAATAGCACTGGAGATTATATTAGTTCTTAAATAGATATTTTGTTATAATAAATTATCATCAATGAATAAATCAGCAAATCAAGAATTCTTGTTTTGCTTTCTATAAATGCGATATTCCTTTCTGGCATTCAGATATTACATTCAAAATTACGGATTGAATTTTAAACAGAGAAAATATAATTCTTTACTAATCAACTCAAGTTCGACACTGAATAACATTTGAAGTTAAATATAAATTTATTTTTGTGTTGGCCGTTTCGCACTGTTATTGTGCTTAATCAGACACGGAGTATGACAGTCTACTAGACTATTACTTGTTTTTTTTAGAGCATATGATATAGAAATGTCGTTGACCCAATACAAAAAGCCGATGGCAGTAATAAGCGTTCAATTGCAAGTGCGTTATTGATAATATTACAATAACCGTTTGAAATATTCGCTGAAGAGCTTTATTTGCACAGTTCAACCTCGCTGTGAAACAAACATCCAAAGTTTCCGGCGAAATCCATACCGTAGACAGTAGGAAAACTAGTATATTATTTTTTGTAGAATAGTTTCAGGTCACTTGAACAATTTTTCAGACCAAAACAAATCATGAGATAGTAATCATGATTACTCTAGTTTCAATATAATAATTCTTTTAATGTAATAGTTATTAATTTCATATTTAACGTTACTATAACTGTATTCTTTAGTTCAACTAACTTTGTTATAACAACATTTTTATAGTTTTTTATGGCACTTGAGTTTAATATAATAATTCTTTTAATGTAATAGTTATTAATTTCATATTTAACGTCACTATAACTGTACTCTTTAGTTCAACTAACTTTGTTATAACAACATTTTTATAGTTTTTTATGGCACTTGAGTTTTATCGAGTGTTTAGTATTTAAATGTAAGGTTAATTGGCTCCTCATCACCTCATAACATTCATGAGTCATATTTTTCGTTACTTTAAACCTATTCTTTAGTTAAAAAATTAGTTATAACAAATGATGAGACTGTAATCATGAGTACTCTTGTTTGAATTTAATAATTAATATTATTAAATAATTATAAATATTATTAATAATTAATAATAATCTTTTTAGATTTTTTGAGTTTTGTCGAGTGTATAGTATTTAAATGTAAGGTTAATTGGCTCCTCATTACCATTTTCCTCCGTAAAACTAAGCTTTCATCAAACTTCAAATCTGGCCCCTAATTCACCTTAATCATTTTTACTGCAGTGTTGATTCTTTTAGTATGTTGTCAGTGTTGGTTGCTAAATGTGATGTTTCATAACATTTCAGAAAGAATAATAGTCTGGCCAGCGGCACGAGTTCTCCTGTGGTAGCTTCGCCAGTGGCCAGCTTGCAGGTGCAACAGCCTCTCAGTCCTTCGGATTCTTCAGAAAAGAATTCCGAAACCTACGATCCAAACGAACCTCGATATTGCGTTTGCAACGAGGTTGCCTTCGGTGGCATGGTCGCTTGTGATAACAAGAAAGTAAGGCGTTTACGATTTCATATCATAATCAAACAGTTCACCCATTAACCAATTACATTTTATGCTTTTCCTCTTCAACTCAATCTCGATCAGATTATCATAATCCATTCTCAAATTTACATAGTTCTTTTCTCTCTCTCCTCTTCGTCTAAGTTTACACTTTCTTCTTATCAACCTACCTCATTATCCAACCTCCTCACTTAATGATTTTGGCATCGTTATTTATTGGGGCTTGAAGTTTTTTTATTGCGGTGATGCCCACATGAGTCTGGAGACTTGTGCGTGGGTAATGAGGTGAAAAGTGAATGATGAGAAACATTCATGGCTGAATGAGATTCGAATCCAAGGCTACAGGAAACGAAGCCAGCCAGAGCCTTATCTTATCACACTTTGGAATGCTTTGCCCGTGCATATTGTATTCTCGCCTTCCTTTGGGTCCTTTAAATCAAGGCTCTTCAATTTATTGAATGAGTGGGATTGATGAGAATTCTTGTCATTGTGTGGCATGGTTGGTGCGTTGATCTATCTCATAGTCTGTCATACATTTTGTATAACTTGAATCGTGATCCCACTTACATTTCAATTTATAATCATTATACGGCTATCCTTTATAGTATTTATTGTGCATTACATTGTTTTGGTATAATTGGTTTCAGTTTTAACAGGTTTTGTCTGTATCTACATGAACATGGTTTTTATGTAATTATCTAGTTTTTATAATTCTAAGATATGCATATTACCATAGGCGATAGGCCTTGTAGCGATTGCCTATAATACATATCTATCACAGACAAGTGCTCCAATCAACTGCGCTACCAGAGCCGTTAATTTGTCAAGTTAATGTTTTATTCATCTCAGTTACAAAAAAGGTTACGATCACACGAAACCAATTATGCTAAAAACATCATGATACGCATTAGATGGTTATATCTGGAATTTACTAGCATAGTGAATGTTATGAAAGTGCTTTTATTAAAGAATGATTATATCCAGTCACCATAGTGACTTATATTAACGCTTCATTACTAAAATCTAGAGTATAAAGTGTGATAATAGATTCAACAGTGCATATATGATCGCCTTGACGCAATTACCGCTCGCTTTTCACTGTATTTGCCAATTCTATAGAATGTTTTTAAATTTTTGGCTCGGCTTTAGTATCGAAGCTCCACTGTGCAATCACCTATAGCTGTAACCGATTGGGTTCAGGTCATTGACCCGTTCAATAAATTCAAGTCATGGTTTCAAGACCCATACAGTGAAGATCATTTTTCATGGCGGGCTTTCCTGTGCTTCGGAGGATACATCAAGCTTGATAGTCTAAAAAGTAATCAGTTGCTGTGAACTCTAAAACCGGATCTAAGCCACAAAGAATTTTAAGTTCACAGAGAATTTGAATAAATTTTAAAATATGTTTCATGTCATTTAAGACGAGCGACAAAACGGCAGAGCGGTACCGCTTACCTCCTACTTTCAACATTAAATTTTCCTCCTGCTACTTACCACTTTTCACTCTAATACGGGGCTTAAGCAAGAAATATTGTAAAGAATTTTCTCAATTGTTGACAATTTTTTATGTAGATTATAAATTGGACATTTTTTTCAGTGTCCCTTCGAATGGTATCACTACCCGTGTGTTGGTATAACAGAGGCGCCCAAGGGCAAATGGTACTGCCAGCTGTGCTCAAATTCGAGTACAATAAAAAAACGAGGAGCGCGTAAAACCATGAGTCAGTGCTGAAGTCAACGTAATCCTGTTTCATGTCGAAAACTACTCATTGTCAACCACGGTATTGCCACACACATCATCCGAAAGTCCCTTCATCTCAACCGCCGTCTAAACAGCGGTCTATTGCCATAGAGAACCTTCGTAGAGCAATCTAGAATAGCTAGTAATAGCTATTCGTAATAGCAATCTAGAATTTCTCTGTGAGAATTCTCTATGACAATAAATGTCTCCATGTGGAAAGGCATTCACAGCTTTTCAACTAATTGGTACAGTACTATCTAACTATAAATGTTGTGTTATTCTTACCTAATTACCATGATAAACTGCTATCGTTGTATATAATTATGTATTGCTGTTGAAATTCAACGTGAGTTTGCAAATGCAACGAACGTGTTTAATGTGAAAAGTGTACGAATTTTTCGACAATTATTACTGTAAAATATTGTCACAATTCAAAAAAACTTGTAAATACAATCGATAAAATGCTGTACAATGAGCAAACCTTTTTTTAATTCGGCTTCTGTTATGGAAAATGGCTGGAGAAATTTTTAATGAATTACAAGTTAAATTGAGATGTTTTGCTCAAAGCCTTGTTGAAATTTTCTCTCAAAACCTTGTATGAACTTTAAACAAAATCATTTATTTGGAAAACCTGCATCATTATATTTATTTATTTATTGTGCCAAAATACAATGAATGTGAAGGCGCAACAGACTCAAGTTCAAAACTGCTCTCTTCACAAATTTTGAAAATGTTAGATTGTCCAAAACATTGAGGTTAACAAAAACTAAAAATTTAGATTTGCTAAAAAAACTTCATTCGAGAAATAACAAAATGATTATTTTTCACTTTACGACTATCAATTTAAAATTTCACTCAAAACGAAACACTAAAAATGGTTAAAATTAGTTCATAATATCAAATTTTGATAAAAGCTTTTGAGCTGAAAATACTATATCGTTAGTATGGAAAACAACAATAATGAACAGAACTCGTTTTAAAAGTGGTGCAATGCAAAGTTTTTCCATATTGTTCAAATTGAATATTCTTTGAGAATGTTAAATAGAATATTTTTGGAGAAGTTTAATTACTGTACATCTTATATTATTTTGACGATTCATTTCAATTGAGATTTTCTGTAAGGTCGTTTCAACTGTGTATAATTTCATTCGTTTCCATTTAAGCTAACAAGTCTAGTCAGGTTGCGATGGATAGTCGCGTCAGAAAAAGTGCGACACTCCTTGGACAAACTTTGTATTCTAATAAAAAATTCTATTATTATTATTATAGTTTTATGGCCTTCATTGGACCACTGTAGTCAGTATCTTCCGGCTTTCCTCTGTCTTCTCTCAGCCCAATATCTCTTCATCCGCTCAGAAATCAATTTCCTTTCCTCGTCCGAAATCACTCTTCCTATCCTATGTCCGACTTTGATCTGCAGTCTGGTCTGTTTGTTCTTCAGGATTCTGATGTTGTCTGACTTGTCTTTCAAATCCTCGAATGTTATGCGCAACTCTCTCATATCCTCCTTGAGTTCTTCAATCCATTTTATATTTGTTTTACTTTTCCACAGCTTTTCAATAATTCTTCAAAAAATTCTATACCAACTGTAGTAAACCCAAACTTCATTATAAAAGTTAAAAATTAAGTGGTCAGTGTTGAAGTTGTAACATTTTCTGTTCAATATTTGTATAGGCTTTCAAGATGAAAATCTACAAAATTCATTACTGTATTTCACACAACGATGTATTTCCGGAAATTACAATGGCATGATGCTATGCATTAAAATTTACTTAGAAAGCCAATGAACATGTTTTATTATTTACCTGTATTCTGTTAATTCAGTTAATTGATTGGTGAGAAAATTATTGTAAATATGATTATGGAAGACTTGAACGTTTCTTTTTTAAATTATATATTTCACGAAATTGATTGAAATATGAGTAGGTTTACTTCATTTGGCCTCATTTTGCGCGTTAATCACGATGGTTTTAATCAAATACTGCAAGAAATGAAATATTATTTTCTGCATTAGAATGAAAAAGTAATGAATTGTAAACTGTCTTTATAAAATGTCATATATATTTATTCATAACGCACAATACATGGCAATATAAAACATCACTTTTTCAACAGTAGGAATTTCCCTAACAATTACTTCAACAACTAAACTTAACAATTTCTTAAAATTCAATTGGCTACTTTTTTAAACTTATATAGTATGTAATGAATAAATGCATTGCATCAATGTTAAAATGGAAGATGTACCAAACTATACTGGTCTTACAAAATTAAAAAGAAAACTGATAGAATTTCTACTATGAATAGAGATATCAGCGGAACGGCTTTCCAAAATCAGTCTATAATTCTATCATAAATTACTTCATTGTTTGGCACTCCCTAAGTTGAGATTGAGAAACACAAACTACATAATACAGTAGAAAGACAAATGTAAATTTTCCAAAACAACCTCAGTAATAATGCTAATATATTGTGAACTCATGAACAAGAGCCCATCCAATGTAGCTACTTATCTTTTTGTGATATCAATAAATTTACTTTTGGATAGTTTTAAAAAATTTTGATGAATTTGATTTCGACTTTTATTGGTACCGTTATTACAATAGCCACTAGTCCAAAATATCTTTCCGCATTCAAAATCAATCTCAATTGTATTTATGGTAACTATGAATGCTATTTGAACTAACCTGTGTTTTACTCCATGTCTAGAGTTTTCATGATGTAATCTTCAAAAAACCTTCATTCACTCATTTTTTCACAACTAAATCATACTGGATCAATATATAAATACAGTACCTACTCAACTTATTCTATGTAGTGGATCAGTTTGGAAATGAAGTAGCATCATGGTTCATGAATCCATGATGGAATCACCTGAAAATTGAAATCAATAAAATACAGTATCAAACAAAATAAACAATAAATTTTATCCAACTACAGTGTTAGTATGCATTGATTTTCAGTGGTTTCCATTGAGACTGAAAATGACGTAACAGTCGAAACTATATTACCTCGTAAGTTAATAAATCACGTGATTGTGACATTTGTATTATTCATTATGGATGTCTCCACAATATTACCTATCACCAATACTAAATAAAAATATTGTTAGGAAACACGAACGAAGAGAGGTCCTACAACGATACATTATGTCATCAGTGCTTCCAGTTACAATTGATAAAGGAGGAGCACTTGTTGTCTTTGTCTTGGCTCACTCTTTTGTTTTGCTCTCATATGTCAAAGGGGCATCTAGTATTTTCGAGCCTCTACCAGATAACAATTATCTGTTTTGATAGGAATATCTGGATCAGGAACTCTCTGAAATGGAGATTACTAGAACAAACTTAACCTAAAAAACGGTCGGGCATGTCAGCAGGAGTCAGTTGTTATTCAGATTTTAAAATGTACGTTCATATTGTGTAACAGTTTGTGGCAGTATACAGTGCTATTTTGATTCTGTGTATCAAGTGGTGTGACAGACATTGCGCTTCGTAAGTTCTTAGTTTATTATTGAGTTTACTAACCACTTATTACACATTTCTTATTGAGTTATTGGACACTTATTAAATTATTGATCAGCGTATTCAGTTGGCTAGTAAGTTCTGTACCGTGATAATAATTCTATTCATTGTTAGTTGAACATTATTGAACTGTTTGTTTCTTTATTGATTTTCTTTTGTAATAACTACTGATTAGTGTCTTTTGTGCGTTCATTGTGTAAATAAAGTTCGAGTATTACTTTCAAGTGTTGCCAGTATTATTTTAGTGATATAAGACAATACATAACAATATATTTCTTTGTAGTGAACAGTATCTCATAGAATTACCATTACTCCAAGTGACAACATCTTGCTGCAGTTGAAGTTGAACTACCATATATTTTGCTCTATTTAGAGATCACTGTCAATACTGGAGTCAGAGTTGTAGCCAAGCTGCTCCTGCCACCAATCTCTGACTTCCAGCATCACATTGGACACTTTTGGAAGAGCAGTTCTGTTCAGTGATAAATCTCTTATCAGCAAACTATTTGGTTCAGAACCTGGAAAAAAGAAAACATATTTTTGTATATTAAGCTCACAGAGCACTCCATGAAGAGCCTTATTGACATAAATTGCATTTCTATGTCACAGTGGAAATTTACACCATTTTTCTCTTATGAGGTTAAATAATTTAAAAGAGCTTTAACGAAAGTCATGGGATGGTATGGACATGTAGCATGGATGAGTGAGGAACGAAAGGTAAGGTTGGTGATGGAGGGAAGACCGACAGAAGTATGTGAAGAGCATAGCACCTGGAAAGGGAAAGCCATTGAATAAGGCAAAGATAATGGCACGGAGAGAATAAGGTTTAGAGAATGGTTGAAAGAACCTGCTGCTTGACTGCATAAGCAATAGAGAAAGAAGGAGGATTAGGCTTGTCCCACACTGGATCCGCTCAGTTCAACCCGCTCAGCTCAGTCGCTTCTGTCAGAATTCGGAAACCATGTATTCAAATGTAGAGTAGCAAACCGGATCCGTTCCGTCAGCTCAGTTCAGCCCGCTCCTTCCACCTCAGCCACTTTTTGGAAAGCGAGCGATTTTTGCCTGAAGCCTGAGACGCCGCGCATGCGCAGTGTAGGTCTACAGACGCCGCGCATGCGCAGAGTAGGCCTACAGACAGAAGTATTGAGCAACTGAACCACCAGCAAACGGTTGGTGCTAAAATTAATGACTGAACGGGGTGGACCAAACTGACTCAGTGTGTGACAAAACTGCCGGAACTGAGCTGAATGAACTGTGCTGAGCTGAGCTGACTGAACGGAGCGGATCCAGTGTGGTACAAGCCTTACATGAGAAAAGATGATATTTTTAAAGAGAAAGAAAAGATAATTGAATTAAAATGAAAATTTATTTTTCTTTGAGGACGAAGTTGAACTCTTACACTTGACCCTCCGCTTTTTTCTGATTAGGGATGATTAAAGATAGAATGTATGTAGGAAATCGAAAGAGTAATGAATAATAAGACTTGAAGTGGTCACGACCACATTTATTGAAAACCGTGAGATACTAGTTTTTTTGTTACACCAACCAAAACTAGTATCTCACGGTTTTCAATAAATGTGATTGTGACAACTTCAAGTCTTATTATTCATTATGGATATCTTCCACAATATCACCTTCGCCACTACAAAGAAAGAAATAGAAAGAGCTTAGTAGTTTAGAACTCGAATTTAATTAGTTATCGATTGAGCAGTATGATATCTCATAACATTTAAAATCTTTCTATCAGGTCATTTCATAATACAAGGTCCAGAAATTTCATATCAAAACCCACAACCCAGCAAACGCACATGCAGCTCTAGCCTATGTTTGCTGATTTCTCTCAGGACCAGAAAAATTGTTCTAGTATCTTTAATGACATTTTATTATTATTATTATTATTATTATTATCATTATTATTACGTTGAGCCACAGATCTGAGCAGTGCTCAAGTGGCATGTAACATGTCATAAATAAAAAGAGAAGAAAACAAAGAAATTATAAATGCATTTGTGTAAAACAAAAATGTCAAGCCATAAAGGCACTACAACATTCCTCTACACACATCCACCAGCATATCAGTAATAGATGACAAGAATAGCCTATGAGCACCACATAACCTTATTCTTTCAGGAAGACAATTGAAAAGCTTGAGCCCAGAATAATACGGTCCCCTTTCCAAAAGACTAAGTCTGTGAGCTGGGTACTGAAAAACAGCTGAACTCTTTCCTCTTGTGCCAAAAGTATGGCCAACATGGCTGCCTTCAAATATTGCCGAATTTTTGAAGACAAAAATCACGGTCTCAATAAAGTACAATGCTGGAACTGTGAGGAACCTGTATTTCCTGAAAATGGGCCCACATGAATTAGATGGAACCAAGCCTTCCAGAACCCGCACAGCCTTCTTTTGCATCCTGAATATTAGGTTTAAATTATATTTTCCAGCCCCCAAGAACAAGATACTATAGCGTATCAGCGATAGAAAATATCCATGATACACTTTCTGGGCTGTCTTGACATTAGATGCGGCTCTCACAGTTCTCAGTGCATGATAAAGCTTTTTCATAAGTTTCCCCCAAGTGTTTATCCCATTTCATATTATTCTGGATTTCCACCCCAAGAAAACTAGTTGTAAATAAAGAATTAGAAGAATCTGTATTTTGATTCATTGTGATAATTTAATAGAGAAATAAAGAACTTTTAGATTTGATTTTTTCCAATTCGCAGTCATTTTCCTTATATCAAATGGAATCTTTCTATTACTTTCTCTGAGCATTGCTTTGTTCAACAGACAAGATGTAATCGAAGTTTACGTCTGCTGCAGTAATAAGCGACTTCTTCTTCTTCTTCGATGGCGCTACAGCCCAAATCGAGCCCTGGCCTCCTCAATTCTGTGCCTCCATCCATCTCGATTCCGTGCTTCCGCCTTCCAATTCCTGACTCGAAGGATCTCTCTTGCATCTTTTGAAACTCCGTCTGCCCATCTGAGCCTCGGCTTTCCCACTGGTCTCTTTCCACCTGGCTGTCCCACATATATTTTTTTGGGAATCTTAGTGTCTGGCATCCGTTCTACATGGCCTGCCCACCTCAAGCGCTTTAGCTTAATGAATGTGGATAGCTTAATGAATAAGCGACTAGAGGAGACAATTTAAAATACAGTGTCTAACGAGTAGGCGATTCTACACCATGTTTAAGCTATGCTCTCCAAGAACAAAATTCTACCAGAAACAGAAAGTATGGAAATGCTTTCCTATAACAGAACATGGAATACTGTAACGTAACAGTAACAGACATTTTTAACGGCGTAGGCTATCACTACCTCTTCAGTCATGTGAAAGATTTTTTGGAGGATGAAGCCCACATAGGTCTGAGACCTGTGCGTGGGTAATGAGTTGGATGATGGTGATTGATGAGCTGGACCTTAAGTTTTAGGTGGGTTCCGAACCACCGGGAAGCGATTTTACAGCAGAGACAGTGTCTTTTTTGCTGGCCAATCTAATCGGCTACCCTTACAAAGAGTGCCCAGGAGAACGCAGCTTATCTCTATCTGATTGAACAGATATCAGCTACGGCTCACGGCTATCACTTCCCTTCACGATAATTTGGTGTATTTTAAGATGTAGGAATAAAGGCAGTTTTCTTAATTAAAACATAAATAATTGTAAAATATTTGAAAATCCTTACAAAGAGTGCCCGGGAGAACGCAGCTTATCTCTATTAGAGAACGCAGATTCATCATGAGATATAAGAAGAGATCATACCTTGTGTTCGGTTATTACGCTTTTTGACGCTCTGTCTCTCTTTATCCGAGCGTTGCAAGGGATCGGACAATGTAGGTGCCAAATACTTGCGACCCGAGCTGCTGCCAACACTGTCTGACCGTGGAATAGCAATGCCCGCTTTTGGACCTTTCGGCCTACCTCTAACAGCAGCATCTGTTTCCTGCAAAATTAAATACACTGTAAATGACAACAAATCAACTCCTTAACAGACTCTGTGCCTTGTGGGTATCTTTTTCTCTTTCTATTGAATTGAACCATTGTATAACTTCTGCATCAATTACTATTTAATTTTGTTTATTTCAGATGTATTTTTATGTTTCTGATGTTGATATATTTCTTTGTTATTAAAGACGAATAAATATGAGTTTAAATTTGAAAAAAACACTTTCCCCTCAATCAATTGAATTTTTTACACAAAATGCATCCGTCTTAGTAGTACAATCATAAGTGTATATAAAATAATAATTGGATGTAGCTAAGAAACCCTACAGCTACGTCCACACTATGTTAAGCAGCACCCTTCGAAACTGTCAAAAGGAAATGCTGAAATAGTGTAGATGGCCCAATATTGTTCAACAGTGTTGACCGATGTTGAATGGAAACCGATGAAAGGGGTTTTTGAGGATGAGGCCCACATAGGTCTGAGACCTTTGCTGGGTAATGAATTGGATGATGGTGATTGATGAGTTGGACCCAAAGTTTTAGGTGGTTCCGAACCACCGGGAAGATGTTTTACAGCAGAGAACAGAGTCTTTTTTGTTGGCCGATCCAATCGGTCACCCTTACAAAGAGTGCCCAGGAGTTCGCAGCTCATCTGATTGAAGGTAGTTCGGATCAAAGGTATGTCACCGATCCATAATCGGGCAACAAAGGCAGTGGAGACGTATAGCCCAACACGTTGGTTCCGCTTGGTTCTTTTCCTGTATTTTTCGGTATTTTTTCTAAATGTCTCCTTCTTTTAGTAAATTGGAGTGCTAGAGTTTCAATGCACAAAGAGCAGAAAAATGACCAAGCATAGCGAGTGTGTTGGGCGACATGTCTACACTACCGAGCATACGTGGACGAGCAGAAATTCTGCTTTGTTAACGGAAATTTCGATGAGCGGTGTTGATCGACATAGTGTGGACTAGGCTGAAGGTAGATTTCATTGATGTGAGTTGAATCTTAGTAATAGAGGTCAGTAAAAGTTGTTCATTCACCTTCAAGACTAGATGACAATAATAAATATTATGTTTAAAAAAATGCCAGACTGAATCGAACTCAGATAAGCGCTTAAGCCCAAAAGAGGTAAAGCCAGTTTTAATTTAAGACCACCGCGGCTGTCAGGTTTTTGAAGCCCTCTGGTTCTTTTGTCAATTAATTATTCATTCAAATGTTCTACACAAAGTAAATAAGAAACTGAACATTTTTAAAGTTCAAAAACTGTTTTTGATTGCTGTTTAATTTTCATTGAACTAAGTTTGTTTCTCACCTTGGGCTCGCCTTCGCTGTCTCTGTCCAAACTCGACTCCTTCACCTTATCATCGTGTGTGTCTTGCAGTGTGTTCAGAATTTCATTCGTCGCTCTCAACCCTGCTATCAGACTGTTTTGCTGTTTCTGTTGAAATCAAGATAAGAAAAAATTGAAATTAAATATCTTATATGTATTCACCTTGTCTTTTACAAGAAGCTCATCGCTAAAGAACCCTAAGTAAGCTTAATGTTCATATTATGACAAAAATTAAAGCGTGATAATTAAATTATTTCCAATTTGAAGCTTCATAACTATACAGTTCCAATTTTTTTTTCAATGTTTCTGATGCTTAAAGACATCCTCTCTATGTTCTAGATGCTTTATTATTAAAAAATACTGATTTGACAAAATTGAATATCAATTTGACAAAGCATAATGTAATGATCATTGATATACCACTTGAAACCTGTAAAATAGGGGTTCAGACTAATAGTTTTGCGAAATATCTCGAAAACTATTGCAGCTACAGACTTTTCAAGTGTTTTGTTCAATCTAATATAAAAACTGACACTGTATTTCTATTAATATATTATTTTCACTCACTTATACTGGGCATGCTGTAGGAATGCATTTCACTTAATAATAATTTATTCGACCAACAGAACATCCACAGAATATCAACAATTTTCGGTCTGGATATTAATAAACAAACAGTAATTACAACTATGTCGACTATACAATGAACTGTCTATTGTCTAATTATGGCAACCCCAAAGGTATTCCTGTGTCTACCTTCTATCTTATATCATTTCTATACAGAATAAAAAAGTACTAGAAACCTATAAAAAACAAAAAACAAAACAAAATAAAGGTAATAACCTAATATTATTAGGCTAAAGGTAGCCTAATATTATTTCAAAGAGAAGCAAACCATAGAAATGAATCATACAAACTACAATATACTATTTGCTAAAGCAAGCGGAAAAAACATAAATGCCTGAGATGAAATAAACTAAAGAAACTATAAATTGTTTAGAATTAATTGGAGTATACAATTTTAGTAGAATATTTATACTTATTCGAATTTAGATTATTTTGTGCGGGCAATCTATTTAAAACATTTCTTTGCTTATTCAACAGAAAAATAAATAACTTGGAGTGCTACTCTGTGCTGTTCCTCAACACATAAGGAATTTATACAAGTGTATATTTTAAAACAAAATATAAAATCTTGATTGTAACAGACAAATGGTTACATCGAAAACTGTGAGTGAAAAACACACAGACAAATCTATCTCTAAAAACAACTTGTAACGCAAACCAGGTTCGAAAATTTTCTTTAAAAAAATATTTCTATGTCCTCTATAGAAGAGATAAATCTTTTTAATTTGGCTTTCACCGTACTGTTGTACTCACAGTTGCGTAAATCCGGTTGCATTGCATTATAAATCTTGCAACCTACATATTTAAACAAATTTCTATTGTGCTCAAGTTTTAAACGTGACAAGTATATAACATTTTGATTGCGAATTGGATATGGAATTTGTGCCTGTGATAAAAGTTGGATTTTATTTCTGAAAACGTCTGAAATAGCTTCAAAGAGAAATGACTGTCAGACCGGTAGTATATTCAGAGACTTGAAAAGGGGTAATGAATGTTCAACTCTTGGTCCACCACAGATCAACCTTATTATATGTTTTTGAGCTAGAATGATCGGCTTCATGTTCGTCACGTATGCGCTTCCATGCTACTTCTGAAGAGAAGCTTCGTCAGCATCTCCAGTATAAGTGAGTGATAATAATATTTTAATAGAAATACAGCGTCAGTTTTGATATTAGATTGCTCAAGTATTTCGTCATGGAAAACATCACAGATGTTTTCATCAATTTTCCACATTTCACATGAACAATCACCAATTCACAACCTTAATGACAATTAAAATGTTTTAAGTTTATAGAAAAATCTGAAATCATCCCCATATTATTTCTGTGTTTAAGAAGTTTTATTTAAAAATGAACTTTATTATTTATTTTACTTTATTTTATTTATAATTTTGAGCTCCTGAAGTATCATCCGTTCTTTTATGACAGGAATAACATATAAGGAAAACCTTGAAAAGATACTTACGCTAACAGCTCTGATCTTTTTCAAACAGGCTTCGAGCCATGTTCTGATTGTTTGCTTGGCCACCTCTTCTTCTATTATGTACTCAAACTCTTCTCTTGCCAGAAGCTCTTCCAGTTGAAGTGCCTTGCGTATGTCCACTGATCTATATGACAACATACTGTTGCACAGTAACAGAAAAAAGTAGACATTAACAACATTGCAAAGCATGGAATCATTTAAAAAAATTGAACCGACAAAAGTATGAGTAGAATTTAGATTGATATTGTGGAACTTCAAAATAAAAATGAAAACGAATTATCAATTCCACTTATTTAATTATTGTAATTATTGTTGTGGATATCCATTTTTCGTGAAATGCAGTAGAACTATTCATATGTATCATCTTGTTGTGCAGAACTGACCTTTTTTGAGTCGCGGCGGACGCGTTTCGAACTATGTCGTAGAAAACTACTCAGTCTGCAACCAAGCGCCGAAGAAGAACGACATAGTTCGAAACGCGTCCGCCGCGACTCAAAAAAGGTCAGTTCTGCACAGCAAGATAATACATATGAATAGTTAATTGTAATGTTGAAAATATGAATAGTGAGGCCACGAAACCAGTCCAATGATCAACTAATATAATTATTGACAAATATTAACCGTCTTATGAGTGCTTTCAGTACACATGAAGCACGAACGTTTTTGAAACCGGATTTCATAGAAGAAAAACATATTTCGTAGCAATCGCAAGTTGTAATCTACATCATTTATAATATTAAAAAAATCAAATAAAAAAAGCAAGTCATTTATGATAGACAGGATTATCAAGCCAGTCTTGTCATCAGGTACATTTAATTCATTTTAGCCCTTTAGGGAAGTGATAGCCGCGAGCCGTAGTAGGTATCTGTTCAATCAGATAGATAAGCTGCGTTCTCGTAGGTCCTGTTCGTAACGGTGACCGATTAGATTGGCCAGCAAAAAAGACATTGTTCTCTGCTGTAAAATCACTTCCCGGTGGTTCGGAACCCACCTAAAACTGTAGGTCCAACTCATCAATCATCATCATCATCCAACTCATTACCCACGCACAGGTCTCAGACCTATGTGGGCTTCATCTTCAAAAAAAAAAAAAAAAAAAAAAAAAAAAAAAAAAAAAAGGGAGTTTTTTCAATTGAAAAGTTTGAAAAGTTGTAATAATGTGGTCTGCTGGGAATCTGCCTAATACCACCGGTATAACTTGTCAACTCATTCTTGGCAGTTGTATGAACTTCTAGTGCATGTGGCTCTCTGCTACAACAAGTGCTCTATGCTACTAGAAGGCTCACATTCTTCGTCAAATGGAGAATGACTAGTTCCCAGTATAGCCGCTAGGAACTCTGTGTTACCAGGGATGCGCAGTGGAACAAATAATTTTTGTTTCTACGCACTGTCACGAATGAGTTGATAGACTGCCTGTTCATCTGGCATCTACAGTCCTGAAGCGGTTCCATTATTGCTGAGGCAGCTTAAATTCATTCACCCTTTATTTAAACATTTTCTTCATTAAAATTGAAACTGAAATGGAGGGGTTTAGCTCGTTATTTTCTTGACCTTATACTAATTTTGTATTGAAGGAGAAAGAGCTCTTACAACTGTTTCATATGGAAATTATTGGAAGTAATATATATAAAACTAGAAACTTTTCAAAACATTAATACTCATCTCTAAAAAGTCATGTAACCATTCATGAATTTGTTAGTCGATTTTTCAACTTTTAGAAATAATGCATCCTCTTTCTGTTTTAGAGGCCAATTAATTAGCATATGTACTAACATTAATCCTAAAATGTATTTAATAAATGAATTGAATAATCCCGCAAAGCTGATAAGATACTCACTTGAGAACGTCGTGGAAGGTGACATCCTCACCATTGTGTAGTCTCTCCAACTCATAGCACATATGTTTGAACAGTAGTCTATCTTTCTGAGGATCAACCTCTAATCGGCCCCTCAGCAAACGGAGAATAAACCTCACCTAAAAAATAATTTTACTTATTGAATAACTGAGAATTTTTTAATTAAGAGCATGATTATTTATTCGCAATATGCTAAAATACAGTCGAATCCGAGGAATGACATTAAACACATAATTACTTCTATTATTGCAGGCTATTGGAAAATAGAAGGTTGCCCGATTCAATTGAAACGGGACATCTAGAGCCTGATACTATTTGAAAATTTAATACGCAGTCTTTTTCTTAACCCTTTTTCTTCATCTTCATTTTTTATTCATTGTTCTTCCTCTCCTCCTCAAAATAAATCAATCAATCAATCTTTCAATTACATATTACCCAGCGCTAAAGTTTTGTTGACAGAGGACAGCATGAAGTCGTTTATATAATAGATTATTTGCAATTTTGTATTACTTGATTATCAAATATGCAATGAGTAGAACTTGATATTGTAACAACCACATTTATTATGAATAATACCATAGTTTTGGCAGTCTCGACATTATCAATCTAAATCAGACTGAAACTAAGGCTACGATTATACTAGGATGCTGGCATCTGGGATGCTGGCGTCCAGGATGCTAGCATCCCACTTCGAGTCGAAAATGACATGATTTGTGTTGGGATGCTAGCCTCTTGGACTGCTATTTTATTTCAATGTTTTGTCAGTCGTCAATATGGCCCCGACGAATGAAGAGATGTTGCTGATGATGCTACTAATTAAGAAAAGGTGTCTTGCAAAAAGAAAGTTTAGTGTAGACCCCTTTTTAGCTGTTTGCCGTGTTAAAAGTCTGTATTTTACATTGTTTGATGAACTTTGCAATAGTGAAACAACATTTTTTAATTACTTTAGAATGTCACTTCCTTCTTTCAAAGAGCTTCTAGACATAATTTTTGACCTCTAGACAAAGAGGTCATAATTTTTTTCGAAGTTCATTGAATTGGATATTATTAAGGTATTGAAATCTTAACTATTGCCATGAGAAATTATTTTTTTCATCAAATATTTTATGGATTATGGGAGTTCAAAGTTGAAGCTTTTCGGTTTTTGGGGGCAATTGAACTCACCTACAAGTGATTTTAAACATTTGATCATTTTTTTCATAACTAAAAGACACCTTGGGGAAAAGAATGCCACATTTTTTATTTAAATTCAACAATTGGTTTTTTCAAAATAATTTATGGAAAGACTGAAATTTTTCGCATGTTTTAAAAAATTTATTTTGAGAAAACTAATTGTTTGATTGGAATGAAAAATATGTCATTTTATTCCTCAATGTGTCTTTCATTTCTGATATTGCAAGTATTCCTGATTAGAGGGAAACAAATGAGTTTCTTATTTTACAATAATTTAGGTCATCATAAGTTCGGTATTGATAGATTAGTATAAGTGTAAAAAAAATATTCAACGCACTGCTAGCGCACAAGCTTTATGCTTATGCTAGCTTTTACTAAATTTTTCTTCCAATCATGGATTGCACAATTTGTTCACGGGGTAGGAAGGACAGTATTTTATGTGGGAAATATATTTTAAAAAATTATCAAAAGTTTAAAATAACTTGTAGGGGAGATCAATTGCCCCCAAAAACCGAAAAATTTTGACTTTGAATTCCCATATTTCATAAAATATTTGATGAAAAAAATAATTTATCATGGCAATAGTCAACATTTCAATACCTTAATAATATCCAATACAATAAAATTAGAAAAAAAATTATGACCAAAAACCCTGCGCACAGCCTTAACTCTGAGGTAAGACATACCACAATGACTCTTTTTACAGTTGCATAGACCGTACCGCGCACATTTCAAAAGAGAGCGTTTCGGATGCTAGCAGCCTAGTATAATGCGCCGCATTTGAACCAATGCCCCACAACCGGTTTTGTGCATCCCGGGAGGCAAAAAGCGACCGGCTGCTCGAATTTCAGCATCCTAGCTGGGATGCAGAAAATCGAGCGTCCGGTGGCTGTTTTAGCATCCGACGCTGGCATCCCTAGTCTAATCGCTCCCATTTGATTTAATGCCCCGCTAACCTCCCAAATGCTAGCATCCCGGACACCGGGATTTTCGCATCCCGAAAAACTTCAACTTTGAACTCCCATAATCCATAAAATATTTGATGAAAAAAATAATTTCTCATGGCAATAGTTAAGATTTCAATACCTTAATAATATCCAATTCAATGAACTTCGAAAAAAATTATGACCTCTTTGTCTAGAGGTCAAAAATTATGTCTAGAAGCTCTTTGAAAGAAGGAAGTGACATTCTAAAGTAATTAAAAAATGTTGTTTCACTATTGCAAAGTTCATCAAACAATGTAAAATACAGACTTTTAACACGGCAAACAGCTAAAAAGGGGTCTACACTAAACTTTCTTTTTGCAAGACACCTTTTCTTAATTAGTAGCATCATCAGCAACATCTCTTCATTCGTCGGGGCCATATTGACGACTGACAAAACATTGAAATAAAATAGCAGTCCGAGAGGCTAGCATCCCAACACAAATCACGTCATTTTCGACTCGAAGTGGGATGCTAGCATCCTGGACGCCAGCATCCTAGTATAATCGTAGCCTAAAGTACAGGATTTCTTCATATTTATATACTCTCGACTTTTAAATTCTAATGCTGATGCAAACTTGAGTCTGAGTAATGCCTTGAATGATGAGTAATGAGAGCATCTAATAGGTTGACCAAAGCTACGATTAAGGTCTGTAATTGGACGAGGACTGACACTTGAGCACCCTTTGTAAACAGGTGGAGCTGACAATCAAACTCAAATACTAAACAACGAAAACAATATGTAGGCAAATACGAATCCATATCACAAAAAATGTTAGATTTTAAACCAACCAATTTTGAACAATAAAACCCCCTTTTAATAAAAACGAGACAACCATGAAAACAAGAAGAGGACAGATAGCAAAGTACAAATAACTATTAATAGATAATAAAAACTTAAAAAACACTTTCAAGTGGAAATTGTGACTTACGTTATTTCGTGACGGGTGTTTCACTCTGATGTTAAGCACATCGTCTGACGACTCTCGAGTGTACTGTGGGTCGTCGTACGACGCTCTTAACATCAGAGTGAAACGGCCGTCACGCCATAACGTGAGTTACAATTTCTACTTAAAAGTGTTATGTAAGTTTTTATTATATATAAGTGGAAACAAGATGGATCTTCAACATCATAATTATAATAGACTTGAAAAATATGAAATATGCTGTCAAATTAAAATGGTAACCTCAAATTATGGTTACTGTAGGTCCAACTCATCAATCATCATTATGCAACTCATTACCCACGCACAGGTCTCAGACCTATGTGGGCTTCATCCTAAAAAAAAAAAAAAAAAAAAAAAAAAAACTGACCACGTTCACCAGTAAGTGAGGACAGTGTACTACAAAAAAACACTAATACATTAAAATCAAAGTAGATATGACGATTCCAGATTTACTCACCCGCTTGACAGGAATAACACCTTTCTGATGAATGTCGACTACGTTCCATGTATTTTGAAAGTTTCTTATGTCCGCATATGATAATAAGGCATCTTCTTCGTTGGAGTAGAACAGCGAGAAGTTCTCCATGATGATAGCTGGAAAAATAAATAAAGCAAGACATGGAAAGGAGAAAATCTCTTGGAAACTTTTATTCATTCATTTATTTTAACAGAAAAAATGACAATAAATGCAAAGATACAATAGACGAATAGACTAGGTCCAAAACTGCTCTTTTCACAAATTTTGACTAGGCCATATTACACATTAAAAATATCGTAATATTACACATAATATAACACATATTATACATAAGTATAAGGTACCCTACAAATAGATGAAACGAGTGACTTCATTATTTTCTAAATCAATGTAAATTACTTTCAATTTGTAAAAGACTGGTTAACAGCACTTGAGTATTTCGTTAAAAATAATAGCCAAAATTTAATAAATATAACTAATAAGGAAAAAAGCAGCCACCACTCCATAGAGATAATCTAGTTTATTTTTGAGTGTGAAAGAGTACGAGTGTGTGTGTGTGTGTGTGAATGTGTGTGTATGAGGATTCAGTAAGCTATTATGATTTAGTATGTATTGAAGTGTTCCCACACAGGTTTTCCTATAGGGAAACACATATTTGAAGATAAGTTGATTTTGTTTTATTTTGTAATTGATTGATTGATTTTTTAATAAATTTGAATTTGAATTTGAATTTTCCAATGCATGTATAGCCAGCCTACTGCCATGGATATTCCACAAGGAGGTAGATAGATGAATTAATCATTTTCATTCTCTTCAAAACAAGCTGATATTTATAATTCTATAATAATTAATTCGACAAATTGGCGATTAATTATTTAATTGGAATAAAAATTATATAATTAACCACAAATTTGTCAAATTCATAATTATAGAAGTGTACAAGTGTACATAATTGTACTGGTGTTATAAGGCTATTGATAAAAATAAAATTTCAATTGAAAATCACAAATTTCAGCTGATTAAATGGCTAAAAAATTAAAAAAAGCGAAAGATTTGAATTCAAATTGAAGTGAATTGATTGAGTATTGAATAATTGTAAAATTGAATATTAATTATAAAAATAATTAAAACACCGGAAAATTTGTATTTTTGGCGTTAGATGAACTTTCTTCTTTATTTTGTTGAGAGGAATAAGAAAGTATGGCAGATTCCTCCTGAAACTCTTTGTATTTATTGTTTTCTTTTCTCTGTCTTGGTATCTTTTTTATTCTATTGTTCTTTCCTTTGTAGCTTTCTCTTCTAATAAGAAAAAACCTTTCTACTTTTTCTAGCAGTTACTTAAGTTTGTTATAAAGCCTTAAGAATAAAAAGAAGTAAAACATTTTACTTACAGTTTTTGAAGCAAATCATTCTTATAAAAATATAGGATTTTTATCAAGACAAAAGGATTTACTTCACTTTATTTGCAACAATTTACTTATTCGTCTACGCAGAATGTATTATTCAAAAACGTACAGTCAACATCGAGAAAGAAGAGTTATTTCATTGGCTGAGTTCATGGGAGCCTTCTCATTAACCGGTAAATGTTACCGGTAAATTTTAATCATCTGATCGGTCTATTCCAATTTTTTAACGTCTATAGCCGCGTCTCCACCAACCGAACATGCTCGGCGAACAGTGTTCGCTGAAATCAGCTGATGTCACCGAACATTTTTTGGAGTTGGTTTGGTGTGGACGCCTTCTCGAACATTATGATCGGTGTGGTGGGGTTAGTGGCGGGAACCTGTTGTTGGTCGTCACTGTTCGCTCACAGACCGAACATTTCAATTGAAATCACGAACATGTTCGGTGACCCATATGTTTAATGCTTGCCCGTTTTGTGTATTCGCCAACAATGTTCGGTTGGTGGAGAAGCGGCTTAAGAATTTGAATAGACCAACCAGACGCCACCGGTAACATTTACCGGTTACCGGTAAAGGTCCCAAGAACTCAATCATTAATTTCTTCTATTTTGTTTATCATTAATTATGGGAACAATAGAAAACACCAAAAGATTAGAATTGAAATTGAATGAATTTATCAATTATTAATTTAAATTTCGTGTTCTGTTGAACTTACCGACCAATAGGTTGAGTACAATGTAAGTGATAATCACATAGAAAGAGCAGAAGTAGATGAGCGAGGCTACAAAATTGCCGCAATCAGTTTCCCAATAGTTTCCAGCGGCTGTGCAGAATGGCGGCTCCACCATGCAATCGTGCATTATTTTGTTCCAATCCTCTCCAGTTACTATTCGGAATAACATTGCAACTCCAGTCACTGGAGATCCAAAGTTTGCTCTCCTAAAAAAGTAAATTGTTAGATCGAATTATAAGAAATTGTGGATAACTATTGTAAGATATTCGTAAATATTGAAACAAACAATGTAAGCACAGTATTTAAAATTAATGTTACAAAGTGAATGAAATAATTGAATTTAAATGATTAGTGAATAAATGTTACACGAATAAAATCCTATAAACAGATGGGCTCAATTACTTTGACTAGTAAATTTGACTGAGTAAATACTGTACAAATAGTATTACTTAGTAATAAAAATGTATTAATAAGAAATACTGTAATTACTGAGTAAATAGTCGTATAATTTTTTGGCAAGTGATGACTTTTTTGATAAATAGAAATTCCATTACTCTTACATTATTTCAGAAATTCAATTTGAAAAAATATAAAGACTATTTAGATCAATTGTAAAAAATGTGTTGATAACTATTATAATACTAAACTGTAGTAAACTGTACTAAACTGATACTAACGAAGTCTTTAATTTAAAAGAAAATTCATGAACATAAAAGGTGAGAAAAATAGACACTTAAAGGTTTATGTATCAAGTTAATCTAGTATTAATTTTTATTTTAACAAAACTAATTTCTACTTGAAAAAGCTTAACGTATCAACTTAGAAAGTAATGAATTTTAAAGTGCTTCCCTGTGGTTCAGAACCCACCTAAAACTGTAGGACCAACTCATCAATCTGGCATCACCCAGCTCATCACCCACGCACAGGTCTCAGACCTATGTGAGCTTCATCCTCCAAAAAATTATCATTTAAATAGCAACAAGATTTGATCCGAAACAGGCATAGATGACTCTTAGTGAAAGAAATTTCCTGATTTACTTTTATTGTGGAGTCCGGTCCCACAAGATGTCAAATTATCTTAAGATAGCAACTGCAAAACTTTAATAAATAACAACCAAACATCGTTTTGATTGATTTACTTTTATTATTAGGTGATTATAGATGTAAATAAAGAGGAAACAATATGGAAAACAAACATGCAATCATTCAAGGAATTTTAAAAGACTTACACTACCATAATTTTTTCATGATTAAAGGAGTGAATTTCACCGTTAAGCAATCATTGACAGATCTTTAATGTGACCAGCAGGATATATTTTCTCTTTTGCCAAAAAATATTAATTTTATATATATATTTATGAAAATTTATTTATATATTCTATTTATTATATTTTAATGGACAGAGAAATAATAAATTACCTCCCAATTCCTTCGCCGTACTTGACAGTGCCGAAAAGAATTGTTCCAGCAAGCGCGTAGAAGAACACCAACAGAAACATTCCAAAGATAATGAAAAAGCTCTTACAGACTGACACACCCACTGTCAGCATGAGCATTTTCAAAGTCGCATGCTTGCCGGTGATTGTAAAGAAGCGCAGTACCACAACAACAAAACCTACCGTGTAGGAGAGGTTGTTCTGCAACACAAAAAGTTTTTATTGGAATTTACACCATGAATCAAGTTTTTATTTTAATTGACACAACTAAGAGAATCAACTACGGTACTACTGTAAATTCTATGTATTAACTACAGCATTTCAACTGTTTATTTCAAATATATCTATGTATACAAAAATATTATCTTGTACCTTAATAAACGTTGTATAAGTTTTGCTGAAATATTCTTAATAACAGTACATAGGAGATAAAATTATACCACAAAACCTCAAGAATTAGCCATGCCTCACAAGAGAGTGGAGTAAGATATTTTAATTGCTAATTAACTTGTTTAAATCACTAGCTAGAATTAAATAAATTTAAGGTTGACTCGTTGCTAATATTGTAAGTGGAATGGGAGCAATGTTTACGCTACTTACTATAGAATAACTATATGAAAAGTATATTCCATTGGAAATCCACGGTGGTGATTGCTCATGGGTTCAGTCACGATCTCTCAAGACTGCGCGATGGGTGACCGAACTGCTATGACTTATTATATCAGTTTTATTTTCACCTACCCGGTGGTTTGGAAACCACCTAAAATTGAAAGTTCACCATGTTCTCCATGACAAGACTCAAACGGTGAGGTGGAACTACCTGTAAGGCCCGTTTCACACAAATCAATTTCATCCATTCGGTAAAATCTCGAATGGTCCATATTCCAACAGTGGCGTGAAGAAATAGATGAGGCTCTTCACACACATCGATATTATGCCGAATGGTTATATCGTGAAGCAGCCACCGCCGTTCGGTGGGCAATGGGTAGAGGTATAGAAAACTTGTAGGTATTTTCAAACACATCGAATTTGACCATACAATAATTTGCATTGCTTTTCTTCTTCAGATACTTCTCTGTCTCTGTCTTTTTAGTAATTTTATCTTTATCTATCCCCATAAAACCGTTCGGAGTTCAAAATTTGTTCACTTTTGTCCATTCCGTTCGAGATCAACCGAACGGCTGAAATCATATGGCCGATATCGAAGTGTGTGAAACTACCCTAAGGCCCGTTTCACACACATCGATTTCATCCATACGGTAAAATCTCGAACGGTCCACATTCCAAAAGTGGCGTGAATAAATAAATGAGGCTCTTCACACACATCGATATTATGACGAACGGTAATGACAACCGTCCGTTGCCGTGAAGCAGCCGTCCAATGTCTCGACCAGGACGGCCGCCATTCGGTAGGCAAAGGGTAGAGGTATAGAAAACTTGTAGATATTTTCAAACACATCGAATTTGACCATACGATAATTTGCATCGCTTATTCAATGCAATACCTATTTGCATTGCTTTTCCTCTTCAAAGACTTCTCTGTCTCTGTCTATATAAATAAAGTAATTTTATCTTCATCTATCCCCATAAAACCATTCGGAGTTAAAAATTTGTTCACTTTTGTCCATTTCATTCAAGATCAACCGAACGGCTGAAATCGTACGGCCGATATTGATGTGTGTGAAACGGCCCTAAGGGTGTCCCCATCAATAAAAGCCGTACGCTTATTAATAATTGTAGGTCCACCATGTTCTCTGTAACAATTATTATTAATAAGCATATGACTTTTATTGGTGGGGAGACCCTTACGGGTAGTTCCACGTCGCCTTGTGAGCCATGTCACGGAAAACATGGTGGATCTAGAATTTCAGGTGGGTTCCGAACCATACGCTTATTATTATTGTTATCTACCACTAGCTGCAATCTACACTAAATGCACTTGTGTAGCAATCTAGCTCTATTTAACAAATCTATACTTAAGGGAAGTGATATCCGTGAGCCGTAGCAGGTATCTGTTCAATCAGAGATAAGCTGCGTTCTCCTGGGCGCTCTTTGTAAGAGTGACCAATTAGATTGGCCAGCAAAAAATACACTGTTTTCTGGTATAAAATCGCTTCCCGGTGGTTCGGAACCCACCTAAAACTGTAGGTCAAACTCATTACCCACACACATGTCTCAGATTATGTGGGCTTCATCCTCAAAAAAAAATACTAGTGCTACACGAGTCGACATTGCTCTATGAGCGCACTCTTTTGCAATTGGTGTCTCCGTTTGAACAAGGTTTTATACTTACTCTCAATGTGGAATTGATGCAGATCCATATGACACCGAGTACAGTGACAAGTAGATCGTAACGGTTTCGTCTAGACTGCCAATAGCCTCTCAGTGTGAATGCAATCACCTTCATTATAACCTCTACGACAAAGACCAGCGTCAGCCCTGTACTGATCAGAGCCAGCGGCTTTGTATGCTCCTCTTCCTCTCTCCACTGCATTCATTGAAAATAGAATGGAATTAGAATAGAATAAAATAAATAGAACAGAATAGAATAGAGATATCTATTAGATATACCTAGATATTAAAGCTGTGCGCTAGCCGCCATGACTCTGATGATGACTCGAGTCCGGACTCAAGGCAACAAACAATCCAGTCTACTGGTCTGGTATCGTAGTGATACCTCAGCAACGCATGTATTAAACGTATTTTAGACATTGATACTTCAGAGTGAATATGAACGCTTATTTATGCGTGTCATGACACTTCCGCAATGATTGCACAGTACATATATTATTATGCTGTTAATAATACAGTAGAGCTAAGATTGTACAATGATTACTTCATGTATAAATTGTGATTTTGAAGATCCATCTTATTTCCACTAATATGTATTATAAACTTAAAAAACACTTTTAAATGGAAATTGACTCACGTTATGGCGTGACGGCCGTTTCGCTCTGTTGTCTAGAGCATCATCAAACGACCCACAGTACACTCTGACACCACAGTGTACTGTGGGTCGTCTGATGATGCTCTAGACAACAGAGCGAAACGGCCGTCACGCCATAACGTGAGTTAATTTCCTTTTAAAAGTGGTTTTTAAGTTTATAGTATAAATTGTGTTAACTGGGAAATAAATTTGATTTGATTTGTAAAGCTTCGTCAGACACGGTTAGCGGTCAACAGATTTGTAGATTGAAAACTGAGGAAAGGGTTGAGGAGAGGGTGGAGTAATGTTTTTCTCTTTTGGTATCTTTCTTCTATGATTGGTGTTTTCCAAGTTTTTCAAGTAATAGCTCAAGTTCTGTAATTATTTTATTAATTTCTTCTATTTTGTTCTTTCATGGCCATAATGATCAAGATGCAATAGCTTAGTATTTCTTGGAGTTTTTTCTTTCACAGATCATTCAACATTGATTTCTTGCAATAGATAATTTTCTATCCAACTCCATATAATTATAATGAACCGTTCTAACATCTGAAAAAAATTATATTTAATATTTTCATGTTGCATGCATATTTGTTTATATGTTTGCAACTAGCTATTTGTATACATTTTGTTGGACAAATAAGATGAATGGAAAATAAAGATAAAAATATGAGATAAATGTAAAAATAAGATAATATAATATAAGAAGATAATATAAGATAAATGGAAAAATAAGGAATAACACATCTTTTCAAGAAAATAAGATAGATTAGTTTGAAAAATGAGTGAAGAGCAATAATAAGACCAAACAATCTGATTTTCTGCTGACTCAACTATTTTTTTTATGTTGTAGTTGAAATAAGTTAGTTTGAAAATTTCATGAGTTAGTTTAAAAATTAACTATGACAGATGAAGATGACTCTTCATATTATTTTAATAAATGTAATCATCTTCCTGATGGGAGAAGCTACAAAACACATGAATTTAGAAATGCTATATTACACGATAAGAGATTTGAATTTTGAACATTCATAACAAAAAAAAAAAAAACATAAAAACAATTTACCTTTCAAGAGTTTGAGCCTATCGATGGAGCAAACAAAATAAATCAAAGAACTGTTTTCTTCGAACAATGAACATCTTTCATTTTACCTAGAAATTTAAAAAAAAAAGTATAAATGGAATTAACAGAAATTTGAACTAAACTGAAGTAATCAAATTGACGTAGCAAATAAAAAAAATTGATTGCAAATAAACAGAAAAATAGGAAAATAAATACGGTAATTAAATGACAAAACAAGACAATCAGTTCAGAAGGCTTCTATAAAATATTAACGAGACTGAAGAATCTAAGGAGACTGAGAATGAAGAAACAAATTTAACAGATGCACCTGTAACTTAGGTACGTTTGTAACTTAAAGCTAGATGAGCTGGTAAATATGGCGGTCAAATGAACCAATGCGGTTCTCCTGACTTCATGAGACAGTAAAAAAATATTGATGACAATCAATTTAAATCATATTAATTCAATAAATTTTGACTATGACTTGTTTCCATACGATGAATGAATCAGTAGAAAGTTATTTATTTACTTTTTATCTATATTCATTTGATAGCAGTCACAAAAACATCCGCGTGATTGGATTTTCAATAAGAAAATTAATCAATATTGAATAATAAGACGAAATTGTCACAACTACATTTATTAAAACTTAGAGAAAATAGTTTCGGTTGTTACACCATCATCAATCTCTATCAAACTAAAAACCAAAGTACAGAGAAGCTCAATATAAATACTGAACATGGAATGATACTATTGCTAAGCGGGAAAGAGGCTGACCTTCATTGGACGTTGTGATTGGCTGTCAAGTCACGCCCACTGGTGGGAGGAGTAACAAGCAAAAATACGAGTCAAATCAATAACTAAACACTGTGAACATCAAGAATGCAACAAAGAAGAAAAATACGTAATAAGGCTAGAATTTAATCAAAATAAAACTAAAAAATAAAAAATAGAAGCTCACTGAGATGCAATCAAGGTCAACTGAGAAATGCATGTGAGAACTGTTTTTAAATGTAGGCTGGAATTATGATGAAACCAAGTTAGTTGTATTGAATTGGTTAAAATAAATTTGGTCATTTAAACTAGTTATGGAATCGTTTTTTACCAACTTAGTTATCTCCAAAGCTTCTAAAATGTTTAATTGTCTACCTTTGCCAATCAAATGCAGAAATTCAACATTTTCTTCAGACTTGAACTTGTGCCCATTATTAATGAGATGTTCAGAAAAATTTGAATCTCCTTTTTGGGTTTTCCAATCCCTGATATGCTCATTTATTCTACATTTGAAACTTCTACCAGTCTGACCCACATAACAAGCATTACAATTCAATTTATAAACCCCACTTTTATCCCAGATATCAATTTTGTCTTTACTACACCCAAATAAACTCTTTAAAATTGGTTTGGTTTTAAAAGCTACATCAAAACCGTTCTTTTTCAGTTCTTTTCCTAATTTATCAGAAACTGGGCCATGGTAAGGAACCGTTATCCATGACCTTTCCCCAGTATCAGTTACAGCAATGTTAGCACTGATTGCTAGTCTCCTACTTATTTTATTTAAAATTTTATCGACAATGATTTCCTCATATCCATTTGTAATAGCCATCTGTTTAATCGTACTAATCTAAAAACTTGGTTTCATCATAATTCCAGCCTACATTTAAAAACAGTTCTCACATGTATTTCTCAGTTGACCTTGATTGCATCTCAGTGAGCTTCTATTTTTTAGTTTTATTTTGATTAAATTCTAGCCTTATTACGTATTTTTCTTCTTTGTTGCATTCTTGATGTTCACAGTGTTTAGTTATTGATTTGACTCGTATTTTTGCTTGTTACTCCTCCCACTAGGGGGCGTGACTTGACAGCCAATCACAACGTCCAATGAAGGTCAGCCTCTTTCCCGCTTAGCAATAGTATCATTCCATGTTCAGTATATATTAAGCTTCTCTGTACTTTGGTTTTTAGTTTGTTAGAGATTGATAATGGTGTAACAACCGAAACTAGTTTCTCTAAGTTTTAATAAATGTGGTTGTGACAATTTCGTCTTATTATTCATTATGGATACCTTCCACAATATCACCTTCACCACTACAAAGAACATTAATAAATATATTAGCATAAACAGTAATCATTGTGTTTGTTTATTTTTTCATCCTGGTGACTCTTGAGAGATTTTAGAAATCATAAAGAGCAGAGAGTTGGATCATAAATAGAACATCGCATTAACCATGAAGGGTACCGTACGGCCAGAGGTAGTGCCACGTCGCCGTTTGAGCTATGTTATAGGAAATATGTTGTATCTACAATGCTAGATGCGACATAGCATTGGAAGTGACTATAAAAATTAACTGAACAATCAAAATCAACGTAATCGGTTAATTAATTTGAACAATAAAAATTAAATGAACAATCAAAATCAACGTAATCGCTCAATTAATTTGAGGAATTTAGAAAGATTTGCGTTGTGTGACTTACAGAGACAATAAGCAGACTGCTATTGATGAGAACCATGCCAGCGATGAGACGCTTAAAGTAGATGTTCTGCGTGATGTCATAGATGAAGGCACGGAACTTCTTGCCATCGGGACGAGGTGGCAAATGCAGAGGCTGAGCTATTTTCAATCTCTTCTTTAAATCACACCTGTTATACATTTCAAAATATGATTTAGAAATACAAAACTTGGCATAACAAATAAATAAAAAATTGATGGTAATTTTTTTTTGTAGATTACATCTTGGAGACTCCAGTTAAAGAGTATAAGACAAGTCAGATCAACAATTATACACTAGATACCATAATTACTATATCAATTAGTTGAGGCGAGGCTTAATTATGATGTGAAAGAAACTCTTGTACACTATAAAAAGCTTTTATCAACTAAATATTTTTTCAATTGTTTTTTAATATTTCTATATTTTCAAGACTCTTTAAAAACTGCGGTAGCTTGTTGCAGAGTTCCTACCAATATAACTAGGTTTTTGTTTGAATAAGCTACTATTGTGACTCACCAAGTGATAATCTCCTCGGCTTCTTGTATTATAATCGTGTACGTCAAGATTTTGGTTAATATCATTCGTTTCTACACATATACACATATAAGCAGGGTACAGTTAGGAGACCAAGTCTCTTGAACAACGGCCTACATGAATCTAATCTATTTATTCTTTCTATACACCTAACCGCTTTCTTTTGGATCTTAAACACCCTATCGAGGTTTACATTATCTTAATGTAATAATAATTGTGACAATCTGTCAACTGTAAAGAAGGTGTAAAAAAATACAGAATCATCCTACTCCACAGAAAAATGGTCAAAATTGAGGCAGTCCACACACGGAGTATATGCCAAGCGTCAGAGGCGTCAAGTGGCATGGATAAATGGCTGTGATTGGCTGAGCTGGCATAGTAAATGACATATATAGCCGATGACAACCATTTTTTATTCACGAATATTAACGCCTGTGACGCTTAGCGGGCGCCCTGCGTACGGGCAGGCTTACTTTGAATTATTTTAAATCGTTTGCATATTGTATTTGGGTCTATAATATAATACATGTATGTGTTTCGATTTGGAAATATATAACTCAAACTTGAGCTCAACTTGGAGATCAACTCCAAAGATGTTAAGATTAGCTTAAGGTTCTAGATCAAACCTAGGGCACAAAGCGATGCTTACTAACATTTATATGTCTCAGAGAGACAAACATTTATTATTGTTGATTTTTACCAGAGAGAGGACAATGGCAATACAAGACTAAGGCTAAATTGGTCTTGATATTTATATTGCGTTACCTATCTTTTTTTTCAATTAATGATGAGAGTTCGTGGTAAAGATTGGAGCTCATAGGATACTGGATATTGTTATGCACTTTTCAATAAGGCTTCAAATCAAATTCATTTTCCGTACTCTTCTAACATTTAACACTAAAGATATCATATTTATAATCGGAAAAATGTACCCAAAAAGAAACAAGACTGTGCGAGAATAAATCTTTGACATTATTAAAAATTTGCACATAGGAACTCACCAACGCCTTTGATCCACAGTCAGAAGAGCAGTGCCTTTGTTCTCAGAATAGTTTGCAATGACAACACCCACAAACAAGGTAAGTCCAATCATACAGCCGAGAAAAATATATACGTGGATGTATATTGCATGCACCTGAAAATGCATATGAAATAATCAGTTTGAGAAAATGAAATCTCATAGAAACAAATAGGTTTGAGACATTTGGAAGATATTTATAAAATAAACATATCCAATGTAGGAGAAAGCATGTTAATATTTATTGCCACAGCTGTCTGTAAGTTATCGGACTTCATGTAATTATAATTCTACTTCATAATTAAAAAAGAATACAATTTTTAACATTGCCAAAGTCCTGCAAGAAACATATTTCAGGGGAAAACAAATCTATAAAAATCAAGTCGATTATATTAATAATAATTTGTATTACTAGTTATGTACTAGACTTTGCTTTTTTATTATGATTGCTTAATATTGAGGTCTACTGGGCAATCAATAAGAAACCTGTTTGACAGGAAATAAGACAGCACATTCCATCAATTTGATTTCATAATCCATTTTTTGGACATAGCATCTTGAGAAATTAATAATTAATTTCAGTTAATTTTTATTTATTTTATTGCATAGGTAAAAATGAATTCATATAACATACTCACACTAATCAGTACCCTTTCATATACTATAATATAAGTAAAGTAATGCGATCTTGTCATTTAGTCACTGGTAAAATTTGTCACAGAGAATTTGTCCCCATCTAGATTTGCTATAAATTATTCTTACAAATTGGCACCAGAAGTATACAAATTTTAAATGATGAGTGTTGGCTACTCAATTCTTATTAAATAAAAGACGTTGAAAAAGACGTATAGAGTGTAAGTTCAAAAGAGATTCAAAATTTACATAAATGAATCCATTAAAACTATTAAAAATTGTGATTACTTAATGAAAGTAAGGATACACTGTGGAAAAATGCAAACATATTCATGAGAGCTAATTTATTCAAATTTTCAAGCAGTACCCAATTATTAATTTTTGACAAAATATGAAGCACATTTTACTCCTAATAATTAGCCTTCACATTTTCAGAACGTGATAAAAGTTCATAGCAGCCTGAAAATTGTTTCCATTTAAAACAATCTGAAAAATCCATACAACAATGGTGGTTAATACACTAAGGCCCGTATTTATGAACGTGACTTATCAAAGATCGACTTAAGTCAGATCGGTTAAGTCAGACTTAGCGGCAATAAGGCTTACTTACACTAACAGGTTCAAGCCAGCGAGCAGCTGGAACCCTAAAAGCCAGCCCAGCTCCCACAACAAAGATCTGACTCCTGATAAATAATTTAACATTAATAATTTACATTAAACAACTCTAATTTACACTAATATGAGAATTTACACTACGTAAATGTTGCAGGGACAACTGGGTCGACTTATAACCTCACTTTTCAGCTAGTAAACTCACCTAGTATAAGTAAAGCTTAGAATAAAGTTCGTACTCATGAACCTTTCTTAAACATCTTCTTAACTTGAAAGCCAAGACGTGCTTATAATTGGAGTCTCAAATCCGTTCTTAGCCAAGCTAGGTACAGAGCTGTCTTGAAGCCGTTCTTAGATTGTTATGTTGCATCATATTTTTATTTCATTTTTTAGTATAGCATTGGCTCATAATAATAAAATAAAATCATCATATTCAATTTTTGCACCATTGCAATGTAATTCACTGTATATTTGACTTTTTGAAATTATTTCTACTTATTTTATAGTTCTAACCTTACATTTTTTTGGCACTAGGATAGGATTCTCTTTCTAAAAAAGAATGGATGAAGTTCGTTGGTCTGCTGGCAGGTAGCATGTACTACACTGCCTCGAATGATATCATTTTTCAAATTCGAAAAACAGAAAATTATAACTTAAAATATATTAGTGTGGTTATAATTACTTAACAGTAACTGTAAATTTACATGTAGTACAGTATCTTTATCTTTTCATGTATGTTATTTTATGTTTATTAGTGCCTGATGATAAGACACAATTTTAGGTTAGCTTGTGACCACGTTCAATGTAATAGAGCCTTTACAACTCAGTCTTAGATAACTCATGCTTGGATCAACGTAAGTCATGTTCATAAATACGGGCCTAACACTGGTTGCACACGAATATTCAAATGCTACAAGTTCTCATTCTTATTAATAGCTACAAATATCATATTGATGATTGATGCTCATACAAAAGATCTCAGTACGGATCATGCAACAGATCGCTAAACATATAAACATACATTATTGTCCTCAATCACTACGGTATTTGATTATTCACTGTGCTATGTAGGTTGCTATATTAAAATGTTAGCTGTTGTTAGGTCTAAAGCCGCGTCTCCACCAACCGAACATGCTCGGCGAACAGTGTTTGCTGGAATTATCTGATATCACCAAACATTGTTTTGTGTTGGTTTGGTGAGAACGCCTTTTCAATCATTATAATCGGTGCGTGGGAGTAGTGGCGGGAACTTGTTGTTCGTCGTCACTGCTCGCTCATAGACCGAACATTTCAATTGAACTCACTAACATGTTCGGTGACCCATATGTTTAATGTTTGTCCGTTTTTTGTATTCGCCAACAATGTTCGGCAGATGTGTTCGGTTGGTGGAGACGCGGCTTAAGCAGATGGAAGTACTAAACATAAAATTTGCTCAACATTGATAATTATTATGAATTACAAGAAACATTTGTTTCCCATGTTTTTGTATGCATTATTAATGATCATTAATACAGCTGACACAATTCTTGTGATGAAACTTTGAAATACACATCATACTATTCAAACTTCTTAAGTACCTTTTGAGCATCCTGTAAAAATTAATTGTATAATCTTGATTTTAAAACGGAAATTAAGAAATAAATTTATTTGACGCTGAAATAAGAAGTTCTTGGACAAATTCAGAGCCACGTACAAGATCATGTAAAACGATGTAAATTATCCAAAAGAGTATAATAACACGCATGTTGTCCTAGAATCCAAAAAAAGCTTGGGCTTTGCTGGAACAATGAAAAATGGTATGAAAAAAAACCTTATTTAAAGTTAAAGGTTATCAAGTTGATCCAATTGAAAATGCTGCTAATATCTTTGTTAGAATGAACAATTGAAAAGAAGAACCTCAAGCTATTATTTTCTACCGAAAAAGTGAATAATGAATACATAATAATTAATTATATTCTGATAAAAAATACAATATTTATAACTTTTTAAATAAATTTAAAAAATATTGAAGAATAAATTTAAAAAAAAAATATGAAATAAATTTCGATCACGTTCCACTACAAAAATCCAAGTTTGGTAGTACGGAAATTTTCAACAATTCACATTACAAATGAAAAGAAAAATTAATTTGAAAATTAAAACTAAATTCTTACAATAATCCATTCAATACTCAAATGAAACTTTGCATTAATGTATCAGACTACAAATGAATTTTATGTAATGTTTGATTATAAATAATGTAGGTACCACAGAAAATTTTCTCTTACTAATTCACAACATTTTTCAACAACACTGAAACTCCATGCATTTGAACATCATCATTGATTAAATACATTGAACAATTCAACAGTTTCAAAAAATATACAATACACAAATAATTAAGATCCAAATTCAACTTACTGACACTTATTATTTAACAGCAAAACTGAACTCTTACATGATCCCATTATGACATGAACATAGCAGTTGAATTCATGCACATGAATACCGGTTCTTCTGTCTAATTCTAGAACACCAAATGAATTATGATAACATGGTACATCCAGACATTCTTACATGAATATCATGCAACTACCAACTGATTCCGCTTGTGATTTCACGAAAATTTGAAAATTGATTAATCTTACTACTCTGATAATATGATTTAGTCAATTTTAGATTTAGATCAAATTTAGTCATATTATTATTTGAAAAAAATGTCATCAGTTAGAACGGGTCACCACGCACCCATAACGTGGCTAAATGACGGGATGGAACTACCCGTAAAGGTTCTCCTCACAATCAAAAGTTATACGCTAATAATATAGTCATAAGTAAGTCCATAAAAGTTATTTGCTGATTTAATTTTCTGAATTCACAGAGTATAATAGACTTTCTTCATAACAGATGCATACATTGGATTGAATATCAAAACTATTATCGTAAAACCAATCATCAAATAATATATGAGACAGATCTTGCTTTTTACAATACAGAAAAATGAATCTAATTTCAGTGGATCATACATCCCAAAGTTTTCTATTGAATAATTTAATGTTTTTATTCTATTCACTAAATATTTAACAATAAAGTGCCTTTACTTGGATATCCTATTAGTTAAAAACTGTATAATAGCAAGAAGTAGATAATATATTGTTTAGATGACGACTGTGGAATCATGACAAGGAATGATAGTAAGATTACAGTATTATTTTTAAAATGGGAATCATACTCAATTACTGTAATAAAGGGACAAAATTAGGCTCGCTTCACACATACTCGGTAGTCGGGTAACTGGAGTCGTTTACCCGGCCGTAGTCCGCGTGTATCATAAATCATAATATACAATAGCAATTCACCTACAGCCAAACGACTCCGGTTGCCAGACTGTAGAGTATGTACGAGCCTTAAAGCAGTCTAACTCTAACTCAAATAATATAAGTAAAAACCGATTGATTCCTTGGAATTTCACAATAAATTTAAATCAAAACTAATTTGTAAAAACCGTTTGATTCCTTGTAATTTCACAATAAATTTAAATAAAAACTATTTTTCAAATAGACTTCTCAGTATTATAAGATATTAGAAATATTTGAGTCGAGAATTTAGTATGGATTTAGTAGAAGCTAGTTTTGTCGTCGTTTACAAGCCAAGTACACACCTCTTTAGATGAAAAGCAGTTCAAGGTGTAAGGTAGTGACAAAGCGAAGTGACAGAACGCATCGTCCATGTCTGTCGGAGGTAAGAGAGAAGTGCTATCGAAATGAATTAGGGTTGTGCAAGTTCAAAATCACTTCTTGTAATTCATCTTCGTCTTTCGTCTTTTAACAAAGCCTACATTTTGGATTAAGTTGTGGAGTAACTTATACAAAAGGGTGGGAACTATACGATGAGATTTGCTCGTTTCTTGCTCATCACAATCAATGGAAACTTCCCAATCACACTAGATTTCGTTCAAAACTGAAACATAACCACTTTGAATTCAACTCAATCTCACATGCAACTTTGAATATTCTCAATAACAACAAGCCTTACAACTTAATCTACAGTTAGATTATTCAATTCAGATGTAATACATTTTCAGATGAGAATGGTTCTAAATTTTACTTTTACATGATTGCACATGATGAATTTACAAAAAGGATTGTTACATTTCGCGATAAACTTGGGGGAATTTCAATTTTTTCTTTAACCTCTAAGCAGATAAGCTGTTATATTGCTCTAATTATTGAAGCTGTCACATTAGAAAACACAAACATAATGTGACTAAAAATGGCTTCCCTTAGTCAAAGATTCTACTTTTCGACGCATATTTGGATCAATCGTATGTAACTTATAAGTTCCTAGAAGCAGAAACCAAACAATATTGCAAGTAAACATTGATGAGAATATTGCTTGGAAACTCGATCATCGCACACCATGCCTGCTTCAAATAATTCCACAATATATTATGAAGAACTTGGCTTATGGTTTGCATATTATAGCATAAATTAGAGTCAACTATGATAAAAAGTCCCCAGTGAATCGAATCTTCTCAACTCAATGATGTTATGTTTTTTGCTATCACTAGTTTGATAAGGAGATTGTTGTTGGGATAAACGTATAAATCACATTTTACTCACATCAAGGTTGAAATATTATAACAATTACTACTCTGGGAATAGATTTTCAATAAATATCGATAAATAATACTAAGAATGGCATACTCTTATTTTGTAAAGTATCATTGTGTGCTTCCAAATAACGAGATTCGCTTCATAATAATTTATTTAAAGGAAAATGTTTGCACAAGAAGCCATTTTGCATCTTTTTCAATATTTTTCTTAGACTTTTTGTTCAATTTTTCATATTATAATTTTATTTCTACTTTGGAAGCATAAGCACAGACTGTATCGAGACTTTTCTTCAAGCACAGATTTGGAGAATATTTTTTTCTGTATCAGCTTTGTCATGGAATGTATATTTATGGAGTAACTTAGTATTCATATATGTAAAACCTGCTATGAAGAACTAATATTTTTGAGTCATGGCGGATGCATTTCAAACTAAGTAGTTCTTTTTTAAAACAATTCCAAGTGGAAATTATGACTCACGTTATGGCGTGACGGCCGTTTCACTCTGATGTTGAGCATCGTCAGACGACCCACAGTACACTCAGTGTACACGAGTGTGGTGTGGATCGTCTGATGATGCTCTTAACATCAGAGTGAAACGGCCGTCACACCACACTCGTGTACACTGAGTGTACTGTGGGTCGTCTGACGATGCTCTTAACATCAGAGTGAAACCGCCTTCACGCCATAACGTGAGTCATAATTTTCACTTAAAAGTGTTTTTCAAGTTTTTATCATATACTAGTGGAAACAAGATGGATCTTCAACATCATAAGTAGTTCTTATTCTTGTTTGCAGAGAAGAAAGTCAATTCTACGTAGAACGTTTTACTTATGAATAGTTATACAGCAGATCACAAGAATGAATAAAATTATAACAATCAGGTAAAGAAGATTTTAATTAAGCTTGGATCGATATACAGAATTCTCTTCAGAATTACTTCTCATTATTCTCTCTAGAACTAATAATTTATTGGAATAAACTAAATTTCGTTTGTACACTAATGTAAAAATCCTTTTCATAATAATGATAACAATAGCATAGCAGTTCAACCCACTTACATATGGTCAAATACGGGCGATACACACACAACTTATTTATTTATGTATCAGCAAACAACAAACGACCAGCGAGCGACACAGAAGTGCACAAATGCAGCAGACTCATTGACTTTTAGATAGTTATATTATATGGAGATAGAATGAAACAGATAGAGAGAGAGCGAGAGAGATAGAGATAGAGAGAGAGCAAGCACGAACGGAGGAACGTGACACTGAACGCTGAGAGCAGCACAAGATGCAGGCGGGGAGCACTGGCATTCACAGGTCAAGTCAAGGTCAAGGTGAACTTACAGGTCCAAGGGCTCTGATAAGGATATCGCGCACATCTAGCCAGCCCTTGAACGAGAGCACCTCGAAAAGGGCCAGCATCGCGTAGCCGATGTTGTCAAAGTTGAAGCGGCGCGGGTTCGCCCTATACGCACAAACACATAAGCACACGCGCTCATCGTCATAACCCTTCATTACTAAGAAGGTCATTTTCAAAGTAGAGCCATAAAGAGAAAGTAAGTAAGAAAAGTAAGAGAAGTAAGAGAAGAACAAAATTAAATTTAGAGAAAAAGAAAAGTAAGAGAGATAACAAAAAGGAAGTTTGCAAAAAACAATTTATATGTCATGCTCCTCACGTAAATCTTACTTATAGTTAATAACGACAATGAAATGAATTTATCAAGCTTTTACTCCAGAAATTTTATAAGAGTAAGGGCACCCGGCTACTGAAAGCTGAGATGGGACAGCTGTTTAAACCGAACCAATGGTTTTCATTAAACGGTTGCTACCGATTGCGATACCGTACTAGGCGGAGATAATTAAATCGTTATATTAAAACTAATAATTCGAGTAGAGCAGCTGATTCAGCCCAGCACAGCACTGCTTTCGGTAGCCGAGCACCCCAACTCACAATAATGGCGCAATCTGTCGAAAAGGGCATTTCGGAAAAAAGGGTTGAAAAATCTTTTTACTAACTATTAGGGTTTATTCCATCCACTAGTTTTTGTACACAAAATAGGCGTTTGACGTCACAATCAAAGACAAAGCATGAATTTATAAATAAACACGATACTATAGTTTGAGCAGTCACTCGAGTCAAAATACAGATCAGCTTCATACCCTTCATGGACTGATACTATTTCCTCAAACCCTCTCATAGGCTGACCTATGTTAAAGCTCTGTAATTGGTTGAGGGCCACGACTTGACGCATCCTCTAGTAACAGATGGAGCAAGCTAGAGGATTAATCTAACCGCAGCCCTATTCCAATCACAGAGCTCTAACCTATGTCAGCATATTAGAGCGTCCCGTTCTATGAGGAAATAGTATTAGTCCATGCATGGTATAAAGCTGCTGTGATTCAAGTTGTAATAGAAAATAGCGTGACTGCCAAAACTACAGTATCTTGATAGTTTATGATAAATGTGATTGGATAATAACCATTATGAATATCTTCCACAATTGCATCACCACCAATACGATTTGTTTCGTATTTTGTTTTCGTATTTTGTTTCCAATTTAAGCTGTGGATGACTTTTCAAACCTTACCAGTATGCTTTGGTCTTAATAGTGGACTACGCAAACAAAGAGTGAGATAGGTTATGAATTCCTTCCTCACAGACCTAACAGATTTATATCAGTATGCCAAACCCACTGGAACAAAAACTGACTTTTTAATCCAATAAATGTTCAGTCAGATAAGATAACACACGAGTGCTCAGGCTGGATTTGAAATGATGACCGCTTTGACTGGGCCAGCAAAAGAGACTGTTTTCTGCTGTAATGTCACATCCCGGTGGTTCAGAACCCACTTAAAACTGTACTTCCTACACATCAGTTATCACTAGGTCCTGTTTGTAACGGTGACCGATTAGATTGGCCAGCAAAAAAGACACTGTTCTCTGCTGTAAAATCACTTCCCGGTGGTTCGGAACCCACCTAAAACTGTAGGTCCAACTCATCAATCACCATCATCCAACTCATTACCCACGCACAGGTCTCAGACCTATGTGGGCTTCATCCTCAAAAAAAAATATATATCCTTCTCATTATCCACGCACAGGTCTCAGACCTAAAATCACAATCCTCAAAAAAATTCGTAAAATTGCTGATATGATTTCTGTAAGCTAGATTTCAAGACTGAATAACCTGAAAGCCTTATTATGCAGAGCCACTTCAGTCGCAGTCGCGAGCCACAATTAAGGATAAATTACACCAGCTGAGTAAATTTGATTAAAAAATCAGCTGATGGTTTTAAACAGGTTAATGCCTTCATGTACTTGTTGAGCTCGGTCAGACGCTTTAGCCTAAATTGTGGCTCGTGAACGCGACTGAAGTGGCTCTGTACAATAAAGGCTCAACAACTCGGCAATCACAATCATTCAACTCATCACCCATGTACAGGTCACAGACCTGTGGGCTTCATCCTCCGAAAACAGGAAAACATATGTTCTAATTTCTCAATATTAATGATATGATGTCTGTGAGTCGGATTTCAAGATTGAATAGTCTAAACTAATTGAAACAATAATGACTCACCAGACCCTTGGCACCAGCATGGACGGATAGGATTCATCGGAGCCGGGAAGCAGTTTCATTTTGGTGACAAAAACGCGACGCAGGAAGACGCCGACGCACTCTTCACGACGCACAATGGTGGGATCGTTGCAGCGCGCCAACCGTCCGCCAAACATCTGCACGCCGTAGCTCGCAAACACAAACATCAGCACTATCAACAGGATGGAGACCTAGCAACAAACAGTATGGCATCTTATTTAGTACCATGACACTTTAATTAAGAGTCAGTTTGATGGAAATCTTAAGCCGCGTATCCACCAACCGAACATGCTCGGCGGACAGTGTTCGCTGGAATTATCTGATGTCGCCGAACATTGTTTGGTGTTGGTTTGGTGTGGACGCCTTCTCGTACATTATGATCGGTGTGGTGGGAATAACGGCGGAACCTGATGCTGGTCGTCACTGTTCGCTCACAGACCGAACATTTCAATTGAAATCACGAACATGTTCGGTGACCCATATGTTTAATGCTTGCCCGTTTTGTGTATTCGCCAACAATGTTCGGTTGGTGGAGACGCGGCTTTACAGAATCGGTTATAAATTAATGTACTAACAGGCTGCCCGATTTAATCTTAAACCTTACATAACCTATTTACAAATTTTCTTGAGAAATTAATAATTAATTTCAGTTAATTTTTATTTATTTTATTGCATAGGTAAAAATGAATTCATATAACATACTCACACTAATCAGTACCCTTTCATATACTATAATATAAGTAAAGTAATGCGATCTTGTCATTTAGTCACTGGTAAAATTTGTCACAGAGAATTTGTCCCCATCTAGATTTGCTATAAATTATTCTTACAAATTGGCACCAGAAGTATACAAATTTTAAATGATGAGTGTTGGCTACTCAATTCTTATTAAATAAAAGACGTTGAAAAAGACGTATAGAGTGTAAGTTCAAAAGAGATTCAAAATTTACATAAATGAATCCATTAAAACTATTAAAAATTGTGATTACTTAATGAAAGTAAGGATACACTGTGGAAAAATGCAAACATATTCATGAGAGCTAATTTATTCAAATTTTCAAGCAGTACCCAATTATTAATTTTTGACAAAATATGAAGCACATTTTACTCCTAATAATTAGCCTTCACATTTTCAGAACGTGATGAAAGTTCATAGCAGCCTGAAAATTGTTTCCATTTAAAACAATCTGAAAAATCCATACAACAATGGTGGTTAATACACTAAGGCCCGTATTTATGAACGTGACTTATCAAAGATCGACTTAAGTCAGATCGGTTAAGTCAGACTTAGCGGCAATAAGGCTTACTTACACTAACAGGTTCAAGCCAGCGAGCAGCTGGAACCCTAAAAGCCAGCCCAGCTCCCACAACAAAGATCTGACTCCTGATAAATAATTTAACATTAATAATTTACATTAAACAACTCTAATTTACACTAATATGAGAATTTACACTACGTAAATGTTGCAGGGACAACTGGGTCGACTTATAACCTCACTTTTCAGCTAGTAAACTCACCTAGTATAAGTAAAGCTTAGAATAAAGTTCGTACTCATGAACCTTTCTTAAACATCTTCTTAACTTGAAAGCCAAGACGTGCTTATAATTGGAGTCTCAAATCCGTTCTTAGCCAAGCTAGGTACAGAGCTGTCTTGAAGCCGTTCTTAGATTGTTATGTTGCATCATATTTTTATTTCATTTTTTAGTATAGCATTGGCTCATAATAATAAAATAAAATCATCATATTCAATTTTTGCACCATTGCAATGTAATTCACTGTATATTTGACTTTTTGAAATTATTTCTACTTATTTTATAGTTCTAACCTTACATTTTTTTGGCACTAGGATAGGATTCTCTTTCTAAAAAAGAATGGATGAAGTTCGTTGGTCTGCTGGCAGGTAGCATGTACTACACTGCCTCGAATGATATCATTTTTCAAATTCGAAAAACAGAAAATTATAACTTAAAATATATTAGTGTGGTTATAATTACTTAACAGTAACTGTAAATTTACATGTAGTACAGTATCTTTATCTTTTCATGTATGTTATTTTATGTTTATTAGTGCCTGATGATAAGACACAATTTTAGGTTAGCTTGTGACCACGTTCAATGTAATAGAGCCTTTACAACTCAGTCTTAGATAACTCATGCTTGGATCAACGTAAGTCATGTTCATAAATACGGGCCTAACACTGGTTGCACACGAATATTCAAATGCTACAAGTTCTCATTCTTATTAATAGCTACAAATATCATATTGATGATTGATGCTCATACAAAAGATCTCAGTACGGATCATGCAACAGATCGCTAAACATATAAACATACATTATTGTCCTCAATCACTACGGTATTTGATTATTCACTGTGCTATGTAGGTTGCTATATTAAAATGTTAGCTGTTGTTAGGTCTAAAGCCGCGTCTCCACCAACCGAACATGCTCGGCGAACAGTGTTTGCTGGAATTATCTGATATCACCAAACATTGTTTTGTGTTGGTTTGGTGAGAACGCCTTTTCAATCATTATAATCGGTGCGTGGGAGTAGTGGCGGGAACTTGTTGTTCGTCGTCACTGCTCGCTCATAGACCGAACATTTCAATTGAACTCACGAACATGTTCGGTGACCCATATGTTTAATGTTTGTCCGTTTTTTGTATTCGCCAACAATGTTCGGTTGGTGGAGACGCGGCTTTACAGAATCGGTTATAAATTAATGTACTAACAGGCTGCCCGATTTAATCTTAAACCTTACATAACCTATTTACAAATTTAAATTAATATTATTCTTTTTTATCCCTATCCTTATTCTTCTTCTGTCATCTTCTTTTTCTTCGTCTTCTTCGCCCTTATCTTTTATCTTGCTCTACTTCCTCCTCTTCATCTTATTGTTTTGTGGGATGAAAATATTGTTTCATTGTGAAAGGAAGTGGTTCATTTGAAAATTTATCAATAAACGAATGCTTGCTTTTAGACGATAACATAAACTGAATTTGGACAATTTTATTTGAAAATAATATAATAAATAATATAAAATAATGTCATCAGAACGGATCACCATGGACCTATAACATTGCAAAACGGCGAAGTGGAACTACCCGTAAAGGGTCTCCTCACCATAAAAAACCATAAGCTAATAATAATTGGTTTATTGACAATTCACAACGTTAATCCACTTCAAACTTGAAATTCACATTTTTTCAAGCCATTTTAGTTTATTTAGTGAAATATCTCAATAATTACTATTTTTACAGACTTTTAACACGTTTTATTCGATTTTTAGCTTATTTCGCATAGAGCCTATTTAATTATTTTACAACCTAAATTAAAACCCTAGATATTTTCAATTAATTTAATTTATAGGAATAGCAGCCAACATCAGCCATCTTTATTTCTATAACGGAGCATTTCTGGACCTATGTTTCTAAAACGTTTTTGTTTATTTTGATAAGATGGAGCTGGTACCATGGAGGTATAAGAAAGTGGAGGGAGCATAACGTATACGACCAATGTTAAAAAACTTTTAACCAGAAAGCAAAAATAGAAGCAAGCAAAGCCCTACTGCTTGGGATCTGCCGCCATTCGCGGCCAAGTCACCGCGAATTTAAAATTAAGTAGATCACTTTTCAAGATGCCTCTTTCATGTCAGCTCAAATGTTTGAACTACGCTTATCATCTGTGGAAGACGATTTGCTTCTCAAAATGATATTTTGAAAACATTTATCAAGATTAGCGCTAATTTGTGGCTTTAACCTACAACGAAGTGTAGAGTGGCGGCCATCTTTAAAGATAGCAATTAGATTAGGTTACATTATTCATGATAAATTTACAATTTTTTTTCAAATGTGTGCTTACATACAATATTTTAACATCACATAGAAAGTAGACCTGGTTGATACTATTTACATTTTGTTGGAAATATTAACAGTGATCTAATGGGTAGAGCTAATGAAATGAAATTTCAAGTGATGCATAGATTAGAGTTCATAGATTATCATTGATATATATATAACAACTTCAACACTAGTGTATATCTATAGTGGAGTAAAGCCGCCGAACGTTTTTCTGACTTTATGCTCCCTCCACTTTCTTATGGCTGCTGCTGCTTATGGCAGATTCCTCCTGAAACACTTTGTATAGTGATGATGTTGTGTTATATTTGTATCGTATAAGCAAGTGGTACAAAAATGAAGAGAAAAATCTGACCAGTAGAATTTCTTTGAATCCTCGGCAAAGTTCGTCGACCACTTTCCTCATGTGAGGCACCAGTGTGAAGATACGCAGCGGACGCACACAGCGCAGAATCATCAAAAGCTGAGCGCCTGAATTTGGCGGAACACTTTCCGGCATCCAGCACAGAAATACAAGACTTGTCTGCAGGCAAAAAACACATCGAATATAAAATAAAAACATAAAATAGTAGTACTGCAGTCAATAAAAGATATAACAAATTTTACATAAAAAACACAATAAATAGCAGTTTATGCACAATTGTATCATGCAGTTTAAGCCACAAGTGAGATGTAAGTTAAAGCAGGGCCTGTTTCGAAAAAGACTCCTGTGTTAAACTGTCTTCATTTTGCAACGGTTTTAATTAAGCATGAATAAGGTCAGTTGTTATGACATTACTTTTAAAACTGTAATAAGTACTTTATAACGTGGATGAAAATAATAACAGTTCAACACTCAATACTAATATGGTTAATGATCAGCAAGACAATTATAGCCTTCACTTTCGAAAAGAAGGGAAAGCCATGTTTACATGATTATACTGGATATTTTTTCCAACATAATTTTCAAATGATGTAAACATGTCCTTCACTTTCATTTGGCTTCCTCAGTAATTTCTATCAAAAATTGTAAATTATTATAGTCATCTTGAACATAATTTCAGTGTACATCATGAGATAAGTTAGCAGGATTCAGCTAATTTCCAAACCAGATTTCCTGGTATAGAAAATAGTTTTTAAAACTGCAATTAAAACGAATATTATTATTTTTGCAAACCTCATATCAATACTATGTTTGAGGTTACCAAGATGAGATGCTACATCATTTCATACCTATGGACTAGCCTATAATAATATATCAATTTTGAATAAAAACATAAAATAGATTAGGGAAGTGATAGCCGCGAGCCGTAGCAGGTATCTGCTCAGATAGAGATAAGCTGCGTTCTCATAGGACCTGTTTGTAACGGTGACCGATTAGATTAGCCAGCAAAAAAGACACTGTTCTCTGATGTAAAATCACTTCCCGGTGGTTCGGAACCCACCTAAAACTGTAGGCCCAACTCATCAATCACCATCATCCAACTCATTACCCACGCACAGGTCTCAGACCTATGTGGGCTTCATCCTCAGAAAAAAGAGAAAAAATACTATGTTTGAGGTTAAGGTAACCAAGATGAGATGCCTGATCATTTCATACCTATGGACTAGCCTATAATAATATATCAAATTCGAATTTCTCAATGTGCTATTAATGGCTGAATAATAGCTGATAAAAATCGATGGATGCCACGGTACAAAAATATCATTCACCACCGGGAATTGAACCTCGGACCTCCCAATTGCCGGTCGGGCGCCTTAACCACTATACTACAGTGACCCTTCTGTGGAACATCCGTCGATTTCTATCATCTATTTAATGATGTTGTCAATATCCGCCATTGCGGAAGTCTTCAGTATAAATTAATAGCACTTTGAGGAATTCGAAATTAATAAATTCGTTTCTGTATATTTGTCAGTTTCTTAAATTGTCAGTTACTTCAAACTAACTTGTGATAAAACAAGGCTTGAAAAATTGTATTTTATTCTAATGACTTTATTTTCATATACATCCAATGTTGAAGAATAGCCTTCATATTGTCTGAACATCTAGAATCTAGATAGTTCACCAGTTGCAATTTGTCCAAAAAAAAATTTCACACAAAAATTTGGAAGATCAGATATATTGGATGCGCCAATATATTTTGCTTCTGATTTTATTTATTTAATTGTTTAGACAGAATAACAAAGCAGGTGAATATGCAACAAAGTTTAAAACTACCCTCTTCAAAAAATTTTACTACTCTATTTTAGTGAGAATACACTTCTAAATTTCATACTACTCTATTACCTTAGTTTGAATCATCCTCTACCAAATTTGGTTTCAATTATTCAATATTCGCCTATGTTTTTATGAATGAAAAGTGATAAAAGAATAAGGATAATATAAATAAGTGAAGGAAGGAACTTACAACATAAATGAAAACGTCCAAAATGGAAGCAACATCCTTCATATAGGCTTTTGGGGTGAAAAATATTCCATCAGCGAGAATTTTCAGCGCCAGTTCTAAACTCATGAAAATGACAAAGCCATACTCGGCTATCTGCAGTACAGGAGTGGACATGACTCTGTAGTCAGGTGTTTCAAACATCATTGAAATGCAAGAGAGCGTTGTCACACAGATCATCACCCAATCAAGATACGTTACTAGGCTCAGGAAGTTGCTGCAACACAGTAAAATAATTAGATTAGTTTATATTAAAGTACTTTATTCTTATTAACGTTTTAAGTGAATTCAACAACTTACAAATTTTTATTAAGAATAAGTAGAATTTACTTACTTTGTAGATCGAAACTTGGAAATCCATTTTCAGAGGCGTCCTTCTTGATCATCGGTATCAGTTTTTTACTACTTATTCTTAATAAAAATTTGACTGCAAGTCATTGAATTCACTTAAAAAGTTAATATTAACAACGCAGTTCGTCATGGAACAAGAAATCCAGGAACTTTATTCATGATAAATTTACAAAATTTTCAAGTGTGTGCTTACATACAACATTCCTAACATCAAATAGAAATAAGACCAGGTTGATACTATTTGAATTGTGTTTGAAATATTTACAGTGGTTATGGGTAGAGCTAATAGAATGAGATTCTAAGTGATGCATTTACATGAAAAGGCGAAGTTTTTCCAAAAACTCATCCATTCGAGCACTTAACCTCGAGAACATTTGGTTTTCGTTATTTTTAAATTCAGCAAAATATTGAGCTAATTCAATTGACTTTAGATTGTACAATGGTATTATATTATGAATTATCAATAATTTAATAATCAGAGAAAATAATGAATCTGAATTTAATCATCAAATATGCCATATATTTATTAAATTTATTTCAATCAAAATTGTGTTTTCCCATCTTCTGATATTTTAGAAATTCAATTTCAAATGAAATGTGAGGATTTCTTAAGATTTCCAAGAATTTATTTTGTCAAGCTACTAGCTACTATTAAGAGACATTAACACCTCTGGTTAAAGTGCTATAATAGCAGAGATACAGAGGAAATTGTGTATAGCAACATCGGTTGTTACGGCAAACTGTCAATATCCACCATACATTTTTCCCTGTTTGGTTTACCTTTACAGTATAGAAATACATAATATCTTAACAAGATATACCTAATGTAACGACATCGGTTGTTACGACATAACCGGCTATAGACTAGAATTTCATGGGAAAACGATTTTTTGTCTATCTATAACGCATTTTTTTCATGTTTCCATTTTACAATAATTTTCTTTTTTATAACGCTTTACTAAATTCAATAGAAAAAAAATAGATGAATCTTGATATGAGTCCATAGCTATGGTAATTAATTTCAACTCTAGCTTGCGCACAGGCCATGGCCCATGCAAGCTAATTTCCGTAGGACACTATATTTTTTTAATACATTTGTGTTTAGTTTTATTCTTTAATTTTATTTGAATTGCTACTGTGTAGTAACTATTTGAGCACACTGTAACAGAAAATTTATTGTTTTATTTTAGTTACAATGCTGTAATTTATTTGGAAATAAAATTCATTCATTCATTCATATAGGCCTAATGTTTACTCTATTAGGTTATTCGGAGCATTTATTCCTTGGATTACCAATGCAGGATGTTATTATAGAACTTCTGTGTACTGCAACGTTATACCGATTAGTTAGTGAATGAGTCAGCAAAATGGAGTTCGAAAAGTGGATCTGAACGTGTTGTACGACAAACATAAACGATAGTATTGAAAAAGGCATGCAAACACAACCAATAAAGGCGTCACGGCCGTGTTAGGCCATGTATCGCTTGCTGCGTCCACCAGCTATAGCGACCGTTTTTGGCCGGTCCCTTCCAGGTCGCTATAAACAATTTCCACTTAATTTTTAAAATTTCATAAATTTTCTAAGCATATTTATTCAAAGTTTTGAACGATAAAAGCTGTCGTTAATTTCCTTTAGAACAACATTCTAACATAATTTTCAGTGTCATGATTGAAAAACCTACGAAACTCAATCAATATATAATTATTTTCCTCTAATTAGGTGTTCGGGAAGCACCTAAAATAGTAGGTCCACCATGTTCCTCATAGCATAGCTCAAACGACGAGGTGAAACTACCCTACGCTATAAGGGTCTCCCCACCAATAAAATCATACGCTAATTATTATTATTTTCCTCTAAATTAAATTCCTACTTACTGCAGTCTCTTGTATTTCACTTTTCGTTCTTTTCCGGTTAGAGGATCTCTCAAACGGGCATCATAGCGAGCATAGACAATCAGTTGACAAGCTTTTCGGAATTTGCTTTCACGGGGGACTAGAAACAGGGGCGTATCAAACAATGGATGATTTTCTCTGAGGTCCTCTTCACGTTGATTCCTGGAATAGATGAAAATTATTTCGAGACAGATTCGAAAGTATTCTAAAAGAATACTATTTTTTGAAGAAAAACGACAGTTTTTTTTAAATTTAGAAACGATAAAGATTGTTCCATTCTCCTGTTAAAAGAAAAGAACAATCGAAACTAGATTATCAGCAATTTACTTAAAATATTGAAAATTATACATAGCATCAAAATGCGCACAATATTGCGTCATTTTATATGGTAAGATAACAATTTTTATCTAACAACTAAGTTATAAAGTGGTTATCAGAGGTTAGAAAGTAATTCCAAAACTACTGGCTTTATTCACACCTGATCAAAACCATTCAATAATGAAGCTAACATAGCACTACAGTCACTTTTCAATACAGACTCTACCCTAACGGCGATTCAACATTAATTATTTGAATCTATATCGTAATAAAAATTATCATACAATCACATTAGCTGATTTGCTCATTCCGAAATAAAATTCAGTTTGAATCTGATTTAAATCGATGTGAAATTGGTGTCACTGGATCATCAACAATTCAGTATTCAAGGTTATGTTACTTAGACTAAGTTATCCAAGTGATTGGTATGTAAACGTTGAAGTAAGTTTTTGTAGTCTTGATAAAATAGTATTTATGCCACGATTAAAACCACTCAAGTGAGAAAACACCCGTGTCCTAACTTCCATCACTGACAAACACTTGTGGCTTAAATACAATCATGATACAATCGTTGCATAAAAGACTATATCGCCCTTGAAAATTGAAATACATAAGTAAACACATTCATCGTTTTTATCAATAAAAACGATTGAATTGAGGTACTTGACAAAGTATTTTCTGACCTGCGCATTTCGGCCTGCTGTCTCTTGGCTTGCAGCAATTTGATGTCGAGATCGTGTGGACGACTACGAGACGAGCTCACCCGATTCATGGCACCTATGTCGCCGTTCTCCATCAGGTGCTCGTAGGTTTGTTTCAGCTTTATTGAGCCACTACGCACACTTCTTCTTATTGATCTACAAACAATTTCAAAATTCAGTATAGAAAAGCGGATCAATTACAAATTACAACTCTGCAGTCAAAGTAATAAAAAATATATAAAAATATTAGGGGCTTGGCTGATTACCCTCTGTGTGAATGTGGAGAGGAGCAGGCAATGGACATTATTATTATTGTCACTTGCCTATCAGTAAGAATCCTAAAACGGCTAATTAATTGAATCTAGCTGTGACGAGGTTATACTCTGGCTTGTAAATCTTGTTCACAAAAATAGAATTATTTTATGACATGAATTATTTTATGAAATCTTGTTCACAAAAATAGAATTCTTTTATGAAATCTTGTTCACAAAAATAGAATTATTTTATGACATGAATTATTTTATGAAATCTTGTTCACAAAAATAGAATTCTTTTATGAAATCTTGTTCACAAAAATATAATTATTTTATGAAATCTTGTTCACAAAAATAGAATTATTTTATGACATTATTTTATTAAATTTGTCACTGTTTGAAACCATACGATTAGCCTGTACAGTACAATATATACAATGAGATAAAATAGTATGGTTGAAATAATTATTGAAGGAGTAAATTTAGGGTAGAAAAAGCAGAGGACAAGACTATGGAGAACAAATTAGAGTATACAAATTAATTATATCTAATATCAAAGCTTAGGAAAACTGAGAAGACAGAAGAAGGAAGATCGTTGCTACTATATTACACTGTTATCAAATTTTGGACTTCAAAATAATAAAATATTCTTTCCAACTGGAGAAATTTTTGCTGTACAGTATTTACAGGCAGTTTACAAAGCCAGGGTCACTAGAATTATTCTGAGATTTGTGAAAAAATTAAAAAGAATATGTTTCAAGTGTTACTGGAGAAGTTGATGTTATAAAAGAGGTCCATGCAGTTGTAATAAGTTGGATGTTGCGAGAAAATTCCCACTTACTGTATTTAATACGGATATCCCATTTAATGCATAACAAAAAAAGCACTCTGAACTCATTCATAAAAATATTATTAGATTTCAACACAATATTTTGAAACACTTTTTAAAATTATCACATGTTAAAATTGGACATGGCCATGCTGAAATGCTCAATGCATGACCACAATATGATGCATCAGTCCAACGGTCTCAGGCTCGAATCCCGTCCATCCTGAGATTTTAGTATCATGATCACTTAACACGCACAAGTCTAATACTTATGTGAACATCGTCAGAAAAATAATTCTCACAATCGTCTACTATAGTGTATAATTATAGAGCGGATGCACTCTTTACAAAATGACTTATCATTAACGAGTACTTATCTAAAACGATTTTACTCTCTTTTTTATTGTTATAAAGAAGTTCACCTGTATTTCAAGAAGAATGTAAATGGACCTACATGAATCATTCATTCAATTGTTACTGAAAGCTTGACAGCCTATATAGCTTCAATTTCTCAATTGTGGATATTTTGATAAATATAGATTACAGAGAGGGATAGATAAAAGATAAAGAAGGGCCCATATGAATTCTTATGGCGTGACGGCCGTTTCACTCTGTTGTCAAGAGCATCGTTAGAAGACCCACAGTACAATCGTGTACACTGAGTGTACAATCGTGTACAATCGTGTGGCTCGTCTGACGATGCTCTTGACAACAGAGTGAAACGGCCGTCACGCCATAACGTGAGTTAATTTCCACTTAAAAGTGTTTTTTTAAGTTTTTATTACATACTAGTGGAAACAAGATAGATCTTAAACATCATAAATTTTTGATTCAAATATTACGTACAATATGATTCCAGGCCTCTTTTAACTTGGCCACTCTTTATGTATTTTCTCAATCACAGATTATTTTTAAATACTACTCCCAGTAAGTTTACAATAGTTATGTATGTTCAAGTTTGAAAAGAATAAATGGAATTCATGGAATGGTATGGAATACTGACTTTTTCTGATCGATTCTCAGTTGTTTAGCACTGCTTATAGTTCCCTGGGGATTCAACGCTCCTTTGCCTGGAATGGGAATAACTGCCGAATCACCCAGAAGCAGTCTCTGGTTGTTCGAATCGCTAGAAAGCAAAGTCCCAAGATCAATGTAGATATTCGAAAGAAGAAAAATGATCAGAGATGAAAATAATAGGGAAGTGATAGCCGCGAGCCGTAGCAGGTATCTGTTCAATCAGATAGAGATAAGCTGCGTTCTCGTAGGACCTGTTTGTAACGGTGATTAGATTGGCCAGCAAAAAAGACACTGTTCTCTGCTGTAAAATCACTACCCGGTGGTTCGGAACCCACCTAAAACTGTAGGTCCAACTCATCAATCACCATAATCCAACTCAAGCAAGGTCAGGCATTTTTGTGTCATTATTTCAAATTAGTTTCCACACACAAGCCTCAAAAAAAGGAAGAAAAACGGTAGAAAGAGAAGGTAAAAAAAGGAAGAAGAAAAGTAGTAAGAGAAGGTAAAAAAAGGAAGAAGAACAGTAGAAAGAGAAGGTAAAAAAGGAAGAAGAACAGTAGAAAGAGAAGGTAAAAAAAGGAAAAAGAACAGTAGAAAGAGAAGGAAAAAAAAGGAAGATGAACAGAAAGAGAAGGTAAAAAAAGGAAGAAGAACAGTAGAAAGAGAAGGTAAAAAAAGGAAGAAGAACAGTAGAAAGAGAAGGTAAAAAAGGAAGAAGAACAGAAAGAGAAGAAAAAAAAGGAAGAAGAACAGTAGAAAGAGAAGGTAAAAAAGGAAGAATGGTAGAAAGAGAAGGTAAAAAAAGGAAGAAGAGAGAGAAGGTAAAAAAGGAAGAAGAACAGTAGACAGAGAAAAGAAGAAAGAGAAGTTGAAAAAAGGAGGAAAAACAGTAGAAAGAGAAGGTAAAAAAACAGTAGAAAAGGAGAAGGTAAAAAAGGAACAGTAGAAAGAGAAGGAAGAATAGTAGAAAGAAAAGGTAAAAAAAGGAAGAACATTAGTAAGAGGAGGTAAAACAGGAAGAAGAACAGTAGAAAGAAAGAGAAGGTACAAAGAAAGGGAAGGTAACAAAAAGGTAGAAGAACAATATAAATAGAAGGTTAAAAAAAGGAAGAACAGTGGAAAGAAATAGAAGCTAAAAAGAAAGGAAGAAGAGAGAGAAGGTAACAAAAAGGAAGAAGAACAGTAGAAAGAAAAGGTTAAAAAAAGGTAGAAGAACAGTGGAAAGAAAGAGAAGGTAAAAAGGAAGAAGAACAACAGAAAGAGAAGATAAAAAGAAAGGAAGAAGAACAGTAGAAAGAAAGAGAAGGAAGAAGAAGAGTAGGTAAAAAGAAAGGAAGAACAGTAGAAAGAGAACGTAAAAAGGAAGAAGAACAGTAAAAAGAGAAGGTAAAAAGGAAGAAGAACAATAGAAAGAGAAGGTAAAAAAAGAAAAAAGAACAGTAGAAAGAGAAAGGAAGAAGAAAGAGAAGGCAAAAAAATGAATGGCATGATGAACATTAAAATCCTGGATTTCTTATTCCATGACGAACTGCGTTGTTAATATTAACTTTTCATGTGAAATTTAACGACTTGCAGTCAAATATTTGTTAAGAATAAGTATAACTCACTTAATCTGGCCGAGCGCTTTCGAATCTATGAGATCCATCTTCAGATGTTATTTGTTATTTGTTATTCTTAACAAATATTTGACTGCAAGTCGTTAAATTTCACATGAAAAGAAAATTAAAACTTGAATTTTCATTTACAAATTGACAGTTATTTATATTGAAAGAAGAAATACCTGATCCAGCTGGGAAGCAACCCCGGAAATCACTGTTTAATGAAAAGGAACGCTACCAATATGATAGTGATAAACCAATTTGATAAAACTATAATAATAATAATAATAATAATAATAATAAGCGTATGGCTTTTTATGGTGGGGAGACCCTTACGGGTAGTTCCACCACGCCGTTTGAGCCATGTTACGGGAAACATGGTGGACCTACTATTTTGGGTAAGTGATAATAAAGCTTGTAAAATCAAGTCATTGAAGCTAATAATATAATAGCATTAAAGAAATCCATGTTACAACATGTCCAGATGTTCAATGGCCCAACAGCTTGTTATGCTTCCACAGTGACGCCTGAAAGAGCAAAGACTGAAGACAAAGAGTGAAGCAGCGAAATCAAGCACATGCTGTGGAATGGCATAAGACAGAGAGAAGTGTGATTCATACTACTCTACTCTGTCTCACTACATTGCACAGAATGTGTTTATTTTTTCCGCTATGCTCTCAGCTATTCTTTTACGCCTTACTGTGCTAGCACTTTGAGAGGGTTTAGGACTACTAGCTGGTTTCCAGTTTCATATTCACTTACTGGGACCGCAGAAGTAATAAACATCAACCGAATAATAAGTGTAACTGGCAAAGTTTAGACTGAAAATTCTACTCTCCCACTTAACCACGTCCATTAATTACAATGAATATATACAGTAATACAAACCAAAACAAAAGATAATAATAAAAAGAATAAAGGTTAAGTTCAACTAGTAGAAAGACACAAAAATTGATACACATTCACACTCACATTCACGCTTATTGTGCAGCTGCGACATTGTAAAAATAATAATGATTATAGATTTGATCATTCCTGACAAAAAAATCTTTTGCACATAAATGTAAAAATGAATATATTATTTAAATAAAAATGAATGTTCAAATAAATAATGTTATTCGGTGGTATGAAATATGATGGGCACCCCTATCGCCGACCAGTCCCGCCGCCGGAGCGACTGCCACCGCCAGCCAACCACACATTGATAGCTCGGGCGAAACAGGGACGGCCACACAACATCTTGGTTTGAGGAGGCAACAAATTCCACAACCTTGATGCCAAGACAAGGATAGTGATAGTATAATGTGAGTGATATGCTAGTATTGCAGCCCAGTACTAGAGCTGTCTTCAAATAATTGTTATAGAGTAATATTTAAGCTATATAACTTACAGTAATTGGAAGAGATTAGACAATTGATGGAGTAGTTGGGAGCTTGCTGAGCGCGGTGTCAAGGCGATGGTAATGTGCAGTCACGAGCGCTCCGGACTACACTTTGAAGGGTGAGAGGCAAAAAAAAACATGACTTTATCTGCTTTATTGCCACTTAGCTGGTGGTTCGGAGCCCACTTAAGAATGTAGGTTCACCATCCATCACATCCTTGTCATCCACGCACAAGTTCCGGTCTCATGTGGGCATCATCAGCACAAAAAATAATTTTATAAAATGAAAATTAGCAACGGGATAGTATTTTTCGGCTCAAAAGTTTTTATCAAAATTCAATATTCTAAACTATTTGTACCTGTTTTTAGTATTTCGTTTCGAGTGAACTTTTAAATTGATAGTCATTAGGTGAAAAGGAATCATTTTGCTATTTTTTTGAGTGAAGTTTTTTTAGCAAATCTAAATTTTCAGTCTGTGTTAACCTCAATGTTTTGGACAATTGAACATATTCAAAATTTGTGAAGAGAGCAGTTTTGGACTTGAGTCTGTTGCTCCTTCACACCCATTGTAACTTTTTCACAATAAATAAATAAATAAATAAATAAAATAAAATCGTCCCAAAACAGTTCCATCAAGAATTGATGTAGTCCTATCTAAACTCAAATTATAAAAGCAATATAATTGAATAAAATTAAATTTAATCAATTGTTACATTTCTCTAAATTTATATCAACTTACTTTATAATGTAAGTGATGCTCGCCTTTCGTAGTTCAGTAGTCACATGCCTGATTTTTGGCATGTTGTTTAACAGTTTGATGGATCTCTGCTTTCTATAAGTTATTTTCGAAGCACACACATCGTAGATTTTCTTCGCATTCTCGTTATCCTCATCTTCCATCTCATAGACAAATTGCCGCATAAAGCTCTCTCGAACCTGGAAATAGTAAAAATATTTCTCTGGATACAAATTTCGAATACTTGAAATTTTGAACTGAATTTTAACTTGCTATAAGCCAATAAAAGCACTGGATTCCTGATCTTGTTCTTAGCCAACTCTGTTATAAACGTTTGACCATCAATAGAAGAATGCTTTGAAATGAAATTAATCATTAAGGACCCCAAAAAGGTCTTATTGAAATCGCGCAGTTACCCATGCGATAAATCTTGAAAAGAAGATTCTAGACTCTTGAGACTTAATATACAGTCTAACTTCCCCGTAGACTAAAGGGAGTCCCTGTTGATTTTGGCATTTATAGTTATGATGAAAAATAGATTGCCACTACAGCATATAGATTAGTTCAGGTAAGCTCAAATAAAAACATAACCATAGCTGGTTCATTTCAAATGCGAACATCAGATGCATCATGTATTTTATGTGGATGATTACCACAATTATTCACCTTATCTGTGATGTTTTCTTCCATGACGAAATACTTAATGAACAATCTAATATTAAAACTGACACTGTATTTCACTTTTAAATCATGTTTTACTCACATATATTGGAGAAGCTTGGGGAATGCATTTCACTTCTTCAGGCTGACGAAGCTTCTTTTCAGAAGTGAAATGCATTCACCAAGCTTCTCCAATATATGTGAGTAAAACATTATTTAAAAGTGAAATACAGTGTCAGTTTTAATATTAGAGTATTCACCTTATTTAAACAATGCAAGCGTGAGCATCATTATTTTTTTTTTTTAGTTTGAATATTTCCTTGAATAATGATAAATCGACGTTAATTGAAAAATTATTAGAATAATTAAGAATTTTATATTATTAAGGTTTTGATGAAGGAATTTTGTAGGGTTCAATTAAGAAGAAACAGGCCGTCGATGTGCACATTTGTAAATACGAACAGTTGGCAAAAATTATTTCATTTCAGGGTCGGGCACTTACTCCGTTGTACCGGTTTATTATAAATAAAAAATATAATTTGATGGGTTAAATCAATAGGATTTTGTGATAATCAGTTCTGTATGAATACAAGAGGACTTGAGAATTTTAGTGATTTTATTATGATTAGTATTTTATTAGATTACTATATGATACAAAGACTAATGCATAATTTATTAATTTCGAATTCCTCAAAGTGCTATTAATTATACTGAAGACTTCCGCAATGGTAGATATTGACAACAGCATTAAATAGCTGATGGAAATCGATGAACGCTACTACACAAAAATATCGGTCACCGCCGGGAATCGAACCGCAGACCTACCAATTGCCGGTCGTGCGCCTTAGTATTTAGTTGAGTAGATTAGCATAGTAGTTTTCTACAGTAGCATTCATCGATTTCCATCAGCTGTTTAACACTGGTGTCAATATCCGCATTGCTGAAGTCTTCAGTATTAATAATTAATAACACTGAGGAATTCGAAATTAATTAATTTTGTCCTATATATTTGCCAGTTTGATAAATTGTCAGTCTCTTCAGAACCAACTTAAGACTAATGCCTTGAACTTTGAATTCATAGAAAAAATGTAGCTTTAAAACTACATTTAATCTAATCCAATTATTAATTATCTTCTGTATTATGTCAGCTGCCTCATATTTACAATCCAACTTACGGCATAATGCGTTCTGTAATATAACATTAGGTAGAAGTAACACGAAAGTAGAAAAAGCAACATATAGATATATCTAGCCCATTAATTTCTTACACATATTTTTAACAATCTAATATCAAAACTGACACTCCATTCCTATTTAAATTATGATTTTTAATCACTTATACTGCAGATACTATAGGATGCATTTCACCAGCTTCATCAGCCTTCTCTTTATCAGAGGCTGATGAAGCATCTCTTTAGAAGTGAAATACATCCCTCAAATATCTCCAGTATAAGTGAGTAAAAGTCTTAATTTAAATAGAAATACTGTGTCAGTTTTGATAGATTCTTCATCAAGTATTTCGTCATGGAAAGCATCACAGGTATATTTTTTAATCATTCATTGAGATAACATTGAATAAAAGTAGCAAATAAATTTTGATATGCGAGAAATATTCATTTTCTGTTGAATTCAGACGAGATATTAAAAAAGACGTTGATAAAATGTACATACTTTTGGTAAGAGAAAGTCAGATGACACTTTGTGCAAGCAAGTCATTTTCGGACTGTCAGGGAATTTTTCAAAAACTCGCAACCGGAATGGCAGTGTTTCTTTGATCTCAGCACTCTGCTCTCTGAATTTCAACTGCTTCAATTTTTTTATATCCTCGTCCAATTCCAAGTTGTCCAGGATAACAGCGACGAACAAGCTCAGCACGATCTGCAAAATGAAGTCGAGTACAGAGAGGGGTTATCATTTATGTGAACAAAGCATATATGATTGGTGAAGGAATTCGAATTTAAATCAGTGAATTTAAATCACAATTATAATTGTCGTAATTATTGATTGCAATTGTTTTTAATTATTAATGAGTTTAATTATTAATGGAAAGACTCTTACAATTAGCAATTCCAACCTGCCGATTGAATAATGTTCTAAATTGATTTTTATCGAGGATGAAGCCCATATAGGTCTGAGACCTGTGCGTGGGTAATGAATTGGATTACGGTCATTGATGAGTTGGACCTACATTTGTAGCGGGGTTCCGAACCATTAGGGAGTGATTTTACAGCAGAGAACAGTCTTTTTTGTTTTCCAATCGGTCAACCTTAAAAAGAGAACCCAGGAGTTTGTAGCTTATCTCTATCTTATTGAACAGATACCTGCTACGAGTCACGGGTATCACTTCCCTTACAATTTAAGATGAGTTCTGATAATGAAGCAGATAACGTCGTCGTAACTGAATAAAGTTACCCGGGTGTAGAAACGTTCAAATTTGAAATATTTTATATGCAGCATACTTGAATCTTTACTTCGCATGACTGCAGTGGCAGCAAGAACTACATACCCGCGACGCCAGCCCCTAGGGTTGGTTAGGCTTCTTTAGGGCCTCAAGAGGCCTGAACTGGGGCAATAAGTAGTCTCCAGTAACCGATTATTTTGAGGCCTTTCTACTTGTTTTGGGGGCCTCTTTTACAGGCTCAAAGGAAGGGTTGTAACCCGGAAACACCCGCCCCCGTGGCTACGCAAATGGTCATAACTGATCGGTCACATATTCAAGTGCTCGTGGCTTACATGATTAGAACACAAGAGAAAGTATAATATAATGTTGTAATGATAATCATTATGGCACAAATCATACTGCTTCTAGTATTAGCAAAAGCTTATACTGTATAATTATGCAGCAATTTATGTAAGCTATTTATTCTAACATTGTATAAGTTTCAACTCAAAGACATATATTTAATAATTAATAATAAGGTCTTGTAAGGTAAAAAATATTACCAGTGTCACAAAAAGGTGATAGAGTATAAAGTATACAGCCACTAGCGGAGTCAATGTTGTTCTCGTTCTAAGCATTGTTTCATCCATAACTTCAACCCAAGCCTCTTGTGTAAGAATTTGGAACATGGACATGAAGGCCTGAAAACAAAGAATAAAATGAAAAACGTCAACTGTGAAACTAAATGAAGATATTTTTGATATTTCAGTTAGGAATTAAATTTGTGCAAGCTGTAAACACTTTCAATAAAACATACAATTATTTACAACAAAATAAATCTATACACAATGAAATGCCTTGCCCAAAACCAATAAATTGACAAGACTCTAATTAAACTTGAAACAAAAGTCCAATTCAACACCCAAAAATTTGACAGATTCTTCTCCCTCACAAACTTCAACTTCCGCTCAAACAGAATCACCAGTAATCTCCGTAAAACTGGACATAATATTCATTAAAAATAGAAAAAAAAACACTCATTATCATCATTCAATCTTACCTCACTGACACACATTTACCTCAGACATTTACAAACTGAATTACCTAGACTTCGACAAATATTGCATTGGACAGAAAGGTCGGGCTCAGAATGCGACATATATATAGATACTGTATATATTTTTTTTAAAGATGAAGCCCACATATATCTGAGACCTGTGCGTGGGTAATGAGTTGGATTAAGATGATTTATGAATTGGACCTACAGTTTTAGGTGGGCTCCGAACCACCGGGAAGTGATTTTACAGAAAAAAAACAGTCGTTTTTTACTTTTTGCATTGGACAGAAAGGACAGACATACAAAATACTTTACAAAGAACAGATACAAGCCTAAAAATAATACTGAATCATCTTTCGCCAATAACCTTATCAATGAAAATCACTCATCCACCAAATAGCCTAGAAATACTCAAAATAAAGTACAAAATCCATGAAATCTACATCCCAGCAATAAAATCCCATCGATTTTACTTTTGAATTGAAAGCTCGGAATATTTTTTGTAGTTGCAGGCAGTAAGTAAGCTTTACTTTACCTCACCTTATGTTACCTAGAGAAATCTTTATTCAAAAATTACTACACATAAATACAGTATTATCATTTGGAAATAAGACGTCACATGGGTTTCAAATCCAGTGCGTAGCACCAAGCTGTTATCAACATTAGACTTAATCATTAAAATTATAAAATTAATATCTTTGTGTACTGTGTGTAATGAGTGTACTCTGGGTCGTCTGACGATGCTCTTGACAAAAGAGTGGAACGGCCGTCACGCCATAACGTGAGTCACAATTTCTACTTGAAAGTGTTTTTATTTTATATTAGTGGAAACGAAATGGATCAAAATATCTTTATAAAAGTAATATATGACAGCTCAAATACAATGAATAGAATTTTGATTACAAAGCATTATAAAAATATGTATATTATGGTAAATTTGATTTAGACATGTAAATTATAAAACAGAACATAGAATTCAGAATCAGTGATAATGTGCAACTAAATAAATAATAAGCACTAAAGTTTGAAATAAAGCAGAAAAGTTTGAAATAAAGCAGAAAAGTTTATGAACAACAATTTAATCACAGGAAAAAGCTAGATGTATGATTTTGATGTATAATTAAGATGTATATGATTTTTTCCGAATAAAATATCTAAGTGACAGACTTTTGTGAAAAATAGCACTTTAAAGTAAAGTAAATTCGTATGGCTTTTCGTGGTGGGGAGACCCTTACGGGGTCTTTAAAGTAACAGACATATGTAAAAAATAAAATTCTAAGATTTTGATGATTTATTCAATTATGAATAATAAGACGAAGTTGTCAATGAAGGTCAGCCAATAGTATCATTCCGTGTTTAGTATATATTAAGCTACTCTGTACTTCAGTTTTAGTTTGTTTGAGATTGATAATGGAGTAACATCCGAAACTAGTATCTCACTTTTTTTAATAAATGTGGATGTGACAACTTCGTCTTATTATTCATTATGGATATCTTCCACAATATCACCTTCACCACTACAAAGAAATTTATTCAATTGATATTTCATGGAAGATCAGTAGTTATGGGCTAAAAGCCAGTTGTATGTGGATGTATGAATAAATATGGTAGAACCAAAATTAAGAAGGTATAAGGCAAGGATATCTTACCTCCGGAAAGCTTTCGAATTTATTGAAGTCACATAGAAAACAAAACAGTTGCATTGAAATGCTTGAAGAAATTATCAAGAGGCACATGGTGAATATAATTAGACTGCCCAGTTTTTTTCCAGGTCCAAAAATTTTGTAGACAAAATCTTCTAACATTGGAGACGCTTTTATAAGGCGGACGACTCGCAAAACCTGGAATAAAATTAAAATCAAATAAATTTGTTTTTTTTTCAAATGTACAAATTAAGTTACAACAAATAATTGTTTAGTAAAATAAAATATTTATAATAAAATTCAATTAATATTCCCTTCCTAATTCGTTCATCGTTTTATGTTAAACTAGCAGGTTGCACGATTCAATTGAATCTAGATTTCTAGACCGTGACAAAAATTATTTACTAATTTAATTTAATAGTATTTTTTCTCTTATCCATTTTCATATTCTTCATCTTCTTCTCCTTCATCTTCTCCGTCTTCTCTTTCTTCTTCTTTGCCACCTTCTTCTTTTTCTTCCACCTTCTTCCACCTTCTTCCTTCTCTTCATCTTCAACTCGCATATCAAAAATGCACCTAGTTAATTTATGCCACACGGAGCGCTATTTTCATAGACAAAGGACAGCGTCAAGATATTTATTTATTAGATTATGCATCATTTCATGACAAATTAGGGGCAAATAGACGTCAAATAACCTTCAAATATTTAGAGAAAATCTTGCACACAATTATTTTAAGTCACTTAATGAATGCAGTAAGATATGATCAGAATTACATCTTACCTGGAAATAGGTGAGCCCTGACAAATATAGATTTGGAATAATGTGTAATGTTGTGCCAATCACTAGCAGAAGTTCGAACTTGTGGTAAGAGTGTTTGACATAACCACGGAATCCAAGGCACCAGATTTTAAATAAGGCTTCCAGATCCAACAGAATCGTAAATCCGAACTGAAAACAAAAATGCTATCAGGATCACTTTCCAAAACATGTGACTAGTTACCACAAAGGAAATGGTGAAGGCAAAGGAAATTAATACACTTGATGTTCAAAAGCAATAAAGAACAATATACATTTCAGTGACCGATTAAATTAATACACTCAATGGCAATTAGCTCAGTGAGGGAAGCAATCGCAACCTACCTCACTCCTCGTTTGCATAGTACACTCTTCGGACCAAAGCATAATGTTGAGGTCTGAAGGGTCACCTACAGTCGAAATCGGCTGTGGTAATATACACACATACATGGCAAGTTTATACATTTTCTATTAATTTTATACAGACACAAGATAGAAACCGAATTTCTGATGATTTTCCGAGTTTTACATCGTAGATCAAGCAATTTTCCCAGGTCCATAGAACTTAAACATCTGTAATCTATACTTTAATTCCTAACACCTAATTAACCACACTGTTTATGCAATAAATTTTAGTCATTTTAATAATCTAAACTCCTGTCCAAGTTATATTGAATAGGAAAGAGTAGTATAAAGAATACAATAGTTATACAGAATTCATATATAAATTATATTTGGCTAACATTATAAGAAAATAATGACTTTGAATTCATTCTATGGCATTTCAAGTGTTATACCGGATGATTATAAGAGAATGTTCCAACTTTAAATAGTTTTATTCAAAAAATGAAGATAATTACAAGACGTTTTGACCATTCAGATGGGAAAATGCAATAGATTTTTTATATCAACTTTTTATTGTAAATTCAACGACTTGAATTTTACTTGTGAATAAAAGTAAATTTTAATTGTGAATAAATAATATTTCTACTCACGTTGCACTAACGCTGATCGTTATGGAACAAGAAATCCAAGATTTTTATATAAATGTTCAATTTACCACCACCGCCCGAATGATTGAGTTCATGTGAGCCTGACAGTTTACCGGTAAATGGAATTTCACAAAAAACGAAAAGGGGCCAGATTGGTCTATTTAAATTTTTCAACGTTATTAGACCAATAAAATGCCATGGTTATCGGTAAAATCCCAGGAGCCCGGGAAGGCTCCCATGAACTCAACAATTGATGTGAATGCGGTAAATCAATTCTTCTCACACTTGTAGCAAGTAGGTGTTTCATTCTGCTTGAGAATGTATCCACTTATTTTCCTTCTAATTATGTTAACATCCAATTCACAAGCATGTCCAAGTAACAAAAATAACTGTCTTTATCGAATACCGGACATTCTCCAAGTGTGGGGAAAATTCAATAACCGAGTACATAAATCGTTCAGGTTTTTGTAGGTGCCCAAATTGAACATCATTTATAGTAACTTTTGATCATTTATTTGAATATTTAAGTTTTTCATATGAATGATTAAACTGTCATGATCTGGATTTTGTGAATAAGGCACTTAAAAATTAGGACATTCTTTTAAAATCACCCCGTACAATTCAGATGATAAAAATGTTTAACCTGTCAAGTAAACAACATAAAACAAAACTTCAACTGATGGATTACTCACTTCAATGTAATAGTAATTTTCGTAGAATACACGCCTTGGCCGCCCATCGTGTTTGAAATGCATTGTAGCTGTTACCAGACCATTCGCGAGTATAATACCCATCATTAATAGACGAAAAGAAGCTGATCTCAGCATTTTCTGGCAAACTGGTGGTGCCAGCCCACTGTGCTTATTCTCATCCAGTGTTACCAACTTCCATCCCATGTCGTTTCCAGTCAGTATCTGTCACAAAAACAAAAAATACAGCAAATCTTTCCTAAAAATTTATTCCAGTAACATTTTATATTAACTTTTCAAGTGAATTAAACGACTTGCAGTCAAATTTTATTAAAATTGAATATGGGTTTCAACAACTCGAAAACGTTTGGCCTTCAAAAGTAAGTGAAATACTACTTATTTTTTATAAAATTTGACTGCAAGTCGTTTAATTCACATGAAAAGTTAATATTAACAACGCAGTTCGTCATGGAACAAGAAATCCAGGAATAACATTTTATGCTGAAAAATGTTTTATCTACGACTACGTTATAAAGTAGACATTAGAGGTTAGAAAATGATATCAAAACTGCTGATTTTATTCATGCCTGTTTAAAAAAATTGCATAATGAAGCTATTTTAACACTACTTTGATTTTTCGACATTGGTTCTAGACCAATCAGAGCTCAGGATTTCTTAAAAACTGTGTCAAAATGAATATTATGCAAAAGTCTCACATCAGCTGATTTTAAAATTTCGAAATAAATTGGAATTTCAAATCAAAACTCATCAACAACAAACAGGCTATATTAGTGTATTTCAGTTATCTGATTGATTGGTAAATTAGATTAAACGTACTATATTGGTAATCGTAGATGAAATATTGTATGCAACGATTGTATTTTACACGTTAGTTTGAAGTAACTGACAATTTAACAAACTGACAAATATACAGAAACAGAATTTATTAACTTCGAATTCCTTCAAGTGCTATTAATTTATACTGAAGACTTCCGCAACGGCGGATATTGACAACAGCATCGATTAGCTGATGGAAATCTATGAATGCTACTGAACAAAAAGGCGGAAGTCTTCAGTATAAATAAATAAATTCTGATTGTATTTTATATAAGAAAAATTGGTTAAGCATTATCACTAAAAGCATTATTGGTTTACTACTTTATGGATTTGAGGATAGAAGTTCTAAGTAAACAAGATAATTGATCAGAGCATTCAACATTTATCATGTTTGTAAATAGGATAATCATTATACTAATTATTAGTTTATTATCATAGTTTCTGCAGATCATCCCGCTATAGATGTAGATTCAAACGGTCTAATAATTTATTTTCGACAATACTATCATTAATTTTATAGCTTCAACATCAAAAATATGTAAGAGCTAGCACGAATTCATAATAAGATTTACTTGTGATTAACAGGTACATGAAGGAGAGAGAAAAAGCTTTATTGCAGTGTCTGAACCTGCTCATTTATTTAATTCAACTGTTTAGTTATTATATTGTGTTTGTTTGAAATCAAGGCTTATTATTTTATGATTACTTGTACTTGATTACAAACTCCTATTTCAATCAATGAGATATACTACGCAGCCAGGTTAAATGACTACAGTATAAGCAAGAGAAATGACGAGAGATGAGCGCTGTAAACCGTGAATTACCTGAGATGCAGATTTGTTTGTCATGTGACCGCGAATTCCCCACATCTGCTGGAACTGGACTCGTATTTCATTGAAAGTTTCAGTGATCACAGCGATGAAAACATTCTTGACAAGCCAGGCCAGGAAGAATATCATTGTGCTGAAGTAGAATACTGCTCTCCACCCAGGCAGACTGTCAATTGCCCTGTACATTATGAAAACCCAACCCTCTTGCGAAGCAGCTTGATAAACTGTGAAAATACTTGTGGCTGAAACAAAAAGACAAACGATTCACTCAGTGAACTATTGTGATACACGCAAATTCGTTGAAACTTCTATCTACCGAATTAGTCTTTTATAAATTACATCGTTTGATAAACAATCAACGCAAAAACATTGATAGAAATAGTAATATTAATACTGAATGCTAGCATTTTACCCGGAATCCTGTTTGGAGTTTTTCTCCAGATAGATAACTTACGGTAGTGATATTACAAAATTGTGAAGGGTGAGTGTAATATGCTGTGATTATACCATAAAGTTAATCTGTTTGAAAAGAAAAGTTCACAAAAAAATTTTGTTGCTCTGATAATGTGAATTTTTAGTGTTTTTTATAAGTTATTTTTTTTTACTTTATTTTTAGCAACTTTGAAACTCTACCCATCTGCATACTTTGGGTTTAGTTCTTTAGATTAATGTATTACAGGAAAAGCTCAATACACACACACAACAAGTACACTCGTATGACGCGCTGGATAATTAGCAGCTGTAATATTTATAGAGGCTAAACTATTGCTTTGGCTTAAGAGACATCGGCGTATCATCTAGATTATCAGCATAGTCATGTTATCAGCCGTACTATGAGCTTCCTGCATATAACCACATTTTAAAACAGTAATTTGTTTATTTATTTAAGACAAAAAGACAATAGAGCCCATTAGTGAAATCAATGCATCTAACCACATTTTAAAACAGTAAGTTGTTTATTTATTCAAGACAAAAAGGCAATAGTGCCCATTAGTGAAATTAATTTTGAAAATTCTGAAAGGAAAATTAAAAATCGGGCTTTGAAGGTTACACCTGAGGCCTAAATTTTTTTAATCTAATTTATAGCTGTTGCTACTAACGATCAGTTTATTTCTAGCCTAAAATAACAATTGAAGTTATTTTACTAGGAACATTTCACTAGTTTCTCCTTGTTCAACTTCAAACTATACACAACAAAAAAACTAATATATTATACAGCATTCAACTTTCACTGAGCACTACTAGAAATTTTTCTCCAGCTCTGATGGTTTCTTCTAATACTCTCTACATTATTAAAGTACTTTATAAGAAAAGTATAAAATGATTTGAAATGGGTTAATAGTGAAATGAGTTCTGCACATTTCTTACCGAATTCATCAAAACCGTTGAATCCCATCACGTATCTAGATAGTTCCAATTTCATACACTTCAATCCTTCTGGACATTGGTAACCAGAGTCTGGGTCCATGGAACAGAATGTATCTGGTATTGCCAAGCTGTTGATAGTTATGTAACTGAAAAATAATTTAAAAAATAAACCAATATTAGGAGTTTTATTCCAAGGAAAGTTAATGCATTAGCGAAGAGCCGGTGACTCAACAATATGTTTTGTTATTCATGAACCAAAGACAATAGGCATCAGGAGTTTGAATGAAGAAGATTCTTGAGCAAGAAGAGTGGCAATGCATTCTTGGAGAAGGGTTTGTCAGGCACGTGACATCTTACCCCCCTCTATGATCTCTCATTCTCACTCTTTCTACCCTAGACGTGTCTCCAACTTTCTCGCCAGCCCTAAACAAAGGCTGTTGATGACAACTTGTCAACACACGAATTAGTCAGAGCTACTGGGATCTTCTGGAATAGCCTCAGCCAGCTTCCAGACATTGGTCTTTGTTATTGCCCTTCACTCATCGATTTTAACAGAAAAAGTGTTGAATTTTCGAGAAAGCTGTAACAAGTGATCAGAGTGGACCTCCTGAGTTTTTGGAAAGATCGAACTTCTGTGTTAGAACTCTGTGAGTGTACGTCATCTGTCTCAGATAGAGGTAGTGGTGTTTTGTACCAGTGAAATGAGTAGTTGGTGTTTATTTCCGTGAGTTGTGAAATATAACTATAAGTACGCCCAAAGTGAATTGTAATTGAAATTGACCCAATCATCGCTGAGTGAAGTTCTGTTTCTGTGGTGTAGCAGGTGATCGGTAAATCGATTTTGTTCATTTTTTAAGACTATCTTCTTTTTTTGTAGATTACGTCTTGGAGACTCGTCAGGAGTATAAGACAAGTCATATCAACAATTATACACTAGATATCATAATTACTAGAAATCAATTAGTTGAGGTGAGGCTTAATTTTGATGTGAAAGGAACTCTTGTACACTATAAAAAGCTTTATCAACTAAATATTTTTTCAATTGTTTTTCAAATATTTCTATATTTTCAAGACTCTAACTTTTTATTAAAACTTGAGAACGCGTAGTTACCTGCGTTTTAGTTAAACAATTAGATTTAGATAACTTGTTTAGACTCATTTTCTTAGCTAAAAATTGTTTTCAATTGATTTAAGTTGAATGTTTAATCAAATATTACTTAATTTATTATAATTGTCAACTTAAGACTATTTAATTACTCTATTTAATTACATCTTGATAAGGGAGCTGTTAACTGTTGAGATTTGATTACTAGCAGGGTTGAGTGATCTGTAATTGTTATTAGGATTGTAATATCAAGTAAATTGTTAGAGAAATATTCATTGTAGATTATTCGACATTGTTTATTAATCGATTATAATTACTGTTAATTTAATTAGTTGTGTTAAAGTAAAGTTCTTCATTTGTAAACTTGTGCCATAGTAATTATCAGATTCAGTTTATTAGTGATTTATTTGTTTTATTCAATAAATTTCAGTCTCATTTTGTAATAGTCTTTTTCATTACAAATAAATCCCAGAACCCGCCGTGAAAACGGTTACAATATGTAGAAACTTGGTATGCTGACCTTTTGTGCAACTTGCAGCACTGTATCCCATAATACTACAAACCATGGTTTGCATGGACTATAAATAGATTTAGGAATAAAAACAATAGTGTCCTTTATCACAGTTGAAAATCCAAGACATACTTGTAACAAGAAATCTCGATGATCTAATGAGTGTTCTTTTATTACATATAGCATTTTACCCGTTCTTGCCCGGGAATCCATTGAGTTTCACTTTTCTGGTAGATAACTTATGTTAGCCACCACAAAATTACGAAATTGGGAAGGGTTAGTGAAATTGCAGTGCTGCTAGCCACATAGATCAGCTTAGTTAAAAGAGAAGTGCACAAATAAGCTGTGGTTTTCGACTCACTGAAATATTGGTACAGAACTAATATGTTGCTTTGGCTTGTGACATATCAGCGTGTCATCTATATCAGCACCAAGGTGACTTATCATGCATAAGCTGCTCTATAAATTTCCTGCATCTAACCCATTTTACAAAAATTATGAAATTCAAACATCAATTTTGAAAAAGGTAAATAGCAAATTAAAAATCGGGTTTCGAGGTGCTTTGGAGGAAGCTTTGTGCCAAATTTAGTGTTCCAAATCATTGCCTGTTTTGTGAAATCCGTAAGACAAAAAACACACACCCCTACTCTCTCTTATTACATAGATGTACAAAAAAATGTTGAAATAATGAATGTTGTAATAACGTTATTTCAACTCTTCGCAACGGCTATTAGCACAGTCAGCTGTCAACAACCGGCTTCGAAATGCATTCCGTTCACGAGCGATCTCCTTAGTCAAGTGCATTATCATAAACATCTACAGTTTTCGAAATAGATAGATGGTTATCAGCTAAAAGAGTGATACATAAAATACTAGAAAGCATATATATGAACAGTTCTGAAGATGATTCACAACTAACTAAATAAGTTAGAATACTAAACAACTAAGGACAACTAGGCAAAACTTGATACAACTTACTTCGGAAGTGTTGTATTTACGACGCAATGATTTTTCAGTTCACCAAAAAACTGAACACCAAGCAGTCCATAAAGTGACATGAAGAACAGGAAGAACAGCGTGACATTGTAGATCTGTTGACTTGAGCGCCTGAAAAACGAGGTTTGAATGAAGAAATGAAGTTTCAATAATGACATTAATGATAATAGAAAAATATTGAAAATAAGACTGACGTTGTCCAAAACAATAATGTTACACTTTAATTACTGAATTCACTATCAGTCTCATTCATTATGGATAACGACCACAATATCATCATCACCAACACAAATTTGAAAATTATAAACAATAGTTATTAATAATAACTATATTGTATAATAACTATATTGTATAATAACTATATTGTATAATAACTATATTGTATAATAACAATAATATTGTGAAAACCCTAATGTTTGAAAACTCGCGACATCTGTTCTCCACTAGAGGTTTAGAGATAAAACTTATCAGTTTTTAAATAACCTTTCAAAATGACATCAAAGTGCAATTTATATTTTCTCTAAAAATTTGAAGTGATGTCCGTTTTCTATACATTCTCAATTTTATAAACTCCTTAGTATTCTATACATAACTATAAATTTCTTTTCAATAGACATCTATGTGTTTTTAATGACTTTTACTACTATATCTTGAATTCCATAGAGTAAAAAGAAAGAATCTTTTTTTTCTTTTTTTTTTTTTTTTTTGGAGGATGAAGCCCACATAGGTCTGAGACCTGTGCGTGGGTAATGAGTTGGATGATGGTGATTGATGAGTTGGACCTACAGTTTTAGGTGGGTTCCGAACCACCGGGAAGTGATTTTCAGCAGAGAACAGTGTCTTTATTGCTGGCCAATCTAATCGGTCACCGTTACGAACAGGACCTACGAGAACGCAGCTTATCTCTCTGATTGAACAGATACCTGCTACGGTTCGCGGCTATCACTTCCCTATCATTTACAAAGTCCTCATGGAGATGTGAAATTTCTACCAGTGATAAATATATTTTTCCAATTTTTCATTGTTCATCATTTGTTATGATCTGATCTTAGAGAAAAATCTTTCAATAATTGTTAAATACTAGAAAAAGAATGCTAATGGAATCAGACTGAGATATAACGTTCATTTGAGAATTGTTAAACGTTCATCTGAAAATTATTATTCTAAGGTAACCCAACATTATTGTTATAATTAAATTGGTTGATGATTGTGACTCTTAAATTTAACTGATAAAAATCTAAACTGTGTAGTACCTTATTTCTCAACTGATAATAGCGCAATAAAAAATTATGGCTATTGACACTTATTAAATTATTATCACCGGGACCCATCTATTAAACGAATTGCATAAAAGAATTCGATTGTTAATTGTCTTTGTAATTAGATTGTAAATGAGCAATCTGGGGTATTTACTAAATACTTCATGAACAATCAACTTTAATAGTCATTCGCTCAATCCAACCTTAAAAACATTGTGATTGACTGATGAAGTTTCACTACAGGAGCGAAAATAAATTACCTATTCAAATAGAAAGAATTAAAAATAACTGAGAAAGACAGTGACAGCAGAGTCAGCTGTGAATAACCGGCGTCAAACCTCGTTTCTCTCACTAGCCATCTCGTTGGTCGCTTACAGTATTATGAATGTCAACAGTTCTTAAAATGAATGGTTACTAGCTACACTAATATGGAATTGGTGGTTAGAGCTCATTATAATTACTGGCAGGTTGCCTGATTCAATTGAATCTGGATTTCCAGAATGTGTCATAATCTATCTATAAATTTAATTTGATAATCTCTTTTTCTTCCTATTCTACGTCTTCTACTTCTTCTCCACCATCTTTGTCTTCTTCTTCTTCTTTTCTCTGCGTTTTCTTATCCTCCATCTTCTATTTTTTTCCTCAACTATTTCTTCAATTTCCTCCTCTTTCTTTTTCCTCTCCTCCTCCTTATCCTCCAGCTTTAGAGTTTCGTCGACAGATAACAGCAAGTATCTGTTTATCACATAGGAATATTATCGAGTTTGGAGAAAAATATGCTAATGATAATGCCAGTTCTAACTTGACCACTTTATATCACAGCTTACTCTATAGCACCTAGCATTCAAAGCTATCAGAGGCATAGAGTGGTCGGGTTGGAATTAGCGTCATCGTTACCGTACTTTTGCTTACTCTACATTATACTGATATATGAAGAGATTATAAGCATAAAGGAATTAGCCGCGGTATAGGGAAGTGATAGCCGCGAGCCGTAGTAGGTATCTGTTCAATCAGATAGATAAGCTGCGTTCTCGTAGGTCCTGTTTGTAACGGTGACCGATTAGATTGGCCAGTAAAAAAGACACTGTTCTCTGCTGAAAATCACTTTCCGGTGGTTCGGAACCCACCTAAAACTGTAGGTCTAACTCATCAATCACCATCATCCAACTCATTACCCACGCACAGGTCTCAGACCTATGTGGGCTTCATCCTCAAAAAAAAAAAATTAGTCTGATCGATTAGATAATACCGAATGATAATTGATGGAATAAATTATAGTTTCTAAAATTGTTAGTTCAGATTAAAAACATGTCAATCATTTAACTGTATTAAATAAGACTTTCGGCCAGTTACACGAAAGAAAATTCAATTTAACCACCGTAACATGACGTCATCTTACGGAGCTCAATAAGGAAGTCGTTGCACTGGCTCCGTCAAATGAGGTCATCTTACGGTGGTCAAATTCAATTTTCTTTCGTGCAATTGGCCGTTTATATATTGTAAAAATACAGACATGTAAAGATTAGACAGTTTGTACGTACTTGAAAATCTGATTGATGCGAGATTTAGGCATGGAGAATTTGAGGAAGACTCTGATGAAACGTATCATTATAAGCGGTCTCGGAGCACGCAGTATTGACAAGTAGCTGAACCTGGGCACTATGCTGAGCATTTCAAACATTTGCAAAATAACTGACACCCAATGCAGAAAAACCATTGTGGCATCAAACTGACACCAATGATCTTTCAAGTAAGGAACTTCACCCTGCAACAGACAAAATTCATTACACAAAAATAGTTGAGCTGTGTTTACACTGTATCGCTGAAGAGCTATAGCAGAAACAGCCATATAGCAGAAACAACCAATAAGCTACATATTTATTTATTCATTCAAAAAGAGATACATTTCTGTGGGAGCTACTGATCCGTTGGATCAATTTTGCTTCCATAACACAAAATATATTATACAATAGCTTACAACAAAATGATAGGATGCAAAATAATCAAGTACATGAATGAGATGTAAATACAATACAACAATTAATAGATTTGCGAATTTACAACGGAAATAATACTAATGGCGGTGAATTATTTAAAAAAAAAATTTACTAAAATTTCATTTCAAATGAAATAAAAATGAAATGAATGGAAAAGAAAATGAGAAGAGACTGGAAAAATGAATGATAGAAAGTAATAATTAATGGATTCTAACACATGCAATTGTAATGTTACAGTATAAGGCAACAATCAGTTCCATATATCAGCCACTTATAGCAAAAGCATTGGAAATCCATAAATTAATTTCATCTTTATTTTGCTTGACCATTCAAGGAACCAGGCAAACAGGTACTATTGAACAGGCATGAGCCATTCAAGGCTCATATTTATTCAATAGCACCCAGCTGCATTTATTGTAGAACTGGTTTTTTGAAAGATTGAATATGTCAACTTCATTTGAAATGGAATTAAATAGTCTAGATAACCTATTCATAGGAGAAAAAAGTGAACCCGTGACTTTATATTATAGTTCAAACAGGTATATGAAGCTACAAGTTTATTTGCTGTGAAATAGAACAACGATATAACAACTTTACAAAACTTCTAGCAGGGCATGGTATGTTCCACGAGAGAATGGAGTGGAGAAGGTCGGGCAGATTCACAAGCCAAACCGTCAAAAAAACTGAAATCAAGCGAGAACTAGTGCAGCACAGCTGGTTGAAGACTGAGAGATGACTGTGAACTAGAAAGTGAAAAATTTTATACGATAGCTTTCCTCTCTATTGGCCGCAGCTGTCTGACCCGTTAGGGTGTGGGTGGAGCATCACTCCAATCACTGGTGGAATGGACTGTGGCTCTGCTAAATAGTGTTAACGCAACTTTGCTCAGTCACAGATCAATTATTTTCCAAGTTTCTTGATACATGATAACCAAAAACATTAGATAACTTTTCAAACTTTTCAATTGACGTATTTCTATGTTCTCATAATTTGAAATTTTATTCAAGACACTAAACAATGCAAGAGTAATACTATTATTGGTGAATTATATACATAGAGATAATAGCCTACACACTTGCTAGATACTTGTCTAGATTGGCAATGCTACTCCTCCCTGCACACGGATCGTTTACATCCATCAAGCTAAAAAATAATTGACAGAATTACCTTCAAAATTCCTCGTATGTGCATTTTTGCTATCATTTCGGCAGTAAAAAGAAATGTGATGACCAGATCGAAGCAGAATGTCATGTACTGCAGCGGCGGAAATCGTTCAAACGTTTTAGGAGTGTTACAGCTAACAGAGACCAAACTTATTAGTGCACTAAAACGTAGAATGTAGCGAACCCATAGCTGAAACAACAATGGAAATATTTGGTTTTTCTAAAATAATGAAATATTTCCATAGATAGTGTTTTTCAAGATTATTAAGCAATTCAATTTTTTTTCGAAGATAGCATGACATGTAAAAGAAGATCTGCAATGTCAATATTAAAACTACTAAAACTGTGAACGGTGATAATTATGTTCAGATTTGTATTTTGAAATTCATAATGTATCCAAGACTTAATGTTTATGTACTGCTACGAATTTTCTGACAACACACTAAAGGCCTGACGTGAATAGACCACAGCTTTCACAACGGTGGCTACCGTGTTCATTTGTGTAAACCACAGAACTATATAATAACCCGCAAATACAAGCTAAAGTGATGTTCAATAAATTGAAATAATAAACAATAATAGTTTGCACTTACCCAGTGCTACCTAAAGAAAGCTTCGGTCTATTTACAGTCTATTAATAATCGCAAAAAATGCTCTCATACTTTGTAAAAATTAATTTTTGGATTCATAATTTGAATTTTCATATTTTCAATATTTAGATCAATGCCCAGGCATCCCTGGATAGATCACGTCTGAGTTACATAAAACGTTTATACTCTATACACAAATGAACATACAATTCAGTCATATTCTGACTATAGTCAACAATAAATACACAAAATGGGATAGATCAGGATGGAAGTAACGTTTTTAATATCATCACTGAATGAAACTCATCACTATCATGCCTTTAAAACTACTGTATTGGGCCTTCTTAAGAGAATCTGGCAAATGATTAAACATCCTCAATGCTAATACAGGAAAGCAGTCCTTCACTTTTGACCTACATCACATCGAGGCATGTCAAGATTTGCCCTGCTTCTTGTGTTGTGGGCATGTATCTGTTTTCGAGTGACAAATGATGAGTAGTGCCTTTTTACATACAGGAGAGATGCTAATATATATTGCCCAAAGACAGTATCCAGACCCAGACGTTGAAAGATGGGCCTAAAGTGAGCATTGAATTCACTGTATGTCAATGTTCTCAGAGCCTTCTTCTGCAGGAGTAGAACGTCCTTACATGTGCGGAGGGGCCCTAGAGCAGGATGTCATACTGAATTTGACTACTGAACACCGAATGATACAACATAAATAGATGCTGAATGTTCAGCTGCATTCTCAACTTCCGCAAGATATATAACTCTTGATAACTTTTTACAGACCTTACTTATTAATTAATGTACCTCTATTGTTATAAGTAACATGTAAATTTTATACGTAACACAGTAAGCACTTACAGGTTAGAAGCCAAAATCTACATAAAATGTCATCATGTTTTGCCAATTTCATGGAATATACTATACAGCCGTATTCAATACTATTGCTGTGTCATACTATGGTAAGTAGTTATTGAACGTTTTCATGATCACGCCAGTTTTGCACTTACACAGGCTAGGCAGGTTCAGACGTCAAACGCTCAGGGGCAAAAAATAAATAAATGGCTATGTACGGTCACAATAAGTGACAGGAGTTTGCAAGACCTGGTCGTTGGGACACTTTGCAAACGGCCCATTTGCGAATGGCCATAATTGTCAAAGTCGATGAATGGCATTATTTTGAAGGAGCTCTTGAGTGAGCCCTTACCTACCTATATCGATGAACATCTATATAAATATATCTGTTAACCTAACCATGTTTGATTAGTGTGGAAGCGGCGAATGAGCTTACATCGAACATGATATAACGGGCCTAAGCAATTAGAGTGTATCCCAATTCAAATACACATTACGTATTCAAATACGTGTTTAAACTGAAGGTGACCAGTATTCTAGTCTCCAGATTTGAGCAAGTTTTCAACAAATCGAATCTAGTCTTGTAAATATGCTCGAACATTATTACCTTGTTCACCCATTCAATATCGGCACTCTCGTTGAGCGATTCTTCAGGCCCATAGTCGGCCAGAACTTGGTCGCCTTTCAAGCTTTGCTTTCGTCCCAGCATCATTACAGCTTATTACACTTCTCAAGTTGATGACACAGTTACAGTTGATTAATATTGGCCATTTTCGATTGATGTCTATAATCTTGCTGCATAGCAACAACGGTAGAATATAGTCCGAGGCTTAAAACAACGAACGAATGTGTCGATTTATTTGTTATTTGAAAGAAACGGAAGCTTATATTAGTGGCATTACACATAACCTTGAATGAAATTGCTGGATTAATGAGTATAAAATCAAAGTATACAATAGAATATCACTACATCTTCAGGTCTTGTTCGCACTTCCTCTGATGCTGTCTAAAACTAGCAGAAGACAAGTGCTGACTATTGACACGGCTGACAGCTGATTCCAGTAGATGTCCCAGGTTCAAGTACTTACAGCTGACAGTATCATCAGCACTTTTAAACACAGATTACAAAATTCACCTATCATTAAATTAACTAGAAGAATAATGCAACGGAAATTTATATATTTTTCTTTGTCAAAGAAAATATGAAGCTTGGAAATAGATAATTATAACTTTTGCTTTCCTACCTGAATTAAAGGACTTTTTACCAACGTTGGCAGCAGTGATGCCGGCAAACTCAAAGTTATTTGATTTTTTTGTTTTAGCGCGTTTGAAGTTTGTTCAGTATTTTCCAATAAAATCTATAGTTTTGTTCCTGATTATCCTTTTGATCATATTCCTTATTAATTATAAAATATCAACAACATTCAACATCGAGTTAAAGGTAATTGGACCTTATAATTTGTACCATAGAATTTGAACATTGTATATTGCACTTTGGACTTTAAAGTATTGACTATGGACCTTGAACTTTGGATCTTGGGCATTGTTCTTTGGATAAAAAAAGGTAAACCATGTAAAAATTTAGTATTGAATAAAAAGAATTACAAATAAGAGTTTATTCTTAGAGTTTGTTCTTATCACAACATTCATTCAAAGTTACATAAAAACAGGCATATTTTACAATAAAATATTCAATACACTAGCTCCTAATTCATCTGTACATGTTTCTCATGAATACAGCACAGCACAGAGTCCACTCAGTCATCTGCGTATCATGCCCACTTAGAACTTTAGAACGTTAGAGTGATCAACTCTATATTATGGGACACTGAAGGGCTGTTCAATGGAAATTGTGTGTTAATATCTTCCAAGACTTGAGAAACGATTTTTTCCATTTTCTTCATGAAGATGAAATTTGATAAATATGCATAAGAGGAAATAATTCCAATTGTTTTTTTGTTTCGTTTTTTGTGAACGATCCAGAATTTACAAGCATGTGCGTTTTAAGGCTTACATTTTTCCCACCATTGTCAATGACTCAAACATAGATGAAATCAATAAATTTGGACGTTAAAATTAATGGATATCCATGTCCAAACCTGATTCTTATTTTGATTCAGATGGATTATTTTTAAAAACTTTACTGAATGGAGACCTCAGGATTCATTCTATAGCCAGAGTTATCTATTATGGGAACCGACCCTGTATCTTTTGGTAGTCTTTTTTTTAACTCACTAAATTGAAAAAATACATTTGGAACTTCTGACAAGTAACAAGAAGTTTATCAGGGCTGCTTATATGCATACAGTGTTGGTTTTCATGTTGGATTGTTCAATAAGAGTATAGTCCTGTATTTTGTCATGAAAAGCAGTTAAGAAATGTCTTAATTTTGAATTGAATTTTGCCTTAAATATTTGAAGACTCCTCCTTTGTATACTCTGTGGGCTACTGTAGACTTTACTTATCACAAGCTCACAAGTGGGAACGTATCTAGGGGCTTAAAACCTCAATTAATAGGATATGACTCAAGCATCAAATACAATTATTCACATTTAATCCGTGCAGGCTCGAATAGATGTAGTCACGTCTTGATGTTTTTTTAAATCTTGGATCTTTTGTTCCATAACGATCTGCGTTGTTAATATTAACTTTTCGTTGTTAATTTAACGACTTGCAGTCAGTTTTATATTGTGAATATGTAATAAATGTACTCACATTCGGCCGAACGTTTTCGAGGTATTGAATTTCATCTTCAAGGCCTTATTGAACACTATACTCGTATTTATCAAACCATCATGAAAACATGAAAACCGGCACTGTATGCATATTCTTATTAAGCTCTGGCAAAATGAAAGGTAAAAGATTTGATACGGTAATATAGAACAGAGGACGTTTATAAAGGTGTAATGATCATTACAGTATTTTCCTATCAATAATAATATTGTCGAGGCTGACGAAGCTTCTTTTCAGAAGTCAAAGGCATCCCTCTAGCATCTCCAATATAAGTGAGTAAAACAATATATAAAAGTGAAACACAGTGTCAGTTTTAATATTAGAATAATATTGTGTTGAAAATGCAATGCACTGTGAGATATTAAAGCCAGGTGGTTCGGAACCCACCTAAAACTGTAGGTCCAACTCATCAATCACCATTGTATCTTGAGACCTAAGTGTCAAGAATAAGGATATCATAGCTGATCCAACTAAAAGGGTTGCCGGTTTTAGCCTGGAGAGAAGGGAGTGGGCCATCTTGAACCTAATAAGTGACTGTGCCAGGACTGCAGCAAATAAGTGTAAGTGGGGATACATAGACACCCCGTACTGTGACTGTGGCAATGATGTTCAAACCACCCAACACCTGATTAATGAATGTCCAGTAAATAAATTCGATGGAGGGATTGAAGATTTGAATGTTTTGACAACTGAAGCCATTGAATGGCTCAGGCAACTTAATGTAAATCTATGACCATTTATGTACCCAAAATTTGTGTTTGAATGTGTTTTATCATGCTGACGTGCCATACGCATATATATATATATATATATATATATATATATATATATATATATATATATATCAATCACCATCATCCAACTCATTACCCACTCACAGGTCTAAGACCTATGTGGGCTTCATCCTCCAAAAAAAAAATCAACAAATTTATTTAAATTCTTATTAGCTTTTGGCATTATTTGAATGCAATGAATCTTACAGTACACCTTTGGACCTGCATGATTATTGATACTTTTCCTAGGCCCTAGGCCTACCAAATATTATGCTAGTAAAAATCCAATGCACGCATCTTTCATCATCTGTGAAAAATTTTGAGCTTATTTAACCCGTTTATACTGTTGAAATGCTATAGCTGTGATGGTGATAATTAAACTGAGGTCATTCATAAAGATTATGAATGAGATTATATAGACTATCACTAAGTTTGTTGAGAAAAATTCTATGCACGCCCTTTCTAAGCTGTGACATATTAAAGCCCATTTAACCTGTTTATTTTGATCTTATCAATATCTACTTATTATACTTTGGTATTGTTTTTATTTAATATAAACTTGAAAAAACCACTTTTAAATGGAAATTAACTCACGTTATGGCGTGACGGCCATTTCGCTCTGTTGTCTAGAGCATCGTCAGACGACCCATAGTACACTGACTTAAGGTATGAGTTTGATGCCGTCACGCCATAACGTGAGTTAATTTCCATTTAAAAGTAGTTTTTTTTTCAAGTTTATATTACATATTAGTGGAAACAAGATGGATCTTCAACATCATAATTGTTTTTATTGATAAAGGACGAGTATTCTATTTAGGACTTCCATGAAGGTATTATGATCATTGAGAATTTTTTCTACAGATAATTTTGTTCAGAAAATTGCGATGCCTGCTCTATCTTATCTATGAAATATTTTAGCTCTTTTTATCCATTTATTTAGTAGGCTACTTATCAGGCTCACGCAATTTTTAAATGCAAAACTGCAATAGAATTATTGATTATTCAACTGAGGACTTTAATATACAGTGGTCGTTGGAATTTAAGAATATAAAAAAAAAGAAATATTCAGATTCTTTCGATGGGCAATCGTTCAAATTGAATAACAAAACATACATTTTTAAATAAATAAATTTCATTATTACTAAATGTATATTTATTTATATAGCAATATATAATTTACCAGACCACAATTCGATGAATGATTAATTTTAAATCTATTTTGTTATAACCACAATATTTTGCAAGAATAATACAAGATTGCTAATGATACTTTGCATATTTATTGGCTAAACACAGAACGTTGAACTAATATCACTTTGCTTTACTGAAATGCGTTATCCAGCTTGTTTATAACTTGTTTCAAAAGATGGTGTACTAGGCTATTAACTGAAAGCTATACTTCAATAGTGAAATCATATTGTTTTTAATTTATAATGATGATGATGATGACGATGATGATGACGATGATGATGACGATGATGATGACGATGATGATGATAATAATAATAATAATAATAATAATATGCTTCTGATAAAGAAAATGAACTTCAATTTATTATCCATCTATTAATAAAAAAGATTTTAGTTTTGATCGGAAATATTAGCAAACGACAAAAACACAATTATTTCATCAATTAAACTATGAAAACCTTAGATGTGGAAATGAACAAGCACATTCCATGTGCCACAATGTTTGAATAAGATCGTATTAACAGAATATATTATTATAAAAGTAACAGGTAAACAATAATTAAACTTGTTTATCTAAAACTAATTTGTGTAAAAGTTTGTTTCAAGCTTTCTACAAAAAGATGTTTTAAAAAGAAAATTTGGTTCTATTTCAATTGAAAATATCCTTTAAAAATGCCTTAAATTCACAATGTTATCTTTGCTTCCTGGTTCACCTCCCACCCCTCCCGGTGGTTTTCCCCCTCACAATGGTTCTTCCCCCAAATCTGCTGTTGGATCAACCCCCCTGAATGATAGAATAGACTAAGGTAGGTCATAGACTAAGTGGGTCCTATAAAGTAAAAAAATTTTTCGAGGATGAAGCCCACATAGGTCTGAAACCTGTGCGTGGGTAATGAGTTGGATGATGGTGATTGATGAAAAACTAAATGTATACGTAGATGTAGATGTATACTGTAAATGTAGTTGGACCTACAGTTTTAGGTGGGTTTCGAACCACCGGGAAGTGATTTTACACCAGAGAACAGTGTCTTTTTTGCTGGCCAATCTAATCGGTCACCGTTACAAACAGGACCTACGAGAACGCAGCTTATCTCTATTTGATTGAACAGATACCTGCTACGGCTCGCATGTCCTATGAAGTCTTAATAATTAATAAGAAAAAACTCATTTCAAAGTGAGCTTAAATAACTACACACTTCGACAAGCTCTCCATAGTTTCACTAAGTTCATGCTGAAGTTTAATAATATATAGAGCTAATATATCAAATGTTATTAAAAAAATTCTACAATATAAATCAAAACAAATGAAATCAAATATTAATTTCATCTGTGAAAATATAGTCTAACTACAGATAATATTGTAGAATTTTTAGCACATGATTGATTTTGACCTTCATTTAATACTGAAATTTGAGAAAAATTATTTCATCAATAGAGCTACATGATCAATTATTTGCAACTGATGATGCTACCACAGTCGCGTAGCCTCATCAGAACCTAAAACCAATTAGATTGGTTGATTTACAGGGAAAATTAAAGTTACTCAACACATTGTCAGTGCGGTATCATTTATTTCATTCCAGAAAAAAAATAAAACTTTCTATTCGATAAAATTCAACTTGTGTTGACATTTTTTTCATCAATCGTGTCAATTCTCACTCCCCGGTATGTTGTTAGTCAAGTTATGGTGGTGAGAGATAAGTTTCCTCACCTCGTTATCAAGTTTTAATTCATTTTTCGAAATAACTCATTTTGCTATGAATTATTAAGCAATTTTGTAGTAGGAGCTGCATGTGCAAGGTAGTGTCGAATGAACATCACATAACACGCAGAAAACAGATAAACCGTATTCTATATTGATTAAAGTGCAAACACAGAAGCGGTCAGTACGGATGTTGAGCAGTTATGCAATGAATTGTTTCTCCTATAACACCCGCATAATTGTTTTGACCGGTTGAATAAAATTGGTTACGTCCCAAACATGCATTCAGTTCCCAACATGAGTGCGTACGTGAATTTTATTCTCTTATTCTCCGTAGCTGGTTATTTACTTCCTGTCCGAGGTCGACACTCCAAGGATGTAAGATCGTCATTGCCAATTTCCCAGGACCATGATGCTCTTCTGAAGGACGGTCAAGAAAATTCACTGTTTTCTCCTGACACTCTCAAGATATTAGGTAACTTGAATAAGATTTTTAGTAGAGTATAGAAAAAAGATACCTTTTTTTAGCTAAAAACCACATGAAAACAATAAATATTTTAAAAAATTTCAGTGTTAGATCGTAAGGCGTAAGACTACCTTTCTATATTATTCTATAATATTGAAATATATTCTATCTTTCTATATTATTCCTGTTTCATACACATCTAGGCGTTATGAATACGGCATGAATCAATAATAGTAAACTTAGATTGCGTTTGATAGTTTGATAATAATTTAATAGTACTGATAATATCATTTGGAATAATTTTTTAAATATCAATTAGTATCATGACATAATATCAATATTATTCCTGTTTCACTCTACCCATGTTTTGTATTTTATAGCATTTTTGAAATGATAACAATATACTTATAACAAATTGCCTTAGAGCTTGCAGATGAAATATTATTGCTCTCTTATAATTACTATGTCCTATCTTACTTTTTTTAGAGGTGTAAAAATGCAGACGCATAAAGAACCAGGCTCTTGCATATTTTGCACTTGGATTCCCCCAAGTTTCGAGTTAGTGGAAAAGATTTGATATGTGAGTCAATTGAAGAGTATTAGAGTAAAAGACCCAATTGTAGCGATTCACATCGTTCCTATAACCCTTGAAACCCCTCAAAGGCACAGCTTTAGGTCTACCAGGGGATTCTGAAAAAATCCGGATTTTTTTGAGGGGATATCAATAATTGAGAAAATTTTAAGGGATATCAACTAAAAAAGTATATTTATTCAGACACAAATAGTAAAGTTTTTTGGCGTCGGATGAGAATTTAGGGGGTTCAATCCCTTTAAACCCCCCCCCCTTCCGCAACCACTGGATACGCGCCTGACTTCTGCTTCACTGAGCTCACCACTGAAGTAAAAAATTAATGATTGTTGTTGATATCCATTTTGTGATCAGCAGTGTCATGTAAAACCTGCTATGCAGAACTGACCTCTTATAAAGGTCAGTTCTATACAGTATATTTTACGCGACAATAACGACTTTACTTGATTAAAATGAGAATATAATAAATAATTAAATTGATTAAGCCTTCATTAAGTTTCCAAATTTTTACAAATGAAATTATGATGAATCCTTCCATAATATTGGTATTGTTCTCTTCTAAATACGGTAGACCTACTTGCAATATTATATTTAATTAACTGTATGATTCAAAAAGAGAATAAACAGTTAAATTTTCTTACTAAAAAAATTGAAATAGGCCTCTATTTCAGTCTTGTTCTATTTTTCTTTTTTCTTTAAAGTTAATTGCACTATACATGGAAACTAGGCCCACTAGTTAAATGTTTGTCTATTTCTAGCAACCTCGATCCAATTTTTTTCCTGCTTCTTAATGATGTCATCTTTCCACCTGGATTTTTGTCTTCCTACTCTTCTTTTTCTCCATGTCGATTCTCAATCAGTTACTTTTTTCGTCCATCTTCCATCCTTCATCCATCCTTGCAATATGGCAGAATAATAATTCAGATTGTTTTAAATTGACTATTAATTCAATGTTATCAAATTCTGAAATGGCCTAATTTTTCTGTCTTTATGAAAACAGCAGAGAAAATTATGGATATGATCTCAAAAGGAGAAGATATTTCCCAAGACGACCTGCCAGATGACTTGAGAAAGCTGGTTTCCAATATTGAGCACGTGTGCAAGGACGACAATGAAGTGAAAAGTTCCAAAGATTCCAAGAAATCTCATCGCCAAGGACGGACAATTCTGGAAAGCTTTCGTCAAAGCAAAAGGGGAAGGTCTCTATTGGGAGGTAAATACTACAATGTTTTCACTTTCTGTTCATAGAAAAATTTACATTAATACTTTTTCCAATGACAATTCTTAGCAAATAAGTTTTAATTAGGAGGGGGGAGGTCATGTAGCGTGGTGCGGAGGATAGGCTCTAGGTACTACATGGTACAGACCGTTTCAAAGTGCATGGCGTCTCGCTGGTGGCAGGGGAGGCAGTGCGAGAGAGACAGAAAGTCTTTCCCACCACGCTTCCCCTCCAGCCGTCAAGTACAGTTGCGTCAAATACACTCTCTGCTAAACGTTTTAGCGTTAGCGGACTTAGGGAATATTTGAACTTGACTGTACTGCGAGGCAGCAGGTACAGTAGTGGGAGAAAGCGCTCAGCGCGCATGCTCCATCGAGACGCCAAGGACCGTGAAACTGTCTGTAAATAAAATGGTAAAGAAGGAAGATTCCTCAAACAAGTCATGAATATGATGATAATATAGCCTATGATTAAGGGGTCCTCAGGGAAAGTTGAACATTTTTTTCTAAAACAATATTAATTTTAAGCGTTTCTAGACATAAATTCATCCATTTCAACAGATCAACCCAAGACCTACTTGAAACCATTATCACTGTGCTTTTTTATTCCCCTCCTCCTCACCTGATTGAGGTTATGTAAATTTTACTTGAAATTTCTTTTTCGTCTGGGAATTTTTGATGAAATAATCTCTTTAAAACCACGATTTTAGCGATTCCAGATATTTTCTTTGACAAAAATTCTCTCTCAAGGCTAATTAAAATTTCAAAATTTACTTTGTCTTTTGGTGGGATCTGTTCCTCTCTGATACCCTCATAGTCACTCCACTGACTATTATCAACAATTTCTGGAACAATCGCAGAGTATGAACCCTGAGCAATCTTGCTAAATGTGATATCTGAATTATGAATTAATGCTACCGTGACACTTGATTACATTTACTGAACAATAGTAGAAATACCAAGTGGTAAAACACTATACAGGAAGGAGCCTCAGCTTCCGCGGGCCGTATTGATCATACTGGCAGACCGGATTTGGCCCACGGGCCGTAGTTTGGAGACCACTGTTCCAGATGAAGATATCCACAAGTTAGTTTGAAGTGACTGACTGACAAATATACAGAAACAGAATTTATTAATTTCTAATTTGTTTGTGCTATTAATTTATACTAAAGACTTCCGCAATGGCGGATATTGACAACAGTATTGAATAACTGATGAAAATCGATGCTACTGTACAAAAATATCAGTCACCACCAGGAATCAAACCACGGACCTCCCAATTGCCGGTCGGGCGCCTTAACCACTAGACTATGGAGACATCCACTGCTAAGGAATGTTTGCATTTTAGTCAATAGATAGATAATCAATATTCAGTCAGAGAAATAGATTTACGTTCCAGAAAAGTAATTCACTGTCGAGAAGTTTTAACATTTAATTCAATAGGTAACCAAAATTTAGACAGAGACTCAAGATCATGTTCTCAATTTTATCCTTTCGTAAGTTACAAATTACATTTTCATGTGATTTCCTATGCAGATGGAGCAGACGACTTACAACAGCTTCAGCCCAATAAACTTGATGAACTAATTTTGGACCTAGAATTACTGTGTGACCTCGATAAACAATCGAACACAACTCGAGAAGGCAGAGGCCTGCTCAGCCGACTCAGCTTCCTAACCGGACTGCACTTTGGCAGTATATTCAGCGGATCGGGAACAATAGCGGCCACCCAGTCTCTGCACATACTTGGCCGCATCATCAATTCGGCGCTTTCCGTTTCGTACGGACCGTCAATAAACAGACCGGAAATCGGCGGAATTGGCGGGTCGCTGATTCCGACAGTGCCAATTGCTGACGAAGTGCCCCAACTTCCCCCCTACAACGATGTCGATGAGCATCACAATCATCGTGTGAAGATCAAGCATCCGCACAGCTTTCTATGGGACCACAATAAGCGAGTGGAAAATTTCAATTCGGCTGTCAACTCTAGTGCTAATTTCAGGCAGGGTAGAATGGAATAGTGCAGCTGTTATTCAGTGTTACCAAATTACTGTACTCATGAACTATTCAATTCTATTTTTTCTTCTTTCCTTTTTATAGGCGTACTAAGGACTGCATTCATTCACCATTCAAGTCATGTTGGTCTCCTTTTTTCTCCTCCAATATCCTTCATCCTAAAATTCTTTGATTAATACGTCTTTCTTCTAACATTTTGCTAGTCGTACCTGCTGAGTAATAAAAAAATGTTTTTTTCTTTTTATATTGTGTAATTACCGTATTATGTATTTTTTACATGTATTTCAAGGGAATAAAAATTTTAATTCGGTCTTACAATTAAAGTGTTATACAAAGTCATTATGGTTTACAGTTATAGAATTACAGTTGAAGATTGTAGTTTACAAAAATAGAGGTATTGCTCTCACATTTTATGGTTTATCATACTCATTGACCTATCGCCAACTTTTTCCTCTGTCCAGAGGATAAGTATCGATCGTACTATTTATTACGCTCTGACTCACGCTTTGACACACAAGCCCAGTGTCCCAGCTCGGGAGTTTGGCGGATTGGGGGGGGGGGGGGTCACAAATGAGATTTTGTTGACATTGTTTGCAAGATTGCCCCTCCTTAAAACCCTTTCTCCAGTAAATTTCCGATTTTGGGGGTCATGGCCTCCCCCTGCGACTACCCTTGATTTCACATAATGCACAGTTGAGGGTCCTTGTACTCCAAAATGAAATTTTTAGCTTCTTTATTAGATACTGGTATTTATTGATTTGGTAAAATACTAATGGTTGTAAAGAAACAAACTAAAATTGTTTCTAAGTTTGATATATATTATATAACACATTAAGGCTGCTTGCACAGTGGAGCATCCCATACTTGAGAATAATCACCATCGCAAAATGAAACACATGTTGTGGAATGGTGTATGACAGATTGGAGCAGCTTGAATGCCACCATTCCTTAGCATGTGTTTTATTTTCCGATGGTGATAAAATTCTCGAGATCGGATGCTTCACTATGTTATTAGACAATGGTGAACTGGGATAACTTTGACACACTTTTTAAAGTTTTCTAAATATTTTGCCCCCAGCTTATGAGATAATTTCGGGGTAGACGGGATATGAATGGGGGCAAAAAAGGTTCAATGGAGAACAATACAACTGCACATTGGGGTTAGTAGACGTGAATAAAATCAGTCAATTGGGAGACAATTACAGCCATGAAGTGAGAGATTAGAGCACTATGATCTAACAGCTAGACTGTTGAAAATGTTTGAATCTCTCACTCTAAATGGTAGTTTGTGTCTTTTGAAAGAGTACAAGATTAAATTGAGCAATCTAAATCAATCAATCAATTTTATTACATAAAAAGACATTACAAAATGGTCCCGCTAAACCTGAAAAAGGTTTTACAGCAGGTGCCTATAATAAAATAAAACACAATAATAAAATGAATGCTTACAATAAATTAAACAATGAAAAGAACTGAAAGAAAACTTTTTACATGTTTCAAAATGCACTTCAAGGTAATTGGAAGGGGAGTAATAGGGTTGAAAAATGTTAAAAAATGTTAAAAAGGAAAAGGTTAAAGGGAGAGAAAAAAAAGAATAAAGATAAAGGTCTACTATAGATTGAAAGATAAAATTAAAAATAAAAGAATATGCTATAAATTGAAAGATAATACTAAATATAAAGAAATAAACTACAATAATTGAATGAAAATGCTGTAATAGATTAAGGTATTTATATTTAGTTTGGTCGCTCTAGTGCGGCGGCGGTGTTCTATATTATTTCAAAACTAATGTTTATCTTCACCAGCAATCGGTGGATTTTTATTTTTATTTATATTTTCAGATCCAAAAGAAAAGTCAGTATAATTAAATTGCATTTGAATCTAAATATGGAGAAAATAAATATATATGACGATTAAGATGTCAGGTTTACATTTGAAAATTGTTTAGGATAAAGAGATGAAAAATGTCATCCTTGGAATAGTCTCGTATATTAATCGGTAAGGCATTGAAGAGTGACACTGTATTCATATTTTAATATTAGATTGTTCATTAAGTATTTCGTCATGGAAAACATCACAGATTAAATTGAGATTAAGATATTATTCATTTATATTAAAGCTCAGAGCATTGCTATCAGTGTAGATTGTAAAAAATAAAAGGAACCATAGAATTACTTACAGTATTGTAAAATAATAATAATAACAAAATTATTTCTTTGGATTAAATGAATTTGAATATGATTGATTGATTGATTTTATTGTTTATTTAACAATTTACAATCTACACGGGTGGACATGCTCTGAGCTATCCATCTATGACAATTAGTGTGGCCCTTGTCGACGAATTTTAAGGAACAATATGGATACACTTGAACTATTCTAAATTAATCATTTATTATAGATGTTTCTATCAATTTTAAATTCGTTTCATATGGTTTAAATGGCATTAATTTAAAGTAATTGAAAAGATGAAATAAATAAATTGGTTGAATAATAAATAAAGTATGAATTTGTAAATATCAAAGCTTTAGAAACAGAAGCAGCCTTCTGATGTAACATTTGCGATCCAATCAATGTAGTTTCCAACTTTAGTATAGATTCCAGGTTTGTTCGGCCGTGCACAACCAACTCCCCAAGAAACAATGCCTGCAAAAAATGTAAAACAAATGATGCAAAAACTGCAAAACAATGCAAAAAAAATATGCATTACTACAGTCTTAATGGTAATAGTTGAACTCCATATCACCATTTACAACCAACCTATTCCAGCACATGGTACCAAGTAACTTGAACAAGTTTTTTTTACTATTCTTGTGGATATTGCAAAGCCATAAAGAACGATGTAAAACAATTGATCAATGATGGCAAAATTAAGTATATCAAGAATTTGAAACTTATTCTACTTATGGAAAAAAAAGTTCAAAGAATAAAACTTGATAGAGATCCTCAGTTATTTTAAAAAAACAACCTTTTATTGTATGCCTGGGATTCTAAGTACTGTATTGTTCAAATCATTGAATTGTAAAATAAACAAAAACTTTGGAATATAATAATATCAAATGTGACAATAATAATAAAACTTTATTTCTGCACAAAAAAAAAACAATAGATTACAGAATATGAAACAAAATAATGGCACTAGAAGAAAAAATATATAATACAAACAAACTAAAGTAAAAAACACTTCAATCATGGCAATAAAAATAAAATAATAGATAACTAGTTAAAATGAATTAAAAATTATTTCTCACTTCTTTAGTTGTTGGCTATATTATTATTATTATTATTTTTATTAGACGTAAAACTCCCAAAGTGGAAGACGCAGAGTAAAGATGGTTCATTTTTCGGACTTGTTCTTGTTTGCCCACCAGCTTTTCATTTTTTGTGCGAATTCAGCTTTTCTCTCTTCGCTCCATTTTGTTCCAACTCTTGGAGGTTCTGTCTCTGGTATAACTTCCCATTTATAAAGTTTTATTCTGAATTTTTTTCTATTGTAAATTTCTTTGTTGGTTATTCTGGCCAGTACTAGGTTTTTTAAATATTTTGTATCCATTCTCCTTTATATCCATTATTGGCTATATTTATTATTGGATAATACATTGAAACTACCTCTTCACTTCTGTAATTTTTGAGCAACGTTTTGTCATAAGACATAAAAGTTTGTGATGTTTTCCATGACGAAATACTTGATGAACAATCTAATATCAAAAACAGATACTGTGTTTCTATTTAATATATGATTTCACTCACTTATACTGGAGATACTTGAGGGATACATTTCATTTCTAAAGAGAAGCTTCATCAGCCATCCGCCAGGCCAGGGAAATGCATCTCTCCAGTATCTCCAGTAGGCCTATCAGTGAGTGAAAGTCATATATTAAATAGAAATACAGTCTCAGTTTTGTTATTGGACATAAAAGTTTCCTAATACATCATTAGGACACAAGTTACATGTTGAATGATTACAAGTTACACTGTTATAAAATTCTTTGATGAAATTTCTATTTCACAAAGTTGTATGCGCATGGTATTGACAGTAGGTACCGTACTGACGTTTTTCATTTTTGACAACTCCAAACTTCAGACATCTCCAGATTTTTTAATTTCTCAGTTCTCTTAACAGCTCAATTCGATGATTCATTTTAAGATTAATTTTTATTCATCAGCATAAGTTTATTAAAAAATGTTCTATTTGTTGATTTCGTTTTATTAATACTGTATATACTTTCTATGACTGTTGATGACATTCACAGTACTTAAGGAACCTGTGAATGTATAAATGAATCAAAATCAATGGTCATTCTCATAATCTTTTATAAAAAATGGAGAGTTTAGCGTCCTCTATTTTTCAGCTCGCTATTCTTGATCACTATTGACCATTCTTTGGAACTTCCGTCGCTCTACAGATCTGACCTGCGTTTGCCCAGAACTGAACTAATCGTGGGAAAATAGCGTAATGCTGGCTAAAAACCTCTGATGATCAGTGTAAGTTTGTCTGGAAAACTTCAATTGATTACTTTTTCAATATAAAGCTTACACTTTGACCTTAAATTGGTTCATGCCTATTCCTTCAAAAGTAATAGTAATTTTTTCAAGCTGAACTTACCAGCAATGATGTATCTACCTCTGCTGTCAGTTACGAGAATGGGGCCGCCACTGTCACCCTGACAGATAATAAATAAAAATTAAATAGATATAAAATAAGACATATTTTTGTTTAATAACTTAATAACTCTTACTATAATCAGACCACAGACAAAAGAACCTTCGCGCATTGTATCACTGTAGTTACCACTCCCCCACAGCTCCCATTCTTGTGCGAGTGAGAGCGACAGCTTTATTGCCCTCTCACTCACTTGCTCGACCGATGACATCATATCGGAGCGTTCTTTTCAATTCTTACATTATTAGTACCGATGTTCACTGTAGGACAGCCAAGCGTTGACTGACCCCCTCCACTACTCTAGTGAGCGAGTGAGATAAACTGCATAACGTGCTCTCTCTCTCTGCGCAGTAGAGTTCATATTTTGAAGGTTCTTTTGTCTGTGGTTGGATTATAACAGCTTATTGATTTTTAATAAATCAATTATTTAACTAGTGATGATGTTTAGATTAGTTTTATACTAATGCAATTTTTTTAATATTTTTCATAATACATTTTTTAAATTTTGCATTGATGAAAAGACTTACAAAAAACAAATTGAATGTAACACTCAAGTCAATAAAGGACTACACTGACAAGAGATCCTATTTTCATCAATTAAATGCCGGTTAAAAAGGATTAGGGGACCATTGATAGCTTATATTTAATTGAGGAATTTCTCATTTTATTATCGCTATTCTTCCATAATAATTATGTAAATGGCATTATCTATCATTTAGGCTGACTGGGTAATCTGCATATCTTTTTTGTTTTTAAGGAATTGTCATTACAATAAATTCAAACTCAATGTACATTGTGTTAATATTATTCAACATTTCACTATTAGCGCGTAATCAGTGAAATCGACTTTTTAAAATTATTGTAGTAGCCTAAGCCTGGAAACTTAAAATTTTCTTCCTGTTTCTATATCAATAGGTAGTTGATGGCTTATTAATAATTTTTATGTGTTTGGGAAGCAAAGTTTGGCATTTTCTTTACGCTTCCATTTGGGTTTCAAAATGCATGAATAAATAAATAGATGAAAAAGATAAAAATATATACCTGACAAGAATCATGTCCCCCGCCTTTATGCCCTGCACAGAACATGTTTGACGTGATGCCTTTGACTGGAAATTGTGGAATTTCCTTGCATTCTTCTTCACTGAAAACTGTTACAGCTGTTTCCATTAATTCAGTGGCCGCTGGACCACCTTCTTTAATTGCTCCCCAGCCAACCACTTTGGCAGTGGACCCTTCTAACTCGATATCTGAAAAACAGGTTATTTGATCCAATTATTGCATTTCTATTTCAAAGTATATTTTCAAAGGCTGACACAATAATTGACTAATTGATAACAACAAGTAGATTTCCATATCATGCTTTCAAGTGTTTATATCAAGCAAGTTCCCGTATCATGAGTGTTGAGGAAAAATCACTAACACCTAAACCTATATTGATGAAGCCTGTTAGGTTTTGAAATGGGTATGTACTGTAAATTTGTTTATATAGTGTACGTGACCAACGAGATGGCGAGTTTGCACCGTGTATCATTAAATTATTATGATAAACATTTATTACGTCCTATCTATACTAATATCATCTTGGATAAATGGATTCTATTATTTATTACCACCAAATGCATCAAAAACGTATCAGAAGAGGGTTTCCGCTAGATGGAGTTGATTCGCCATCTCGTTAGCCACAAGCTGTACTTTCTACAACACGTTCAGTGAACTTTTGTACTCTTTCCGGGGGTTTGTTTCAACTATGCTTAAACGATGACTGAACACTAAAATGCAGGGCCGTAGCCAGGGGGGGCCAGGACGGGCGAAGCCCGACCTGGCAAAATTTTCGCCCGACCTAGAGGGAAAAAATTATTATGAATTTAAATTTGAAATTACGGTATAATAGGAGATAAATTAAATTTGGAGGAAGAAAAGCAATTATTTGTCTATATTTCTAATCTGAAGGAAATTTCCGAACAATTACATCTCTTTTTTTAGGCTATTTTAGTTGCACAGTTCCACCGAAAATTTCTTGGTTGCACCTAGAAGTGATTCAGAGGTCTAGAGCTAGAGAAGTAGCATAAGAAGTTGGAATAGAACCCGTTTTTGAGAGACAAAATCAGGATTCGATAAAAGAAGTTTGAATTCAAACCAAATTTCAGGAGGGGATATGTTTGATTACAAATCAACAGATGAATCTGAAAATATTGCAAGTGGCCTCTCAGAATGTTTAAAGATCCAATTTTATTTCACTGCTATATGGCACAGCTTGTAATGCTAAAATTAAGCCGGCCCTGGGTTCAACGTTGCAAATTAAGTGTGAAGTGATACAGTACTAAGTGGCGTACTGACATAGTTGGGGGCCTGGGGCGGCTATAGATGAGGGGCCCCAATATATAGTACCGTAGCGAAAATCTTTTCATGGGGGGGTTATCGGAGACTTGGGAGACTATGGAATACCCCCGAGGACAAGACGGGTCTGTGGGGCTTTCCCCGAGGAAATATTGATAAATAGTCCCTCTAAAATCGTATTCCAAGAGATGTCTTGGACTCATGTCTAGAAAAGCTTAAATCCATTCATTTTAGTGCACATTATGGGGAAAATTTGGAATTTTTGATGTTGAGAGCTTGATTTAAGGCTTAAAAACAGTAATTTTATACGAGTATTTATTAAAATGAAGTTTATAAATTGGGCTAAGTGAAAGCTTAAATTCAATAGATCATTGCTTTTATGAATCGTTTGCCTAAGAACTTGAATTCACTTTTCGTTATAAAGCCAATTTAACAAGTAATAGTGGTTTCAAATTATTATTACAGTCAGGGCCACCCAGAGACATTTTAGTGGCCCGGGGCAGAGTTGTGACTGGAGGCTCCCTCTTACACCTTCACCATAAACACCAAACGACTAGATTTCCCAACTAGCATTAAGTCTTCCAGCTATGCCTAGTTACCTAGTGTACTAAAAAAAATCTGTGTAACTAATTTTAATTTTTTTTTATTATTTAAAGATGAAATTCGAGTGTAGGCGAAATGAAAACAATTCCATGAAAAAGCTGTGGAAGCTAGGGAAAAGGGCGATGAGTGGCACCAGAGAGAGAGCAATAAACTTCTCTTCTATTTTTATGTAATCTCTTAAATTCGCATCGAACTATTCACTAATACTGGAATATGTGAAATGTGCAAAAATATAAAAATTATTATGACTTTCAATGGAACTTGATTCAACTAAATTAATAACAATTAATAACACATCCAATTCCAAACATATGGATGGTGACGGAACCCCAAACCATTGGGGATTATGAGGGCTCCCCACAGGAGAAAAAATATGTTTTCCAAGTTGAAAGTGCAACTCTAAGCTTTTTTTGTTCGTTATCAACCTCTTCCCTCATATTATTTTTTGTTAATCGATTCATGGCGTGAAACATTTCACGATCACAATAAACTCTATGGGGTTTCAGATCTGAACAGTAACAGAGATGAGCATTTGAAGCCCGTCTGCAAAAATATTAGACCTTTTCTCCTTTCAAGCCTACTGTGTCAATTTTATTCAAGTGATCTGGGGCACCTTCAAACCCATGTTTGGGGGCTCCGAAAATACTAGGACACACCAGCATAATGGGGCCTTTGATGGCCCATAGCCGAGGCAATTAGGGGACCCTTGTTTATAAACGTTGAAATTTGAAATACTCTAGTTGAATCTATACTTCATATGACTATACTGGCAATAAAAACGGACCCACGGCGCAAGGGGCCTCTAGGGTCTGTTAGACTTACCTAAACTAGAGAAAAAAGGGACCCTGGAGGCCCCCAGTTGGACAATTTGGGGCCCCTTATTTTAATTTTGTTTCGTCACTTGCTTACATTTGTGAAATAATTAAGCCCCTTTACGTTGAGACCCAAGAAAACTTGCCTTGCTCATCCCATCCCCTCTGTATCCTTAATTATTTTTTTTTTAGTTAATCAATGTGTAAAAATTATAGTGTTCTTCTAGCTGATAAGTAATTTTTATTTTATTTGTTAAATAAATTTGTATTTTTTGGGGGCCTTTGCCCGCCCACCATCGGTACGCCACTGACAGTACTAGAACTTTTTGTTTTTAGGCTCGCCCCTCCTAAAATATTGCTTGCCCCTCCTAGTCCTCAATCCTGGCTACGGCCCTGCTAAAATGTACTACATCCATACATAATTTAAATAGTAAACTATATGACGACTCATTTAATTAACTTATAAATCAACAAAAAATAATGATCTATTTAATTATTCAAATATTCATCTGAATAAAATTCGGAGGAGAATAACAGGCTTTGCGTCCAGAACTGTACCTTTCAAGAAAATGACAAATAATCAGTTCATCAAAATCTTCGAAGGTTACGTTTTATAAGGAACTAGCTGGCCCGACGCGCGTTTTGCTGCATTGTCATAAAAATTCTCCTTGATTTTATAATTCGCCACTTCCCGCTGAGGTTACATTTCAAATTAGGAAAGAAGTTAGTCCCAGAGCTCTTCCAGCTGATCATGAGGCTTCGTAGTTTTCTTAATCACCACCTCTGAATGAAGAAACATTTAAAATTTAAACCTCCTATGACTATAAGGGTAGAAGCTACCCGTAGGGGTCTCCCCACCACGAAAAGCCATACGAATTTACTTACTTAGGGTAGAAGCTAGGTTTTTTATTTTATTATTCGCCACCTCCCGCTGAGGCTGCATTTCAAATTTCTAGCTGCATTGGTTAACAGACTTCATCAACCTGGCATAATTACATTTCATCATACTCAGTCATATGTTTCCTACATATTGCAAGGCTCCGACTGCACGGTAGCCTACATGCAAAGTGCAAAGTCTTTTGCTGTTCACATACAGCGTAAATAACGCCGCTAAGGGGCCTGCCATATGATTAAAAACTGTTGACTTCTATCAGCTGTTCCTTTAAGCTGTTTGGCTGGCAAGTTCGGTAGGTTAGGTCTATAAAATGGATTAATTAATAATAATTATTAGCTCCCCTATTAAAATTTATGGTCAGAAACCATCCCCAATATTCACACAACATATTCCCAAAGTTTCATGCCGATCTGTCAAGTAGTTTTGAAGTCTATAGGGAACATACATGCATACAGACAGACATTGATTTTTATATATATATAGATAGAACGTCCAACTTCCTCTACGACTTCAGAGTGATCTCAAATAAATCCAATCGTTCCATCTCAAAGAAGTGAAAAATTTTACAGAGTCCAAGTGAAGTGTCTGAATAAATAAATTGAATGTTTTAGCACACCTTTTGGAGGAAGGCAAACAGGTTGAGCGGCTGATCTGAACATGACACGTGCATCTAACTTGATGATGGCCATGTCGTTATTGTACTTGACAGAGTTGCCAAATTCAGGATGCATTGTAATCTTGGCCACCCTGCGCACCTCAGTTGTCAACTCATCCCTGGTTGCCACATTGTGCTCCGAAATCAGAATGTATAATCTGTCTGGTGCAATGTTTCTGAAACATATTTTTACTGCATTGTAATATAGTTTTTTTATCAAAAATTTTAGAATTGATAAATACCCACAGAATCTTGGAAAATGGTAAAAATGACGGTAATTATATAGAAACGTTACTTGTTGAATTTTGTGGTGATTTTTTTTTTTGTGACATCTACACACCTCAGGAAACAATAATCCGTTGGAATTTTTTGGGGGTCGCGATTGTTTCACAAAAAAATTGAAATTTTCGAAAAAAACATTTTTCATAAAAATTTATATTTTTATTTGAAAAATTCATAATTTGCAAACGTGTGAGGAGTTCCAAATTTTAAAACAATGTAAACTAAGTGAATAAAACATTTCCAAAACACTACCGCCCCCAAACGCAGTGCGCGCAAAGCGCGCATAACCAAACCTAACCTAACCTAGCTAGATGTGACTGAACCACCTCATGCCTTTATTATTTTTGTAATTATATAGAAACTTTGTTTGTTGAATTTTGTTGATATAACAATTCCTAACCTAACCTAACCTAGGCTAGATGTGACTGAACTACTTCACAAAAGACCTAACCGCGCGCCTAACCTTTGGTATCATGAATTCACTGTTACATGCATATATAAAAGAGCAACACTCACCAACCTTGTGGTCCATCCCTCTCAATGTGAGGGGGCATACAACTCCGCTGCTGCCTCGAAGAAGTGGTGTAGGCGTTCCTGGCGTTTATAGCGGCGCTTGAATTGGAATTCCACCAGGTAGCCAGCGAAATGGGTTTGATATGCTTTCCAACAATCACTTAAGTTGTTATGGTTGAGCCAGGCAGGATCCACTCTCGAATTAGATTCAAGAGAGTTTCACTGTTCCTGGCCTCAACTGGCACAAAAAATGATTTGTTGGAGTTGAGCTCAACCCCTCCAAATACCCACTGACCTTTCACATATCTTCCCCGATTATACTTTGCCTTCCCGAATTTCGCCGCATCAATTTCAACTACCTTCCCTGGACCACCTAGCTTTTCTGAGACTTTCTCACTGGAGAACAAAAATACCTCCCGACAATAAGAGTACCAATCAACTACTGTATTGGGGGAGATACCTAGTTCTTCAGTGATGAAAGTCTGCCTAGGTGTTTTCAGGTTCAGTAAAATTGAAATGAGTGTGAAGTATTTGTCAAGGGACAATTTGGTGTTCTCAAAAAAAGACCCCACTCTGGCTGACCCGGCGAACCCGCAAATTCTTGCCGCCTTCTTGCCAAGCACCACCTTCTTCTGGCATCTAAACATCAGAGTTCCTTGATTCACGTTGAGATCATCTCCACAGTTTGGACAGTCAATTTTTTCTTTTATCACTTTGTGATGTATTAAAAAATTAAAAATGTCTTCATCATTGAATCTTATCGACTCCAGAAAAGTCACTTCACACTTCACACACGCCATAAATTACCACACAACAATACCTTGAGCAAACATACAAAAACAGATTCATTCACCACGACACCCAGTACAAGAATGACTAGGTTTTTTCTTCTTCAAGTAACCGCATGCAACTAACTTAATTACCGGAAATCATTAAAAGCGAAATGATTTTTTTTTGTTTATTACGCTTTTACACAGAAACTACAAAACCAATTATTTAAAAAAAATTGACTTATATTTTAAGAATATTGCAAAAGAAATAGGACAGATTTTATTTAAAATAATAATTTTTTTTAAACATTGTTAGGAAAATCGATTCTATTCAAAAGGGAAACACAGCTGATACAAATCAATTAAAATTTTCCAATTCATTAGAATGAGTGAGTCAGCTGATTATCAAACTTGAAGAAAGTCAAGATTTTTGACACTGCGGATTTTCACAAATGGAAATATTTTCTTGCGCCTAAGAAAAATAGTACCACTGGAAAACTTAAATTTTAATGTGAAATAATCGCGACCCCCAAAAAATTCCAACGGATTATTGTTTCCTGGGGTGTTTAGACGTCACAAAAAAAAAATCACTACAAAATTCAACAAGGAACGTTTCTATATAAATACCAAAATGACTGTATTTTTATTGTATATGGATGTAATGTATAATGTCTAATTCATATCATTTTGTTCTAAGTAGCCTCACAGGCTGTCAACGAATTTTATACAGTTTTTGGCCCTGTGTACATTCAGTTTGTCTAATATTCATTACATTCATATACATTAGACATTATATCCATGTTTAATGTATAATGTACAATTTAAAATGTATAAAATATAATGTATAATGCATATAATGTATATGGATGTAGTAATATTTGGCCAAGAGCCAAACCAATTCTATAGACTTAAATGTCCACTTAATCTACATGAGTTATTTATGCTAACATCAGAAAAATAATACACCCAGGTAAAAAGCAAATAATCAACTAAAATGAAATAAAAAAAAAATCAACTAAATTCCCATTAAAGACCAGGAATTAAATAACTATAACTATTCTCAAATCAATTCAACTAATATCTAATTAAATTCTAAATTTTAAATTATATTCAAGCAATTTCAGTTTAACATCTTCAAATTAATTCAACTATAAGTACCGTTTATAATCAAATTCATAATCAAAATTCTCAAATAAATTCGGATTACTGTAAGCCTAATACACTGTACTGTAATATTACTGTAGGCTTACAGTTAGTTGAAGTAATGATAGCCACCACTTAAATGTACTCACTGTCAACCTGTGTATGAATTTTGCTGCACCCCTCTGAAAAAGTACCCTATATAAATGAAATTTGGATGAATGGAAAAACAAACATGAAGTACGGTATATTTTGATTCTTACAAATAACAGAATACGTTTTTGCTCCACTGTCAGGCATGTTAATTATAGGATATGCCATATGGTGTTTAAACTTCTATGGTGTATTGCATAGAAAAAATGTTTACAATTTTAGGAAGCACCGTGCCCTTCAACAATGTCAATCTTACATTGTTCACTATTTTATATTTGGTATTCTATTTGACTGTAACATTATGTGAACCTTACTGTTCATTAAGATAAACTGAATAAAATCACAGCAGGTATTGGCAAGAAAGCATTAAATACAAGAGTAGAAACTCGCAAAACAAAACATACATATTAAATGTTTGAGGGCCGCATTTATGAACGTTCCTTCAGTGTCTCTTGACTCGAGGGACTCTTGAAATGCCTCTATAAATACATTATTACATTTTAAAAGTCCCTTGAGTCAAGAGAAACTTAAGGAATGTTCGTAAATATGTCACCGAGTGTCATTTCTTAACGGCTGTCCACACGTATTCAACATTCGATATGGCAATGATAATTTGATTTATTTTGATTAAAAATCTAGAATATGATAATGAGCACATGGTGAATATGTGGAGATTTCTGAACTTACATCACACAGTGAGCAGCAGTAATAACATGGAGATCGCTTATCAAAGTTCCACCGCAAAACAGGCGACCTTTGACAGCCAAGCCCACCATCCATGGATAGGCGTTGATTTCGGTCGCCCACCCACCCACAATACGAGTCATCTTATTGGCTAATCCACAATCTGAAAGATAACTGAGAATTATTTATATTATTCTGACAGTAATAATGGCTAAAATTTCATATTTTGATGTACTGTATTAAATAAACAGGATAGTGAAGAAGAAATTTAAAATTGTAATATAATATCAAAACTGAGACTGTATTTCTATTTTCTATTGTGCGGTCTGGTAGTGCAGTTGGTTGGAGCGCTGTCTGAGATAAGATAAGATTCTAGCTGGCTTCGTTTCCTGCAGCCTTGGGTTCAAATCTCATTCAGCCATAGAGTCTTTCTTTTGAATAAAATCAATATTAGATATTATATTAGTTACAGTACTTGCAGTTCATAGATTACTAGATCGATCATTGAATATATTAAATGATGGTCAACTGAAATTATTAGAAATTTTGAGATCTGCACTGCGTTGTTAAAAAAAAAGAATATAGATTTATTTAATTTATACTGTTTTCATACTATTTGTTCAGATTATATTTATGTTTATTGAAAGGATCGACCCCGTTAAATTTGTTTTTTCACACAAGCTTGAAATTACTTTGTGTTTTGTGATTTGAAAAAATTAATTTCTTTAATAAAAAATGTTTCTCATCATTCACCCATTCACCTCATTACCCACGCACAAGTCTTCAGACTCATGTGGGAATTATCATCAGCAATAAAAAAATTTAAATTACGATTTTTACTCACTTATACTGGAGATACTGGAGGGATGAATTTCACTTCTAAAGAGAAGCTTCATCAGCCTGGAGATTGAAGCATCAAAAGCTGATGAAGCTTCTCTCTAGAAGTGAAATGTATCCCTCCAGTACAAGTGAGTAAAAATCATAATTAAAATAGAAATACAGTGTCAGTTTTGATATTAGATTGATCATCAAGTAATTCGCCATGGAAAACATCAAAGATTAAAATAGTAATAATTATATTAATAATCCTCCTTAACACTGACATTATATACCTTGGCAAAGGTATATTTTTTACAGATGTGCATTATATTTCGCTGCACCACAGTACACTAAAATCTTATCCTTATCAAATCTGTTTTTGTCAATTGTATTTGTTTTATCAATTACAATTTTTAAATTTTTTTTCAGTTGAAATTTATTGAATCAAGTTTATTTTGCTGAGTTTCTTTGGTGTTAATTTATTTCATTCTTTTTTCATTTATATGATGTCATAATTGAGGTTACCGAGTGAATTATTTGTTGTATGATGTTGTGTTGCAGAAATAAATTATTATTCTATTTTATTCTTCTATGCAAATTAAATAACATACTTAATTAACCCAGTAATACATTTTCGATCCTGTCTAGAATCTTATAATCAGACCAAAAAGAATAAAAAATCGTTTTTGTTTACAATTTTTTACAACCGTATTTTTATTCCGGTACCATACCGTTATTTCACCTTGAAAAATATAAATATAATGAAGTCTAGAAACAAAAATAATTAAGGCTATTTTAAATAATAATAAAGAAGCTAATAGGTGGGTATCAGGTTACTCGCACAGTGGAGCACCCAATACTCGATGGTGATCACTATCGCAAAATCAAACACATCCTGTGGTCTGGTGTATAACAGATTGAAGCAGTGTGAATGCTACCATTCCACAGTATGGTTTTGATTATGCGATGATATTATCGCCAAGTATTGGATGTTCTACCACGCAAATCTTTGGAGAAAGCAAGCCTCTCAACACAAAATATAACTCAATCGATAAGGAGAACTTGTAACAATAAGTTATAACTTTATAACAAACAAGAACTTATAACAAAAAAATAACAATTTCCTTTTGAATAGGAAGTTATTATTCTATTCCTATGAGTGCATATCAGGGATTTATCTAATTGGGTCAAAATGTAAAGGTTGAATCCATTTATTTGATAAATTAACTACTACTAACGGTATTCAGAATCTAATATTAAAACGGACACTGTATTTCACTTTTATATATTGTTTTACTCACTTATATTGGAGATGCTTGACGGATGCATTTCACTTATATGACTAATGTTAATTGACTTGTCTTATACTCCTTAACTGGAGTCTCCAAGACGTAATCTACAAAAAAAAGAAACTTCACAAGGCTGACGAAGCTTCTTTTCAGAAGTGAAATGCAAGCCTCAAGCATCTCCAATATAAGTGAGTAAAACAATATATTAAAGTGAAATACAGTGTCAGTTTTAGTATTAGATTGTTCATTAAGTATTTCGTCATGGAAAACATCACATAAAACTATTAAATTTGTGTTGATTGGATAATAAGTTATTGTTTGTTGATATGTTAATAATGTTTCAATTAGAAAATAGACAATAATTGAAGAACTTACAGCAGAATTGACACCATGCATTTACAAGATCTTCATCCTCCAGCATCCCCATATCATAACTCATCTGTCTTCCTTTCTGTACCTGCGTCGGTAGCAAAAAATTGAAAATAATTATTATATTTTTTTGTAGATTACGTCTTAGAGACTCTAGTTAAGGAGTATAAGACAGGTCAGATTAACAATTATACAATGTTATACACTAGTTACCATAATTACTACAACAATTAGTTAAGGCGAGGCTTAATTTTGATCTACAATCAACCATCTATTTGCATGTCTAGCTAAATGAGAAGACAAAAGTAGCATCTACAAATTTCTACTGATAAAGGCAGTAAATGTCTATGAAAGAATAAAGTTATGCACTTTTAAGTTTTGTCAGGACTATTAAATTATTACCATGCTTTCAATTCAATTATTAACCATGTTGAGTGTTAAAGACTACGGCACACAGATGAAGCGTTTGTCAAGCATGGAGTTGAATCAAGGCTTGAATGAATGGCTGTCATTGGCTGAGCAATCATCCGAAGACAGCCATTAATTAGAAGCAAGTAGTTGACTCCACGCTAGGCAGTTCCCACACGGAGCGTTGGTCAAGCGTAGAGTCAACTTCTTGCTTCAAATAAATGACTGTCTTTGGCTGAGTGTAATTGACTGATACAGATCAGCCAATGATAGCCATTTATTCGAAGAATGGAGCCAACTCCACGCTTAGCAAACGCTTCGTGTACGGACTGCCCAAGTGAGCTGGCAAACACCAAGGTCAAACGAACCGAAGGTTCTTCTCCACAAATAGAAAAATCCAGCTTCAAGGCCTATCATTTGTCTTTAATTGCAATTAATTGTAATTGGAATGGATATAGTGCAATAGTATCAGTAGTTGAAATTTTAATTTTTTCTAGAAAATGTATTGGAAATCATTGTGGGAAGTGATAGCCGTTGAGCCGTAGTATCTGTTCAATCAGCTGCGTTCCCCTAGGCACTTTTTGTAAGGATGACCGATTGTATTGGGCAGAAAAAAGACACTGTTCTCTGCTGTAAAATCACTTCCCCGTGGTTCGCAACCCACCTAAAACTGTAGGTAAAGCTCATCAATCACCATTATCCAACTCATTACCCACGCACAGGTCTAAGACCTATGTGGGCTTCATCCTCCCAAAAAACTTTTATTTTTAATATTTGATAAGTGTTAATATGTTTGACAACACTATAAGACACACTGTAAGGATTTCTGAAGATACATGTCATACGCTAAATAAATAATCATTATTAATCACAAACTACTATTTTCAAAGTTGTGAAATAAACTTTGGGGAAAATTATACGAGTAAGAAATATAAATATAAGTTATGCATTTGAAATAAATATATAATGACTGCAGGACTCATAATTTTCAATGATCCAGCTCAATGCTATCCACCTAAAAATTTATTATTATTCAAATGATTGTAGCTCAATAAATATTCAGTTGGAATGCACTTACGTCACCAGCAGATACAGGAGAAAGAGAAAAAAGTAGAAATGTTGAGAAGCCAATAGCAGCAGCATAAATCATTGAAGTATGTGCGGTCATCGTGAGCGGTAGTCACCAACTGAAGGGTTGCGATGTGGAGAGTGAAAGTACAATGACCCACATTCATTGAGACTGAATTCCCCAAATAGAAAAATCCTGTTACAAGGCTCATCATTATTTGTATTTAGTGACATTAATGGGATGGATATGTTGTAGTAGTATCAGTAGTTGAAACTCTTAGTTTTATTATGAAAAATCTATTGTTCTTACAATATTTTATAGATATGTTTAATTTTTTATTCTTCTAAATGTTTTTGACACCGGTATACTCGTACTTTCATTATTATTGCATTCGTTCTAATTGCATTCCTAAGAAAATAAACTATTTATAAGCGGTGGGCCGCTTAGCGCAGTTGGTTGAGGCGCCGTAACTTCAGCTTGCTGTCGTTTCGACGGTTCGAATCCCGCTCCTCCGTCTGGCATTCATGTATTATCATTCACCTCATCACCCACGCACAAGTCTCGGACTCATGTGGGCATCATCAGCAATAGAAAAAACTACATGATATATAGCGTAGTTTAATTGGTTAACTTCGTATTCGGTTGCCGATAAATATCACTTTGGTATGACAATTATTTTCTTGGCACTTGAAAAATTCGTGTTTTAAATTATTTTTATTGTATTTGACACAATGGGATAATGTGTTGGAATAGTGTCAGAAGTCGAATTAATAATTTTATTCAAAAATGTCTTTGAGATTCTTTGTTTTTTAATATTTTTGACAGTGGTGTTTTTTAATTCTTATTGAATTTCTGAGAAAATAATTATGCTATATCATTTACAGCGTAAGGCCTTTATTATGCAGTCACGGTCCACAATTTAAGCTAAATTACATCAGCTGAGCTCAACAATGTCAAAGTACATGAAGGCATGCATGTTTAGAACCATGTTACGTAAATAACTTACTTCTAGGACCTTATTATACAGAGCCTCTGTATAACAAGGTCCTAGAAGTAACTACAGAGCCACTTCGGTCGCGGTCGCGAGCCACAATTAAGGATAAATTACACCAGCCGGTTAAATTTGATTAAAAAATCAGCTGATGGTTCTGAGCATATTAGTGCCGTCATGCACTTAAACATTCCTGAGCTCGGTCAGACTGATGTAAGGCTGATGTAATTTAGCCTTAATTGTGGCCCGCGACTGAAGTATAATAAGGGCCTTATTGAGTTACCAAAAAATAGTCTATTTTCATAGGCTACTAGCTGGCCCGACACGCGTTGCTGCGTTCTCATAAAAAATTCTTGATTTTATCATTTGCCACCTCCCACTGAGGTTACATTTCAAATTTCAACCTTCTAGGACTATTAGGGAAGAAGTTAGTCCTAGGGCCCTTCCAGCTGATCAGAGAGACCTCTTTCGTTGTTTTGTTACACAGTAAGACCTTACTCACCACCTCTCAATGAACATTTCAAATTTAAACCTCCCACGACTATTAGGGTAGAAGCTAGGTTTTTTATTTTATTATTCGCCACCTCCTACTGAGAATACATTTCAAATTTCTAGCTCCATTGGTTACCAGATGTCATCAACCCAGCATAATTACATTTCATCATACCCAGTCATATGTTTCCTACATACTGCAAGGCTCCGACTGCTCAGTAGCCTACATGCAAAGTCTTTGCGTTCCAGACAGCGTAAATAACGCCGCTAAGGGGCCTGCGATATGATTAAAAACTGTTGACTTTTATCAGCTGTTCCTTTAGCTGTTTGGATGGCAAGTTCAGTAGGTTAGGTCTATAAAATGGATTAATTAATAATAATTATTAGCTCCCCTATTAAAATTTATGGTCAGAAACCATCCCCAATATTCACACAACATATTCCCAAAGTTTCATGCCAATCTGTCAAGTAGTTTTGAAGTCTATAGGGAACATACATACATACATACATACATACATACAGACAGTATAATTTGGCCCTAGATTTTTTGGCACTAGATGTGTGTTTTACATAACGAAATACATAGTTGACAGTCCATAACAGCTGGCACTAAGAAATACAGTAAGTTTTATAGATTACGAACAGAAAAATGGTTTAAAATCAATATTGTTGAAGTTAATATCATTTCACTAAATGATAAATTTATTTACTACTAAAAATAGGGAGAAGTTACCCACACAAGGTTGAAGCTAAAAGGGATCTATAGTCAGGCCTCGACCACGATACGAGCGGCAGGACGGCAGAGCGGCGGTGCTGCTCACCATTTCAAGTACTAACCTATTAATAATAGTAATTGGTTAGTAAATATCAATAAATCAGGTACCTAACCTATTCAAAATAGTCACGACAATTAAAAACTTTCTCCTGCCGCTCACATCGAAATGACGTGAATATCAAAGTTGACGTTTTGTAAAGCAGAATGATAAAAACAGACAAAGTGAATGAATGTGACATTTTTTCTATAAATTCAATTTATTCTTTGTATTATTTCTCAGAACAAGGCAAATTGGTGCGCTTACAATTTCAAAACTAAAAATACCTATTTACAATACAATATGGAAGTGGAATGAATCAGCTTTATAAAAATAAAATTCAGATCAAAATTTTCTTCCATTACAATTTTACGATTTTTAAGAGTTTTTGAAAGTGGATGAGCAGCTTTGTGTTTATGTACAAGAAATTTTATGAGAAATTTGAATGACCAATTACTTTCAGAAGCTGCGTCCTCTAATAAAAATGATAACAAGATATTCACAAATATATATCTTATAAAAGCATGTAATTGTGAGGGTGAGATAATCCTACTCAGATTTTTCTTATTCGACAGCAAAAGATTGGTAGAAAATACAACAAACTAGCTCTGCTAAATCATAGAATTAAATATACATAAATTACATAAATACATTGCAAATTACTTTGAATTTTTTGGATTATACATAAATTATGTGATTACAACAAAAAATTCAACCAGATACATCAAATGAATTTCTTGCAAACGTGAGAAAACCAAATGTAGGTATTGAATGAACACAAGTTATTATTTAATTTTCAATCAATGATCAAATTTGCAAAATACAATAGCTATTATAATTAGATGATAGATGAGAACTGGTGAAACGTGGGCTAACCATAACAGATTCTTCTACTCAAAATTATCAATTGGCTTTTGTATTCAATCAGCTTCTCATTTTGATAATTACATATTCATTCAATCAAATGATTTTTGGAAAGAAAACACAGCTAATAAACACATCAACAACACCAGACATGTAAAGGCAAATAATTTTATAAAAGTTGAGCCAACGTGAGAATTAATATAACAATAAATTTTAGAAAATTTAAGAAATACTTCTAAACCAAATTGCGTTAAGGCTGCAATCGAATCGATGAGAGAAATCATAAAAAATTTAGCTACTAATAATCATAAATTATTATTATATAACAAATCATAACAAACTATGATATTTATTTACAAATGATATGTGTGAACTCTTGATTTGTAATGGATGATACGTAAACTATGTATAGCCAAGATGTTGGTCAAGGTTTAACAATCACTCTTATAAAATTATAAAATCGTCTTTAGACGTAGTAGATTAATGGTATTGCATAGGCAGAGTTAGAGTTCATTCGTAGGATTCGAGTGATTTGCTAAGGCAAAATGCGAAGCACATCACTATGAGTTCGGCCAGTACGACTCCGACCATCACCCAAATCACCCAGTTGATGTGATCCAATACCCAATTGACCATCGTCTTGTAACATCCCTGTGAAATAATAGATTATTCAATGGGTTAATCAGAAAACTAGCTTACACATCAAAATATGAATCAAATGGTGCAAAGGAAAAGTGGAACAGTATTTTTTTAACCAGTGATTCCCAACCTTTTTCAGCTGGCGACCCACCTTTCCATATCAAAACAACTGCGGGGACCTTATTTGTAACGTATCCCTCCATTAAATATAAATAATTTACAATCAAATATTGCTAATGCTTTTCCTTGCTTTTTCAAACATACAGAAGATTGCTCTTTCAAAGATTGATTATTAATATTGATTAACAATTTGTGTTATGATTTGAAAATGATGTAGCAATATTTATTTATTTTACAATGGATATATATTGTGTTTGCAATATTTAAAAAAAGTGAATTTATAATACAAGTGTTGCTAGGTGAAAATAAAAACAATATTATTATAAAAGTGCACAAAAAACTCAAATTCAGCAAAAAAATCCAATAAACTTTGCTGAGCATACAGTTAATAAAATATTGTAATCATCTTCTATCAATAAATAAAATTGCTAGTATATTTATAAGATTTTTTTGGGCTGTTTTGATTGGAGTAGGACGTAAACGTCAGGTTTGAATGAAGATGATTATTATTCTTGAGTTTTACTTTCAATACTGACTTGATTTCTTTCTGTATGACATTCAAAACATAATTTGATTTTTTGAATATTTTTTATGCTTCAATTATATTCAATAGTTACTTATAGTTTTAGAATCGAGTCCCAACCCACCGATTGAGAGATGCTGATTCAAATAATTGTATTCATAATCTAGGGATCAAATACATTGTTTGCACACATATTTGCGTACATTGTTTTGTTACAAGTGTAAACTGCTTACGCTAGCGTGCATAAGCAAACTAATTTTTATAAATTTAATTGAAACATAAGCGGTAGCGGTTTCAAAGGCGCTTACATTGGAAGCAAGTCGTTAGCGTTGGCAGATAACGCTACTTTAACAGAATGTGCATGTTCTCACCACACAACCATATATATACCGGTTCAGCCTCTGTATTTGAACTCTCATGTAGTATGGGGATTTAAATTTTAAATCTTAAAGTCATTAATTTATAATTTGATGCGTTCAACACTACATCGTACTTTTGAACTGAGTTCTGAAGATGTAAAATTGAGTAAACTTTATTTAAATAAATAAATAAACTTGAAGCGGATAGCCTCCAAAATCAATATGAATTGAAATTTGAAAAAAGATTTTGTATGTCGTCTCAATTCGATTCTCAGGTGATAAATTTGAGTTGATCAATTTTGATGAGCACATTTCATTTTGATCACAATAGTACAATAATCAGTAATGAAATAACACCTGAAATTCTCATTGATAAGCTTGAGGTAATCAATTTTAATGAACAAATTTCATCATCATCATCATCGCAATAGCACAAGAATCAGTAATGAAATAACATTTGAATTTCCTGTTAAAATCTGTCCATACGCTAAATTGATGAGCTTTTAAGAAGAAGGAGAACATAAATTGATGAAAGCAAAGAGAAAAGAAATATTTCCAAATGGTAATCAAAGAAGAAATTAATCATGATCAGTATCGAAAAGAATAGACAGTAAAACTATTAAAAGAGTGGAAGAATAATAAATAATAAACTTATATTGAAAATACTTTACCGGTGAATTTAACATCTACTTATTCTAAAATAATATGGAACTACAGTATCATAATAAATAATAAAAGAATTATATCAGAATAATTCGTGCTCGAGGAATTATGAATATTTTAAAGAGTTCATGAGTATTAATTAAAACGTGATGCAGAATAAAAAGTAATGTTTAATGTCATCAACTGCACGGAAAACCAAGCTTACCGTTTTGTAATATGAATTAGCTTCAGATGGACTGTAAGGACAATTTGGATCTCTGGGAGTAAACCTCCTGAAGTCTCCCTCAAGAACACAACACGCTACCGGCACAGTCATGTTTCCTTCTTTGAATTTTTCCGAAGTCTGAAAATCCTTGTAATCATCAACTCCACAGCAAGACATCTGCGAAGATAACATTTATAAAATTTAGTTTGAAGTAACTGACAATTCAACAAACTGACACATATAAAGAAACAGAATTTATTAATTTCAAATTCCTTCAAGTGTTATTAATTTATATTGAAGACTTCCGCAATAGCGGATATTGACAACAGCATTAAATAGCTGATGGAAAGCGATGAATGCTACTGTACAAAAATATCAGTCACCACCGGGAAATTAATTAATCGAAATTAATATAAAATGCAAATTAATAAAAAATCTTTAAGAAACTATTATAAAATATTGAATCAATGTTGACATTATGGAACCTTCTCATAATTGAAAATATTGAGAAGTTGTCAATCACACCAAATTAACTTTACGTGTTATAGGAACTTGGTTTAGTGTATCTGAATTTTACACATCTTTGGTTGATCTGATTAGGCCTAGAAATGATTGAGCGTTTTAATCTGGTTATAAAATATGTTCAAAGACGTTTAAAGTTCAGTTAGAAGAAGCCATGGCCCTGTTTTAATTCCGTTTAATTGATAGGATTCAAGTAAATTTCAATTTTAATTACAAATCTATTATAAGAAAGATTATGATTTTCAAATTTTGTAATAGCATAAATTGACATGCTTTATCTCTAAACACTGACAACAATTCCTGTGTCCGACATAAAATTTAATTTTCACCAACAATTTAATGAGTTTATATTTGAAAGTTTTCATTATTAACAATTCAATTACATGCAATTTTTCAAATAGTTTTCTAAACAAAACCAATTCTTATCAACTTTTCATTCTTTAAGTTGCAGCTGTTAACACAGACAAGATATTATATTATTAGGTAATGAAAGAACCTAATTAATGTTTTATCAAGGTTGATTCAGAAAAAAATTATAAACTTTTGAAGCACCATGTACAAGGGCACTTGGGTGCACTTCAAGAATAAAATACTATAAGTAAGAATAAAATAAAAGTGTTTTTTCACGGCCTATACTATATAATATGCCAGCTATCTTTACCAGAAGGATAATCACGATTCAAATGTAATTATGGAAATCTATGCATCGAACTTTCTAGGTTTTATTCATCTGGTTTTTGCCTGTTGCATTTCCTGTCTTAAAAAAAATCCAGTTACGAAGAGAAAGAAACGGAATTGCTAATTGAGGACACTAGGAAAACCTTGACTCTGAAATGAACGTTCATTCCGGGAAGTGGACAATTGGAAAGATTTTCATTACTTCTCAGTTAATCAACGTGAGAATTGCAAATCTCCTGTTTGGAAAGTCATCTTTAGAACTTTGACATAAAAGCCGGTGTAGATGAATGTGCATAAATGTGGACATAATCTTTAAAGTACCGTATGGTAATATTTATATGTTCCCAGAAATGTTTATATTACTCTATAGTATTTTATATTCTATATAAAGTAGATAACATTCCAATTTTATAATGTATAAATGTATACTATATCCCCTTTTGATGACCTTCGCATTTGACTCTTACAAAAAATTTTACACAAAATACTAGAATGTATTTGAGAATATCAGTTATTAAACATTTTAAGATCTAATTTGAAAAGGAGAAACACATCAGAATGAATTCGGGTTTGGAACTATTTTGTACTAGCACTTTCCTCATTTTCATTTGCAATTATTGTTACAATGTTACAAGTGTCATGTTAGTTCACTTGACGAATTCATGGAATAATTCGTAATATTCGATGACAAAAAATGTTTAGATAAAGAATCAATTAATTTTTTGAATTTCTTGCTCCATAACGACCTGCGTTGTTAATATTAACTTTTTTTGGTAGATTGACTGCAAGTCGTTGAATTTACCATAAAATGTTAAAATCAATCAAGCTAGAACAAAACAAAAAAGAAAATGCATTGAAAATAATTCAGGACTTACCTGAGCCATAAGAATGTTCCACGTCACTGTAACAACATCTGCTTTATCATGTGTAGAATAATAATCACTAACTGTTGTCTTCAAAAAGGTTTTTGTTTCAGTCTCAGCCTGAAATTCACAAAATGAATAGTATTAAATTAAGTAAGCCAAGCAAAACTTGATGTTTCAAGAACTATTCAAGTATTTTAGTTAAGATGCAGTGAAGCTATGCTTTCCTAGCCACCGTAAAGGTCGATTGACACACATCAGTCACGGCGCGTCTCAGTTCCGAGCTATCCGTCTCGTCACAGTCATAAAATATATTCTTATCTGAGTTTCCGGTTACGCTGTCTACACTCGTCCGGCGCCGACCAGTCAGGTGACTGATTGTTACCGTGACTGAACTGAGACGGAACTGTGACTGGGACGCGCCGTAACTGATGTGTGTGAATTGACCGTAAATGGAACATAAAACTGAAACTTTTGGGATCCGACTACACAAAAGATCCGTTGTTATCTGTTGAGGCTGGTCAACATTATATTTCATTGAAGACTAGCCAGACCTCAAGACAAAATTTTCAAATTCAAGTTCCGGTTCATTTCAAACAAAAAATTATGTGTACAACAAACTTTCAGTGTAAAATGAAAAAAGGATCACTGACACAGAAATAAATACAAACTACTACCAATAAAAGATGAAAAGTACGAAATAGATAATTCCTACAAAGGCATTACTGCCTGTGCGCGGGAATGAGTCCACAGGAAGGTCATACTTGATCCATGATATACAATTACTAGGCGTTATGAAAGCCTGTCAATCAATTGAAAAAAAAATGCTTTAAAGTAACTAAAGCAGTTCAACTCTTCAAGTAGATGTTTCTGTATTATTCATTTTTCAAGAAATCTTGAATCATTTTGAGTTATTCATAATTATTAATTTATCAGTTGCAATACAAATACAGGATCATTGAGACACTCATTTCCCAATTTATTTGAAAATGGTTTAAAAATGTATTGTGGTTCGAACTCAATGGAAGCTTATGCTTTAAGCGGATACTTACGAAAGTAGATAACTCAATTTATCTACACTGGATATATTATCTATCTTATCTCTCTTTCATGCATATTATTAAATAATATTAATTCCTGAGTTATATACTTTTATATTTTTTTATATATATATATTTTTTATTGTATATTTATATATAAAGTATATAATTATATATTTTCCTGAGTTATATTTTTTCTTTCTCATTCAATATTCTATCATTTTTATTCCATACTTATATGTATAGATCTTAACCTCTTACGTTGTTATCTATCTGTAAATTGTTCCTTTATATATATATTTTCTCTTCTCTTTTCTTAGTAGTTTTATTGGTTTAAATGTAATTTTTAGGTTCAATTAGATTTCTATTTTTTAGTAACTTCTATTTATTATTATCAAGTGATGTATTTTCTAGTTTCATGAGTACTAGTGTTTGCCACAGGTCTCTCAGTGTAAGTTTTAATAAATAAATATCAAATATCACATTTTTATCAATATTTATATTCTTCCTGATAGATTCATTCCCCAGATTCTCATCAACATTCAGACTTTCAAAGCGTCTCCATTTGTGTAAAAAGAGAGCGACTAGTGATTTCTTGAAACTTCAGTAACTTGATAGAGTTCTACTCTGATGGAAACAGTACTTCAGCACTGTGATATAGATACTTTCACAATAAAGTCTGGCTTAATTTCAATTTAAGTTGGCTTTATGGTCAATAAAAGTCGGGCTTGATTGGTGCTGCTCCATCCTGGATCCAAATTAAATTAGCAACACAGGAATTTCAATAGCTGCACACATTCCACTGCATAGTACAATATTTCCAATCTAATATCAAAACTGACACCGTATTTCAATTTAATATATTGTCTTTACTCACTTATATTGGAGATGCTAGAGGGATGCATTTCAGAAGTGAAATCTCCAATATAATAGAGTAAAGCATCACCAATACATTAAATTGAAATACAGTGTCAGTTTTGATATTAGATTTTTCATTAAGTATTTCGTCATGGAAAATATCACAGAGACAATATTTTCAATTAGAATTATACAATACTTTTGAACAAATCTGGGTGGAATGAATAATATAGTATACATAAAATTTTAGTACGTTATTACGGTTTATACAAATTAAGGACTCACACCGATATTTATTTATTTCTTGGTTTCTAGACTAAACCCTATATAATTATTCAAAACTATCAAACAATTTTAACAGCACAATTAGTCAAAATTATATTGGAAGTATAGAGGCTGATTATTGAAATCACTTGACATTACTTTTATATCTTTTTACTTGTAATTTTGAATTGAATTGAAAAATTGAAAAAATATCTTGAGAGTTTAAATATATTTTAATACAGTTTACAAAATAATAAACAAGAAACAATTTTATGAAATTTGAAAGTGTATTACCTTTCCTTTACAAGCAAGAGCAACTCCAACAGCCACAACTTCTATCAATAGTATTGTCAGAAGTAGAATTCCATACTGAAACAAAAACATAAAAATTATTATTTGGTCAGGTAGGTAATTTTGACCATGAACTATAAAATTACGGAAATTTTCAACATGGATGGTTAGACTTTGAATAACAATTGAAGTTTTAATAACAGCCGAATTACAAGCAATTGAATGATATCATTGTTGTTATTCAATGCATTCTTAGATACTACTAAGAATGATGCCTTATATATTGATTTATTACGCCTTCAGATAATATAAAAGCTTTAAATTTGCCCAAAAAATTACTTAAATTTAAGTACGCCCAAAATTTGTTTTAATTATTCAAGAGCATCCGAAATTTATACTAGTAGATATATTTGTTCAATAAGCATTGCATTTGATTCAAGAGAATTGATGCTAGTGAATATTAATTTAGTGAGAATGTATAGTTTCTTTTGCAGATTCCGACAGTAAGTACTAAGTATTTAAAGTATTTCAAGAGTAAAAACACAACTGCGTTCAATATGGGTTGATAAAGATTAAAACTTTATTATTAGGTGTCAAGTTCCGTGAACTCTTCCAAATTTGTGAAATCAACTTAACAATAATAGGCTATATTAATTTAAAAAGCAATTTAATATATTAATTTGTATACAAAACACACAGTAGCCCAAAGCAAGTAATAAAATATCATTAAAATTTGTGAAATATCAATTGCTTCGGTAAGCTATGGATTAAATGGATTATGGCGGGCCGCTTAGCGCAGTTGGTTGGGGCGTCGCAACATCAGCTTGCTGTCGTTTCCGCGGTCGTGGGTTCGAATCCCGCTCCTCCGCCTGGCATCTATATGTGTTGTCATTCACCTCATTGCCCACGCACAAGTCTCGGACTCATGTGGGCATCATCAGCAATAAAAAAATACATTCCCCATAACATGTTCAAAAGGCAAGGTAGAACTACACGTAAGGGTCTCCCCACCAATAAAAATCATACGCTGCTCATTATTAATATATTGCAAAACTTGTGAAGTATATCACAGGAAAATATTTAGAAAGCAATTTCAAAAAAACACAGAATTATGGTAGCTGGTGGTAGACCAAGGTTTTAATGCCACAATGCGGTGGCACTTTCAAATGATATTCTCTGTGTTGCTTTCAATTCAAATCGACATAAAAAAGCAAATTTGAAAACCGCAAACAATTTTTTCGCCATCACTGTTTCTCAATTGAGCGCGACTATTTTTTGTTTACAAGGAAGATGTAGGACTAGCGTTGCTAAGCAACGTCAATTAGACAAGGCAATTTCGACAAGACAACGCGCCGGTAAAATTGACGAACAGTTTAAAGAGGTCGTTTTAGAGCAGTAAAATGACATCAATTTTGCTTAATTGGATGATGAACGGAACAATTCCGGAGCAGCTACCACGGCCACGCTTAACTTTGACATCCAGAAAAGAATGAACCTTCCTTCATTTCAATGGGCTAATAATAAATTATTATTGTTCTATTTAGACAAATTCAAAAATTTTCACAAAAAAACGCGATTTCCAAGACAACAACTGGGGCATCAAATTAAAACAAAATGACTTAGCTATTCTGACTAAAACAAAATGACAAGCTACTTTGATTATTTTTTGTTTAATTGAATTACCGTACTCTCACTTTCTCTAATTCTTTGTTTTCTTTTTGAATTACTTCTTGAAAGTTGGGTTTCAATGTAGGTGTTATACCTACTTCATCACTTCGAAAACATGGGAATAAATAATTAGGAATGATGGATAATAATTTAAGAGCACTGTTGCAAGCCAAGTTTACTGTAGCAATACAGTGTAACATTACAGTACAGTAACAATAAAGTGTAACATTAGAATAAATCATAAAGAAATGATGGATAATAATTTAAGAGCACTGTTGCAAGCCAAGTTACTGTAGCAATACAGTGTAACATTACAGTACAGTAACAATACAGTGTAAAAAAAGAATAAATCATAAAGAAATGATGGATAATAATTTAAGAGCTCGCAGGCCAAGTTTACTGTAGCAATACAGTGTAAGAGCTTTGTGTTTAATGGATAAAACAGTTCAGTGCCTACATTGAATTTGTTGTTTTTTTTTCAACACAATAGTTTTGAAGTTTGCAATCTTCAGCACTAAAATTGAACTGATTTGTAACAACATCAAGAAGACACTATATTTTCAAATTTTGTTTGTTCAACAGTTCAACTGCTTCAAGCAGACCTAGGTCTACAAGCTAGTTCTCAGTTTCACTTAATTTAGTGGAATACAAGATGGGCTGTGATAAATTATTTTAAATATTCAAATTTTTTATTGCGAATGATGCCGACATGAGTATGGAGACTTGAGTGTGGGTAAAGATCAATTAAAATTGATCATTTTTTTAATACTATTTGACAAAACAGTAGTCTGCTTTCTATTTGTCCATGATTTAACAATAACAAGTCAATGGCGAATTAAGTACAACGAAGTTCATCCAGTGTTAAATAAAAAAAAGGGTAGAAATGAGTTATATAAAATAAGAAACTTTATTAGAGTTATAAGGAGTTCAAGAGTTATAATAAAATAAGAGAAGATGAATAAATTTAAAAAATCAGAGAAAACTAAAGAAATATGGAATTTGCAAAATAATCTACATAATTTTGAAATAGCCATTTGTTAACTTAGTTTGATATAGTTCATGGCTATAGTTATTATCATCTATTTCCTCATCTTTACAATATTTTTTAAGTAACTTTCTCAACAGAGCAAGAAGAGATGGACAATTCACAACTGAGCAGCAAATAATGCTACACTATTACTACAATCCAAGGTTACAATGACTTTTCACATGTGTTTGCCTGGAATTCACATTCCGACTACAGATTCAAATTGATTTCTCAACAACACACACTTGTAAAATACGTGCTTGTTTCTCCCTTCCTTCAATCAATCCCTCTCAACAATTTCCCCCAATCCCCTTCCCAAATGGTAGCCTGATTACATGATACGGCGACTGAGAGAGATCCCCCATCACAAATAGTAGTCTGATTACATGGTACTGAGAGAGATAGAAAGAGTGAAACCTGGGCCATTAATTTATCTCCTGCACGTAAGTTATACATCATCATCATCATCACCACGGTTCCTAGGGATGTTCCCTCTACTGACAAATCCCCCTCCCCACCCGGCCACTCATCAAATGATGTGCCGTGCACACGATGTATGCATGCAGGCATGCGGGGGAGTCTGTGCACACTTTCCCACACTAATCTCTGCAAATTGGTCTTGAAGGCCGGACACATCTTCCTACTGCACGGTGATATATGCTGCATATTTCCCAGAGCAAATACGGCTCTTCCTATTCCGCGAATGGGCCATTTGCCACAATTAGCTTCATGCAGAAAATCAACAGCAGCAGTAGCTGTGCTCAGTCTTATTGCGACTCATTAAACTACATTTTATCAACGGCTATGTTATAAAGAAGAGGCTATAAAGTTATGTAAATACAGCTTTATTTCATGCCGTACCAAACTAGTGTCATAATGAAGGCATTTTAATACTAGTGTCACTTTTCAGGAAAGGAGCCTAGACCAATCAGAACTAAAAAGTAATATAAATACAGCTTACATGCCGTACCAAACTAGTGTCATAATGAAGCTATTTTAACACTACTGTCACTTTTCAGTACAGTAGTCTAGACCAATCAGAACTAAGGATTTCTTCAAAACAGTGTCGAAATAAATATTTGGCAATAGTCTCATCAGTTGATTTAAAATTTGTGATGTTTTCCATGACGAAATACAGATCACTTAATTAACACAGGCATTCACACAATACATTCGAAGTCACAACCGCCACCAACTCTCTCCAGAAAGCACAAGAATACTGCAATGCCAATGATCTTGCTATGAACACCACAAAAACAATTCAAGTTAATTTCAGTAAAAGAGGGGCTCAATTAACGAATACATGCAGTACAGTCAGATCAGAAGAGAGCAAGATAAAATTCTTGGGCATTACAATAGACAGTGGCCTATCATGGAATGCGCACGTGGATAGTGTATGTAAGAAATTAGGCTCAGGGATATATGTGGTTAGGAGAGTGAAGTGGATTGCAACCCTGGAAGCGGCAAAAGCAGCTTACTATGCTCTGGTGGATTCTCACCTACGATACGGCCTTGTGGTGTGGGGGGGATCATCTGCGGGCAATCTGAAGAGGGTCCTCACTCTTCAAAAAAAGGCTGTAAGAGTACTTGCAAATCTCAAGCAACAGGAGACATGTCGAGACGCTTTCCAATATCTGGGCATCATGACTGTGACCAACATGTACATCATGGAAGTCATAATTTATGCAAGTCAACTCCGTTTGCAGAGAGGTATAGATGTGCATACATATGCCACACGTCAAGCAGATAACTATGTACTTCCAAGGCACCGAACTGCGATCTTCAAGGAGAAACCATCATACATGGGCTGTAGGCTATGGAATCATCTACCCAGGTCAATTAAAGAACTGGATTGTGCAATATTAAAAAAAAGACTAAGTGATTTTCTTAAAAGAAAGCCAATGTACACTATCCATGAATTTTTTGAAACAAGAGACCTAGACTGGCAGGAGTGAAATGAAAATAATTATTTTTAAGACACAACAAAACTGAAAAATAATATTGTAATATTAGCATATTTATATATTAATATGTACCTACATATGCTTTAATAGTACTCTTTTCAAGTTACCAACCATAATTGTAAGAATGACAACTATTACTGTTCTTGAAGAATATGTAATAAAGTATATTGACTATTGACTTTGAAATATTACACACATTTCAAAAAAAGCTACAAAACAAATGCACTGGAATTTGAAATATTCCAACACCAATTACATACTGGCCGCTCATCCTAACGTCAAAAAAACAGGACTTCTGGCGGCAGGATGATGAAGCTTCTCATTAAAAGTGTAATATATTCTTCCAGTGAGTAAAAATCATAATTTAAATAGAAATACAGTGTCAGTTTTGATATTAGATTGATTTAAACATAAAAGAATAAAACATTGTTCGATGTCAATTCCACTTCTTTATTACTACAGCACTGGACCGCGGCTTCGTGGCTTCACCAGTCACATTTTCAACAGTACTGGTGAAAATGTGACTGGTGATGCCACGAAACCGCGGTCCAGTACTGTAGTAATAAAGAAGTGGAATTGACAACATTTAACAGTGTTTTATTCTTTTATTATGGAGTTCCACAACATCAACCAAAATTCTACAAATAAGTTGATTTAAACATTTCGAAATCAAACTGTATTTTACAGGTACCAGGGAAGGGATGGTGGTTATGACCCCCTCCCCCCCCTAAATCGGAAATTTACCGGACAAGGGTAGGAAGGAGGACCAATTTTACAAAAAAGTCCAACAAAACCCATTTATGACCCTGCTCCCCCCAACCTCCAGAGCTGGGACCGCTCCTGGTATCTCAAATTGGAACTGTCGACGACAATCTCGCAATTTTTGACAAACACTACTTTTGTAGGTTATGTTACATATTGGGCAAGCTATCGGATTCAATTGTAAGCTAAATTAAACAAAATTTATTGCTAGTCATAGATAAAGTATTGTATGCAACGATTGCATTTGCCTTAAAGCAACTCGTAAGATCTTTCACCTCACTCGTTGCTTAAAGGCAGTTATAATACAATCGTAGCATAAAATATTAATATGTAGTAGACAATGCATGCTACAATAATAATTTTTATCAATATAACATTACATCATATTTTGGAATATTTCATTAATCAAGTGAATCCTAATTCCATCCATGAAGTTAAATGACATCTACAAGCGAATTGGTTCATAATTTAAAATTAAAACCCATTTATCCAATAGTTGAATATCGATAGAAATTAAGGCACAGAGTAAAGAATCCCCATTGTAATTGAAATTCTCATTAACAAAACTGAATAAAAAGGAAAGTGCTTGTTAATGATAAGGAAAGTGAATCGTTTTCTGTCATGTTTTCCATGAAGAAATACTTAATGAACAATCTAATATTAAAACTGACACTGTATTTCACTTTTATTTAATGTTTTACTCACATATATTGGAGATGCTTGAGGAATGCATTTCACTTCTGAAAAGAAGCTTCGTTCAGAAGTGAAATGCATTCCTCAAACATCTCCAATATATGTGAGTAAAACATTATATAAAAGTGAAATACAGTGTCAGTTTTAATATTAGATGAATCGTTTTGTTGTAATTCCATTTTAGAAGCAGTTTCTAGTCTGTTATACATCTGCAAATTTTTATTACTCGTTGAAATAATAAGGTTTTCATTACCAGTATTGATATTTATAAAATAATTTAATAGAATATAGAATTGTTGTAAAATAAATTAAAAAATAAAATAATAAAAATGAATAATCAATGAATATTTTTTTCCAGGTTATGACTATTTGAGTTTATTTCTGATAAATGTAATCGAGATGAAGAAATGAAGTAAAACGAAAACAACGATGATTATAAGTCTTGTTTCAAAAAGGAAATAAAATAGGAGTTCTGCGGCCTCAAAAGAAACCTTACAAGAATCTGAAAAAGAATCCTGCTCCATTGCCATGCCATTGCCTCCTCCATGCCATGCGCAGAAAGCACTATACGGTACTGTAGGCCTACTATCTCATTACATCTAAACATAAATACTGTTCATACTCCTCCTAAAATAGAATTCAACTTAATAAACTAAACTAGTGGGAATCTTAGAAAAGAGATTCACAAGGAAACGTTTCATTATTTCAAAGTAAAACAATGAAAACCATGAGAACAAATGTTCATGGATGAGTAAATTAAATAATAATTGTAAGGAATTGGAATGAGGAAAACTCTAGAGGACGTTCGTTTGTATTATTTTGACAGCACTGTACTCCAGTTCAAGTTTAGGTTATTTCATGGTCACTGTCAAAACAGCATATTTCAGGTGTCAATGATACATATTGCAGAAATAATTCTGTGGGAGAAGTCATTAGTGATACAAATATTGTACACAACATTCTGTTAAGATCGGAAGAATTCAGATTCCTCACAAGAAAATTTAACTGCAGGCTGGGTATTTTAACAATCATGTTACAAAGTTACAAAATAAGTGATAGCCACGAGCCGTAGCAGGTATCTGTTCAATCAGATAGAGATAAGCTGCGTTCTTGTAGGACCTGTTTGTATCGGTGACCGATTAGATTGGCCAGCAAAAAAGACACTGTTCTCTGCTGTAAAATCACTTCCCGGTGGTTCGGAACCCACCTAAAAATGTAGGTCCAACTCATCTATCACCATCATCCAACTCATTACCCACGCACAGGTCTAAGACCTATGTGGGCTTCATTCTAAAAAAAAAACAAAAAAAAAAAACATTATTGCAGTAGGGTATAGCCTACAATCTTAAATTTTTGATGAGATCTCGATGAGTTAAAACTATAGTTTTAAATCTCCATTTATAAAAATTAAAGTTTATTATTATAATAATTGTAACGTATTAGCCTATTTTTGGTCAATGATTGTCAATCCAAAGTATTCAAATTTTCATCCTTGAACAATTCCGTTTAGCTATAATCTAGAATTCTAGATTCTGAAGATGAAACAATAATGCTTTAAATGAGTTGAAAATTTATCCTGAATAGAATGGAGACACCAATGCTTCCTTACTTATTGAAAGTTACTGATCCTTCTTGAATTAAAATATTGAAATATGAATCCTACCTATGATTAAGAGTCATAAAACATATGTCATGAGCAATACAATATATGACAGAAGCAATAAAATATAATTATGTCATGAGCAATACTATATATGGCAGGAGAAAAACAATGTCCTGAGCAATTGAATATTGAAAATTAGTGGAATTACTGACATCAGTATGTTCATTTTATTCATCATGATTAATAGAAGCTCGACAACATCTGTGAAGTGTGTATGAAAATCACACATTAAGCTAAAGCATATAGCACCCAATCATAAATATTTAAAAAAAATGCAATCAATTACTGTTTTGATGTTTGATGGTAGACTAATAAAGTGGAGATTATTTCGTAAACAGGCTTCCCAAAGCCAGAAACATAGATCATCACTTTATTTGGGGATCCATGTTTAAATTGAATAGGCGGTAGCAAAGAACCATAAACTATTCTAATAATATAATACACTGGCCAGCAAAAAAGTCACTGTCCTCTGCTGTAAAATCACTTCCCGGTGATTCGGAACCCACCTAAAACTGTAGGTCCAACTCATCAATCACCATCATCCAACTCATTACCCACGCACAGGTCTCAGACCTATGTGGGCTTCATCATAAAAAAAATTAGTGTTGTTTTATTATTACATCGAAATAACTCTTGAAAAATATTTTGCATCACTAGCATATGTTATTATAAATTCAAAAACATTTCTATTAGTTTCTATATTACATCCATTCTTACACAGTTATTCTTGTAAAAAAATAAAGGATTGACTAATTTATTGCCTTAATTAGGGGTTGTCTCTTGGTCCTCTATACCACTTCATCTTGGAAGGTTGACAGAATGTCATGGACGAAGGCAGCAGCAGAAGAAGAAAAAGAGGAGCGAGCAAATTGATTAAAAGATAAATTGGTGTGCCATTATTATGTTAACTGAAGATAAGCTGTACAATTTTCTCCACGCTTCATTCTTCTAAAATGGAGGTAATTCCAGTCGGACCAAGCACGTGACACGAATCTCTCTCACTCTCTCTCTCTCTCCCCCCTCTCTCTCTTTATTAATATTGTTTTTTAAGCTTTGTTCTGTTAGTTTTATTTTCATTCGAATTTTCTTTTCTTTTTTTTCTTTTCTTATATTTATTCATTTTAAAATTGTTAATGTTCAGAATTGTATCGGAGGGTTGAGTGCAAAAGGGGGCCGGCTGCGCCCCAACTCCGCCCTCCTAGGAGAAAATAAAGAGGCAGCAATTCAATTCTCTCTTTGCCCAACTGAATTGAGCTTGCCTAGGTTTAAAGATCACAAATTCTGTAACATAAATTAATTAAAATTTTAAGGAATAAACATCGAAGTGGCAGTATCCAAGTCAAATGTGAAACATAATCTACAAACATTTGGACTCTAGTTTTGATATTAAATTAGAAATAGAGCAAGAATTAGAAAAAGAAAGAAAAAGAAGGCAAGAATAAGAAAAAGCGAAAGCGAGAAAACTTATTAAAAGATTAATTGGTATGCAATTTATGTAAACTGAAGATAAGCTGTACAATTCCTAGATTGGGCTGAAGGCCTGCTGATTCTCTACATCGTTTTTTTTTTAAAGGATGAAGCCCACATAGGTCTGAGACCTGTGCGTGGGTAATGAGTTGGATGATGGTGATTGATGAGTTGGACCTACAGTTTTAGGTGGGTTCCGAACCACCGGGAAGTGATTTTCAGCAGAGAACAGTGTCTTTTTTGCTGGCCAATCTAATCGGTCACCGTTACGAACAGGACCTACGAGAACAGGACCTACGCAGCTTGTCTATCTGATTGAACAGATACCTGCTACGGCTCGCGGCTATCACTTCCCTAAATATTAAAAGATTAATTGGTATGCAATTTATGTAAACTGAAGATAAGCTGTACAATTCCTAGATTGGGCTGAAGGCCTGCTGATTCTTTACATCCAGTTGTATTTAAAACGTATATTTATGAATAAATAAATCTAGCTACTGGTCATAATCTATATACATATTTTCGATATTAGAAAAAATCAACATCTACGATAAAGTTTAGAGTAGATTTTCAAACACCTCAATTATTATTATTGTGAGAAGCAGTGGTTCCCACCCGGTGTGTCGAAAGATCACAGATCTGCAGTGACATTGCTTCCCAGAACGCGGATTTAAACTAAAAGGACAGGGCCGTATACACTACAATTTATAATCCGATTTCCTTTCAAAATATAGTTTATGATGGTATAATATGTTAATATATTCGATTAATTAAATATAATCTGCTATTATATATACCTTTATTTTGAATTGAATTGAGTTTATTTCCACACAACATATTACAATCATAATAGAAATACAATTAAAATAGAAAGAAATATATTTCCCCATATGAACTACAGATCCGTCTGTGAGAAAAGAATTCTTATCTATTAATGTAAGAGATAATTTTAATATATTACACAATGAGTTATCAATAAAACTTAGAAAATAAATAAATTGTTTTTTTTTTTTAATTACAAATGAAAAAAAATGTAGTAATTTTGAATAATTAAAGATTCCATACCAGAAAAACTGAAAGTGACTAGCCCAGCAATGATCAATCTACTACATATAAGTAAATACAGTAATTGGCAGATTCTCAAAACACCCAGGCAGTGACAGCTTTTGAATAATGCTCAGGAATTAAGTGTAGGGTGAGTGAATCAGTGCCTCAGCAGCCTCACGGCCTACCTCAAACAGCCAATCGACTACCCTTCTTTTATATACATAGACACTGCACCTCCCCGTATCCAGGATTGACTTCGGAAGGTTGCGATATAATATGTGCACAATGAAATGGGTTATTATTTAATGAACTTAAGGTTGATCTAGGTGTGTCAAAACCAAGATTGAGTCAGTGTCTAGTCGGATAATTATTGTGCTGTACTTCAATGAAAATTTCTGTTTTGTAGTTTTTGGCAAAAGTAAGGAGTGTATTCACGTAAATTTGCCTAACATCAAGAACACGAAAAACTGAGAAAAGCTGTTCTGTAGGAAATCTCATAGGTTTGTTCAAAATGATCTTAATAAGTGTTCTCTGAGTGACAGCTAGAGGCTGTAGAACCGTGGCCGAGGCACCGCCCCACGCCAACACTCCATACTGCAACAGTGACTGTATGTAGGCAAAATAAACAGTCCTGCTTTGACTCATGGTCAGCACCCTTATATACCTATTATATACCACTATATAACCGCTATATACCGCTATCATATACCACTATTATACATTATATGTATTATATGTATTATACCTGTTGCTCATATATCTTCTTCCATAAATAATCTGCTTTCAATAATAATTTGGAGGTTTACCTATAATCTCCAACAAGACCTTGATCTGTCCAACGAGTTGGTGAGACATGGGGATAGTAACCTACAATACTACAGCAGTAAACACACGCTCAAGATGGAAGCTTCATCTCCAGTGTGTTTCAACTTTCTTAGTGTTAGCAGGCTGATGTCTCGTGGGACAGATCAAGAATCGTGTTGTTGGAATTTATAAGTTAACTTCACTTATTATTGATATTGAAAACAAATTGATATGGAAGAAGATATATGAATATAATATATTATATTTAATTAATAAAATATATTATCATTATTATACATCTTGAAAGCAAACATATTTTTTAATATTTTAGTGTATGCGTCACTGTCCGCTGTATATTTAGTCCAAATCCGCGTTCATTTAAGAAACGAAGCTCAAGTCTGCCGCTAGCTGAAAAAGGTTGGGGAACCGCTGGTGTGGAGTCTTCTAATTGTGTATTATAAATTCCTTTTACTGAAACCTATACACCATACAGTAATGTTGTTCATGGGATCGGTATTGAGATGAGATGATGATGATGATGATACAAAATTGACAAGTTTAACCAGGAATCGAATCCTGCACCAGCGGTATATGTTGGATAAGGAAACCACTCCATCAATACATACATTTTCATTTTATGAATATATATAGTTTCGCCATTGTAGGTGGTTTACAAATTTATTTTAGTTGTTTATAACTTATTATTATTTTGATTAAAATGATTCCAACATTATTTTCATTGATACCAAGTCGATAAGGTAAGATTTATTTCAGTGCTTCACAAAAAGTCACTCGCGTCTCGTCACCAAACCTGCGTTTCTACTTGCGCCAGGCTTTAGTCGAGCGTCGTCGCGCCATCATTATCAATTGGGAAGCACCCCACTAGTGAAGGTCATTTCTCGTTTGCCTGTTGCTCGTTGGTGATACAGTGAACAATTGCAATTGAAATTATTGCGGTGTAGGTGTCCTCTCCCGACCCCTGCCCGCTGTCTTTGTTTCACCCTCTACTCCGGTGACCGCCAACTCATGTCACAGTCGCAGACTAGGGTCACAGGCCTCTCAATCACCATTCACTCTCTCACTCTTTCACATCCTCTTCCATTCTTTCTCACCAATCTCTCTCACTCACTCTCATTCTCACTCTATCTCTCTCTCACCAATCTGTAGCATTCCAACGAATGATTGTTGCCATTCTTGTAGCGGTCATCTCTGCCATGGTCTGTTTTCTTCTTCCGCGGTTACCCAGCTCAATGACCACATTCATCTCAACTTCATCCGGATAGTTTTCAACACAAACCTGTGATCTCAGAGAAATCGAAAATATTGAATTTGCACCCATGTAGTGTCTGCATAAGCTTGTTTTAATTAAAACATGAAATGTTTTTTCAAGTACAGTATAACCTCTGTATAACGAAGTCGATTATACTAAAAAAAAATTCGTTGTAGAGATGTATTCGTTATTGAGAGGTTGTTGTGTAAAGAATTCTGCCACCCCATCTTACGGATCTTATAATATATTGCGGGCGGTAATTAAATGAATACACAATACAGTATAATATCGCGAGCGTAGGTTATTACCCTATAGGTGAACGCTAATATAGAAATTTGAAAATTTAACCTGTTGAAAATAATAAATACATGTTTTTTGAATATGTTCAGAATGTAATAAGTAAGAACACTCACCAATTCATTTCCAGAAAGCATGACTTGAATGTAGTGGAATTTAATCGAAGTATAGGCTACTCAGTAGCAAACTTTTTCCTTTGCCTTTACTAAATCTATTTCAATAATTTTTACACATGAAACTATCAGATTAAACACAACATAATACTGTAAATAACTTCGTATGGGAACTTTTCAAATTTTTTCTAGTTTTTGATGTTTTATTTGAAAAAGTGAGTAATTTTTGGTTGCATTTTACATTTGAATAAAACATCACGTTCAATGAACGATTCACATTTATTCAGACAGTCAAAAATGTTGTCTGGTACACCATCTTTCAGTTGAAATCCTCCCCTGATGATTTTGAAAGCTTGTAAAACTTCATGATCTGTAGGATTCTTCTCTTCAGGTTCACCCCAATCAGTTTTAAGAATTGAAATATGTGACAAAAGCAAATGGTGGAAGGATGTGAAAGCCCAGTAGACCTACATAATGACGAGTCTATAAATGATGAGTTCTAAAAATTCTATTTTTAGTAACCTGCATTCAATTTCCGAAATGTGTTTCAACCTCTACTATCTTCTACCTACCTGAATCTCTCATTATTTTTTGTTTTATTGACCTTGCTGCTGAAAATAAACAATTCCTTGGAAATGACTATGTGGGCTTCCTATACACACTACATTTTGTAAGTTGAAGTGAAGAGAAAACTTCGTTCTTGAAAGGTCCGAAATTCGTTACATAGAGGTAAATAAGCAGTAAAAATTCTAAAATGTCATGAGACAAGGTAAAAATTCGTTATGTAGAGGATTTCGTTATTTGGAGGTTTGTTAGGTATATATGTTTGACTGTATATGAGTTTCGTGTTATAGTCGATATGAAAATGTATTAATTGATAGATACTTATTATAATTTGTGTTACAAATTATGTTAGTTGTGCTACAGTGGTTATATGGTTACGAGAAGATGAAAAAGAGCAAGGAGAAATATATTCAAGGGAATATGATACAGAATATCAAAAAAGGGAGAGGGAGATAATTAAAGTAAATAAAGTAACTTTAAAGAATTTAATTCTGAACATATCATGCCCAATAAGTTAATAGCTGAAAACGCACCCAAATTTAGGATTTCAATGAATCAAAGCACATAAAAATGGAAAGCTGTGCAAAATTAGTGTTTTTTGATAATTACATTTGGGGTTATTTGACATACTTAGTTCAAAATTGAATTCTGTACAAGCTTTGTCAGGAAAAAATAATTCATTGTACAATGAACGGTTTAATACTTAATTGACTTCAAACTTATAAAAACGTGTTTTTGGATCATGTTTGCATGTTCATTGAATATCTCAAAAATTACAGTAGTCAGACACTTCTAACTTGTTTTATTCAATTTTTCAGCTCGTTCTACAACCTGATCAAATTACAAGAAAAATGAAGGCAATTCAAATTTCTGTTTTAGTAGATTGTATGTCTGAGTGAAATAACACGTATGTCTATACAGTCTATATAAATTTTTTCATTATTATTGAGAGTTCCACTGGCCCAAGAAGTATTGGTAATTCTAAGCGAAAGATCCTGCATATGACAAATTGATGAGGATACTGTAACTAGCCAGTAATTGAACTTAATTTGCAGCAAATGAAAATAGTTATTTATGTATTAAGAGCGGGAAGCGCGACTTTATCGCTCGAGCCAAAACATTTACATGATTTTGCGAGAGCGATAAAGAAGCTTCACGCGCGAATTGCATACAATATTTTTCCTAAAACTGCAGTTCTGGATTCCAACACAATAAAAGCTTGTAGTTTGTAACATCACAGACGATACGCGGATTTGGTTAGCGTTCGCCATTGTTGAGGTTAAGTGAATTTCACGGATTCCGTGATCCACCAATGAGAAGACATCAAAATCAAAACAGAAGCGTAAAGAAAACAGCTGGCGAGCGTAAAGTACTTTACCGCTTGCGGAGCAGAAAAGAGGTATTTTACAATTAGTTTTTAGTGCGTAAAGAACTACTTTACGAACAGTTGTAGCAAGATTATATTTCAATATTATAGCAAGCATACAACGGAAGACAACGAATGCCTCCTAAATGAATGTGATTCCCTTCACAAAGATGTTGAACGATATCGGTAAAATATAAACGAGATAACAGAATGTGGCACGCTTACTAATTTGGTACTTGTAGTTCGACAAAAAGTTACTTTTTACAGCTTACCATGGGCTCTTACTGTCACATATTAGGTATGCTATCTTAGTACTTAATTCATCAAAACAAAACCTTGATAGGGTGTTTAAGATACAAAAGAAAGCGGTTAGGTATATGGAAAGAGTAGATAGATTAGATTCATGTAGGCCGTTGTTCAAGAGACTTGGTCTCTTAACTGTACCCTGCTTATTTATATGTGTATGAAGCTACTTTATGTGTAAAAAATAGTGATATTAACCAAAATTTTGACATACACGATTATAATACAAGAAGCCGAGGAGATTATCACTTGGTGAGTCACAATAGTAGCTTATTCAAACAAAAACCTAGTTATATTGAAAGGAAACTCTACAACAAGATACCGCAGTTTTTAAAGAGTCTTGAAAATATAGAAATATTTAAAAAACAATTGAAAAAATATTTAGTTGATAAAGCTTTTTATAGTTTACAAGAGTTCCTTTCACATCAAAATAAGGCTATTTTCCTTAAATTGTTATATTAAGGTATTATGTTTTATTTCATATTGATTAATGTTATATATAACATGAAGGAAATAAATTTGATTTGATGGATTGATTATAAAAGTTATGGTAAATAGTGTATAAGATAGTAAAATTGTTGATCTGACTTGTCTTATACTTCTTAACTGGAGTCTCCAAGTAGTAATCTACAAAAAAAAAAAACTGAACTGATTTGTAAGTGACAGCATGAATCGGCTGTCAGATAACGTTGAACCTTTCCAACAACTATCACAAAAAAGAAACAATTGTCCGATGCCAAGCCGGTCCGTTTCAAATTGATACAAATGGCATTTCAGTTGTGCTTCCTGATCGTTCAACCCAATAGTCACTTCTTGTGCAGTGTGCACCCGGCTCAGCTATTTTCCACAGTCGTGTGACCACTGCTATTTTCAACAATAGAATAATTGCCGTTGTTGAAAACCATTGATTTTCGATGTGCTCAAGCCTAGTTCACATTGATTTGATGAGAATTGAGAAACTTTGTTGAATTGAGCCATGGAAAGTGGTTAGTACTCACTGTGGTTAGAAGACATCTTGATTCTTGAAGTGCACCACAGTATCCCATAAAGCTCACAATGAATATGATGGCGCCCACTACTATCAGGATGTAGGCTAACTGGCTAATGACGACTGGTTGTGAGAATTGCTGGAACTGAAAAATAAAACAAAATAATTAGTAACTAAAAGTAGAACAAAAATAATTGTTGAAAATAAAATTTATTAGAGAATTTAACACTCATTTATTCTAACATCAGAGCTGACACTGTATTTCTATTTAAATTATAATGTTTACTAACTTATACTGAAGGGATGCATTTCACTTTTCAAGTGAAATTCTTGAAATTGCTATTCGTTACACGAATAGTTACATATGAGTGTTGAACGAATGAATAAAAAAAAAGAATGAATGAAAATGTCTTTATTTATAAACTAGCAGCTACCCGTCCTTCGTACGGATTATGTTTAGAAATACGACTAAATTTAATATGTTTCGGCTTTTTTGATAGCAACGATCATGAAGTTGTTAGCAGCTTAGTTAACAACTTAGGACGTAAACAATTCAGTGACAGTTATCAGAGAGAATATTTGAGAACAGCTGATTGATAAATCATCATAAATTACGTGATTTGTTGTTGTTCTCATGCGGTAATAATAGTGCTACCTGGCGAATTCCCAAGAGCCTAGCACAAACCGCACCTTCCTAAAATGTTAATTTTTGTTTTGATAAATTGAAATTAGAAATTTTTTTTTTTCAACAAAGAAATAATTGATAGAACATAAGATGAGCTTTAATTCACCAGACATGTTTATGTTTCCTAAAAGACTGCAATGCTCCGACTACACAAGTCTGCAGACAGCGTAAATAACGCTGCGAAGGGCCCACCATTTATATTTGAGAACAGCTGATTGATATATCATGATAAATTACGTGATTTGTTCTTATTCTTATGTGGTAACTAGCTATTGTGCCCGTCCTTCGTACGGATTATGTTTAGAAATAAGACTAAATATGTTTCGGCTTTTTTGATAGCAACGATCATGAAGTTGTTAGCAGCTTAGGCCCCGTTCAGACGATACAGTTTTTTTGCGGTACGGTTTTTTTACTGTACGGCGTCAACTGTACTGTGATGTTCACACGGTCCGGCTTTGCTGCTTATTGCTGTGCTCTCCTCCTTCTTCCATTGCGCTTCCAGTTCAGTTTTATTTATTCCAGTCCAGGATTTTTTTTTTTTATTTTTGTAAGATTTTTTTTAAATAAGTTTCTTACTGAAGGTTTCTCTTAAATTTTGATCAAAGTACGCAAATTCTGGTTTCAATATTCTACACATTTTTCTCTCATTATTTTTATATTAATCTTAAGTCTTGTCCCACAAGGCGGGTCTCTCATATATTAGATAAATTAAATTTTCGCAATTAATATCTTCCACTTCTTGACACTGGAATTCACTAATAAGAAGATCAATGCTGAAGAATATCAATGAAGAAGATCATTGCTGACGATCTGAAGACTGCTTCCAGCATAATAAGCGTATCGTTTGAACATATCCATTACCGGTACAATACATGTGCCACCGGATACGGATAGTTATTTTGCGGTACAGCTGATTTTAGCGATACAGTTTTCGAAGACAAAACCGAATGTAGAAATCGGCTACAACAGCTTTTTTACTGGATCCAGTTGAAAGAGTATTGTGTGAACATACAATATGAAATGTACATGCAAACGAAAGCACTGCAAAATAACTGATACAGCAAATTTACTGTACCGCACAAAAACTGTAATGTGTGAACGGGCCCTTAGTAAACAACTTAGAACATAAACAATTCAGTAACAGGTATCAGAGAGAATATTTTTTGAGAACAGCTGATTGATATATCATGATAAATTACGGGATTTTTTCTTACATGGTAATAATAGTGCTACCTGGCGAATTCCCAAGAGCCTAGCACAAACCGCACCTTCCTAAAATGTTAATTTTTGTTTTGATAAATTGAAATTAGAAAATTTTGTTTTTTTTTTCAACAAAGAAATAATTGATAAAACATAAGATGAGCTTTAATTCACCAGACATATGTTTGCTAAAAGACTGCAATGCTCCGACTACACAAGTCTGCAGACAGCGTAAATAACGCCGCGAAGGGCCCACCATTTATATTTGAGAACAGCTGATTGATATATCATGATAAATTACGTGATTTGTTCTTATTCTTATGTGGTAATAAAACTTGGAAGAAATGTATCCAAAATCGCACAATACTTGGTTTTTAAACGTTTATTATTCTGTTGAAAAAAAAGTTAATTTAGTTTTTTATAGCTAAAGACATTGTCAATAATGTTTTCAATACTGTTCAATAACTAAAATCCCGATCGATGCTCTCGTTTTTGAGGAGAAGGCCGCGAAAAATACCTTTGCGGCCGTGACAGACAGACAGACAGACAGACAGACAGAAAGTGAGATAAGACTATTTTCGGCTTATTTAATGTATAAAACGTAAAAAGAACCAAAAAATATACAATTCTGATAAATGTACAGACAAAACTCTAATTTTATTTATATAGATTCGAATGAAAATAAATACATTCAATACAACAAACAAAGAACCTTTGCATCTACAAACTGAGAAAATAAAAATAAGAGAAAACTATAATGGCATAACCTCGAAGGATGTCTGCCAGGAGTCGGCTTCTCCGTTTTTCAGGCGAAACATAACTAAATAGTAGACTACGCTAAATAAACATGAATTATCTAATAATACTACCAAATATTAGTAATGAATTGGCTAGTGAAGTTTATTTTCAATTACTTATGTTCAAGAAATAAGTGAAAAAGTAATGTGGAACTTCAAAATAGAAGAAATAAAATTTAAGAACATTCAAAATTTATTGAATTAAGCACTCCATTTTGAAATTAAAAATGTGAATTGTACAATTAATTGTACCCATAGTGTTATTTAATCTTAAAAACACAAATTAGCTATTTTCCTATTAATTCTGTTACTTAGAAGACCATTTTGGATGGTCCCATCTTGCTGGGAGAACCTGAAGAACTGGTGCTTAGAATAAGTTTTGAATCTGTCAAAATTGAGTGCTTCAAACAAGAATAAAAATAATACTGAATGGTACCACACCAATGAAAGTTTAATCAAATACTAGACTTAAATTCAGTTCAAACTTAAATATTGAAGGGAAACTACAATGAACTGATCTTTGAATGTTCAAATTTTATCGAATTTGAATATCAATTTGGTATTAGAATACAGGTAGCCAGTAGCATCATAGACCAGCAACCGTCAAGTTGATTATCCTTGATTATAACTTAACTTGATTATCCTTATTCTATTGTATCATAGACAAATTACATATCACTCAGTTTTCTGAACCTGTGTTACTAATCAGTACAAATATGGCGCTACCACAATTATTACTAACCTCGATGTAGTACAACAAATTGAACTTACTACAATGATCAGACTGTATAATACTTAATGATGTTCTGATTGCTTAAAATACGGAATATTTATTTATATCAATAATTATAAATGAAGCATCACCCCCAAGTTTTATATACTGATTTTCCAAGAAAAATTTTAATTAAGGTTTAATCAACAAATAATAACACAGTTAATTTTAGTGAAGTATGAATGAAAATTATGACAATTATTAAAATTTATTAATTGCGTTAATTATTTAATAATGTGACACATCAAATGAAAGTAAATTAATGTAGACAAAAAACACCTTCCCATTTCCACTCACAAACACTTTGTCATCCATATACTCCTTCTTCTTCTTCTACTCCTCCTTTTTCGTTTTCTTCTCCTGCTTCTTCTTTTTTATCCTATTTCTTTTCTTTTTCTTCTTCTTTTCCTCCATCTTCTTATTATCTTCTTCTTCTCCTCTTCCTTCTTCTCCTTCACTATATTCTACTCTCCTCTTCTGCGCCACCTATTTCTTCTTCTACTACTACTTCTTCTTCTTCTACTACTACTTCTTCTTCTCCTCCTTCTTTTTCTATTTTCCTTTTTCTGCTTCTTTTTTATCCGTTTTCTGCTTCTTTTCCTCCATCTTCTCTTCTTTTCTTCCCATTTCCACTCCCAAACACTTTGTCATCCTGATACGTTTTCAAACTTCTTCACACTCATCTTCTCCTCCTTTTTCTTCATCTCCTTTTTCTTCTTCATCATCTACTTTTTCTTCTTCTCCTGCTTCTTTTTTATCCTTTTTCTTTTCATCCATCTTCTTCTTCTTCTTCTTCTCCAACTCTTTCTCCTCCTTTTCCTTCTTCTTTTTCTTCTTCTTTTCCTACATCTTATTGCTCTTCTTTTTCTCCTTCTTCTTCTTCTCTTTTTTCTTCTTCATCTCCTTCTACTACTACGACTACTACTACTTCTCCTGCTTCTTCTTTTACTTCTCCTGCTCCTTTTTATCCCTTTTCCTTTCTTTTTCTGCTTCTTTTCTTCCAACTTCTCTTCTTATTCTTGTTCTACTATTTCTACTTCTTCTTATCCTTCTTTTTCTTTTCTGCTTCTTTTCCTCCATCTTCTCTTCTTCTTTTCCCATTTCCACTCCCAAACACCTTGTCACCCTGAGAAGTTTTTAAACTGCTTCACGCTCTTTTTGTTCATCTTCTTCTCTTTTTTGTTCTTCATCTCCTTTTCATTCTTCTTCTTCTTCTCATCCTTTTTCGTCTCCTTCTCCTGCATCTTCTTCTCCTCCATCTTCTTTACTTCTTCTCCTGCTTCTTCTTCTCCTCCTCCTCCTTCTTCTTCTTTTTTTCCATTTTCTGCTTCTTTTTTATGCTTTTTCGCTCATCATCTCTTCTTCTTCTTCTTTTCTTCCCATTTCCACTCCCAAACACTTTGTCATCCTGATACGTTTTCAAACTTCTTCACACTCTTCATCTCCTCCTGTTTCTTCTTCTCCTGCTTATTTTTTTATCCTTTTTCTTCTCCTTCTTTTTTTATCCTTTTTTCTTTTTCTTCTTCTTTTCCTACATCTTCTTCTTCTCTTTTTTCTTCTTCTTCACCTTCCTCTACTACTACTACTACTACTACTACTTCCCCTCCTGCTTCTTTTTATCCTCTTTCCTTTCTTTTTCTACTTCTTTTCCTCCATCTTCCCTTCTTCTTCCTCCCCTTCGTCTTCTTCTACTTCTTCTTATTCACCCCCTTCTTATTATTTCTCTTTTTCTTCCTTTTTTCAATAAGAGAGTTCCAGTTACTACCTGCACCTGCCAGGCGATCTTTCAAAATCAAGGAGATAGAAAGAGAAAAAGAAAAGCAGAAGCAGTCAAGGTTGGAATGCGTCATTAGCTACTCTCAGCGGGAGACCAGCATCCAGCATCCAGCAGACACAGATGACACTCAGAACTCAAGACTTCATTCTTATCCCTATATTAGGGCAGACATTTCAACAACTGCATTGTATTTTTAGATATCAATCTGGCCGCCTCACAGGTAGTAACGGACCATGAAACGAGAAGTTAGCCCTGAGCCTGAGGACAACTCGATGAGCCATACACGCAATCTGAGCATTAAAACTCCTTATTAAAAATAGTTCTAAACCACATAATAATCATCTTCTAAAAAAATCAATCTCCCAAGCAGTTGTGTTCATTTGAATGGGATAGAGAATGTTCTTACAGATTGTGGATGATTCAATGATTTATTAGGGGGGGGGGGGGGGGAGAGATAGAAGCCAAATTATTTGTAAATTGATATTGCACTGAAATTGTTATAGACTCTCCTTTCAAGTTTGAAAAGAATACTTTCAATTTATAATTTGATTTAAACCGATTTTAAAACTGATAAGTGATAGCCGCGAGCCGTAGCAGGTATCTGTTCAATCAGATAGATAAGCTGCGTTCTCTTAGGTCCTGTTTGAAACGGTGACCGATTAGATTGGCCAGCAAAAAAGACACTGTTCTCTGCTGAAAATCACTTCCCGGTGGTTCGGAACCCACCTAAAACTGTAGCTCCAACTCATAAATCACCATCATCCAATTCATTACCCACGCACAGGTCTTAGACCCATGTGGGCTTCATCCTCCAAAAAAAAAAAAAAAAAAAAAATGAAGGCTTGAACTATCATTCAGCTAGATTGCTGACACGTACCTAACATAATAACACAAGCATTACATAGAATACCGTACATCCACTACATGTGTACATACATGTATGCATGGGTACATTAATATATAGATGGCGACTAAACGTCTAGTGAGTAAAAGTTATTATATCATTGTAATCGGATGTACCCGGATTTTCACCTTTCATTTATATACATATAACTTTCAAAGCTTTCATAAATATTCATATACATATACAAAATATAAAATAATCATCACATAGAATCAATGTTGGCGCAGTGCATACCGGTAACTAATAATTGAAAAGTAAAATTACATGATTTTACAACTTCTCATGTTAATGTCACAGATAAAGATTGTAACTACTTGATGAACCCATGAAGGGTTTATGTATTTCTTTTGTTTTCATTTAAGTTATTAATAGATTTTGTAGATGATATTGATTTAGGGTTTCTATGTGCTTAAAGCACTTTGTACTTTAATTTTAGTTTAAATGTTTCTTTTCCTTTCTTTTTTCACTGATGTTTTTGTATGAATTATTATTTTCCGGTAATATGTATTAAGCTAATACCTGCGCTCAGGCTCAGCCTTTGCGGGTATTTTATTTGTATTTATTGCAATGCTTGTACACTAAATAATTTTTTATATGAATAGTTGAGTCTGTTAGATTTATGTGCAAAGTGCTTTAAGCACATAGCAACCCTAAATCAATATCATCTACAAAATCTATTAATAACTTAAATGAAAACAAAAGAAATACATAAACTACTTTTTCAGACATTCTATGTTCAGTAGAATATGTATTGCATTGTACACTTTTCTTTCAATAAAGTTCTTCTTTCAATTTCAATAACTAATGATCCCAAACTGGCCATTCCTAATATTACTAATGATAATCTTTTAGAAAGGTAGAGTAGACTTTCAAAATTGCCAATTAAAAACAATTTTTATTGGTTTCAAGTGAGTGTGCGTGCGAATCACACTCCATAGCTACCACACACAGAACGAATGTGGCGACAAACGAATGGAAAGTTCGCGATTTAAACCGATGATTCCAATCGAATTAACCGCTTCGTTTCTCTATTTTTCTGTATTCTTTTTGATGGCATCGATTATAAAGCGGAACGGATGCTAGAAACGACCGACAATAATCATTCACTCTCTTTCCTTCTTTCTCTCTTTTACCTACTTGAACGTTTCCGCGGCCACTTCATAGAAAAATAGGAGCGAGCAAATCGGGAGAAGAAAGGAAAAATGAAAGAAGCGCGTGCGATGTAAAGGAAACGGCAAATGATTAAGGTCAATTATGAATGGTATTAGAATGGTGATAGAATGACAGAAGAACCGTGATCACATCTTAAAGAGGTAGAGGAAGAAGCGGAGGAGGACGCGGAGGAGGACGAGGAGGAGGAATTGAATTGCTACCTCTATATTTTCCTTGGAGGGCGAGGAGGAGGAGAAGGAGGAGGAGGAGGAGGAGGAGAAGGAGAAGGTGCTGGTAAAGGTGTAGGAGGTGAAGGAGGAGTAGTACAGTAAAGCCCCGATTACCCGCAGAATTGGGTGGCAAGAGCACCGCGGATAGCAAAAAACGTGGATAACCCGAAAAAGGGCAAAAATGAGGTAAATAATAATAATATCGTGTGACCTGGCTGGCTCAGGTCTGGTGTCAGAGTTATCAGGTCGCACCTGAATAAGTTCAGGGCCTCTGACGTGACTTGACGACTGTTTGAGGTGAAAACGATATTTCAGTATAAAAACTAAGTTTTTCTGGACAAAGAACATATGTACAACTTTTAAAATGCGTACAGTGAAGCAGAAACATTTGCTCTACATCTGAATCACTAAAATAAAGAACAGTATACAGAAAATAATATACTGTACTGTTAATAAAAAGTGTTCAGCTACGCCTTTCTAAAAAAATCAATCGTTTTTGCTTCTTACTTTGAAAAATTAAAATTTAATTAAACATTTTTTTTGTGGCACTCGCGGATCATCCGCTCACGGATAATCGGGGCTCTACTGATGTACTAGCATGACAACAAGCATTTCTTCTCCAAACACAGACCCACCTGACATCTGGAGAATATTTATTTCTCATTTTATCGTTGATATAGGATAGATGCTATGTTTTGAAGGAGAAATAAAATTTATTTATTTAGTAGTAGAAAAATAAGAAGAAAATTATAATTTAGAAGAAGAAGAAGAAACGAAGAGAAGAAAAAAGGAGGAGATGGAGAAGATGGAGGAGGAGGAGGTAGAGGAGAAGGAGGTAGTGGTTAAGAGGAGGAGGAGGAGGAGGAGGAGGAGAAGGAGGGAAAGGATGAGTAGGAGGAGAAAGAAAAGAAGGAGTAAGAGTAGTACTAATTGTATCATTAGAAGAAGAATAGGAAAATATGATAATGTAGAAGAAAAAGAAGCGAGGAGTAGGAGGAGGAAAAAGAAGCGAGAAGAAAAATAAGACGAGATGGGAGATGATGAAGAAGAAGGAGGAGTAGGAAGAGGAGAAGGAGGAGGTGGTTGAGGAAGAGGAGAAGGAGGTGGTCGTTAAGAAAAAGGGGGAGGAGGAGAAGAAGTTAGGAGTAGTACTTTTTTTTTCTTTTTTTTTGAGCTTTTTTTTTTAACTGTAGCTTTAGTAGAAGAAGAGGAAGAATATGATAATGTAGAAAAAGGAGAAGAATAATAAAAAGAAGAAGCTAGGAGGAGGAAGAGGATGTAGTGGAGGAGGAAAAAGAAAAAAGGAGATGGGGAAAAAGAAGGAGGAGGAGGAGGAAGAGGAGAAGGAGGTGGTGGTTGAGAAAGAGGAGGAGGAGGAGGAGGAGAAAGAGAAGGAGGAGTAGGAGTAGTACAAACAGTAGTATTAGTAGAAGAAGAGGAAGAATATGATAATGTACAAGAATGAGAAGAATAAGAAGAAGCGAAGAGGAGGAAAAAGAAAAAGAAGCGAGAATAAAAAAATGAGATGGTGAAGAAGGAGAAGGAGGTGAAGAAGGAGAAGGAGGTGATGGTTGAGAAAGAGGTGGAGGAGAAGGAGGAGGAGGAGGGGGAGGAGGAGGAGAAAAAAAGACAGGAGGAAGAGAAGTCAGGAGAAGAATAAGAAGAAGCAGCGAGAAGAAGAACTCGAAGAAAAGACAGTCTCCACTCACTGGCCACTCTAGTAGTGGTAGTGGCTGGAGGCTAATGTAGTAGGCCAGCAGACCCACGATATTGCAAGAGAAAGTGTCGACTGTCATTTTGAATTTGACTATCGTCCAAATAGCCCGCCTCAACATATCACTGAATTGAGTAAGAAGAGAATGCACATGATGATTAGGTCAATGTATCTTTAATAGAATTTGAATTGAGTCTGCAATAAGAGTTGCATAATGGTCTCATTCGATCAAAATGCTCCAGTTATTCAAGATACTCTTTTTTTAAAGACACTTCTCAGAAATTTGAACTATAATAATAGAATAATTAGTTTTCAAAAGTTACTGAAGTTATTTTCAAAAAATAGAATTTGAATTGAGTCTGCAATAAGAGTTGCATAATGGTCTCATTCGATCAAAATGCTCCAGTTATTCAAGATACTCTTTTTTTAAAGACACTTCTCAGAAATTTGAACTGTAATAATAGAATAATTAGTTTTCAAAAGTTACTGAAGTTATTTTCAAAAAATAGAATTTGAATTGAGTCTGCAATAAGAGTTGCATAATGGTCTCATTCGATCAAAATGCTCCAGTTATTCAAGATACTCTTTTTTTAAAGACACTTCTCAGAAATTTGAACTGTAATAATAGAATAATTAGTTTTCAAAAGTTACTGAAGTTATTTTCAAAAAATAGAATTTGAATTGAGTCTGCAATAAGAGTTGCATAATGGTCTCATTCGATCAAAATGCTCCAGTTATTCAAGATACTCTTTTTTTAAAGACACTTCTCAGAAATTTGAACTATAATAATAGAATAATTAGTTTTCAAAAGTTACTGAAGTTATTTTCAAAAAATAGAATTTGAATTGAGTCTGCAATAAGAGTTGCATAATGGTCTCATTCGATCAAAATGCTCCAGTTATTCAAGATACTCTTTTTTTAAAGACACTTCTCAGAAATTTGAACTGTAATAATAGAATAATTAGTTTTCAAAAGTTACACAACATAACATTCAATTCAACCGAGCGTCTTAGGTCTGATTGTCTGAAACTCACTTGTGGATGAGTGCAGTAGTTGAAATGCCCATATAAATGATTAAGATACCGAAACAATTTTGTTCATATGGAATGAGTAGATTATTGGAAATTATTGTCGTACCATTACAATTGATAAGTCATTTAGTCGATCATTACTCTTTCATTTATAAGACAAACAGAAAATGCAAATTTTATGAATACGTTCAAACCTCATACTTTAAGCATTTGTAGCCATATTTTTGGACGACTTCAAGACCTTTCTGGACAGCAGCATTCATTTTTTAACTTGGCCATATCGGCTCGTATCTCACAAGTTAGTTTGAAGTGGCTGACAATTGAATAAACTGACAAATATACATAAACAAAATTTATTAATTTCGAATTTCTTTAATTGCTATTAGTTTATACTGAAGACTTCCGCAATGGCGGATATTGACAACAGTATTGAACAGATTTCCATCAGCTATTCAATACTGTTGTCAATATCCGCCATTGCGGAAGTCTTCAGTAAAAACTAATAGCAATTGAAGAAATTCGAAATTAATAAATTTTGTTTATGTATATTTGTCAGTTTATTCAATTTCCATCAGCTATTCAATACTGTTGTCAATATCCGCCATTGCGGAAGTCTTCAGTAAAAACTAATAGCAATTAAAGAAATTCGAAATTAATAAATTCAGTTTCCACAATGTTCATATAAATTAGTTATGTAAAGAAATAAAATTATTGAGTTCTTACAAATTTTGGAGCTAAAATTTCTGAGTAGACTCACTGTAATTACTTGTATAAATAAAAAATCAGACTTCTTTACATGGGGAGCAATCTCAAACCAATTAGTCTCTACTACTTTGTTTGTCTTGGGCTAAAATTAACTTTCCCCTCATTGCTCACATGAAGACTTGAAGAAAGCCATATTTCTCCAGTGTGTTGAATTATTTATTTGCCCAAGTACAGTACTGTATTTGTTTACATCCCCTTCAACAACCAAGACTTCACTTTATTAACTTCATCTTACTTAGATATTAACTGATTTACTAAAATGCACCCATACTGACAGATGTATAGCATATGTAGATGTCTCGAAGTAAATCAAACATTGAATGCTTTGTTTTTATTGTGTTACTACACAAACTAAACTATCCACTTCAATATTCAAATACATTCATGAATCATGAATATTTTTCTATAACAAAGAAAAGTACTAAAACAAAAACAAGGACACTATATTTTTCTATGACTTAAATACACATGGACAATGGCATACTATCTCTACTTCAACACTAATTCATCATTATTTACCATTATTCGTACAAACAGTAGGACTTAGATAAATGAGTACTGTTAGTTTCAATATCGAACACTGGGCTCAATTAGCTAAGTGATAGGCAGCCCATTGTTAAGTCCCCTAATGTTGATTTCACGTGTAGAAATATCAATCAGTTGCTGACAACTGCCTACTAAAAGGCCTAAGTTGTGAGGTTATTGAACTTTTTTACTAGAGCTTCTTTTTTTACTAGAGCTTCACCAATTTTGGTCGGCGGTTTGTGAGTTTATTCAAGTGCTTTCATCCATTAATCAACGCGTAGTCTAGAGCAAAGCTGATTATTATAGCTAATACAATGTGAACAATAGATAGAACAATACTCCCAGAGTACATTTTTCAATATTGAGAGATGCCTAGATGAGGATCTATCTAAAATTCAAAGATCAAATAAGAAAATTGAGAAAGCTTGCTATAATGTAATGGAAAATTAATAGTAATAGCTGAAAAAGTGAATATAAAATAATAAAAGAGCTACAATTTGTTTTTTACCAATTTTTTAAAAATAAATTAGCGCAGTTGGTTGGGGCGTCGCAACTTCAACTTGCTGTCGTTTAAGCGGTCGTGGGTTCGAATCCCACTCCACCGTCAGGCATTTATGTGTTATTATTCACCTCATTACCCACGCACAAGTCTCGGACCAATTCCTGAATACACAAAGATTATGTATCTTGGGTGCTAATCAAAAGTTAAAACAGGTGCACGTTTGACGTTTTCTAACAAAAGATGATTTTCGATAAATTATTCCAATTGTACATTATTTGATGTAGGTCGATCTTCCTTTCCACTAGTAATATTAAACTAAATGAAACGACTTAGAATTTGGAAAAACGCAGAGCATAGAATAGGAGCCTCGTTATATGCTCTGTGAAATAATCATTCCCCTTTTTTGTCTCTACAAAAATATACACACATTTTATCTTAGTTAAATTACGGCGGTTTAGAACGTTACAATATTCTAAAACGTGTGTGCTCATAATAGAAAATAGTAGAATCAACAATACAGTAGACCTAATTCACGTTTTCTTGCATTATATTTTTCAAGTTGTACAGTACCTCCGTAAAAACCATAGACAAAAAGGCTTAATTGCATATACGGTACTTCGGTAAAAAATCAAGAAAATATAGGAATTAAAGACACTGTGTCACCAGCAACTACAATAGTAATTACCAATAAATGTCATATTAGTTGAAATATAAATATTTTGCGCTTGAAAATTAAGCTTTAGGTATTTATAAAAAAGGAGCAATAAATATAAATAAAATTGATTTATTTTCCTGGGAGGACGAAGTTAGGACGCAGACGGTCCTCTCTCACTTAATTTAGGTGGAGGGTGGGAACAGTCAATCAACAGGTCTCCAAAACTTTCATCAGAGTACCTTCATACTAAGTTTTTTTTTTTTTTTTTTTTTTTTTTGATGAAGCCCACATAGGTCTGAGACCTGTGCGTGGGTAATGAGTTGGATGATTGTGATTTATGAGTTGGACCTACAGTTTTAGGTGGGTTCCGAACCACCGGGAAGTGATTTTCAGCAGAGAACAGTGTCTTTTTTGCTGGCCAATCTAATCGGTCACCGTTACAAACAGGACCTACGAGAACGCAGCTTATCTATCTGATTGAACAGATACCTGCTACTGCTCGCGGCTATCACTTCCCTAGTAATTTTGTCATACAATGCTTTAATTAGATTCAATGAATTTTCATAACATCATGCAAATGCAGTTATAAAAGGTTACACCTTTTTTTGAGGATGAAGCCCACATAGGTCTGAGACCTGTGCGTGGGTACTGAGTTAGATGATGTTGATTGATGAGTTGGACCTACAGTTTTAGGTGGGTTCCGATTCACCAGTCTATTATATTATTATAATACACCAGTCTATTATATGGCCAGTCTAATATATTATTAGAATAGTTTATGGTTCTTTGCTACCGCCTATTCAATAACCAATTACAGTTAAAATAGAGCCAGTCATCAGATTGTCTAGACATGCATCACTCAGTGGTTTTTTCATACTCATTTATTTATTAGTTTCAACCTTCCATTCCAAGTAGAGTTCACTCGATTACCACCGTATGTTTATTGGTCTATTCAAAAGAGACCTTTAAGTCCTTGATGTCAAAGGTCGACCAATTTGAGAGAATAGATCACAAAAATAAAAAGAGCTCCCTCTTCTCGCCAATTGAAGATAAATAATATCAACCCATTGTGAATATCATGATGTAAGTATCCATTAATCTCGTCCCTTCATTTCAAGCCATAAATTATTTCTGCCTCAATTATTAATAATATGTTGTTTTTCCATGGCGAAAGACAAATGTTGTTTTTCAACATTGTTCAAGAAAAACGACTCTGCATTCTTTATTATTTATTTCTAGTAATATTTTACTTCTCACAGGAACAGTAAAAATACTTCTCACAGGAACAGTAAAAATACACCAGTGACGATACAATGCACTTCAACTTAGAAAATATAACTTTTCAATTGAAGTCTAGCCAAATTCACCAATAAAAATTCAGCTAGAGTAATAAATTATTCTTGTTTATACTTTGCACTCCTAAACTATTTTCATTTTATTGGGAATGAACCCTAAGACTTAAATTATATGAAAAATTGCTTCAAATATGAATGTCAGTCTTAACCTGGAGCTGGAGCCCGATAAGTTTCAACAATAAATTGTTCAAACAATGGAAAAAGATTAACTTGAAGTTTGAAATAGATCAATGAATCATCGTCAAAACTTAAAACTGAATACCCTAGGGCCTCAGAGCAGTTATTATTCGGAACACTTATATGGTGTATTGAAAAACAAGCTTTCCTTTTAATGAAGGATTTCCTTTTAACATATTTAATTCTAATTAACTATAAAAAATAACGGATTAAAACGGGTCTATCTCTATCACCCGGATGAATATTTTTCTGTATGCTATTCAACAGCATGCTAGAGCTTCATCAACAGCATCACAGCGTCATCAACAGCATGTTAGATAAATGCTATTTATCTAACAAACACAGACGTTTTATATGGCAAATAAGTTGGATATTCAATAAATCAACATATAACAGATTTTATAAAATCATCAGGAAGAAAAATAATCAAAAATGACTTTTAATTATTCGTCCAATTTGGACTGTTTTAGTGATAACTAGTACTAAAAAAATAAAAACGAACTTAATCACTCACTTTTGAGGGTTCATTAAAAAATAAAATTTATTTGTCTTGTAACTGAACCATTTGGTTTCATAAACCAGACAACGCCATTTACATCTTTAATATATTTAAAATTTATTATTGACAACCAAGTATATAATGATGAGTATTCTCTCTTAAAATAAAATTTATACACTCTTATGCCTTCAAATAGGTGTGGGTGTTCGGTACCTCACTGAGATACATCGATCATTCTAACCAGCTTTTGTGACCTTGTACAATGTAAATTTATTCACAATTGACTGAGGAAAATAGCAATATTGTTCATACTGTTGCTGACAACAATTGCTTAGTATTACACGTGTTAGTAGACTCCTTGTTCGTCACAATCAACTTGTCAACAGGCTTATACTTCTCTTCCATACAAGTTGCATAACAGCTTGGAATGAATTGAAAGAAGTTTTTCCTTCTACCTTATCAGTTTGTTGCAGCACAATTTCTATGAAGCACCGGAAGGAAAATAAAGCTAAAAACGTGACATACAGGCGGTGCTACAGTATTATCAAAAGCAACTAAAACATTTTACATGTTCTCTTGTGATTACATTTGTTCATGTACTCATCATTTGCAGGGTTTCCCAATAAATCGAAAATTACCGTACTGTTTCACAACAATAAGGATTCTGAAACATTTCTGAGTCATCTTTTTCTATCTACCAGTCGTTTTCCCTCAACGTATGACAAATCTATCTCGATTTTCCCGAATCATCTCAATTGTTGAATATCTATCTACTTTTATACCGGTATCGTTATAAAATGACCACTGTAATAAATTATCAATAATCCCTCAATCTTCAAATGTTGACACCGCGGTGTGAAGCAGTTCCAGCCAAGCACCAGGAGAAGAGATAGGTGGTGTAGGTAGCCAGTAGTTTACTCGTAAGAGCCTGGTAAAGCTTGCGTAAAAGCATTTCTACCTCCTTAAAAATCTTCAAATTTCACTTGTGTTTGCTATAGTTTCTGGACAATATTGCCCTTTCATCTTTCTCAGCGCCTTTTCAGCTGCTGTGGTGTTCTTGAGCTTCTCAACGTAGCACCATGTCACCGTCAATTCAAGGCTACTTCATTATTAATCCTGGAAACTTCAAGGAATCCTTCAAGTTTGTTTATGGACCAAGGCTTACCAGTAGTTGTTTGTCTGTTTTCTATTTATTTCAGCATACTGTATTAGCAAATATGTCTTTTCGGGAGTTTTGGAGTTGTCAGCTGTTAGCTCTGGTATAATATCTTATTACAGTGTCGTGAAACTCTCCAACACTGTTTGCACAACATTTCTCAAAAGTATTGATTTTATTCAATTATTTGATTTGTAAGTTATCTAATTCCAATGTGCTTTTTTTATTTTTATACTTCCAACTTAGTTAAGCCTGTTGACATCTTACTCATGACGTAGACCTCACTTAAATGTCTTCCAAACATTTCTGTCTTGTATCTTACTCATCCAGTCCTTTTCTGCTGCACACCTATTTAACGTCTCTGGTTTTCCTCTTTTTTCGACATTCAATGAATTTCAATTAGTGTAAACCTATGAATTTTATTTTGTGGAATAAATTACTTTCAACTTTAATTTAATTAAGTGTGATAGTTTTTAACCAAAGCAGGTATACCTGTATGATATGAAGAATTCTGTCATTTCAAGGTCTTTTAGGCTATAAAATATCTTATAGTGACCGAATTTTTCGTATCTAGCCCTTACTGCTACTGATACACACCTGAACACTCCATCATTCTATAAATATCAGAACACCTATAATAATAATTAATAATAATAATAATAATGATGATGATGATGATGATGATGATGATAATAATAATAATAATAATAATAAGCGTATGGCTTTTATTGGTGGGGAGACCATAACAGGTACTTCCACCTCGTCATTTGAGCCATGTTTTGAGGAACATGGTGGACCTACTATTTTAGGTGTGTTCCGAACCACCGCGTAAGTGATAATAAAGTTTATAACGTCAAGTCATTGAATAACACCAATAGATTTCTATCTCTATCACTCTTTAGATTGCAGATATATATTCTACTATAACAAGTTTTATGAATGAAATGGAAAAATCGGCGAGTTCATTGACCTCTAGACGATGATCACAATCGCACTCAACACACACCTGATCAATATAGATTTCGTTCTACTAGCTCAACGGCTAGACAAGCCGACAAATAATAACATAAGTAGCGGCGGATGCGTGCCAATGTGCGTAGATGGGTCACGCAATGCACGTAACAGTAGGAAGAGAACGCCGAACTGTGTGAAAGTGCTACTCAATGCGTAATACGTCATTTCCCCTTTTTTCTCCATTTTCTTTTTCTCCCTTTTTTCTCCAATTTTCACAAATTCTCTGCAGAATTTCCATTGTGCCTTCAAACTATGCAGAAAAATCTAATTCATATGTACTTCCCGGTGTTCGGAACCCACCTAAAACTGTAGGTCCAATTCATCAATCACCATCATCCAACTCATTACCCACGCACAGGTCTCAGACCTATGTGGGCTTCATCCTCAAAAAAATCTACTAATACTGCTACTACTACTACTACTGCTAACACAACTACTACTGCTACCATTACTACTACCACTACTACTGCTGCTGCTAGAACTACTACTACTACTACTGCTACCATCACTACTATTACCATTAGTAATAATAATAATATTTAGTGTAAAGAAAATAATAATAGATATCGCGTGACCTGGCGTCTCAGGACTGGTGTCAGAGTCCTCAGGTCGCACCTGAACATGTTCAGGGCCTTTGAAGTGACTTAACGACTGTTTTTAGGCAGCCGGGACAGACAGGCTTAACGTGTCCTACGAAACACAGGAGTGGCCTTCGGGAAAAGCTTTCGGTCAGACGGGAATCAAATCCGAGATCTTTCGGTTGGCAAGCCAGTGCTTAACCCACTAGGCTAAATTCACTCCTAATAAAACAATAAACATCTTCTTAAAGTAAGACTGCGCTTGGATGACCGTGATGACCCTGCTTCAATGACTTGATGTTATAAGCTTTAATATCACTTATCCGTTAGTTCGCAACCCACCTAAAATAGTAGGTCCTCCATGTTCCCCATAGCATGGCATAACATGTAATAATAACATGGCTTATTATTATTATTGTTATTAATATAACTATTGTAAGCTTCTTTATTGTGATTAATTAATACCTGAATTATGAAATGATGAAATCGACAACATTCATCTTAAATAAGAATTTTAAAAGGCTTAGCAAATTGAATAGTTCAGAACCCTGGGACCCTTTGCATAACAATTTACAAATTACAATTACAAGTAAAAACCTTCCCTGAGGTTTTGCAGTTACTGTAAATATAGTACAAAATAATACCCAAGTACTAATATGCTGATTGTAATGCTACAGCCCCAGGTCAAACATTATTTATTTATTCATTTATTAAAAGAAACACTTTCAAGTAAAGACGCAACAGGCACAGCCCAATATACTGCTTTCTTTACAAATTTTCAAATAAAAAATACAAATTTTAGGTTATATCCAAGTTCAACCAGAAATTTCACTTTGAAGTACAATTACTAATTCTTTCCAAAACAAGAATATTAACTTAAAAATTCACTTTAAATACTAAGCAAAACAAGATGTAGATTATCATCAGAAGGTCTACAATAAATCATCACTGGCGTTTTTATGACTCTATTAAGATTATGGCGCAGAAAAATAAACATGGTTTAAATTTTTCATCTCCAATAAACTGTAGGCCTATTGCATCATGACAAAATCATCAGTATTGTTCATAAATAATTATTTGTTACAACTTGTTTTATGATCAAAACAAGATCGAATATGTTTTGTTTTTAAAATTCCTCGACAATATTACACAGTTTTGATCATTTACAAACCATCGATACAAGATAAACATTCCAGAGCAAATATAAAAAACTTGGAAAAGATATTGATACTATTCCCAACTAATGAAACTGCTAACTTGAGCACTTATAATAGAAACAATTTTGGAAGTAAACATCACAAATATTTAAATTTCGAAACAATAAACAGAAATGACGAATTAAAATTTTGTAGTTTGATTATGATTAATGATGGTCTACTTTTTTGTCGGATGAAGCTCACATGAGTCTGAGACTTGTGCTTGGGTGATGACAAGGTGAAAACATCCAAGGATAAACGAGATTCGAACTCGAGGTCACCAGCCAGAGCGCTATCTAACCGACCACGTCACCAGGACTGCTTTCTTTAAATTTAGTGATTGAAAGATGATTTTCAACTTTTCCAAAAGGTCTCTTAGTAATACACAGCAATTTTGACTGATTTATTTCAACAATTAATCTAATTTAAAAATGCAATATCAAAATTGACACTGAATTTATATTTAAATGATGATCTTTACTCATACAGGAGGAATGCATTTCACTTCTGAGGAGAAGCTTCATCAGCCTGCCACCAGAAGTCGTGTTTTTGTTGAGATAAACGGCTAGGTAGCAGGCCGATGAAGCTTCTCCTCAGAAATGCAATCCTCCAGTATAATTGACAGAAAATCATAATTTAAATAATAGAAATACTATGTCAGTTTTGATATTAGATTGTTCATCAAGTATTTCATCAGAAAAAAACATCATAGATTTCAACAATACGTCAAATAAACATCATAGATTTCAACAATACATCTAATAAACATCATAGATTTCAACAATACGTCTAATAAACATCATAAATTTCAACAATACGCCTAATAAACATAATAGATTTCAACAATACATCTAATAAACATCATAGATTTCAACAATACGTCTAATAAACATCATAGATTTCAATATAGGTTTCTCATACAAAAGCTCAAGAAACAGCCTTGCCAAATTAAAAGGAAAAAATCATAGAAGCAGAAAAGTCGGAGAAAAAGAAGCTACCTCAGATATTTAAATGCATCAATCAAACGAACTTAGTGACCGATATTTCAAATGAAACAGAGACTACAGGCAAAAGTCAATACAATCAATAAAAAGGCACGTGACTGAATAATTAACACATGCCACATTGAATAGAAGGGGCAATCGAAAACGCAATGGAGAAATAAAAAAAATAAAATTAAAAAAACAGGAAGCCATTTCAATGTGATGTGTTGGTTGGTTTGTGTTCATGAGGTTGGGTCAAGGAAGAAAAGAATAAAAAATTATTCCAAGTCTCTTATGTTTGCAAAAAAACGATAGAAATATGGAAATAGCTTCGATCAGATGACCGACATCATTATCAAATCTTCCTTATTGGAAATGACAGGCACGCTCGTGTCAGGTGATATGAGGTGAATGGAGTGGAAATCCGATTTGTATTCTCTATAGTTGCGTGAGTGAGGATTGGAGTGCGTACAGGTAAACATAATAAGAAATTCATGAGGCGTCTTGGTTGAACGCACAGTAATTTAAACAGAAATCGATATCGCGGCTGATATTAGTTTCTCCAAGTAATTTCAGCTTCAAGTAGTCTACCAAAAGTTGTGTTGATTTTTTAAACTAGTTGAAAATCAATGAGTCTTCAAAGGTACTGGATAAATAAATTAAATGTATCTTGATGACAGTGTCGCACCGAGGACTTTGCTTCAGGGGGGGGGGGGGGCATGGGGGACAGGAAAGAGATGGCGGAGGGTGGGAAGTCTGGACGTCATCCTTGGCAATATCATAAGGGCTACAGTTCACGCCACCGAATTAGGCGGCTCTGAAAAATTGTGGTGTTGCCACATATGAGACAATGCCAGCAGCTAATAGTAGAGAATCACCTAGCTCAATGCACGAATTGACAGCACTACTCGTGCCGTGTAGCCTAGTCTACAAGTCTGAAGCTAGCAAGTTTTTTATTCTAATTTTTATTGTGTTGTAACTAAACTATTATCGTTTTCCATTGTGATTTAGATTTAGTGACTCTGCTCAAAATGTGTGAAGAATTAATGAATAAATGATTCTTTGACTTTGAAAAGTTAATCTAAAACCTCTCTACTATTAACCGGTATGTCCTTATGCACACACAATAATGCCAAGCAGTTAGTATAATTTCTGGTAGTTCCTCAGGTAAGATTTCAAATTAAAAAACTACCACTCAGCAGTTTGGTACACGAAAAAACTGACAGAGTTGCCAAAATGTGAAGAGCTTGTTTATAGAGTGGTACATTTTTTGTATCTTACATTCTAGCAAAGCTTCTACTGATTTTTATATTTTTTGTTACTTAAAAGTTTTTATGTAGAATACTTCTCCTGAAGTTGGTTCAAACCTACTTAAAATAAACTGTAGATTGATAAAAAAAAAACAAGATCCAAGATCTGTAGCCCTAACATTGCCTAAAAAAACGTCCTTGAAATGCTCCCCGGTGGGGGAGGGGTCCCGTTCGTCCCCCCCGTCGGTGCGCCACTGGTTGAAAGGCGTCAAATAATTTGTGAAATAAGTACTGTAACCAAAAAATATGAATAAGTTCAAACATGCTTTGCAAAGAGACTAGTCAAAGCAGAACTTTGACGTCTGTCGACGTCATTATAGCAGATGTGGCATGAATTTAAGATTTGATCAGCTGATGTAAATGTATTGTTGAGTATTTATATTTGAAGCTTAGAAATAACCGCATTCAGATCTGAGATCTTAATTTTGTGATATAAGTTTTCAATGATTGGTGGTGCAAATTGAAATATCGATTTGCATATACTATATCTTACATATTGTGACATTCTTTTTTTAAGGATGAAACCCACAAACCTGAGACCTGCGTCGGTAATGGATTGGATGGGGATTGATGAGTTGGGTTTACAGTTTTAGGTGGGTTCCGAACCACCAAGATGTAATTTTACATCAGAGAACAGTGTATTTTTGTTGGCAAATCCAATCGGTCACCCTTAGAGAGTGGGTCCAGGGGAGCGTTGCTTATCTAATCTGATTGAAAATATACCTGCTACGGCTCACTGCCGTTTCTTATTGCATTCAAGGTGTACGATTTATGACTGAATGATTTTTCAAGTTTGAAGTTTCTTATTCAAGTTGTTTCTTGTTTGAAGTGATACAGTTTATTATTGAAATATAAATTTATATAAATGAAGAATGAATGCAGTGTATAAAAAGAATGATCCAATTTGAGAACTCCATTTTCTATTGATGTATACAGATATGGGATGCACTACAGATATATTCATCCCACATACTAACAAATTCTTAAAGTTTTTGAAGAATTTACTATATAGGATATAGTAAAGTATAGTATAAGGTAGCAGTATGAAGCATGAATAGTTAGTTTAGATTAGATTAGATCTTTATTCATCACATATGTTTGCATAAATACAATTGTTTACCAAACCGTGACATGTCAATAATAAAGATACATTCAATTTATTAAATACAATTAATCATAACACATAGATCACGTCAAAAACTATGAAAAATTACATAATAGGATTAAAGCTACACTATTTAAAGGAAGAAACGGTTAAGAGTTGAAAAGTTAAGTTAGAAAATCAAGAGAAATTTTATTATTGAAATAATTCTTCAACCTTGTATGGGCAGCTATTGACAAGATAAGAGTTCAATTTGCCATAGACATTCCACGATCCAAGAGTGCTTTAATATTTAGTTTTCTTCAAAGCTTCTATGTCAGGATGAAGAGAGGGAATCTTCACCAAATGACATGGAAAGCTGGGAAATTGGGAAAAAGTCATGTCTTAACCGTACATACATTGTGTACACTGAGAAACTTCCTTGTCCAGGTAGGAAGAGTCTTCACCTAGTGACACAGACTGGCAAATAGAGCAATTACAGCCATAAAAAATGCAATCCATCCACCATATCTTCAGTAAGCGCACATAAATTGTGCAAAATCTATTAAAAATCAGTAATCATCTAGATAATTTGTTCATACTTCTAATGCTAGTAGTGAGCATAAATATAGAGAATTTATAGTAACATATCTAGAAGTTTATTTTATCTGAAAATTGGATATTGGTTTTGGTAGAATTAAAAAGCTCCTTATTTTTGACTAATTAAAATTAGACTGATTCATTGAAATTATATGGCATATAACTACAGTTATTTGATTTGATTCTCCTTCGGCAGGTGACTTTCCCTCTTATAACGGTCATCATACACTCTTACTAGCAAACAATAGTTGGATTTGAAGGCACTGACAATTATTTTGCATAATGCCAAATATGCAGAACATAATTTATAAATGACGAATTCCTCAAACTATCTGCTATCAATTATACCGGGAGGTCCGTGATTCGATTCCCGGCGGTGACTGAATATTTTTGTGCAGTAGCGTTCATCGATTTCCATCAGCTAATCAATGCTAAATAAAAACTTAAAAAACACTTTCAAGTGGAAATTGTGAATCATGTTATGGCGTGACGGCCGTTTCACCCTGTTGTTAAGAGCATCGTCAGACGATCCACAGTACACTGATTTAAAAGGCTTAAGTTTCAACTTTAATTCGTTGATGAGTTTCAACTCATGCCTTGAATCAGTGTACTGTGGATCGTCTGACAATGCTGTTAACAACAGAGTGAAACGGCCGTCACGCCATAACGTGAGTCACAATTTCCAATTAAATTTTTTTAAGTTTTTATTATATATTAGTGGAAACAAGATGGATCTTCAACATCATAACCAATGCTGTTGCCAATATCCTCCATTGAGGAAGTCTCCAGTATAATTGAGGAATACGAAATTAGTAAATTATATCAAACAATATTATTTGTCATCTAAGAATAATGTCAGACACTTTTTTCTAGCAAGTGAACAACACCATCACAAACTCCATTCTTTGCTAGAACATATTCATTTCCCAGAGCCAGAAGCAGAACCACGTATAGGCATCATTTGTGTGATTTATATAGTTTGAATGAATCGACATAGAACAATATGAAATAAAGTGAAAGCAGGAAATTCAAGGGAGCATAATATAGTTTCCTGCACGTGCTCACTACTAAAGCTATGATAATTTCAGCGGCTCATTCTAACGGGTGGACGAGGGGTGAAAGGACACGGTATGCACACATTGACCCAGTGTACCCATAGCCGCTCCGGAAAAAGTGAATAGTTGTGTTGATGCTGTAGTTAACAATGTTAATTAAGATACGCCATTACGCAATGGCCGGCCTTCGTAATGCCCGTACACACAATGAACAAAAGCGAAAGAAACTACTAAAAAGCTCATCACTCACTGACTCCATCATTGCCAATTGCTTCTGGGCAATTCTAGCATGTTATAACTGAATACCCAGTAGTAGGGGGTCCGAGGTGCACTATATGCAATGGATATCATTAATAATACCCATGAGCAATATTGCGCAGTTAGCGAGAAAGTGTTTCAAAGAGGTTTTGATGTATCTCATTAATTTATGACCTCAATGTTCTATACTCAGTACAAAATTATACAACAATCCAAGATTACAAACTAATGGAAAAATACTGTGAAAATCAAGAAGAGAAAATATTTATCTGAGCAAGTAATAAAATAAAAGAATAATAAGTATATAGAGTGAGAGTATATACAAAGAAAAGTAAATGTGAAAGTGAAAATATAGGAAATGTATTTAGAGTAATACATATTTGGGTATCGTCATAGCTATATGACCAACACAATTCAAATTGTTCGATTTGGTAAATTTTTCATAAAAAATGGAATGAAAAATGTGTATTAGGTGGAGTTCTAAGACTGTATACAGTAATCTTTACTTCCATTTTTATTATCACTTATATTATTGTCACCTATTTATTATCACTTATCTTGACTTAAGTTATATTATTGATTTTAGATAGTTTATTGGATTATTTTCGGTTGGTGATTTTTTCTAAGCTAAAGCTATTTGCTTCTTAATCTACATCATCTGTAATTTTCTTTACTTTCTATTTCTTCAATGTCAATGGATTCCCGTGGTCTAGAAACATTCCTCATTGATTTTTTCCTACCATTGATAGCATTCTCATCTTTCCAACCATAGCCTAATATTAGCAAATAAAATATAAAATTTTTGGGTTTATCTGAAAAGTTAATAAAATAAAATTGATCTTAATGATATAAAAACTCAGTTTGTGTTTAGTGGTACAAAAAAAGACATTTCTATTACATCTATTTTCTTGTCTCTTTTTTTGCTGATGATGCCCACATGGGTCCTAGACTTGTGCGTGGGTGATTAGGTGGATGATTACACATAAATGCCTCACGGTGGAGCGGGATTCGAACCCACGACCACTTAAACGACAGCAAGCTGAAGTTGCGACGCCCCAACCAACTTCGCTAAGCGGCCCGCCTTATTTCCACTTTGAAAGAATTTAAGTGACAATAAAAGTAGATAGGATTTTGATTTTCAACCGATTTTGAAGGATTCTTTTTCCAGAAAATTGACAATGTTTATTTTAATAAGCACTTGTTATTGAAAATATTTTTTGAGCCATCACACATTTAAATTCAAATAATAAATTTATTGAAACAATTAATGAATACAATGCATTTGTATATAAAATCACAAAAGAACTTCAAATAAAACAATATTAACTCTTAACAATAACATATAAGCCATAAATAACAGCTTGAAATATGAAAATGTTAGTGATCAAAAATTACAATTTAAATGGTTCATCCCTCTGTAAGCAAGCGCTTGTGTTGAGGGATGAGTCTTTTCAAAATAAATTTAATCCGTTATGGACTTTATGGACGTTATAAACAAAACAAAAAAATTAATATTTTTAATGATCTACATTCTACATAACATGACTTGAGAATAACAACATAATTTGAGAGTAACATAAAATAACTTATTGTACAGTAATAGATAAAAATAGTGTAATAAATAGATGTAATAGATAAAGTTATTTTATCACTAATAATAGATATAATAATAACCTGAATAACTATTGTAGGATAGATAACTAAAAAGACTATTGCAAGATATATGAGTGAAATAACCATAACTTATCAGTGTAAAAGGAAAAAAGAAGAAAAAAATGTTATTATATATAAAAATAATGAAACTCTTTTAATGAGCACTTGAATAATTAAACTCTTTAATTCAAATGAATGAATATTGAAAACATGTTTTGCAATCATAACATAGAATCATTAATCAGAGCATGGAGCATAATTACCGCACTCTTGTTTACTATCGATTTTCTGTAGATCGCCTACTGGTTTTTGCCTACACACAAGTCGAGGTCATGAATGATTCATAGGAAAAAAGAAATTGAAATTTTATTACCACTGTAAATGTCAACAGAGGAAAGTAAGTTAAAAATGTAAACAGTAAGCCATATGTCAACTCCTCGGTGCAATAGGTTGTCATTCGCTTTGTGTGAAGACAACTAGTTGACATTCACAACAGTATGCATCCTTCAAACTTTAAACACGTCTACAAGCTGCGACAGGGCCAAGTTTGCTTTTTGAAGGCGCTGTTTGACCGCAGAAGCGCTTACTTTCTCGAATGATGAACTCCTAACACGTGATTTGTTTGTTAGAGGTGAAATCGCCGCTGTTAATACCGCATGTAAACGCTTCACTACAGCTCAAAATACATTGTAATACTATACAGCTGTACGCCTATAACTATCTTTTGATTAACCGTTATTCAGTTCTCAAACAGTCAATCAATTCCTTTCCAATTATATCGATAACTTACTGACTTTTGCAGGGAAACATCCCAACTCTTAAAAATAATTAGCAGTAAATAACAGCATAATTAATCAATTACTCAACTACCTAATTTACCCATCTAGACTCAACTTTCTTTGTAGTGGTGAAGGTGATATTGTGGAAGACATCCATAATGAATAATAAGGCGAAGTGGTAACAACCACATCTATTAAAAATAGAGAGATACTAGTTTCGGTTGTTATACCATTATCAATCTCAAACAAACCAACTATGAGTTTCTTTGATACTGATAATGGTATACCAACCGAAACTAGTATCTCTCCATTTTTAATAAATGTGGTTGTGACAACTTCGTCTTATTATTCACCATCTAGACTTAGTTAAGCCTTTAGAGAATAAGAATTCAATAACATATTACCAGTATAAAACCTATTGTAAGTTGAGTTAATTTAATTATCTCTGTCACTTTAGAGCTCCTGATTTACTTAGTTTTCCATTGCTAAGGAATCTGCTTTCTATGATTTGTTTTACACTATACATCTACATTTCTGCATTAATTCTATAATCTACTGCTTCACAATGTATGTCCTACATAACTTTACCTATGTAACTCAAGTATTCCTGACTCATTTAGTTTTAAATGCTATGGAATCTGCTTTCTATGATTTGTTTTACATTATACATGCACATTTCTGCATTAATTCTATAATCTACTGCTTCACAATGTATGTCCTACATAACTTTACCTATGTAACTCAAGTATTCCTGACTCATTTAGTTTTAAATGCTATGGAATCTGCTTTCTATGATTTGTTTTACACTATACATCTACATTTCTGCATTAATTCTATAATCTACTGCTTCACAATGTATGTCCTACATAACTTTACCTATGTAACTCAAGTATTCCTGACTCATTTAGTTTTAAATGCTATGGAATCTGCATTCTGTGATTTGCTTTACAATCTAGATTTCTACATTATTTCTACAACTGCTACTACCCATAAACTAGCCTACTATGCGACACAAGATTCTATGTATTATTTTGGAACTGTTCTGAAGCATATTACTTATTTATATCTGTTCTATAGGTTTAATTTTACAATCTAATGAATTTTGATAACTCAGTGTAATGTACAAGTATTCAAAGTCATATGACACAAACTAATGAGGTGAAGTGAAGCTGAAATAGAATGCAACACCAAATTTGTATGCAGTAACATGGAGAGATTCTCCAGTTAGCTTACCTTATTATAGCAATACAAAAAAAGTAATATAATTTGAATAACTGATAATACAATGCCAAGTACAGTATTGTACGACCCATTCTTGTACATGTATTCACATGCATACAATCATGTATTTTTTAATAGAAACTTAAAAAACACTCAAGTGGAAATTATGACTCACGTTATGGCGTGACGGCCACTCTGATGTTAAGAGCATCGTCAGACGACCCACAGTACACTCTCTGTACAGTGTAATGTGGGTTGTCTGACGATGCTCTTATAATCAGAGTGAAACGGCCGTCACGCCATAACGTGAGTCATAATTTCCACTCAAGTGTTATAAAAAAATATTAGTGGAAACAAGATGGATCTTCAACATCATGTATTTGTTGTTATATGGGGAAGGAAATGATTGAATTTATTGAAAAATTCTACAGAAACCTACTTTAATCAATAACAGTTGATGGACATCACTATTAATTTTGATAATACGTAATAGTTGACAGACACTATTACTCATATTACCTGAAGAGCTGCTTGAAATCAATTTAATGTCATGAATTCTTCAACCAACTAATAGTTTGTAAAATTAAACTACAACTAACATCGATAAACAACTAGAATCACAAATTAAAAACCTTAAAACCTTCAACTAATAGTCATGTATGTAGTCATTGTCAATGGCAACGTCCGCTATATAGATAGTATGATGTTTTATTTTCTTATCAGGTACTGTATAATAATGGATAATTTTACGAATGGATTCCCCACTGCAGTCACGTGTCCATCCCAGCAAATGACAAGCTACTAATCTTCATTTGACATCAACATTTAGACAAAACATGCACGCATTTACACTTAGCAGTCCATCAAATCATATCCGTGTTTGCGAAATGTTCCTCTTATCTTTCCACATCTAAATTTCAGATTTTATAGTCTTATTACATATAGTTTCAAGTGGAAGCTTTTTTATGGTAATAACATTCTTATTTCAAGAGGAAGTTTATTAAATATGGTATTAAGCATGGCATAGATGACTTTTATCTACGACCATGTCATAATGTATACATTACAGTTTCACAATTGATGCCAAAACAGCTGTCTTTTCGAAATGCTTTTTGAAACCCGTTGCATAATGAGCTCAATATAGTACAGGTTCTACATTATAACACGGGTTCTGGACCAATCAGAAGCATTTTTGATGGAATCAATATCGTAATTCAATATTGTGAAACTATCAGCTGATTTGATCAAACTGCTACACCAGCTGCTTTAACCTAACAATCTACTATAACTTCTCGTATTTGAGATGAGAGGTTAGGTATCTCTGACATTCACAGGTAAAATGAAATTGTTTTAATTAAATGTATACTAGTGGTCGTAGATAAAATAGTGTATGCAACGATTTTATTTGGTCATTAAAGCACTCGTGAGATATTTATAACACTGGCATTCGCTCGTGTTATAACTTACATCTAACTCGTGCCTTAATAAGGGTCAAAATAAAATCGTTGCATAAACTACTATATTGACGTTAATTATTCAGTGGAATATTCTCTTTTCATTGACGTGATTATTTTTTCTCTGTGAGAGTTGTAAGTGCCTGAAAAAATTACTAGTAGCTTGAGTCTGGGGCTGTTTAAGGAGTGGAAAATACTTTGCCGCAGATTATACTTCACTAACTATACTAACTAGGACTCATAATTTTGTGAGCTTTCTTTGCCACTACAATAGATTACACCACTAGAATTAATACTGCATGATTCCCCAACGTTTAAAAAATATTTTTATGACGAAAATTCATATATTTTACCTTCTTTATTAGAAAATTCATAGTTTTTATTCTTTCACAGAAAATTGATTATTCTAGTGCCATATGCTCATAATTAGTTGAAGAACATGCTTACCAAAACTCAAATATGGGCCTCAATTACTTTCTGACAAAAAAATGAACCTCAAGTTGCTTAATTTGAAATTGCTGGTAAAGGGCCGTCCTGCTCCCCTTAATACTATGTCGATCATGTATTCATATTTCTAAAAGCAAATTTCTAAGACATTAGTTCATCACTGTGTGATGATTTTACCACAATGTTAATCTTGTTACAGAACTGATTTTCAAGAATTTATTTTAGGTGGAAATGTCATTCTGCGATCGAAGTATTATGAAAAATGAACTCACCTCAGGTACATCTCTGTTCTCAGCTATTTTGGTTATTGCAATAAACGATTTCTGGTCCAATTTCAGCCAGATGCCAACTGAGAGTACTGCACCTCCACACAACTGAAAATAATACCCCCATTAGTTTTGACACCTAAATAATAATTGGAAATATATGTTTGGCGAAATCTTAACTTCATTGAAACTAATTAATTTATCTGACTTGTACACATTTAGAATTTCAAATTAAATACTTGATAGTTAAATATGAAATGTTGTTCGTATAATTTTTCAACTTCATAAGTCGATGTGTATAATCAGATAATGATTTTTTGTATTGTGTTTTATAATTATGTAATATGGTGTTAAAACTGACCCTTAAAAGTATATCCAACTAGCCACTGATTCGAAAGACATGTTATGAAACAGTAAAACTACAATTCTAGGTGGGTTGCGAACCACAATAAAGCAGATACATATTGCATACAATAAAGCAGATAACGTGAAGTCTCAGCTACGCAAAAAGTAATTCTGTATTATCAGAATCTGTACCATGAAATATGGGTAATACTCTTCTAATAAAAACGTTATCAATGAAAAAAATTGAAAATCTGATAGAAATTAATGCATTTAACAGGAATAATCAGAGAGCTTTAGCATAACATCAGAATTTTTCCACTTGCTTTCCCTGATCAGGTCAGTCCAGCGCATGCTGGTTGGTTATTGGTTTTCTACTTCACTACTTCTCCACTTCATAACGAACATTTAAAAAAAATAAACACTATGCTCAATTTTTAAACTTACAAAGAAGACAAAGTTGAAGAGACATAGCATGTACTTTGCGCACCAACTGCCAAAGTCGAGAGACATGGTTGAATTTCAATTTCAGCTATCAGCCAGATCATGCCCCAACGTACTGCAAAACATAAAAGGAAACCAAAGTTAAACTGATGAAACAAAAAAGAACTGTCATTTTTATAAAATAGCTAGATAAAAAAGTGTGTATTACTGTTGAAAATATAAAGATTTTCAGTTTTAGGTGGGTTCCGAACCACCGGGAAGTGATTTTACACCAGAGAACAGTGTCTTTTTTTGGCCGATCTAATGGGTCGCTGTTACAAACAGGACCTACGAGAACGCAGCTTATCTCTCTGATTGAAAAGATACCTGCTACGGCTCGCGGCTATCACTTCCCTTATTCATTTCTTTGAATGAAATTATAAATATTTGTTTATTAATACTCTCTGCTCATTAATATTTTAAATTGATAATGCTATATTTAAATTTTTGTATAGTGTTTCTATGTAATGGTGTTATCCGTTGGAATATGATTAAGTAAATGAATAGTAAAGCAATGGGAAAATTAGGTTAGGATACTCAACTTACAGACATTATATTGAGATTTTTATTTTTTAATAGCATTGTGTTACAATTTCATACAGGTTGCCCTATTCAGGATAAGACAAGAGCATTAAAACGTGGAACAGTGATTAATTTATTTTGCAATTTTTCAATAAAACGAGAACTTCACATCTTTTAACCGTTACATGATAAACTTAACCATCTAAATGCCTGACATGGAAAGTTCTCAAGATATCTGTTGTGAGCGACACATGTCTGACCACACTAATTATGTGAATATTTACTGGATTGATTTTTTTACCGGATGATGACCACATGAGATCTGACCGAGTGCTGAACCACACTCCACTCAAGGCAGAAGTGTTATATATTTTATTATTATTATTAGACGCAAAATTCTCAAAGTGGAAGACGCTGAGTAAAGATGGTTCATTTTTGGACTTGTTCTTCTTGTTTGCCCACCAGCTTTTCATTTTTTTGTGCGAACTCAGCTTTTCTCTCTTCACTCCATTTTGTTCCAACTCTTGGAGGTTTTGTCTCTGGTATAACTTCCCATTTATAATGTTTTATTCTGAAGTTTTTTCTATTGAAGTATTTTTTATATTTATCTATAAACACAGAAATACATATTATTTTATAGATATTTAAAGAGAATCTCTACTCAAGAAACTGTTATGAAAAGTTTTTTTTTTCAATTATGATACCCATTAATACTATAATATTATAATACTATGTGTCGGGGTAATATATAGCTAATAATATAGGTACGATGTATTTTCCTCCAGAAAACAAAACCTCTAACGTCACTAATCAATCATTTCGCCTTGTCCTGAATGAGTTAGCAAATACTACAGCTAAAACATTAATTACTATTAAAATAAAATAAAATATTAGTAAAATAAAATAAAATATTAGTAAAATAATTATTATTTAGAGACAGATAGGAGGAAAAGACGCCTTAAATTTTATGGCCACATCATGAGGCTTCCAGACAATAGACTAACGAAAAGAATTGTAAACTATGTAGCATCACTTGTCAATGGAGGAGAATGGATAAGACATTTTTAAAAATACCTAGTACTGGACCAAAATAACCAACAAAGAAATTTACAATAGAAAAAACTTCAGAATAAAACTTTATAAATGGGAAGTTATAATACCAGAGAGAAAACCTCCAAGAGTTGGAACAAAATGGAGTGAAAAGCTGAATTCACACAAAAAAATGAAAAGCTGGTGGTCAAACAAGAACAAGTCCAAAAAATGAACCATCTTTACTCAGCGTCTTCCACTTTGGGAGTTTTACGTCTAATAATAATAAATTATTAAAACTGATTTTTCTGTCTTCAAGATATCACTTGAAACTTTGCAAAGAGTCTTGTCGCCATAAAAATATTCAATGCAAGTAATGCTGAATTCAAATCCTATACTAAAAGCTTCCCGACTTTTATTTCTATTTTCCTCGATTCCCATTCAGACTTTCAAATTCAAAGCCTTTAGGAACGCATAAAATAAGCAGAAACATCAAAAATATAATATTGGAAAGCTGATTATTGAAATATTTGATACGCAAATGAAGAAAATTATATCTGTATTTGTTTGTTTATTTGTAAATATCTTTTTGATGATTGGAATGTCGACAGACATGAAAATGTCAGTACTTGAACTCAGTTTCTCTTGATATTTCCAGCAAAAGTAACTGAGCAAACGCGATAATACCAGTTACCAGTACAAGTATTTTTCTCAACAGAGTTCCACCGTTTAAAATAATTTTTATCAATTTTAAGAGATTTGTACAAGTGAAAGGTCAGTTTGCAGAGGCATCAACCTTAACGTTATACCTAAATGCGTATCATTTGTTCGGCAAGGAAAACTATCTCCTTCAACTTTCTCTGACTCTTTACAACACCACTATGCAAAATAAAATACGGAAATTACCTCAGTTTTAAATTGTCTTCTATATAACAAGTCGAATATTATTTATTTTCACGCCATTCACTTTCATGAGTTGGAGAGGAATAGTGTGAGGTATTTCAGATAATTCATAATATTGTAGTAGACTTCCGACAGTGAATTACTTTCATGAAAAACACTCGTTTTTTTAGTTTTTATCAATAATAACACCGCTGAACAGAAACTTTACTTCCTACGCCATTAGTACTTCACTAACTTAAGTGGTAGGTAGCCAAGTAAATTGATTTATCTTGGTTCTTTTCACAATACAACTAATGTAAATATGTATCCAAGGTCGTCAAAATACTATTAGTATACAAGTACTTCGTATTTGTCATTCATTTAATTTGTTATAAAAATCTTAATATTGTATTTGATACAAGTGTGAAATACTTGTCATTTTGTAATTAGATCTTTTTTTGTAATTTCGTATTGATATAAATTTTTAATTTTCAAGATATTTTTTTTAATTGCTTAAAAAATTCAGAAATATATTTATTGACCTATAAAAAGAAATGAAGTCAATTTGAATGGATTTATTCTAGGTTAATAATAATAATAATAATAATAAGCGTATGGCTTTTAATGGTGGGGAGACCCTTACGGGTAGTTCCACCTCGCCGTTTGTGCCATGTTACGGGGAACATGGTGGACCTACTATTTTAGGTGGGTTCCGAACCCAGGTTAACCGAGAGTCAATAGCACCAACAGAAAAGATGGCATGTAGGGTATGTACAAATATATTGTATGTACAAGTACAAGTATCTCTCCCCAATAAAAACCATGAGCCTATTTATTTTAGCGCGTATTTCAGGTCCTGATGCTTATCATGGTCAATCAACAAACAAATTTCATTAAACAGCTTTGCGTTAATTGGAATTATTTTACATCATGCATTGACAATGAAGAGTGGACGATTACAATGGAAAAAATAAAAATTCATAGCTTAGTTGAGGCAGACAAGATCATTGAGGCACTTGAATACTAGTTCTGCCCAAATAAGGCTCAAAATTCAAGGGGCGCTTCTCGTTCTTTCAAGAGCTCTTTTCAAAAATTAACTGGCTAAATTGGCAATATAGAGGAATAAAGAGGAATGTGGATGCATTACAAACACGCTAACAGCGCATGCGTGATCATAGTTGAGTAGCTGGGCAAGATCTCCAAACCCGAAACTTTAAACCAGTTGATGGTTGGCTTTATAAGGAGCAACATCCTAAGGAGCACTTTCCAGCAGCCGATGTCTGGACCACAATAATTCGAATCAAGTATCAATCCTCTGCTTTCTCCAGTAACTCCTTAATGTGCTTCAAAGTACAAACAAGTTGTAATCAATGAAGATCAAAAGCTTGTTATGGACAGATAATAGGCTTACTTGACTGTATAATCAGAAAGCTAGGTGGAGTAATATTGCTTGATAATGATATCTGATTCAGTGAAATTTTCCTTCAAGTAAACAGTTAATACTTCTCAAATTTCTGTGCCTTGCACCAGTAGGAGAATATATTTTTCATATCATCATCAGAAACTTCACAGTGATTCAATTATCAAGTTCGGTTGCAACGTTTTAGGTTGAAAGTTTCTTATCAAGTTTAGTCGCAGTTATCAATTACGACTAGCTAAGTTTTTACTTAATTTTTTCAAATAATCAAGACGTCAAAGTGATTCAATAATCAAGTAGATTTTATGACCTGCTAAGTTTGTAAAGTCATAATTTATCAATTCTCAAATCATGTAGACTTGAACAAGAGAAAAAGATAATTCAACAGCTATAAATCCCCAAATATAATTTCAACTAACACTTCATTATAGTGGTAACATAACTGCTTTTCTTTACTATGAAATCTTATTTATGAGGAAATGTTTTTGAAAAAGTTATTTTTTCAATGCAGAAATTAGACTTTACTAAAGTTATTTATATGATTATACAATGCAGCAGTTACTTCAAAAATGTAACAATCAAAATTATTTATTAACATTTGCGGTCTTTGTTTAAAAAAATAACTATTGGCTAAAATATAGGAAAGATGAGGAGGTATCTTTTTTATGAGAAACACAAAATAATGTAATTGAATATTTATTATTTGATGTAAAAAGTTTTTTAAACCTACAATGAATAAAATTAAATAAATACATGTGAATTTCCCATTTCTTCTCATTTTCAATGTAGATTTTAACATTGTATTCGATCAACCGAAACTAATGGAATGCCCGTCATCACACTGCTACCAGATGAAAATCAGCAGGTTGGTCCATTGTATTGTTGCAGTGTACATTCAAATTTAATTTATTGCTTATCAATAAAAGAGGGGGAAGGTCAAATGTGCAAATTCAAGATTATGCTGTATTTCTATTTTCGCTAATGACGAGAAAATGCTTTCCAAAAAATATTATGCAATTCTAAAGTCATCTGCATACGTAATATTTAAGAATAGCTGTCTTTCATGATCGGAATAATACAAATCATTACTGCAATGGGAAATAGAATATGCAGCTTATGCGTTCCTCAGATCCTCCTTATTCAGAGAGCAATAAAGACTCAAATAGTACAAGAGCAGCGTTGAATTAAAGGCTATACAATTGAACTATTACATAAACCTATTATAACTGAGAGCTGTTACAATAAATTTTACAAACTTACCTAGGTAAAACTGCTTATTAACCCAAATTATTTATAATAATGTGCTAGCGCACAAGCTTATGCTTAAGCTAGCTTTATCTTCTTAAGATAGACTTAGATGTACGTTTTTACTTTTTTGTATATTGTATTATTATCTCTAAGTTTAATGAAAATTAGTGAAAAATTTTGTAAAATTGTTAAAAAATGAGAATAAATTGAATTGAATTGAATATAAAGTAGTCTACTGTAACAAATTATTCATTTACACATGGATTGCTTAAAAACGGAAGCAAGAAATAATAATATTATAGCCTGATTAAAGTATGCAAAATAAAATCATGAATCAGAGTATGCTACATTTTAAATGTAAACAAAGTTTACTGAATACGAAATATAATTCAAGAAGTTTTATTTGGGTGGAGTGGTGAGTGCGGAAGAGTACGTTGGAGAGAGGAGTCTAGAGAATGATTGAGTGAGGGGTTGATGACGTTATGGTGAGGGCAGTGATGTAGCCAAGATTTTGAAATGGGGGGGTCCAGAAGATTGACCGGGGGGGGGGGGGGGTCTGGTGGTACTTCCCCAGAATTTTTTTGAAAAATAGAGGCCCTAGAACGGTCTTTTTTAGCTCTCCTGGCATTGAAAATTAACACCAATGTCAGTGCTTTGTCTTATTTTACGTTTAATTTAATGGAAAATTATATAAAATTTAGGACCGGAAGGGGGGGTCCGGACCCCCAGGACCCCCCCCCTGGCTACATCACTGGTGAGGGGGATAGTCTACTCACACACATGCAATTCGTCACGACATCGATACAGTGCCCGACATCTAGCGGCAGGGATTTGGCTAAACTAGTCCTCGCACTGCCAAAGGCAAAGCTTCAAAATCTGTTAAATTTCAACCAAGATTACGATTTTACAGACAAGAGAAATAATCTAAGCCTTGGACATTGCACGGAAATAAATCGCGACTACAAAGACATCTGACAAATTTGATCATTTCAATCTCTTCAATAATAATCCATTAGACTAATTGAGTATTAAACGTAGGATCCTCAACTTTGGGAAGGGGGTTCAGGAAGATAAGATCACCCACTCAGAGACCCAAAGACAAAATAAATTTTGGATTCTCATCTGATCTTGTGAGACAATTTTTGTCAAAAGAGTCAAAGAAGATGTCTGGAATCGTCAAACCCCTGGTTTTGGAGGCATTCATTTTTGAACCCCTTTTTTAAAAAGGAATTTTACGGTACCCCAATCAGGTGAGATGGGGGGTAGAATAGCAGAATGAAAGTTTCAAGTAGGCCTGCTTTAAATTTATTTTACTAACTAGCTATTGTACCCGTCCTTCGTACGGATTATGTTTAGAAATAAGACTAAATATGTTTCGGTTTTTTTGATAGCAACAATCATGAAGTTGTTAGCAGCTTAGTAAACAACTTAGAACATAATCAATTCAGTGACAGTTATCAGAGAGAATATTTGGGAACAGCTGATTGATATATCATGATAAATTACGTGATTTGTTCTTATGTGGTAATAAAACTTAGAAGAAATGTATCCAAAATTGCACAATACTTTGTTTTTAAACGTTTATTATTCTGTTGAAAAAAAGTTAATTTAGTTTTTTATAGCTAAAGAAATTGTCAAAAAGGTTTTCTATACTGATAAATAACTTTAATCCCGATCGATGCTCTCGTTTTTCAGGAGAAGGCCGCGTAAAATGTATCCAAAATCGCACAATACTTGGTTTTTAAACGTTTATTATTCTGTTTAAAAAAAGTTAATTTAGTTTTTTATAGCTAATGACATTGGCAAAAAGGTCTTCAATACTGATAAATTACTTTAATCCCAATCCATGCACTCGTTTTTCAGGAGAAGGCCGCGTAAAATGTCTTAGGGGCCGTGACAGACAGACAGAAAATGAGATAAGACTTGTTTCGGCTTCTTTAATGTATAAAACGTAAAAATAACCAAAAAATATATAATTCTGATAAATGTACAGACAAAACTCTAATTTTATTTATATAGAAGAAGATATAATGAGGTTCCAGATCTCCCATTGACAATAAAGAAAGAACAGTATACAATTTACTTTGACACGTATAACATAGCTAAAAACGCTCAACAAATTGGATCCAGCCTAGAATCGCTTAAAATGTGGTTCTAGAAAGGTATTTTTTCAATATTGTTGTGAATATCCATTTTCGTTATCTGCAGTTTAAAGACGTATATGTAGAAACTTTCTATGCAGAACTGAACTTTTTGAGCCTGTAGCCAAGTGCCGAGCAAGAAGTACATAGTTCGAAACGCGTCCGACGTGACTCAAAAAGGTCAGTTCTGCACAAGTTTCTACATATGAATAGGTATTTTTCAAAAATTTGTCCTATCGAAAGAGATAGCCAACTCCTTTACCCCCTGATGTAGTGTAAGGCCAGGAGCCTTACCCATTTCTCCCCCATAGGATTTCACAACCCCCCCCCCCCCCCCCCCCACCAACGGACCGACCCACTTGTTACGCCACGGTCTTCATCAATCTATTATCATAACACAAAAACCTTCTAATCCGCAATATGTTTTTTCATCAAAAAAATAGTTTCAATCTAGTATCAAATTACATGATCCCTCAGCAATCTACGTCGAATCCACGACGTTATCATTGACTACTGACATTAAAGCTCCGAATAATATTCAACTACTCAATTTACAAACGTAGCATGGTATTATTAACAAATTATTGTTCTCTGCTCTAAATTTTTGCCGCATTTGTTTTATTGTTATGATGTAAGCTGTTCAGTGCGTTGCCCTTGCTATAAAATAACAGATCTCGGCGACCTTAAAGGCCACACAAGCCCGCAGGTGCCGTGTGCGACCTCTAACTTAGCTCTTTCTCCTCTAACTTACTCCATCTCTTCTCTTTCTACACATCTGCGAAATTTGTAGCTTCTACTCATTACACTATTTCCATCTTTTTTCAACTCCCACATACCTGCTTACAGCCTCTTTCTTTTTTTTCAGGTCCATCGTCTGGGTAGTAGACTTGCCCCTTCCTCCCGTTAGCAGACAGAGGCCCTGCAAAAGGAATGCGGCCAATCCAGTTCAACCTGGAATATCTGCAAGTACTGCCCTCTTCCTTCTGTGTAATACCGGCTAACATCCTCCCAAGTCCCCTAAGAATAAAGCTGAGGTAATTCTATGCAGTCACTAAATCAATCATTTCTACACAACCACACCCATTAGCTAGTTAATTTTACAAGTATAAATTAAAGGGATTTGCTTGACAACAATCATTATTGCAAATCACTATTTTTGGAAATGTTCACTTGAACCTGCAACTTCATTCATATTGAAGCAAAGAACCAGGACTGAAAACCAAAATAATTTACTTAATTTTTTAAATTACCTGTATGCTTGATAATAAAATCTTAATATTGTAAATCACATTATTAAAATCACAGGCTTAACCTTGAATCATTCATATTAAACCAAAGAACAATGAACTCGTATAGTACTACCATTTCTTAATGTTTCACAAAACAATAGCAGTATAGAAGAATTTGAAATTATGTGAAATGGGGAATTTAAAGATCAAGGTTCATATTAAACCATATTCATATTAAACCAAAGAACAATGAACTCGTATAGTACTACCATTTCTTAATGTACTACCATTTCTTAAAGACATTGTTCTCTGCTGTAAAATCACTTCCCGGTGGTTCGGAACCCACCTAAAACTGTAGGTCCAACTCATCAATCATCATCATCCAACTCATTACCCACGCACAGGTCTCAGACCTATGTGGGCTTCATCCTCAAAAAAAAAAAAAAAAAAAGTTTCACAAAACAATAGCAGTATAGCAGAATTTGGAATTATGTGAAATGGGGAATTTAAAGATCAAGGTTCATTACTTGCCAACGGCTACATATATCTTGTCTTCCTGGATCTTAGATTTCAAAATATTAGGTTGAGCATTAGTCCTGCCAATCATGTACGGTAATCTATCACTGAAATTGAGATTAATAGTCAAATAATCATCTACTTTTTTCGGAGGATGAAGCCCACCTAGTTTTGATACTTGTGCATGGGTAATGAATTGGATGATGGTGATTGATGAGTTGGACCTACAGTTTTAGGTGGGTTTCGAACCACCGGGAAGTGATTTTACAGCAGACAACAGAGTCTTTTTTGCTGGCTAATTCAATCGGTCACACTTACAAAGATGGCCCAGGAGTTCGAAGCTTATTTCTGATTGAACAGATACCTGCTACGGCACTCGGCTATCACTTCCTATCAGAGAACCCCATCTAGAATTACAGAACCCAAAGATTATCAGAATTCAATGAAGATTATATCGGAAATGTGTTGCGGCCCAGATAAGAACAAGAGCAATGACGATTAAACGAAACAGCAATAGAACTTCAAAATTGACTTCAATTTTTGATCGTTAATTTTACCGCGTCAAGACATTGAACATTTATTTCAAAGAATCATTTTCTCTGCTATCTGGGAGCGATTCGTTTGACACAAACTCATCAAATTCTTATCGGATTATTTAATAAAGTACAAACTTGTCTTGATAACTAAAAACAATGTAGTTGAAACGATGAAAAACTATAATTTCTCATTAGTATGACATAATCCAGTTTAAAAATTCATTATATGATTTTTCTAATTGCAACCAACCAAATTTCATTACATGAGGCTCATGAATCTCATTACATGAGTAGCCAGTTTTATACAATTTTATTCTGACAAAAGCAATAAATTAAACTATTTATGGTAGCATTAAATTGATTTATAGCATCGCCTTCTGCAACTTATTTTCTAAAAAATTAATCACTGGTCATAAAAAAGGTTATGTTGAGAGTTTGATTGTTTACAATAATAAATGAATTTTTAATTATTCAAAGTTCTAGTGAAAGAAAAAAGTATGAGTGAAGAGTGCTCACAGAAAATGCTTAGAATTTAGGGGTTGAAAAAAGTGTAGGAAGATTCCTACGTTACAGGAATGTTCTGGAAATCCTGTGGAAAATTCTGAATTGAGACTGATTTTAATAAAAAATTATTTTCCTATAGCTTATAAGTTAGTCATTTCTCAATCCTTGAATTAAAAAATATTAAAATCTACTTACAGAGAGAGCCTACACTCCTTACTTGCTCTAATAGAACTCAGAAATAATAACAATTTTTTAATAAAGCCTATAGTTTATATTTTGCGCTTTGTACAGATTACTTAAAAATGCAAAAATATCAACCTTGTTGAATAATGTTATTATTATTACTCTAATAATATTATTATATTATTATTATTATTACTCTCATAATTGAGTAACATCAGATACAGATTTGTTAAAATTGTCTTCTAAATTATCACAGCTGAAAAAAAATGATTTGATTATGATTATGACTTGAAAGAATTCAAACATCAAAACAAATAATGTGTATGCCTATGCATTCACATTGCCATAAAAACGTTGTTTTCGAATATCTTGAATTTTATCCCATAAATTTTATAGCAACGATGACCTGTGTAGATGATTCTTTTGAAATTCAATTAACAATGATCTAAAAATCAATTGAGACATTCCGAAATTATCTTCCTTTAAAGACCATCTTATCTTTGAAATAATTAACTGAAATTTGTACTAATTAGAATTGAATTAATATTAGATTGAAGATAAAAAATACTACTTAATTTCTATTAACAATTCAATCCAATGTTCAAGCCAATAAAATAGAAGTAAGGTTAAAGTTCAAAACTTAAAAATAAGTTATGATGAGAAATTTTCAAATTTGGCCGAATCAACTTTCAGAGAAATGATAACCAGTTTGTCAGATAATTTTTAAGAAGTACTGTGCTATATAATATTTGATTTTGGCAAACTTCTATATACAACTACCACTGTGTGGTTCTTAAAAGTGGTTGTTTTTACTCTCTTGAATTAGAAACAAATGTTTGCTCCTTCCAAAAGAAGTTTCATTGCCTTCACATCACGCATTTTCTTGCTGATAATGACCAAACGAGTCTGAGACTTGTGCTTGGATAATAAGGTTTAAATGATGATACAATGTTGTTATGAGTGGTGGACGTATAGTTTTAGATGGGTTCCAAACCACCGGGTGAGTGATAATTCATTATAGTTTTACATTTTAGTAGCATATTACATTATGAGAGAGTGGGTTTGAAATTTATTTTCTGTATTTGATTGTTTAATTCTTTAGATTCAAATGTAATCAATTTCAACTATTTATAAATTTTTAGCTTTTCTCAGACAGGACTTGCATGATTGGTGTCAAAACTTACCTAAGAGAGTTGGTAAATAAAACTTGTCCATTCATTTAGGGTAGATATTCTCTTTGTGAAAAGTGATATTCTCTTTTGTAGATTTCAAATTTTCCATAGCATTTTCACCACTGGAGTTATTTTTTGCTAAATTGATGGATGTTCAAGAATTTCTGGAAAATATATGTAGGATGTTATTTGTAATCTGTACATCTGCCTAAGGTTTATTTTCAAAATCAATCCACTGTTCTGAAGTAGTTACTTTGTTTCCAGATTTTTTATTTTCAAAGGATAATTCATTAAGGAATGAATGATCATTCCTTTTCTGGTAAGCAATAATGCCAACCCGTTATACAGAAATGATCTTCTTCCATTACGAAAAATCTAGGTTGCAGCAAATAGCATCAGCAACAGGTTAGCCAACCTACCGTTATCTTCTTTTTAACTAATCCGTTAATTCTCATTTTGCATCATCAATCACACCAGCCCAATGGTTTTGTCCAATTCTGTTCATTGACAATTTAATCGTTTACTAAATGTTCTGCTAAGTGAACTCTGAGAAAAAACGCTCAAGGAGTCCTTTTCAACTTAATTTTATCAGAATGTCAGTCAGTCAGTTATCAATGTGGTTGATTTCAAAGTTTTAGAAAATATTATATTTTGTGAAAACATTGGCGGACTATGATGAGACAAAACTACATTCTTACTTGCTCTTTTTCATAAGAAAACACACATAATTACGTTGTACTATACAATACAAAAATGAATACAACAAATAAATAATTATAATTTTATACACGATTCAAAAATAGTTTCAACTACATAGTTTACGAACTGCTTCTCAAAGCTGGAAGTAAATTGATTGAAATCAGAATAAAGTTACATCTGTAGGAAGTTAACAACTTCAAATAAGATCCTTCTAATTTAAAATCCCCACAGTTCAAAAATCTGTGACAATATTATCACGCTTTTCTGTCCTTTCTGAGGTTTCCCCATCCTACAACACAGCCTCTCTATCAAGTTAAAGATAAGCTTAAGTTTATAAGTTTAAATTGTAAGACTATTTCAAGTGCTTTTTCGGCTTTATGTATTCTATAAACTTTTAGAACTTACCGCCCTGATTGCATGTACTACTTGAATTTTATTATATTACAGGAGAAAAATTGATATCCACTAATCTTCCTTCTTTTCCCAGGTATACAAAATATCCTGTTTAAAAAGTGTATTCTTTACTTTCAACTTTCAGTCATCCTGCTGTTTGAGTTCAAATCTTAAATCACAGTTATTCATTTATATAGCAGGAAGCCGGGGACACATGTGACCTATATATAGCTTAAGTTTGACCTTGGCTTCCTTGAGAGAAGCTGCGTGCTGTGACACTATTATGTATAATATATATATATATATATATATAAAATTACAACCTTACATAAAACGAAATATATATCCCTAACCTAGTAGAAACTCTTTTTATCAGTGTACCATCTACAATCTTTCTACATCTACCATATACAATAACAGCACACATTACATTACTGCACCACTACATTCTTACCTCATTACCCACGCACAAGTCTCGGCTCATGTGGGCATCATCAGCAATTAAAAAAAGTAGTTCCTTATTTCCAGGCCCGTAGCTAGGCCCTTGGAGGCCCCGGGGCAGAAAGTCCATTCGGGGCCCCCCTTTGTTATATATTTCGCACTTTTTTTAATTAATAGATATAAGCATACAGTAATTGGATCTTTAGGCTTAGAATTTATGTGCATTTTTTTATTATTATCCTATTATTATTATTATTACCTTTTTTTCTTATTAAATCTATAATACTTAATTGTTTGCTTAAACTATGTTTACAAATTTCTACTGTAAGTCATAAACTGGTAATGATTTTATATGCAAATTTGTATGACTCCTGGCCCTGGTGCCATTAGTTTGGTTCTTAGAGCCATTATTTTTTCAGCTTACCATTGTGATTGGTATTCTATTTATAGTGCTGAAAGGAAAATGAAAAACATAATTATTTTTTCAAATTTTATTCACAATAGATAATAAATAAATAAAGACATAAGTGCTGATGTCTTAAAACTTTTTAGTCTCTTCTTAGGCCTACATCCAAGCAATGTAGTTTAGTAGATAAACATACAAGTAATATCATTAATTATGTAATACCTTTGAATACACAATAAATTGTATATTTATTTATGGTGTTTATGGTAATACTGGTAATACCATTAATTATATATGATCAATGGTGGTAATACCCACTCATTCTCAAGTTTAAAATTGCCCAACTAGTTTGATAGTGAGAATGCAACTGAACTTACTAAAAAGACTTTCTTCTTGACTTGACACTAGCAAAAACATCAATAATTCGGTCAAAATCTATTTTTCGGGCTCTGTCATTTTCAATAGACAAAAGAGCCAAATCAGTGAGACGTTGTTGGGACATGGAGCTTCGCAGGTAGTTTTTGATGAGTTTTAATTTTGAGAATGATCTCTCTGCTTTGGCTACTGTCACAGGGACTGTGAGGTACATAAAGCATGCTGTTAGTACATCCGGGTAGGTTGATGCTAGGGAACTGTTTTCAATGAGTAGGAGATTTGCAACTTCTTTTACTTCTTTGAAATCCTTTAATTTGGATTGAAAAGCATTCCTTACTGATAAAATCTGAGCTTTGAACAATGGCGTTACATCATCTGAAAATCTGCTTACAAAATTATCAGCTTCACAACGCAGTTCTTCATCTGAACATGAGGCCAGGAAAGAAGGGTGAACAATTTTATAGGCATCAATCACTTGCTTCATGCCTTTAAAACGGTTGTCAATTTGTGACACTATAGTATCAACCATTGGGAAGAATATTGTCACTCTGAAATTGCTTTTAGGATCTGTCAGTCTTTGGTCTTCACAAAGTTCATCAAAGTGCTTTTTTACCTTTCTTGCACGTTGGCCAATAAATTCATGGGTAATCGTAATCCCCCATTTTGAACATACTTCTTCTGCTTCACTACAGACTTCTTCAAAGGACCAACGAAGTTCGGTTACTTTCAATAAAGCATTGCCTAGGAGATCGTACGCTGTCATTAAATCAATAGATTCCGTTTGCAAGGATTTTGAGGCAATGTTTATTTCCCCTAATATTTTGCACTGGACAGTCAAGAGCAAAACAAAACTAAAAGATTCTAACCTTTTTTTGAGCCCCTCAGCTTCATTCCTTTCCTTTGGCTTTTTGCTTGTCAAAATTATTTTATTTAAGGCTTTCATTACATCACCGAACCTTTCCTTTAAAGCGTACACAGCTTCATATCTCCCTGCCCAACGTGTAGGGTTTAAAGTCTTTAATGTTACCTTGTCTTTAGGACCAGGAGCCTTCGGATTCTCTGTACAACCAGAAACGACTTTTAGTTCTTGCCACCGAACAATGCTGTGGCCAAAAAAACTGTAAATATTTTGCACCGTCTCAAAAAATTGTGCTATTTCTCGATTGCATTCAACGGCATCTTTAAGAACCAGATTCAAATTATGGCTGGCACAGTGAATGAAATAGGCATGGGGTGCAAGTTCTTGGATTCTCTTTCGTACTCCATTATACACACCACTCATGACCGATGCACCATCGTATCCTTGTCCTCTGCATTTTGTTATGTCAAGGCCTTTTTCTGAAATTGATTTTATGATGACGTCTTCTAGCCCCGAAGCGGTTTGGTCAGTAACTGCTGTGAAAGATGTAAACGTTTCACAAATTCTCAACTCACAAGGTTTTCCGAGTTGGTCATGGTCAATCTTTACATAGCGAAAAACTTCGCTTAGCTGATCTACTTTACTTACATCTTGTGTTGTGTCGTAAATTATGGAGAAAAAAGGTGCACTCAAAAGCTCTTCTTTAATTCCACTAAGCACTTCACTAGCCATCAGAGAAATAATTTCATTCTGAATTGTTGGACTGAGATAATTAACAGTACCACTTGGCCTTGTAATTAGATCTTCTAGGATAGTGTCATATTTTGACAGCAATTCAATCAATGATAGAAAATTACCTTTATTTCTATCAGTGATATGCCAACTGTCTCCACGAAAAGGAAGGTTGCATGTTGCCAACATAAGGGAGACATCTAAGACCCTCTTCAAAACTTTCCTCCAAAAATTCCGCTCCTCCTTCAAACCTTTTTCTAGTGCATCGTCTATTGAGCCATGACGTCGCCATTGCTCATAAACCAAGCAGGAATCAGCATGGTGCTGTGAATTCTCATGTGTCTTTATGCGATCAGACAAATGTTTCCAGTCCCTTAATCCTGAATCCCATCCTCCTACAGGTCCTTTCTGGGGAAACAACCAGCAAGGTTGGCAATAAACACAATCCAATTTGGACGAATAGCACAACCAAGTTCTTTTCAGTTTGAGCCCAGACTTTGACTTCAGGGTAAAATAATTGTCTGAAAAGGACCTACCTTGTTTTCCATCATATGGAAATGGGCCAACTGGTTGATAGGGTCCTAATTCAATAATTCGTTTTTTCACCTCTGGATCGATGATCTGGTCTGGAAAATGGGGTTCTCCGGTGTTTAAACAAGTTTCATTAATTTTATTCGTCCGGCTACATTCCACCTGTAAGTAGATTGCAATGCATTAGTATTTTTTTCTTACAAACATGATCATAACAATAGGGACTTACTGTAATTCCATGTTTACATGGAAGTAATACTGTTTACTTCCATGTAACCATGGAATATTTTATCGTAGGGATTCCATGTTTAGGGCGATAAAACAGCATATGTTGTTATGTTGAAAAATATAATATAACATATAAGTATTCTGTACTTGGCATGTCTACTTACTTGATCATTTACGCCGATCAGTTCACTGCTTGACGTAGGACTTGTTGGAGGTTTGGCACAATTTTCTTGTTGATGCCCTAGCCCTAGGCATGTTACTTCTTCATCAATACTTTCTTCAGCGTTATCTTGAGCTGTAACTTCCTCTTCAATCTCATTTCCTGGGACTGAGGCTGCAATAAAAAATAGCAAGTCAAAATAACATTAAGTTACATATAACATATAATTTAAAGCCAATTTTAATAACATTGTAAAGATATAACAAAACCTCTTTCACCTGCATTGGAAAAACATACTATTAGGACTAAATCTGCCGAGCCCAATTTTAGTACATAGCCTAGCTCAGCCTAGCTGATGCTGATGTACCTATACAGTAGAGTAGATACATGGCCTCATAAATAATGAATGTGCAAGCGAGTGTGGTGCATTTTTTACATCATATTATCACAAAAAGATATAAAATTACTATGATAGATATTCATGCTGTGCTGCTGTGCATGTATAAACAAATAAAATACCTACACAGAAAGAAGTAGAAACCAAAGGAATCATAAAAATCACATAAAAAATTAAATGACCACTACACAATAGTAGGTAATATGTAGCCTATATATTATGACTAGTGATAAATTCACAAACAAACATTGCTTATTAGATTAGAATAGATTGCAGTCTGAGTCAGACACAGTGGTCTAAACTCAATCAAACACTCAAACTCTAGTTAAATTTTAACACAGTTAATTTTAACATAGTTAAATTTTAAGATATTAATTATATAGTTATTGGCCAAGCTAATTAATTAGGCCTAAATACCGTATCTAAATTCAAACCACTCACCAATTATTGGTCTAGTTTCAGTACTAGATGTAGATGTGACATTAGTACTTTTAGTTGTAGTAGTACTAGTAGTAGGACATAACCAAGCAGATAGGGTGGAAGAACACTTTGAAGCATCCTCTTCTCTTTTCTTCTTGTCTTGCCTTTTCTTTGCCCCACTTTGATAGCTTCTTTTCATTTTAACAAATACAAGAATAAGAATACAAATTGTATAACACCGTAACAAACGAGTAACGGACGAACGCCAAAACGTCAGTTTTTGGTGTTAGTTTACCATCAACATAACATAACCTTATCCGGGCTGTCTGTCACTAGCTCACTAGTCGTAGTCACTCTCACTGTCGTCTGTCAGCTGTGGCAGAGGCAGTCGGCAGACGGAGCCGTCTACGTCACGTCGACGTCAGGACGAGTTTATTACTGTTGGGGATGGGGGAGTAACGTGAACTAAGTGCAAACTGCATTTCTTTAATTGCGTGACAACTGACAGGCTGATTGATAGTCTGTCTATTTTTGTTACGAAATCTCTGTGAGAACAATATCTGTCCATTATTTTATATTGAAAAGCTATTTAAATATTTTTTTATAAAGACATTTTGATGATTCGATGAAATATCCCTACGACCCTACAGTAATCAATAAATTTCACATAAACTTTAATTTCATTTTCGATTTTTCCACCTTCATTTGGGGGCCCCCCTGGCCGGGGGCCCCGGGGCAATGCCCCGGTTGCCCCAGCCTAGCTACGGGCCTGCTTATTTCTTTGACCAAAAGTCTATTCTCCATAGAATCAATTTCCAACAAACTCAACAACTAGGTTTTCATTCTTGTAATTGTCTCCTTAAAAATAAATAGATATCATTGCAATATACATTCAATGAATGTAGAATATTGAATTGAAATTTTTTCTATTTATAGATCTTTACATATCAAGCATACAGCAATTCAACATTTATCAAATTAACTTTTTATTGAAAATTCAAGGAATTGCAGTCAATTGACTGCAAGTCGCTTCAAATTATCGTTAGAGGTCTACTACTTCAAATTACTATTGAAATTATTGTACCCAGACTCTATCCCTCCCGGCAACATCCCCCCCCCTTAGACTGACCCTGTAGTTATGTCACTGCTTTGTGTGATGTAACGATACACATTAAAAGGTTATTAAAATTTGTATTTAAAATATCATATCATTACAGGCAATAGGATGGTTGAACCATTAAATTTGGAAAGTTGGTTTCATTTCAATTGAAAATACCCATAAATTAACGATTTTATGCCTCATTTTCACACCCCCCCCCCCCCCCAAAAAAAAATCTGCTGAATCCGCCCCTGGTTAAATCACTTCCCGGTGGTTCGGAACCCACTTAAAACAGTAGGTCCACCTCATCAATCACCATCATCCAACTAATTACCAACGCACAGTTTTCTGACCTATGTGGGCTTCATCCTTCCAAAAAACCCAACAATTCACAAAATAAAACTATAATAAATTTTAAACTAAATTCGCGTTGATACTTATATAATCTGACAATAATTTTGTCATTTAATATAATTTTTTCCATTTTTGAAAAAAAAAGACCAAAATTCATTCAATTTTTTTCCTTATTGTGCATCGATTTTTGAAAAAATGCATCGATTCCACCATTACCTTCATCCTTCCTCTTTCAAACTTCTTCAATTTCAAATTTTGTAAAATACATTTTTTTTTTCAAATTTGTTACCGGTTAACACTTGTCCTACAATGTTTTGCGTTTGATCTTTCATGGGTGTACTGCTTGCTAGTTTTATTGTTCCGGCTGACGGTTTAGAACCAAGAATGAGCGCACCGGAAACTGTCTCTGCGGCGCTGCTGCTGCTGCTGAGGTTTAATCATCACAATCACCACCAAGGTACCGTGATCGACTGCACGCATGACGGAGCCTCTTTTTAGTTTATTTGTTTTATGCGTGTTTATTCAGGCTCTGCACTGAAGCAGTCGGCTGCCATGACACCAACCACCCTTGGCGACCTCCAATCAGCAATTGTCACACCTGACATCTGAACCATTTGATCGAATTTAAAGGAAAAACAACCAATTTACTATGCTAAGCACTGTCAAACGCTCGTGTCAAGTACACAATGAGAAATGAGTACGCCTAAACATTGTCTGATAGTTTTTTTATTAAACTGAGTATGGAGTATTGTCATTTTAGAGATGCACCATCCCTCAGCACAAGCTTTGCTTAAAGAGGGGTGCAACAATTTTAATATTTAATTTATGATGTTTTATGTGGATATTCATTATTATTATAATAAGTGGTGTAATTTTTGTTTGAATATATGGATGTTTTATTATGTATTGTTAACAATAAATAAATTGAATTGAGTATATTTCTCATCAATGGAATATTAAATTTACGGCGCCAAGTTGCTAATCCCTATCACTTATGTAAAATGAGCAGGTCTGATATTTTTCTTATCAAATAGAGTACCAACGTTTTTGTAGGCTATTTCAGTATCCAATGAAACGCTTGTTATTGATGTTTTGTATATTCAAATGAATTGAATAATATCTCTTGATGCGGTTCCATCTTTTATTCCACAAATAAATTAAACTAAGAACTACTTTGAAGTGCGAATAAAAACTCACATTTCCAAGTGTTATTACGATCGTTTCACTCTGTTCTTAGACGCTATCATTAACTCATAAGACTCATTGACTCACAGTCTGATGATGGTCAACAACAGAATGAAGCGTTCGTCACACTTAGTAAGTGTTTATTGCATCTTAAAAGTTATTTTTATTTAATAATGGTATAAACAAACTTCAATTTAATTCAACTGAATAACAGCTATGCAGCACAATTTAACAAAAACTAGGTTATCCCAGGTCGCACGAATGTGCGACTTTATTAAACTTTGTAAAATACATTCCAAATGTAGATTTTCTACATACTAAACGACAGCATTGCCTATGATGATGAGTATGACAACATCTTAATCCTCTTATTCTTTTTCTCCCTCTTCTTCTTCTGCTTCTTCTTCTTCTTTTTCTTCTGCTTCTTCCTCTTCTACTTTTTATCCTTTTTCTTTTTCTCCTTATTCTTCTTTCTCTTCTTCATCTTCTTTTTCTCCTTCTTCCACTTCTTCTTCTTCTTCTTCCTCTTCTTTTTCTTCTTCTTTTTCTCCTCTTTCTTCTTCTCCTTCGTCTTCTTCATCTTCTCCTCTTCCTTCTTCGCCTTCTTCTTCTTTTCTCTCTATTTCCTCTCTCTCTTCCTCTTTATCGTATCCTCCCACCCTCTCTCTCTGAATGAACAATGAAAAATAAACTTTTTGTTTCAAAACAGCTGATCATCAAATCATAAGTTGAAATGTGAAAATTTTCAGCTCACCGATCCCTATGTTAAAGCAATGGCAAAAATTGAAACTTTGATCGTTCATTCCTCATGTCCACGATGACTTTTTTCAAAATGTAAGACCTTATCAAACATCTACTCGATGAGATCTTTCAAATGAGACATGAACGAACAAAATCGGTCGAGAAACCACGGAGAAGTTGTCATCACAAAAAAAAACATGTTCGCCTATTTTATATAAAGATATTTCAACTTAAATAAATCAACTTCACCAAATAACTTGACTGAATCTATTTGACAAAAACATTTTCTTGCGCGTTTACTTGAATAAGCATTTCTATTATTTGTCATAAATTGAATATGTAAATACGTTCAGGTAATTTAGGCACTGATTTTCACAATTTGGGTATTCAAATGAGAAATACATTAGACTACCTGATACTGTTTGCAATATGGCAAAGATAAAAGAAGCGGTCGTTATTCCTAACATTCTGTCATTTACTTTTCTGTAAATAATGTACTCCTGTATTCATTTATACCGGGTTTTTCTATCATGGCCACTCAGTATAATATAAATTGGATGCACTTGTTATGAGTTTTAACAAATCATAACAACATGGGACAATGTGTTTTTCTTCCATGAATTTTCAAAATCAGAATTCAGTTATCGGATAGTGTGATTGCGGCAGGGCAAAAGAGGGTTAGAAATTAGAATAAGAAGAAGAACTTTGAAAAGAAATTAACTTTTTGGTTATTTGTGCAATCATTTGGGAAAACTCCCGAATAAAAACATCATTTTTTGGGTATTTTATGTTTGTACATCATTGGTATAATCTAACGTAAAACATTACTGAGAATGAATTTTTGAACATTAGAAACAAGAAAAGGTTCCTGGATTTCTTGTTCCATGACGAACTGCGTTGTTAATATTAACTTTTCAAGTGAATTCAACGACTTGCAGTCAAATTTTTATTAAAATAAGTAGTATTTCACATACTTCTGTAGGCCGAACGTTTTCGAGTTGTTGAAACCCATCTTCAAAGCCGCCTTTTTAAACCGCCTTGAAGATGGGTTTTAACAACTCGAAAACGTTCGGCCTACAGAAGTAAGTGAAATACTACTTATTTTAATAAAAATTTGACTGCAAGTCGTTGAATTCACTTGAAAAGTTAAAGAAAAGGTTCTTTCAGTTTATAGAATATCTTCAGGTGCAATACCTAATATGAGCATGAATCATAGCACATTACTTTCAATGTCAACTAACTGAAAAAATGGAAACATCGGTTCACCTTTTCAGAAAAAAGGTGCTGTCAATAAAGTATTTTTTAATATAAAACAAGTATTTCTCTATAAAAAGGTAGATTTCCTCTGAAGATTCGTCAAAAAATATTTGTTTTTCAAGTTTTTGCCACAGATGAACTACTGACATTTCACAGGTGTACTTTATATTAATTTACTGGCAGTTGTGACACGATTAATATTCAAGGTCTTTCAAGCAAAAACATCACAGAAAGCATAATGGCGAACCGATAAACTCTCTCAATGAATCTCTCTGTCTCTCAAAGTGATGGATTAAATACCGTATTGGAATAGATTTTCATCACCTAAATAGATTTCAAGCATCGCCTATCAAGATTTTCACTTTCATCTAAAATGGTGAGCAAGGTGTTCCTAAATAAATTATAATAATCGTAAAAGGTTTAGATGTGAAAGAATAATTTATCAAGTCTGCTATAGTAGAATATATTTTGGTGAAATGAGAACAATGAGAGTCTTGAGTGTCAGTCACATCGACCTCATCCTTTTAATCAATTACAAAATACGATTCAGGCCAACGGTTTATAGGTAACTGAATTTAATATATTAAATTGCATTAGAAATTAAATATATTTCAAATTTTTTATTATTGTAAAAAGAAATAAAATACTAAGCAATTCAAACAGTAACAATTATTGTCAGTACGCAATTGCAACTTTGAAACATCCAAGAAGAGAAGAAAGTTTCGATCATTCTAATTTCCTGAAAGAATCCTACGATTAATAAGCAGTTTACTTATTAGTGAGCTAGGTTAATCATTGAAAAAAATGAGTAAATATGAAAAATGTAAGAAAAGAAGAAACATATATAAAAAGTAATTGAAGAAATATTTTACAATATTTTGGTTTCAAAATTTTACAAGAAGAAATGAATTATTACAATTTTTAAAAGGCTAGTAGAGGAAAGACAGGTTACTGTAGGCCCTATGTGTTCAAAAAAACATATAGTACAGTATATCCTACATCCAAGTTTACGGTATGTTAATAAATTGAAGTTATGACGTTATGAGTGAATTCAGATGCTGCGTAATTGCAAATTCTCGCCCACAATATGATGAGTAAACGTCTGTAAATTTATTCAAGTAGATTCCACATTCGACAAATGCACAGCTAGTAGAAGTATGCTATTAAACTGCAGTCTTTGAAATTTCATAGAAGCCAATTCCACAAGCCAAAACTACAAAGAACTTAATTAGATAGATAGATTGATAGATAAATGACTTTAATTTGTGCACTTTACAAGTAATAAAAGTGTAGTGGGCGAAGTTGAGGCATAAGAGCCCCCTCTTCCACTTAACCCACAGTATAAAAAAACAACTTTATTTACAATGCAAAAAAATATCAATTAGCAAATAAGATGAAAAAAATAATGATAAAAATGTAAAGAAAGACTGAAATCAAAGAAACATACTCATACATACATAAAAACACACACACACACACACACAAGACCAGACTAGATAAAAGAAAAATAAAGATCGCCTAGTGAAGCCCCCCCCCCCCCTAATCAACGCCACAGCAGCCGCACTGAACCGACGCTGACTGTCCAATTGCTTTATTTGGTCACCAAGTCACAGTAGTAAAAGAGTGGGAATATTAATTTTTTGACTAACATGATTTTAGTCGGGAAAGGTATGAGGTGTCCAATCCTCTTCAATGAGTTAATACCAGCAACAGCTCTCTTGCAAGTCAAGTTAACATGGTCAGTCCAGTCAAGAGTATTTAAATTATAATTTTATATGACTTATTATAAAATTTAAAATTAAACTTTCAAGTAATGAAATCTCAATTTATTATCATAGGTAATAAAAAAGATCAATGCAATTTTTTGTTTAGTCTATTTACTGCACTTCGATTAGATTATGATATTAATGAATGAGAGGCTCTGATGAAGTATATAATTTGAGCTAATAATTTTCTAATTCTTATTATTATTATTATTGTAGGTGAATCCTAGAGAAGCTTCTAAGTGACCATACTTAACCCAAGCAATACCACAAGCAAACATTGATAGGCAGAAAATCTTAGAGATCGAAAAAGGGATACAAATAATATGAGGTCAGTAACAATACCTAAATCGGAAATAGGTACGGTAGTAAAGTTTTGTAAAGAAATTTTGTCAACAAAAAACAATTTTGTTTATAAGTCGTTATATTAGTTTTAATTTAAAAGAAAAAATTCCGTTACTTGGGCGCTATAAAGTGGTTAGGATACTTTGTCCCCAGACTAGGCGAGAATCTCGCAATTCTATACAATTAGAAACATGACACTTCACCGTAACGTGAACCTGTGGCTTAAAAAAGTGATGCGAAGTACAATTTTTTGTAGGTAAGTAACTATCAAATTACAGGCATTATCATATTTCTACAAAATGCTATAAAGTGGAAGAAGATCGAGTAGGTTCATCCTGTTATTCAAGTCCCTATACATACCCGTAGGCATACGCCTAATTTAAACAATATAAATATAAAAATGGTTAAATTTTTTTATTTTTTCTGGATAGGAAATTATGCTCTGATGCTCTCCAATGTAGAACTTCAGTAGATGAATTCTCAAATAATATCGTGCATCAATACTTTCACATTTTCACTTGCTGATGATGCTACATGATTCTAAGACTTGTGCGTGGGTAATGAGGTGAGTGATGATACAAAATATGCCCGGCTGAACGGTAACTGAACCCGAGGCCGCAGGAGTAGCAGTCAGAGTTTTATCAGAGGTAAAGTTCCCAACCGATTACACCACTGCGGCTTCCATGATTGGAACTTTTTAAATTACTCCATTTAAAACAAACATGCATTATTATTATTATTATTATTGTTTAATTAAATCGATACTGCGGCACCATAATTCTTTAGAAATCAATGATAATTAGTTTGGATAGTTCAATTATTCGTTTTTGGAAATCAAAAACAGAAGCATGATAAATTCAGAAGGATGGTTCTTTTTAGACAAAAAAACTTCAAACCAAATAGACAAACTATTCCAAGATTTATAGGCCGGTGTGAAGTCTCTTCAGTTTCTGGATGATGTTCCCTTCTCGAGGGAGTATTCCTGACGGTGACGGTAATAAATTTCTTATCAACAAAAGCAAAGAAGAGAAACATAATTCGTTCCTGTCGAGGGTTGTCAACAGTTCTTGTAAGACCACCAGCAACGGAAAACGGTTTAGGCTAATAAATTTCTTACAGACCCTTCCGAGTGGCCTATTCCCATGCATCGGAATTAGGCTAAAAAGCTCAAATTGATTAGAAAATCAATTTGAACCAGACAAGCTTTACTTATAAATAGCTTATAAACGCACACCATATTTTAGTAGTATTAGTCAAGGGTACCTTATTATGGCTTGAGTAGGTGAATCAAATTCTGTTCATCTCAGACTCAATAAAGGCTACATGAATAATTGTTGCTTTCCAAACGTCTCTTGAAAAGGCATGGACGGAGGAAATAGCTGAGATATGCTAGATAGTATACACACTCACCGAAGCAGCCAGACCCTGTATAGCAGTGGAAATGAACTGTTTCAAGCATAGTACTTCAAAATTTGTTTCAGTGGGCTTGGCAAACTGATATAACTCGTTTAGCTCAGTGAGGAAAGCAATTGCAACCTCACTTCTCGAGAGCCTAAAAGTCAATCTGGATCCGCCAATATTCAACAAACGTATGTTATTTATATTTCAATAATTTTTTTAGGCTTAAAGAGTACCAGAGCGGTGTGTCGCCGCGGTCTGTGAGGAAATACTATCAAGGAGCCGAGATAAAAATATACCGCACAAACTTAAATCTTTCAATGTTTTGTAAGATTTTCGATCAAATTTCTAGTTTTATGGGAAATCATTCAATTAGTTTAATTACGAATTATTTTTTAGATAAAGCTTGTGTAACCGAAGATACTTTGAACATTTGAGCTCTCAACAGTAGGTAAGCAATGAAACCACTCGACATCTTGTAACTTAAACATCAAAACATTGTATACAGTTTTCTGTAACGCTACAATTAGCTTACTTAATTTAAAATAGGGATGCTGACGAATTCTTCCGCCAGGAATAAACATGATAACATTGAAGATGAAAATAGACTCACATGGAAAGAGTGCAATGAAGCAGACACGTGCTCCTGTTGTGGGGGTTTGGAATGAGAAGTTGGAATGAAGCACAATAGATAATAATTGCACAGTATATTTACGTACACAAACACTTTAGATCGACGCACACTGTAAGCTACACTTGTATCTGATCACATGCTACACGAAGCCCGGTACGAAACAAACTAAACCTAACCTGTTAAGTTTCTAACTCGAAGGTAGGAATGTATCTGAAGAACCAACAAGTGAACGAAAACGAATAGGCTTGGCGTCCCATCGGTGCGGGAAACCACAGCTGTTCAACTACTCCCACCACTTGTCTACATTGTAATTCAGCGATTGCTCTCCTACATCATTCGCTCACTCACTTTTCTCGCTCTTTCTCATTCTCTCTCTGTTGACACCAAGTGAGAGAGCACAAACAAAATACATCCTCTCTCTCGACCACCTCACCCACTCACACTCGGGGCTTTCACCATTACTCTCTCCTTTCTCCACCGGCAATTTATTTCACCTGTTCAAAGCTATTCGCGCTCTTTTTTTGCTCTCTCGTCTCGTCGCTCCTATCTCCTTCACCATCAAACAAAAAATTCTATTAACATGGGTCGGGTCGCTCAACCAAAGGGAAATTGATGAGCTGTTCGTGTATCTGTATTACATCAATGAAATAATAAGCAATTTTTCATCAGAAAAGAATAAGGTATAGAACCGATAGCCTTACATCTTTATAGCCTTCGAATCCTGGGTGCCTAAAATGAGGAATATATGGCATGGCGCTCAAAGCGTCATCCAAATTAGCAATTTTGAGATTTAAAATTCATGGAAGAGGATAAGAGATTTGGTAGTTTGTGAATAAAATATATGATTGGAAAATTTGAGTGTATGATGGAGTGACCAATAATTAATTAATTTGAAGTTTATAGCTTTGTATTTTTTTCGGGCTACTTTCCGATTTCTCAGTCGGAAAGTACCGGTAAATCATTCACTAACTGCTGATTCAATAGTGGCTCTAAGACTTGTTTCACACATAAACGGCACTCAGCTAACAGGTGTCGTTTACCCGGCATAATCACATATGATTTTAAAAATCGGGTGTGAAGCATGATACAATATCCCCACGGCTGGGAAAACAGCACCGGTTACCCGACTGCTGGGTATGTGTGAAACAAGGCTTAGGCCATGGTTGAATCAATAGCTACTGAAAGATTGAGGAACCGGGCATAAGTATGAAAAGTTTTTTTGCGTGTGACCATGCAGTCAGAATATATCATTATACGAAGGAAATATTGTATAAATAACTGCTCTCTCGGTTTTTTGTGGTATAGCTTTCATTGGTGGTGACACCCATACGGACCCTTATCACCGTTTGGACCGAGTTTAGCTGCATTAACTTTAATTGAAGTACTAAGTAGAAACTTGTTTGGGCCAATGAATTGACTGACTGAAAAAACCAGTAGTCGCTGAAATCTGGCGCCAGTTGCATGATACAATTAATGTATTAACATTCATTACGATCTACATGTAAAAAAACATTGGATTTTGCAGTAACTACAAAAACAAGTCTACGATAAAACCAGTTCGTAAATAATTCTGTAACAGGCTCCAGATATTATCAGGGCATTACTGTGTATTTATCATAAATCTTGGTTTAAAATATTCAAACTAGCTGACAATCTTAAAGATCAATTCTTTTTTATCTCTATTGGATGACTAACTAGGTGCATAAGTAGAAATTTAGCAAAAAAGATACGATTAGAAGACATAGTGTAGTGAAAATGAAGAGAAAGAAGGAACAGTAAGAGAAAGAAGGAACAGTAGTTCTCTGTGTTATCTGCTGTGTAAATGTTGACTTCTAAGCATTGGCGTAGCCAGGATTAGATTTCGGGGGGGCTCACCAAGGGGGGGTCTGGGGGTTAGGAGGGTCCAAATTTATTTTAAATTTATGGTGTAAAAAGCTAATCTAGACAACTTGTTGGGCTCTCAAGTTCAAAAGAAATTTTTGAAAAATTAATACCCAAGAATCTAGGTGGCCAGGTTTAAAATGATAAGGTTTTTTTTTTTTTTTGAGGATGAATCCCACATAGGTCTGAGACCTGTGCGTGGGTAATGAGTTGGATGATGGTGATTGATGAGTTGGACCTACAGTTTTAGGTGGGCTCCGAACCACCGGGAAGTGATTTTACAGCAGAGAACAGTGTCTTTTTTGCTGGCCAATCTAATCGGTCACCGTTACGAACTACAGTTTGATATACTGTACTAATGTCTGTGACTATTTTGAGTCATACCCTTGTTTTGGAACTAACCATACTTTCAACTTTTGTACTGAATCTCAAAATTAATACAAAGATAATAAACTGCATTTCAAGTTTATAAAAATATAACTCAAATATACATGAAGAAAGCATACCTTTTTAAAAGTTTCATATAATTTATGTCATTATAGCCTAAAATGCACCCAACCCAAAGTTCATGAAATTGGAATTTTTTGATCATAGCAAACTGATTTTATACGCTTGCATAGAACTTGCATTTATTTGTGTGTTTTCATTTATAAAATCCCGATTTCATGAACTTTGGATACTTTTAGGCTAGTGGGCTATACTGAATTTTAGCTTCAAAACTAAATATTTCTACAAGATGAGTTTATTCAAAAAGGTGATTTATCAATAATTAACAAAGTTAATCCACTTCAAACTTGAAAAATTGCGTTTCATTTAATGTAATATTTCAATAATTATGGTAGTCACAGTTTTCTAACATGTTTTATTCGATTTTGTAGCTCATTTTAAATCAAAATTATCCATTTGAGCACCTAAATAAAGAGTCTACAAGTTTCTGTATGAGTAAATATTGAGGGAATATTTGAACAATGCATTAATCTGACTATAACTGTAGCTAGCTATATTCTATTACACAATCCGGGTTTCTGTATTCTGTTCGTTGTTATACTACAAAACAGATAGAACCCTTCGGCTAAAATAAGTCCTTATCTATTAGTTATTTGAGAATTTTTATTTCCGAAATTTGGGGGGGGGACTGGGCCCCATGGGCCCCCCTGGCTACGCCACTGCTACTAAGCAATTAATTACTCTTCTTTTGACACTTTTATGGTGTTTATTTGGAGTTTTGCAGAATGTTCTAAATGTTTGATTAGAATTTAATGGAATCGTATCGAATATTGTGAAAGGTGCGAGGGACCTTATCTGTTTGTTTTAGAAGTCAGTAGAAGTTGATAGAAAAATTGAGATATCTCAATTATGGAAAATTATATAAATAGAGAGAGACTTTTGTAAAATTAGTTCAGTTGTTGTTCTACGTTGATAAGTGGCAGTAGTGACAGTTCCCGTAAATACGGACAGTGCAATCCCGTTGGCGCTATTACAAACCATATAGTGAACTTTCATTGTCTGTATTGGTAATTCTTTTGACAGTTCTATAGTGATAATTCTTTTACCTATTTACTGTATTGGACTTGTTCTACATAAGTTAATTGTCCTTTCTTGACGATTTTTTAAAAATATTATTGGACAGTTTATTGTATAATATTTAATATTAGATCGGCCTTTTAACTTTTAGTGATTGATTTTTGTACAGTAAAATTGAAAACTCTTTATCAGTTGAACAATTTCGATTTATCTGTTTTGGTTGCTTATTCTTGTGTAAGAAATTACTGAACAGTGTGAGTTGTGGATTATTTGTGTTAATAAAGTGCAAGTGATAAATTTAAGTGTTGCCAGCGTTATTTTAGACAAAGAACCCGTAACAATTGGTGTCAGGTGTGGGTTTTTTTGTGTTTTATTAAAAATGGCTCGCAAAATTACATTGTGCGATTTAAAAGTGGCCGATCTTAAACGTGAATTAGAAGACCGTGATTTGGAAACATCTGGAAAGAAGTCAACTCTACAAGACCGTCTTCGTGAGGCGTGACCCAGCTACGTACCTCTTTGAGACTTCAGATACGAAACTGATTTCATCATTCACATCCATGAAGGATGAAGTACAGGAAAATATTGCATCAATGAAAGGGGAACTTCAAGACAATATGACATCTATGAAAGACGAGCTTCAAGAAAATATAAACTCATTACAAGAAGCCATGGAAGAAAAGGTGAAAAATCTTGCTGATTCTATGAATGAAGAAGTCAACAGAGTGAAGGAAGACTTGAAAACCATGGAAGACAGACTGCAGGGTGACTTGAAAACCATTGATGATCGACTAAGGAAGACTTCAAAACCATGGAAGGTCGACTGCAGGAAGATTTGAAAACCATTGAAAATCGACTTGAGCAGCTGGAGTGTGGTGCTGGAACTTCACGCAGCAACCAAGAAGTAAGTAAATATTCAAATTATCCAGAAGTACTGTAGTCATCTCAGAAAAGTCAATGATAGCAGCCAAGGAAGAAGACCTACAGAAACAGCCAGTAGTTATACCTCAGCACACTGGACTGCCTACCTACGATGGAAAGACACCTCTAGAAGACTACCAAACACTGTTTGAGACAGCAGCCGAGTTCCATGGCTGGTCATCCACAACAAAGGACTATGTCTTGGTGATGAATCTCAGAGGTGAGGCGTTACCAATTCTTTGTACAGTAATATTGAAAACTCTTTATCAGTTGAACAATTTCGATTTATCTGTTTTGGCTGCTTACTCTTGTGCAAGAAATTACTGAACAGTGTGAGTTGTGGATTATTTGTGTTAATAAAGTGCAAGTGATAAATTTAAGTGTTGCCAGCGTTATTTTAGACATAGAACCCGTAACAATATTTTTCACTTCCGCGTGGCCCTTGCTTTTCCCATTTCATCGACAGCCGTTTCAATACTTTGCCGTTGGAGATGGATCATCTACTTCACATTATACTTCGTCTTAGAAAATCTTCAGCTGCGCTGAACTACAGTAACACGAAACGGCTGCCAAGTGAGGTAGTGAGAGTAGTTCCACTATTACAATTATCATAATATGTATTACTGTGTATACGATATTAGCTCCCCTTGAACTGTTCTTGTAATGTAAACTTATTTATTAACTTTTCATGTGAAATTTAACGACATGCAGTCAAATATTTGTTGAGAATAAGTATAATAACTCACTTAAACTGGCCGAGTACTTTCGAATCTATGAGATCCATCATCAGAGCCTCTGATGATGGATCTCATAGATTCGAAAGTACTCGGCCAGTTTAAGTGAGTTATTATACTTATTCTCAACAAATATTTGACTGCATGTCGTTAAATTTCACATGAAAAGTTAATATTAACAACGCAGTTCGTCATGGAACAAGAAATCCAGGAATAAACTTATTTCATGTTCTAGTTCCGTTTACATTTTAATCGAATTTAAGATTAAAAGAAAAGAAAATAGGAGCATAACTAGAGCTCAAATCATCTCTACAGGCTGATTCTTCAGGCAAGGCTCATTCATCAAGTGCAATATTCATCACAGTACTGTAATATATAGGTAGAATTGTAGTCAATATCTGACTACAATAATTACGTTGGTACTGGGTTTGATTTTCGGTCAAGTCTGGAAATTTAATTATGTTTTACCCCATATTGTGCAACAGCCTCAATTTAAGATTAAAGTTTTTATGAAGATTAACATTATGTCTAGGAAAGACGTCAGAAAACATTCTTATTAAATCAGAAATTGAATGTTCAAAGTGTGATGTGATTAAAATTGAAAACTCATCAAGTTTATAGATGTATGTTAATCACGATTCTACACAACTTGAAGAGCTGATTGGTGCTTTCCGAATGCCATTTTCAAGATTTATGTCACACAGAGTCAAAGCGTTGATTGGGTTGCAATACTTGTGTGTGAAGCTACGCAGCACAGCGTTATTTTTGTGAAGCAAAGATAGAATTCCGCAAATAAAAGCGAGAGGTTCAATTCATTGAACAAATTACACAAAACCCTCACTTCCATTTGCGCAGAATAATTTAATCCAAAAGTAGAGCAGTGACAGTCCAGTGTTCCTGTTTGCAGCCAAGCTACGAAATATTTCAAATATTTATGGACAGCGTTTAAAAAGCTCCAAGTTCACAATTTTTGGTTGTTGGAAGAACCTAAATATGTTGATAAAGTACATTACAGGAAAAACTTCCACAAAGAAGAAAGTATCATTGTTAAAAGAAAAACATTTATAATCGAATAAATTTAAATTTTATTGACGAGTATCAATAACACTATCGCAGACATTTCATCTGAATTAAAAAAGACTAATAAAATGTAAACAAACAAAATGATTATCTTAATAAAATAAATTTAATCTGTACTAATAGACATCTAGTAAAAAAAGTTTGAATTGAAAATACATGCAACATCAATGAAAACAAAACTTATAACTTATATATTTATGAATAAAGTAAATAAAACTTGAACGTTACATGGTAAATGGCAGTGAATAGCAATCAATTATTACGATATTATATTAATTGATATTGATCATCCGAAACAATACAGCCATGTTCGTCAGTATACAAAGTATCTCATTCATATACGCATAGGTGCGGCGTTTAAGGACTCGAACTATTCACGCATCCAAGTATAAGTTATTACAGCGTACAGCAAACGTTACTCATACTCTAAATAAGTATTTGCACTGTTTATACCACTATGTTCAACCACTGTTTATAAAAACAAGCGTCATTGGAAATGGGGAAATTCATTACTTTTTCCAGAAAATCAACATACAGAACTGCATACTAACATAATTTATAATAATGCAATAGGAATTTTCTTAGTAATGGCGAAGGTGATATTGTGGAAGGTATCCATAATGAATAATAAGACGAAATTGTCACAACCACATTTATTAAAACTTCGAGAAACTAGTTCGGTTGTTACACCATTATCAATCTCAATCAAACCGATTGAGATTGATAATGGTGTAACAACCGAAACTAGTTTCTCGAAGTTTTAATAAATGTGGTTGTGACAATTTCGTCTTATTATTCATTACAATAGGAATTGTTCAGATATGGATAAAGCACATCAATGGAATTCATCGGCATTTCTACCTAAACGAATTATTTACATTTATAGGCAAGGCGTCAATTTTAAAGAAATCTAACCAAACTGATTAGACAATTTATCGGTTTTGTAGCATCCAATATCTCTCTTTCTATCTTAAGGCAGCTTTTGTCTCTTGACCCTATATCAATCGCGTATATTACAGAGCATTGAGTACGATTGATTTCTCAACGATTTTTAGTACAGATAAAAAGACTGTTTCAGATTGCACATGAAAAATTGGTATATTCGAACAAGTTTATTATATTGAAATGAGAAAAGATATTTTTAAGGACTGCCAAAAAAGGATATTAGATAAAATATTATTTATACCATCCATGCATAAACAAGGTATTAGTGATTGAAAAAGCGTACATTTTGAATAAATAAATTATGCTATTCCATAATGATTGTCATGTTGAATAGTTCAAAATCAACTAGACATACTGTAAAACGTTATAGAATCTTTCATAACAATAATTCAAGCGATACCATATTAAGCGATACCATTATAATTATCAAAGAGTAACATAGTTGAAATTTAAAAATGATTATAATTACCATTTTATAAAATTAAAACCGATTACTTTTATCTATCGTTATGTAATGATTGGCCCAAACATATTGTGTAGAATACTGCACATGTTTATCAAACACAAAAATGTTTCTTAGATCATAATATGAAATTCAAAATAGCACATGTATTGTTGAGGTTGTAGTTGGTTAATATTAAAACAATAATTTCTAAATTCTAAATAGAAACCTGAGAAAAACGATAACTCGTTTAGTAAAGCACGAATCAAAAGAGAATAGGGATCTTGCCTTTTTCAAAAATACAACATTCGTATCGAATTGGAAAATTAAATTAACAATGCTGATAACAGAAGTGACAAACAGTGATCAACAATCAGTATTACTAAAATATATTTTTTTCAATGATTGCCTGTTAAATAATGTGATTCTTCTCATAGTGAAAGGCAATGCATGATTTAAGAATAACAGGTTGAAGAAAATATGTTAAGATTTACAAGTTGAAAAACGTTGGAAGAATTTTAGATGGGCAATAAAACAAAGCAAGGGGTTTGAGCATTTAATACAGTATCACCAAAGGGGAAATATCAGAGTTGTCACATTTTGCATGCGCTATGCCACAGCTGTGGAATACGATCTGCCATTGCTAGTGTAAACGTCCATTCTACTATTCGTTTATACTCCATAGATATATTATTTTGTAATCATTATTATGTCTATGGTAGAGCTGGCAGATACCACTGGTGTGGCATAGCGCATGCTACCTATTTTTTAGTATGAATCACTTGAGAATGCATCAAGACAAATTCAAGTAACTATTGTTTGCATCAATGCTCTTCATTCATTCAATAAACCGAGCTCTTTTCTTGAATAGAAATCACTTATTCTAACATTTTATAGTAATTACTTCGGTGAAATACTCGCTATTCATAAAACTAGATTATTTCTAGACTAATTTCTACCGATAAGACAGATTACGAGTAAAAATTGTTATATGTAGTTTTTCAAATTTTCCATAATTCTACACAAGTCTTGAAAGTGATATAACGTCGATTGATCACAACATACACGGATACACGGCGTTGTCAATAAAAACATTTCACGACGGATCGGATTCGATTCGATGATACAACACACACTTCTAATAAATCAGTTTTATTTTTAGAAATGGACTGAATAGTCTCTAAACGTTTTCTTGAACCATAAAAACCTTACAAGTACTTTTCCGTTCTACAAGAGAGCACAACTACATTACTAAACTTTCCTGCACTTGCTTCTAGCACATTCTAATTCTATTCTCCATCATAATTTATTATATTCTCAATTTACACTATAATAATATGCAAAACTGTAATTGTAGAAGTGATATCAAAATTCAGAAATAAAATTACTGATTGAATATTAATAATTAAATAATAGTTGTAAATGTGTATTAGATTGATTAATAGGAAGAGGAAAACTGCAAGTTATTGAAGAGAAAAACTGATGTACTCAACCAGTTCATAGCTACATCAATAACCTATATATATATATAATCATCAAAATCAACAAATAAATTTCACAAGTAACCTCTAATTAATGCAAAAGGGACTTTCAACATTAATAAATTGTAAAATATCACCAATGTCAAAAACAAATCAACTCAAAAAAAAAATTAAAGCTGACTCACTAAAGAGCTCTTGGGGAGATAGTAATTGCTCGACATTATTAACCACAATTTTAATGAAAAAATAATAATAAACTTAAAAAAAGAAAAACTAAAAAATTGACTAATTTTTGGTGCACGGATTTCAAAGCCGACATCGACTTCAATACCAACTTCTCTGAGCCAAAGCAGTTGTTTTAGTTCACATAGTGCAATATCGGTGGTTCGGATCCCACCTAAAACTGTAGGTCCAGCTCATCAATCACCATCATCCAACTCATTACCCACGCACAGGTCTCAGACCTTTGTGGGCTTCATCCTCAAAAAAAGAAGATTTTTCTTCATGTAAAAAAGTCAATTCACACACATCAGTCACGGCGCGTCTCAGTTCCGAGATATCCGTCTCGTAAGTCTAAAAATATATTCTTATCCGTTTCCAGTTACTCTGTCTACATTTGTCCGGCGCCGACCCGTCAGTCTATTGCCTGTTAGTAGACAGTTACAGCGAGATTTCTTCTTTCAAGTTGTTCGGACGCCTGACGGACGTCATCTGTAGTGTGTTGAGTATTTTTATATATACATACTTGAGTATTTAAAACAAATGAAAAATTGATTGAGCGGCAAGATGTGAAACTGTATGATCTGTCAGACTCCAAGTACATGGAGTTTAATTTGGGGCTCTCAGAGATATAGCATAAAATTGTTCAGGTTGCAAAAGAAGGCTGTAAGATTGATTTGTGGTCTTCCTCACAGAGGTCACTGTAGGGATAGTTTAAAGTCAAATCGTATCATGACACTTCCCTCACTGTATATATACCAATGTTTAGTTTATGTCAAGGAGAATTATAGCTCCTATGTTCAACAAGGTGTGTACCATAGTTATAACACCAGGAGAAGGAACAATCTGGTTTCAAATTTCTGCAAATATGCTAATTCTCAAAAAACATTCTATTATATTTCTGTAAAACGTTTTAATGCATTACCTGAGAATATTAGAGGCATGCCATTGCACATATTTTTGAAGACAATTAGAAACATCTTGCTATTTAATCCTTGTTATGAATTACAAGAGTTCTATGAAATTGTAAATTCTATGACCATACAAGTCTAATCAATGTAATCTATTCTTTGTTATAAATCATTATTATTGTTGTGTGACTATTACTTTTCACTTGTGTTTAATCATATTATTTGACTGCCATATCCAATTCACTATGGTAACTTATTTCACTTGTTTGTGTAATTTATTATGTAATTATCCTGTGATGGGCTATATTTTTTTTGACTCTTGTAATATTTATATAACATCCTCCTGTAATGCATATTACATCCTCTTGCATGACTGTTGTAATACCATTGATGTCCTAAAAGGTTTCTACAATAAAATGATTTTGATTTTGGATACAAGTGCGAAAAAGGAGATTTTTAATTTATTGAGTAATATATGGAAAGAATTTTGGGACATGCTAAAACATTAAAAAAAACCATTCATCATCCACCAGCTCTTTAAATAAAGTCAGAACTATCCCTCAGTTTAAGTGTAGAAAGGTTAAGTGTAAGAATGGCCTCAATGGCCAAGACTTCGCCTCTTTGTGTAATTCATCTCTCAGATCCAAGCTCTATTTCTGTTATGCTTTTTTTTTAAACAATCGCATCCATAATTTATGCTGTACTGTACCTTAAAATATATATTTGTTGTATTTATAATCTTTTCTACTCAAACTATTCAACCATTATGTTTACTTTTCAAAAGAAACTGTACTTAACTTCAAGTGGGGGATCTGAGAGTTGCTAATATTATTAATAGTATTATCATTCATATACATTGTAAATTTACACAAATAAAGTCATTTGAATCAGAATCTGAATCAGTCTCCCTTTCTTCCAAGCGTTATATGCACCCATTTGTCTTTTAACCTTTCTTTGCTCCTCCACTTCGTCATCCAAAGCTATGGCTATGATAGCCAATTCTTCATCATAATTTGAATTTATTTCATCCACATTTAAAATCTAAAAAATACATAGCTTTGTCATTTGCATGAAAAACACTGTCATGCAAATTCAGTTCAAACTGTTAATGTAATGATTTTAAACTGACTACAATTGCACACAAACTGACTATCACTGACCGTGGCTTCTAGAAAGACTGAGACTTGACTGTTGTGTGTGAATGTAGGTGACTGATTGCTACCGGATGTGCCGGTGACTGAACTGAGACGTCACTGTGACTGATCTGTGTGAATCGACCTTTATTTGATAGTCCACGATTTAAAAAAAAAAGAAACGGGTTTTTATACACGATTCCAATGTCACATGCTGATGAAGCTATCTATGTGCAAGCTCAGGTCAGTATGCATGAGCAGGAAAATATGTTTTAAAGGTTGAAATAGTTATTTATGTATTAAGAGCGTGAAGCGCGACTTTATCGCTCGAGCCAAAACATTTACTGGGCGACGCATAGCGGAGCGCAGTAATTTTGCGAGAGCGATAAAGAAACTTCACGCGCGAAATACATACAATATTTTTCCTACAACTGCAGTTCTGGATTCCAACACAATAAAAGCTTGTAGTTTGTAACATCACAGACCGTGCGCGGATTTGGTTAGCGTTCGCCATTTTTGAGGTTATGTCAATTTCACGGATTCAGTGATCCACCAATGAGAAGACATCAAAATCAAAACAGAAGCGTAAAGAAAACAGCTGGCGAGCGTACTTTACCGCTTGCGGAGCAGTAAAGAGGTATTTTACAATTAGTTTTCAGTACGTAAAGAACTACTTTACGAGCAGTTGTAGGAAAAAATATTATCGCATGCCTGAATATTGGCCAGCAATTGATATAGTGTGTGTTAATATTCAAAGAAAACACAGCTTAGTGATATTGCACTATATTCCAACCTCGCTTAAATAAACCGTACTTGTTTTTACAATTTAAAAAAAATTCCTGGATTTCTTGTTCCATGACGAACTGCGTTGTTAATATTAACTTCTCAAGTGAATTCAACGAGTTGCAGTCAAATTTTTATTAAGAATAAGTAGTATTTTACTTACTCTGTAGGCCGAACGTTTTCGAGTTGTTAAAACCCATTTTCAAGGCCTCAAAAACGCTCGGCCTACAGAGTAAGTAAAATACTACTTATTCTTAATAAAAATTTGACTGCAAGTCGTTGAATTCACTTGAGAAGTTAATATTAAAAAAACTCTGATTCATGTTTCAAAAGTATTCATCCATCCCAAATGTATCATAGTTCTGACCAGTATTCTTTCGGAAATTGGTATAGAAGAAACAATGTCGGTTTTCCAACCATTATTAGATGATTATAGTAACGTGCACATAGCTTTAAACCTTTCAGCTCATTTTCCAAGGTTTCAAAGAGCTATTTAGTTTTACTTTATCATGTAAGACTTTCCCCAACGAAAAAATGTACTCAAATCAAAACTTATTACAAAATCGATCTAAATTTAGCTTCATCATTCAAGTACATTTCCGAAACAGAATTTAATGATCCCAATTTGGCTCCAACATCCAAACCTACATCCCTCATTACAAAAACGAGATGATGCAAGCAGTACTTGATGATCGAAACTAATTTCCTCAAATCACAAAATCAGATCCAAGTTTCAGCACTCTTGGACGAATTGGTAGTAGAACAGTGGGCTGAATCGGATGGATGGAACACACTCATCACCAGTGCTGGCCGACCGATCTAGTGGCAGTGACGGTCACGCTCACAAAAAGCTGAACGAGCAGACCCGAAACTAGACAGTAGAAGACGCAGTTGCTCCACCAGTTGCGCCACCAGTAGTTCAACCAGTTGGTTGCTTTGTTAGTTGAGCCGCGTAATTGCTGGTCGTGTCACTTGCGTCGCTTGGCCATGTAGGTGCCACCAGAGCCTCCACCAATGTAGGACTGCTGATGTTGCTGGTGCGGTGGGAGCGGCATGGGCTGTTCCCACCAGGGAGCCGGCATGAACGGGGGCGGCGGAGGCTGAAAGAACGGCGATCTGAAAGGCGGCGGCGGCTGGAGAGGCGGAGGTAGTGGAGGCAGCATGCCCTGATGTTGGTGGTAGTGGGGGTGGAAGTTCTGGTGATGGTGATGATGATTTTGCTGTGGCTGTGTGTGGTGGTGGTGGGGGTGGTGGTTATGGGGCGGCAATCCGACTGCTCCCAGCCCCGGGACTCTTGCCGCCAGCGGAGAGGCGGCAGAGCCCCACAGTTGCTGCTAGCAACGACGATTACGCCAGTGGTTGAGGTACTCCTGGTAGCCAACCGAAACTTTTTCGCTCTGGTAGCGCGTCAGCTTTATATTTCGACGAATGTCGGGAGTCACCAGTCCCTTGAAGCCACCTTTTCTCAGCAGCGAGTCAATTGTTTGTATTTGGTTCCAGCCTGCCCGACAAAGTCAAACAACTTGAATCGCTTTCTCTATTATAAGACAAAAATCTTAAAAATGTATGTTCTAATACAGTGCAAGTTATAAAAGGATGGCATTTTACATCGCACAAGAGAATAAAGAAGAAAATGGATAAGGCAGTCCACACACAAAACATATGCCAAGCTTGGGATGACTCCAAGATTGCTGTCACTGGCTGAGCATCACAAACACTTCATGCGGAATGCCCAAGTGAATGTATTTTATTGGCAGGAATACCCTTATGCCATAGTTGCCGATCACCCATCCAAGCGCAGTCTTGAACGATTGTGACTCAACACCACTCACCCCGAGTCTACAACACACTAGAAACTGTATAATTTCAACCTTGCTAAGCTTAGGAAAGACCACTCTGAATCGAAAGTCTGCTGGTAGTTTTCAAACGCAGCATCTCAATATTCATTTCTAGCCGTTTTATTCATGTAAGTTCGACAGTTTTTAGTACAAAAGAATGTCTTGTTTTTGAGATCAAAATTGAATACAATTGATGCTGTAGATAGGTTCTTACACAAAAAGCATCAATTGTAAAGGGTCATTCCACATCAAATCAACTCACTTTTTTCGTTCACCATCTCAGATCTTGATGAAATTTGGTAAACTCATACTGAGCGTTGAGACTAAAAAAATGCATAATATTGGATTTTTATTCCAATCTGTTTACGAGTTACAAACAGTCAAAATTTCAAAAATCTCCAAAAATCGAAAATCCTACAATTATTCAATTTCTCTAGCAGCTGGTGCAATCAAGCTAGAGGGCTGTAAGTGGTATGTATCATTTGACAGCATTTTTCCTGCTCTTTACAGTGATATGTAACACAATATGTGCTGTAATTGTAAAATTTCAAGCAAACCTCAAAAATATATTTACTTTTTGATTTTCTCAAAAAGTTCATCTGTGAAAATTTTCAATTTTTTTTTCATAGATGCTTGGTAGTTTTCTTAAACAAATGCCAGAATATGAAAATGGGATGAGAATGGGTCCATAGTATAAAATAGTAATTTCTAATAATGAATGCCTGTATTTGTCCAGTTTAAAAGTAGCTTTCCCAAATACAAAAGTTGCTTTCTCAACAGTTCTATAGGCCTATGTATTTCAGAGTGCTAAATTCGAATTTTGAGTTTCAGCTGCTAAAGCAATTTAAAAAATGTAGGATTTCCGATTTTTGGGATTTTTTTGAAATTTTGACTGGCTGTAACTCGTTAACAGATTGGAATACAAATTTCATCAAAATCTGAGATGGTGAACGAAAAAATTGTATTGATTTGACGTGGAATGACTAATGTATTCCCGCCCTGTCCACTGTCTGTTTGTCCGAAAAAGCGTGGTTGGAAACCAGAGCTCAACTAGTCCTACCGACTTATTGAATACTTACTCTCAAAAAGAAGACATTCTTTGATAATAAAAAATGACAATAACATAAATGACACATGAATAAAATGGGAAAAATGAATTTGGAGATGCTGCGCTTGAAATGTACCAGCAGACTTTCGATACTTATTCAAACTTTCATAGCTTTGCAAAGCTTAAATCATCATATATGGCCACAACGTGAGTCACAATCGTTCAAAACTGCGCTTGGATGGGTGATCGGCAGCTAGGAGGTCATTTTATTTCATGTGAGGGCCTTTACTCAGCCATATACTTATCAAATTTTGTGTTGAGATTTTAAATGTTTTTTATATTTTCGACTATGACTTCTTTCCACGACAAAAAGGGGAAGGGGGACCTATTGCATTAACTTGCATTGCAAAGGTCTGCTAATACGATATTATTTTAGAAGAATTAAGAATTTTTATGAACCCAAAATGTTGAAAATTCTTTCATTGGTTCAGAATCCATCTATACCTGCAAGTTCTCAATAGAGCTACATAATTTTTATAACTTTTCAACAATCTTCCAAATTTATCAATAGATTACTATTACATGAGTTCATAATTCCAGGTAGTTATAAATTTTCATTTTTCAAGGTATTCTACCATACGGAACTGACGTTTGGCTACAATTACGTGATCCTTGAAACCTAAAAATGCTAAGTTATAAGTCTTCTTCTCATAGTGCGGTTTCAATAATAGCTGTTTATGAGTATTGAACATATTGAATGCGAATGTAAGAAATATTTTTGGCGAATAACAAAAGCCTGGAAGAACTTTTAAACAATCCACTGTTCTAATTAGACAAACGTCTTGATGCTGTTCCCTGTCGATGAAAGTCGCTTGGGAGTGGCCGTAGCCGAGTGGGTTAAGTGCTGGTTTGCTAGCCCAAAGGTCCCGGGTTCGATCCCAGTTCTGACCAAAAGATTTTACCTCGGGCCACTCCCGTGTTTCGGAGGACACGTTAAGCTGTCGGTCCCGGCTGCCTAAAAACAGTCGTTAAGTCACGTCAGGCTGATGTCATGAACGTCAACCTTCAATTTGTTAATGACTGGAGTCTTGGAGAGGGACTAAGTATAAATCCCTCAAAGACTGTAGTTGTTCCGTTTACAAGGAAAAAGAACCTGGAGTCTCTCTCCCGGTTGAAACTTGGACCAACACAGCTCAAAGTATCAGGTACAGTCGAATACCTAGGGCTGACTATCGACTCCAAGCTGACTTGGAACAATCATTTGAATAATATACTGCACAAAGCAAAATGGGCGCTTATGACGTCCAAGAGATTTGCAGGCTCCATGTGGGGGATCAAGCCTCACATAGCGCTGTGGCTGTACAAGGCAGTAATAAGGCCTCGTCACATATGGATCACTAGTCTGGTGGACAAAGGTGAACCAGATTACAGCCACAGCCAAACTCACAAGTTTACAAAGGATGGGCACACTCCTAGTCACTGGAGCTTTCAGGAGCAACCCATCAGCAACTCTTGAAGTTGCTCTTGGCTTACTGCCCTTAGGTTTTTTTATCAAGGCAGAAGCACGAAAATCAGCCTATCGATGAAAGTCGCAGGCCAATGGAGGGAAGGCCTGTCTGGAACAGGCCATTGCACAATCACCAAAGCTGTTGCTCACAGCCCTGTGCTTGAAATGACTTCAGATGTCATGAGTACGGAGATGGTTTTCACTAAACCTTTTTCTGTTAAATTCTGCTCTAGAGAAGAGTGGAGGTCTGCGGAAGGGCCCTATATCAGGAGAGGCAGCCTTGTCTGGTATACAGACGGCTCTCTCATTGAAGGAAAATCTATGTGGCTATGGGGTGTACAGTGAATCACCCAGAACAGAAATATGTGCAAGTCTGGGACAATACTGTACTATCTTTCAAGCAGAAATTTGGGGCATCATGGCTTGTGCCAATATAGGCATTGCCAGACGCTATTGTGATAAGCATATAGTAATCTTGTCAGATTGTCAGGCAGCCCTCAAGGCTCTTGACTCTAATGAAATCAAGTCAAAATTGGTGTGGGAGTGTCACAAAACACTCAGCGAGCTTGCAACACGCAACTCTGTGCATCTTGGTTGGGTACCTGGCCATGTAGGCATAGGTGGCAATGAGTGTGCAGATGGGCTTGCTAAGTGGGGTTCCAGTATGTCATTCTTTGGTCCAGAGCCAAGCTGTGGCATAAGCAAAACAACTGCCTTTCACACAATAAGCAAATGGTCCAGGGACTTACATCACCAGCAATGGCAAGGTCACTCAGGTCAAGCACTTGGCAAAAGGCTGCTAGCAGACACAAGCTCCTACTTCACCAACTGGCTGGTGAGGCTGGGTAGAGGTCAGGTCAAGCAGTTGATTGCTCTGATAACTGGACATGGCCACTTCAGGAAACATCTCCACACAATTGGACTCAGAAATGAAAGTCAGATGTGTAGGCTTTGCAATCAGTCTGAAGAGACTGCCAAGCATATCATACTGGATTGCGAGAGACTCGGGGCAAGGAGAAGGGCTCTGTTTGGCTGCAAACAACCAGGTGATGAATGGGACGTTAGCATAGGGAAAAAACTCCTGGATCTTGTAAAGGGCACAGGTATTGGTTTGCCCAACTAACGTACTAGGGACACACAATAAGCTTCGGTTGACGTGTGAGGATCTTTGAATCTTTGGATCTTTGAATCCGTCCCTTCATAACATAACATAAAATAACAGAACAAGTCACGTCAGAGGCCCAGAACTTATTCAGGTGCGACCTGATAACTCTGACACCAAACCTGAGCCAGCCAGGTCACACGATATTATTATTATTTCTAGTGCTCCATGTTACAAAAAATGAAGTACATGCATTACTGATATGCAAGTCAAACAGGCTGCCGCCATTCGGGGGGGCAAGGCCTCCCCCCCCCCCCACAGATATGCAAAAAATACGTGTATTGATATTAATATTATTATATTGAACAAAATTTTTCGATTGTAATGACTTATTACTTGATAGCATAGTAATAAGGAACATAATTGAGCCAAATTTCAAGCAATTCAGATAGATTTTTCAACAAATCTGACCGATTTTTGCCGTTTGCCACCCCCCTGTTTGGACTAAAATTGCGTTCTGGAGTCAAGAAGGAAAAGAAAAGGTAAGAAGAAGGAGAAAAGAAGGAGGGGAGGAGAAAGAGAAAAAGAGGAATTAGAAGAAAAATGGCCAATTAAATTGAATTTGTAAATATTTTATGTCACGTTCTAGAAACCCAAAACCCTGTGAGTTTTTTTGAGGATGAAACCCACATAGGTCTGAGACCTGTGCGTGGATAAAAAGTTGAATGATGGTGATTGATGAGCTGGACCTATAGTTTAGTGGTTTTACAGTAGAGAATAGTATCTTTTTTGCTGGCCAATCTAATCGGTCACCCTTACAAAGAGTGCCCAGGAGAACAGATAGTACAACTGGCGGGCCGCTTAGCGCAGTTGGTTGGGGCGTTGCAACTTCAGCTTGCTGTCGTTTAAGTGGTCGTGGGTTCGAATCCCGCTCCACCGTCAGGCATTTATGTGTAATCATTCACCTCATTACCCACGCACAAGTCTCGGACTCATGTGGGCATCATCAGCAATAAAAAAAAACAACTATACACTGCCGTAGTGTGCTTTACCTTGTTCAGGAGCAACCTCAGGTAGGTAAGTAGCGGTGCGCTTGTTGCCTTTCTCATTGTGGAACTCAATTCGAATGCCATGCACGCCCACCTCCCAGTCAGTGTAGTCGGTGCCATCCTCAAAGTGACGCAGAATGGACACCGACACGTGCAGTTTTGTCAGCTCTTCTCGGGTGATCGGACTGAATCGAGAGTCCTTGACAGCACTGAATTACAAAATTGCAAATCAATAAATTGGACAACAATAAAATTGTAGACCATTAGAAGACTATAGAACAACCAAAAGAGACATAGCACAAACAGCTTTTTCATTAACAATATAATCTTTTTCGGAGGATGAAGCCCACATAGGTCTGAGACCTGTGCGTGGGTAATGAATTGGATGATGATGATTGATGAGTTGGACCTACAGTTCTAGGTGGGTTCCGAACCACCGGTAAGTGATTTTACAGCAGAGATCATTTTAATAATGAGCGTATGGCTTTTATTGGTGGGGAGAGCCTTACGGGTAGTTCCACCTCACCGTTTGAGCCATGTTATGAGGTTACATGGTGGACCTACTCTTTTAGATGGACTCATAACCAGCATGATGATAAAGCTTATAACATAAAGTCATTGATCCACGGTCACCCATCCGAGTGCAGTGTTGATCGCTCGTGACTGAGTATCACGATCGCATAAATACCAAGCTCAACGCGTGACCAATCACCTCCCTTCAGTGACAATGAAAGCCTACAGAGAGCCTGCGGTTGCTCAGGAGCTGACGGGTAAATTATTCTTAAATGTCGCTCAGCGTCTCTCATTGAGGAAAAAATAGCTTATAATAGTTTATATTATTGATTGGATTCAATCATAATACAGTATTTGTAATGAATACACATGGAATAATTTTTTACCCCCTGTAAAAATAAATATTTATTCTTATACAGTATCTTACTTCTAGATTAATAAACATAAGTCTTATGGGTGAAAATGGTTTTCCTGGTGGAAACTGATTTTCTAATTTTTTGAAATAATCATCAATGGTTCATTGTCATGCATATAATATGGTAATACTGTAATTCTGGTCGAAAATTTGAAATTCTGAACTCTTTTTAAAATTTATAACTTGCTACCTCAAAATTTATGATTAGTTTTTTTATTTGACTATGAATATGACCTGCATGACTGACTCATTCTCAGTTTGTTGTAACAAATGTTTGGAATGTAAATAAACAGACCAATCAGAGGCGCGCCTAGCGGTTTCACCGGTGCATGCTCCCATGAACTCAATTATTGGCACACATAAGACATTTAAATAGAGTTCAGCATTACAGTCTCGAACAGAATTAGAGTATTGCCATTTTATATACATGATATGTAAGGTCTGTTCAGAAAGTATCGGGTACGAACTTTTCCTGGCAACTGTATAATTATAGAAGCACACATTCCTCTATATAAAAAGATTTAATTATCAAGATGCGCCTAAGATCCATTCTGCGAGCGTTTTTAGGCTAGTTGATTTTAGAGAACCCCAGTAAAATAGCTCCGTGCAAGAGCGAAATACATAAAATGAATGAACAGCGGTATGTCATTAATATTTGTGCTGGAATCAAGAACGGAGAAGCAAGGTATGATTTGCCAAGTATTCCAGGATGAGATGATCATATCATATAACACAGTGTTATCAAGTTCCAAAAGCTTTGTCTTTAATGCTCAATTCAGACTATTAGTAAAGTAAGCACAAGCACAAGACTGTAGATACAACTGACATAGATGAGATGACAATGCCCAGCATTTCTAATGAAAATTTGACTATGCAAAAGATCAGTGCTAGACTGCACCCAGCCAAAACTGCTTCAGTCACCAATTACCTGATAATTAATGATTTTCCAATTTCTTCAAAATCATTGCTTCTTATCAGTAAAATACTTCCCATTTCTAATAATAAGAAATCCCCTTCATTGAACCCTTAGTGCCGTCATCATAGCTTACACAAGTACTTACAAATATGATAAATATTGAAAAGATGGACGTAATTTCAATTTTGGACCTTACTTAGAATAATATCTGGATACACCATCAAATGGCAAGGAGTTATTCTAACATTTCAATGTTGATCTCTGATCCAAAAATGGATGTTTAAGCTCGATATGATATTTGCAATTCATTAGAAAAAACTCTTCTTACCTAGTAACAGCATATTCTCGGAGACCATTATGTAAATTAATTGCATTGAATGTTCCAATGCAACCCCTCAATCTTCGATCTTTGCCAATATTCCATGTCACAAACAACGGACTGCAAAAAATAAAAATAATTACGGTTTGAATAATCTTTTCAAATGTGTTTTTCTAGAACATCCAGATTTTTATAAAATAATTTTAATACGTTCAATCAAGGTTGTTAGATGAAACCATGGTAGTGCAAATGTTGGTCTTCATGTAATTTCCACACAAGCTTTTTTGATATCAATCTCTCACTCAATCATAATTGAATGTGTACGTTCTGGTAGCATTTTCGGTGCACCGGTAGCATCAACCGGTGCACCGAGGTATGAGTTCCACATCCCTTGGGAGCTTTTGACAGTTTGTTAACCAGCAGCTGTTTCCGGTCTGGCCTGCGCCGGTGCAGGTTTCATGCACCGTACTAAAAGGTTGATCCACGGAGTGTGAACCAGTAAGCAGAGAACTCTCATTGGTCGAAAGATAAAAGCGTCTGCTGCTTTGTCTCTGCATTCGTCTGCTATTTGTAAATAGCATAGTAAACTGAAATGGTTTCCAAGTATGACCAGGTTTATTCTTTCAATCAAGTTATGTAACTCATAACGTTCATGAAACAGGAAATTCGTGCTTTTTTATAGCCTCCTATTACAGTCTATAGCCTCCAATAGTTAATAGTCTGAAACAGTAAGCTGCAAAGTGCATGTATTCATGATTAAGGACTCATTTCAATGGGCATTGAACAATATTCAGAATAACCAAATTCATTCTTAAATAATAAAAAAATTACTCTAATAATACCTTGCAGTGGTTTTCTTTTATTTGCGCAGCTAGTACAACATATTTATACTTAAACAGATTAATTTCAAAAGTACGCGACAAACTGTACACCAGTGAGTGCTGTACTGTCATCCCTGGGAACATATGTTGGTACACCAGTCACGTGACTGGTTCGGTGCACCAAAAGAATTCTGGTACACCAAACCAGATGCTCCCAGAACGTACACAATTTCAATTCATTATTTCCACTGCATATTTACAAGCTTACAAGTTACAGAAGTTGACAAAAAATATATAAATACATTTTCCCCACATTATACTGTAGAATAAAGATCCGTATGCGGAGAAAAAATTCTCATCTTTTAATTTTATATAGGCAATTTATTTAATATTGCTATGTACAATAATATTGGTAATAGATCAATTGTTAAGAGTCAACCTAGACTTTTAGTAGCCTACATTCATTTATTGCAACATTAGAAAAATTCACAGAATTTCGAGTTTTTATTTCTTTAGTTTGAAAATGTAACTAATCTTAAGGATTTTGCAATAAATTATATAACTTGCATCATCTTAAAATTTTGCAAGAATGATAAGCACCTTTCCAAACTGATGGAAAACAGTTCACAACAGTAAAATTTTCCTAAACTCTCTAAAATCAACAATAAGAGGAAAGGTCAAAGAATAACGACACGCGGTTATCAATCTATAAACAAGAGAGGCACAATCAATAGATGGCAACATGGCAACATGATTCAATCTATATAAAGCTATGTGAACTTGACAATGATAACCAAAAGAATTTTGTTAGTCAAGCATTTACTTAAATGCTGCAGCTTTATTAAAACAGTACTCTAAATTCAATACTTAATAAATTGAGGTCTTGGGATTTCAGGAGGAATCTGCCATACTGCGCCAACTCATTCCTCTAATCACAATCAAGAAAAAGTTTATATAAACAAAGATCTAGAAACGCTTCGTTACAGAAAGGTGGCTAAAGTTGGCAGCCATCCCTTTTATTTAACTCGATGAAAAATCACCACGGGTCTTTTGCACTATAACCTCGCATTTAAAAAAAAGTGCCATTGAACAGTAGATTCCTAACCTAATATGACCTAACCTAACCGCCTTACCGGGGTTTAGATTATGTTAGGTTAGGTTAGGCAGTCAATGTAGGAATCTACTTTTCAATTACAATTTTTAAGAAATGCGGGGTTATAGTGCAAAAGACCCAATCACTAGGGCATCCATTCAAGTGGGATATTCATCAGGTTTATCGAAAAATAAGCTGAAAATCGAATAAAACATGTTACATTCAGTAACTATTTTGATTATTAAGATATTTCACGAAAATGACTATAAAAACAAGGGATTTCAAGTTTCAAGTACATAAACTGTTGAGAGAAAGAACAACAAATCTTGTAGAGAATTAAAATTTGAAAATAGCACGTCAAAGCATCCAATAGCCTAAAATATACCCTAAGTTCATAAAATCTTGACAAAGACAAAAATAGCACTTGTGGCAAGTAACACTTGTCACAACTGTTAAAATTATTGTATTACAAAAACATAATCAAGTAAATATACTCAAAACTTGAAACAACCTACTGCTCTTATAGCCGTTTTTGTGTAGTTTTACAGAATTTATGTCTCAATTGCACAAGGTGTATTTGATTTGTCACCTCATTTTACATTAAACCTATTCAATTTACCACCTTTGCCACCTTATAGGAGGCCCTAGAGATTTTTCATTTAGGCCTAGTAAAATTATAAGAATAGCTGCCAACCTCAGTCACCTTTATCTGTATAACGAAGAGTTTCCGGACCTATTTTTATCAGAACCTTTTTCTTTATTTTGATGAGAGGATTGAGTTGACATAGAGTGGCAGATTCCTCCTAAACATTCTGTATAATTCAAATAGTTAAAATACAAGTGGTATCAGTCGATGAGTTAAAAGTAATCAACCGATTCAATTCTATAGTAACAATAATTATAAAATTGAAGTTTCTTCCTTACCATGTCATTGTAGCACAGTTGACTTTGAAGAATCTGAACAAATAATACAGAAGCAACATTGTTGAAAGTTTGAAAGGTAATCATGTACGATCAACTGAGTTAATGATACTGAAGTACACTTTTTTGAGGGTGAAGCCCACATAGGTCGGATACCTGTGCGTGGGTAATGAGTTGGATGATGGTGATTGATGAATTGGTCCTACAGATTTAGGTGGGTTCCTAACGATCGGGAAGTGATTTTACAGCGGAACAGTCTTTTTTGCTAGCCAATCCAATCTGTCACCCTTACAAATAGGGCCCAGGAGTACACAGCTTATAAACAGTATATTTTGAGCTAAAGCTCACAGCTCTCACTTCCCAAAACTTTCCACACAACATGCACTAGTCGCAAAACCATTATTTAGTTACAGGTAATAAAATACAGTACAATACTACACTGTTTGCATAGATTTCTTATCCAAATTGTCTGTTGTTGTGAAAGGTACTACTACAATTATTGCTGTGACATTGTGTAGGTAGGTTAAGATCTTTATTTTTTGTTGAAGGCAGAATCTTTCAAGTTCATTGTTCTAAAATGACAAGCTCAACTGGCATGGGGAAACTTCTACATTAATATTATTATTGTTGTTACTATAGTGGTGAATTTTTGAATCACTATTAACCAAGGAACTGATATCATTATTAAAATTATTGCAGGTTATATTGTCAATTATTAAGCACAAGCACAATATTGTAAACTAAGTTATACAGTAAATCAAAATACTATTGCGGTAGTTTGATGATAACGACCAACTAGATCTAGATAATTGAAATCGAACATACGAGATGCAGGTATACTGTACTGTATTAATTTGTATTGGGCACATGCCATCAACCCTCGACCAGCTGATTGTAGAAAGTGAATAAAACGTTCAAACTTTGGATTTCCATAGCTAAAATTTAGGAACAAAATAGATTCATTATGCCAAATATTGAGACAGGGAGATAGTTCTTTGATGGGAAAACTATTCGTGTGAAATAAATTAGTAGAGATTCTTTAAACAAAGGAAACATAACTCACGTAAAACAAGGCTAACCTCAAGGCCTACTTACTATGGATCGTTGCTGAAGTCAGGAGTTTTCGGAGGTTCTAAACTATGTAAATGGCAGTACAAAACGTCGAAACAGAAAAAGCACATTTCTGGATGAGCCACCATTCCACTACGAATGTTATTTGTAACTGCAGTACCATTACAAGGAACACTAGACGAATTATTTAGTTTTTGCTTTTTAGTCCCACAACAACCAGCAGCCATTTTTAGCCCACTTCTACTACACTTTTCTGTCTTGTGTCTTCTGTTCTGTTCTGTTGTTCTTGTTCTGCTGACTATCTCGTGTCTCGAAAACGAAAAACAAAGCTAGCAACCGGAAAATAGAATCAGCTGACGTCACAATCCAACCATATGCTTGGCTATCGCGGCAAATTTAAATTTTGATAAGTTAGAGGTCATACACGAAAAACGTACTCGTATGTTGCAATGAATTATCATAGAATAATGAATTTTCCTCTTACGTATTAGCATAAATCAGATAAAAATTACTTTTTTAATATAATTAACATACCAAAAGAAGGTGCCGTACTAGCGTACCTCAAACCACACAGGAAATTCGGGTAATACAAAAAAAGCGATATAGGCTATTGATATAACAGGGGTGCCCATCACCCCCAAGTATTGTTTTAATGTACAAAGCCCCCCCTAAATTTGGCTCCAGCCCCACCATAAATTAGACACCCCAGAAAAAAAGCCCCCTGTATTCTTTCTAAAACTAACAGAAGATTTATATAGGTATTGAAAGAATTCAAGCCAAGTCGATAATACCGTATACAAAATGTATGTATATTTCTTGAGATTCAGGGCTTAATTTCTAAATTGAGAAATACTGGAGCTGTGACTTACCGGTGGCGGGGGGTCCCGGGGTCCTCCCACGGAAAACGTTTGAAAATTACACTTGAATTGGTGCATTTTAAACGCATTTGAGCATGGTTAGTAATGCACGTATAATATTACATGATAATATATTATACAAAAAATAACAAGCTATAGATCTGGGTTTTTTTCGAATAGCTCTTTTAGAGAGCACTCCCAATCAGCTTTTTTGCCCATGCTTCCTTCATTTTTCCAGAGTGACGTTCCTTGTCTTCCTGAGTCCACTCTCTCCCCTTTCTGCCGATATTTAGCCATTTTCCTCTCCTGAAACTCCAAACTCTGTATCGTTTTTCTGAATATTAAACTGGTTTTTAAGATCCCTGTGTCTATTGAATTGTTAAGTAGGTCATTGTCTATTTCTTTAAGCCATGTTATCTTATTCTTGTGAGTGTTGAGTAGGTCAAAGATCTGTTTTGTTAATCTGGTGTTTTCCATTTTGTATATGTGTCCATAGAACTGCAATCTTCTTTTCTTAATAACGTGTGATATTTTTTCTATTGGATCTTTGTTTATATTCTGATTGTATATTAAATTTTGGACCAAATATTTTCCTTAAAATCCTTCTCTCAATTATTCCTATTTTCTTTATGTCCTGCACTTTATGTAGCTTAAGTGTTTCTGCCGCATACAGGACTTCTGGTCTAACTACTGTTTGGTAGTGTCTTAGTTTGATGTTCCAGGAAAGAGATCTTTTATTGTAGATGTTTTTTGTAGTATGGTATGCTCTTTCTATATTGAGTAATCTATTTTCTAGTGCTATTTTTTCATTATTGTTTTGTGTTATCCATTCTCATTTTGTGTTGTTGCTGGAATGTTTCCAGATCTGGTTTAAAATAAATGATTTTATTGATTTAGATAGCCGGAGCTCCGCTCTGGTGTGCTCCAGCTGAAATTAAGCCCTGGATTCTTTACATAGGTAACATTTTTTTTTTTGTAAAGGTAGAAAAGGAATAGCTTAATAACTTCCTGCACAAATCCTAAACATAACTATTTAGCTTATTCATATTCAATAGGATAATAATAATTATAAATCTATTGTCATTCTATATGGCGACTTCATAATATATTTTTGATATACGTCACGTTAAACACGGTTTCAATCAACTTTATCCCCTTCCCCCCCAATTTTTTTAGAACCCCCAAGAATTTCAATGACGCAGTCTGCGTCATAGCCCCCCCCCCCCGTGGGCACCTCTAGTTATTATATTATTATGGCATCGCTTCTATTGGTGGAGAGGTTCTTATTAATACGTACAACTATAGGCGGGTTACACACATATAGGCCTATGCATCTCGCACGGTGCGACTAGCACTTTTGATGCGAGATGCATGCAGGCTGCATGGTCGTGGCACATGCTAGTAGCAAGATGAGAGAGGTGGGTACTTCTTGGCGTTCAGTTGATTGGAAAATGTCATCGTCGGCATCGGATGATGAAATTCTGTTGTTACTTACCGCCATTAGAAGGAGACGTCGTATGGTCATGTGTTCTGCGCATGCCCCATTTCGAGATGCACGCTGCATGCCACGCCAAACACCGACCGATCGGTTCCTAGTGGCGCTGCACGCTGCATGCGAGATGCATGATGCTAGTAGCACCATGCCAGTCGCATAAGTGTGTAAGCTCCACGTAATTAACACAGGTTGGTCTTCAAGCTGCTGCTAGTAGCAAGAAAAATGCCAGTCGCACCGTGCGAGATGCATATGTGTGTAACCCACCTTCGTCTGTCCAGCGAGCCTACGGAGTGGAGTAAACAAACATGTACCTGCGTGCAAGCCGAGACTCAACGAAGCCCGATTCACAGATAGCCTAGTTTTTGAAACGCATCGAACAGGCAACAGGCCTACCCATTGATAACGACTTTCAATAATCATTTTCAAACAGCTACTTGGATAATACTTACTATTTATTGGAAATGGATAGCCTACATGAGATTAATGAATTATATGAATAAGATAGTTAATTTCTTACCTTCAATGCTTAGGTAATGTATCCAAGCATTCTGCAATCGATGGTATCACTATTATTAGAATTGTTCATGAATTTGTCGATTGAATTATTTTTCACTATACATTTGAAATGAAAATACTGACTTGAAAACTGAATTTAAAATATAATATTATGTTCTTGAAATAATGCAATAATAATTATTTATTTCACAAACTGGAAGTACGATAACAGCTGACAAGAATGAACTGTAGATGGCAATGAGTGTGAATAGGCCGACCGACCGATGCCAGTACAATTCTCAGAATTCCTCACTAACAAACATGCAAAGTTTGTTTGAGTCACTCCGTAGGCTCGTTGAACAAACTATGCCAAATTTATTGAAGCATCTCAAAGGAACAAGCATGCAGGAACAAGCGCGGATCAAGGGGTGGTCACGACCCCCTCCCCCTTAAAACTTTGCCCATCAATGCGCTTAAAATATGGTTTTTAAAGGGATTATTTTTCAAATATTTTTCGGGGGAGTACCCTCCTAAGAAATTAGTTATAGCCTATATAACCTTCATAGATTAAAGGAGGGCTCTTCCATAGTTTCCATTTACAAATATCAAATGTAATTGATATTCGATGTTTGCCATAGGTCTTTCAAGACCTGGCAAAGTGAGATTAAAACAATAAATCCTACTATAAAGTGCTAGATCTACGTCTACCCACCCCACATCTCATGGCTGAAGATCTAGTTAGGCCACTGGTTAGAGCACTCTCCTTCACACTCTGTCTTTGAAATACAGTACTACAGAATTTACTATTCTCGAGTGAGGACTTATTAATTTATACTATAATTTATACTAATTTATACCTTCACCACTACGGACATTGACAACTGCATTAAAATTTAATAAAAACTTAAAAAACACTTGTGGAAATTAAAATTGTTAATGGAAATCGATGTACTACTTTGTTTGCTTAGCAATATAATAAAATTCGGTTTCAGGGCAGTTATTCTTAAAAAACTTCGATTCAGGGATCAGGTTTCCCTATTCATGAAATAAAGAAGGAGACTCATTCCCTGCAAAACACTATTGAGTTTGCCTGTTACTGCAAAAAATGTGCGCATCAACAATGACTCAAGCACTAGAGCGTCACCTCTTTCTGGGGGTGAAAAGTCAGTCTAGATCCGCCAATGTGTGTGAAGCATTGTGCACTTTGGTTTTTAAAAAAAAAAAAAAAACAAATGATGAGAGATGACATTAATCATACCTCCATACATTCAGCTGCTCGCGGCTTAATAATAGTTTGAGACAAACTTTTCAATTTAATTCAAAAACTCCAATTTTATTATCCAGAAAATACAACAATTCACAGCAAATACTAAATTCCTATACATTCTATTACAAAAATCCAACTTCTAAAATAAAATTCTATTCAAAATAAATACAAAAACATTTAACTGGATAACAAAATCCCAAAGGTTACAGAACCTGTTAGGGTAAGAGGTGGGAAAAACAATAGAAAATAGAAAAAAAAACAAAGAAAAATGAAATAAAATTAAATATAAAAACATCAAAGAAATACTCCTGAATCAGCTGAGGCTCCCAATTTTAGACTTAAAAGCCGCGTCTAGAATAAGCTGACAACTTTTAACTGCAAACAGAATTCCACTTCTTGACCCAATATTAACCCTATCTACCCTAACTACGTTAACAATAACGCTAAATCTAATATTAGCTTTTTATTGTAAATTTAACGACTTGCAGTCAATTCTTAATTGTGAATAATATTTGTACTCACTCTTGGACAAACGTTTTCGAGTCATGGAGACTCATCTTCAAGGCCTAAATCTAATCTGACCACCCTACATCTGAGCTTGCTCTATAGCATCTTGTATTCAGAGCAAGCAATGGCATAGAGTGGTCCGGTGAGAATTAGCGTAGTTTTGCTCAAACACTTTATTCGGATCACTTTTTGATCTTAAAGCACAGGAGTTAGCTTTCTCCTATAGATATTTCTATTTATTATTTTTTTCCTGGATGATGCCCACATGAGTCTGGAGACTTGTGCGTGGTTAATGAGGTGAATGATGAGAAACATCAATGGCTAAATGAGATTCAAACCAAAGACTGCAGGAAACGAAGCTAGCCAGAGCCTTGTCTTATCACAGGATTGAAAGTTTCAACCCATGGTACATTTTACAAAAAATGTATACATGTTATCACCCATGGTGGCGCAGTCTGCTGGAGCACTTGAATCTGACTGGCTGCTACTCCAGCGGTCAGGAGTTCGATTCTGGTCCAGCTTTGAGTATCTTGTGCAATCATTTGTCTTATTCACCACGCACAAGTCTCAAGACTCATGTGGGCATCATCCGGGAAAAAATCTTGAACTACAATAAGACGCCATTAGAATGTCGGATCTCTAATGAAGAGTGATAATAGTAAATTTACGATGTTGAAGATCCATCTTGTTTCCACTAGTATGTATTATAAACTTAAAAAACACATTTGAATGGAAATTGACTCACGTTATGGCGTGACGTCCGTTTCGCTCTGTTGTCTAGAGCATCATCAGACGACCCACAGTACACTGATTCAAGGCATGAGTTTGAGGGTTATGTCTCACATAATGCTCTAGACAACAGAGCGAAACGGCCGTCACGCCATAACGTGAGTCAATTTCCATTCAAAAATGTTTTTTAAGTTTATAATAAGTAAATTTACAGTAGAACGGTAATGAAAGAAGTAAATAATAAACAAGGAATGTTTTCATCAAACTTTATTTGACAACTAATAACTACAAAGTTAATAATTTTGATTCATTATAAATTAATTATTACATAATTCGACTAGTTGCATGACTGGATATTGAAATGTATTTCAAGTTTTAGATTAAACTATTAGTTACCACTAAAATTTGTCAACAGTTTTAGATTACTCTAAAACAGATAAGATCAATAATGTTCACTGAAGACAAACAGTGTGAAATAAGGCCATTAAAAGCGATGTACTAATCTGGAATTGATTAACAAAATATTACACATATGTGCACGTAGTTATAAAGGTATATTTATATTTACCACCAAGATACTTGGAAAATGTCTGACAGTCATAAATTTATTACAAAGGATAAATAAACTATGTAGATTGAAGGTTTCTCAGGTAAAATCAGAAACTCAACAAACGTCTCTCACATTTACCAAGTGTTAACACATCGCTTTAAATTCGATAAAGGTAATTACTGAATTTCTAGATATCTTTTCCTTCAAATATTGGCTAGCCTAATTAGAAATACCATGAAAGATTTGATTAAAAACTAAAAGCGTGACATGAAAAATTCTAAAGATATAAAAATTAAGAATATAGAAGGTTATAGATGTTAAATATTGAAGCAATTAAAATGCGTTATATAAAAGAAACCACAAATAAACATATTAAAAGATTCGTTGTCCTACAGAGAAAAAGAGCAAGGTAGGTACCAAATTAATATAAAGTGAACTATATAGAAGAACTATAAAAGGAAATGCAGATGTTTACATTTGGGAGCAATTGCATAGACATGTAGAGATAGGAAATGCATTATTTCTTAAGGAATTGAATAAGTTTGTAAACTAATTAATTTCCTAAAAGGAAAATAGATAAAATTGTGTTGATTGTTTAAAAAATGACAGAAATCCACTATGAAAAAGGCTGAAGGGGACGGTTGGAAAATGTTAGTAAACACATTCAAAATTACAATTTTTCATATTTTAAATTATTTCTCTATTACTCCTGGTTTTCCAACTGAATATGTATTAGCTCCATTGATTTGAGCTGTACATTTCGTACTGTATTTGTGAAGATGAAAAAGTCTACGTTCAAGACTACATGGAAGACCTTTTAAATTCAATAGTTACACAATGTAAAACATATTGAATTGCGATTAAAAAATCCTATCCTTATACAGTCAATCCTTTTAAACTGCAATTATTTGTACTAGTAAGTATATACTACAATTTTTATTTGTAAATTATATACAGAAAGCAAAATATAAATTGATATAGAACTAGTAGTACGGAATAACTAGAGCTAAACTGAACTATAAATTGTAAGCAAATAAAAATCTCATCACAAATGCGAGTTTTAATAATAACTACTAACTTCCAGAGGTAACTGAATACTTGATATAGTTACTAATACATAACTAGAAAAGTATAGGAGTTACAAGAGCAGATGAGCACTCATTTCCAACTGGAATTAGTTGGAATAGAATGGTTAAACGATTCAACAAACAGTTGAGTGCTCAAAAAATAAAGATTGCTTTAGGAGATTCGTTCGTTTTTCTCGTTCATCCTGAGCGGTGAGTTCAAAAAATTATAAGAGTGCAAGTCAGAGCATCAAGTTTCGTAAAGATCATTCGAATAAGTTCGTAGACATAGTTTCCACATTGAAATGATCACAAGTGCATTAAAAGTCTGATATTGGCTGACATTACTGATTTAAATGGAAAATAAACTGAAATCAATTGAAGAGTATATATCTAGATTTTGCAAAAAAAGTAACGGCTTTTTAATTGATTTAATTACCTAGATAGGTAAATTAAGTTACGATAATAACAAGAGTTCTACTTTCTGTCGGTTAATTTAAAATAATTGTCCTTTATAACGTGATTTAATTCATGACAAACACCAATAAACAAAACGATGTCATAGGAGATTAATTTTTTTGCAATTATGCACGATGAAGTCAGATTCCAATAAAATGTCATCCCATTATGGTGCCCGATATTCATCTGTTTTAGGACCTTGAAACGTAATTGGGAGGTCTTTCTAATGCACGCCCACAGTACTGCAAAATACTAGTTTTTTGATATTTCATAGTTAACAACAGTAAACAAGTCAGAATATGTATATCACTGTATAAAAATCTAATCTTCATTGAATTATTTTTCCAATAAATTGTTGAGCATTCAATCGAGTCAAACAGTCTCAAGAATTAAGGCACATCGACTAATTGTATTCTAAAGCTTGTTCGAAAAGGCTTGTAGTAAAATGTATAAAGCTGCAATGTTAAAAATTCACTACATAAACACATTTGTAAAGAAGATTAGCAACAATAGTTACATCACCACTAATCAAGCTTGGTAAAAACTATGTAAAAATTATTACGTGTTGTTGAATACTACATCAAATCTAACCAAAATTCTCTATATTTAAAATTAAGAGAAGTTAATAGGTCAGTAAATTACAATATAGATCAACAAAATGGTGAGATTGTAAGGACTAGAGTCCCTAATTGGCGAATAAAATGTTTAATTTCATAAAATCTGAATGAACACTCTAGCATTTGGATTTGACAAAGTACCTATTTATAATTGACACAACTTATAGACTACAATGTACATTTATTCTATAATCATTGTACCTTTTAAGCATAACTTTGGATCGTATCAACTTCTTTGTGTAGAATACAATACCAGTCTTAAAAATTCAAGGCGCGAATAATAAACTATATTATTAAAGAATGAAAAACAGTTGAAAGCTCTACCTACGAATGCCATTTGATTTGTTACAGCCCATGAAATCCGTATTAAATATAGCAAGATTTTGTCCATCAACTTGATCCAAGTTTGACAAAACAAGGTCTATTTACTGCTTACAATAGATGTTGTAAAAATTACGATAAAAGTAGTTTAGTAGTAGTAGTAGTAGTAGTAAGTAGTTGTAACTACTTGAATAATATAGTTTACTAGCGATCACTCATTTGTGAAGTTCTAACAATTCAAAGAAATTTATGTATATACTAATCTATAACCTGAAAACCAACTTGCTTTCAGCTTTACACTATTGTTGTTTAATCTTGAGTAGAAAGTAAACTGAAATCAATTGAAGACTGGAACTAGATTTTGCGAAAAGTATTTGAAACACAATTGTCAAACAAGAAAAAAGTGTGTGTAACTGAATCACTGTTTCAGAATACAGCTGTCAGAGAACACTGCTTAGTCAGAAGATGCACGTACACTAGTGCGAAACAGCCGTCACATCAAATGTGAGTGTTATTCGCACACAAATTCTCAATTCAGTTCAATAAACAGCATAATTAATGGAATCTTTTAATAATAATTTACGACATTGCAGTCATTTATGTAAGAAAATGATGATGATTATTCACTTCCAGATGACGGTGTGAAAATCGAAAGATCTTTTGTAAATGTAAGAGAATAATAATCATAATTTTCAAATGAAAAAAAAAAACAAAAAAAAAAATGGTGCAATGCCGTAGATTATTTTAAAAACTTCAATAAATAACTGCAGTTTGTAATGAAAGAAGAAATTCAACAACTTTATGAAATATTGACTGCATCGTCCTTTCAATGACATCTCTTATTAGTGTACCCTAAGCAGATCGTAATAAAGAGCTAAGTTCGAGTATTTTTATTGCATTTAAAACATTATTACGGATGACTCCCACATAAGGCTGAGGCTTGTGAGAGTGTAATGAGGTGAATGACGATTCAAAACTGCAGGCCCAAATCGGGAATTGAACCCAAATTAATAATATTCAACAACACGTAATCAGACATATTATATTCTAGAACTGAATGCGATATTTGTTGGGAGCTGGCAGCGACCTGACGCCCGCTTCGCCGGGTCCCCCTCCGGTCTTGGGGGAGGCCGACGCCGATTGGCCGAGCGATCCGCGACGCCCCAATGGCAGCAGGCGCAACTTGGTTTCCGACTGCGTCGACTGCTGCTGCGGCGCTTCAAAGCAGCTGTAATCTGGAAGTTTCTTGGGCGGAGGCAGCAGACTCCTCGATGGCGAATCTCTTGTTTTATCCGACCCAGTCGACAGCTTCCTACCCCCACAACTGCTGTAGTCACCTCCAATTTTCCCCGGCTCTTTTCTGCTATTATCTTCGAATCTCGAGGAGTATTCGGCAAACTTCCTCACCGGAGAGCTACGAGGGTTGATGTTAATATCAGTGATGGTTTCTGCGTTACTGGTGTCACCAGTTATCTTTCTGCCACTCGAAGAGTCTGAGCTGAGACGACCATATTCGCCGAGTTTTCTGGGTGGAATCGGCAGTACGCTGCGACTAGGCGAGTCACGACTCTTGTCTGTCGAGTCGGAACTAGTCTTGCGTCCAGTTGAGTCGTTGTCGTTGAGTCGATTGTACTCGCCCAACTTCCTCGGATGGTGTGCGATGACTGACCGAACTGGAGACTCGCGGTGTTTGGGGTCTGATGCGTCAGCGCTGGAGTTGGCTGATGCTTTGCGACTGCTGCCCTCTCCGTCGCTGAGCCGGCCGTACTCTCCCAATTTGCGCTCCTTGCCGGAGCTGGGCGACTTGTGATGGCGTTTCGGCCGCGGCAAAGAGCTGGGCGGCAGGCTGCCACACCGCTCCGTCTGGCGCTGTTGCTGCGAGCACAATCCCTGCTTCTCCAGCAGTAGCATCTCGCTGCCGCCCGCCTGGTGACTCCCTCCCACTCCTCCACCTCCTCCTCCGCCTCCGCTGCTACCGCCACCTCCTCCTCCGCCTCCTCCATTGCTGCCAACCAATCCCTGCAAAAAGCCACCGGCAGCCTCGAATCCGCCTACACTCGCCAGTAGTGGTTGGGGTATTTTTCCTTTTCGCGACGAAGAGCCTGGATGAGAGAATCCTGGAAAACAGCAAAGACCTCTCTGAAATCAGAAGGAACAAAACGGGCGTGCCTGAGGTTTGGACCAAGGAGAGAGAAAGAGAGACAAGGATTAGTGCACACCAGTTAGTTCACACCAAAGGCGAGGAGGACTGGTTTCAAGTGGTAACAGGGTTCAAGGTGGTTAGGAAAACAATATCGACACATCATTAGAGGTGCGGAAACACTACTCGAATAATGCATGCTATAAATTGAATAATTAATCAACATCGAATAAAAAAGCGGTTAATTAAAATAATCATTAATATTAAAACAATAATTATTAACACACAGTAAAACAAAATAATATGACCGTATTATTGAGTGGAATTACTATAAATATTTTTTATTGCTTTTACTTGAACGATTGAGAAATTTAGAGAAGCAGTATGCAATGAGGTATTGTGATACTAGAACAGCATCAAGATTTTATAAATATAATCATTGTAAGCTATTCGTGTTTTACTATATTCAAGCCTACTGTGTATACTTAATTCGCAAAAACGTACATTTTGAGTAGTATAAACCCCGATTGCACAAACGTCCTACCATCATAAGGTCAACGTATTACAAGTGTAATACTATGCAATGTATCCAATCTTTCAGTATAAAAGTGTGCAATCAGGGTTTAATGTACTATCTTCGACATTGAGTGTTAAATACTGGAATGAATGGCACCATTTAGATATTGGAAACTAGACTAAAAGCTTTCATAACATTTAAATACAATTATTATTTAGCCCAGGAATTTTTACAATCCTAGTGTAACTTCTCATAATTGTTAAGATGTAAGATGTATTTGCTCAATTTTAAAGAATAAATTATTTAAAAATAATTTTTTGCATTACAACTTTTATCAACTGAAAATGGAAATATTTCCAAGAGCATTAAACTCTGTATTTAAAATTTTGAATGGATAGAAAATGCATGATACATTTTTTTTTATTTAGAAACAAAACAATCCGACTGCCTAGTTAGAGTGTGTACAGGCCCTTATGAGTGGGAAATTTGAGTTTTCGTTTTGTTTGAGGAAGAAGTTAGTAGGCGAGAAAAGCACAAACTATGTCAGTTTCTTTTGTAAACGTTCTTATTTATAGCAAAAACCATATTTCATACATCGAGATAAGCCCACTTACAACATTTTGCAATTTTTTCGAATCCTGTTCGATTCAGCAACACAAAAACTAACACACAATTCAAAATTAAACACTTTACCTGAAATAGCTGATTCTGGAGGAAATTTTATCTTCAGAGAAATTTCTCTTAATATTTCATAGAAAATATCACTATGAACATTGAAACAACATTTTAATAAGAAATAGTAAGAGGTATAACGTAATGAGAAATGCAACCACTATATAACAGTCATATGCAATCTTCAACACTATGATAGAAATGCAATTTTCAACTGGCCCAACAAAAATATTATACTATTCATTAATCTAGTCTAAACTATATAAATAATTCTATTTTCATTTATACGAAAAATTTCATTAAAAGTAACTTTCACAGAGATGGAATGTTTAATAGTCAGTATTGTAATACAATCCCAAAGAATTTATTTAGTGAGGTTTCGTTTTTCGAATGTATCTTTCAGCAGAATCGTTTTAAATATATTTTATATATTGTAATTGTATTTCGATTGGAAAATTGAAATAAACTTTCGATTAAAACAACATGGACAACAGCTAAGTTATAAACAAAAGATTGGCATTCAGCACTATTAAATAAGACATGCTAGTCAATAAGAAGCTATTAAAACGTTCATGTGATTTAGGTACCGTAATCAATTTCAATGAAGATTCGTTTTAAATACAAGGAATTTGATACGGAGATTGAAAACTCTTGCCTAAAACTTTTGAATTTTTTAAAATTAAAACGATTGAACGTGTTAATACACTTTTTTAAAAGTATTCATAAAAAGCACAATTATTGTCCCAAGATATTACCATGATGAATTTATTTTTTTGATACACTCTGCTTTCAGTCCAGGGACCCCGCCAACACACAGCAAGTCAAAGTTGTTGCTTGGTGAACTATAAGATACAATACCGTATTCCGTTAGCATGAAATTCAGAATAATCCCATCTGAGCTAAACTTCTGGGTTATTTGGCAAGGAAGGCTGATGAGTAGTTTCAATGTTGCATTGGCTTGATAAGATATCCATTTATTGAAAATGAAGACAATTCTGATGTAAAATTTCACTAAATTAACAATTTGAGTCACAGGACCATGGTTTCGTGTTTTACTAACACATCTTCGGTTGTACTGAAGAAGCAAGGTGCCTCTCAAGTGTTAGCTTAGTGAAATTTGACAACTTTTAAAATGTTTCAATTATGGAGAGATTTCACAATATCAACATCAGTTCTTCTATATACATTTATTTTAGTTTACAAACTTTTAGTTGCAGTCTGGGTAACTATAAAACTGGCAGACTCAAATAGTAATGTTTTTATCAATTGTAAAAAAATCTGAAAAAATATAAAGTTCACTAAGAACAAATATAAAGTTCACGAAAGTATAAAGTACAAAGGAAATATAAAGTTATAGTTGATAATTTAAACTCATTTTATTAATAGAAATGTCATATTATTTCATTAAAAAACAATTCATTTTATTAAATTCCAATAGTTCAATCTATGGACGCTAGAAGAGTAAACTAATTTTATTAATTTCCCCGTGTATCAAAAACATTGTTGAGCACTAAAATCAATATTTTAATATACATCTAATAACAGAAGACTAACTAAAGAATCTTTGTGAGTGAAATGTATGATTACCTTGCTAAGAAGTTGAGAGTCAAGCTGCTTCAACTGATCGTCCAAAGACTTGTGATGCGAGTATTTGTGGTAACAGCTGTCCACACTGCCAGTGTAGGAATTATTACAACCAAAGCCTGTAGAACTGGTCAATGCACTGCTTGCAGTTGAGAATACACTAGTAGTTGACACTGGCCCTGAACAATCACGTGAACAAATAATCAATCATGAATCGAGTGCATTTTTGGTGTTTGATTACAATAAATATGTACATAATCGTATAAAATTTATATAAATTCCCAGCTTTCTTGAAAACTTGACTGTTTGAAATAGCCAAAATAGTTTTTGACAATCAACAGGCTTATATAGCTCATCATCAAGCGAGCCGTAGCAGGTTTCTGTTCAATCAGATAGATAAGCTGCGTTCTCGTAGGTCCTGTTTGTAACGGTGACCGATTAGATTGGCCAGCAAAAAAGACACTGTTCTCTGCTGAAAATCACTTCCCGGTGGTTCGGAACCCACCTAAAACTGTAGGTCTAACTCATAAATCACCATCATCCAACTCATTACCCACGCACAGGTCTCAGACCTATGTGGGCTTCATCCTCAAAAAAAAAAAATCATTATTATCCATCAAGGTTTCTGGAGCCTGATCCAGGATCCATCTTTTCCTTGGCCTTCGAACATCTCTTCTTTCGCCTTGCTTCTAATTTCCATGACTGAAGTGGAAGACAGTTATGGGACATCCGTAATTAAATCTTCTTTACACTCTATTCAATGTAATGAGAAATCAATGTAAATGTGGATTTAAAGCTTCATAAAGCATGAAGCTTTATCATCACATACCCGGTGATTCGGAACCCAACTAAAATAGTAAGTCCACCATGTTCCCCAAACCATGGCTGAAACAGCGAGATGTAACTACCCGTAAGCACAGAAGAAATACTAAACGGAAGGGAAGTTCTCTCAAAATTTCTATTTTGAACATATTTCTGCATCAATTCGCCATTTTGAGACTTAGTAAACATAGCATCAACTAAAATTATAAACATAGTGCTTTTTTGCATTTCCATAGAATGGAATGCAGTACTTTAAAAGACCATTCGTTTTCAAAATGGCGGAGATTTTGGTAAATTTTTCATCATAGGATTGACTGGTGGTTTCCCTTCTGTTTAGATCTATACTGTAAGGGTATTCCACCAGTTGATTCATTCAGCAGAAGGCTACTTTTGTCGGAGTTTTTTCCATGATTTTAAGGATAAAAATTAACTTTCAAAAGAATTATGAATTCTCATTTTATATTTGAAAAAAAAAATAAAAACACATCAAAATTTGTATTTTTGCAAAAACTTCAACTTTCTCAACTTTAATCTTACCTAAATCATCAGCATTGAGAACATTTGTAAGGTCAGGACTATGATGACTGAGTGAAATACTTTGGTATGAGCTAGATACATCTTTATCAAAAGTATGTTTCTTTTGCAGAACTCTAATCATTGCATCTCTTTCAGCTAATTTTGATTCCAATTCTTTCATTCTGAAACAATAAAACTTTCATTACAGTCACATAAAATATACAAATAAACTATATCAATACAGAAAGCAAGTTCTGCAATAATAATAACTCTTCAAAAGATATCACTGCGAACTGTGGTGAATACTTGAACCTTAAATCTCATAATAAAATATATTTAATTTATTATTATTACTATTATTATTTAATTATTAATCTGATATTGATTGTTGAGCATTTTGATACTGATGGCATTCAAAATTATAATTATTAGCGGGTTGCTCACATGTGTTTCATCTCGCTGATTTATATGGACATATATAATTTGAAGACAAATATCGTATGTATAAAACAAATTTTAAATTTTAGACATTGAAATGGGTCACAATAATCATTCTAGTCTTGCACAGAATAGGCTACTGGTTGATTGAAGAGTCAGCCAATTTTGGATAGAGAAAGCTTGGAACTAAAATTAATTAACTTATATTAATAAATTGAGAAATTTACCTTGTTTCAAGTTCTGTTACTTTTTTATTAGCTGCATTCACTTCATCCATCTGCTTTATTTTGTCGGACCTCGCTTCCGCTATGAGTTTCTCAGTTTCTTGGCTTGTCTTTTCTAATGCAGCTATTTTCGCATCTCTGGAAAACAAAAAAAATTATTATTAATTAAGTGTGACAAAAATGAGACGTTGATTTACAACTTGTTCAGCCACCTTTTTTGATTTTCGAATATATTATTGCCCATTTCTCTAGAAACAGTTTCCTTTGATTATAACCTGACCTAAAGATCTTTACAGAGGTCACTCCCGTGTTTCGGAGGACACGGTAAGGCCACCGGTCCCGGCTGCCTGAAAAACAGTCGTTAAGTCACGTCAGAGGCCATGAACTTTGTTCAGTTGCGACCTGATAACCCTGTCACCAGACCTGAGTCATGTCATGGCAGGACTGTAATTGACAGCAATGGAACTGTAATTAGATTTCAATGAAAAAATAAAGGGAACAACAGTAAATCGTAAAACGGCAGAATTTTACTTGAGAATAAATTTGATTCCTTTTTAATACTTTGATTTAAATAAATAAAATACGGAGTTATAATATAAAGTATATAGCATTACTGTATTTTCAACTGCATAGAGTTTACAGGTATTTTACAGAATTCTAATTGTGATTGTACTTCAAAGTGAAATTTCTAGTTTCTGGTTTCCTGATTTCTAGTTTTGTCTACCTGGGAAATAACCTAAAATTTAGATTTTCAAATTGAAAAATTGTAAAGAACGCAGTGGCCTGCTGTATCTTTACATTATTTTGTTTCTGTAATAAATGGATAATCAACGAGCCATAATAATAAACTATAGTCATTTCCCCCTTAATATAAAAGGGTATGGTATAGATTTTTCGCCCAATATAAATAAATATATTTTACTGAAGCTTTGTGTTTTTTGATGACTATAAAAATATACTTACACAATATTCATTAATACACATACAACATACATAATTCATGTAAATTTCTCATCCCAGTATAATGTATGTCATTCACTAGTACAGTTTTTTATGAGTTTCCCCCCTTTATATAAGAGAACACTGCTTGAATAGAACTATCTGAGTTCACTGGAATGTACTAGTCGAGCATCAGTTTAGTCGCAGCAGCCTTTTCACTGAATTGTATCACATCTATTTTTTTTTTCAAGATGACTCTATTCTTGAGATCCTTGGAATTTATCCTGTCTAATATTTTCCAATAGGGCTTTTTGCATTACGAAGTTGAAACACAAAATTCTTACACAATATAATTGATTGACTTGAAACTCATACAACATTCAAACGATTATTTCAAGTGGAGTGACAAAGAAAATTGAAGGAAAGTTGCTACAAATGTGCTGAATTTAGCAGAAATCTATTTTGAAGTTACAGGACATCAAATCCAACGTCTAACTTCCTAATTAGCACAAGACTGAATTTTAATCATGTCGAATATGTCATATATTAGACCTAATGGATTGCGCCATTTTTTAAACACCCTGCATCATATACAGGCTGTTTCAGGAGAAATCTGCCATACTGCATAAGCATATTACTCTCATAAAAATAATTAAAAAAAGTTCATATGAACATAGGTTCGATTAATCTCTATATATAAAAATGTCTGTCTGTCTGTATGTATGTATGTATGTATGTATGTATGCATGTATGTATGTATGTATGTATGTATGTATGTATGTATATGTGTTCCCTATAGACTCCAAAACTACTTGACAGATCAGCATGAAACTTTGGGAATATGTTGTGTGAATATTGGGGATGGTTTCTGACCATAAATTTCAATAGGGGAGCTAATAATTATTATTAATTAAACCATTTTATAGACCTAACCTACTGAACTTGCCAGCCAAACAGCTTAAAGGAACAGCTGATAGAAGTCAACAGTTTTTAATCATATGGCAGGCCCCTTAGTGGCGTTATTTACGCTGCCTTTGAACAGCAAAAGACTTAGCACTTTGCATGTAGGCTACCGTGCAGTCGGAGCCTTGCAATACGTAGGAAACATACGACTGGGTATGATGAAATGTAATTATGCCAGGTTGATGACATCTGTTAACCAATGCAGCTAGAAATTTGAAATGCAGCCTCAGCGGGAGGTGGCGAATAATAAAATAAAAAACCTAGCTTCTACCCTTATAGTCATAGGAGGTTTAAATTTGAAATGTTTCTTCATTCAGAGGTGGTGATTAAGAAAACAACGAAGCCTCTATGATCAGCTGGAAGAACCCTAGGACTAACTTCTTTCCTAATTTTAAATGTAACGTCAGCGGGAGGTGGCGAATAATAACATCAAGGAGAATTTTTATGAGAATGCAGCAACGCGCGTTGGGCCAGCTAGTACGCAATAAAATGTAAATAAATTATAATGTGGTATAAGGTGAATTAAGTTATTAATACTGTATTTAAAAGATAATAATATTTACAATGTACTAAATCATTCAAACAATAATAATTAAGATCATTAAGAAGAGCTACAGGAACGTTACAAACATTCAATTTTGAAACTCCATCATTTTCGTAATTTTTGTAGCCTTAAAGGTAAAATTTACTTTCATCAACTATTATTTGTTTCTCATTGGCATAATTTACATGATATTTTCAAGAATTGAATTTTCTGCAAGTTTTGCTTCAACGGTTTGTGTGCTATTTCTTATTTAACAAAGTTAACGTATGTCAAACGTAAAAAAGTGGTTTCTCGACCCCTATTTTTCATGTTTCGAGAGATATGGTTCTGAATCCTGTTGTATTCAATTTTTCAGGTTGAAAACCAAAAGAATCAACTGAATTAGTCTCTTAATTTACCTTCCCAGGATTCCAGCAAGTCTTCATTTCACTCATTTTGGGCATAATCTTACACCATGTATAACTCGGTAACGAAGCATTTCCGAACCTATGTTCATACGAACCTTTTTTTATTTTTATAAGAGGAATATGCTTATGTAGTATGGAAGATTCCTCCTGAAACACTCTGTATACTATTGTTCTAGGTTGTAGACTATAGAGTTGTTCCATACTGACTTGGGAATGCTGGCCGCATCGATGGCAGCTTGCCTGAGTTCGCTCTCCTCGAGATAGCGCTGCTCCCACTTGGCCACTTCGCCCTCCAGCCGCATTATCTTCTCGTCCTTCTCTCGCAGCTGACGCTTCAGCTCGGGAAGACTCTCGCCAGGCTCACCACCTACAACACAACAGCACTCACACAATTAACATTTGAAAAACAAAAAAACAAAGTTAAAATGACTAACATTCGATGTAAATGATTGAAAATTGTTGTTGCTCTTTCTGTTGGTGATATTGTGGTAAATACACATCTGATTTATAAACGTCTAGATGCTGTCCTCTGTCGATACAAATCTAGCGTTGGAGAATAAGATTGAAGGAGGAGGAGGAGGAGGAGGAGAAGAAGAAGATAGAAGCGTGCATTTCCATAAGGTTGTAAGTGCATTGTAAAAGGACATTTATTCAGGAGGCGTAAAAAATTGCAACTTAGTAATAATTTTAGTATCTTATGAAAATTAGTTTCGATTGCGAACAAAAATCACGTTTACTTTTGGTCCATTTGTAGTGCTGAGACCGCTATAATGATATGTGGACTGTTATTTTGTGCCACTTACAACACAATTTTGTAGAAAAACGAATTCTACACTTATGGAACCTTATGGAAATGCACGCGTCATTATATTCAAATACAATGTACAAAAACAATAATGAACAAGGTTGAAAAACACAAATAAAATCACGGATATTTGAAATAAGGATTTTAAAAGAGTGTATTCCCAATTTTGCTATTGTCAGCTCATTTCGATGGAGGTTTGGTTCTGTTCTGTTGTATGATAAAAGCTGGAAGATAGAACATATAAATAGATATTACAAAAGGCGACATTCCGTATGAAGATGATACAAAGCAACTCAAGTGATCCGAACACTATTTTGAGAACAAAAAAATCTAGAATAAAATGTGATACTACTCTTAAAAATGTGCAAAAGAGTAGAGATGATCTTCATTAATAACTTACAAATAACAGGAATTCTAGCAGGACATAAAACAATTAAAAACTCATTACACTCATAACTTACACTTGAAATAGCTCATATTAAGACAACTTTCACTAAGAGTTTTAGCATGAAATTAGCCGTACAAATCTCCAAGCCCAGCCTTCCACTGTTGTAATAAAGCTCCTAAGATTATGTTTGTTTAATTTAGATTTCTACTTTTAATGAGATTAAAGGGGTTCCACTGTATCAACAGAGTAATACAAAAAGTTCTAATTTTGAATAATAAGACGAAGTTGTTACAACCAAATTTTTATTAAAAATAGCGAGCTACTAGTTCTAGTTTTTATACCATTATCAATCTCAAACAAAATGTTAGTTTTAAATGGTATAACAACCGAAACTAGTATCTCACTATTTTTAATAAATGTGGTTGTGACAACTTCGTCTTATTATTATCTTTTTTTTTGAGGATGAAGCCCACTTAGGTCTGAGACTTGTGCGTGGGTAATGAGTTGGATGATGGTGATTAATGAGTTGGACCTACAGTTTTAGGTGGGTTCCGAACCAGCAGTGAACAGTGTCTTTTTTGCTGACCAATCTAATCGGTCACCGTTACAAACAGGACCTACGAGAACGCAGCTTATCTATCTGATTGAACAGATACCTGCTACGGCTCGCGGCTTCATTATAGATATCTTCCACAATATCACCTTCACCACTAGTGAGAAAGTTCTAATTCGATTATTATCTCGTTTGAAGTCCGCATTCACGAACAAGGAAAATTTCAATTTTAATAAGTATTAACTTATTACAGTAAATTTAACGACCTGCAGTCAATTTTATTTGTGAATAAATTATATCCTTCCTCACTCTTGGCCTTGAAGATGGGTTTCCATGACTCAAAAACGTTTGGCCAACAGTAAGAATATTATTTATTCACTATTAAAATTGACTGCAAGTCGTTAAATTTATATAATAAATTAATATTAACATCGCATATCGTTATGGAACAAGAAATCCAAGAATTTAATAAGTAGTCAACACTAACTGATACAATATTATGCAAATTTTCACCTTTGACCCACTATTTCTGTGTGGTTGCCAAGAATGAGCTTGATCTAACAGACAAAAAGCAGCGGAGCCAATTATTCTCAACACAATTCTGACAATTTTCATAATAAACACTAACCACTTGAGAATCATCTCATAATAAACATTACGATACCGGTAGTGAGTGGTTTCAGTTTTGGAAGTTATAGTCTATTGCTTTAAAACTATTGATTCAAGTTTTCATTTTTCAATAGATAATTAACCATGAGACTAGTTTCGTTTGCATTTAATATATTAGTATTGGTGTCTCTTATACTGCCTACTTTACAAAGCATACGAGTTCTAAGCACAGGCGAATTTTCCATAGGTGGGCGTACAAGACAAGCCAGGGACACTGCTACTGCTTTTGGTAAGAAATCAATTTTCAATTAAATAAAGGATAAGTTACATTTGGAAATCTGGACATCTAGAATAACAAATCTTCTGTGCAGTGTAATTAATAGATGAAATAATTTTAAAATTTATATTTCGTAGAAGTAACTATACATTTCACATCCTACAAAGTCAAGAACGTAATTCAAGATAATAGGCCAGACTGTCTCAACACCTTTGACCTATGCATAATACAGGTCAGACGATATGAACTTGAATCAATTGATTTTGATAAAATAGAACGTTTCCAATGTTATTGCACAACATGAAATCTGCAAAATAAATTCCAAACAAATGCATTTCTCTAATAAAAATCATTGAGATTTTATTAGTAAGTAGACAGTTGACACTTTCAGTTTTTATTTTTCAATTTAAATCTGTAATCATGAGATTAGTTTTGTTTGCATTAAATCTGCTCGTATTAGTGACAGTGGTAGTGGCTGACAATTCAACCACAACGAGGCCAGGAAGTTATTTAGTAGGACAGAAGGTTGCTTTTCGCTCTGTGGGCGCAGTTTCAAGACCAAGAAGGGATAAATATGCTGGTAAGGAAAAATTATTGCCAAGTTCTTATAAGCCAATTACAGTTTACAACCGTCTTGGGAGACATCAGTATGAATAGTGACGATAAAGTTGTTACTATAAACTAGGTTTTATCAAAGATAATTGAAGCCTAGGGGACAATTATTAGAGAAGGTGAGGTAGTCCGCGGTTTCAACCAGTATTGATCACCCCACTAGGTTGAGAAGGCTAGCATAGAATATTTGAAGAGAACAAAATGTTTATAAAACGTCAATCTCAAGGAACAGGGTGACTTACGGGAACATCAGCCAATTTTAAAACAAATGTATGTTCATTGACGTTGAATTTCATCTTATTAATTGCTATTCTATTAAACTTCTAGTAATTTGTGAGGAAAGTGTCGACAAAGCGATGTCCATAATTTCTAAGACACAACTCAAGTATCTTCTCAAAATCTTTCATCCCAAGGACCATCTCTAAGTAAACTTGTTTGATGTTCTCTGAAATTCTTCAAGTTAATGATAAATAATACATTTGATCAATTTTTAAATTAATTTGCTTCCTACAGTCAAAAGCAGACAAATAAATAATACATTATGTATTATAGTACATAATACATGATAAATAATACATTTGATCAATTTTTAAATTAATTTGCTTCCTACAGTCAAAAACAGATAAAATTATATTTTGATGATAATCGGTCGGTTGCACGAACGCCAATTAAATTTAATCCCCGTAGAATGACGTCATTCTACAGAGATTAAATTTAATGAAGAGAATCTAGTTGCACAAATGACAATTACAAGCGATAACGCCGCTTAGGCTAACCGGCGTAAGATATTTAACCGCTCGATCACCGAAGATTAAATATCACTAATGTCCGTTAAGTTACATTTTATAGGTTATGTTTATTGTACTACAACATGGAACTGCAAATTATGTCATAGGTGTTAAAAACCTTTCAAAATTAATAAAATCTATTAAGAATATAATACTATTGTAAGCTCGTACTCGTGACAAGTTGTGTTTGTGCTGCTCCGTTATTAATTCAATTTTTATAGAATACACGTAATTTAGTGAAGTTTAACGGTGCATTGTGACGTTCTAAGTTTGGGCTTTGTAGTGTATCAATTTATAGCCGTCAAAGGTGCAGTTTTTAACTATTTAATATCTTTTTATGATTTAGAGAATTTGAAGAGTAGCTGCTTTGCAGGTTAAATTTTTCTGTGATGGCCGGTTTCGAAGCATTTTATCTCTGGTCTCAGATAAGTACTGACTACTTCAGCATTTTTATCTTGCGTTGTACTCGAATAGTCAAACAGCTGTTCTATAACCTACAAAAACAACATTATTAATACATTACTGTTATATATTATTGCTATCCAGATTGTCATCATCTCTTTTCTTTGTTCCTTGATCCCTTATTTCTAAAACTAGTTTAAACTCTATAGTTCGAAAAGGAAAATTGCCAACATAGAACATTTGAAATTTGACAGAAAACATAAAAATAGAATTAAGTATAATAATTTTAATAATGTAAAAAGTTGTCAAATAATTTAATCATCTTCCATCAAAACATCCAGCATTTGGAGTCGAGAATAGACTCGCTAATTATTGCATTACAGGAAATAAAACCGGAAATAGTAATTATAACTGAACATAAATTAGATGAAAATGAAAGTCAAAGAATCAAAATACCAGGATATTGTTGTATGAGCTGGTATGTTAGAAAGTCGTTTAAGGGGAGAGGAGTTTTAATATTAGCATCTGAAAAACTAACCGAATGCAACAGAAAAATTACGGTGAAGGCGATAAATGTAATTAATGAAGATAACATTTTCGAGAGATGTGCTAGAAATAAGAATAGATAAGAAAACATAGAGAAAAAAAGATAAGAGACAAAAAATACATTGTAGCTGGAATTTATAGAACTCCTTCAGAGAATGTAGAGTTGTTTCTTGATAAATTGAATAGATTTTTAGTAGAAATTAGCAAAATAAGCCAGAATGTTGTAATAGGAGGAGATTTCAATGTGGATGTTTTGAGGGAGGGTAAAAAGAAATCAGATTTCATAAATGTAATGAATATGAATGGATTTAGACATACTGTAAAAATACCTACAAGAATAACTGGAACGTGTAAATCAATTTCATCACCAGTCTCAGCAAAACTTTGATAAAAGTGGAATGTCTGATAACAGCTCTATCAGACCACGACGGTCAAATTTTTCATATTTTAAACACAAATAAATAGTGTCAAAGTATAAGAACTACAACAATGGGTAGGAAGTATGGGAAGTGCCAAATTCACTGCTATAAAAGTGATCTAGATAAATTGGACTGGACTGAACTTTATCAGTGTACTGTAGAAAATAAGTTTTCATACTTTTACAGTTTGCTCAAGTATTATTTTGATCTACACTTTCCTTTTGGAAGAATAGTAAGAACAAAACAGAATGATAATAAGTGGATGAGATTGTCAATGAACATGAAAAACTTATTGAAATGCATCAGCGATACAGAAAAGACAAAAGTAATACAGACTTAAAGAAAACTATAAAAACACATAAAAAAATTAAAAATAACTATCCTCTGTAAAAAAAAGAATTATATTGACTCAAGATTTAAAAATTCAACAAATATAAACAAAACAATATGGCAAATAGTCAACAATGAAACAACAAACAAAAAATTTTCTAATAATATTATACTTAAAGAGAATGGTATAGACGTAGCCTAGATGATCGGTATAAAATTTCAAATATGCTTAACAATGATTTTGTAGGAATGGTTGACACTCATGTCATCCCTCATCTAACCAAAAGTAACGTGCCAGATGATGAGAAGGAAAAAGTTACTAAATCTAAATGCAATACAATTGATGAGAATGCCTTAGGCAAAATAATAGATTCAATAAAACCAAAGTGGTCAGCCGGTTACGATGACATACCAATAAAAATCATCAAAGAGGTTAAATCATCACTCATCAAACCTCTTCTGCACGTAATTAATGCATCAATTATAACTGGTGTGTACCCACCCAAATTAAAAATATCGAAAGTAATACCTGCATATAAGAAAGAAGATCCTTCAGATCCTCTCAATTACAGACCATTGGCAGATAACGAACAACATGGCTATAGAATTTTTTTAGAAAACTTAGATGAGGGATTCAATACTGTAGGCGCATTCCTGGATCTAACAAAAGCATTTGACAGTGTGAATCATAAATTATTATTGAATAAACTTACAAATTACGGTATTAAAGGTAAAGAGCTTATCTGGAAGGACGTCAGCAGTATGTAAATATAAAGTTTTTAAGCAATAACAACCTGTACAATATTGGATCAAACTTAAAATACAATAACTATTCTGTACCACAAGGATCAGTGTTGGGTCCATTTTTGTTCCTGTGCTACTTGAGGGGGGGGGGGGGGTTGCCTAAATGTCTGTGCAATTTGGTTGAGAATAGTAAATTATGTTTGTACGCTGACGATATAAGCCAGTGCATTGCTGATAAAGACTGGTACACAACTTAAATGTAACAATTCCATATCATTTGAGAAAAATTACTCAAGTCATAGAAATCTTCTACTTAATGATAATAAAACAAAGTTTGTCCATTTCACTTGTAGAAATTCAGAGGTAAAGCAACTAAACTTAATATCAAAAATAATAAAGAAGTAATTAAATTTTTAGGACTATATCTTGATCACTCATTCAGTTGGTCCGTTCACGTACAAAAAATATGAAAAAAACTAAGCACGGGAATTTTCGCGCTGAGGAGACTAGCAAAAATGTGTAACTTGGAAACGTTAAAAACAGTGTACTTTGCAATGATCCATTCCCACATATCGCATGGAATTGAAATTTATGGAGGGAAAAGCATCTCAAACTTTAACAAAATACTCGTATTACAAAAATGGAATAAGAATAATTCTAAATCTTAAGAGAGCATCATGTAAGCCATTTTTCAGGGAGTTAATAAACTTCATGACGGTGTACATTTATAGGACAATATTAGATTTAAAAACTGATGAATCTAAATTACCGCGCCAATTGGATAAACATAATTATAATACTAAAAATAAAAATAATTTTATAATAAAAAACACAATAAAGAAAAATTTAAACAAAGTCCAACGTACATGGGAATAAAATTCATTAGTTATCTACCAGGTTGCATAAGGCAAGAACGTCATAGTTTAAAGTTCAAGGAAATGTTAAAAAAATATTCAATAGAATTATCATGCTTCATGAGAATTTCATGAGAATTTATGCTACAACTTCATGCTACAACTTCATGCAAAATTTGTGTATGTAAAGTTTTATTGAATTTTATTCTAGTTGTTTATGCTTATGAACATATTTTTAGTACATGTTTGTACTTATTATAAATATGATGACGTATTCATGTACATGTTCATGTATGTTCTGAATAAAATGATTGATTGATGATTCAAATAATTCACAATAATAATAATAATAATAATAATAATAATAATAATATCGTGTGACCTGGCTAGCTCAGGTCTGGTGTCAGAGTTATCAGGTCGCACCTGAATAAGTTCAGGGCCTCTGACGTCACTTAACGACTGCTTTTAATTCACAATGAAATGATTCTAATTCATATTTTTTCTCAACTTCAGAATCAGCTGTTGATCAAATTACAGTGTTGCCCGATTGTGCCCGTTCGGTTAACGAAAAATAACTAATGAATATTTGTGCAACAGAAATAAATCTGTTACACTTACGATAGTTAGTTAACTGACATTAAAATCCTTATTATATTTAATTGGCTTTCATGCAACCGCCCGTACGATGTAGGAGCCAAAAATAAACAAGGAAATTTAATTAAAACATGTTCATTTCATACTAAAAAAGACTTAGCGATCGTTTGGTGTATTTTATTATAAAATAGTAGGGAAGGAGATGCCAAGTTTCACGAAATTGTTTCAGGCCCAGAACGCAATGGCATAGGAGCACCATCAACTCGCAAAGGAAGAGACGTTAGCTTCATGGATAGAGTTGAATCAGAACTAAAGGAAACAAGCAATTCTTTAAACAGTAGAGGTTCACAAACAATGCGTAGGGGCCGTGATGTTAGCTACTTGGATAGAAGTCCCAGACCAGTAGCGATGACAATGCATCCAGAAGATGGCTTCCCCGGCTCGGAAATGTCGCGAAGGAAACGGGAAATTGGTCTAGAAAAGCCAAAAGTTAATAGTAAGGAACGAACTAGTTAAATAATAATATTAAGACTGCATGAGGATATAACCTTGTTTATTATTGAGAAAGGTTAATGAAATATAGCCTGATAAGTGTGACGTACTTGCCTACAACTCAATGATTCCAAGTTCAATTCACCGCTAGGTCTGGCATTTCTCAGTTTACCAATTCATATAAGCAATACAGTAATGAGAAACTGCTCAAATATCTGCCTTTGGCAGAGGAGATAAAAAACTTGTGGAGGCAATTACGCCTTTGATAATATCAGCTACAGGTGTAATACCAAAAGAGCTGCCTGAGAGGATGAAAAAGTTGAGACTGCCTGTGTGGGTGCAAAATTTAATGCAGAAAGCTATGACAGCTTTGAGAAAAACATCAATACAAGGAGCTTCCTATATATTTCAAAATAGAAAGGGTGTCATTTTGCTAAATTAGCCAATACCACCCTCTTACCCAGTAAAATGGAGATATGTCATTCAAAAATAATAATAATAATAATAAGCGTACTTTTATTATTGGTGGGGAGACTCTTACGGGCTGTTCCACCTCGCCTTTTGAGCCATGTTATGAGGAAAATGGTGGACCTACAATTTTAGGAGGGTTCCGAATCACCGGGTAAGTTATAATAGAGCTTATAACCAACTAGCTAACCACAATCGACTGCATGAGCTTATAGCCTTGTTTATGATTGAGATAAGTTAATGAAATGTAGCCTAATACTTGCCTACAAACTCAATATAGCGTACTTGCCTACAAACTCAATGATTCCAAGTTCAATTCACGGTTAGGTCTGGTGTTTCTCAGTTTACCAATTCACCTCATCACAATTTGAAGCTAATGTCGATGATTATTAATGAAATAAATTGTAATCAAGTGGATGAGATAACTGTAAACCTAGAGACCATATTTTCAAGATAGGTGATCAAGCAGGAGCGGTCCCAGCTCGTGAGTGTGGAAAAGGGGGGGGGGCGTCAAAAATGAGTTTTGTAGACGCAGATTGCTCCTCCTTCCCAGTAAATTTACTTTTGGGTCATGACCCCCACCAGGATCAACGCATTAAATTAATTTATTGCAATTAGTATTCAATTCAAATAATTATATCACACCTTGGGTGTTTGCTGAATTGTTTATATTGTTTGCACCCTATCAAATGATCTTTTATGAATTCATATACTGTAAGTTACTGCATTCGTATATTTTGTATGATATCTTTGATAAATTTGATTGATTCTCATTTAATTTTATTGCATTTTTACAAGATTCAATTAATTACTTATTGAACTTAGTAAATAAACAATGAATGAAAGCATTCAAACTAAAGTGAAATTAGGCATTCCCATTATTATACATACTTTGATTAGTATTAGAGTATTTTCAAACTTGATTATTGTACTAATTAAAGCTTTCATTATAGAATATATCAAAGTAAGAATTGCACGTGACAATCACAAGAGAATTGGCCGGAAAAATGTTGCAACAAAATCTAATCCTAAAGAGGACCAAACGAAGAAAAAAATTAATACTCAAACATCAGCAAGATCAGTGGGAGCCATGCGAGCCAGGCGTGCTTGATAAGTTCTAAATACAACATTTAAGGTTCACATTCTAAAGGTAATATAAACAGCAAGTTCTCTATGCAATTATGAGAGAAGAAACTTAAATTTAAATTATGAAATTTTAAATGAATGTAAAAACGATCAATAGAAAGTAACTAATCTATACATAATAAACCGCACTTACAGAAACCATCTAGATGAATTTATGTACTATTCGATGGCGTTACGATCCTCCACTATTATAAAGGAAAATATAACAGAAAAACTAATAAGATTTGCTTTGTTAATTTCAACAATCTATAAAAAGAGTAAGTGTGTGGGTGTGTCAGTCCTACGGATTTCACAAAAACTGCAACGATTTGGAACAATATATTTGGTAGAAAGCTTCCTCTACTCTCAATTCAGTGCCCCTCAAAGACCGATTTCTTATTTTCTTTTTTTCAAAATTAATGTTTAAATTTCACTTACGGGCACTACCACTGTTTTAAAATGTGTTTAGAAGCAGGAAGCTCATAGAACAGGTGATACATGACACGCCACTATGATGCAAATGAGCTTCAAGTCACAAGTAAAAGCAACACATTTGTTCCGTATCAATATTGCACCTCATGATTCCTATTTTGGGATTGCATTGGATTGGCGGTTGAAAACCATAGTTCAATTTAAAAATCTACCTTTAATCCCGTTGGGAAGCACGGGTAAGCCACCAGTTAATAATAACAGGGGCCTGTTAGTGTAAATAATGTAAATTTAATAGTAATTGATCCAACGAATTCAGTAATAACGCACAAAATTTCTACCGTTACTCAGAATTCACAACCTCAAAACTAATCTCTATATTTTGTTTTCTAATTGAAAAATGTTTTAATTTATATTATCTAATTCAAATGTATTTCAACATGCTTGAAACACTTTATTCATCAACAGCCAAAGTTCATGTTTTGTTTGTATGGCAATAAAGTTTTGTTAATATTGTTTCAATGGATTCCTAGAAAAACAGTGCCTCAACATGAGATTTTAACGGAGGTTTTTACCCGAGGCTCAGTAAGACAATAACATAATAATCATAATCTACATTTTAAGTGTGTTCTTATCCTTGCACAAATACTGCCTTCTAATTGATAAACCTCTTCCTTGAAAAATCAATGTATTAAATAAAATACATCAAACCTATAATAATCCTATATTTAACGAACCGCATAAAATGTTTAATTACGAAAAACTGCCACACACATTCATTAATAATATTCAAGTTACTTTATTGAGTAATAACCTAAAGTTTCTATCCGAGAATAATTTACCTTTTAGACTAATGCCAAATGAAGTGACTTTAAGTGCAGTTTCGAAAAAAGCTTCAACAAGCGCGTTTAATAATCAATGTTCAAAAGCACCAAGTTCAATTTGTATTGAAATATTAAACATATTATGGAAAAGAATATAATATAAGACGCATTTGAACAACTACTCCGGGCATTCAATTTCTTATTATCAATAAATAAACCTTACGGACTGGAATATCACTTACTGGATAAACATGATTTTTGAGCATTCTTCTTTTTGTTTGTCTTGTCAAGTAAGGTTTTAATTTCAGTCATAAGTTCTCACTCAGCCCTTCCTCCAGAGCACAATCCTCTATTGAAAATAGTGTTATTACCGAAACGTTTTATGTAATAATTTCGGTTGTGACATATCGAGCCTTATTCATTATGGATTTCTCCCACATCTTTACGTCCAATACAAAGTAGATTCGTGAACATCAGGTTTAAAAAACACTAATGGTAGGATTACATCCATTCTATAATTTACTATGGATTTTAATAGAATCAAATAATTTGAAAATTATTTACTTCTACATACAGCATCTTATACGTGAATTATGGTTCAAATTTGACTAATGTTATCAAATTATCTAAACTGTTATCAATTACAAAACATCTCGTACCATTGATGAATCCTGCATAATATGATTACTACTTGTGTGTAGATGAGACGAATTAGTTGAAAATACAAGACCTAACTGGGAATCAAACCCGGAAACATTGAGTTGGTGGCAAGTTACATTATAATATAGCGAAAAAAGTTCTATTCATCCCCGTTAATATGGGCAGACACATTCGAAAGGATTTAATAAAATAGAAAATTGCACAGATAACTTTTGTTGTAGAATTCAACCACATGAGGAAACTAATTAGCCAATTTTGCGATGGGTGAACAGCCAGGGTGGATGTTCTACAGCTAGTTAAAATTTCAGCAAAAATAAATAATAATCGACATCATTATCACAAAAAAACAGCTCTAACGAGACAAAATTATGCACTTAAGTCATTAAATTATATGTTAGCCTGAAACAGACATTATGAATCATAAGCAATTACGATGCATTATAGAAGATGCTGCTAAATGATGTGTGTAATACTAGAGGCTGCTGAAATGCATTAAGTCTAAATATATAATTTGCACCAACTGAAAGTGTCGTGTGGGAGAATTTTACAGTGGACACACATCACAAGACTTTTGAATACAGAAAAATGAAGTTCTTAATTAAATGGAATGTGTAAATTGAAAATGTGAGTAAGAAAGTGGTTAAGGGTATATTTATGCGTAAGAAACTTAGACCTTTCGTAAATGTAGAAGTATGGAAATCTATTTTTTATGCACAGTAATTCTTCATATTTTTTGGGGGCATTCATCTGAATTGAAAAGACTAATGATATTGCAAAAAAGAGCAGTGAAAAGCATTTTTAACGTACACTATAAAACATTACTGAGGAAACTCAACAGTGCCATCGCTTTATATTCTTAAATGTCTACTGTATGTAAAGAATAACTAGGGAGGGATGCAAGAAAATAATTGTTATCATAACTACAACACTGGGCAAAACTCTCTATTGCATTTGAGTCGATGTAATCTCCAGGCAACACTAAAAGGTTTCCATGAATTTAGCAAAAGATTATTCAACTTATTATCAAATGAAGTGAAATCCCTGGAAGAGGGTTCAAAAATTACATTAAGGAAATATTATATGTGCTCTGTATTTATGAGGCGAAAGAGTTTGAATATTTGAGTAGGGCAGCTTCCTAAATTTTATCATCTGTTTATTAATGACGTTACACAAAAATATTTGTTTTGACATATTATTTTTATTTATTCACTATCAAAAGATACTAAAAAGAGCCAAAATGTTGATTGTTTTATATTTGAAATTGAACTGTTTAAAATACTTTACTTCATTTCACTTTCTCCCAATTTAATTAATACTACACTATGATTTACTTCATACTAAACCAGTCTGATTGAATGAATAAAATGAAAGATTCCAATTAATTTAAAATATATGAAGCACGTTTGAATAATCCACGTAATTATAAACTTGAACATTTTTATATAGAGAACGATGTGTAATGTCTCGTTAATTTCATGTGGTTGAACTTGAAATATAATTTTTAATTACATATTAATTTTTGATTTTATATTTCAAGTTCAACCACATGAAATTAACGTGGTACCTACTGGTACGGTAATATTGATGTAACACGCACTCAGTTTTTAAGATTGTTTTACCATGATATCTCACATACATTTCACATTATTTAATACGGTTTACCCGAGCTTAGCAACGGGATTGCAATAGAGAGATGAAATTCTCAGATTAGGTCCCCCGTAGCACCGCGAATTAGTTTTCTAGAGGTTTTTAGGTTTTTGTACACAGTCAAACCAGCAAATAAAGTTTTGGGGGTTATCAGGTTTTTACGTCGTTATAGGGCCTCATAAACATAATGTGATAAGACTTTTCTCCTGTAATCATACTTAGCTTCTCCCAAATCAAACAGTTCGATTTAAGAAACCCTTCCACAGAAATTGCTGAAAATTTCCCCCACCCCAAAACCATCCTAATTTTTCGGTCTATTAAACGAACTCAGTAATTCCAGCCCTCATGTATTCACACACTCCCCAAAGTTTCATCGCAATTGGATGATTGGCTTAAGAAGGCAAAAAGGAAATACAGACATACCCTGCAAAAATACAAACATTCATTTTTATTCATGTAGATTATCGGGACTCCACTGCAATAATTAAATAATTGTTGAGAAAAATCTTTTCTGGAAAATCCCCATTCAAACCTGAATTATTCTGAATTGAGTTGAATTTCATATTAAATTCACAATTTTATTATTTTTCAACAAGTAAATTTTATTATTGATTAATTTTTTATAATATTAATAGGGAAAAAAATATATATATTTTTAATTCCCTGCTCGAGTCCGAACGATATTAGGTTGAGTTGAATTAGAAATATTTATTACGCCTATATAAAATTTCACAGCAATTCTGAGATTTAAACATTAATTATTGTGAAGAATGCAAAAAGAAAGTAGGAATCTGGCTTTAATTTAATAATTTAACATTAGTTCTTACAATTTTATTAATCCAAGCAAATTTTAATTCAAAAAACTTAATGTCATGTTTATTTTCAATGATCAATCGTTATAAATATTAACAGGGAAAATTAATTTCATAAAATCCCCGTTCAAACCTAAACAATATTGAATTGAGTTGAATTAAAAATATTTATTACGGTAAGCTACAGATTTATTTATTATCCTGGTTAGAATTGAAATTGTTTTTTATTTGTATAATAGTGTAATAGTTACTCTTATAAAACATAATTTTTTTCGGACGATGAAGCCCACATAGGTCTCAGACCTGTGCGTGAGTAATGGTGATTGATGAGTCGGATCTACAGTTTCAAGTGGGTTCCGAACCACCGGGGAAGTGATTTTGCAGCAGAGAACAGTTTTTTCGCTGGCCAATCCAATCGGTCACCCTTACAAAGAACGCCCAGGAGTTTCGTACCTTATCTCTGATTGAACAGATACCTGCTACGGCACTCGGCTATCACTCCCCCATAATTATGATCAAACTATGAGAAACAATTTATGCAAATTGAATAAAAATTGAAAAAAAAATGTCACTCTACAGAGAAATGACCTCTGCGTGAGTAGCAGGCATGCTACCCACTAAGCCAGCAGATCACATTGAAGATCCCAGCTATTAAAAGCTGTGTTGAATCTATGAATGACCATAATTTATGACTATCATAAGTTCCATGATTTTCATACAATCAAACATGTGGAATTTTTAAATAATTTTGAAAATTCTGAAAGGAAAATAAAAAATTGGGCATCGAGGTGCACTGAATCGAGTTTAGAGGAAGCTATGTGCCAAATTTAGTGTTCCGAATCGTTGCCGTTTTTGTGTAATGCGTAAGACAAACACACACACACCCGTATTGTAAAGATCAGTATTCTAATCTATTTCTAACTATTAATTAGTTAAACTACTTTTAACCTGGATTCCTTGTTTCATTTGTTACAGAATTTCAACCCTAGCGATTTCAAGTCTGTTCAAAGGCAACGGGAACAAGACAAAAAATGAATTGAAGTTGAATGTAGATCCTGAATCCCATTATTAAAATGGAGTGTAACTCACTTTGTTGTTTTTATTTTTCATTACCAAATGTGAATCTTGTATTAATATGTCTATAGTCTAGGCATTGAAGGAGAAAAAGGGCCAAAATTCGGAATGAAAGCTATGTTTTGAAATTTGGCAGACCTTTGTTACAACATTCTAAGAAAGGCGTGGAAAGTCAAGTCCTATCATGTGCGCTAATCAAGATATTCAAGGCCAAAGGTCACGAAGATTACCAAACAAAGCTTGTAGCTTATGACTAGGAGTACCAGTTTGCCTGAAAATATGTTTTGCATGTCTGATATTGAGAAAATTATAGAGCAAATACTAAATTTTTACAAAAAACGACAATTTTTCCATTTTTAAAATGCTGTTCTAATTAACTGTGCATTTTTTGAGAACTTCATTTGGATGAACATTGTAGAGCAAAGTATAAGGAATATTAAATTTCAGAAAAGGTTTGGCACCATTATGTTAATATTGTAGAGTTTGTGATGAGCTGATGAGTCTTGAAAATTTTAAACTTTCCACTTTTGCACATCATACTGCTTTGATTTCTATCAAGAGAACGATTCCAAATTATTAGTATTGCTTTTTTTCGGATGATGAAGCCCATATAGGTCTGATCTGATATCTGTGTGTGGATAATGAGTTGGATGAGTTGAATCACAGTTTTAGATGGTTCCGAAGTAATTTTACAGCAAAGAACAGTTTGCTGTTGGCTAATCCAATCGGTCACCCTTACTAAGAGAGCCCCGGAGTTCATAGATTATCTGACTGAACAGATACCTGCCCTGGCTCGTGGCTTTTATTTTCCCAATAGACACATTGCATTGTCTTTATGTCTGTGGAATGTAAATAGTTATTTTCCCTACAACTGTAGTTTACTGAGAAGCGAGCAGTAACTACTTTACGCTTGTTGACTTCATATCTTTACTTTACGCTTGCCAGTGTTGCCAAACTTTCACTCTACGAATAATGCCCGACGTCCAAAATGATCATATTTATCAAATATTTTACAATTATGTATGTTTTAATAAAGAAAACTAGGCTACCTTTAATCCTACATCATACAATACACCAAATTATCGTGAAAGGAAGTGATAGCCGTGAGACGTAGCTGGTATCTGTTCAATCAGATAGAGATAAGCTGCGTTCTCGTAGGCACTTGCATATTTTATCTGTGCTCTATCATGACTAGCTGGATATATTGTTTTAGTGATATACTATTAACCTAATAACCTTGTTCTTTTGTTGTACGTATATTATTGTTATAAATTGGCCAGCATTGTATCCTTGATTGCATTAGGGAAGCGATAGCCGTAAAGGCGCGTTGTCGTAGCTACGGAATGTTCTACACTGCGGGATGCGGTGAGGAGCATCGACGTTGGAGCATCGTTGACCAAGCTGCGGAGCTAGGACTCGATTTCCGGCGGGGAGAAATGACCTTGTGAGCAAGTACTGCGATGTGTGCATGCGCAAAACCAGTTTATCAACTGCTTCGTCACTACTTCGCAACCGACTACGAAATGACTGCTTCTTGAGCAGTGGCTCGTTTCCGCAGTTCACGCTCCGCCGGAAGAGTGCGTAGTCCGTTGTCTAGGACAACACCCCTACGGAAAGCCGTGTAACCAGTGGTCTGCGCATCACGCTCTCCATTCTCCGCATTTCACATTCCGCAGCTAGGACAACGCGCCTTATCAGGTATCTGTTCAGTCAGATAAAGATAAGCAACTAACTTCTGGGCCCTCTTTGTAAGGGTGACCGATTGAATTGGCCAGCAAAAAAGACACTGTTCTCTGCTGTAAAATAACTTCCCGGTGGGTCGGAACCCACCTAAAACTGTAGGTCCAGCTCATCATCACCATCATCCAACTCATTACTCACGCACAGGTCTCGAACCTGTGGGATTCATCCTAAAAAAATCGTACAAAACTATAATAATTATCATAAGGCTGGCAACACTGAAGCGATAGTGTTAATATTGCACACGCGTACAATAAACAACGAATAAGCTATTTGAATAATAGCAAATGGAATTTTCAAGCAAAAAATATTGATTAACTACAAAACAGAAACCTTGGCTTGAAGAAGTATCCTGGGTGTTGTTTCTTGCACGTTCGTTTCGCAATTCTCGTTCAAGCTGAAGCCGCAGCTTTCTTTCAGTCTGCTCTCGCCTATCACTGGCCAGCTGCAACGATGACAGCGCCCTCTGCAGCTGAGCCACTCGTTCCACGTGAATCTGCTTTTTACGACACTGCAAAGCACAACATAACAATATTCAAAGTAATCAGTATAAATATTGATGATAACATGAATAAGATCACACAAAGTTACAATGCCACTTGAAAAATTATTGGATTCTCAATTAATTATAAAACAGAAAATTAAATGCACAGATATAATGAATGGAATATTAGCAATGAGAGTTTCGACAATTCTGATGAGTAAAGCATTCGGTTATATTTATCTACGGCCACGTCATTAAGTGAACATAATAGGTTAGAAATCTATGTCAATACAGCTTACTTTATTCCACGCATTATCAACCTAGTTGCATAATGATGCTGTTCTAGCACTATTGTCACTTTTCAGTACAATAGTCTAGACCAATCAGAACTCAGGATTTCTTCAAAACAGTGTCGAAATGAATGTTATGCATAGTCACATCAGCTGATTCATATATTTTGAAATCAATTCAGAACCTAACAGCAAGCATTCTAGTTTATGCTAGAGTGGGTAAGTTAATTCCATCCATCCCACCCGTTCGCTTTTGTGCAATTCAACCAATGCGACGCCGCATGAACGCATGTTTATACATCCTCGCAGATCCGACAACGGGATATCTTTGCCCACTTGGCTCACAAATCCGGGTCCAGTGTGGCTAAAGAGAACAGCAAGGAGAAGGAAAAGTGATCCCTTAGTTGAGGAGGTGGAATTACTTCAAGCAAACCCGAGCTATGCTTTCATACGATACAAAGATAGATGGGAGTCGACTGTAAGTCTACTGCCCGGTTTCTGAGTTGTTCATTAAGTTTAATGGATCATTAACTCACAGCTGGAGCAATGGGTTAACATACGGATTCATTACATACGGATGGGTTAACATTGCTCCAGCTGTGAGTTAATGATCCATTAAACTTAATGAACAACTCAGAAACCAGGCATACATCTTGCACCACTACCTCATTTAGATACTTTATCCAGCGGGGAAGAATGTGATGATATTCAGCATACCCATAGCAACGCAGTACATAAACATGCAAATTATTCAGTTCTGTATTGCTCATTACTGAGTATGCTGCTATTAAAATTGTTAAGCTAATAAAAGCCTTAATTCACAAAAGGTCTAATAATTCTTCACTACACCACCTATTTAGATAAAAAAGTACGGATACTCAAAAAGGAAAAAAATAGAAAATCTGATTAACACTGTATTTGATAAAACACTGCATCTGATGTTTGAGCAAAATAATTCTCTTCAGATATCTTGTCTGTAACACTAACGGCTGGTTAAACAAAAGCTAATTAAATAAGGAGTCTAACATCAGTTGACTAACTGTCGTAAGTGTAATGGGTTTATTTCAGTTGCACAAAGATACATTAGTTATTTTTTGTTAACCGAACGGGCACAATCTGATAACATTGTAATTTGATCAACAGCTGATTCTGAAGTTGAGAAAAAATATGAATTAGAATATTTCATTGTAAATTATTTGAATCAATATTTAACTATTTCAATATTATAATATTCTTAATAGATTTTATTTATTTTGAAAGGTTTTCAATTCCTACGACCTAATTCGCAGTTCCGTGTTCTGCTACAATAAACATTACCTATAAAATGTAACTTAACGGGCATTAGTGAGATTTAATCATCAGTGATCGTGCGGTTAAATATATTTTACGCCAGTCAACCTAATCGGCGTTATTGCTTGTAATATTGTCCTTTGTGCAACTAAATTCTCTCCACCCTCAACTGCTTCTGTCAATTTTTGCCACATAACTGCTATCGTTGGGTCATTTTTTTAAATTTTCTATGTTAAATTTTTGTGGATCTAATGATCACGTATCATAATAAAGCTCTTAAGGATCCCAATAATTTTTTTAAATACGAAATAATTATGCATTCCAATGTTGAAAACGTATTTTTTCTGCCACAAACAACAAAAAAAGGTTGTTGGAAAAAATTAACAAAATGAAACGAAGTAATGAAAAATTTATTTTCATAAATATTATTCCAATTATTCAAATTATAAAGAAGTATAAAATTCAAGATTTCCCCCAAAAAAATTGTTTTTCAATAAAATTGCCAGCAGGATATTTGGCTTCTAATAAAGGAGTGAAATTTAGAAAGAGCAAGTTTTAGAATAATTTGAAGAAAGTTCCGTAATTTTTTCATTTGTCCTGTCAACAATGATATCTAAAATGTTAGTTTGAAGTGACTGACAATTGAATAAACTGACAAATATACATAAACAGAATTTATTAATTTCGAATTCCTTTAATTGCTATTACTTTATACTGAAGACTTCCGCAATGGCGGATATTGACAACAGCATTGAAAAGCTGATGGGAATCGATGAATGCTACTGTACAAAAATATCAGTCACCACCGGGAATCGAACCACGGACCTCTCAATTGCCGGTCGAGCGCCTTAACCACTAGACCATGGAGAGCTTTCTGCACAGGAGCATTCATTTTCAACTTGGCCATATCGGCTCGTATCTCACAAGTTAGTTTGAAGTGACTGACAATTGAATAAACTGACAAATATACATAAACAGAATTTATTAATTTCGAATTCCTTTAATTGCTATTACTTTATACTGAAGACTTCCGCAATGGCGGATATTGACAACAGCATTTAAAAGCTGATGGGAATCGATGAATGCTACTGTACAATAATATCAGTCACCACCGGGAATCGAACCAAGGACCTCTCAATTGCCGGTTGAGCGCCTTAATTGCCGGTTGAGCGCAGAAAGGTCTCCATGGTCTAGTGGTTAAGGCACTCCACGAACCACTAGACCATGGAGACCTTTCTGCGCTCAACCGGCAATTAAGGCGCTCAACCGGCAATTGAGAGGTCCGTGGTTCGATTCCCGGTGGTGACTGATATTTTTGTACAGTAGCATTCATCGATTCCCATCAGCTTTTCAATGCTGTTGTCAATATCCGCCATTGCGGAAGTCTTCAGTATAAAGTAATAGCAATTAAAGGAATTCGAAATTAATAAATTCTGTTTATGTATATTTGTCAGTTTATTCAATTGTCAGTCACTTCAAACTAACTTGTGAGATACGAGCCGATATGGCCAAGTTGAAAATGAATGCTCCTGTGCAGAAAGGTCTCCATGGTCTAGTGGTTAAGGCGCTCAACCGGCAATTGAGAGGTCCGTGGTTCGATTCCCGGTGGTGACTGATATTTTTGTACAGTAGCATTCATCGATTCCCATCAGCTTTTCAATGCTGTTGTCAATATCCGCCATTGCGGAAGTCTTCAGTATAAAGTAATAGCAATTAAAGGAATTCGAAATTAATAAATTCTATCTAAAATGTCTTTGTCAATAAGAACACTCCAGAAGTCAATGGGCATATTAGTGGGAATATTGCGTGAATCGCCAGTCAAACCTGGCGAATGATGGATCAAGTTGTGTCTTCTAGTTCGAGAGTCTGGAAATTGTTCCTTACACCATTTCTAACGATTTTTATCTTAGATAAACCTACCACTATTATTATTATTATTTTCACTATCGTCAGAATCAACCTCGTTCTCAGAATAATCTTCGCTGACATCATTATCAACTGGCCAGCCCCTTCTAGAAAAGGGGCCACATTACCGTGGTCTGAAGTTGATTAATATGCTACCCCCAACTTACAAGGATTTTGTAAACTTCCCAAAAATATTGTTAAACATTAAGGAAGTTATGTTAAAAGGTGCTCCCTACTCCATAGAAGAGTGTATAGAGTTGCTGTGGAGGGAGACGTAGTTTTTTGTTTTTGCCTATGTTTCTATTATACAGTGATTAAATAATAATACAGAAATTGTATAATAGTAATTAAACGATATTGTATTGGCAGGCTTACATAATATGCAGTGTTGTATTATTCTAAAAATTGTATTTGCTGTCACATTTTTATATAACTGTTTTTATTTTATATTTGTACATAGACGATTCAAATGTTACTAAGCCTGGCTTACTATATGTAACTTTACTTGAATAAATATATTGATTGATTGATTGATTGACTGGCTGAGTAGCTGGGTTGTAATCCTCATCATTTTCCGAATCAGGACACTCAATTTCACCCTCACTGTCATGGTCAGAAGTAATTATTTTACTGTCACTTATATAACTGTCTTGATCGTGCTCCAAATAATCAATAATCTCTTGTTCATTCATGGTATTATGGAGTGAAAATAAAAAGTGTCTTGGATGCAAAATACCAACGTAAACAATATCGTCGGGTCAGAAGTGACCCGGAACAGAAATAGCACACGACCTATAAGTGTCACTGACTCTGTCTCAAGGCCAATTACTTCCGCACCACCTCAATGAGGATTACATAGAGTTATAACGCAATAGCTGCAACATTTATGCCACTACAGCAAAAATAAATTACACCGGGTCAATATTTACCCGACGATAGCAGTTAAGGGTAAAGTTTAATTTCTGTAGAATGACGACATTCTATGTCAATTAAATTTAATTAGGATGTTATCGACCTACCTCTTCTTCCAGTCTGACCACGTTGCCCTGAGCATTCGTCAATGCCGTATCAAGGATGTCTATATGCGTCCTCTGTTCTTGCAAAGTGGCACGTTGCGCTGCCAGCTCTATTTCTTGCCTTTCCTTAGCTGCCATCAACTCTTTATCTAAAATTAAAATAAATATTCATTACTAGCAGGTTGCCCGATTCAATTAAATTTGGATTTCTAGAATGTAACAAAACCTATGCTTGTTAGAAATTGAATTCAATAGTATATTTTTTCTTAATACTAAATTTACGAAGTGGTTTCAGGGGTTTCGCGTGATTTTGTATTAGAAACGCCATTGCAAGATGAGATGAATGAGCTATCGAAATTCAAATAAAAACTTTTCTGAACTGAATAATCCTCATACATACTCCAACATTATTAGTATTTTTACTATAACGAGCCTCATCACTTTCTTACTTGAAACATTGATAATCATATCTTACAAGAACAAGATAAATTTAAAATCAGATCGAATTCAAATGGATGTATACCATAGCACCTTGCTTATAATGAACGGTTTAGATGCTTTCTCTAGCTATTCAAGTCTGATGTTATTATGTATTATTAATTAGTCTGATGTTGAATGTGCCTATTTTAGTCGGATGGTTGAGTTTTTAGGAACAAGATCATGAAACATGGGGAATAACTCCAATTATCAATCTAATTTTTTAAACAAATGATGAAAAAATTTTTTTTCTACATAAAAATTTGCAGTAAAAACTAATGTTCAGGTTCGGTATGGACTGACTCTTTTGATTGTCCAATAAACTAGTGAGCTTTCGGATAAAAGCTAGTAGATAATTAGATTCTAAAAAAGGAATTTTGAGTAGGATAATAGCAAATTACAAATTTTATTTTGATAAAAGGGTTTGAGGGGGGAGGGTGAACTTGCACTGGTGAACACACCTGCAATAAGAGCATTGCTTTAAACTCACTCTGCGTGACAAGTTGTGCGATGAGCGCCTCCCGTTTGGTGATTTCCTTTCGTGAGTGATCAGGCGAGGGCGCACGCGAAGGCGCGCGTGACGGCATCAACTGTGCCTGCTCCAACAGATTCTGGTTGAGCTCCTGCAGTCGCATCAGTTCGCCCTGCAGACGTGCGCGCGCCGCTCGCTCTAGGCGTTCGCGGCGCTCACACGACGCCACCAGTTCTTCATGCGCGCGCGTCACCTTACCTACCTCTTGCTCCAACTGTTACAACATCAAAACAATTGTCTTGTATTATTGTGTTTATTGGACATTCATCAATTGCTATTGATCAGCCTACCTTATAGTGATTGATTAGTGTTGAACAGAAATTCATCTTGTTATTGAAATATTCTTTGCTAGTTTGAAGTTGTTGAACTGCTTGTTTTATTGATTTCTTACACAATAATTACTTTTAGTGCCTGCTGTTAATTGACTTATGTATGTTAATAAAGTTCATATCATTGTCTAGTGTTGCCAGCATTATTTTAGAGATAGGCCCATAACAATATAGATGAATAAATTTAATGAGTATTTATAACAATTTCACAACAAATACAGGTAAAAATAGAAACTAATTTTAGAATAGTAATTTAAACTAAGCTAAATGTTCTTATCATACAATACTTGTAATTATAGTTTGTAGGAACAAGAAAAACAAAATTAGTGATAATGGATCCAGTACAACAATGAACTTAATTTGATGCAATCCATTGCAACAATGATTTGTCTACCCTTCTGTATTACAGCCATAATACTTTGAAACCTTTAGTACATAGTAAATTGATGAATTATCTAAAGTATGTGTCTTGTGACAAAAATCTGGGGAAGTAAATAGGAAGTCACTGATTGACATATAAGAGCCTGACAGACCGGTGGTAATATATAGCGCAGAAACGTGGAATATGAAAATCTCGGATGCCTCCAAACTAAGAATCTTCGAGAGAAGAAAAATTAGAATAATATATGAAGGCATTAAAGAGGAAGGTGTATGGAGAAAAATAACAAACCTGTAAATAAGTGACATTCTCCATATAAAGTCACAAAGACTGAGATGGATTGGTCATCGGAGAAAATGGCAGAGCATGGGATGCCTAGAAAAATTTATAAATCAAGAATACAAAGGGAAGAAGGCAAAGAGGCAGGCCAAGGAATCGCTGGATGGATGAAGTGGAGGTTGATATGAGAAGGATGGGAATCAGGAATTGGAAGCAAAAGGCAGGTGACCGTTTGGTGTGGAGGCAAATTGTTGGAGAGTCTAAAGCTCAGAGCTGTAACGTCGGATGAAAAAGAAGAATTGCATATAAGATAAAAACAATATATTTACCTTTTGAGATTTAGCAACTTTTTGGTAGCAGGCTTCCAACTCCAACTTGAGACTATTGTTCTGCTGTAGCAGTAAATCCACCATTTGTACACATCTTTGCTCTTTCCTGTAAAAATTGGAGGATACAGTATTACAAATTTCACCTTCTTAATTATAATTTCCCATGTTCCTTTCTATTTTTTGGTGTATTTTTATATTTTTATTTACCGCAGACTTCTAGTGCTACTTCAATATAGTAATGCTGCAATAATGCCACAAAGAACACTTACAACAAGAAATCACTATCCATAGCCACAAAATTGAAACATTACAAGACAGTTACTCAACCATTAATAACTTACGCAAGTGAAACCATATTTAAAACTACTAATACCATCGCAATAGATAAATTACTAAAAACTGAAAGAAGAATCATCAGAACCTGTATCAACAAAAACTATCAAGAAAATGACACTGGAGATTAGCTTCCAACGAAACTGTATACAAAGAAATTGAACCTGTCACAAGTACAATGAAGAAAAAGCGAATATCTTTCTTCGGTCACTTGATTAGAGCTTCTGAGGACAGACTAAGCAGAAGAATTATTGAAAAGCTGTGGAAAAGTAAAACAAATATAAAATGGATTGAAGAACTCAAGGAGGATATGAGAGAGTTGCGCATAACATTCGAGGATTTGAAAGACAAGTCAGACAGCATCAGAATCCTGAAGGACAAACAGACCAGACTGCAGATCAAAGTCGGACATAGGATGGGAAGAGTGATTTCGGACGAGGAAAGGAAATTGATTTCTGAGCGGATGAAGAGATATTGGGCTGAGAGAAGACAGAGGAAAGCCGGAAGATACTGACTACAGTGGTCCAATGAAGGCCATAAACTATAATAATAATAATAATAATGCTGCAATTAAAATTCATTTATTTCTCCGAAATTCCTTTTAATGCTCAACATTTCGTTGAAGACCACTACTACTGCGAACACTGACAACTGCATTGAATAGCTAATGGAAATTGATGAAAGCCACAAATATTGTAAAAATATTTAGTCGGCGTCGGGAATCGAATCCATGGATGATGCACATCCCAATCAGGGAAATCTTACCCAGGCCTTTTAACCACTGGACCACACTAACAACCTCTATGATTCAGAATTTATTAATTTCGAATTCCTTTAATTGCTATTATTTTATACTGAAGACTTGCGCAATGGCGGATATTGACAACAGCATTGAAAAGCTGATGGGAATCGATGAATGCTACTGTACAAAAATATCAGTCACCACCGGGAATCGAACCACGGACCTCTCAATAGCACCTATAATAGCAATTAAAGGAATTCGAAATTAATAAATTCTGTTTATATATATTTGTCAGTTTATTCAATTGTCAGTCACTTCAAACTAACTCTATGATTCATTTGAAAGTTAGCCATACCGGTCAGTTCAATTAAGCTCTTGAGAGCATTTTGAAATTTAATAAACTGTAAAATCTTCAAAAATAACTCTTCTATTTGCTCCGTTCCTAGTTATCTTATCATTGGCCACGTTTTTGCCGAAAAAGTAACTACGTTTTAGAATGTAGTGCTCACAATATTACTCTAAATTATGTGCAATACTTGATGCAGAAGAATAATTGACAAGAATAGCACCAGCCAGCCATATATCAGTCATTACAAAAATTATATAAAATTCTGTATTTATATTAATGCACCTAGTTCATTTTCTCTCTCTCACATGGGGCGCTAGTAGTTTCTGCGACAGAGGGACGCGTGAAGACTGTTTTATACAGTTAATATAAACATAGGTCTGGAAATGCCTCGTTACAGTTTTTCTTATTTAAACTTATTAAATGAAAATGGGTTGATATAAACTGTTACACACGGGTGCCCATTCATGGACCACCCATTATTTTATAACAAAATTTCTAATGATGTGAGAGATTTAACAGGACAAAAAATTTTGTTTACATTTGAAAAAGTTTCTGGTTGACCCTCAGAATTGGGATATGGTCATAAGGTTCTGGAGTACAAAGAATAAAATGTAAGGAAAAAATCTATTACTAAAAATATAATCTCATGTGGGTCTGTTCCATCAATGCCACGTATCTCGTAATTGGTTTTTTGATTTTATTACTCTTGTTTTGCTTGTTAGTCTTTAGTGTTTTGTTAGTTATGGATATACAAGTGTTTTTTTTTCTTTATGTACATTGAATGCTTATTCTCAACTTGAATGGTTATGTAGGCTTATACTTATAGGAAATAATTTTTTAGTTAATTATTGTATCTTATTACTTCAAGTTTAGTGTTAATTAGAAGGAAACATTTTTCTATGTATTGTTCACTGTAGCCCGCCAAAGTAAGGCGGGCTCCTTCTCCAAGCTCGAGCTTGCTCTTTTGGGGAAGTAATTCCTACATTTCCATTTGTTTTTTTTTATTAATATGATGATGTGTTAATGTTTATTTTCTTGTATTGTATTTATATTGTTTTTTTCTATGAGGAATAAATAATTAAAAAAAAAGATGGCTGAAGTAAGAAACTAGTACCATCAATCAATTTAATTATAAATTTGTAGTATCTTCATTTTACTTGTAACTTGATCAGGTTCCATGTAAAATAGGCTGGATAAAATGAATAAAACAAGTTTCAATTTCAAGTTTTCAATTTAAACTCGTACACAATTATAAATCAACAAAACTAACAATTAAAAACAACAACAATAATAAGCCTTTGTCGCCAATGTTGGGTACCAAGCCACCTAGAATCGGACTAAACTGTGTTCAACGCTACACTCTTTCAACAAAGTGTAGACATAGCTTTAGGGAATCTCAATCCTTAAATCAACTACAGAATATAATCGAATCAGTGCTATCAGTGGTTACCTTGAGTTGCCGAGAGTGTGTCTGAGCGGCGTGCTGTCAGACCGGCCGACAGTGTTGCCAACCCGCGACAAATCCGGCTGCGATTTTGAGAGCGCTAGACGTTTGACCTTGAGCGGGGAGGCTGACCTTGAGGGCGCCGCCAGTACGTTATCCTCCTCGCCTTTATCCCAGTTAACCTCTTTCGCCAGGTGTTTCAGCACCTACAATATAAAGAAGTGATGAAAAATTAAATAGAGAATAAAACCAATCACATTTCACCTCTATATAAGGAAATTCGATAACGAATCAATTGAAACGCCATACCGCACTTACTGCTACCAATAGTTCATGCTAGATGTTGGCACACTCAAACGCTTAGTTCGGGTGAGTTGTATGATACCCTGAATAGCAATTATTACATCTTAACGAGATTCCCAGCTTGAATAGCTCAAACAGTTAGATGTATAGAATAAATTTCTGATCCAAAGACGGACTAAATTAACACAAGAGGTATTGAAAAACACAAAATAAAAGAGATATTCATGTTTATAAAAGAATAGTACTATGAAAATACTTTTAATTTTAGCTGTAGCCTAGTTTGATTTAGCCTATATGGTTCTCTCGTGGAACAGAGTTGAAAAGTTATCAAGTTGAGTGTAATAACGAAGAAAATACAGAAATATACAAATATATACTTTATTAATCGTCTGCAACTACTTCACTGTTGATTCCAGATCTGATTGCTAGGTAGTATATTATTGCAACACCAATTTAACTTAAAATTATTCCACAACAAGAAGAAACGGTTTGGTTCAAAAATGATCAAATTACCTGAGAATCTCTGAGAAATTCATCGGGTATGTCAGCAATAATTCCTGGATCAAAACCATGACAGTGAGCTGATTCATTCGCATTGGACGAATGACCACTTTTATATTGAACTTGTACTTCACCTTGGTCTCTCACACCAGAAAGTCTGCAAAACAAACACACAATCTAAAGTACTATTTCAATTAGATTGGATCCAACCGAAGTCAAATTGATGCAAACTGAGAAATTGAGGCCCATATTTATGAAACTATCTTGGGGCTTCCTCAAAGGATACTAGAATAGATTTCACTTAAAACACTTTCCAAGTTCGCTTTGCTAAGAAACCTTCAAGGTAGGTTCATAAATATGGGCCATGAGTATTTTCTGCAAATGTTATTAGTGGGTTATATATATTAGTAGTATTATATATAGTGATAACGTCACATAGGTCGTTCAGAAAGTAAAAGCCTCTATAAAAACCCAAAATCATTATCAATACAAATTTCAATTATAACATTAATTTAATTGTTGCTTTCTCTGTTCTTAAATGTAACCATAATTATCGATGCATTTATTGAAAGGTGGTAGAATTGATTATACGTTGAGAAATGTTTTGTCAAATATGTTTGGCTTATAAAATCGACTGTTTTAGTGACGACTAGCACAAGAAAAATAAACTGACATGAGCTTATTGAATCGCTTTTAAAAGTTCAGAAGTTGATTCTCATTTTGACTGGTTGCCTAAAGATGGGCAAACAAAAGTCTTCCAAATGAGAGTTAAAAAAGTTCATATTAATTAATGATTGTGCTAGCCATCACTATAACAGTTGAATGTCCTCATGCTGATGTTCTAAACAAATTACCTCTAGGCATTATGTATATGAGAAAATTAGACAATGGTCTTTACATTGAAAATGTGTACGGCCGCTATTAGCCGAGGGAGACAGAGTCAGCCGACCAGTCGTCGGAGGGTGAAAAACTCAGATAGGAGCTTATTAGCCATAGGAGACTAGTCCAAGGCTATTCTCTAGGAGACTAGTCGAATTCCTCAAGTCTTCGGGGCCAGGAGACCTATTAAGGCCCGCGAAGTCATTGAGGCATTGAGGTATAAATATATGGAAGCTATTAGCCACAGGAGACTTTGCATGCAGAGTATCAAAAAATAGACCCTTCGCCTATTGACATTAAAGCCAGATAAAGATCATTCAATTGGAATAAAGAGTAAGAAAATTGAAAACAGAAAAGAGCTATAAAGAGAGCTCAAGGCATAAAAGAGAGTATAGAATCTTCGAGCACTTATTCCCAAAAGGAAGTGATACACTTAACTGAATGTTTGTTAAACATAAATTTTTTTTCATGGAAAACTTTGCCGTAGCCGATTAAGTTCTAGCTAACCCAAATGTCTTAGATTCGATTCACGGTCCGAGTGAATGATTTTTCTCAAGGTCACTCCCGTGTTTCGGAAAACACTTGAAGCTTTTCAGTCCCGTTTTTGTCTGTTATTATTGAAAAATAAATTAAATAATAAGATCTAATTGAAAGTTACCTATTGTTCCAAATTTCATCGGGAGTGCCGTGAATGATGAGTGTATTGTAAGAGGCAGAGTCCAGACTGCCTTGCTGCCGTTCTTGGCCTTGTGGCTCCTGCCTCGGCATGTGTCTAATGACATACTCCTCTTCATGGCTGAGGTTTTCATCTGTATCACTATCACTCAAGCTCGGCGGGAAATTTGAAACTGAAAAATTAAAATGAATGGATTACTTTGTGCTCAAGCTAAAAAATCACTAATAATTTCTATCTCTGATGGCAAGTTCAAAAGCTTTTCCGTCCCCATCAACTGAATCAGCGAGAGCATTTATTTATTAATGCAACCAAAATAAAATTGACTTGATTAAATCTGCTTGACCTTCCCCTCTTATTAATATTCGAGAGACTGACACACGTTTTTCATGTCATATAAATTCAAGTTTACCTCTTTTCTTTAATCTGCATAACCGTTTCCATTTTATCCTGACTGAATCGTAATAATTATTTATATTGAATGTGATTAGAGCTAGCAACTCTATCATAAGAAAATTATTGAAATGAAATGTAATATACAAGGAATATTATATTGAAATTGAAATATTTTTTATTTTCAATATGATATGTAGGAGGCTCCTCACATGGGCACATGCCTGTGAGAGAGGAGCGAGTTCTAGTAGATTGTCGAGTTATACTAAACAAACTAGTATTTATTATAGCTTATTTAGCAAGACAAAGCAAAAAAAGATAACTTACTCATAAATACAATATTTGTCACTTTAAAAAAATATGGTAAGTAAGGTATAAATGTAATGTATCAAATTGATGTAGAAAAAATGTGTTTGAAACAAAATTAAAAAAATTAGAAAAAGAATGAACGGAGCAAGCAAGAATGATGGAAGCAATTGTTATTATATCATAGGTTAATATTAAGGTAATAAAAATGGACTAGTTATATTATGATGAGATATGAAACTATGTGATATGAGATAACCAATTCCAAATAAGCAACAATCAATCATATTGTAGCATGCCGGTACCTTGAGTTTTATTAAATCGCTGATCTAAAAGAAAATTTAGAAACCCCACCCCCGGCGGATCGCTTAGCTTAGTTGGATGAGACGTCACAATTTCAGCTTACTGTTTCTTCGGCGTTCGTGGGTTCAAATCCCGCTCTTCCCTCTGGCATCTATCATTCACCTCATTACCCACGCACAAGTCTCGGACTCATATGGGCATCATCAGCAATAATAAATAAATCCATGTATATAAAAAAATTCATCATACTCAAATGTTGAACCTTATTGATTGTAGACTAATTTGATTTACTTGTGATCTTACTTTATTATTCAGTAACATAAGTATTGAAGTTATTATCCCAGTTAAGAAACAAAATTATTGAAAAAACTTTGTTTGGTCACATGGTTCTCGAGAAACGGTGATGAACAAGTCCGTAAAGTGGGGTATTTGGTTTATATTATTGTAGATGAACCTAGGCTACATACAAACCAAATACCATTGAATCACTCACTCACTATTTTTATTTTCTTACTAATACACGATACGATACGCATTTTGAACAGGACAGTTCATTCCTACTAACGTTCTATAAATTTCCCTTGAGAATGAACTGAGTCGTCCCAAAAGATGATTTTTTGAAAATAAAATCAAATGATTACTCAATGTACAACATGAGAATGCGCCCTTCAATAGAATTTGAAATTAAATAATGTTCAAATAGAGAACTTCCTTTTCGATTGACACATGACAATGATTGACAAATGATCTAAATAGTACAAATTTCTAATAGAATTACAAATAATTCTCACATTTTTAATTTCAATTTCAAGTCGGAGCCAAAAAATGTTTACTATAAAATTCATCCAACCGCTGTACACTGGGCCAATAATTAAGTTGAAATTTGGTACACACATGAACAGTTGAGGCTCTAGACAGATCCTAAGAGAGATTTCACAGAAAACTGTGCAATGACAGCTTATCAACAATCAAGAGTGCTGGCTCTATTTGTTTTGTATAATCCTCCCTTCCCCCACGGGTGCCCAGTGGTGCAGCCTCACAGCTGCACAGTTAAGATAGATAGATAATAGTTATTTATGTATTAAGAGCGTGAAGCGCGACTTTATCGCTCGAGCCAAAACATTTACTGCGCGACGCGTAGCGGAGCACAGTAATTTTGCGAGAGCGATAAAGAAGCTTCACGCGCGAATTGCATAAGTTACAATATTTTTCCTAAAACTGCAGTTCTGGATTCCAACACAATAAAAGCTTGTAGTTTGTAACATCACAGACCATGTGCGGATTTGGTTAGCGTACGCCATTGTTGAGGTTATGTGAATTTCACGGATTCCGTTATCCACCAATGAGAAGGCATCAAAATCAAAACAGAAGCGTAAAGAAAACAGCTGGCGAGCGTAAAGTACTTTACCGCTTGCTGAGCAGTAAAGAGGTAATTTACAATTAGTTTTCAGTTCGTAAAGAACTACTTTACGAGCAGTTGCAGGAAAATGACTTTTATTTGTGCACTTTACAAGACAGTAATAAAAGTGCTGTGGGCGAAGTTGAGGCATAAGAGCCCCCTCCTCCACTTAGCCCACAGTATAAAAAAACAACTTCATTTACAATGCAAAAAATATAAATTAACAAACAAGATGGAAAAATAATGATAAATATAAAGAAAGACTGAAATCAAAGAAACACACACACACAAGACCAGACTAGATAAAAGGAAAATAAAAATCGCCTAGTGAAGCCCCCCCCCCCCCCATACATGCCAACGCTGACTGCCCAATTGCTTTATGTGGATTGGAAGTGGCATCTCTGTTCGATGAACAGGAACAGCCAACAAAAATGATAACCATGACGGGTCCCACCCCTGTCAAGATCTCCCATGTAACGGAACCCCACTACCAAGTAGTCAGGTGATCGAAATTTTAATAGTTTGAAGAGGAAAATTAGTGCATGGAGACATCTACATTCATGCAGCCTCATAAGTTTAAGTTGGTCAAAGTACTGGGTGAGCGAAAAAGAGCATTTTCAGTAATCCTTATAGATAAGTTGGAACTTATCTAATAAACAAGATAATTAATATTGAAAATAATATTGAATGAAAAAAAGTAAGGGAAACCCGATAACTTACCAAGCGTTTTCTGTGTGCTTGGAGAGTAGGAATGAAATCGGCTTGGCTTTGGAAGGGAGCTCATTGGCATAATCGAGTTCGTATTTTTGAAGAGAATTATTTCGTTCTAGTCGAAGTTCGCAGCTTACACTTCCTCATAACTTGCACTGTAATCAAATAATAAATTACAATTCATAAAAAATATCTCAGCAATTTGTAATAAATATGCTAATAATCGAGATTACTTGTAATTGTACTATGTACTTTTAATTGTGTACTTAAAATTTGTACTATGGTAATTGTACGAGATTACTTTGAATGATATATGTTTAGGCTATATTATTCTTAGCTAACGATCTACTCTTTCATATGTGCCAGCTCTCCTCAATTAGTTGTGAAAGCAGTATAATTAGAAATTGGTAGAGTAAATTTCAAACTTGGAATCCTAATTCTGCTTCAAATAATTTAAATCATTTCTACTTTTCAACTCTGAAAGGCCTATTCTACTAACTGTGCGATGGCCTGTCCTGTAACATAAATATCTGTAGTAGGTACCCTACCCTACACAGAAAAAGGTACAACTTTGTTTTTAAAATTAAGACTATAAATGTTATTATAATGAATGAGATGCTGTATGTAAACTGTAGGTTCAACTCATCAATCATAATCACCCAACTCATTGCCCACGCACAGGTCTCAGACCCATCCTCAAAAAAAGTCTGAGACCTCAGCTTGTTATTTTTGACGTAACTTATTTACAAATTTAATGGTCTTTTCTGCTTCTTTCCCTTCTCCTTATTCGCGCTCTTTTCTTTCTTTTTTTAGTCTTCTTTTTCTTCTTTTTCTCCTCCTCCTTCTTCTGCAACTTTTCCTTCTCTTTCCGCTGATTGCTCTACTCCGTCTTCTCCACTAGTATTATCAATAATGCACATAGTTCATTTTTCTCTTACATGGAGGGCTGAAGTTTCACAGAGAAAAACACAGAGACATTTGTATATTGAACGTTTCGTCGACAGAGGACAACATCAAGACTTTTATATACTAGATACCAGATTGAAAGATTGAAACTGAAGAAGGAGACTGTAGTAACATCCATCTGCTCACTGACATAGCTGGAGAAGTTGAGAGTGTTTGGTACGTTCTAATTTATAAAGTTTGATCATGGTATGCTATAACCAAAAGGTTTCGCAAGTAAACGTTACTTGTCAAATTTTCTAACAAAACTTTCCCTATTTCAACTTAACACCTTACTGAATAATAATACAGTGTAATTTTTTGGGGGCAATGACTATTAAACATTAAAATTTAAGTTTTCCAGTGGTACTATTTTTCTTAGAAGGAAGATCACATTTCCATTTGTGAAAAGCCGCAGTGTCAAAAATCATCTTCAAGTTTGAGAATCAGCTGACTCACTAATAAAGAACTCTTGTTTGGGGCACGGCTTTGAGGCATGCCTTCTCACAGTTCTAGTGAATTGGAAAATATGTATTGATCTGTATCAGCTGTGATTCCCTATAGAATCGATTGTCCTTACAATGTTGAAAAAAAATCAAATAAAATGTGTCCTATGTATTTTGCAATATTCTTGAGATATAAGTAAAAAATGTTATAATAATCGGTCAAGTAGTTTCCGCGGAAAAGCGTACCAAACAAAAAAACTCATTTTTGCTTTTAATGATTTCCGGGAGAATAATTCTGTTAGGCTATAGTTGCATACAGAGAAACGTAGTCATTCTTGTACTGTCTGTTATGGTGTAGAGTCTGTTTTTGTGTGTGTGTGAAATGGTTATTGTTGTGTGGTAAGTTATGGCGTGTGTGAAGTGATTAAATTAATGAACAGTGAAATAAATTAATGATTAGCTAGCAAAGTTTAGGCGCGCGGTTAGGTATTTTTTTAGTTAGTTCAGTCACATCTAGCTTTGTTAGGCACCCAGGGAAGGTTTTGTAAGGCGCGTGGAGCACACACTGCGTTTGGGGCGGTAGTATTTTGGCAATGTGATAAGTTAATTCACTTGAACTATGTCGTTTAATGGTAAATAAGCTTGACGTGTGATTTTTATGCATCAAAATAAAGGTATGAGGTGGTTCAGTCACATCTAGCCAGGTCAGGTTAGGTTTGGTTATGCGCGCTTCGCACGCACTGCATTTGGGGGCGGTAGTGTTTTTGAAATGTTATATTCACTTGGTTTACATTGTTTTAAGATTTGGAACTCCTCACATGTTTGCAAATTATGAATTTTTAAAATGAAAATATAAATTCATGAAAAATGCTTTTTTTCAAAAATTTAAATTTTTCTGTGAAATAATCGCGACCCCCAAAAAATTTCAACGGATTAATGCTTCCTGGGGTGTGTAGATGTCACAGAAAAAAAATCACCACAAAATTCAACAAGTAACGTTTCTATATAACTACAGTTTTTTTTCAATAATGTAGCCTAGTCGTTTAGTTAAGTTGTCTTTATATTCTTACAAACCTAACCTTACATTCGAGACTTAAGATTGCTGTATGACAAAGAGAACAAACGCTAAACCAACAGGTAACACTGCAATCATGTGATTTCTTGCATTTCCATTGCAAAAATATAGAAAATAATCATAAGTATATACCGTTACTGAATAAAATGATCAGGAAAATCGTCTGCATAACTGCATCAAGGCGAAATCACTGGATCAAAGAAGTAAGGTTAGGATTGACGATTTTGGAATTATGATTCCAACGAAAATTCTTGAAATTTTCTGGCACAGAACTGAATTTTATGAATTTACGTAAATTTTATCGTTTTATAGAAACTTGGTATCTACTTTCAAATTGTTTAATCAACTTATAAATGAATAGAATTAGCCTACCATGCCTATCAATTACTCGTATTCAATATTTGAGTCCCTAAGGATACGATTTTAATTAACACCAGAACGAACTGGAATAATTCATGTTCATGAACATATATATTCGATAATATTTAAAATTACATGAGTGATCCACATTCCAGCGAAATTATTCATAATAGAGAAAATATTACAAACACCATCCTTCATCCTGTACTGCATACCTTATCTTGATATAATCATATAAAATTTAAATGATTCGCTGTATAATATTTATTCTAAATGACAAACAATTTTATTAAAGAATTAAAACGACCTTCAAACACTATATGACGCTCATAAATATTAACAATTCTTAATTTTTTAAATTTTCTATTACCTCTCACTCTCCGTTCACACAATACACATACACACACACAGCACTCTTGAAATTGACAAATTTACTGATGCGGTTCAGTTTCTAACTACGTGTACCACGGACCTTGTACGCTTGGACAGAACGGATAGTGGACAAGGCCGGACTACACTAGTGAGCCCAACGACTTTGAGAACTCGCTTGCAAACAACTAATTTTGGAAAGGGAAACTCATTTGGGAAGCTTATCCGAGGGGAAGGTGGAAACGAAAAACGGCTGTTTCGAAGATACTGATTATTCACAAGACATTTATCACTTGAAGTTAAAGTTAATCGTTGCTCTGATACACAGATATATTTCCCACAAAAAAAGAGCTACTCATATACCTATAATATCAGGGCAATGGAAATGGAATTAGTGTATCTATAGAGTAAATATATTAGGCATGTTTCACACTTGCACGACTGGTCGTTTACACGACGACGACATTTGTTCGTCAACGAGCCTTTACCAACCCGAGAATCGGTGTCGACGCCATTTTAGGGGAGCTTTTGAGCGGCAATTCAAAAACCGTAATGCAAGAAATGAGAAAAAGTATGGTTTGTTGATTCGAATTATAATCTTAACAACCTATAACCATTGATGAGGGATAGTAAGATGGTTCGTCTATGCTATAACTCATTTCAAATTCATCACTGTAATGTTCCCAAAGGTTCGTATTCCAAAAACAAGGACAAATAATATGAATAATATAAATCATGGATGAGCAATTACAGGTTCCACATTGTTGTTTGACTACAATCTTAGGTTTGTTTCAACAATCAAAATAATAATAGTTCTAGAGCCTACTTTAGGAACTTTATCACAATTTATTATTGGATTAATTATAAAATGAATCAACACTCTTATTTCAGAAATGCGATTTCCTAGTTCATTCCACATCTGAGAAAACTACCATCTTTTCAATCAGAAATCAGATAAAGAGATATAAAGATAAGCTGCGTTCTCATAGGTCCTGTTTGTAACGATGTCAGATTCGTTTGGCCAGCAAAAAAGGCACTGTTCTCTGCTGTAAAATCACTTCCTGGTGGTTCGTAGCCAACCTAAATTTGTAGGTCAAACTCATCAATCACGATCATCAAACTCATTACCCACGCACAGATCTCAGACCTATGTGGGTGTGATGATGTTTAACATATGATATATTTTAGTTTGTGACCAGTGGCGTACCGAGGTTTCAAGCGCCCTGGAGCGGAAGTGTCTTACGATTCCCCCCCCCCCCCCCCACAAAAAAAATCAGTCTCACTCTCAACCACCCGATTGGGCTGATATTAATATAGTGGTCATTTAATGAATCAGCGGTTTTTCCCGCCTCTAACTACGCCGTATTTGTCAGAGACGCGAATCTCCGATGAATGATTTTTCGCCAGGCCAGATTCTGCTTTTATCAATTTCCAAACAGCTTGTTTTGGATTTTTTCACTTTTCTATTAATTTATTTGCAGTTATTTTTTTAGCATTTTGCAAGTCATTCCTATAAGAATTTTCTTATATTTTGGAAATAGGATTCAAGCGTGAAGTATTTCAGTCCTGTTCTTGTTAATATAAAAACCATTGAACTTCTTGCGGATTTAGTTTTCCAGAATAAATTCAAATCTTCATTCAATTACTTGAAATTGTTATACCTCTTGTCACCCAATTTTAATCGTTTTGGCTTTGCTACTTTCGACTATTTGCTTCTTTTGACTCGATCGTTTTGCATTCTGTCTGTTTGTAACGCATTTATGGCTAAATAACCCGTGAACCGATTTCTTTTAAATTTGACATGAATGTTCCTTTTAGTAATGCGCAGCGATGTATACATACGATTTTTTAAAATTGTGTTGCATTTTCCCCTTTAGGCCTTCATTATAGTAATACATTTTTTGTAAGTAAAAGGCAATTTTCTCTCAAGAACGGTGCGCCCCTCAGAGCCTTGCGCCCTGGAGCGACTGCTCCACTCGCTCCATTATCGGTACGCCACTGTTTGTGACTTCCAGCTGTAGCTATTTAGTACCTATTGGAACAGTCATTAATATAGTTTGTCTCTCATCTTGTTAGTAGAATCATTCATTGTTCATTAAAGCCTTTAATTATCATTAAAAGGTTCACAATCATTTCAATTTAATGAACAATGAATGATTCTAATCTGCTTGGGTCAGGTCTGATAGTCTTGTCTTTGATGATATAACCAAGAAGGTTGATTTCAGATTTTTCAAACGAGCTCTTTTCCAAATTAATAGTCAATTTGTACTTTTGTACAATGTTCATGAATTTTTTTAAGTTTCTATCATGTTCTTCCATGGTAGTTCCACAAATTGTAACATCATCAAGATATGCAAATGTACTTTTTAGATCTTCTTTTCGAATTATATCATCAATTACTCTTTGAAAGGCGGCTACTCCATTTGTCACTCCAAAAGGAATTCGCTTGAACTGATATAGTTGACCCACTGCTTCAAAAGCTGTATATAATTTATCACAACTCCTTATTGGTATTTGATGATAGGCACTTTTGAGGTCGATTGTACTGAAGACAGAATATCTAGCTACTTTATCGACTAGTTCTTCCAGATTTGGCAGAGGATACGCATCAAGTAGGGTAAATCTGTTGATTGTCTGAGAGTAATATATCTATCACCATACGTTTTTTATGGTTGGTGTTGGAAGTTACAAGTACTTGTGCTCTCCAGGGAGAGTCACTTTGTTTCAATAATATCTTCTTTTATGAGTTTATCTATTTCTTGATTAATGAATTCCACGTCAGATTGATTATGACGTCGAGATTTTATCGCTATTGGCTTAACATCTTGAGAAATATGTTGGAACAATGAGGCAGGTTTGACTTGAGCAGCAGTTAGACCACACACTTTGAGTGGATCTTTTGACCCATTAAAGGACATATAGAGAGACCTGAATGATTAGATAATATATCATGTCCTAGTAAAACGTCACAGCAGAGATCTTGAAGAACAAGAAGAATTATGTTATTGTACTTATGACCAAGAATTGTGAGGTTAACCGAGCACTGGCCAACAACTGACGAACGGTGAGAAGTGGAGGCCATACGAATTTCGTCATTAGAAGGATAAATTCTTAATTTTAGATCTTTTGCCATTTGTTTATTAACAAAGCTGCTTGAGCTACCAGTGTCAATCAATGCTGCTACTTTGAAGTTATTCAATATTGCAGGTACAGTTGCTTTGCTGAGTCCAGGAGGTGACAAACTATAAACTTCAACAGCAGATACTTTATTAGAGCCCCAGTGATTAGAATTATTTTTGTTGGTCTGCTTGGATCTGCATATTTTTGCATAGTGACCTTTTATTCCACAATTTTTACAAAATGCATTTTGAGCTGGACACTTATTTCGTATATGAAAGTTATAGCCACAGTAATCACATAACTTGGATCGTTTCTGAAGTTTCGGATTTTCTGAATTTACAATCTGTGCAGTAACAGGTGAAGCAGGTCTCATAATCGATTCAGTAGAAGGTGGTACTACTGGTAATGCGGCGTTAAGTGAAACAGAAGAAGAGTTAAAACTGAGCGAATTTTGATATGCTGATTCTAAAGTTCTTGCTTGATCAAGAATTTCGTTAAAATCCAAAGATTTGGATTCTAATAGGCGTTGTCGAATATTTGGTGAAAGCAAGCCACTGATGAAAGCATCTCTAACACAATCATTATGGTTTTGCTCAGCAGTAACGGCCTTGAATTTACATTTTTTACTCTGTAACAATAATTCCTCTATAAATTGATCTATTGATTGGCCTGGTTGTTGTCTTTTGGCCTGTAATTCATGTCTAGCGAAAATTTCATTGACAGGTCTGACAAACAATTTTTGCAAAGAAGTGAGTGCATCACAATACGTACCACAATGGCCTATCCGCTGATATACTGTTGGAGAGACAAGGTTGATCAAAAGTTTCAGTTTCTCAGCATCCGTCGATTGTATGCTTGATATAAAATTTATGAATGTCCTATACCAATGTTCCCATTCCACTGCTGCTGTCGGTGAATTAGGATCCAAATCGAGTTCTTTGGGTTTCAAGAGACGGTCCATTAGAGTATAGTGAATCAATAATTTATTTATTGTTCATTAAATTGAAATGATAGTAAATTCCCTATAGCAATACCTTGCCCTGATGTGACATCTACAACTGTTATTAAAGCTTTACAATCGATTTTCTTCATGTTTGGAACACCAGCATATATTCATTCAGACAGAGGATCATCATTTATGTCGCAAGAACTTAAAGATTATTTAGCAATCAATGGGATTGCATCCAGCCGAACAACGCCCTACAACCCAAGAGGCAATGGGCAAGCTTAAAGGTATAATGGCATAATATGGAAAACTGTTCAGTTAGCTTTAAAAACTAGAAATCTACCAATCACGCACTGGGAAGACAGTCTACAAGAATCACTCCACTCAATTAGATCTCTATTATGTACAACTACTAATGAAACTCCTCATGAAAGAATGTTCCATTTCATCAGACGTACTGGAAATGGTGGCTCTACTCCTTCTTGGCTTATCTCACCAGGACCTGTGCTACTCAAGAAACATGTAAGAGCATCAAAATATGATCCATTGATTGAAGAAGTTGATTTACTTGAAGGAAATGGTGAATATTCTCATATAAAATTTCCAGATGGAAGAGAAACTACAGTGTCAACAAGAGACTTAGCACCAACTGTTCCTGTAGCTAGTTTAGAGGAACCCTCCACTGAACTTCAAGAATCAGAAGTCATACAAGATGCTGATGAACCTCAAGATATAGTGGATCAAGCTGAAGATCAAAAAGATCGAATTCAACCCTCTCAATCTCTGGAAGAAAATAATTGTACTCCCAATATATCTCAAAATGAACAACGGAGAAGCAGAAGAAACAAACGACTTCCTTCTTACCTTGCCGATTATGAACACTCACTTCATTCTCTTCTTAGGTGGAGTGAATGTGATGATGTTTAACATATGATATATTAGTTTGTGACTTCCAGCTGTAGCTATTTAGTACCTATTGGAACAGTCATTAATTTATCTTGTTATATAGTTTGTCTCTCATCTTGTTAGTAGAATCATTCATTGTTCATTAAAGCCTTTAATTATCATTGAAAGGTTCACAATCATTTCAGTGGGCTTCATCCTAAAAAGAAACATCGATACCCACTAGATAGCTTGCTTACAACAGCAGTCTGTATCTAATAATATCACTTACTAATCAAATTGGGTGATCATGTGAAGAATGTTATCAACTGATGATAAAGTTATTCTAATAGCAAGCGTATAATATATAAATCTGTGATGTTTTCCATGATGAAATACTTAATTAAGAATCTAATATTAAAACTGACACTGTATTTCACTTTTATATAATGTATCACTCACATAAATTGGAGATGCTTGAGGAATGCATTTCACTTCTGACGAAGCTTCTTTCCAGAAGTGAAATGCATTCCTCAAGCATCTCCAATATATGTGAGTGATACATTATATAAAAGTGAAATACAGTGTCAGTTTTAATATTAGATTGTAATATATAAATATATTGATACAGCTTGCTAGAGAAGCTCATTAAAAATATACAAGTAAAGGATTTTTGGAAACCTTTTCAGGTTCTTTCTCAACTTTTTAGCCACCTACTAAAATATTTTTTTGGTTAGTAAAACAAATGATGGTCTTTAAACAAAAGTTCATAACTTTACAGCCACCCACTCATATATTTCTAAGATTAATTTTACACCTGGACATATCTCAAGTCTTGGCATACTTATCTCCAGTACAATTTCTTCAAAGGTATCACAGTATTACACTATTAGACTAATAATATAAACACTGAATGTATCTAATTTGTAAGTTCTGCTTTGAGATCATCCTGATTACCATTAAGTTCTTATGGTTCTACCATTATGTTGGAAAATTTCAACCATTGCAATATTTCATATTGGGGTAGAAGTAGTTAAACCCAATCACTGAGTTAGATGCATGGTACATTTATTCAGCTTTTGATGTTGAGTAGTTGGAAGAGAAATAATAGATTTTCAGCCCAAAACTGTTCCTCTTCCAAAATTCAACAAATAGTTAAAAATGAGAGAACATGTGTATCAATCTACTATTGAAATACATTTTGCGTTGGAATATATATATATATATATATATATATATATATATATATCTATTGGAGACTCCAGTTATGGAGTATAAGACACAGTGGCGTAACGTACACCCCCGCAGACCCCGTGGCGCGGGGGGGCCCGGGCTATAAGGGGGCCCGGAATGAAAATATATTTTTTCAAGAAATGGCCCGTGCCCAGACTAAATTAAAATTTTGTTAATTTTATTATTTTTCATACTCTTGATCTATTATTGTATTCATTGTGTTATTTATTATTGTCATCATAATGACTTTACTTGCTTGTTTTCTTTATTATTGATTGAATTTTCTTTTGTTTTCATTTATAATTATTTCAAATTGTATAGTGTTGAAATTATTGTATAGTGTGAAGGAGGCAAAATGGGGTTACACCTGTTGTCTCCATTAATAAAATTATTTATTTATTTAAATTGTGACACAAGACGAGTGAATAGATATAATGTTATGATGTTGAAGATCCATCTTGTTTCCACTAATATGTAATATAAACTTGAAAAAAACACTTTTAAATGGAAACTAACTCACGTTATGGCGTGACGGCCGTTTCGCTCTGTTGTCTAGAGCATCGTCAGACGACCCACAGTACACTCTGAGTACACTGAGTGTACTGTGGGTCGTCTGACGATGCTCTAGACAACAGAGCGAAACGGCCGTCACGCCATAACGTGAGTTAGTTTCCATTTAAAAGTGTTTTTTTCAAGTTTATATTAGATATAATGTAGTGAAAATATTATAATCTCAGCTTGAAAAGTGACACAGTTCAAAAATTTTATCTAAAATACCCTATTCTGACATGGTGGTGCATTAATTGTCTCAGTTCTGCTTCTCTATGTTTGCATGTGTATTCACAATATTGATTCAAATTTTCACGAATTTTGTTTCTCTTCTACTGAAAAATGATGATTTTTGAGTTGTGTCACTTCTTGTCGGGGTGCGATTGAATCTTCAATATCAATCAGTGAGTGAGTGATTCCCGAGTTGCTAATTTAATTACTTTGATGAACTTTTACATGAAGTAGCCAGGGGTGCCCACCCCCCCTAAGCCTCATGACGCACCCCCCCTAAAGTTAGCACCAATCCCCCCTCTCCCCATAAATTAGGCCCCCCCCAAAAATGCGAAAAGAGCCCCCCGTATTCTTTCTAAAACTAAAAGAAGATTTATAAAACTATTGAAAAAATTCAAACCCAGTCGATAATATACAAAATGTATAGGATGATAAAATAATAGATGCCTACATGAGAAAATAAAAAAATTAAAATTAACAACACCTATTACTTGGCCCCAAAAGGGAATTGAGAACAGAAAGGAAGAATAGTAAAAATTCATGAAAAGCGGTAGTGAGAGACCACCAAGATTAGTAGCAGATAGATCTGTCTACTAACTTTGGGTGTCCCTAACTTCGCCAATCGCCAGAGCCTTGTCGGCCGCAGTCACTGTGGTATCCCACCGTCAGGGGACATCTCAACACTGCCTCCAGTCAAGAGATGAACCAAACCGAGGGCACCCAGGACGTACGTTTCCCAGCCCACACGAGGTGTGGCATCAACACCATTCGAGGACGTAAGGTTGACTTGCCCCCCTTCCGGGAGGGGCCTTGTGGGCCACGCGAGGTGGATACTGCTCCTAACTACAACCCATTAACGGAGGGAAGTAGTGTTGGAGTTGAGAGGCAATCCCTGGGGTACCTCCAGAGATCACCTCTGTCCTGCCAACCAAACAGTATCCCCTGACCACATTTTCTATTAATAAATAATAATTGTTTTAAAAAGAATATATTTTAATATAAATCTCATTTGCTGGGTTTTCTGCAGTACTCCTCTGATACAACAAATAGACATCAAAAGCTATTCTACAAACTGACACCGTAGCAACACAATAGAACCAGTACCGCAAACAATACCCCCCTCCAGCAAACAATACCCCCCTCCCTAAACACCAAAAAGAGAACATCATCAAAATACACCAGAAGAGCAGAACTTCAGATGTAATTCAAGATGGACAAAAAGAGCCTCTCAAAATTCTCCATCGGTTTGTACAGCAGAGAACCCAGTATAAGATTTTATAAATGAAATTCATACAAAAGAGAAAATAATTTTGAATAAATCATAACATTTAAAAAACAATGTTTCCTATCTATATAACAATAAAATATTATTGAAAGTGGAAATTAAATTAAATGTTGATCATTCAATATAATATACTAAGAAAGATGGAGAAGCCCGTGGCCTAGACCTCCCACCTTTCTCGCTTCTTCCTTCTTCTGCCCTTTTCATCCTGTATTTTTATTTATTATTATTTGAATTTTTTAAAGATTAAGCCTTGAAAACTCCACACATGGAGTACAAGACAAGTCAATACCAACAGTATTCTCACATTACATTAGTCACCATCGATAAAATTACAGCAGTTGAAACTTGAAATTATACTTAAATTATAAATCATTATCAACTAGATATATCTTCAATTGTTTGACGTGGGAGCTGACATTTTTTAACAATGATTGATACAAAGTGTCTGGTAAAATCAATGACAAGAAATACACAATAAAACAAATAAACGAAGTAACAGAGAACTGCATGCCCTACCTAGTAGTGGATTGTACAAACTGTGTTTCAAAATCATGCCTTGAAGTATTAAGACTAGTCAATACAAACAGTATTCACAAATTACAATAGCCACAATCGATAAAATTACAAAAGTTGAGACTTGAAATAATCTGAAAAGGTCACTTGTACTCTATAGAAACTTTATCAACTATATATATTTTCATTGTTTGAATTTAAATAGAAAATGATTTTTTTGCTATTATTAATACATAACGTTTTTTAAATCAATGCCATGAAAAACACAATATAACAAAGAATTGTAACAACATAAATGCATGCCCAATTACAAGTACAATATAAAAAGTTGCTAAAAAATATTTTTTTAATTCCCGACATACTTAGAAAAACGTTCCGGTATAACCCTGAAATCTGCGTTCCAGAATTTGTGCATAATTCCTTCCCCACCAGTAGAAAAGCAAAAAACAATTATTATTTCAACATTAAACAAAAATTATTGCATTTCAATTCTGATTAAAAGGTTTATAATACCAACGAACTACTGAAACTGTGTATTGGTAGCCTAATCATGTTTACAGAAATTTTCATCAAATTTCCTGCATCAATATGAAAACAATATAATCTTTTGAAGAATATTATTCTATCATTTTCAACAATAATATTTTTTCAAGTAACTGTCCAGCTAGCAGTTTGTCTGGATCATCAAATACCAAGCTTCAAACAAAAATTCTGTTCAGGTAAGCTACCGGTACTACTATATATCTTATCAGTTTTAGTTTTGGAGTTTCCATCCTCTTTGATAGCAATTAGATGAACACTTCTGCTGGCAAACTAGCCTAGAAAACAATCAGAGACAAAATAAATTTTCAAAGCATAAAGTCCACTAAATAGTTTTAAAACAACATAATTTAATTTTTAATTCAAATAATCAAGAATAGTTTAGAATTGGATAGCATTTAAAAAAGCTAAGTCGGATTGGCTGGATTTATTATCTGATTTATTGATGGAGATTCAGAATCATCACTCATGGAAACATTCAATTATTACTGCGTTGAGATATCTGGACAAATCTCAAAATGCAATGCTTGAAACTCAGCACTGGATTAGATATTTGAATTGCTCTGAAACCGAATCTGTTTAGCTATGAAGGCTATTGTGATTTCTTCAGTTATTTAGAATAGATTCTACAAGAAAAGAAAAACAGTTAATTACCTAGTAGATGAAGCTTAAAAAAAGACTGTAGCACGAATGGAGTTGAATCTGTTTGAGAAGAATACCCGAGAAGAAGTGGTGATGACAACAACACAGAGTGGCTGAAACAGACTTGAGCAAGAGTGATTAAATGGGGAAAATTCCTTATTTAACAATAGATAGTATCACATATTTGCACTCCTACCATCTGCAGGCAAGCGCCAATAATCTATCAATAAATAGTATCAAATTTTTTGCACTCCTACATCTGTAGGCAAGCGCCAATAATCTATCAATAAATAGTATCAAATACTTTTGCACTCCTACGTCTGTAGGCAAGCGCCAATAGTCTATCAAAAAATAGTATCAAATATTTTTGCACCCCTACGTCTGTAGGCAAGCGCCAATAATCTATCAATAAATAGTATCAAATATTTTTGCACTCCTACATCTGTAGGCAAGCGCCAATAATCTATCAATAAATAGTATAAAATATTTTTGCACTCCTACATCTGTAGGCAAGCGCCAATAGTCTATCAATAAATAGTATCAAATATCTTTGCACTCCTACATCTGTAGGCAAGTGCCAATAATCTATCAATAAAAAGTATCAAATATTTTTGCACTCCTACATCTGTAGGCAAGCGCCAATAGTCTATCAAAAATAGTGTCAAATATTTTTGCACCCCTACGTCTGTAGGCAAGCGCCAATAATCTATCAATAAATAGTATCAAATATTTTTGCACTCCTACATCTATAGGCAAGCGCCAATAATCTATCAATAAATAGTATCAAATATTTTTGCACTCCTACATCTGTAGGCAAGCGCCAATAATCTATCAATAAATAGTATAATATATTTGCACTCCTACATCTGTAGGCAAGCGCCAATAATCTATCAATAAATAGTATCAAATACTTTTGCACTCCTACATCTGTAGGCAAGCGCCAATAGTCTATCAATAAATAGTATCAAATATCTTTGCACCCCTATGTCTGTAGGCAAGCGCCAATAATATTTCAATAAATAGTATCAAATATTTTTGCACTCCTACATCTGTAGGCAAGCGCCAATAATCTATCAATAAATAGTATCAAATACTTTTGCACTCCTACGTCTGTAGGCAAGCGCCAATAGTCTATCAAAAAATAGTATCAAATATTTTTGCACCCCTACGTCTGTAGGCAAGCGCCAATAATCTATCAATAAATAGTATCAAATATTTTTGCACTCCTACATCTGTAGGCAAGCGCCAATAATCTATCAATAAATAGTATCAAATATTTTTGCACTCCTACATCTGTAGGCAAGCGCCAATAATCTATCAATAAATAGTTTCAAATATTTGCATTCCTACCATCTGTAGGCAAGCGCCTCTAAGCAATTGATAAATAGTATCACATATTTCCACTTCCTAGCATGTGTATAAGAGCCCCAGAATTTTTTTTGATTCTTTCAAATCATGATTTGTACTTTTGTAACTGGTATATAAATACCATATAAACTAGTTATATATTTGTTGATTTAGTGCAATTTTATTTTATATTATTCAGATGTATTTTTTATATTTTTATGTTTCTATTTTTGTTGAGGAGGATATATAAATGATTTGATTTAGTGAGCTCTATTCTCAGTGTGTTGGAGCTTATGGCATTTTCACTGGCAACAGTAAATACGGCATAAGCTCTAAGCACAAAGCCAGTAGCCGAAACTAAAGTGAGAGCCACTCCCACAATTTTTGCATAATCAATGTCTAATCTAATCTCTTATCACAATTACCAAACATAAAGGTGCTAACATCTGCACTCAACATATGTCGGAGACATCATTACTCCAGGGTTTTCACCTGGCAACCGGCATCTCTTGATCACAGGGTAACACAGTCCATGCACAATGAATGTGACATGAGAATCCTGACAGGGATCTAACAGCAAATCCCTATTTACATTTGTTAGCCTTATATCAACCCACCAGCTGCAATGAAATGTACCACACCATAATAAAATGGTTGTGGCGACTGAGCAGTGCACCCTGTTCTCCTTGTGGAACTAACAAGTAGTCACAAGGCCTTAGCGAGGAGAGAGACTCTCGAAGCATCCGTGAGAGCCACTGAACCCAGCCAAAAAACCATCAAGCGCGATAAGATTATGTCATGGCACAAATCAAGAGCCCGGATAGAAAGTGTGATACATGATTAACAACTGCAAATGCCCTACAACCCAACAAATCTCCATTCACGATTGTTAGCCTCATAACACATCCCACCAGCTACAATAAACAGTACCACTCCATCATAAGACGGACGTATAGCAGCGTTATCTGACAACTGCGGTCATGAACTCTACAAGAGAGACATGGACTCTCAGATGCAGACCCTGCCATCGAAGCCACAAATATGACTTTGTGGCACAATCCAAGAGCATGGTTGAAGAGTGTGGTACTTGACTAACAACTGTAAACCTCCTAGCATATGCAGGAGAATGGTGGGAAACTTCTAACCTAACTGACTATAAAAGCAAGATACATAATACCAAATCTCCAGTTTCACGTCCTGGCCAGTTTGTACTCCACCATCTTGACCTACTGAAGAGGTTACCGTGAAGTTGAGTCTTTTCATATCTCCTTCTTGAAGTAGGTTGAACTGATCAGTCATCCTGTTGAAAAAAAAAATAGTTCAGTTAAGCTATTACAAATTTGGAGGTGTGTTGATTGCTTCAATTATATCAAAATATGTGGTGGTGTTACATTGATAAAAGTTTGTAAAGTTGATTGGAAATTGATATGTGCTGGCAATATTCAATTGACTATAGAATGTGTTTGAAGTGATGATGTTGATTAAGATCAAGTATCTTGAGCATTAAACAATGTGTCCTAATATACTGATACTGCATCATATGTTTTGCTGGATATAGTTGAAAACTCAGAAATACTTGTTCTTAAAAATGGAAAGCCATACAAAATAAACCAGTATCAATACGGCTCCAACAATAATTATATTGAAATTTTGATAGGGTGAAACAGCCACTTCATTCATCAAGTATATCAATGAACAATCTCTGCCCTTGAGAATAATGTTGGAGGATACTTGGAATGAATTAAAATTTCCTATTCAATCCCAATAAGACTATCATTAGTATATATTAGAATTAATTGGTGATCCAATGGAATTGAATTTGGAATGAGTCATTTCGATTCACTGGCATGGAAATAACATCATGATCAATTTAATATATGGTTCACGCCTGGTTTCTTAGTCGTTTAGACGAAAATCATTCAAAAGCTATTGATTCATTAGAGGCCCTAAGGCTTCTTTCACACATACCCAGCAGTTAGGTAACCATTATTGTTTATCCGGTATGATTACATAGTCCCATATAATGCAATGTTCGTACAGCTGGGCAAACAACACCAGTTACCCGACTGCCGGGTGTGTGTGAAACAAGCCTTAGGGCCGCTAATGAATCAATAGCTACTGAATAATTTACTAAACGACTGAGAAACCAAACTTGAAAAAATATTTTACAAACTAGCTTCAAGTTAATAATCTTGCTAACTATATTCAGCAATGCCTGAAACGACGTCAAATAGTGGAACCCAATTTTATAATATCCTAAAAATAATTGTGAAATAATCAAAGAAATTGGTCAATTTGGGTTGCAGCAACATAATTTTGAGAAAATGTTGGATTAGTACAGTAGGCCTATCTATAGTCACTGAACATGTCAAATTGCAAGTGGGATGTGTATATATTTGAGTAGTGAGTAAGTGGAGTTTGAGCAAAAGGACAGAGATTAAAGATAATAATTAAATGAGACTGAAAAACATTTTCTCATTGAAAAGAATATGGATTAATTATCTATAAGGATTGGAATAGTTTGAATCAATTATTGGTAGATCATGGTTCAAATCAGTACGGTAGCTGCTGGCTTGTAAGAAACATTTCTTGAAATCATAAAATTAAATTAGCCCAGTATGCATACAAGTTCTAATAAGAGGTTTATCAATATAGTTACTAGTTACTTGGATGATCATCATGATATAAAAGCTCATTGAAATTCCACTAAGAGGCTACTAGTGTGATAACTAATTTTAATTTGATTATATAATATCACTATCAATTTATAATAATTATAATGTAGGCGACGACCAGTTCTGAACTTATTTTTCAAACAATGAATTATTTCTTTTTTCAGTCAAAAACAATTTAAATTCTCAGCTTTTGATTTTTGAAGGACGTTTCAATTGATGGATAGTTTTAAGATTGTCTTTTGAAGCACACTGTCTGGAAAATAATGTCCAAGGGAAAATAGAAGCAATAATAAAAATAAATTCATGAGAAATTTGAAATCAAGCAGCATTGGTAGATTAAAACTAACAAAATGAGAAAATGCATGTTCACTGAGAATGTCCCAATAAAATTTATAAATTCTAATGATCTATAAAATAAATTGGTACCGTAGTCAAGGTCAATGTATAATAATGAATAGCGAGAAGTCTACCTAAAAATGAATAACAATTCTTTCTTGGTTTTTATATTAAAAACTGTAGTTATTAAATAGTTTCTTAGCTTGGCTTTGAAATAAGTTAATAAAGGGGAAATCTAGTAGAGTTTACCCTACCCGAGTATTGAAACATAGTTATTGAATTAGAGTTGGTAACTGAAAATGACTAGACAGATTTCAAAGAGTTAGTGATGATGAACTTTTTAGGTTAAATTTTAGCCATTTCATTTTAGTTATTTCTCACTTCAAAATAATGGAGCAAAGCTATGCAATTAAGAAACTATGGTATTTAAGGGTGTCTTAAAATAGACTAAATTGCAAAAATTGATATGAAACTGCTTACCTTGTGAAAGATATCCAGAATTGATTTTCCATTTATTCATCACTAAATCATTTGAGCACTTCGGTATTTAATCAGTAGGCACTGTTTAAATAGCAAATTTAAGGTAACATTCCAGTGATGTGTGTTGAAAAATCTACTGGAGCACAAAACAGCTCTTCTCTCTATCAGTGCTAGACATCAACTGATGAAGGTTTGAGGTTTGATGATGACGTTGAAGATAATGGAGGCAGTCAGCTGATTATGAAAGCCGGTAACTGGTAGCAATGCCAACTTGATTATCATGTGGTTCTAGTTGGTATTACTGGGACTGTTTTTGTTTACAGGAGACCGAATCAAAGTGGACCCGGTTCATCAGCTGATGTTACCATATTAACGCTCTCAAATCGACAATATTGTCCTAATCGACAATAACTATAATAATTATTGTACTTTTTAAAACTATATATTTTTGGATTTTCAAAATTTTTCTTAGAAAAATAACAGTTTTGGATCAAATAGTATTGTTACTAGTAATACAGTCGTCGCCCTTCCACTTCTTGATTGCCCATTTTGTGCCAAAAGCGTTTTCAAGCCCCCCCCCCCCAAACAATTTGTAAAATCAGGTTGAAAAGTAGATTATTGGTTGAGTTTATGGGAGCCTTCTCATTTACTGGTAAATGTTACTGGTGGAGTCTGATTGGTCTATTCAAATTCTTCAACATCTTTGAATTTTAATAGACCAGACGACAGGGAAGTGATAGCCGTGAGCCGAAGCAGGTATCTGTTCAATCAGATAGGGATAAGCTGCGTTCTACTGGGCACTCTTTGTAAGGGTGACCGATTAGATCGGCCAGCAAAAAAGACACTGTTCTCTGCTGTAAAATCACTTCCCGGTGGTTCTGAACCCACCGAAAACTGGTTAAGTGGTAGATTGGACATAACTGTCCAAACTTCGCCATGTCAACAAATAAAAAAGCCATTCTATTCTAAAACTGTAGGTCCAGCTCATCAATCATCATCATCATCATTCAACTCATTACCCACACACAGGTCTCAGACCTATGTGGGCTTCATCCTCCAAAAAATGACACTGGTAACATTTACTGGTTTTGAAATCTTGAAATTTGGTATACATGACTAACTGCGCGTATTACTAATAATAATTACAGTATTTGACTTTATGAATAATTGCACGACTATGAAGTCAAATATTTGAGTAGAAAATTAAAATATTTTACTCACTGAGCACTGCAGTGGCGGCCGGCAATAAAAAATTTTGGTGAAGGACTCTTATATTAAATTATTCCACAGAAATTAAATTATTTTTTAATATTTGGATTTTCTCTTAGTGTTGGAGACACATTTCGACCATTATGCTAGAAATGGGTGATCACATAGGGAGGTCGCGGCAGGATGGCTGTAGTATATTCGTCATTGAATTGGAAGTAATTTTATTTATGATGTTGAAGATCCATCTTGTTTCCACTAATATGTAATATAAACTTAAAAAAAACACTTTTAAATGGAAATTAACTCACGTTATGGCGTGACGGCAGTTTCGCTCTGTTGTCTAGAGCATCGTCAGACAACCCACAGTACACTGACTTAAGGTATGAGTTTGATGGTTATGTATGTTGGAATGGTGCTGGGGTGGGGGGATGAGTAGGCGGGAGGTTTGAAATTGGGATTATTTTGTCAAATAGAGTGTGTGAGAAGAAGTTAAGTTGATCATTTAAAATGTTGTCAGGTTCCTGCTTTGCATGTTTGTAAATCTCATATTGTTCTAAAACATTGAGTTTATGGCTTTTGTGAGTGAAGTGTAGTGTGTCTAAATTAGTGTCAATGTCTGTATAACTGTGGCCTGTTGAAATGATGTGTTCAGCAAAAGTGGAATGTGTGTTTGGGTGTGAGATGGCTCTTGTGTCTTCTTTGAATCTAGTGGTGAATGTCCTGCCAGTTTGTCCTATATAGAACTTGTTGCAGTCATCACATTTCAATTTGTAAATTCCAGATCTGTTGTACTTGTTTTGAGATGTTGTCTGAAAATGCAGGTGTTTTTTGAGTGAATTATTTGTTCTGTAAGCTATTTTATGAGTTTCCTGAATGAAGCTGCTATTTTATGAGTTTTTTTGTTGAGGTAGGTAAGTGTGATGAATGTATGGGGGTTGTCATTCTGTTTGTTGCTGGTGTGAGTGATTGGTTTTGTTGATATTCTGTGCAGTAGTTTGTCTATTAGTGTGTGTTTATAACCATTCTGTTGTGCTATGTATTTTATAGTATTCAATTCTGTAACCTAGGTGGTAGGAGTAATCACAAACTCATTGTAATTGATGAAATACATTTTATTAAAAGAACGAATAGCGTAAGTAAACTCATTACATCATGAAAATTCAATCGACAATAGAGACATAGTACAGTAGGCGTTGTCTCTCTGGTGTGGCACAGTCTTGCCAACTGCATAAAATAAAACTAAAATTCATGTTGTACAAGGATATATGACACCTCCCCCTGTAATGAAACCTAGGGTGAATACCTTTCAGGAGGTTTTCTGAACCTAACAGGTCTAGCCTGTGGCGTATGGTAAATAGTATCTGTCACAATCGGTAATTTTGTAGAAACTGGCGTTGAATGTAAAACATTCTTGAAAGAATTAGAAAAGAAAGTAGAATCATCAACATCATTGCTTGTAATAGCTTTCGATTGTTAAGAAATCTCTCTAAACCCCACATAGAAGTTTTTGTCTTTGGGATGAGGAAACAGAAAACCTTTCAATTATTTCTTCGTTAGAAATAGACTCAAGTACATCTTTTTCTGCAGCTAGAACCATTGGAGTGGACAACCATGAGTCTCCCATAGCTGATCTGAGTCTGTTTTTGATAATTTTAAATCGACTTATTGCTCTTTCTGCTGATTAACTAGTAACTGTTAAGGAGAGTAAAGTTGTATAAACCACTTTCAGAGCACTCGCTTAGCGTCTTGCTAAGTTTAAATAATAACTTCCTGCACAAATCCTAAACATAACTATTTTAGCTAATTCATATTCAATTGTATAATAATAATTATAAATATATTTCATTAATTGACATTCTATCTGGTGACTTCGTAGTATATTTTTGAATGTTGTCACGTTAAACACGGTTTCAATCAACTTTACGCCCCCCCCCCCAAAACGTTTTTTGGAACCCCCCCAAGAATTTCAATGACGCAGTCTGCGTCATAGCCCCCCCCCCCCCTGTGGGCACCCCTGAAGTAGCGATAATTCAAATACTCCCACATTGCAACATGTGCTGCTCCCCGTGGACGAGTTTTTCATGCATAGAGTGGCGACAACTCAAATATTCCCACACTGCAACAGTGCTGCTACCTGTGTTGAAATCATTGACACGTGGCGCTATCTCGGGATTAAATCATTAACTAGGAACTAAATCATTAACTAATCCGCAAGCCACGTGATCAATCTGGTTGTTTCTGTAATCTGTGGTTCAGTCTACTCAGCCTATAAGGCAGACCAGTTATATAACTGGTATTGCACAGGGAAAGTTGTCATATCAACTACGGTACTATACTTGGAAAAAAACGATTTTTGAAAATTCAAGCTACCGAACTCAAAAAGTTTACAAGATAAATTTGCAAAATCATTGTGAACACTTTTTTGTTTGAATCGTATATAATTTTTAATTTTCAAATATCATTTGGAATTTGTTTTGGCTAGAATGCAGCTAAAAATGTTTTTGTTGTCATTGACATACTACAAAATAAAATGTTGGTATCATCTTCTGCTGGCTCGTGACTGGATAAGTTTTCCTCATACCAATTTTCTCCCTGGTGATTCTTTTCTTTTTAACTAATTCTATTCAACCAGGAACTCCCTGTTTCATTGTCAACTCATTCTTGGCAGTTGTATACATTTTCTTACACATATGTCGGCTCTCCACAATTAGGAATGCATAGTCATGTAGAATCGTTGCATGAACTACTATAATTTCTAAACTTTTTTATATTATACCAACCTAAAGTATATCAAAGAAACAAAGTCAATCAAATTAACATCATGTATTTTTATTGGTTCAAAAATGATTGTGAAAAATTGCAACACTTGACATAATTAATAAAAAAATAATACTAATTCTTGTTTCTTTTTGTTAAAATTTATCGAATTTAACGAAAATTTGTTGAATATTATTGAAATATTGGCTGATGTGGTCAATCCAAAAATTGAGCAAGAATTGTCAACTTCTAAAATGCATATTAGGTTGTACAAATCTTCATATCTCAATATCAATAATTAATCTTTACCAAGAGAATACTAACAATATTCAAAGCCTGCGTTCCAGATGCATCAGGCCTTGGGGTGAAGCATCCAATATAGGATGATGATCATCTTTGTAAAATGAAACACATGCCGTAGAATGATGGTGTGCATGCGGCTCTAATCTGTCATAAACTATTCTAAAACATGTGTTTGATTTAGCGATGGCGATTATCATAGAGTGCTCTACTGTGCAAGCACCCTAAGAGCAAGATGTCATGGCGATCTTCCATCATAATAATTATTATTCTTCGTTGACTCGTGAGTGTAATACAGTGAGCTACAGATGACTCAGCACAGTAAACATTTACACTTTTTGCCTTTATTGGTGGAAAGGCCTTTGGGAGTAGTTCCAATCTCGGAGTCAGGGCTTGTCAATCATAGACGTCTAGTACAATATTCAATTATCAAACCACAATGTCTTTGGATAAGGGTTTTATTGGTGAAACGACGACCCTTACAGGAAGTTCCACCTCGCCATTTGCGCTATGCTGTGGAAATCATGTTGGACCTACAGTTTTAGGTGGCTTCTGAACCACCAGCTTCATCTACAACAATAATTTCCAACAAAGTCACTTGGGAAATTCAAACGCTGATACTCCATCTGGTGTCATAAATACTAAGCGGCTACAATCTGTAAAAAACAAAAAACAGTTAAATAATTAAAAAAACGTATGATAATTCGAATAATAGCACATGATTCAAATAAAAAGTAAACTATATTGTCCTTTAACGTTACCTACATCCAAATAGAAAAAAGTAGAGAGAAATATTCCTTACATGACCTTCGATTGTATTCAAATTTCAAACATAAAATTAAAATGGAGTAATCGTATATAACATAAATGGAACTATCATTTACATAAAACCCATAAAAAATTAAAAATGGGTTGAGGTGAGAGTATTGTTATGAAACGCCAGAAGGAAGAAAGAAATGTTTTCTGCACTGTGTCAATAGTGCTTCAGTTTAAAGCTATAAAAGGCACGTTTTATTTACTCCCCCTGCTCTTCCCTTGTCTTGTAGTCACCGAGAATGTTCTGTGGTCAACTATTATATGTGTGAATAGATTTTTATAGAATAATCTCGAAAAATAAAAGAATTCTCTTGCGCCTCCTGGAATGTGATAAAAACTTATATAAGCGGATGCTCTTTTCAACAAGCAGTCAGTTATGTTCCAACTTCGTAACGAGTGGCAGTTCCAGTTTCCGTTAATACAGACCCTTGTAAAACAGTGAGCGTCACTACACACTGTGTTAAACGAACGCTTAATGTGTTACAGTGAAAGACGCAGTATATTGTGACTGTATTATTGAGACTTCCTTTCCAGTTTATACATGTGTACTATTATTGTAATACGGTGTCAGACCTGTCCTTCATAAGCGTTCTAACTGTTAATTTCTAGACGTAACTTTCTGAACTGTTAATTTCTAGACGTTTCTTTCTGAACAGTTTATTGAAAAGTTATTTCTTGAATATTTGATCAGCCTATTGACAGTTAGTGAGTAGTGTTTGTACAGTAATATAGCAAATTCATGATTAGCTGAACATTATTGATTTATTCGTTTCTGATTGATTTATTTTGTGTGTCACATAACTGATTGGTGCGTGTTGTAAGCAATGGTGTTACATCATAATGTAACACCATTGTGTAACATTACTTTACAAAAAATTGGGCCACAATAATACATTATCTCATGATTTATAATTTATCATTGTGTTTATGGGGTGCTGTTGCTGGACGATGTTGTGTAAAGAGCTGCAGTTACGTTACAATGCGAAGTTACATATATCTGGACAGGCCTTTTGAATTTTAAACTTGGTAGGGTGCATGTCAAGCAAGTCAATATGAGTTGTGTCAAGCATTACTAACGAAAAAGGTCTATAGACAATGTGATTTGAAAAAATTAATAAAGCAAGCAAAAGCCTAGTTATTAAAGATGTACTGGAAATGAATGACGGTTGAACTACAAATTTGCACAGCCTTAAAGATGCGTCCAGACTGCGAATGCAAACCACGTTGCGAGCACGCTTCATTGCATATAAACAGCTGATTGTATTATTGACGTAAATTATTGTACCATTGTCTTATCATTGTGTTCATGGTGTGCTGTTGCAAGACAATGTTTAAGAGCAACGGTGCATGCCCGCAATGGGTTTTCAGGGTGTCTACTAGTTCCTAATTGTAAAATTCCCGACTTTCCCCGACCACATTTCCAAAATTCTCGATCTCTAAAGTTTTATAAAACCAATCTTACTTCAGGTAATATATTCCACGACATTTCGATAAACGTCGGTAGTAACTAAGACTCTTTTACCTAGACATTGCAAGGGACTCATTGGGCTTGCGAGAATGAGAACCTAAGAACAGCGGAGGCAGATGGAACACTGATAGTGAGAATTAGTCTGCAATGTTGATTGCTTACATACATAGGAGTGGATCCAACAGCAGATGTTTTTTGGGGGGGGGGGGGAATACCTGAGTGGGAATGTAGCACTAGGCACCAGTAAGAAGGGGGGTGGTCGGGGTTTTTAAAGTGAGGCCTAAAATCGTGTATTTGAAGCGAGTTAAGGGTCAATTGTACCCTAGCAGTTTCTCGATTTCGAGACTATTAGTTCGCCGGCTGATAGCGCTGTCGCCGCTTCAGTGGAAGCCGGCGGGGAAGTGTTAGGTTTGTCCCCACCTCAGACCGACCGACCGACCGACACGTCTACGGCGTCAAGTACCCCTCCCTTTCCAACTCTCACCCATTCAAAGCGAATTCACAACATTTTAGATTTTACAATAGGCTGGCTACTAGCTTGACTCTTCTGCCTCACAGAAGACAGCCTACATTTGTGTTTCCACAGCGGTCCGATCAAATGCATACCGCATTAGCATGCATACCGCAAAGTTGTCAAACATCAATAATAAAAATTAATTTGATATTTCAAGTACCTAATAATGTATTCAAAATATTCTATTCATCGGGATATGAAAAATAAAATTTTCTCAGCTGCCACCCAAAAAAAAAGTTTTATTTTCTTTCTAAACGCTGCTAAGAAAAGAGAATTCGCTTATATTATAGTGTGGTATGATATAATATATTCTTTTCATCTTAGCAGCGTTCAGAACAAAACCAAATGCAGTTTTTATAGTAATATTATAACTATTCATTTACTACTATACTATATTCTATATTATTTTTTGTGTAGTTCAACGATATTATAAGAAATAATATTTAATATTACTACGATCAATTTGTCATTTATGAGAAAATATGTCTTTGTGTTATAACGGAGAACACTTTATGGAATTGATATTATATGACCTAATAAAACTAGTAACAATCCTTACCAATTTAGTAATATGCCGGCTCTAGTAATATTTAGGGGTTTCCGTTTATTCATATTGATAATCACCACCGTATGGGATAGGAGAATTTGGTACGTATACTGACCACCAGTATGAAACACTCTTTATCTCCTGTCCCATAAAATATCAATCATCACGGTGTTGCATATAATCTTTTCATCTTAGCAGCGTTCAGAACAAAACCAAATGCAGTTTTTATAGTAATATTATAACTATTCATTTACTACTATACTATATTCTATATTATTTTTTGTGTAGTTCAACGATATTATAAGAAATAATATTTAATATTACTACGATCAATTTGTCATTTATGAGAAAATATGTCTTTGTGTTATAACGGAGAACACTTTATGGAATTGATATTATATGACCTAATAAAACTAGTAACAATCCTTACCAATTTAGTAATATGCCGGCTCTAGTAATATTTAGGGGTTTCCGTTTATTCATATTGATAATCACCACCGTATGGGATAGGAGAATTTGGTACGTATACTGACCACCAGTATGAAACACTCTTTATCTCCTGTCCCATAAAATATCAATCATCACGGTGTTGCATGGATCCAATGGCAATTAAATATTTACACATGCCCAGTAAGTGATCAAACACAGGTACAAATGAAATAGTATTTGATGAAATACTAATAGTATGGTTTTTTATACAAGATGAGTAGAAGATTGAACAGTCAATCATGGGAATCATAGAATAATTAATTAATAAATAAATTTGAAATTGACCACTCTTGTCTGAATAAGAAATTTTGAATAAGTTCATGAATGAGCTTCCTTCAAGGATAGATTCTACGATAAAATCTCTACTTGAAGGGGGAAAGAAGTAATATAAATAGACTACTTTCTATTTGCGGATGAATTATTAAAAAAAAATCTGAATGAAATAAAATTTCAAACATTGAAATTAGCGAAAAAAATAGGAAAAACCACATCTGAGAGAGAGGGGTGCTTTTTTCAAAAAAATGATTTTATTCACTATTTACTGTATTATTTTTTGTCTTTTTTCATCAATTTTTTTGGGCGTCAATTATCCAATTTTGATTTCTGATCGGCATCGTTCTTGGGTGCCGAGGGTCAATTAGTTCAGGCAAAATGCAGTCGTAGTAGAACTTATTTAGTTGTGGTTCCATTTCCTTTTGCCAGAACTCGATATCCTGGTTTAAAAACAGCGTAAATAACGCCGCTGAGGGGCCTGCCTTATGATTAAAAACTGTTGACTTATATCAGCTGTTCCTTTAAGCTGTTTGGCCGGCAAGTTCAGTAGGTTAGGTCTATAAAATGGATTAATTAATAATAATTATTAGCTCCCCTATTAAAATTTATGGTCAGAAACCATCCCCAATATTCACACAACATATTCCCAAAGTTTCATGCCGATCTGTCAAGTGGTTTTGAAGTCTATAGGGAACATACATACATACAGACAGACATTCATTTTTATATATATAGATGGGCGAACATGTGTTTTTGTAAACAGATCTCCTCCGTTTCTCAACCGATTTTGTTTGTTCACGTCTCATTTGAAAGATCTCATTGAGTAGATGTCATATAAGATCTCACTTTTTGAAAAAGTCATCGTGGTTATGAGAAATGAACGGTCAAAGCTTCAATTTTAGCATAGGGATAGGTGAAGGAGAGAAATAGGGAGGAAGAGACAGAGAGGGAAGGAGAGTGAGTAAGAGAGGAAATTGAGAGAGACGGAGGAAGAGACAGAGTGACAGTGACAGAAATCGGACCTACACTACTCGTTGGTAATGCTCACACAAGAATGAAAAACAATAGAACCTACCGCTACTATTTTCCAGGAATTAGGGTGTCGGAACTGCCGCTACACAATATTGTTGCAGAGAATATTGTGTGAGGGAGAATGTATGAAGAGTGAGAGAAACAGCATATTGTTTTGTTTTTCGCAATAGATTGAATTGAATCACTTGTTTGGACTGGCGAATAATTAGCCAATTATTGTGAAGCTATAAAAGCGTGATGAATCTAAAAATAGCAACCTAAAATATGCTATGGTTATTATGCGAATCAGTGGCGTAACGTACACCCCCGAAACCCCGCGGTCAATGTTTATTCGCAGATGTAATTCGCAGATAGCTTTAGTGAAGGAATTCAGAAGCAGGATGTTGTGACTTCAGGAATGGAGACATACCGAGGACAAAACACTCTTCAAACAAACTTATCTAGATTGTTATAAATCATGTCTCCAAAGTGCAAATATTAGAGGAAATTAGCCGGGTTATAGAAACCTGATGGTACCATCGTACCTGACCTGCTATTTCTACCTGAAGACCTGTCACGGAAACCCTTCTATTGTCTAACTTTACTGCTCCTACACATCACGGCTATTGTTAGATGTCTTGGGAATTACCCAGGCGTGGTGGCACCATCCAGTTTAGGGAGGGACATTTTAATATTTCAGTTGATGGACAGTAGAAGTGAATATCAGTCGACTCTATCTGGTTCATTTCTATCTGGATCATGGATTTCAATTTCGAAAGTCTAACAGCGTTGAAAAACTTCATTGCAGTTAGGGGAAGTAAAAACTGTTTTTTAGATTGGAAATTGGTGAAAAAATCTATTGACTGTTCTGCGTGTGACGGTAAAATGCATTTTAACGTTGAGAAAGCAGGAAACCTTGTGCATCGATGTGGAGCAAAAATGTGCCGAGTAAAAAAAAATGCGCGTGACAGTACAGTTTTTGGACTTGCGCGAATAAACCCCGTCACTTTTTTGATGGTGATTTGTGCGTGGATATTAAAATATCCTTTCTCTGTTATAGTGAAAGAGACGGGTTTGTCGGAACCTACAACAAGAAAACTGTTGAACTCTTTTAGGGAAATACTCTTTATTATGGCTGACCGAGAATTGGAGGCAATGGGAAAGTAGTTGAAGTCGACGAAAGTGCAATCGGGAAAAGAAAATATAATCGCGGGCGTGTAAGAAAGGTTCGTTGGGTGGTTGGTGGGATCGATAGAGAGAGTAAGAAATGTTTTTTAAAAATCATTGATAAGAGGGACGCAGAAACATTATTAAATGTTATACGTGAGCATGTTGAACCAGGAACGATTGTAATGACTGACATGTGGAGGGGGTATAATTCTCTACAACGAAATGGATACACGCACAAAACAGTTAATCACTCGTTGAATTTTGTATCTCCAGATGATCGGAATGTGCATACTCAATCGATTGAAATTCACTGGGCAAAAATAAAACGTGACATGCGGCGCAGGATAGGTAGGATGACCGTGAGTACATTCGAGAGTTACCTTGTGGAATACGTCTGGAGGAGTACCTTTTCGACCGAGAAAGAGCTATTTGAAGATTTTCTTCTTGCAATAAATTATTTTTACCCACAATAGCAAGCTGATTCCAGAAATAATGAGAAAAAAAATATTATATAAAATAAAATAAAAATCCAAAAACGAAGAAAATATGTAAAAAAACTGACAAGGCCTTCTTAGGCCGCTTTTGCTAACATGAGGAAGATTGTGTGTACTTTGTATAATAATTCACAATCTTCCCATATTATCTTTAGCGGCTAAAGAACCGATTCTACTTCCAGAAGCAGTAACAATCCATCCAGACAAATCTAAAGGAGTATCTTATATCTTATCAATTAGTTACGTAGCAAAGGTAGGTGTGTAAATTTATATTAGTCATCAGTTATTAATCACTCAGCAATAAAAAATGATGTATACTTCAATTCCGTGAAATTCATTTTCGAGTGAAACTATTTATTGTATTTGTTTAAGATCATTGTAATCTTTTGAAACACATAGCACCGTTATTTTTGTACAAAAAATGATTACGTTTGATGTGTCATTTGAAAGAGAATATCATTCTTCAGGGGGTGGACTTTTTCGAATTTTAAATATTTCTTTAAAAAAACCATAAAATTTCAAAGTTAATTTTGAATTAACTCTGGGCGAATAGTTTTAAAGCCAAATCAATTTTTGTACTTCAAAAGAGAGCAATCAGGATCATGTGCAATTTTGTCATTCAATGCTCATTGTAAACCGCATTTCATAGAACTAGGTTTACTCACTTTGTCATCGCTATATGTTTAAATATTCTATGTTATGTACAAAGAAATTCAGTAAAATCTGATTCAAACAATTTCTACAACTTGAATACACGTAATAGAGCTCAACTTAGAATTCCTCAATACGGCCATTCTAGCTCAAAGAGAAACTGGCTCTTTATGTCTATTAAGTTATACAACTCGACACCAGACCAGTTGAAAATACTGTACTCACATTTACCAAATTTAAAAATAAGATGAAATCAAATAAGATAAATAAGGAATGTTTATATACCGTGAATGATTTTTTCTCAATAGACTGGAGTCAATTTCTTTTGTAATAATTTGAAGTTCATAGCATTTATAATTAATAAAATGTGTTAGTTTTAAACTTAATAATTATTAAGATATGTAATGGTTCATTATATCTCACTATTGTAATATTATTTTATTGCTCGACTCTAACTAAACTTAATTTTATTATTTGACTTAGTTTAAAGTTGATCAATCACATCCAGTCATATCTTGTTCCCTTTGCTACGGCATGTCGATTAGAAATAATTTATTGTGATTACAGCTTCTTACAATGCTCAAAGTTTATAAGAATCCATCTACTACTCAATATTAATATGGCTGCATCAATAGTGGATGAATTATTATAAATTTTCTCATCAATTCTCAAATGATGAATTTGATCATCAATGTAAGAGAAAGCATAATATTTTCTCAGGTGCTAGGCAGTTTTATTCTGAGCAGAACTATGTAATATTTATGGAAACGGGGATTAGATAAATCGAGGTATTAAAATGAACTTGTATGGACTTCCCAACTTCATTATCTATTAGTACATAATGTTGGCTATAGAGGTCTAAAATGGACCGGATGTTCCAAAAATAGAAGTTCTGCCGATGGACTTTCACATCAGACTTACCTTTCAATTCGAATGTAAAGAATTACAAGAATTGTGATTGAGTATTTCCTCAAATTCTCTAGAGAATCGAATTTTATAGACTCAATAAATTTACACTTTTTTCACTCAGTTAAAGACTCAATAAATTTATACTTTTTTTCTCAACTCAATAACCATCATTAATAATAATGTTCCATCGTTTTGCTCGTGATAGATATTCCAGCACTTCAGACTCTTTATCTAATAGTTATCAAGTAGGAAATAATTTTTTTTTTTATTTTTTGCAATAAGCGACGAGTCTGTCTACCTTGCCGGATTGAATTCGAAGTGAATGAAGTGATCATCAAAAAGTAAATAGTTGCTAGATTTTATAGTTGGAGAGCAGAGATCAAAAATAGCCCTTAAACAATTTGGTGGTGCCATCGAAATGTTTACCTCCGATATTCATAGCTATTGTTTTGTTTAACAATGAGTGACCCTTTTCGAGTTGAAAAAGGGATCGGCCAGACCTTCATTCCTAGAATTAGGGATCCTCCTCCGATGGTACCACCAGGTTTCTATAACCCAATGGGGGGTTGTGTAGAGATCAAAGTCAATATTTTTTTTTCATATAGTATTTTGAATTCAGTATCTTTTGAATCGTCCAGTTACATGCATGTAGGTCTACACTTGTCCGGTAAATTGGCCTAGAGTAAACCGTATGTATATCAATTGAGTTCGTGATCGTGAGTTTTATTACTTGGAGTGCCATTTTTTTTCATTGCTATTCTATTTTTCAACATGCTGCGTTTATGGTATTGTGATGTTGTACGGTCATGTTTTAGTTATTTCTTTTTTTATCGACTAGTACATTTTTAAACGATGTTGAGAAGGAATATTTATACCCTTGATTTATTGGATAAATTACGTGATTATTGTATAAGTATATAAATAATAGTTTTGGTATTGTGTCAGTTCTCCCAACGCAGTTGAATTTTTTTCTTATAATAGGATCAAGTTCTGTATGAGTAGTTTACGTATTCTCTCTTCTGCCTCCTAACAATAAATTTGTTCGTCTTTCGACGAGCTTTCCATTCTTCTATAACTGACAACTGACAGTAAGAACAAGAGACAGAACATGGAAATTTGTTGGGTGAGAGGATGTGTTGTCAGTCCAAAGCCGAAGAGCGGGGAAGAGTTTGGATAGTGTAGTAGAGGGGGTAGCAGTGAAGCAGCAGCGCGCCTACCGAGAGACCGGGCCAACTATCAAATTCAAAAGATAGCCGTTGGTCTTGCATTTTTAGCATGACGTCACAAATTGTTTCGCAACAGTTTTACATGAAACTATACGCATTTTTTCAAAACAATTGATGAATTCAGATTCGTGTTATTATTTTAAACAGGTTTACCTTTTGAACTGTGCTGATTGATGCTCAATTACCAAATTGGCACAATTTTGTTTAAATCAAATTTGAGAAAAAAATAATAGAATAAATTAAGATTTTCAAAGCAACAACTGTTTTAAATTGTGTAAAGAATGTGTACAGGAAATTTCAAAGTGATATGTGGTTTCATACTTGAGATATGAGCAGAGAAAGTTGAAAGAAATATGCGTTTTTCTACCTTGTATTTCTAGAGTACAATTGACCCTTAAGGTGAAATGAAACCAACTTTACAATTTAATTGTTCACCTATTGTATGTAATGATATAATATTATGCTGTTAATACAAAATTATTCATGATTAAATGCCTTTACAACGTCCTATACTGCGAAAAAAAACCCAGAAACTTTAACTGATGGGTGTAAATAGAATATAAGTTAATTTTTGAGTGTGAATAGAGCAATCAATGTAGCAAAAATTTAAGGTCATCGCATAATTTAATGTTTGTATCTCACATGAACATTAAGAGGGAAAACCACAATGAAATGTTCATAATATGAACTTAACTACTAAAAAACTATGTTATTGGTAAAGACAACAGCTATCAATTGAATTGAAAGATGATATTGAATAGATAATATGAATCCTGGGAGCTGACTAGATTTCACAGGGAAGAATTATTTCTAAAAAATCCCTTCGTCCTCTTTGTAAACTTATCATTGGACAGAGTTCTTGTTTTCAGGAACAACCATTGTTCCCTTTTAGCCCTGCTTTACATTCACCCAGATAACAAAATCATTGATCACCCTAAATCCTTAGTACAAAGATGTGGGACTCTTGACTGTCTACTGTCTGCTATGGAAACTATTGTTCAATAAACAATAGATTTATTCGAATTATTGGATGACCAATGATGTTGCTGGGAGAGTTAGACTCTCGGTACAATAATTACAATAGTAATTTGTAATTTGGAGTACTAGTCCTCTAAAGATAAATTGAAGCAATATACATGACCATTTATCCCGGGGGTTCGGGGTAGTCCACGAGAAAATTTTTGAAAATTACCTCTCACATTTCAAGTCATTCTAGGGATTAATTCTTCTAACTTAACACTTCAACACACGTTATGGGTCAATGCAAAAGTTTCCTAGTTCTTATATTATTGTCAATGGGAGATCGGACATTACTTGAAGTTTCTATTTTCCTATACTTGATCCCTCACTGCTCCTGATTGGGGTCCGTAGAGTACCGTAGGATACTTGAACATTTATTTCCAAAAAATTGAGGTGTACTCCTTGAAAACGTTTTTAAAATAACAATTCATACAAAACCACATTTTAGCGATTCCTGACATCTTCTTTGACTCTTGCCAAAAATTGTCTCACAATGGCCTTCAAAACTTCCATTTTTTTTGTCTGGGGGGGGGGGGGTAATATCCCCCTGATTCCTTCCCATAGTTAAATGCACAAACTGTTAATGAAAAATTAAATTCACAAGAAAAATTACTTATATTATTCGCAATTGAAAAATTATTCTGTAATCAGCCAAAATCTCCCAACAATTTTTTTTGAGGATCCAGGATCTAGGCTCTAGGGTGAATGTCTGAGTGAATGCAAAGTAGTGCTAATAAAACAAGTCTGCTTTTTCTGCCATGGTAGTTGTCAGCCATGTATTGAGAAGCTGCAGAATTCAGAAAAACCTTTCAGAACTGACATCATTTTTAGACCAAGTACTGAAGTACACAATAATTTGCAATAGAAAATCAATTGTTGGTTAGGCATTGCTGTCTCATTTTCCTCCCTTGCCAGCAACTTTGAAAACTCTCCTTTATTTTCTTCTACTTTTTTATCCTTATTTTGTCTCTTTTTACCCTTTTTCGTATTTTTTTATTTTCATCTCTGTCCTACCAATTTCTATCGTCTTCTCTTTTCCACTTCTTCACTGTTTTTTATTATTTCCATTCGTTAAGAATTCTACTTTTTCCTTCTTTTTTCTACTTTTCTCTCTTTTCCTTCCTTTTCTTTTTCTTCTGCGTTTGGTGGGCGGGGAATTTCCCCTTCCCCCCGTGGATCCGCCACTGCGTATATACAAGAGGTCACTAATAATTAGATGATAGGAACATTTCATCTGCTTTCTTTTTTCACACAAAAAATAGTAAAATCTTATAAACACAACAAAAAAAAAAAAAAAATGTAACAGCCACCCTTCGGGAGAATTGACCTGCCAATTTGAAGAAAATCACCCACTTCAGGGCAATGTAGGCTGATGAATCCATCAAAACAGCAAGTAGCTACAAATTGCAAGTTGTTAAGGAATGTTGTTCTAACATTAGTAGAGGGCATTTTAGAAATTCAAGCCATTAAATAATTTACTTAGACCTTGTGCTTAAGAAAATCGTTTAAAATTTTAATCTTCTAAATAACATTATCTTTAAACCCAGCTATCATAATTATCATCTGGAATAATTGCAGTAATCGAAAGTGTTAAAAGGCTATTTCACACAATTTGAGGTTTACTTATATTAAAAAAGGCATAGTTGGCTTTGTAATCATATTCATGTTTAGAAAAAATTAAAGATAGCTTGAGACTGAACAGTTGCTTGCAAAAATGCGTTATACTTGTTTAAATGACCTAATTCAAGTTTTTACAACCTTGGACAAAAATATATAAGGTCAAATAAATTGAACTAATGGTATGGAGAATCACAGTACAATAGCAAAACACACACTATGTACAAAATGGCATTTCATTATTTTATTGCAAAAAATTATTGACTAATTGTTCCCAGCTACACATCGAATTATTCTTGTTTCCTTGTTAGTCAATTTAATTATGCACTCGTAACAAAAGTATGTCAAAATACGTGTTAAAATCAATTTTCTCATTTTCCTGACCAAATTAAAAAAAAAATCAAAATTCACGACCTTTTCCCGACCTATTAGAATTTCCGAACTTTCCCGACTTCCCGACTTTTCCCGACCAGTAGACACCCTGGTTTTGTGTTTGCAGTCTGGATGCACCTTAACAAGCAACACAATGAGAGCTCATTCTGAGAGTCTGCACTAGTGCATGAAACTAGGCGTCTGATTGGTCTGTGAAAGGTCAAAAGGCTCCTCCAGACAGCATTGAAATAGCTCGTAGCTCCATCGCAAACATCACTCTGTTACACAGAATCACCTGATTGTAACATTGTTCAGGACAGCACACCATAAACACAATGAAAAGATGTTATTGCACAATTTTGTAATGCTATCTGGACACGTCTGTAGACCAATAAGAAACTTAGTTTAATGCACTGGTGGCAGGCTGGAAGAACACGTACAACATTTTCTCAAGTTGGGCGTCATAAATTAAAATATTTCAAAACTGCCCAAAAAATCAAAGCTTTGCAATAAAACCAAGTTCCATCAAGAAAAACTCACCTGTATCTGAAAACTGGTCAGAGCTTCCCACAATTTTGATAATTTCAATCTGTTCAACATCTTCTGACACCTGAGTAGAATCAGCAGCCATGAAATGATCAGCACTTGTTAGCAACTGATGGATGCTGACGTTCTCTGATTCTGACTGGGAACTATTTGGTGCGACTTCTCGATTTTGCTGATCAGTATCAGCAATTTCAAGTCTATCAGCACTGTTGGTGGTTTCTTCAGCTCTGTGCTTTGTGTTTGTTACTGACTTATCTATTAATGCAGTTTTCGTCATTTCAGTCTCTGTTCTCTTACCACTGTTTTTTGAAATGTTTTTCTGATTCAGACTAGAAGTTACCACACTATTATGATTCAAAGTTCTTTGAGTAACCTGGACAGAAAAATGAAAAAGCAGTGTTTAAAAAAGTAATGAAAAAATATAAACAATAAAAGTATTAATTGGCTGTTTTTTATTCTGTTTTTGTTCAAAGTTAAATTGTTCAAAGACAAAAGATGAGTAGCTATGAATAATAATAATAATAATAATAATAATAATAATAATAATAATAATAATAATATTAATAATAATAATAATAATAATAATAATAATAATCAATACACTCCCCCCAGTGCAGTTTTGGAGAATGCAACTCACAAGCTGTATTGGGATAGATCAGTACTCACAGACAAAACAATAGCCAACAATAGACCAGATATCATATTAATTGACAAACAAAACCAAACCACATTTTTAATAGACATAGGCATACCAAACACACACAACATAAAACAATACAGTGATGAGAAACTGCTCAAATATCTGCCTCTGGAAGAGGAAATAAAAGACTTGTGGAGGCAAGAGAGAGTGACAATTATGCCTTTGATAATATCAGCTACAGGTGTAATACCAAAAGAGCTGCCTGAGAGGATGAAAAAGTTGAGACTGCCTGTGTCGGTGCAAAATTTAATGCAGAAAGCTGTCATATTGAGCACATCATCAATAGTAAGGTGCTTCCTAAATATTCCGAAATAGAAAGAGTGTCATTTTGCTAAATTAGCCAATGTCACCCTCTTACCCAGTAAAATGGAGATATATGTCATGGAAATAATAATAATAATAATAATAATAATAATAAATAATAATATATTATAATTAATATCTAGGAGAAATTATTGTTCAGAAAAACGCACTACAAGAAAGGATACGAAAAGCTCGAAAAGGTTTAGGAATGGTTCAAAATCTGTATAACAAGAAATGTTTGCCATTTTAATGCCAAGATCAGACATTACAACTCAGTGAATAAGCCAGCAATAATATGCATTGACGTGTCATACACCGCTAGAGCTATGCTCATCATAATGCGGTTTCATGTGACAAAAAAAAAAAAAAAATAATTATTATATGGCAGCGAGACCCTGGCACTGAATGGGAAAACGAGTATGCAAGAGCTCAGGAGGGAAGAAAGGAGTCATTAGAAAAATTATGTGACCACGATGGACCGAAAATAGGTACAAACTACAGAAAAAATCCACAGTTGAAACGGATATGAGAAAAAGGCGCCTGAAATTCTATGGTCACATAGTGAGCCTTCCCGTAAATAGAATAACCAGGAAAATAGTGACATATGTAGCATCGCTCGCAAATGGAGGGGAATGGACCCAAAGCATAAAAAAGACATTGGAAAAAATCACTGACGAAGAAATATATTGTTACGGGTTCTATGTCTAAAATAACGCTGGCAACACTTAAATTTATCACTCGTACTTTATTAACACAAATAATTCACAACTCACACTGTTCAGTAATTTCTTACACAAAAATAAGCAATCGGAAACGGATTACACGATATTGTTCAACTGATGAGTTTTCAATAAATTGTACAAAAATCAATCACTAAATGTCAAAAGGCCGATCTAATATTAAACAATAACTGTACAATAAACTGTCCAATAATACTCAACAAGAAACGTCGAGGAAGAACAATTAACTTACGTATCACAAGTCCGTCAATACAGTAATAGATAAAAGAATTATCACTACAGACAACGAAAGTTCATTGCATGGTTTGTAAAAGCGCCAACGGGATTTCACTGTCTGTATTAACGCGAACTGTCACTACTGCCACTTATCAACGTAGAATAACTGAACTACTTAACTGTCACACTTGTTTATCATGACATCTCAAACAAGACTGAACTCATTTACAAGAGACTTCCTCTATTTATATACTTTATCATAATTGAGATATCTCTAGATTTCTCTACCAACTTCTAAATAAATAAATCAAGGAAACTAACAATATTCGATAAGACTCCATTAATTTCTAATCAAACAACTAGAACATTCTACTAATTACCAAGTAAACACCATAAAAGTGTCAAAAGCAGAGCAATTAATGGCTTAAAAGTAAACACTTACATAGCAGATAACACCGAGAACCATTGTCTCTTCTTTCTTTCAATTCTCTCCAACCTCACACCCGCTACAATATATTAGAAAGAAAATTGAAGGGTGGGAGGTCAAACCGGAGGAAAAAGCCACTAGAACTGGGAAGAGGTGGAGCGAGGAGAGAAAAGCACAATTTTCACTAAGAATGAGAGAGTGGTGGGCTAACAAAAAGAGTAAGGAGCCCCCAAAAATGAATCTTTACTTAGCGTTTTCCTTTTGGGAGTTTTACGTCTAATAATAATAATAATAATAATAATAATAATAATAATAATAAAACATAATAATAACGAATTGTAAACTATGTAGCATCACTTGTCATTGTCAATGGGGGAGAATGGATACGAAATGTTAAAAAAGACCTAGTACTGGCCAAAATAACCAACAAAGAAATTTACAATAGAAAAAACTTCAGAATAAAACTTTATAAATGGGAAGTTATACCAGAGACAAAACCTCCAAGAGTTGGAACAAAATGGAGTGAAGAGAGAAAACCTGAATTCACACAAAAAATTAAAAGCTGGTGGGCAAACAAGAAGAACAAGTCCAAAAAATGAACCATATTTTCTCAGCGTATTCCACTTTAGGAGTTTTACGTCTAATAATAATAATGATAATGATAAGAGTATGGCTTTTATTGATGGGGTGACCCTCACAGGTAGTTAGTTCCATAGAAGCTGAGTCGGACTGAAAACTATTATTACGAAATGCAGACCAATCAGAGCTGCCGACTGCAGGAGAGCAGTTACGTCATTTTGGCATAATAGTTTTGGCTCTCACTGTACGAAGTACGTAGGAGGGGGGGGGGGGAGCATTATGCGTAGGCTCTTTCCGTCTGTCCGTACGCATGAAACTTCAGAGCAAAAACTACAGGGATAGGTACCAAATTTTCAGGAGGTAGTAGGCACCTAATAAAAATAAAAAATAAAACGGCCTCTGAAAACGGATCTTAAAGATTCGAAAGCGCTCGGCCTACAGAGTAAGTAAATTCTATTTATTCTTAATGAATATTTGACTGCAAGTCGATGAATTCACATAAAAAGTTAATATTAACAACGCAATTCGTCATGGAACAAGAAATCCAGGAAGAAAAAATAAATTAAAATGAAGTTCGTCGGTCCTCGCTGAAGGACACAAAAAGGTAAAATCTATCGTTAAAGGAAAAGGTGATAGAAGTTAACAGTTTTTAATCATATGACAAGCCCCTTAGCGGCGTTATTTACGCTGTCTGGAACGGAAAGACTTTGCATGTACCGTGTAGTCGGAGCCTTGCAGTCATGTTGTAATGGGAATATAAAATAGATAGTCAAGTACTGAGGTTAGGTTGGACATTTATATCAAATTTTGCATTCTTCTTTTTACCCCTCGTTATCTATTGCAATACGGTCTGGACAGTGAGAGCGCCCCCTTTGAATTTACCATAAGGTAAATTCATTCTGCTTTTTTAAATCTGCTCATCTTCTACACATCTGCACGGTATTCTAAACGCCTTGGTTCCAACTCACTGCTAGAGTCAAGAATGGGAAACACGATAGACCTACTAGAAAATCCGGTTTCATAGGAAAACTACCAGATAGATTACTGAATCGAAACCTGTCATTGGTTAGTGAAATTAATGCACTCTTGAATCTAAATCTAGTAACGATTCTAGAAAGCTAACAGTTTTAATGTCTAGGTGGGAAAAAATGAGTGGGAGGGAACTCAGCTTAATAATGAAAGCAATAAAAGTTTTCAGCTCAAATGATACAGTCATGAAAATGTTGCATCCATTCACAAAATCCACCAAATATAAACCATTGAAGATAGACATGAATATTCTAAAAAATTATGGATTTTTATATGAGTGATAGTAATTGTGTATAAAAGTTGCTCAAATTGATTAATCTAATATTGTAAAAGCTTATTTACCTTTTGGCTTTTTGTACTGGAAACATTTGAATTAATTTTTCCACTCGTTACACTGCATTTAACAGTGCCTGCAACACAACATGAATTAATTATTAAAAAAATTCAATAATTAGAATGTATAATTTATTTCAGATGATTATTTTATTCCATTGAAGCCTCTCAAATGATTGAATTAGAATTCTGCCAAACTATCTTGCATTGTCACAATTATTCACATTTACAATCCAATCATAGTCAAAGTACAACAAGTGTTTTTTTATTATAGCGTTTCGTACATCATCTAAGCTTGCACACTTTCCATATGTTTTGAAGAAAGTGAATTATATTTCCAACAGTTTCCAAATAAACTGACTATTATTTAAGACTGTTTTTGCTCTCTTTGCATTTGTATCTTGCAGCCTAATCGTCAAAAAATTCAATGTATTTTATTGTATTGTAAATAAATTTGAATGGGTAATAATAAAAATTAACTTGCCTCGATTGGCAGCTTCTTTGATTTTTTTCTGTCGCCAGTACTCCTTCAAGCCGTGCTCGGCTGGCTTTCGAAATCCGAACGACTGTTTCAGCTCCTGTCTGACTTTGGCCAAAAGTCCATCGCTACAACCTGAAAACAAACAGTAAATGAATTAATCATAAGGCAAAGATGAAAAATAAAAGGAGAAATAAAAAGAAAGAGGTGAAAAAGAGGATGAAGAATAAGAAGAATTTCATACACCATTAAATTTTCATTTCATAGAATTAACTAGTGTGGGTTAGACTTACCACATGTGCATAACTATTCAGTGGCTCATGATTTGAAAAAGTCAAGATTTAAAAGTAAGATTCTCAAGAATGCCTTTTCAAACGGTCGAATAGAATAGAATTTTATTAGTCATGAAATATTTACAAGAAATAATTGGGACTTCATCAATTCTTAACACTAAAGTAAGTCAAACAATATTTCAAAACAATTACAACAGTATAAATATAAAAAAAACAAATGTTTGATTAAACAAATTTACTCCAATCTATCCCAAAATAATTACCAACATTAAACAAACACTCTTTAATTAATACTGCTTTTATTTCTTTTTTTAAATTAAGCGCAAATGAGTATTTTCAATTGGTCTGGTGTAGAGTTCTATAATTTAATCGACATGAAGTGCCAGTTTCTTTGATATTTAGTATAGCTATATTGCGGAATTCTAAGTTTATGTCTAATCCGTGTATTTAAACTGTGGAAGCTGTTAGAATCATCTCTCCAGATTGCCTTGTACATAACATAAAATTATTAAGACATACAATGATGGCAACGTCAATTTACCTAGACCCACAAAATGACGTTTACAATGTGCATTATATGGTAACTTGCATATGATCCTTATTGCTTTCTTTTGAAGGACAAAAGTTGATTTGGCTTTCACACTGTTCGCCCAAAGCTTATGTCATATGAAAGAAGACTTTGGATGTGTGCATAATAAACATTTATCAGTACAGATAAATCGACTGTTACACAAAGTCTGCGTAGCATATACAATACCTTGGCCAACCTACCAGTTAAAAAATCAATGTATGCATCCCATGACAAACCTGGATCCATATAGACACCCAAAAATGTCAGAGGAGTCTTACTCTTATCCCCTCTGAATTTAAAATTTATGTCTCAGATTTTATCAATATTGAGGGACAGCTTATTTGAAGCATACCAGTCTTTTAGAACCGATTAGCTTTGATTCCGCTCACTTTCATTTCGTGCTTAGAAGGACAATTTATTTTAAAGCCAAAGTCAACCGCAAAAAGGTAGCCATCATTGTTAATGCTATCCATATTTATTGGAAAATCATTAATATAGATATTAAAGAGGACAGGTCCTAAAATAGACCCTTGATATGAGGCCAGAGCCGCACCCAGCTTTGGCGGGCCCCGGTAAAGATATTAGGCCGGGCCCCCTCATGTCCCGGTACTGCGCCCCCCTCCCGATCGCTACACCACTGCGAACCCCCTTCCACCGTGACGATATCCCAAAGACACATTTTATTATTTTGTTAATGGTAGTAAGATTTTGCTTAAATAAATAGGAAAACTAGTCTTAATCGTACCATTTTGTTTCCAATTAATTTACTGGATTCTACAAATGTATAGGTGGTTTACTAATTTTGCAATTCAAATTATAGAACATAATATTTTTTCTACAGGAGATACAATTTTCATTTAAACAGAAACTTCATAGTTATCAATCGTATTGTACATACATGAATTCTTGTACAAACATATTGTAATTGCTTTCACTAAGATATGAATACTATCGTACTATCTACTGTTACTGTAGTACAAAATTCTCCAAAGAATATTTACTTGAAATCCTTTCAAAAAATTTAGTGCCACCAAAAGAATAGCCTGTATGAATTTACCTCCCCTTCAACATTTACATTACTCTTACTTATGCAGATGAGAACAAGAAAGTTACAATCTAAATTTCTAGAAATAAAAACAAAACAATTGATAGTAAATAAAAGTAGTAAAACCAATTAAGTTATTCTGACTTTAATTACTATTTGTGACTTATTCAACTTGAATCAAGAACAATGCAACATTTAATACATTTTTACGTCCGTACAGCTTACAATCATAAAGATTCAATGTCGTCATGATTTAAGATTCAACTGCACCTGTACTGAGCAAGCTAGAAAATGAGCATTTTGCCCAGTTTTATTTCATTAAAATCTCAAGAATGGAACCACAAATTGCCTTGAAAATTTACATGATTTATCTTCATACTTTTACAAAGATCACTTGTTTTTCAAAATTCGATTTTTTCTTTCAGTTTTTCTTATTTTGGGAATTTAACATGATTATGTCATTTTTTTAAAAGAAGCATCAATCAGCGAAATTAAAAAGCAAGAGACATAGAGATTAACAACACGAATCTAAATCCATTGAAATTTTATTCAAATTCCTTATACTTTTGTCATAAACTGTGAAATAAAAACGTATGACGTCACGAAATTGGAACAAGAAATAAACGGTTTCATTTGAAAAATGGTTGAATCGGTCGCTCACCAGAAAGCGCCACCGGTCTCCATTACCCCCACCGCCACAGCATGGAATAAAATAGAGCCGTAGGGGTTCATCGAAGTGAAACCTAAAGAGTGGGGGAATTGGCTTGTCGCCAAACGACAAATTCGTGCTGAATTTTTATCGTACAAATTCATTGTACGCAATGCCATTTCACTATCTGAATATTGATAGAATATTTTGAAATTTGGTAGATTTAAGAAACGATATTTTGTGATTCGAGCGATGCAAAAAAACATAAATTTCCTGCACACGTTCAGTTTTTATATGAGAATTTATCCAACGATGTTTCAAAAACTTTGTGATGTGACATTGATGCAGACCCTAATCGAGAATTTTTTTCATTTCTTGGGTAGGAAAGTTTTGAAAGCGTGAAAGTTTTAGATAAAGATCTGATCTAAATTTTTTATTTGAAACCTTTTTCTCTAAGAGGGACAGGTCTCTTTGTATTGACGTGCAAAGAAGAGAGACAAGTACTTGAAATTGAGCGCGCGCTGTTGGAGAATTGATTTTTGTAGACGAAAGGGGAAAAATGGGGTTTGGTGTCAAAATCATGTTTTTTCAAATACAGGGGCAACTTCATGTTTCAAAATGCGAGTACTGCTTATTTTGTAATTCGGATTGGATTATTGAGGCGCAAGAAACACGCGAAAAAAAGTGTTAAAGAATACACTGGACCAAGCTGACACCCAGGTCTTTAATTTTTAATTTAATTTAGCAGGTTTTTAATTTTCTTATTTTTGTTATTCTTTTTCTTAATTAGTAGATTTTTTCTTTATTATTATATTATTTAGATACGGTACTGAATTACTTTATATTTATGACTGTAATATTAGTGTAATACTATTTTTGCTTTTCTTTCTTCTCAAGTATTAGATCTTTGATTTATTATTATATTATTTTATGTATGGTATTGATTTACTATTTATTTAGCAATGCAATATTGGCTGACTACTCCTGTCTTATGAATTTACCTATAATGGTATTTTATCAGCCCATTGTTTATCTTGTTATGAATAGTGTGTTTATTTGGTAAATTTTTTATACTCTTCAACTAATATTTTCATAACACTACAGTGCATTAATGTTGTAACCTAGAACAGATTTGGGCTTTGCTTTTATTGTGGAATAGACTAATACAGTAGAGTAAAATTAATAGTATTATTGGCATCAGGAAACAGACAACATTTCATTATTTCTTCCTGGTCATTTCAGCAACTTTTTTTAAGAGCAGCCTTCTTATTTATCTCCATATTTCATGGCTGAAGAACTGATAGCGCCCCCATACAAAAGTTCAAGAACAATATTTTGACAACCAGTGAGTGGCCTCCTCTTACTAATCCTTCCAAAATTCGATGTCGTTATTCGTTTACGCCTCTCCCCAAGCCATTGAGCGAGCTCCGTGAACTTGTAGCGCACATGTCTAAAAAATTATGAAAAAATTGACAATAATCTAAGATTTTTGTGTCACAAGAATATATAAAAATTAATTTCTGCACAAGCATAGTTTTTTATGCGCGGTAGAAAACGCGGTCAAGGTCACGAGTCAATGTTATTTTCCCTATGCTAGAAGTGTGAACTTGTAGTGCACATGTTTAACACAACTAACATTCCTTTTATCACATCAACATCATATTTAGATAAGATAGAGTTGACACAAATGAATATTGAGATTCTCTAGACACTTGGCAATTCATGATTTGGAAAAAGGCAAGATTTTGAGGTGTGAACCTGGAGGATTCCAAATCGAAGGCGGCAGCCGTAGCGTAACTTTCAGTAGTGCCAGTGCTACCAACCCCTCGATTGATCGAATTATTTCAATTTTTATGTTTAACACAACTAACATTCCTTTTATCACATCAACATCATATTTAGATAAGATAGAGTTGACACAAATGAATGTTGAGATTCTCTAGACACTTGGCAATTCATGATTTGGACAAAGGCAAGATTGTGAGGTGTGAACCTGCAGGATTCCAAATCGAAGGCAGCAGCCGTCCAGAAAAAGCTGTACTGAATTAATGGTTGTCAATGAAAGACTGGCCACTGGTGCACAGATGTGCTGATCTTCGTAGCACAACACACCTTTGAATCAACCAAAGTCCGGTTTGTAGCTGTATACAGCTTTCCCCACCACACTCACTGCACTGAAAATGATTTTTAATGGGTCTAAGATGTACTTTCTTTAAAAAAAAATGTATGGCTTTTATTGGTGGGGAGACCCTTAAGGCCAATGCACACAGCAACAGACGGACGTATGCAGACAGACAGATGGAAATTCCTTCCCCATTTTATTAAATGTTGCAACGCACACAGACATCCATCTGTCTGCGTATATCTGCGTATGCGCTAACTCAATTTATCGACAGTCCTGCAAGGGGCGCTAAGATTTGTTTACCAATATTGGGATCATCTGCCTGCTTTGGGTTACCGCACACGTGCGTTATGTTTTCTTTAGTTAATTAATAGGTAATTTTGTTTTAATTGACATGGAATAACTAATAGAAGCAGTGAGAATTCACCGTGTCCTATGGGACACACGTTTACCCGAATACCGTGACTCAAATGCCAGAGTAAAGGCTTGGAGCGAGATTGTTACCAGCTTGGAGAAAGAAAGTAAGGGATGAACCCAATGTGACCAGTTAGATAATGAATGTAACAGTAACAAATCGACATCACTCGAAAAATCATCGTCCTCTAGCCACGGAATATTTTTTGAGATCTTCGTGTCACACCACACATCATTTGATGTCATTTCACTGAAGACTAGCAGCGGACGATCCCCCATCCGTCTGCGATTACGTGCATTGACCGGAACGTCCGTCCGCATGCATACGTCCAGTACCTACTGGCTGATATTAACACTGGTAGCTGAATTATGGTTAGTGAATAATAAACATAGCCATTAATTTTGTTGTATCATTTACTTATTAATTATCAAGTCTTACCATCGTTTAAACTTAGTTATTAGATAATTTATGATTGAAAAATTAAATAAAATGTTTTATGCAGTTCGTTTTACCTCTTTTACACAATTTTCCCAAAATTGCAAATTTAAAAACTTATAAATCGAAAACAAAGGCATCTATTGAAAAACGGTTTATGCCATAGTTTTTTTCTTGAAATTTCACACTGAAATGATATGACATATGACCACCATCCCATTTAAAAAAATAAAGTTGAATCCAATATGGCGGACAAAAATTTCAAAACCAGAAAAAAGTTGGATTTTTAAAACTATGCAGTTCTGCATAAGCTTCTTTCACCCAGAACGTCTCAGTTACGCAATATAAAGCCGTTTCCATACTTAAAATCACCCTGTATGTTTCCCATTTTTTCATTTTTTCCTGTAAAATATCCTTTGAATGCAACCAAATTTTGAAAATCCTTACATATTTGCTGCTGGGCATTCCTAAGAGGAGCATCCATGCAAAATTTCAACTTTCAATTTTCGATAAGCCGAAAATGTATTACAGACAGATGCAAAATGGTTAACTTAAAACAGAGACCTCTTTTCGTTCGGTCAATTATACCTGTAACGTATCTGATGAACTGGCGACAGTTGGCCGATCCGCCAGCTGGCGTGGCCATTTCTGCCAGCACTTGCCTGGCCTCCAGCTGTGAGGACAGTGATCGCTGACGCCAGCTGTGCACCACACCGCTATGGCTGGCGGCCACCCGGGTGCAGTTGTGCTTGCAGCACTTGTATTGACCTAGCTGGCCTAGTGGCAGCATGTCATCCAGCATTGCTCGTTTGCCCACCACTCGTGATTCGCTGCAACACAAATATAATAGAATAGTAATTCATATTCTGATATTTAAGATAATAACATTTTGGAGTTTAGATATATATGAAACACAATTTTTTTAGATGTGATTTGAGATAATAACATTAAATATAAAATAAGGGTAATAAGATAGCATAAGGTAGTATACCTAAGCATAGGCCTTAGCAAGGCACAATAAGGTAGCATAAGATAATAACATAAAGGGTTTTTTGTCATAATTTTTTCTGAGTTTCTTGAATTGAATGTTATTTGGGCTTTGACATGTATTGCTATCTATTGATGGAAGAAGTTTTTTCATCACTTATTTTGTAAAATGTGGGGGTTCAAAGTTGAAATTTCATGGATTTTGGAGGCGATTGATCTTCACTATGAGTTATTTGAAACTTGGCAATTTTTTTATAACTGAAAGACACCTTGAGAATAGAATGAATCTTCTTTCCATTTCGATCAATTAGCTACCAAAATAAATTAAAAAAATCTGGGAAAAATTCTGTTTTAATGTTGGTGCCGACTTCAAAAGGTAACTTGTGATAAATTTGAAAAAAAAATTCCAGTTTAAAGTGAATATTTCATTTTAAACTTTTTATTCCGCGCCTATTTAAATTTCAAGTATCATTTCGTTAAAAACGGTTTATTTTTTATTTTAAGCTTTTTACTCGAATATTCAAGTTATAAAAATATAGAAATTGGTACATTTTGGAATTTTTTTTATACAGTATGGAATATTTAAAACTCGGTAGATAGCTTCCTCATAGTCCAAGTGAAATTGCTATTGATTTTGGAGTTTGGGGGTCGAATATAAAAATAATTATGATGTGAAACAGATTGCCATGGAATCTTAGTTTAATAGTATTTAAGGTTATCTGTGTCTTTGATAATTTTCATTCTTTTTGTTGATATTGTCTCATGTCTATTATTACATTTTCTTTGCTTTTTATACTTTGATTTTCTGACTTTATTGAGAATTTTAATAATTTTACTCAAATATTTCAATTCTACAAGGAAAAAGAAATGTAATAACTCCTGCACTTACTGTTTTGAATTTGACTTGAGTTGTTTATGTAAGAAATTATTCGAGTAGCACAGCACACGTTGAGATCCACGTTCACACAATGAACACGTTTCTTTCAGTCGTATTCTATTTGATAATACAAAGTCCTCATAGTCTTTACTTCTCAACTTGGCCCCAATTCTTATGCATTGTTGTTCGTCCTGTTGGAAGAGAAACACAAGTTCAAAAAAAGATAAAACTAAAAACAGAGTCTAGCTGTGAAAGCAGTGTCCAACTGACGCCTTGTACGAGACTAGAGCAGACTCCAACCGACGCCCTGTCATTAGAACGAGACCTACATTAGAAAAATTGCTAATTGATATGACGTCAGTTGTAGAAATAATCCATTGTAAGATTAGGTGAACATAGTATTGTTTCGGTTCTGAAGTTTTTATAGTAAAATTCAATATCATTTTTCATGGAACTCTTTATTCAGTGCATATTTTCAATAATTGATTTATCTTATTGATTATCTTTAAATCAATAAGTCTCCTGTGAACTTTACAGTGAAAGACATTAATGTAGCCAACGTAAATTTAAAAGATTTTTATGAACTTTTCAGTTGAGAGTTGGTGAGAATAAGTTACGTAGGTACTAAAATCCTGTTTGAATGTAGATAAATGAATAGGTAGATTAATAAATTATGCGGATCCGACTAAAATGTCATTCAATAAACAAGTTTTTTATTTTCTTGGCTTATATAATATGAGATTTTATTGACATTTTTATGGTAAGTTCGTTGCTCGAAATTCTTAGTGAAGCAATTTGAGGTAATACAGGGGTTCGTTTTGTTGAGTAGATTTGGATGGAAAAGTAGCAAGATGGGATCGAATGACTATTATAATTATTATATGAAGTGAGCTCAATTGCATGAATTCATCCATAATAATCTTCATATTAAGACTAAAAACAAAAATATAAGTGTGGAATCATCAGTGATAATAATAATGATTTTGCTTGGGATTGATGAAGAAATGAAACCGTTTATCTGGTAAGTAATAGGGGTTTCCTGTCTTGGCCCCAACGTTCCCCAATGTTTCTTGTCAGTAACTTTATTAAGGACCCGTCAGTGCCTTATTATCTTCCAATATTACAGAATCAATTGTCTGCAAATAGCATGTATTGCAATTTTTGCACGTGATAGGTATGCCTGAGCTTGATCAATTTGATTGACTTTTGTTACTTTGTGAAATTCTTACAGAACCATATTGTATCAAGTTTTGAATTAAAAAGAACAAATGCAGTCATCATGATTTAAATTCAGATTAGTATATATTTTTTTGTCTCTACCATATGATTTTGAGCAATAGCACCAAATAAGATTACGCCATTGATCAGTCCCAAGGCCTTTTGTAACGTAGGCCACGCCCTTACAAGGCTGGAGTACTATTCACCAGTTTTATTGCCTTGTTCTCAGAGGATGAAACACTTATGCACCATACAATAATTTTTAAAACTTAATAGTAGAGTATTTTTTGTGAATTTTATATTTATATTTTTGTATATTATACTTTATTCTTTACATAGGGTACCTAATTATACACAATAAACATGAACCTTCTCACCTTCTCAGATGAACGAATTTGTTTCTCTAAAATTAATTTCTTTGCTGATCTACAAAGTTCCTGTAATTCTTTGGCTCTTGCCTTATTTATTGAACAACTCTGAAGGTCACCTGAAAATAAAATAAAATAAAATGAAAAGCAGATGAACACATTTTAGCAAAACAATGATTGGTATTAATGTATTAAACGGATGCCACTATTCAACAAGCTTAACCGAACTTCGCTAGATTGTGAACCTGTAGAGATCGAATTATATAATGTAATGCACCAACTCAAGCAATCTTCAAAACATTTCAATTAATATGACGTCACAAAGCGAGGTAAGGTTAAGCTTGTTAAATAGTGGCCTCCTTATATTACCCAATAATTATGACATTTAGTCGAACACAATGTACCTCATTTGATGTTGAATTTCAAAAGAGATTAGTGATAAACAAATAAACAACAGCTAAAAAATAAATAGAAGATAAGAGATAAATGCCAACAATAAGACAGAAATAAAAGCTATTACTTTAAGCAAATAATGCGAATTAAGCAATGAAGCATATGATGGGTATTTTTAATACGGCTGTTTATTATTAAGTGGCATCTTTCATTTATTAGCATTGACTAAGAATTTAGCAATCTTGCTTTTTTATGGTATAATGTAGCAAAGGGCATATAGACATACTGGTAGTTCAAAACGTCCACAATTCCCCCCCTCCCCCCGCCAATTTTCAGAAAATCAAATAAATGTAATATTGTGAAATCAAATAGTGTCTAATAGTGTTGTAAATTCCCGTGTGGGGATTTGCCAGTTACCTCCATCGGGTGCGTCCCTGTTGGAATCAGGGGAAGCTCACCGGCCCTGCAGCCAGCAGCGTCGGGGGGTAGTGGCGAAATTAAATAGTCACCGTGAAACAAAAACTGGACTGGTCCTCCAGGTTGGGGGTTGGGCGTAGGGCCAACAACCCTATCCCGTAAAAATCTCAACACGTTATGAAACCTACAAATGCCTCGGAACCGGACAGGAATAAAAGGAATTATAAAAGGCCAGCCAATGACAGGAATAGGATGACGGATTTACGTAAAAATAAAAAACATAAGAAAGATAAAGACCTATATTTTGCCACCTGGAATGTTAGGAGTTTGAACAGAGCAGGCAACACTGCTGTACTAAGGAATGTCATGGAAAAGTACAGAGTAGGAATTGTTGCTTTGCAGGAAATTAGATGGAAGGGAAATGGAATTATTGATCTGACAAATCATACCTTGTTTTACAGTGGACATGCACAAAATACTTTCGGTACTGGATTCCTTGTAGATAAGAAATATAAGGATAAAATAATGAATTTTGATGCTGTCAATGAGAGAATGTGTGTACTGAGAGTCAGGGAAAAATTTTTCAATATAACTTTAATTTGTGTACATGCACCAACCAATGAAGCTGATGAGAACGATAAGGATGCTTTCTATGAGACTTTAGAAGAGATATATAGAAAAGCTCCAATACATGATACAAAAATCGTTTTAGGTGATTTTAATGCAAAAGTTGGCAGAGAAGTTTGCTATAGACCAGTGATAGGTATACACAGCTTGCATGAAGAAAGTAATGACAATGGATTTCGTGTAATTGATTTTGCGAGTGGAAGAAATATGACGATTAGTAGTACATACTTCAAGCACAAAGACATTCATAAGATGACATGGAGATCACCAGATGGTCTCACACAAAATCAAATTGATCATATTCTAATTGATAAGAGACATGGATCTGACATATTGGATGTGCGAAGTTGTCGAGGTGCGGATTGTGATACAGATCACTATTTAGTAAAAATCAAATATAGGCAGAGAATTAATAACATGAAAAAATTCAGAGGAGTGAAGCAAAAGAAATTCGATTGTGGGAAACTTCTAAAAGATAAAGAATTGCAAGAAAGTTACCGCCAAAAGCTGTTGGAAAAAATAGGGACAAGGCAAAATAGAGATGGCTATTCAGTGGAAGAGAAATGGAAGGACATTAAACAAGTCATTACTGAATCCGCTCAAGAAACAGTAGGATATAAAGGGAGGGAAGAGAGAAATGGATGGATGGACGATGAATGTTTGAAGGCGTTGGAAGACAGGAAGTCGGCCAGGATGAAAATGATAAGTCGAAAGACGAGGGCAACTATCGCAGCTTTCCAAGAAAAAAGAAGATATGCCAGTAAACTTTGTCGCAAAAAGAAGAGAGATTTCGAAAAAGCAAAAATAGATGAAATCATGGCATTTGCTGAGGCAAAGGATGTCAGAAAGATGTACTTACGTATAAGAGAAGGCAAAGCTGGTTTCCAGCCTCGAACATCTTTCTGCCAAGATAAAGAGGGCAACCTTCTAGGAGGAGAGATAGAAATATTAGATCGCTGGAAGGAATACTTCTGTGATTTATTGAACCAAAATATAGAAGAAGTAGATATGGAAAGTGTGAACATTGTAGGGCCAGATCAGTTCATTGAAGGGCCAAAGATATGTGAACTGGAAGAGGCTATCAGCTCTCTCAAAAATAATAAAGCACCTGGAGAAGACCTGATAACTGCTGAAATGCTCAAAGCAGGTAACCCAGTGCTATTTGAATGGCTACTCAATCTATTAGTGCAAGTGTGGGAAGAAGAAATAATGCCTGAAGAATGGCATACTGCAATTATATGTCCCATACACAAAAAGGGTAGTAGAACCGATTGTTCCAATTACAGAGGTATTTCTTTGCTGTGTATAGTGTATATGATCCTTTCAAAAATAATTGCTGGAAGATTGAAGCCCTATGTTGAAGACATACTAGGTGATTATCAGTGCGGGTTCAGGAAGGACAGATCCTGCACAGACCATGTGTTCACCATACGTACCATCATGGAAAAGTGCTACGAATACAATGTGGATCTGCATCAACTCTATATAGACTACAAACAGGCCTTTGATAGTGTTAACAGAAATAGTCTGTTTGAAATAATGATAGAGTTTGGAATTCCTCTGAAGCTTGTACGCCTTACAAAAATGACTTTACAGAACACAAAATATAAAGTTAAAGTGCAAGGTATGCTATCAAGTGATTTTGCGGCAAACACAGGTCTTAGGCAGGGAGATGTGCTGTCAGCCATGCTGTTCAATTTAAGCCTGGAGAACTGGAGAAAGTAATAAGAGGTATCACTATGAATCCAAGAGGATCAATAATGAACAGAATGCTCCAATACATGGCATATGCTGACGATGTGGTTTTGATTGCCCGAAATAAACAGTCGTTAGAATCTGCCTTCAATCAGCTCAATGAAAAATCAGCAAATATAGGTCTCAAAATAAATGACAGCAAAACGAAATATTTGGCCAGCAGCAGAACTCGACAGGCATATGGCAGAGAACTAAAAATAGGAAATTATAGTTTTGAAAGGGTAGACGAATTCAAATACCTTGGCTCTGTCATTACTGGAAATAACAATGTCGAAGCAGATATAAAATCAAAGATAGCTGCAGGGAATAGATGCTATTTTGCCCTTAGCAATCATCTAAGATCCAGAACTGTATCAAGAAAAATCAAGATTCAAATCTATGAGACAATTATAAAGCCAGTTGTTTTGTATGGAGCAGAGTGCTGGGTGCTAACAAAGAAATGTGAAGACCTTTTAAATATTTGGGAACGGAAAAACTTGAGGAGGATATATGGACCAGTTTGTGATAACGGAGAATGGAGAATTCGAACCAACCAAGAACTATGTGATCTTTATAGAAAGTCACAAATTGTTGACGAAATTAAAGTTAGAAGGTTGAGCTGGTTAGGTCACGTGGAAAGGATGAGTGACTCAAGAGCCGTGAAAAAGGTCTTCAGAGAGAACCCAGGAGGAAGGAGGTTGAGAGGACGCCCTCGAAAACGCTGGCTGGAGGATCTGGAAGAGGATTTGCGAAAGATGGGTATCAGAGGATGGAGACGGAAGGCTGCTGATAGGGAAGAATGGAGAGGCATACTGAAGGAGGCCAAGGCCCTTAACGGGCTGTAGCGCCAAGGAGTAAGTAAGTAAGTGTTGTAAATTACAACCAATTAGTTCAAACTGCAACCAATCGAAAGATTGATTCTTCAACTTATAGCAAACTAGCGCAAACTAGCTAGTTCAACTAGCGCAAATAACCCGATGTTAGCACCGTCCTTTCAGTTGCAGTACTTGGCTGAAAAAAGCTGTCTCGTCCACATTCTGAAATGCTATTCAAATGAGTCAAACACGGAGAATAGTCAAAGTTACTCAATGTAGAGTGCAATGACACTTTTTCAACAAAATAATGTAAATTTGTATCTTTTTAATGAAGTAGGAGTGAAATGTTAGAGAAGACTTTGGAAGGACTAGTACTTTGACATGCCTCTAACCTGAGAACTGTTCATTAATTGTGAGATAACGTTGAATACATCGGCAGATTTTTGGAGAGGAAACTGGACAGCATAAGCGATGGGCAATTTCATCATCACTCACAATTTCATTGAGCAATTTTGTAAATTCTTCCACTTCCAATTTGTATTTATCCTTTTCCTCCTGAGTGGCCACTTTCGCCTGCAAAGAATACACACAGAAAAATGTTAAAACTAAACAACAACCTATAATACATTTACAGGATTATAAGAATACCTGGAATGCGATGTAACTTGTATTCTTCTCCTTTTCTTTCTCCGTCGCCTTCATGTTGAATTAACAAATAAATTAGATACGGTACTGTATTTAAAATTTACTCCACCAATGCAATAAGCATATTTCTTTGTCACACGGAGCGCTAGAGCTTTGTCATGAGAGGACATAATACATTAATTTTATATGTATTATTATTCTAAGAGAAAATCATGAGTAAAATTTAGAATACTGAACTGATATTGCAATCGTAAAACCTTTCCAAAGAATAAATTGTACTAAAATACCATTCAATTCCACTAAGAATAATTAAAAAATTTCGACAGAGAGAATATTTTGTTTAGGGAATTTTGACATCCTAGTTTGGTTAAAGATTCACACATAAATAGGAAAAGAACGGCGTTTATTAATTTATTTAACAAACTAACATTAAAACAGACACTATATTTTTATTTGCGTTCTGTTTTTACTCTCTAAAGCTGCAAGGAATATTTCGACATGAGAAAATATCACATATCTTTTTGATTTGTAAAAAAGTTAAAAAATCTTAAACAAAATGCTTTTTTTATTTGAACCAATATGAAATTTAATTTGTGTGAGTATAGCCTACCTGTGATAATAACAGCCGATTGGTTTTGTGCGCCACACTTTATAAAAGAAGGATATCATACCTACAGCACAGTGATAACATGCAAAAACCACAAAAATCGTTGAAAATATTTGTAAATTTATTTATTTATTATTTTTGTAGATTACGTCTTGGAGACTCCAGTTACAGAGTATAAGACAAGTCAGATTAACAATTATACAATCTTATACACTCGTTTCATTAATTTATAACTATATCAATGTTAGTTGAGGTGAGGCTTAATTTTGATGTAAAAGGAACGCTTGTACACTATAAAAAGCGTTATCAACTAAATATTTTTTCAATTGTTTTTAAAATATTTCTATACTTTCAAAACTCTTTAAAAACTGCGGTAGCTTGTAGTAGAGTTTCCTACCAATGTAACTAGGTTTCTTTTTGAATAAGCTACTATTCTGACCCGCCAAATGATAATCTCCTCGGCTTCTTGTATTATAATCGTGTACGTCAAGATTTTGGTTGAAGTCACCCTTTTTTACATATAAAGGAGCTACATAAACATATAATCAGGATATAGTTTGGAGACTTGGTCTCTTGAACAATGGCCTACATGAATCTAATCTATTTACTCTTTCCATACACATAACAGCTTTCTTTTGGATTTTAAACACTCTATAAAGGTTTTCTTTTGATGAATTACGACATACTAAGATAGCATACCTAATATGTGACAGAAAGATCCCATGATAAGCTGTAAAAAGTAACTTTTTGTCATTTAATCTAGCAAGCTGTCGCAGGTCAAATACCCCAGATGAAACTCTTAGAAATGCAATGTTATCTTCCTGGTCTAGTTGATTATCGTTTACAAAGACGTTTAAAGCCCTATCTTCATTTGAATTATGTTTGTTTTTGAATTGAAGGTATTGACATTTATAAGCATTTATTTAAATGCATAAGTATATTATTTTTTCTTGGGAGTTGTTTGGTGACTAAATTGCGCAAATGAGAAAGGATGTGATTCATTTGAAAATTATTCTCTTTGAAATGTATCAATAGACGAATGCTCAAAATATAACAAAACCTCAATTTGGACTATTTTATTTGACAAAATATCATCTTTAAATACGGATCATAATATACACATGGCTAAACATTTAGATGGAACGTGGAACAAACCTTGAAGGGTCTTCCACAATAAAAAGCCATACGCTAATAATAATATGAAATAATAAATTGAAGAGCGCACCATATCTTTCTTAACCCTCCATTGAGCTCTGAAGAAACGTAAACCACAACTGTTGCAAAGAACTAAAAGCTTGTTGCTTACTGGATCAATCACTGTTCGAATTGTAATCCGTTTGTTTTTCTTCTTCTCAAATGGTTTACTACAGGAGTCACAAGCGAGGTGTGAATTTTTGGGATCCATTTTCAAGTATCTATCTGAAATAATAATCACAGAAGAAATGGATGTCATTTTCAATAACAATAACACAAGACGATGAAATTGTAAAGAATGATTCAGTGCAATAATCAGTGAATTATCATCGATAATTTTAAGTAATACCATTAAAATACATCTAACCAGAGATTTAGATTTCTTAATCTGTGATCTAACCTAACAATTAACTCAATCCAATTAATGGGTTTTTAGTAGCAGATTCGACTGTAGGTGACTCTTCATACCTCAGACCAATATTCCTCATTAAAAATATTCAAGAAAACTTCATCAATAATTGAAATATCATAAATTTAATGAATATTTTGAAGACAAGACGAAACCTATATCACAGATTTGGTTCTTCTCTATTCTGATTTCTGATTCTGTGCTAGTGATGCGCGATAGCGAGATGTTACAATCGAAACGTTTCGATTGTTTCAGCCAATCGATTGTTTCGATTGTTTCTGAAACGAATAAATGGAACAATCGATAGCAAAACGAAAGGTTTTGTCAATTCGATTGCTCCGGTTTGAAATGAATAGTTTTGAAACGAATGCATGAAATAATCGATACCGGCGATTGATTCATTAGTGATACGAAAGGACGGTTTTGTCAAGCCGATTCCTTCAGTTCGTTCTGAACATAGATTGTTGCCGGCATAAACAAAACATTTCAAAATATATAAAATATAAATAACTTACGGTATGCTTAATTGCTTATCATAGTTTTGATAGTCTTTTAATTCATTACATTCATGCAACATCCAAACTATACATATTTTGTGATGATACTTACTGAAATAATTCGTATTCATGAATTCATCTTGGTGCAAAACTTCAAATCGGTCCATTTTTGATAATAAATAATAAACATTGACTGAATATACCTAACTTTTCAACTAATTTAAATTTTTATTTGTTTATTGTGGAAATCTACATCAATCTACAAATCTAGAATAATCTACAACTTAGTTTTGGGTTACTTGCTTACAATCAAAATTTACATTTTCAAAGAAATAGTTGAAACCTATAACCTAAATAGTAATGGTTATAATATGCTTTGAAATATATCACAATAGTTAGTCAAATGGGGAAAAAACTTCTAAATTTTAAATTTGAAAAGCCTAGTCGTCTTTAAAAACTTTATTTGTATTTTTCTCTGTTAACTCATTTTCTGCTTATTCAGTTGCAAACTCAGCAACAGACATAATGACGATAATAATATGAGCGCTTGTATTTCTTATTGTCGAACTTCGTGATCATATATAGCATCATGCTGTGCAGCTATAAAACAGCAGCTATAACTATAATGCGGGTCTTAACGATTGTATCGTAGCTGCGCTCGTGTGCAGCATTTCGAATAACTTTCAATAACTGGCTTAACGATAGTAAACAATCGAAGTGTTCCATTCGATTGTATTTCCGTATCGATTGTGAACACTTCGATTGTTAAAACACTTCGCTATCGCGCATCACTATTCTGTGCCCATATTGTAACAAAAATGAAAATACAACAGAAATCAGCTGAGATCTGAACAAGATGGCAGAAGGAAGGTTCAAGGTTGTACTCTGAACAACTTGTATCGGGACGACGCCAAAAGTAGTCGACGACAGAGTGGATCAATTTTTATTTTACGCTGACGACAGAGTGGTCCACATTCCTGAGTAGGCCCAGACTGTCGGGTGCATACAGCGACAGACTGGGTCGATTCTCATTCCTAAACCATCCGACAGAGTGGGCCTGCGACAAAGGAGACCACATTCCTGAGTAGTCCCAGTCTGACGGGTGCATGCAGCGACAGACTGGGTATATTCTTATTTCTTCACCTCCCGACAGAGTGGGTCTACGACAAAGTTGACCAAATTCCTGAGTAGGCCCAGTCTGTCGGGTGCGTGCAGCGACAGACTGGGTCTATTTGTCTCCAAACAGTCTTCACCTCCCGTCAGAGTGGGCCTGCGACAGAGTGGACCTAAAGGGTTCAAAATATCGATACATACAAAATATCGACAGTTCAACTTCAGTTAATCGACCTCAACAACATAAAAAACTTGATTATGAGAATTGGCAGCTCTGTCCTCTCCTCTGAGTAGGTTTGTGAAAAAAAACACTGGAATAAAGTATAATTTGATGAATGAATTCTTCTTGGAGCCTCAAGTTTGTGCCATTATTGAGGTATACAAGACAAGTCACACCAACAATATTATACAATCTTCTACAATAGTTACCATAAATTACTGTATCAATGGTGAGGCTCAATTTTTATGTAAAAGGAACTCTACACTATAAAACCTTTATATATCTTGTATACCAGTAAAGTAAATTAATATAGGATGCAATATGAATTAAGAATTCATACAACCTTCAAATAATATAAAGTCTTTTTACTTTAGTCTCTGTTATCAAAAAGAATCTGTGACATTACAACAAAATCTTCCAATCAATAAATTAATTATTTGACTGCTAACAACTGTTTCTGGCTGCATCCCATTCAATCTTATTATTTATCTACATATGTAATTTATTCTTCTCGATTTTTAATATATATATATATATTTATTTTGAAACAGATTTTACATTATAATACATCAGTATAACAATCAAGTGTTATATGCTCTTTAAATTTCAAGAGTTCAATGTTGTATTTGATATGCTCACTGCGCAGTGGCATATTATCCAAAAATCAAAGAGAAAATTAAGAATAAGAATCTTTATTTGACATTAAAAAATAAAACATTGCAATAGGCTTCGTCAATATAATAATAACAACATATTAACTTTTTATGTGAAATTTAACGACTTGCAGTCAAATATTTGTTAAGAATAAGTATAACTCACTTAATCTGTAAGCCGAGCACTTTCGAATCTATGAGATCCATCTTCAGAGGCGTGGGTTCCTAGATCATCATGTCAGTTTTTTGGTTAGAAGTGTTGTGGTTTTTGTAAAATGTGATCAAAAAGTTTGTGAGATTTAAAATTTAGTTGTTCATTGAGAATGTTTTGTTTATTGTGTGTGGTGTGTTTGTATATTTCAAATTGTTCCAAGGTGTTGAGTTCGTGTCCTTTAGATTTTATATTTAGAATGTGTAGGTTGGTACTGATGTCAGTAAAAGTGTGTCCAGTTTGAATGATATGGTCAGCAAAATTCAGTTTACCTAAACAGAATTCAGCAAAATTCGATTCAGTAAAGGGTTGATTACATTGGGATAGTTACTCGCTAAGCGAGTAGCGAGTAGGACGTTACTAACCGACCGTGCTACAGCAGCTCAGCATATCAAGCCGAATTATATTAAAAATTTATCTTTCAGAATCACCCCCATACTATGGAATTTCTAAGACAATAAATAATATCGCAACATAAAATTAAAAGATGAAGTTTACCAACAATTATTCAATAAAATTTCATCAAAACAATATACAATATATCTCATCTGAAGTGTTATGCTGGCAGCCTGCATGATTAAGTATCGGCTTTGGCCACAATAATATTGTATTTTGGTGTTGGCTACTCTGCCAGCGAGTACAAATGTGACCAAATTCAAAGTTGAGAGCCTGTCTACTTTGAATTTGGTCACATTTGTACTCATTGATATATATTACTAGATGCGTAACTCCGGGATCCGCTGTGAAGTCACAGCGGTAATGGAAAAAACCCGTATTTGTCAGTGCTCAAATGACTTGTTTTGTGATGTTAAATGATGTTTTAACATGATTATTTCATGGAGTGATTATGGATGTACCAATCAGTGCAAGTCTGGTTGAAATATTTATTTTCAAACAAGTAATTTTATCTTTTTATTGTCTATATGCGAGCGTAGCTTTACAAGATTGTTTTCTGCTTCCTCACTTTTATGGGTTTTTTTAATTAAAAATAATGTACTACCATATTCACCACTTCAATTTTGTTCTTTTGAGCATTAATTACTTGTGATATACCGTACAGTAATTTATTAAATAACTCTTTTAATCAAGCGATTTTGCTTGAACTGCAATGGCATTGGTGAGCATTCTTGGGCTTTTACAATATGAATTTAAAAAGGAGCCTACTGAATTTTGAAGCATGCGGTATCTAAATATATATATATATATATATATATATATAACTGCAACACCAAAGGAAATATAAATTTACTGTATGAATATATAAATATAAATAGCCTATACATATATACAGGGTGGGGGAAATGTTTGGAAACGGCTTAATATTTCATATACAAAGGTGATTTTGCGGTAGGTATGATTGAGGATCCTACTCAAATTGAAAATACTATTTTACTGTGACTTTAAAAATCTGGTCCGCCATCTTGGAACCGCCATTTTGAATGTAACTTTTTTTTTTAAATAGGAAGGGGGTCATGCGATACATGATTTCAATACGGAATTTTAAGACAAAATGAATGCCGAAAACCGCACATCGATATGTCAACCCGTTTCGGAGATATTTACATTATTAATCGATACCATCAAAAGCAGAAATGAAATAAATAAGTACATTAAAATCTTACCTATCAGATTTTTTGTTAATAGTGTTTGCTAATAAACATTAAAACCCAATTATTTTAATAAATGTTCAAACTGTTTTCCTTCAGCTGTTTGACAATGTGCTAATCTTAAATAATAGCCATCAAGCACATTTTGAATCATTTCGCGTGATGAACATCTGACTCTGGATATCATAATATCAACAATAATCATGATATCAACCTAAAATCATCTGTAATAATCCAACTGATTTAATGAATTCTTTTTCAATCATGAAGTAGTGAGTGTGTTTAAAGTCGTTCGCAATGGCATTTTTAAATGAAACCGCACATTTTGAATCATTTCGCGTGATGAACATCTGACTCTGGATATCATAATATCAACAATAATCATGATATCAACCTAAAATCATCTGTAATAATCCAACTTATTTAATGAATTCTTTTTCAATCATGAAGTAGTGAGTGTGTTTAAAGTCGTTCGCAATGGCATTTTTAAATGAAACCGAGAGAATAACTTTGTTAATGATGCGCGGCTATGGAGATAGAGTACGGTCTTACCAAGAAGTTTCTGATTTATTTAACGAAACATTTCCCAACAGAAATCCAATTAGTAAAAGTGTTGTTTTTAAGACAGTAAAGCGGTTTCAAGAAACGGGCAAAGTGACTGATCGTGCTCGCACTGGAAGAACAAATACTGCCACCAACAATGAAAAATCTTTAGAGGTAATGCAATCATTTGTTGAAGATCCGCATACATCAACTAGAAGCGTTGCCAAGGAACATGGTATGTCTACTCGTTCTGTCAGAAAAGTTCTTAAGGAATCTCATTTCCATCCGTTTAAGCTTCATGTATTACAAGAACTGAATGAGGATGATTTCGACCGCCGGGTAGAGTTTTGTGACATAATGATGAACAAGTATGACAATGATCCAAACTTCTTTAATAATGTAGTATTTTCGGATGAAGCTACGTTCATGCTTAACGGCAATGTAAATAAGCAAAACTATCGTTTCTGGACCGATGTCAACCCATACTGGATGAAGGAGGGTCATACACAGTATCCTGAAAAATTAAACGTATGGGCTGGTATGGTAAATGGTCACATTGTAGGACTATTTATTATCGAGAATAATTTAACAGGTGCCATTTACGAGAACATGTTAATAAATTTGATCGTTCCAGCCATCCAGAACATCAACGGACAAGAGTTACATAACTTGTGGTTTCAACAAGATGGGGCGCCCCCTCATTATGCATTAGGAGTGCGGGATATATTGAACCAAACATTTCCCCAACGCTGGATAGGTCGTAGAGGTGCAATAGAGTGGCCCACTAGGTCACCTGACCTCTCTCCACTTGATTATTTCTTTTGGGGCTACATGAAAGACAATGTGTACAAAAAGAAACCAGCAACAATTAATGAACTGAGAGAATGTATAACTGAAGTGGCTAACAGAATTCCACGCGAAATGATTCAAAATGTGCTTGATGGCTATTATTTAAGATTAGCACATTGTCAAACAGCTGAAGGAAAACAGTTTGAACATTTATTAAAATAATTGGGTTTTAATGTTTATTAGCAAACACTATTAACAAAAAATTTGATAGGTAAGATTTTAATGTACTTATTTATTTCATTTCTGCTTTTGATGGTATCGATTAATAATGTAAATATCTCCGAAACGGGTTGACATATCGATGTGCGGTTTTCGGCATTCATTTTGTCTTAAAATTCCGTATTGAAATCATGTATCGCATGACCCCCTTCCTATTTAAAAAAAAAAGTTACATTCAAAATGGCGGTTCCAAGATGGCGGACCAGATTTTTAAAGTCACAGTAAAATAGTATTTTCAATTTGAGTAGGATCCTCAATCATACCTACCGCAAAATCACCTTTGTATATGAAATATTAAGCCGTTTCCAAACATTTCCCCCACCCTGTATATAGGCTATTTATATTTATATATTCATACAGTAAATTTATATTTCCTTTGGTGTTGCAGTTCCATTATATTACTTTCTCACTTGATATTTAAACGTTAATGAAATAAAGAAAATCTTCACTAAAGAGTTTAACATTTACATATTTGTGTGATGGCAATTTCGCATTGTTGTAATGCTACCTCAGACACAACTGGAGGCTTACTGCTGAATCAAGTTTATGATGTTTTTTTATAATTTAGTATGTCTGCTCCACAAGATAGCCTATTATTGTTATTTTAGTCAAAATTTGAAAAAGCTGGACTTTGATGTTTGCTAAATATCTTCTATTCTCGAATTTTATCAGATTAAAAATCATATATTCGAAATCAAGGAATCACAGACCACAAATAATATTACTCTAGAATTTTTTCTTCACAAAGATTGAGAAAATTAGCTTATGAAATTTTGGCCGCCATCTTGGAAATATTTCGTGAAGCGAGCATTTTTTGAGGTGCGACAGTTCAGATTCGGATTCAATGCGTCAAAGTACATAGGAATACGCTAAGAAAAAAATTACTGTATGTTTTTCCTGAAATCACATACTTATGATACTGCTTGTGCACTGCTCTGAGTTTGAAATTGGCTTGAGCCAGAAAAATTCTGAAATGTCAAATTATTACTACTATATGTAAGACAAAATCATGGGCTATCTTTCAAAAAAAGAATTATTGAAATCCATCAAGGGAGTTGCGAGAAATCTTCAAATGAAAATTGACTTTTTCCCATAAGAGCCTGTGTTAAATTTGAACTTTTGCCCGATTTGGCCTTTTCCCGCCAGAAAAAAGTGGCTTCACTATGCCATAGCCTTCAGCGTTAAGCCTGGTGCACACGGGTCGAGTACTACTCGAGTACTACTCGGCCCAGTCACTGGGCCCAGTTGTTGTTTTGTTTGAACTCGCCTCAGTACTCGACCAGATGTCTACACGCATCACATTTCAGAGCGACAGCTGACAGACGACAAGCGACATTGACAGACAGCTTTAGTTTTAACGTTGTGAGTTTTGGTATAATGGCTCGCCAAGAGTTTAAGGCCCAATTTAGAACGTGTTTTAAAAGAGCCTATGAGCTTATATTAGAAGAAATAGATGACGTTTTGGAAGAGGAAATCAACAAAGAACCTAGGGTATGGGTTAAAGATTGGATAAAAAGAAGAGACACTCTTGGGGCGTCCTCTCTTTTGCTACGTGAACTTGCCATGGAAGATGTGAAAGAGTACATATCTGTGTTGAGGATGACTCCAGAAATGTTTGAGTCACTTTTAGATATGGTATCTCCTAGAATATCAAAACAAGATACTGTTATGAGAGATGCTATCCCCTCCCGAATCAAGTTAGAAGTTACCCTCAACTTTTTGGCTACAGGCAATAGTTTTAGATCCCTGCAACATATGTTCCGAGTTTCAAGATCTGCAATCACAAATTTCATACCTGAAGTTTGCGAAGCATTGACTGAAGCTCTGTCTGAATACATCAAGGTAAGCAATTTTCGGTAATTGTGCCGCAGATGTTAGCAAATAAAAAATCACTTGAAACCTTCACCAAATTGTAGTATTATGTCTCCTGATCACAATTATCAAGTTTTCAAGTGTCGGTCTCAATTAAATAATTAATTATTCAATATTAAAAACTCACCTTTAGAACATAAATACGGCTCTGAAAAGCCTTAAGCATAACATCATAGACGAACAGATAGTTAGAGCAATGGAGTGCCATCAAGGATTCGTGCCAATGGATTATATCAGTGCCATCTACATCAGAACATCAGTGGAAACTGATGACATAATTAATAAATTAAAATGCAAATTATTGTGTTGCAAAGATTCATGCATTCTATTTTTTATTTGCTAACATCTGCGGCACAATTACCCAATTTTCCTTAACTATATACAATTTTAATTGAGGTTAAAATAAAAAAAGCAGACAGATATTGTAAATTACAATTGTCTGTTTATTTCTTACAAATCTTGGCGAAAGTGTGGGCCCTAATAATACAAACTTTAATACAATACTTTTAAATACTGTATGCTGTAGTATAAAATAGAATCTTTGTACTGTACCCCTTTTCAATTTTTTTAATTAATAATTAAAATTTGCAATTGTAACTTGCACAGCCAGTTTCTATGGTATGATAATACCATATTCTGGTGCAGTCTAAATATTAATTGTTTTTCAACTGTTTAGACCGCACCAGAAGATAATATTATTACCAAAACCATTGTGCAAGTTAATTACAAAATTTGAAAAGATGTATCTTTATGCAACATTATTGAACAATGAAATTGTAAATTACTAACCAAACTCTTCACCTAACCAAACTCTTCACCTAACCTCAAGACTGAACAGACGTTTCGCTGGTGTAAATTGTGGTGGAGGGGGTAGCTACTGGGCCGAGTAACTCGCTTCCCAACTAAACCACTCGACTCGCCCTGCAACTGACCGGTTTTGCCGACTCGCCCGCTACTCGACTCGCCGATCTGTCTACATCAAGCGAGTAGGAGGGCGAGTGTCAACTCGCATACTGACTCGCCCACTCTACTCGACCCGTGTAAACCAGGCTTTAGGCTGGATTGCAGAAACGGTGTCTAAACATTGTCTATGATCAGACACTGGCTAAACACCGAATCGGCTTGCAAGAACGATGTTTAGAGGAACCATTGTCTAAACGATGTCTATCTCCGTCAAGAAAGCCGCCATTTTTAGATACTCGCCAGTAGGTTGTTTAAATCGTGTTTAACCTCATTTCTGGTTGTAGGTTGTAGGCTGTGTTGTGTGTTCTACATACATATATAGGGGTAGGGTCAAATTAATCTGTATTGACAGATACTTTGTATCGTTTCTGCAATCCATTATAAACCTTATCATCAACGGCAGGGATAATTGGATTTATAGATCCCTCAATTTATTTATATTAATGTGATTCATAATGTAATTTATATTAGTTGAAATATAAGTGAGACATATAAATCTAAACCAAGTAGTCGTCACGTGTAACATCTATCTTCAAATATTCCTACTACAAATTATAATAGATAAACCTTTGCAGGTGGGCATACACAAGCATGTGCCTATAGAATAAAGTTGAAGAAAAACGAGTGAATAATACGAGTATACTTTAATTAGTGCGGTATTCATAGTTGAGTCTTCTCTCCTTAGTAAACATAAGTCGCCCGTATGGCCCGTAGAGTATACTCTCGACTCAGAGAGTGAATAAACATAGTACGGTACGCTCTGCTCCAGTGTGGACTAGGAAAAATCTGAGTTTACTACAGAGTTTACCCTCCACAGTTTTATTCACATGAATTTCGCCTTAGTTGTTACTAAGTTGAGCTATTGGGAAGTGATAGCCGAGTGCTGTAGCAGGTATCTGTTCAGTCAGAGATAAGCTACAAAACTCCTGGGCGCTCTTTGTAAGGGTGACCGATTGGATTGGCCAGCAAAAGATACTCTGTTCTCTGCTGTAAAATCACTTCCCGATGGTTCGGAACCCACCTAAAACTGTAGGTCCAACTCATCAATCACCATCATCCAATTCATTACCCACTCACAGGTCTCAGACCTATGTGCCCAGTCAGCACAACTATGTAAATTATACGTATTATTTATCTTCAGCCAAGGTAAATAGTTGGTATATAATACATATTGCATTTGTATAATATACGTAAATAATACATCCAAATGTCCCACTTTTGATTGTATAATATACGTATATTAAAGGTCAATCTATACATCTATTTGCATAAATAATATGTCAACAGTATATGTAAACAATATGTACACCATAGACATATACTATACATATAAAAAAGATCCTTAGTGCAACAAATTTACATATAATTTATGTTAATACGTATAATATATGTAAACTTGATGTCAGTATATATGCTTTTCAAAATAAATTGAATGTAAATCATAGAGCTTGTCATACAAATGGATATTAAATGAACAGCCAGCAATATAGATGAAATAGATTAAGTTTTATTAAAAATAAACAATTTTGGTACAGTACATTAAACTTTAGATTTTTTTGTTTTGTTCCAAATTCTGGTTCCTGCCTGCCTAAACCATTCCCACAGGCGATTTTCAAAAACTTTACTGGTAAAAGTAGTGCAGTGTGTTGCACTAATAACCCCTGAAACAATAAGTTTTCCATATTAATGACAAATATATTTTAACTGAATACTATATTACTTTGAATAGAAAGAACACTGTAGTGGCAGGTGAGTCACAAGAAGTTTCTGAACTTCACTAGCAAAACTGTCAACATTTTACAAAACTCAACATCTATATTAACAAAAAAGTTCTAATTCTGATGTCTTCAGACAAAAAATTTCAAGAAAATGTTTGTGTTTCTTGAATAAAAGCTGTGATAAGAGAAATTCCCTGCATTGTTAAATTAATATGTAAAATACACAACAGTAAATATATTTATAAGCTGACACCCAGCAGGGGTGCCTACAGGGGGGATAGTAACACCAATAGGGTCATGAGATTTTTTGGGAAAACTTAAAAAAAAACATCTGTTTGCAAATAAACACAAATTTAATTCCCCCCAATTTTTATTCGTACAGTACTGTATACCAATTCAAATAGATCATCAAGTTCTATATTACTATTATTTTTACTGTAGAACCCCTTAAATTCGACCTCAGGAAAACAAACTGCTCAAAATAAAGTGACTATGTCCAACAGTCCATCGCACTTCCATCGCCGCGACCAGCACTGTGTGGTGTCTTGCTCATCCCCAATTATTGAAAGTGTTCAAGGGCGGTCCTAGGAGTGGTGGTCAAGGGAGTTTTGATTAAATCTCCATTTGTGACCGATAAGACACAGCCAAATTGCCAGTTTTTGATTGATAAGACACAATCGAATCGCCAATTTTACCTTATAAAACACTTTTCAGCTGTTTTTTTTTTTTATTAAATGTGACAATTTATTGCCAAAAAATGCGGCCTGATTGCCATTGTAAAATTAATTAATTTGTATGATTAAGTCAAGTTCAATTTCCATTTTTGGTATCTGTGGCTCATCTTGACTAATAATAACACACATTGCAGTTGTCAAATCCAGACTATAAAATGTGGTTATTTGTTGTTTTCCGCCATAAAATTATGCTAAACTGCCATTTTGCTTATTTTAGTCAATAAAACAACTTCTGGTTGGTGCATTTGCCCTCCACAATGCAGTCCAGCTGTACTTTTGTACCAATAATTTTTGGCAGATAATTATATGGCACATTGTAGGAAATTTGCTCTGAGCCATAAATAGTTCCAAAATATTCTAAGAAATAATCTATTAGCCCCTGGGCGACCTCAAGATGAGTTAAAACTAATTCTGGACTTACTAAAATTCTTAGGGCACAATTAAGAGCTAGAAAATGTGTATAATATTTCCTTGGCAAGGATTCTTTCAATACTAAAGGCCCTGTGTAAAGCAGTAGTTGCCTAAATTCAGTTGCCTTCCATCGATCAATTGAAATGCAGAAACAGTGTCTACAACCAATGTCTAAACAGTGTCGGCTTAGACACTGACTAAGAAGGAACTGCTTTTGGCTTGCTAAAACGATTCCTAGCCGGTGTCTATGTCGACAGTGTCTAAACTACAGGTGACGTTTGGCAACATTGTAGAGGCTCTCAGTGGCTGTTCTCTGATTGGCTTGTAACTTTTCAACAGCAACTGGCGGCTCATATGAAATTACTGAGCCTGGATTCTGGATCTCATTTCCGAATATTCATAATGATTAATAATAACTGCCTTCACTTATAATTTGTGTTGTGGTGATTCACTGAATTGTGAATTGAAATTATATTTTGATTTATTTCAGGTTGATCTTTGTCTCCCTAATAATTATTATACAGCGTAAGCCATGATTCTGGGAAAGTTAGGTTTGGTTTATTATTGTTTTGATTACGGTATAAGTAGCTTTAAAAATTAATATGTATAGTATCATTTTTTATTATCTGTTCAATGATTTGATGTATAATTCTTCAGAATTGAAGTTCTGGTTTAGGAATTGAGCGGTCTGTTTATGGCAATCATCAACTAAATTTTAGTTTTGAGGTAGCCTAATTTGTGCAAGCTTCAGTCGTTCAATCCAGAGTAGGTTACTTTATCGTCCTTGCATCCTTTCTTACAATGAGTTTTGAGGCTGTTGACAGTAATGATGAAAAGAGTAGAAAAGGTTAGCGTGAGAACTTTCCTATAATCGAATCTAAAAAGTACCGTAGCTATAAATTAGCTATGAAACTGCACAAAAAAAGTTGGCTTGGGGGAGAATCTGAGAGCTTTTTAATTCCAGTTTTCCTGGTGTGTCAGCACGAGACGATAAAGCATTATTGGGTAAGTAGCTTGAGACATCGTTTAAAAAATCAATATTATGGGCCAAGTGAATAAAAACGAGTAAAGACTTTATATTTAAGGGTTTTTGGACAGTTTACTCACTTTGGAGTGAATAAAACCAAGTAAAGACTTCACTACTATAGTCGTTACTAAGATTTTTGCAAGGTAGTGTCTGAGCTGACTAGCCCGGTTTATCATTCAATTTTTCTCAAACAATTTGAAGTTCATTACAAGAAAATTAATCATTTAGCCTATTCTATATCCCTCCAATCTATTTTATCTCAAACTTATTTTGTCATTCCAGTATATTGGAGTTGACTAAATTAAATTATTATAATGAGTAGCAAGTGTACAAATGAATAAATTGCATGTCCTTGGTTCTGGTTTGTTGGTTGACTGTTGGATTTTGATTCTTCAAAAAACTGAAACGGTATTGGTAGTGTATTTTGGGATTCATCCTGCACTTCACCAGAAAAACTCCCTATTCAAGGGTTCAATTCAATGAATTATTTGAGTCTATAATTAGGTCAGGTAGTCGGGTAGCAAAATTCATTTGGTCTTGTGCAGCTCGCGTATAAAACAAAATTATAGTATTCAATTGGTTACCATGCACAATATTATCGAAAGATCACTAATATGTTTAATTAGTTTAATGATAACTGCATTTGAAATATGAAGAATAACATTAGGAATTTATATTAACAATAAAGTAGGTTGATAATTTTTGACATAGTAGCCTAGGAATCTTAACAATCGTTTTTTGATTCTAAATTATTCAAGATAAAATTTATTTACTTGAATAGACTTCTTCCAATAATAAATATTTCTTCTGATCAACCCATCTATAATTATTTTTGGAGGATGAAGCCCACCCAGTCAGCACAAACCGTATAGTATACGTATAGTTTAGGTCAATAGGTCAATTTTAGGTCATGTGAATCTGGAACGTATTGTATACATAAATTCGATGAACCAAGGTTGACGTTCATGAAATTATTTTAGTATTTTGAGAAAACTAAAACAAGTGAAAAGCGATAGCCTTTTTGCTTGTAGAATGCATTTATAACCTTTTATGCCTCTATTACAAATTCTGGTATAAGTACAGAATAAGTCAATGTTATGTATATGGTATGGATTAAGATATACATATACTATATATATTATTTATATTCGAGATTGACCAAGTATTTACATGGCAATACTTAATATTTATCTTTTTTTTTTTTTTAATAATAATAATAATGTTTATTGCCAAAAAAGAACTTACAAAAAATCAATACAAATACATCAAATACATAACGAAGTACAGATGAAACAAAATAATATCATTGATCTTACTAATTACAAATCATTGGCAAAATTACTGGGCGCAAAAAAAATGAATTTTTCCGTCCGCGCCCAGGAGTTATATGTCTTAATTTTCAATGAGGAAAAACCATTAAAAATAAACAAGAAGCAATTGTTTGCTTGAGTGATTCATAATCTCAGTTGTCTTTACAATTTAGACGAAGCTGGTATTGAGAATCGAGTAATCTTAAACTTCCCCAGCCCCAGAGAAAGTTTCTCCTAGAATAACGGTACGGTACAGACCGCTGGGGCAATGACCTGCTAGTTGGCTGGTGCAGAATAAAGGCGTCGTCCATTTTGATTTAGAGTCTGTTGTTTCCAGCGTGGTAGCATCCCACGATTCCACCAAGCAGCAAGCAACCAAGCAAAAAGCATTACTGTGGGGATCATTCGACTATCAGACACGCACACGCGTCTACCCTATTCGATCATGTCCTCGACTTTTCGTTGTTACAAATCATTTAATTATTTTATATTGATTTAATTTTTGTATATATTAATGTTTTATTCATTCTATTTATAGTTTTTAGTACGGTAGTGTATTTTTTAGTTCAAGTTTTAAGAACTGTTGTTCTGGCAGTGTGATTTAGTTTGTTCTGTTCTTCAGAGTTTGAAGTACCTAATTATTAATTCTTCGTTCAAGGTAAGTGTGAAAAACGCATTGTTTTGTATTTATTCATAATGTATAAAAAGAAACTGAATTTTATATCACTATTGGCTTTGAAAGGATCCAAGAATCTGAGAATCTAAAGCTTATAAAAAAGCGTCTTTTACATTAGGTTTCTGTATGTTTACTGCTTAGCCCTAAATACAAAAATCCAAACACTTGATTTCAAGCTTCATATCAATTGTAGGGTTGAATAAACTTATTGATGTTAGATAGGGCGTATTGGTTGATCAACATTATAAACTTCTAGGCAACTTATCCCAACTGACAGTTTCCACTAAACTCTATTTTCAGTCTCTGTTGTGGGTGGAGTTTCGTACTTGTACCACACTTAAATTATCTGATTGAAAATATCGAGCTTACCAATGTCAATAGCTTACATCGAAATTAATAATCTAGGCCTAAGTTAGCTATTGAATCATTTGTTTTGGTGGTTTGAACATAAAATTAAATTTAAAATGGAATAGGCCTAACTTATCTAAGTTATTTTTACAGCACTGTGGAAATAGGTTAGGTGAGTATAATGTATAATATTGTAAAATCATTTGTTTTGATGAATTTCAATGTCTACATTATGATAACTTAACTAACCAAAACCTTACTCCACAGAGCGTTGTAAAAGTAGCCCAAGTTATAAGTAATATTTCATTTTATAGCCTATATTTACTGTTATGTTAACATTATGTGCCTTATTTAAACGATGTAAGGGGTAGCCTACAGTTACGCTGACATCCTACAATATATAATCAAATGAAAATATTAATTTCGAATTCCTTTAATTGCTATCAGTTTATACTGAAGACTTCCGCAATGGCGGATATTGACAACAGTATTTAATAGCTGATGGAAATCGATGAATGCTACTGTACAAAAATATCAGTCACCACCGGGAATCGAACCACGGACCTCCCAATTGCCGGTCGGGCGCCTTAACCACTAGACCATGGAGACCCTTCTGCACAGCAGCATTCATGCAGCAGCAATTAAAGAAATTCGAAATTAATAAATTCTGTTTAAGTAAATTTGTCAGTTTGTTCAATTGTCAGTAACTTCGAACTAACTTGTGAGATACGAGCCGATATGGCCAAGTTAAAAATAAATGCTGCTGTGCAGAAGGGTCTTCATGGTCTAGTGGTTAAGGCGCCCGACCGGCAATTGGGAGGTCCGTGGTTCGATTCCCGGTGGTGACTGATATTTTTGTACAGTAGCATTCATCGATTTCCATCAGCTATTAAATACTGTTGTCAATATCCGCCATTGCGGAAGTCTTCAGTATAAACTGATAGCAATTAAAGGAATTCGAAATTAATAAATTCTGCTCAAGTAAATTTGTCAGTTTGTTCAATTGTCAGTAACTTCGAACTAACAAATGAAAATATTACAAAATAGCCAATATTAGGCCTGCAAATTTCAATGTCTATCTTCTTAGTAATAGAAACCTATGGGGGCTTATAAGGCCATGGTTTAAGGAGGTACATGAATCAGAGAGTTCTTATGACTTATTACTTTGAAGTGGGTGGGTGCATTGTTGGTGTATAAGGTGTTCTTGTGCAATTATAAATAAAGTTCCATTAAGTAGGCCTACATTTTGTGTATTAGGCCTTGGTCTAGGTGTTGTCTAAGTTGGTTAAAATAAAGTTTCATAGAGATAGAAGGCCTACCTATTTGGTATTGAGTGTGCTATTGGTGTAGGCGTTGTGTAGTTAAAATAAAGTTCCATAAATATTAGGCTAGGACTATTTTGATGGCCTATTTAACAACGGTATTGAAGTTGTTACAGTATTGGTGTAGGGTAGGCATTGTGTAGTTAAAATAAAGTTCCTTATACTAGGCCCATTTTGTAGTTGGTACAGTATTGGTATAGGTGTTGTGTAGTTGAAATAAAGTTACATAGATATCATTTGGTATTAGGTTTAGTACTGTAGACCTCTTGTTGTAGGCGGTCTGTGCTTAAAATAAAGTTGCTACATTTATATGTATGTACAGTACACTCCAAATTATCTTGTTATTTTCGGTTTTGAAGTATAATAATTTTTTTATAAGACCTGTTTTATAGTTTTGATAATTGGGAGTTTAATGCACTAGTTAAAACTATAAACTCGTCCCAAGAATACATCTGGCTACATTATTTTTTATTTGTTCCAGGTTATCAATTTTGTATTAGGCCTACTGATATCTTAATTTATGGAAAAATATGCCAAAAAGAAGTTACAAACCATTATTATCTCTATCTAAACGACATAAGAACAGACAAATAGCTTCACAACTTGTTTTAACTCATGGCTCTGCATCTGAACCTCAAAACAGTCTTCAAAACCATTGCACATCTGAGAAAGATATTGATGCCTCTTCGCCAGTCAGTAATTTTGATGAAGAAAGTAATGGTTTCAAGTCAGATTCAGAAACTATATACACCAGCAGTTCTACAGATAATTCCGATTCTGAATTTCATAGTAATGACTGTACTCCTTTAAATGATAAAAATAATCATGCTGAGAGCAGTTTTCCTGAAAAACTTGCTGTTTGGGCTGTGGAAGGAAATATTCCTCATACTGAGCTAAATAAGTTATTGATTATTTTAAAAGCACATTCCTGTTTTAAAGGGCTACCTAATGACAGCCGAACATTGCTTCAAACACCAAGGGATTATAAAATAGTACCAGTTTCACCAGGATCGTATTACCATTTCGGAATTGAAAATGGAATAGCCACAACTTTGCAAAAATGTCCAGTAGATATGAAGATACCTGACAATTTAACACTGCACATAAATATTGATGGTCTGCCCCTAGCAAAAAGCTCCGGTAGTCAATTTTGGCCAATTTTAGGAGCCCTTAAGGAAATCAAAGTTGTTCCCCCTTTTCTTATAGGTTGTTACCATGGCTACCATAAACCTCAATCATCTAATTTGTTTCTTAAAGAATTAGTTGAAGATATTAACAAATGTTCAAGTGATGGTGTCAGTTTTAATGGCAGAAGGTTGGGAATTACTTTAGAGGCTTTCACCTGTGATGCTCCTGCTAGAGCATTCATCAAGAATATTAAAGGCCATAATGGTTATAGGGGTTGCGACAGGTGTACTCAAGAAGGAAAATATGTTGAAAATAGGATGACATTTCCTGAACGAGATGCTGAACTTCGCAGCAATGAGAGCTTCATTTCAAGAAAACAGGAAGACCACCATACCAGTGATTGTATCTTGGAGAGAATTAATGGCATTGATATGGTGAATGATTTTCCTCAGGATTACATGCACCTCGTTTGTTTAGGGGTGATGAGGAAGTTGGTATTGTTGTGGATGAGGGGGAAAATTCCTGTCCGTCTTTCAAGTCGGCAAATAAATGGAATATCAGATGCTTTGTTGGGTGCAAAAGATTATATTCCACAAGAATTTGCAAGGAAACCCCGTGCATTACCGTAGCTATAAATTAGCTATGAAACTGCACAAAAAAAGTTGGCTTGGGGGAGAATCTGAGAGCTTTTTAATTCCAGTTTTCCTGGTGTGTCAGCACGAGACGATAAAGCATTATTGGGTAAGTAGCTTGAGACATCGTTTAAAAAATCAATATTATGGGCCAAGTGAATAAAAACGAGTAAAGACTTTATTTAAGGGTTTTTGGACAGTTTACTCACTTTGGAGTGAATAAAACCAAGTAAAGACTTCACTACTATAGTCGTTACTAAGATTTTTGCAAGGTAGGGTCTGAGCTGACTAGCCCGGTTTATCATTCAATTTTTCTCAAACAATTTGAAGTTCATTAAAAGAAAATTAATCATTTAGCCTATTCTATATCCCTCCAATCTATTTTATCTCAAACTTATTTTGTAATTCCAGTATATTGGAGTTGACTAAATTAAATTATTATAATAAGTAGCAAGTGGACAAATGAATAAATTGCATGTCCTTGGTTCTGGTTTGTTGGTTGACTGTTGGATTTTGATTCTTCAAAAAACTGAAACCAAAGACAATATAATAATGAGACAGTCAACTGGGGAAACGTGATAGTGCTTGAAATTGTCACGAGAGTGCATATCGTCCGCAAATCCGTTATCTACTGTAATCGTGCGTGTGTAAGTGAGCCTTCCACGTGTGTGACTCTCACCATTGTTGCCAAGTTGTGCAAAATACTTCTCTCTCACTCATAGACGCGTTTCTCTGTCATTTCATTCATCAAATAATGTAATTCAAATAATTCCTCTACAAAGGAATAGAATGCTCGTCCAAAGCCTATCCTATCACAATAATATTATATTGAAGTCGCCAGTAGCATCTCACTCTCGTATTCATTGACTAAACGGAAAACGTGTAGCTCACACCATTGATTGAAAATTGACATTTTTTCATCGGATTATTTTGACATGGCTCAATCATTTGAATAACCTACTTCTTTAAATTTCCGTTTATTTTCGTAATTCGCAAAATGCCAGAAACTCGATGTTCATTCAAAAACTGTACAAGTAGTAGATTTAGAACGAAAGAGATTAAAATGTTTAGATTTTCGACAGAAAACAGCGACGATTGGATTACCAGAGCAGGTAATGATTTTCAAAATTTCCATTATTTGTGATATTATTCTGACCGTCTATTCCTTTGCTTCCTATATTCCTATGCTTCCATACATGCTTTTTTCATAATTTTGAATGATATTTCTTAGAATAAATCTAATTTCTTACGTTGAGCCCAACGAGAGAATGATTTTTCGATTTTAAATGATAGATTTTAAACTGGGACTGGACAAGTAGAGATGGAGAACTGCTGAGCAATCAAATAGTTTTTAAGAGTAATCTGGACTTTAGACTGAAACGAAAACAAGAGTTATTCCAGTTTAAATAAAAAGTTATAGCTTAATTCGAAATATTTGATATTTTTTTCGAAAACCAAACACAGAAGAATGCAAAACATGACAATGACAGTACAATGATGCAATGTAAAAAAAGCTATGTTAGTATTTTTAGTACTTATGCAATATTTCTATTTAAAATACATAATTTGGTTGACTTCGGCAAAAGTTAAACTTGTCTGCTGAAGCCAGTTACTATTTAGACTAATTCAATAATTTTTTTTCTGTTCTTCATTATTTCCAACTATTGATCCAGAATCAAAATAATATGTTATATCTGTGCCACCCTTTCCAAAAATTCAATTTCAAAGAGAAAATTACTCTATCCAGTTTTGAATGCTCATACTTTTTTTTAGTGAAGTTCAAAGTTTGGTCCAGATATTCCTCTGGAAACATGTTTATTAATTTATCACTGTAATTCAACTTGCTACTCTTTTGTCCTATATATTTGATTAGTTCTTTTATATACAATTGCCTCACTGTTTGGGATAAGACGAATAAATAAAATTTTCTCATAATTTTGTTCAAAACAAGATACTAGCAGAATTAAATAGAGAATTAATCATCAAAAAATTGATTATGATAAAAAAAACTGTATTGAAACTGGAGTGAGAATTTAGAGAAGAAACTAACATAATTGTGCATTGCAACACAATTCAAGTCACATTCATGGTACATCAATTCCCAGAAAAAATGAGTCCTATTTGAACAAATGTGACTTCAGCTTCCTAAATTCAACAGAAAGATTTTTTCACTGTTGAAGTGAAATAAATTTATTGCAGGCTATAGGTATCATTTATCAATATCAATAATGTAAAAATCTTCTCAAAGCTTCTAGAAATTGAAAGAGAAGGTAATAACTCAGAATAATCATATATGCAGTTCAAAAACAGTGCCATGGAATATTTATTCCTCGAAAAATAATTTTCAAGTTGTATAGATTGCAATTTGAGGTGTTTATGAACTGAGGTACATTATTGCTCTTGTATTTGAATAATGGCGGTTTGAGAATTTAATATTACCACTCAGAATCGGCGGGCCGCTTAGCGCAGTTGGTTGGGGCGTCACAACTTCAGCTTGCTGTCGTTTAAGGTTGTGCGCATGGTTTTTAGTCATAATTTTTTTTCGAAGTTTTTTGTATTGGATATTATTAAGGTATTGAAATGCTAACTATTGCCACGAGAAATCATTTCTTTCATCAAATATTTTATGGAATATGGGAGTTCAAAGTTGAAATTTTTCGGGTTTTGGGGGCAATTGAACTCACCTACAAGTTATTTGAAACATTTTATAATTTTTTATCTATGTGTGATCATTCACCTCATCACTCACGCACAAGTCTCAAAGTCATGTGGGCATCATCAGCAATAAAAAAAATAAAAAAAGAATCCATTTGTGATGGGTGAATATTAAGAGGGGTGTAGTATTTTATTATTTCAAATTGAATTTCTAATTTTTAATACAATGGTTACTGTACAATTATGGACTTTGGACTCAGTGGCGTGATTGACAGACAATTTTAAAACGTAGCAATTATTACAAATTTACCCGTGTGAAATTGTACTAGAATAATTTCATTATTAATTTTAATATAAAGAATTTCATTTATATTTATACGTTTTGGCTTCATATGGCTGAATTGATAATTTAAGGGTTCAGTGGATGAAGGTGTCATGCCAAGGTGGATGAATGTCAGGAGACATTTTTTTGAATATTGACATTTTGTTATGGATGAAGGTGTTAAGTACATTATATTCTTATGTACTAACCCAGTAAGCCGTATCTCTACTGCAGGCCAAGATTTCAGTAGAAGAAGGTGTTAAGAAACAAGAAAATAACTGATGCTGAATGAATGATGGAGTTAAAGCTGCTTGACACCTTCTTCCGCTAGAGCGCGTAAGAAAATTTGTTACTTATTTGAAAATTTGTTACCACCTTCATCCATTTTGGGCTGGCATGTATTGGTAAAACTGGCCTGTATTGCTAGGTTATGTTGGGTACTGCGCTTACTGTAATTATCAGTTTTTCAGCTGTGAAACTGTGATTGATAATAGATAATTTCTAAATAATATTATTCATAAATTTGTTTTAAAAACGTGAGCTCCATGGAGCAATCTTTTAGTAGTCGTGGAGAACGTTTAGTTCAAATTGCAAGAGGTATTAATCCAGATGTACATTCAACTCAAGTGGATAACCTACAAAATAATCTTCCAATTCCTATTGAAGGTAAGCAATTTCTATATTATTATGTAGATCAAATCATTTATTTATCCTATTATAATATATTCATTAACTTTTCAAGTGAATTCAACGACTTGCAGTCAAATTTTTATTAAAATTAAGTAGTATTTCACTTACTTTGTAGGCCAAACGTTTCCAAGTTGTTGAAACCCATCTTCAATGCTTGAAGATGGGTTTCAACAACTCAAAAACGTTTGGCCTACAAAGTAAGTGAAATACTACTTATTTTTAATAAAAATTTGACTGCAAGTCATTGAATTCACTTGAAAAGTTAATATTAACAATGCAGTTCGTCATGGAAAAAGAAATCCAGGAATATATTCATTCTTTGCCTCATTAACTTACATTGTTCTATCCTATTATAATATATTCATTCTTTGCCTCATTACATTGTTTTATTTTCTATCTGTGATCAACTTTTTGTTGAAATTGGCATGAATAATATGGTACAGTTTACCATAATGATTCTTTTACGTGAATATTGGAATATTTCCAGCTTCAATCTGCTATTGCATAGTATTATCATTATTATTTTTTTGTAAGTGACTGATAATTTTAGCGTTATTCTTAATGACATCCCATCACAAAAATATTGTTATCAAATGTTTGTTGAACCCACATTATTTTTTATTCCAGTCAGAAATAGTTGATATTTTGGAGTTTCATGCAAATGAGGACTGCAAATTCTGTTCCAGAATATTAGCCCTTGAGTTTCTATGGTATTGAGTTTTTTTTACCAATGATTGGAATCTATCTAGTTGACTTGACTTGTGTTATCTTTTGTTGCAGGAAACGACAATGACAATGCTGATGCTGACATGATTATAGATAATATACATCCAGATCAAAGGGGAAATCTACAAAGTAATAGACATCAGCCAATATCTTTTGAAGGTAAGCAATTTAATCATTTTGTCATCATTCTTTGACACATTACATTGTTTTCTTTTTTTTTTGGAAGATGATGCCCACATGAGTCAGGGATTTATGTGTGGGTAATAGGTGCATGATGCTGCTGATTGACGAATAGATGTACCATCTATTAAACATAAGCATAAACAGATGGATGAATAAATTGAATGGTTGAACCAATGAACTTATCATACATTTTAACTTCATATGGCTCATGGATAATACAGATTCTAATTTTTTTAATACACTATCAATCATTCGTATTGCTTGATTATTCTAATAATTATTATATGTTTGCATCATGTGTGTATCGATACCTTTCTTTCAATTAGATGAACATTACAATCCAGCAGATATTAATATCACTCTTATTTTTTATTTATTTATTTATTATTTTTGGTTTACCAGGACTTCCAGGTACACGATTTAAGACAGTTTTATGTAAAAATGTTATTGATTTAATATCTTATAATAATGTATATAAGTTACCTATCATATAATATCTACATCCGTAGCAATAATTATTCAATATTCAATCAACTCAATCATTCACATAATACCAGAAATAACAATAGTTTTGGAATTCAACAACGTAGATTAATAAGTAATTATGAAAAGTTTAATAGTCACTATATTTATTGATCGCAATATCTTGATAATAAAATCTGTTAGCGGGAGTTGCATCTCTGCTCATGAATTTCTATCTTTTATCGATAAATTTAATATTTTCAAATTTACACTCATTAAAAATCCATTTTAATTTCAAACCTATAGTTCTGATTTCTAATCCTTGCTCGACCCAGGCTGCATGTTATATTTATGAATTATTTCAGCAAACCAACAAGCGGTATAGCTGAGAGGGATATGTTATTTCAGTAATATTCTTTAAATAATATTCATTTCGCAAAGATAGATATTTTCTTGTGTGGGTTTGAGCTGAAGTGGTGTGTCCTAACAAATTCTTTAAGAATTTGTCCGACTGCAGCTTCCGGCCACCTGAATAATATTCAAGCGCATAAAAGGCACACAACCCCCGACTCCATACCCATAGTAAGAACGAACTTTCTTAGAAAAATAACTCAATCTTAAATATTACTGACTGATGATTTACTACCATGAAATGGCAAATGACCCGAGAAAACCGGCCTGGGAGCAAACTTTTAAATTCGGATTCAGCGATAATCTATACCAAGGAAGTAATGTATACAAATTTACGCTTCAGGAATGGATGGCTGACTTCCTCACTCAATGTTGAAGCGCAGACCGATTCTCTCTCATAGAATTTTCTCTAGCCTTCACTCTCCTTTCTCTCTCTCACTCCCTGCGCGCACAAAGTGGCAGCGGTGTCATGAAATTCGCCAGTGGCGCTAGACTTGTGAGTGGTGTGCGTGGTAACTATAGAGCGCTGCAAAGTGGACAGCGCAGGAACTAAAAAAAGCGCACCGCTAGTTGACAGTCTAAGTACATTGTCTTTGCTGAAACGGTATTGGTAGTGTATTTTGGGATTCATCCTGCACTTCACCAGAAAAACTCCCTATTCAAGGGTTCAATTCAATGAATTATTTGAGTCTATAATTAGGTCAGGTAGTCGGGTAGCAAAATTAATTTGGTCTTGTGCAGCTCGTGTATAAAACAAAATTATAGTATACAATTGGTTACCATGCACAATATTATCGAAAGATCACTAATATGTTTAATTAGTTTAATGATAACTGCATTTGAAATATGAAGAATAACATTAGGAATTTATATTAACAATAAAGTAGGTTGATAATTTTTGACATAGTATCCTAGGAATCTTAACAATCGTTTTTTGATTCTAAATTATTCAAGATAAAATCTATTTACTTGAATAGACTTCTTCCAATAATAAATATTTCTTCTGATCAACCCATCTATAATTATTTTTGGAGGATGAAGCCCACATAGGTCTGAGACCTGTGAGCGGGTAATGAATTGGATGATGGTGATTGATGAGTTGGACCTACAGTTTTAGGTGGGTTCCGAACCATCGGGAAGTGATTTTACAGCAGAGAACAGAGTATCTTTTGCTGACCAATCCAATCGGTCACCCTTACAAAGAGCGCCCAGGAGTTTTGTAGCTTATCTCTGACTGAACAGATACCTGCTACAGCACTCGGCTATCACTTCCCAATAGCTCAACTTAGTAACAACTAAGGCGAAATTCATGTGAATAAAACTGTGGAGGGTAAACTCTGTAGTAAACTCAGATTTTTCCTAGTCCACACAGGAGCAGAGCGTACCGTACTATGTTTATTCACTCTCTGAGTCGAGAGTATACTCTACGGGCCATACGGGCGACCTATGTTTACTAAGGAGAGAAGACTTAACTACGAATACCGCACTAATTAGAGTATACTCGTATTATTCACTCGTTTTTCTTCAACTTTATTCTATAGGCACATGCTTATGTATGCCCACCTGCAAAGGTTTATCTATTATAATTTGTAGTAGGAATATTTGAAGATAGATGTTACACGTGACGACTACTTGGTTTAGATTTATATGTCTCACTTATATTTCAACTAATATAAATTACATTATGAATCACATTAATATAAATAAATTGAGGGATCTATAAATCCAATTATCCCTGCCGTTGATGATAAGGTTTATAATGGATTGCAGAAACGATACAAAGTATCTGTCAATACAGATTAATTTGACCCTACCCCTATATATGTATGTAGAACACACAACACAGCCTACAACCTACAACCAGAAATGAGGTTAAACACGATTTAAACAACCTACTGGCGAGTATCTAAAAATGGCGGCTTTCTTGATGGAGATAGACATCGTTTAGACAATGGTTCCTCTAAACATCGTTCTTGCAAGCCGATTCGGTGTTTAGCCAGTGTCTGATCATAGACAATGTTTAGACACCGTTTCTGCAATCCAGCCTAAGTAACTGACATGACATGACTGACATATAACTGACATGATGATCTAGGAACCCATGCCTCTGAAGATGGATCTCATAGATTCGAAAGCGCTCGGCTTACAGACTAAGTGAGTTATACTTATTCTTAACAAATATTTGACTGCAAGTCGTTAAATTTCACATAAAAAGTTAATATTAACAACACAGTTCGTCATGGAACAAGAAATCCAGGAATTTAGTTTGGCAAGACAAGCTACAATCCTATCCTACAGATCAACAGTGTTTAAGGTTAGAAGTAAACATCTACACATTCAATTCAATAAAAACTGTCTTAAACTCAACATTACACCACACTACGCTAAATTCAAAACCAACAACAAATCGAAACCAGCTCAAATAGCCAAAAATAAAGCAGAAACTACCTTCATCAAGGAGAGCATCAAACTTTTATATAAACAGAAAGACTCACACAATTTGGAACTTCTCAAACTACACCTATCTATCACACAAAAATATGGACACAGTTTCTTCCTTGAGTTAGCAGAAACAACAAACACTTGGGTACAACAAAAACTTAACAAAATTAAACAAAGACATTACAAAAAAATACATGACCTAACACCTCCAAAAACGACAATTAAATCACCTCACATTTTTTACAGTAAAACTGTTTTTTTTTTTGTAGATTACGTCTTGGAGACTCCAGTTAAGGAGTATAAGACAAGTCAGATCAACAATATTATACACTAGATACCATAATTACTTCAATTAGTTGAGTTGAGGCTTAATTTTGATGTGAAAGGAACTCTTGTAAACTATAAAAAGCTTTATCAACTAAATATTTCTTCAATTGTATTTTAAATATTTCTATATTTTCAAGACTCTTCAAAAACTGCGGTAGCTTGTTGTAGAATTTCCTACCAATATAACTAGGTTTTTGTTTGAATAAGCTACTATTGTGACTCACCAAGTGATAATCTCCTCGGCTTCTTGTATTATAATCATGTACATCAAGATTTTGGTTAATATCATTCGTTTTTACATATAAAGTAGCTTCATACACATACAAGCAGGGTACAGTTAGGAGACCAAGTCTCTTGAACAACGGCCTACATGTATCTAATCCTTTTACTCTTTCTATACACCTAACCGCTTTCTTTTGGATCTTAAACACTCTTATCAAGATTTTGTTTTGATGAATTACCCCATACTAAGATAGCATACCTAATATGTGACAGTAAGAGCCCATGGTAAGCTGTAAAAAGTAACTTTTTGTCATTCAATCTAGCGAGCTGTTGCAGGACAAATACCCCAGATGAAACTCTTAGAAATGCAATGTTATCTTCCTGGTCTAGTTGATTATCGTTTACAAAGACGTTTAAAGCCCTATCTTCATATGAATTATGTTTGTTTTTGAATTGAAGGTATTGACATTTATAAGCATTTATTTAAATGCATAAAGTATATTATTTTTTCTTGGGAGTTGTTTGGTGACTAAATTGCGCAAATGAGAAAGGATGTGATTCATTTGAAAATTATTCTCTTTGAAATGTATCAACATTATGTAGATGTTTGGAGGTATATTATAAATGAGTAGGCAAACAGGGAGTTGAAAAATTCGGGTTATAGAAACCTGGTGGTACCATCGGAGGAGGATCCCTAATTCTAGGAATGAAGGTCTGGCCGATCCCTTTTTCAACTCAAAAAGGGTCACTCATTGTTAAACAAAACAATAGCTATGAATATCGGAGGTAAACATTTCGATGGCACCACCAGATTGTTTAAGGGCCATTTTTGATCTCTGCTCTCCAACTATAAAATCTAGCAACTATTTACTTTTTGATGATCACTTCATTCACTTCGAATTCAATCCGGCAAGGTAGACAGACTCGTCGCTTATTGCAAAAAATAAAAAAAAAAATTATTTCCTACTTGATAACTATTAGATAAAGAGTCTGAAGTGCTGGAATATCTATCACGAGCAAAACGATGGAACATTATTATTAATGATGGTTATTGAGTTGAGAAAAAAAGTATAAATTTATTGAGTCTATAACTGAGTGAAAAAAGTGTAAATTTATTGAGTCTATAAAATTCGATTCTCTAGAGAATTTGAGGAAATACTCAATCACAATTCTTGTAATTCTTTACATTCGAATTGAAAGGTAAGTCTGATGTGAAAGTCCATCGGCAGAACTTCTATTTTTGGAACATCCGGTCCATTTTAGACCTCTATAGCCAACATTATGTACTAATAGATAATGAAGTTGGGAAGTCCATACAAGTTCATTTTAATACCTCGATTTATCTAATCCCCGTTTCCATAAATATTACATAGTTCTGCTCAGAATAAAACTGCCTAGCACCTGAGAAAATATTATGCTTTCTCTTACATTGATGATCAAATTCATCATTTGAGAATTGATGAGAAAATTTATAATAATTCATCCACTATTGATGCAGCCATATTAATATTGAGTAGTAGATGGATTCTTATAAACTTTGAGCATTGTAAGAAGCTGTAATCACAATAAATTATTTCTAATCGACATGCCGTAGCAAAGGGAACAAGATATGACTGGATGTGATTGATCAACTTTAAACTAAGTCAAATAATAAAATTAAGTTTAGTTAGAGTCGAGCAATAAAATAATATTACAATAGTGAGATATAATGAACCATTACATATCTTAATAATTATTAAGTTTAAAACTAACACATTTTATTAATTATAAATGCTATGAACTTCAAATTATTACAAAAGAAATTGACTCCAGTCTATTGAGAAAAAATCATTCACGGTATATAAACATTCCTTATTTATCTTATTTGATTTCATCTTATTTTTAAATTTGGTAAATGTGAGTACAGTATTTTCAACTGGTCTGGTGTCGAGTTGTATAACTTAATAGACATAAAGAGCCAGTTTCTCTTTGAGCTAGAATGGCCGTATTGAGGAATTCTAAGTTGAGCTCTATTACGTGTATTCAAGTTGTAGAAATTGTTTGAATCAGATTTTACTGAATTTCTTTGTACATAACATAGAATATTTAAACATATAGCGATGACAAAGTGAGTAAACCTAGTTCTATGAAATGTGGTTTACAATGAGCATTGAATGACAAAATTGCACATGATCCTGATTGCTCTCTTTTGAAGTACAAAAATTGATTTGGCTTTAAAACTATTCGCCCAGAGTTAATTCAAAATTAACTTTGAAATTTTATGGTTTTTTTAAAGAAATATTTAAAATTCGAAAAAGTCCACCCCCTGAAGAATGATATTCTCTTTCAAATGACACATCAAACGTAATCATTTTTTGTACAAAAATAACGGTGCTATGTGTTTCAAAAGATTACAATGATCTTAAACAAATACAATAAATAGTTTCACTCGAAAATGAATTTCACGGAATTGAAGTATACATCATTTTTTATTGCTGAGTGATTAATAACTGATGACTAATATAAATTTACACACCTACCTTTGCTACGTAACTAATTGATAAGATATAAGATACTCCTTTAGATTTGTCTGGATGGATTGTTACTGCTTCTGGAAGTAGAATCGGTTCTTTAGCCGCTAAAGATAATATGGGAAGATTGTGAATTATTATACAAAGTACACACAATCTTCCTCATGTTAGCAAAAGCGGCCTAAGAAGGCCTTGTCAGTTTTTTTACATATTTTCTTCGTTTTTGGATTTTTATTTTATTTTATATAATATTTTTTTTCTCATTCTTTCTGGAATCAGCTTGCTATTGTGGGTAAAAATAATTTATTGCAAGAAGAAAATCTTCAAATAGCTCTTTCTCGGTCGAAAAGGTACTCCTCCAGACGTATTCCACAAGATAACTCTCGAATGTACTCACTGTCATCCTACCTATCCTGCGCCGCATGTCACGTTTTATTTTTGCCCAGTGACTTTCAATCGATTGAGTATGCACATTCCGATCATCTGGAGATACAAAATTCAACGAGTGATTAACTGTTTTGTGCGTGTATCCATTTCGTTGTAGAGAATTATACCCCCTCCACATGTCAGTCATTACAATCGTTCCTGGTTCAACATGCTCACGTATAACATTTAATAATGTTTCTGCGCAGTGGTGTAACGTTTTCCAATTGGGCCCCCCCGCAACCGATTTTCCGGGCCCCTCTCCTCAAAATCATATAAATATGAGCCCCTCTCACTTGTCTCCCCTCCCATAAAAACTTGCATGATTTTTTTTGGGCAGTTATAATTATATAAGAGCAAAACACCTTTTTATCTATTAAATTTAAAAACTCAATCATGTTTCAAGGGGGGCTAGTCTAATGATTTTGGCTGTAGCCTACGGGCTCCTGAAAGATGAAAATAGTTGAGTGTTGATTATGTTATAAATAATTATCTAATATTAAAACTGACACTGTATTTCACTTTTATATATTGTTCTACTCACTTATAATGGAGATGCTTGAGGGATGCATTTCACTTCTGAAAAAAAGCTTCGTCAGCCTTTGTCACTTTTCAGAAGTGAAATGCATCCCTCAAGCATCTCCAATATAAGTGAGTAAAACAATACAGTATATAAAAGTGAAATACAGTGTCAGTTTTAATATTGGATTGTTCATTAAGTATTTCGTCATGGAAAACATCACAGATAAATAATTAATCTTGAAACCTAGAAACCTTGAAATTGATGTCTTCCATAGGATCCACATTCACATCCTCCTTGTTAGCACCTTCGCTCCTTTTCCCAGAAAATGTGTTTTCTCAGAATTCACCTCATTTGCAGACACGGACACAGGTTCAATCTTCTATATAAATAAAATTAGAGTTTTTCTGTACATTTATCAGAATTATATATGTTTTGGTTATTTTTACGTTTTATACATTAAATAAGCCGAAAATAGTCTTATCTCAATTTCTGTCTGTCACGGCCCCAAAGGCATTTTACGCGGCCTTCTCCTCAAAAACGAGAGTATCGATCGGGATTTTAGTAATTGAACAGTATTGAAAACTTTATTGACAATGTCTTTAGCTATAAAAAACTAAATTAACTTTTTTTTTAACAGAGTAATAAACGTTTACTACTCATACAGTACTTGATCCTATTATAAGAAAAAAATTCGACTTTGTTAGGAAAACTGAAACAATTGAACCAAAACTATTATTTATATACTTATTCTGTACAATAATCACGTAATTTATCTGATATATCAAGGGCATAAATATTCCTTCTGAACATTGTTTAAAAATGTACTAGTCGATAAAAAATAGAAATAACTAAAACATGACTGTACAACATCACAATACCATAAACGCAGCATGTTGAAAAATAGAATAGCAATGAAAAAAAAAATGGCACTCCAAATAATAAACTCACGATCACGAACTCAATTGTGCGGACCCCTGTGCGGGCCGCTTAGCGCAGTTGGTTGGGGCGTCACAACTTCAGCTTGCTGTCGTTTAAGCGGTCGTGGGTTCGAATCCCGCTCCACTGTCAGGCATTTATGTGTAATCATTCACCTCATTACCCACGCACAAGTCTCGGACTCATGTGGGCATCATCAGCAACAAAAAAAAAAATTAATATACATACGGTTTACTCTAGGCCAATTTATCGGACACGTGTAGGGCTACATGCATCTAACTGGACGATTCAAAAGTGACTGAATTCATAATACTGTATGAAGAAAAATATTGACTTTATTTCTACACAACCCCCCACTTTCCATTACATCACAATATATGCTAATATACATTGAGGAATTCGATAAGAAAATAATATTAATTTCCTCTAATTTGCACTTTGGAGACATGATTTGTGACAGTCTAGATAAGTTTGTTTGAAGAGTGTTTTGTCCTCGGTATCTCTCCATTTCCATTTCCTGAAGTCACAACATCCTGCTTCTGAATTCAGTGGCGGATTTACGGGGGGGGGGGGGGGGGATTTCGGGCTGAAGCCCCCCCCCCCCATAACCTCCAAAAAGTTTTTTGAAAGAGTGTACATTTTTTACTAATAAAATCAGTTTGAAGCTCGTAAAATATTCATTAGCAAGAATTACCCAATTCCACTACTGTGGATTACTACTAATCAACTTAGTGTTTAGATTTTTGTACTTGATGAATAGAAACAGTAGGCCTACTTGCTGAATAGAAAAAGTAGTGCAACATAAAATTGCAGTAATTGAATCACGACAGAACGAACTTTCTTTTGATGAAAAGTAATGAGAAACTACATTAACATATTAACCAATGTTTTTTTTTTAACATTCTATCTCAGTGGTCGGCAACCAGTGATCACCAGCTACTGATATAGGTCATATCGTGGAAAAATTCCAGATACAACGCTTGCATTGGGTGTACTTATATTTATATACTAGCTATTGTGCCCGTCCTTCGTACGGATTATGTTTAGAAATAAGACTAAATATGTTTCGGCTTTTTTGATAGCAACGATCATGAAGTTGTTAGCATCTTAGGCCCCGTTCAGACGATACAGTTTTTTTGCGGTAAGGTTTTTTTACTGTACGGCGTCAACTGTACTGTGATGTTCACACGGTCCGGCTTTGCTGCTTATTGCTGTGCTCTCCTCCTTCTTCCATTGCGCTTCCAGTTCAGTTTTATTTATTCCAGTCCAGGATTTTTTTTTTTTGTAAGATTTTTTTAAATAGTTTCTCTTAAATTTTGATCAAAGTACGCAAATTCTGGTTTCAATATTCTACACATTTTTCTCTCATTATTTTTATATTAATCTTAAGTCTTGTCCCACAAGGCGGGTCTCTCATATATTAGAGAAATTAAATTTTCACAATTAATATCTTCCACTTCTGGACACTGGAATTCACTAATAAGAAGACCAATGCTGAAGAATATCAATGAAGAAGATCAATGCTGACGATCTGAAGACTGCTTCCAGCGTAATAAGCGTATCGTTTGAACATATCCATTACCGGTACAATACATGTGCCACCGGATACTGATACAGTGTTATTTTGCGGTACAGCTGATTTTAGCGATACAGTTTTCGAAGACAAAACCGAATGTAGAAATCGGCTAGAACAGCTTTTTTACTGGATCCAGTCGAAACAGTATTGTGTGAACATACAATATGAAACGTACATGCAAACGAAAGCACTGCAAAATAACTGATACAGCAAATTTACTGTACCGCACAAAAACTGTATCGTGTGAACGGGCCCTTAGTAAACAACTTAGAACGTCAGCAATTCAGTGACTGGTATCGGAGAGAATATTTTTTGAGAACAGCTGATTAATATATCATGATAAATTACGTGATTTGTTCTTATGTGGTAATAATAGTGCTACCTGGCGAATTCCCAAGAGCCTAGCACAAACCGCACCTTCCTAAAATGTTAATTTTTGTTTTGATAAATTTAAATTAGAAAATTTTGTTTGTTTTCAACAAAGAAATAATTGATAAAACATAAGATGAGCTTTGATTCACCAGACATATGTTTCCTAAAAGACTGCAATGCTCCAACTACACAAGTCTTCAGACAGCGTAAATAACGCCGCGAAGAGCCCATCATTTATATTTGAGAACAGCTGATTGATATATCATGATAAATTACGTGATTTGTTCTTATTCTTATGTGGTAATAAAACTTGGAAGAAATGTATCCAAAATCGCACAATACTTGGTTTTTAAACGTTTATTATTCTGTTAAAAAAAAAGTTAATTTAGTTTGTTATAGCTAAAGACATTGTCAAAAAAGTTTTCAATACTGATAAATAACTTAAATCCCGATCGATGCTCTCGTTTTTCAGGAGAAGGCCGCGTAAAATGTATCCAAAATCGCAAAATACTTGGTTTTTAAACGTTTATTACTCTGTTAAAAAAAAAGTTAATTTAGATTTTTATAGCTAAAGACATTGTCAATAAACTGTTCAATACTGTTCAATAACTAAAATCCCGATCGATGCTCTCGTTTTTGAGGAGAAGGCCGCGTAAAATGCCTTTGGGGCCGTGACAGACAGACAGACAGACAGAAAGTGAGATTAGACTATTTTCGGCTTATTTGATGTATAAAACGTAAAAATAACCAAACAATATACAATTCTGATAAATGTACAGACAAAACTCTAATTTTATTTATATAGATAATATGGATGTAATACCATTTTAAATGATTTCTCAGAGACTTTACAAAAATTTTCTTGGGTAGTAACCTATATTTCTATAAGAGGAAACTAATCATCATATAAAAAGTATAGAAAAACATATATTTTTACAGAGTAGAATTCACACAAAGTTTATCTATTAAAACTAGATGAACCATTAGTAACTAATCAAAGCTCCCACATTGATTTTCATTCTTAAAAATTGAATATTATGACCGTAATACCAGCAGAATAATACTATGTTCCTTGACAAACTGTTGAATACACCAGATTCAGCCCTAATTCAATCAAAATTTTGCAATATACAGTACTTTAAATATAAATTAAATTTATCGCTGATACGGTTCAAAGCACTAAGTTAGTAAAGTTATTTTATATTTCCCAATAATATGAAGTTCGGGTGGTATGATTGAAAAATATATACGAAAAATTCAAAAGCTTGCTTTCACAGTTCTACCTCTACCCCCCCCCCCCCCCATCAACAGTAGAGTAGCTCCAGCCACCCCCAAAATGTTTTTCTGGATCCGCCACTGTCTGAATTCCTTCACTAAAGCTATTTGCGAATTGATAAAGTAAACAATAAACATTGACCTGACAATAATTAGCCAATTCATTCTTCTTCCTTCAATAATTCAGTTTTATTTCTTTAAAAAAAATATATATATATCAGTCTGAGCACGGGCCAGTTCTTGATAAAATATATTTTCATTCCGGGCCCCCTTATAGCCCGGGCCCCCCCGCGCCGCGGGGTCTGCGGGGGTGTACGTTACGCCACTGTTTCTGCATCCCTCTTATCAACGATTTTTAAAAAACATTTCTTACTCTCTCTATCGATCCCACCAACCACCCAACGAACCTTACTTACACGCCCGCGATTATATTTTCTTTTCCCGAATGCACTTTCGTCGACTTCAACTACTTTCCCATTGCCTCCAATTTTTGCAGAATTCTCGGTCAGCCATAATAAGAGTATTTCCCTAAAAGAGTTCAACAGTTTTCTTGTTGTAGGTTCCGACAAACCCGTCTCTTTCACTATAACAGAGAAAGGATATTTTAATATCCACGCACAAATCACCATCAAAAAAGTGACGGGTTTATTTGCGCAAGTCCAAAAGGTGTACTGTCACGCACATTTTTGCTCCACATCGATGCACAAGGTTTCCTGCTTTTTCAACGTTAAAATGCATTTTACCGTCACACGCAGAACAGTCAATAGATTTTTTCACCAATTTCCAATCTAAAAAACAGTTTTTACTTCCCCTAACTGCAATGAAGTTTTTCAACGCTGTTAGACTTTCGAAATTGAAATCCATGATCCAGATCGAAATGAACCAGATAGAGTCGACTGATATTCACTTCTACTGTCCATCAACTGAAATATTAAAATGTCCCTCCCTAAACTGGATGGTGCCACCACGCCTGGGTAATTCCCAAGACATCTAACAATAGCCGTGATGTGTAGGAGCAGTAAAGTTAGACAATAGAAGGGTTTCCGTGACAGGTCTTCAGGTAGAAATAGCAGGTCAGGTACGATGGTACCATCAGGTTTCTATAACCCAAAAATTCTTTCATGAATTTTTGTCAATTAAACTTGACTATACTGTTCACTAAAAAAATTGTGATTACAGTAGCCTAATTTCTTTTCAAATGATTGATAGATTTACCCTACTTGCAGATTAGTACAGCTCGAGCAAGCTCAACTTTTTTGGCAATGAAACTAAGAAAATTCCTGTTTCGGCATGAGGTCTGTCTGCTGCTTGTTTCCGTCAAAGGTTGAAGAGTCTGTTGGCCAACCTACTGTATTTGGTATATGAATTTTGAATGGTATGTAGCTCCTTCTAATCACTTGACTCTGCCTGTGCAGCTTTCTTCCATCAGTGCTTGGTAATGCCATGTTGGTATGTTTTCTTCTCTTAGAACTTTTTGTTAGCTTCATCTGGAGCTTAGGAAATGACAGAATTTGCCATCACCATAGCAACCATTCACGATCATGTAACTATGGTTTGTCTACAAGCAACCGTCTGTAAACATTTACTGTCGAGTATACTATATTCGAAAAGTATCGATCAAAATTCATATAGTATGAGTACCGGTATTCATAAAGAACAATGGTAGTTAGAGCGTTTCAAATTTTTTATGGCAGGTGTACAGTGGAGCATGCATTCATAACCAATACACCTATTTGTTTACATGCAACCCTCTGGTCACAAGCGCTATATGAAAGAAACCAAGCTATTTTTTTTTCAATTTTTAACCAACTTTCAAACAGGAGGAGGCTCTCAATTAGGCATTTTTTTCATGTTTGTTCATAAATTATTGGGGTACTATTGAACCGATTTAATTTTTTTTAATAAAAGTGCATCATTCAGCGGTAGTCCTATCCAATTTTCGCAAGGATCGGCCCAATACTTAGCCCAATATCAAACAAAAAGGAGCATTCATTGATGTCTTCATTTCAGTTTTGTTCAAATAGGATAGTTTCATACATAACTGGCAGTCGAGTAACCAACCATTGTCGTTTACCAGACTGATCATTCTATGATATGGAGCGTTTTCACCCACCCGATTTTTGAAATCATATGATGCATTGTAGCAGGTGATTGACATCGGTTACCCAGTCCCAGTGATTGACATCGGTTATTCATGTCCGAAAATGAATATTTATGTGCCGTTTTGACCAATTAGGTGAACTTAATTTGAATTAAGAATAAGAAGAAGATAATATTTCTTTGATGTTATAGAGTCATAGAAATAATATTTTTTTCGTTTGGTTCATCTTTGGAACACGCAAGACCAGTTATTACTTTCTTCTGGCTTCCTTAGCTTTTTCCCTCTTCTCAGCCCAATATTTTCTCATTCTGGCTGAGGCGTCCTTATAATAATATTATATTATAAATATGCTAAATTATATTGTTTCAATCAAGGTAATTAGAAAACAAGGTAGTGTTCTCGCACATCTCCACTCATCTGTTGAGCCTTATCAGCTGATGAAGTGACGTCATTTTGATGTCTTTTCACGATTTTACCTATAATTTACATGTTAAATTGCATAACTTTATAAGTCTATCTCAAAATATATATGATTTTCAAGTAACTTAGATGTCTCCTTAGGTTTATGTTATAAATATAAGTGTTAATCTACGGCATTTTTGATATGATCATACAATTATTTAGTTCAGAGCACTTGTTAATGTTATAGCATGCACATAACTTCAAGGATTGTACTTCTTGGGTATTTAAGTTATTTTATATGTCTTCAAACTCACTTCAATTAATTTACAAGTACTGTGGAAGGTTAAATATTCAATGTTTAATGGAATTGAATTGTGTGAATTTTTATTGTAATAATTTATATATTGTTTACATGATGCTGTTTTCCTTCAATACTTTTAACAGTATACTCGTCTTCTGTAGTTGGAAGAGCGTTGAAATTGATTGAAGAAAAATATATTCAGTTAACCGTAATAAAATAATTGACCTTCAACTAATTATTATGTGCTTACTGGAATTGCATACCTATTTTTCCAAACAATTTTCTTAAAAAAATGAATATTTAATTTTCTACAGTACTTTAAATTAATTTGAAGATAAATAAAATAACTTAAATACCCGAAAACCACTTACCTTGTATTATGTACATGCTATAACATTATCGAGTGATCTGAATTGAATAGGTAATTGTATGATCATATTAAAAATACCGTAGGTCAACAGTTGAATATATTATCATGAACCATAGGAGACGTCCAAGTTTCTTGAAGATCATATATATTTTGAGAAAAAGACTTATAAAGTTATGCAATTTATCATGTAAAAGATAGGCGAAATTGTGAAAAGAAACCTGCATCATGTCACTGCATCAGCTGGCTGCAACTTGCTACTGCGCATCATGCTGTTGAACACTACCTTGTCTTCTGATTACCTTGGTTTCAATCATGAGTTGGAGTGAAAAATGTTTTTAAGATCGTTAATTACAAAGCTATAATTTTTTCAGTTTATGCTTGTACATTATGTGTGCTTCATCAAAAGCTTTTTGTTCTGCCATACTGGCGCTCCTCAATCTACAGTGGAAACAATTACTCTGGGCGCATGGCTCTCACACTACGCTCTGTCACTACTGGCCGTCCTGTAAAAGTTGGTTCGTTCACTCCACTGCTTTCTACCGCTCCACTGACGGCTGAAATGGTGACCTTGAAGACAAATGTTTTTATAAATGAGCGATAAACACTCCCCTCTCCACCCCGCGCCTTCGCTGACCACCAAAAGGCCGCGCGCCCAGACTAATTGTTTCTACTATACCTTGAATGCCCTTGTGTGGGTACACCTAGGTGTGCTCACCCGTTGGAATTAATAATAATAATTGACCCACGAAATTATTGTAGGCTACATTACAGATAATAGTTATTCCAATATAATGACAATCATTGTTAATGTCACTGCACCACGAGAATGTATCTGGATTGTCGGTGGCATGAAAGGAGAAATAGCTAGTATGCATGCATGATTGCTTCCTTGGCAGTGTAATAGCAGTGTCGCCAACTCTGAGTCCTTTACACAACCTGTGATAGTATTTGCTACACATGACAGTATTGATATGTCTAGGTATGGCAGGTCTGGACATTTCTCCCACTAAATTTCTCTGTCCACTTCTTGGCAAAATATATTCTCATGGTGCGGCAACATTATTAGAATTCTACATAAATATAACAAAGTATGTGAGAGCATTTCAAAGCATAAAATTCGGCGCCGAAAAAGTGCTCGTATACAGTAGTGCAGGCTGTAGACAACATAGGCATAGCATAATCAAATTTTTTTCGTGTTCCTGCTGCGTTTTTCTGTCTGTATAAAACGGGCCTCACAGCTGAAAAACTGCAGGTTGATTCACACATGTTCAAGTAGCTGCTTTCAATGAATAAGGCGATTATGTGACAACCTTATGACATTTGACATAAAAATTTATTTTTTCATTTAAAAATTTGTAAAGAAAGCAGTAGTGGGCTATGCCCAAGGTGACCAGATTTTTGAAACCTCAAAACAGGACAACTGAACGTATATGCGGGGGGGGGGGGGTGTTTAAAAGTTGATCAGAAAATAGGGGAATAACTTTATTTCTTCTCTATACAGAGATATTTTTTTAGTCATTCTCGCACATCTAACAAGAAAACGAGACCGTAGTTTTTAATGTCATGCCATCAATGTTCACCATTCAAAGATGACCGAAGAATAATAAAGTCCGTTCATAATATTGAGGGATTTTGGAGTTAAGGTTCAATTTATTGTAATTAGAACTTAAGTTTAGCTTATTAGTTTAGATTATTTAGAGCAATAATAATTTTCAATAAATGAAAAAACCTATTCATGAAGTAGAATATTAGTAACTAATATTTCCAAAACGGGATAAATGGGTGTCCTGACAAGTATGGTGGGGACAACAAAACATGCCTCTCAAAAACGGGACGTCTGGTCACCTTAGCCTATGCCTGTTATATCTCTACTTGATTGTGTTTTGTCATGGATGAATCAAGCTTTAGTATCATCAGTTGTAAATTTCATTCACACTAGTTTGATTTTTTTATTTATTAACTGACTCAATTTGGTAAATGGATGATGGCACCGTTCCATATCAGAGATATTGATTCATAGACATTTTATTTCTTATCCCTGTCATAACGATTAGTTGCATGAAGTATATGTCTACATAATTGTGTATGTTCAATGTGTTTATAATTTGAACAGGTCTACAATCGAATATAGGTCTACAACCTATATATTTATATTCATTTTAATTTATTTTTTTCAGAGAATAACACCTGATTGCTGAACTGTCATTTCTGAACTAGTTACTGAATGTTATTGCAAGTGGATTATTGTTTATTTATAATTCAAGCATCATTCACAGCTTGTGATCAATCTATGAAGTATCAGGTGAGCTCTCTTGTCAAATATCAACCTAATATAATTATTTCAAAGGTACAAAAATTGCTTTTAATTGGTTCTTGCATTTGAGATTGCACAAAAACTAAAAACTGTGATAATTAGTTTCCAGCCACTTGTATACTTAGGCATGAGAATGTGGTACAACCAAGAGGTTAGAATGCTACAAATGATTGCATTCTTTACCAAATCTAGAAGAATATGTAATACCATACATAAAGGTTCAGAAATAATGCAGTAGATTTAATAAGTGATATATATATATAGACGATTCATTTTTTCACTACACTGTGTCCTATCAATTCTAACATCAACCATCAAACCATTAAATTTGACTCTATTATATGACATCTTGAGTTGAACTTGAAGCAAACTTGTGAGTCAGTGTAAAGCCGCGTCTCCACCAACCGAACATGTCTACCGAACATTGTTGGCTAATACAAAAAACGTGCAAACATTAAACATATGGGTCACCGAATGTATGAGTTCAATTGAAATGTTCGGTCTGTGAGCGAACAGTGACGACCAACAACAGGTTCCCGCCACTAACCCCACCACACAGATCATAATGTTCGAGAAGACGTCCACACCAAACCAACTCAAAAAAATGTTCGGTGACATCAGCTGATTCCAGCGAACACTGTTAAGACACAATTATGTTCATAAATTGAAAATTATTACCACCTGTATCTTTTGAGAAGTACTATTGAAAAATCAATTTAAATAAAGCCTGCAATTGCTAGGTTATGAAATAATAAATATCATACTATCGGCTAACTACTGTCAATGTAACATATTGAGATAGCGACCATACAAATAATAAACAATAATAAGATAATAGCAGCTAAGACTACGTATTTCAGCTTCAAAATAATTAATTTGAGAAATTATTGTTTTAATAAAAATTAAAAAAAGGAAATTATAAAATGAGACCTGAAAGCCATTTACTTATCTGTCATGAGTAATATCCAATAAGGACTCACATGACCAAATTCCAGGTTAGGATTTTGAAAGTGCTTGTATATTCTGTTGTACTCTTATTTTTAACTACTTGATTTATATTTTGCTAATCACAATCACTGTTCATTCACTTGAGCACAAATTCTTGAAGATATCACAATAATTTCTTCGTTTTTGAGGTACACATGCTTGGAAGTTATCAATATTGCAAAGTAGGATTGATCAATATTATAATCTTAAAGTTTTGAATTTTTTGTCCCCAAACTAATTTTTTATGAACTGTTTCAAATTACACCTTTTATCATTTTTCTGTGCATTGCTTGTTGTTGTAAAATTTGATTCATTCTAAAAATCATGATATTTTTCATGAGTGTCTGTTGCCGCAAATCACTCTATGGTATTGCCAGCTCCTCTAGCCTAATTAGACATAGAAGGGGTGAATTTTTTAATGAGGATACATGAATTCTGGGAATGAAATCCACCCTTTCTTCTGGCATAGCATTGTCAAACAGCTAACTCAGTTACGATTTTCTCCAACATTTATCCAGCATTTCAACAATGTGACAGTCATTGACTGTATGGGACATATCATTCCCCACACCCACACATAGTGAGTTGTCCATAAAACTCCACCTTTTTGAACTCTGCACAACTATAATAAATAAATGAAATTATTAGAATTAACATGTGTCTAAAACTTCACCTGGGCATAAAAAGCCATTGAGAAGGACATTGATCATAAGGGACATGTAGGCACAACACACACATAGTGAGTACACACAGATGTACATGGAAAATGTGTATGGCAATATTTTTTATTATACTATAATATTATGCACATTGAACTTCTCATGTTAGTATCAGTATATAATCACTTTTCCTTATGTTTCTTAAAGAAAAGCGCCTCTGTACCAAATAAATCACATTTATTGTTGTTACATATGGGCATAGATAGCGTCCATTTATGAATACTGAATTGATTTAAGATAAAAACTTTCTCATAAGAACTTTGACATGAAACTACAAAAAATACCATAAATTACAAATGATTCTTCTAGCACCCTAGTAAGGGCGTGCCAGCCATGATTCGCACCGGTAGTAATTTACCCTTGAGCCAGCTCTGCTTGTAAACAATGTTAATTTGTTTCTAATTTTTTATATTCTTTTTTCAGACCTGATAACTCATCTTAAACTGCATGGACACCCCGACATCGTTGCTTTGCATAAAATAAGCAAACCTTGACTTATATCTTAATATAAAGTTTGAAATGTTTTATTATTACCAACAACAAATTCTTATTTTAGAAAAAATGAAATCAGTTATTATTAATATTATCATTTTATTATATATTATTATAACAAATGTATTATTATATTGATATATTTATACTATTTTGTCAATTATAAGGCCATTATTATCATTATATAGTATATTAGTTTGTGAAAGTTGATTCAACATGACTAACTAACTACGATTTATAAGTTACAAATTTGTCATAATTCAATATAATCTTATATGATGTATTTTGTTTTGTTGAATAACATGTATACGTTATTGGAATAAATCTCTTATTGAAATGTATCAGTTCTATTGTTTTTATTCAGAAATACAACTCCAAGAAATATAACACATTATATTTCTCATCACAATTGACAGGTTGCGTGAAATTGACGTCAATGCTAAACTTCCTCAAACTTAATGAAATGGTTTCTTATTTGCATGCGCAGGCTAACGCAGCAGAGTGAGCGGAGGTATGGAGTGGAAGAAGAAGGGTGACGGCTCCTTACTTGTTATAATTATATATAATGTGTAAATTATGTAATTATCTGATGATGATTATGACAATAATAATAATAATGTGTATCAGCGGCGCCGACTTGAATGATTTTGGAGTTTAAGTTAGTGATAACTAAATAGAAATACAGTGTCAGTTTTGATATTAGATAGTTCATCAAGCATTTCGTCATGGAGAACATCACAGATAACTAAATACATTCAATCACTCCTCATGTCTAACCTATGCATGCGCAGAGCTAATTTTTTGAAGATAAACAAACCTGAAAAATGTTATGCAACAACTTTGAAGTGTTGTCAAAATTCTTAGCGTTTAAAAACTTGGACTCTAGTTTTTAATTTTCAAGTAATCCGTTCCTTGGGAAGTGAGATAATGCGCTCAAATACACACACACACACACACACACACACACACACACACACACACACACACACACACACACACACACACACACACACACACACACACACACACACACACACACACACACACACACACACACACACACACACACACACACATATATATATATATATATATATTTGTTATTGTTATTTTTGCAACCAAAATAAGAAAAAACGCAAAAAAATGATAAAGACATGTACAATAAACAATTTTACATAAATTATATAATAAGGAATCTATAGATTATATCGTTACCTTAATTTGAATACCTCGTAACTCCATAGTGTAAAATTTTACAGGAGATGAAAAAAACTTTACCAATTTTTACCTGCATTAGATATTGTTTCGAAACTTGGAAAAATCATTGAATATCATGATTTAGTGAGTTTAAAATATACAAAAGCACTTTTTCTTTTTTCTTGCATATTTAAAAGGAGTTAAGAGGTTTTCACACCGTTTGCACTGGAGATACGTGGTTATCAAAATTGTCATAATGATATTGAATAGGTCCAGAAATGAATGAACAATTTTTGTATACAATTCAAGCAGGTTTATTATTTAAACATAATAATATTATACTTTTTTCAAAATTGTCAAAGCAGCAAATATCTTACTGATAAACTAAGGAATAATATGAGCACAATGCATAATAATAGTTTTAAGTCTTTCATCAGTGGAAATAGCACACAGTAGAGTAAGGTAAAAAAAAAATTAATTATGAAAATATATTTACTGATTCACAATAGAATCATGAAAAGAAATATAAATATTATTTCATGGATATTGACGAATTTCTTTTTTAAATTGACACTTCAGTAGATAAACATAAATTCTTGGTAATAATAGATGTGTAGTTTGGAAAATGACATGGAATTAAGTATTAGGAATAATATGAGCACAATGCATAATAATAGTTTCAAGTCTTTCATCAGTGGAAATAGCACACAGTAGAGTAAGGTCAAAAAAATAATTAATTATGAAAATATATTTACTGATTCACAATAGAATCATGAAAAGAAATATAAATATCATTTCATGGATATTGACGAATTTCTTTTTTAAATTGACACTTCAGTAGATAAACATAAATTCTTGGTAATAATAGATGTGTAGTTTGGAAAAGTACATGGAATTAAGTATTCAAGTTCAGCGTGTAACTTTAATAAATAATTGTGGGCTCACTGCTTACTGCTCACTCACCAACACAATATTGTGATAAATAAGATTGAGATTTATAATTGAAAATTATAAAAATTCAAAGTTGAGAACTATTGAAATCAATTATTCATTAGAAAAAATGAATATTTACTAGATTTGAAATAAATTTTGGCTTTTGAGTATGCTACAATAGTTGTTGAGCTAAAAGTTGAAAATGATTGATTGAAATTAACAGTGGAAATAATTGTTTGGAATTTATAGTGAGAATTATTGATTGAAATAAAAAATTGAAAATTATGGATTGAAGAAGTTGTATCTCAATGAGGGAGCTCATCATAAAAACTATGATAGTCGAACTCCAAAATAGATTTCAAATGTTGTAAATCTTCAAATTTCCTCTGCTTTACTTTAATCCTTTCTTCATAGAGGCCAGGTAGACATTCAATATTTGTGGGCTTCACTGCTTTGTTTAACCTCTGTGGGATATCCTGCCACTCATCAGAGAAGCTAAGTTTATACTGGAATTTTAAATTTGGCAGGTATCTTAATGCACGAATCTCATTCACTCTTGACTGACCAATGCCTCTGCCAGGACGAATACTATTGCAAAACAAATGATTGTCAAATTTTTTGAAAAATTGGTGGTTTAAATAGTGGACATTGTAAGGCGTTGGTGATTTTCGTGCTTCCCTACAAACATTGATGTAGTCAGCCGGCACATTAATTTTTTTGTATTTGAGTCTACGTTCAATGAGTGAGTGCATCGCATCCGCCTCCATCTGAGTATGGCCGACTTCTAAAAATTTCTGCTCGATTATCACGTTTTTGGTCGATGCTACATGTAACAGAGCGTTAGATAAATTGCAACAACGATTTTGGTATGAACAACCATCACTATATAAAACAATTTTTTCCTTATCTGCAGGTAGAGGAAGTTGTGATAAAACAAAACGAGAAATTAAAGTTGAAAATTCATTCGATGAGAGTCCTCCTTCAGTCTCATTCCAAAGGTAGCAGAACCCTTCTTTTGTACCTAAATTGAAAACTGTAAAGTTGTGAACTGACAACTTCATTTTGTAGTAGAGTGCTGATGCGTTTGACCTCGGACTAAGCAACAGCGATTGCAGGTCCATTGTAAATGTCATGGATTTAACGTCTTCTTTGTCTCTATATTTTTCTACTCTAGCCTCATCCTTCCTCAAAATATGAGCTTCATACTCTTCTTGGCTTATATTTCCGGTTTTATAAGATTCACAATAGTCACATGCATCTTTTTTGGGCTGGAATATGGACAAGTTTTTGTCTTCAAAACAATTCAAAAACGTACATAAAGAAACTGAATTGATGTTTTTCTTGATGCACCAGTCAGTCTTATAAAATTGAAATAATCCTTGTTTGGAATGCCACAAAGGCTCGCAGTATAGTTTTGCTGATCTTCCACGACAATAATGAGACTCTACCTTCGGTAGAGAAGTGAAAAACTCCTCCAGTGCCTCCATTTCCTTTGGCTTCCTGAGCTTTTTAGTAGGAACAATCTCATTTTCATGATCCGAGTTGTCAGAGTGTGATGAATTGTCTTCTGTTCTGTTGGTTTTTTTCTGCCAATTTATAGCTGTCCACTCCCCAATGTTCAGTGTGTTTAAGAACATGGTTTTACATACTCTTACTATGTTGGTGCCTTTCTTCAGATAATATTGACATGAGTTTTTCCTTCTACTTTTTGTCTCTTCTTTACGATCCCTAGGTCTAGCAGTGTTTGATTTTCTAGTCAACAACTGCACAAAGACTTTTTTAGCTGACCACGCATCTAGATTCCAAAATTCATCAAAATTCTTCTTTCTCTCTTCTTCAGTTAAAGTGCTGCATTGAAGTAAACTTTTATCATTCCTGTTGCATTTACATCTTTGTTTTATTACTCTAGCACACCTTTTCTTTATAAATTTTGACTTTGCATTTACTTGGTCTATAGCTCTCCCCACATATTCCTTACCTAGCTTTCGATTTTCTTTCCACTTATTTATTTTCCAAGTTGATGAGTTGACCTGGTGTCTCTTCTTTCGTTTATTCATTTTCGGTTCACTATTTTCTAATGGATTAAAATCTTCATCAGAAGTAGCAGAGTCTTCCAAATTTGTCACATTTACATTTTCTTTCAATAGAGTCAAACTTTCAGAATCTAAATCATTCAAAGCCGTGTTATCAAATAGTCTTAATTCTATATCCATAGAATTATTGTCAAGTGAAGGTAGAGTAAGATGAGTGTCATTCAGGTTTGAAGCATCAGTTGACTTGTCTTGTGGCGTTTCAATTATAGTGGTCTCGAAGCAGTGGATAGTATCATCAAACATAACGAAAGTTTCTTCTGTCTGTATAGGGACATCATCAATATAATCAATTCCATAAAGATTGTTACATGGAGCCTCATGTTGTTTGTAGGAAGTTGGTTGAGTAAGATGAGTGTCATTCAGGTGTGAAGCATCAGTTGTATTATCTTGTGGCGTTTCTGTAGTGGTCTCGAAGCTGTGAATATTATCATCATCAAGCATAACGGGAGTTTTTTCTGTCACGATAGGGACGTCATCAAAATTATCATTTCCATTGTTACAAGGAGCATCATGCTGTTTGTAGGAAGTTGGTTGAGTAAGATGAGTGTCATTCAGGTGTGAAGCATCAGTTGTATTATCTTGTGGCGTTTCTGTAGTGATCTCGAAGCTGTGAATATTATTATCATCAAACATAACGGGAGTTTTTTCTGTCACGATAAAGACATCATCAAAATTATTATTTCCATTGTTACAAGGAGCATCATGCTGTTTGTAGGAAGTTGGTTGAGTTAGATGATCGTCATTCAGGTGTGAAGCATCAGCTGTATTATCTTGTGGCGTTTCTGTAGTGGTCTTGAAGCTGTGAATATTATCATCATCATCAAACATAACGGGAGTTTTTTCTGTCACGATGGGCACGTCATCAATATTATCATTTCCATTGTTACAAGGAGCCTCATGCTGTTTGTAGGAAGTTGGTTGTGTTGAGTGATTTCCTTCGACTGCCATCTCTACCAAACGTCTTGATCTGGATTTAGGGAAGATTTTTGCTTGATTCCGTTTTCGTGTTCTGAAAGGGAAATATTTAATTAAGTACTGCAAAGTATTGAATAATACTCAACAGTACCTCCAGGCAAACGGGATTGACCGGTATAGGGACACATATTGATAGCCTAATAATTGATCATACTTTGTAAATAGGTGCTCATTTACAAAGCATTAACAACAGCTATATTTTGTGATTGATTACACTGTTGATCAATTCAATCATGAATCAATAAATTATTATTATTTCACTTTAAAGGAAAAGGTTTTAGTTTCTTTGCTATCTACCTAAAACGCTGAAAAACCTCGTAACTCCACATAAGAAAACATAACCTGTACAAGTTGCCGCCCAGATAACCTCTTAACTCCTTGTCTATTTTCCATACAGTCATATAAATAAAATATGAAGAATAAATAAATATAATATTACTAGCGTTCCGAACAATTTATCATTACTTACTTCTCCATGATTGGATAAATGTTGCAGAAGTTTTTAACAGTGCAATTCCATCTAAATCACCATGGCATAATCACGCTGCAACATTCCAATGCAAACTGCTACTGATCAGCTGGGAGTTAGAAGGTTTGCCAACCAAAGAATTGATCAATGGAGTTACAAGGTATTTTCTTTGCTGAATATAAAATCAACTGATTTTTTCTGGAGATAGGTGTTTTTACATATGGAAAGAACTATTTATTATTGATAGGTTGGCATCAAAATCTTATTTTCGATAAAAAGTGGAGTTACGAGGTATTCAAATTAAGGTAACGATATGAATCTTTGTTACTTCACAGCAACTTCAAGATAAAACCATTGAAGTATTATTTGATAATATTATTTATTTTGAAGAATGTATTCATCTTGATCCATTCATCTATTTCTCTTAGTAGAGTTGGCGTGATTTTATTATCAATAAATCTTTGTGGGACTAGGTTTATAATTTCACTACAATTATCACTATAATTATTTGATATATATATATATATATATATATATGTGTGTGTGTGTGTGTATTTGATAATTATTACATAAATACATCAATTTACTGTTGTGGTCTACATCATACTCATATTCTAATTCAATATTATTTAATGGTACTGCATCAGCTAGAAAGCAGTGTTCAATTAAAGTAGAATTAAAACCAGAAGCGTATTGGAAAGTCGGCGAGGACTATAGTCTTTGAGGGCTATTGCCGGTTCGGCAATACGCTTCTGGTTTTAATTCGAGATTAGCTATTTGCGTTTAGTCGTCATGAATTTTTTATTAGCAAATCATTTTAACGGCGCGCAACCTTTATGGCTAAATTACACCAGTCTGTTAAATTTGATTAAAAATTCAGCTGATGGCTATCCAAACATGTTAATGCTTTTGTGTTCTATGACATAGTTGAGCTCGATCAGACACTCAGCTGATGTAATTTATCTTAAATTGTTGCTCGCGACTGTATATTGGGGGCCTCATGTTTATAGTTCACGCCCCCAAATTAGGTTGCTAAGTATGCGGTTTTGCCTGATATGAGACCATGCCAGCAGCTGAAAGTAGAGAATTACCATCCTCAATACACGAATTGACAACAGTATTCATACCATGTCGCCTAGTTTTCCAGTCGCTGTTTTCTACAGAAATGTTTGCAACTTTTTAGTTTGAAACAGAGAAATGCAAACTAGCTCAAGTTTGAGCTTAAAAAGTGTTTGAACCTTTTTATTTGGATGGCTAGTGTTATTAAATTTGTGGAGAATGGAGGACATACCTGCAGTTACACACGAAACTCATCAGTTTGCAACACGAGAATTTTGTTTAAAACTCAACCAGTTTGCAAAAGTTACTTTTTTTAATTACAGACTTGCTGAAAGCTGTGAACTTCTGTGTGTATGCAGCTTAATTTTTTAGACCGCTTTTATACAAAGCGTCGGTTTCCAATAATGAGGAACGGTAGATGACAGACGTCGTCTAAACTTGGCATAAATTTTGTTGCAATTTGGCATTATGTGACGCTGGAACCCATTGACAGAGAGACGTTAGGAAAGAAACACTATCAATTATTGATAAACTCAAAATTGTCATTAGGTTTAATAGTTGTCTTCAAGTCATTCTTATTGGAATTTCCTGAAAAGAAACATGATTAACCATGTATGTTAAATAAATTATCAACGAAGTTCAGGCATGAGCTGTTGAATACCATTCACGTCAGATATATGGCCTTAGAGTTCGAATTAAACATTATTTCTGCAGAGATATTGAATATTGAGACTCAGAAGATGAGGTGATTCTTGAACAGAAAAGACTCAGATTATAGAAGTAGCCTATTAGCAAGTTGAAATGAAAAATTTCATTTTCTGTGAAAGTGATTGTGTTCTTTCCTGTAGGAATAGCTCTTAATGAGGTCAAGAATAATACTCCTCTAAAGCCGTCTGCCTCTAGTTTTTTGAAGAAGGTATGAAGAATATTATAGAAAGCTTTTCTGTTATTATATTATGGAGAAATACAAAAAAATTTCATGATGGAGTTTAGGTTCAGAAAAACAGTATTTTTGTGAATTTTATTATGGTTTCTTCTGTATTCTTATTGATTTGAAAGCCGAATTAGTTTCTGTTTATTATTTCATATTTACTGGAATATTATAATACTGTTTTCTTAACTATTTCCCCCATAATTTTAGCAAAATTAATAACGATCTCTTTATGTAAACAGTGGTTTTATCTTAACCGATTTAAAATGTTTTGGAAAATATCCTTGCTCATAACATTTATTGAAAATAGTAGCAAGCAAGTGGTGTCCAGATTATATCAGCAACGAGTTTAAGTACATCTGTTACTTAAATTATCCATTCCTGGTTACAAACTCTTCCAATAAAATTAATATGCTTTGGTATCATTCAATTACTTTTTATTGCATTCATAGAATGCTAATAATATAATTTAACTATGGAAGTAGCTGTGATTCCACTTTTGTACGATCATAATTTACAATCATGTTTGATTGAATTGTTTATCAAATAAATAACTGTGATTGGATTTTTTGATAACGTTTTAAGCCGAGTTATTACTTTTTTCAATATTGTGATTGTTACGCATACCATTAAACAGATGTTGGAGCTATTTTGACTACTGAACTGATAAATCCTACTTGCAATAACAATCAAGAGTTTTGTGTAGCATCTACACTTCCACTCGCTAATACTGATATAACCTGCGCGTGCGAATAACTGTTCTGATCTAAAGAGTGAGCAAAAATTATTGGGCGCATTTTATAGGAAGATGAAAAATAACAAATCATTATTGTATTCAACAAATTCACTGAGAATACAATTTCAAACAGTTTCATTTACTACAACTGACAGTTTAATCTTTCTAATTCCTAATAAACTCTGCCAGCGAGTATAAATGTGACCAAATTCAAAGTAGACAGGCTCTCAACTTTGAATTTGGTCACATTTATACTCGCTGGCAGAGTAGCCAACACCAAAATGCAATATTATTGTGGCCAAATCCTACATTTAATCACGCAGGCTGCCAGCATAACACTTCAGATGAGATATATTGTATATTGTTTTGATGAAATTTCATTGAATAATTGTTGGTAAACATCATATTTTAATTTTGTGTTGCAATATTATTTATTGTCTTAGAAATTCCATAGTATGGGGGTGATTATAAAAATATTTTTTTTAATATAATTTGGCTTGGTATGCTGAGCTGCTGTAGCACGGTCGGTTAGTAACGTTCTACTCGCTACTCGCTTAGCGAGTAACTATCCCAATGTAATCAACCCTTTAGCCCTATGGTTCTGTAGGGCTCTGTCATTGATCAGTCCCAAGGCCTATTTTAATGTGGGCCATTGCTCGACAGATCAGCTGAGATGCACGTGAACACTACCTTGTCTTCTGATTACCCTGATACTAACTGTTTGAATAAACATGTGGTTATCATCTGGAAACAAATTCAAATCGTTTTCTTTGTCGCTGCCAAAGTGCCCAAATAAGTTGTTGATTATTATTATTATTTCCGCACTGCACTATAACTTTTGAGTACTGAAAACATTCTCTTTTTTGTTCTTATTCACATGTGTCAATTAGATCGAAAGTGGACAACTATGTTCTCAATAATTATAATTATGGTTTGTAGTCTGAATGTGATTGGAGTTGATGGTTATGACTATTGTTGGATGCATCCCTACCACACATTCTGTCTCTACCAGACCCGAAATAAGACAGTTGACTGTCTGGACAATGAATTTGAAGATGGAGAAGATCACTTTTATGAAAAAGGATTATTTACACTAGATCAAAAAAACAAGATTTTGGCTGAACACAATGATCTGAGAGAGAAGGTTGCAAAAGGATACTTTCACAGAAGTGATAGTCCAAAAATGTTCTTGCCACAATCTAGAGCCATGTACATACTTAAATGGGACAATGAACTGGAGAAATTTGCGCAGGCGCATGCCAATCGCTGTCGCAATGTCATGAATGATTTGAATCGTGATTCGCAACGTTTTCCGGTAGGCCATCTACTTACCTCACCTACCTACCTCTATGGTCTAAGTTAACCCTTTTCAGCCCAGTGAGTAGAATTTTATGATCATGGTTTTGTTGGTTCAGTTTTTCTTAACTCTTGACTCCCATTGACTATTATTTCTATGAAGGTCGGTAGGGAAGTATATATAGGTTCTATTGGTACCGTAGCCCTGTTCTCGCGGTAGAAGCGGTTTTATTTACGTTTTTCGAGTTTTCTGTAAAGGAAGTTATGGTGTGTGCTCTGTCAGATGGAATAGCATTTTGAAAGTGATATAAAGTAAGTATATTGATAAAATACATATAGTAATAAATTATCCAGTACAGATAATAGTTTTATTTGTCAACTTATCCAATCATAACGTCATTGTATCATTCATGAGCCATTATTTGCTATGAAATGTACCATGATGGAAATAGTAATCATTGGGCATTTGAGGTTGATTCAGTTGTTGTTCTTTCCCAATACACTATAATGTGACCAAATTTGAAGAGCACTTGATAAATACCATATAAATCAAATTTTCATAATGAAATATTCCATTCCAATTAGCATAAAATCGACACAAATATATTTGTGAGGTTTTTGCAAATGTACCATATCATAAAAATATTTAATGCATTATCATGGAATTTTAGGCTCTTCTTTCTGTAAATATTCTAGTACTCAATCTTGATACTGTAATACATTCACAAATACTCTACTAATAATTTACTTACTGTAGGCCTAGTGAATTATACTAATACTTTACTGAATAATCTACATACTGTAATAAATTATAGCAAAAATATAAGCAAGGTTACTGCAAACTTATTATCATACTGCTTGAGCTATTGTGGAATTTTATACACTCATTCTGTCATGTATTGCTAACAACACCATTTTTCTCAGTAAATATTCTAGTTTTTAATAATAATACTGTAATAATTTCGTACTGTCATAGCCTACAATTATTAACTTCACTAAATATTCAACTTCACTGCCACTAAGTCAGAAGCAATGTTTATTTATAATCTCTGTGCTTTTTTTTTTAGGTAAAATGAGTGCCTCATTTCTATCTCCTGAGAAAGTAGTAGACATACTGCGGGCGACTTATCTGACCTCGTGAACAATAACAATGATTTGGGGGTAGAAGGTGTCAACTCTGATTGTCAAGACCCTAATTTTCTCATTCGAATTGATCCAGTCGATGTTAGGCCCAGGAAACAATCATCACTTGCAGAATAATGAAGTGTTGGTAGCAGTAGGAAGAGCTTCATATATTACAATACCACGATGGAGAAAACCATATGAATTTACATATTCAGAAAGTATTATGTGATGCACAGATACCACTTCCTGCAGACTGTTTTCCTGCAGACAGACGGTTCCTGAAGAACCCCAAAACAATATTTTGAAGAGTTCCTTGATATGCCAATTATTGAAAATGTTGTGGCCCAAACTTGTATACTGTGCAACAAACTGGTGCAAGCATAAACACTAACAGAGCAGAAATTGAACAGTTTCTTGGTATTCATGTGCTATCATCTATTGTACGTATGCCTTCTTACCAAATGCACTGGGCCTAACTTGTAATAAAATAACATAATATTGATCTGTTTTTCCCAAGTATTTTATCAATTATCTATAATTTTCATCAATTGTTTATGACTTTTTTATTACAAAGAACTGAATAAGTGGAGAATATAAGTTTCAACAAGCTGTTTGATGTAATTATCAATAAATATATGTGTCTCATAATAAACTATTGCAAACTATGACCATTCTCCTCCTACTAGAGCCATGTATAATTTTTCATACCTTTACCGACCAATGATGATTATTGTGATCATAGTTTATTTATGGCCAAGGAAAACTAAATTTAACTAAATGTTATCATCTCCTCTTTATTTTGACTCTAAATAGGCTGACTACACTGTAAAAAAATTTCCCCACAATCTTCATGGATTGGGCTGGAAAGGGTTAAAAGTACTGACCCAAGCATAGCCTTGCTTTGTTGTAGGCTCACTCTTGCGCTATGGTTCTTCATTCATTTAAATTTCAGTTTTACTTTGTAAATAATTTAAATTCACAACCTACAATGAGAATTAAGAATACGGTAGAGTCCCGCTATTCCAAACTAATTGGGACCAAACCCTGTTTGGAATCACAGGAGTTTGGAACAGGCAAATTTTACTCAAATCCATTTATTGACATTTTATTAGTGTGTAAGTATTTTCTGTCAATGATACGGTAGTATAATCACCTGTAACTTGTTATCGAACTGATCAATACACATTAGAGCGGGGATGAGCAAGCTAGGTGAAGTGATCTTCGACTTTAGCGGCCTTGTTTTAGAGCGAAGGGTGATTGAGCTAGGGACAGTGACCTTTGTCTATTTTTTGACATTTTTAACACATACTTATGATTGGTTTAGCTTGCTTTTCTAAAAAGTAAACGTATGTTTTCATGCACAAAAGTTGTTTAATTCTTCATTTTTCCTATTTTCTCAAGTTAAACAACATTTGGTAATTTTTTCAAACCATGTTTGGAATAGGTGGATTTTTGGAATAGCGGGGTTTGGATTAGCGAAACTCTACTGTAGGCCTACTGAGCACCAAAAATTTTACTGTTTCAAAATCATAAATCATGTACAGTATTTATCACAGATTGTATAAAACCAGAAATTTAAAGAAAATGGACCCAGCCACATGGGTTGAGTCAGGGAGGGGGATGGCAAATAGGAGCGCTCCCCCCCCCCCCACCAGCCGATTCAGACCAACTGTAATTGTTTTTAATTAGATTAATAGAATTTTCGGAACGTCTGTCAAGTATGAGTTGAAGTTATGCACCTGCAAGTAAAAAGTAAACAATATGAATATTTTAGAGAATAGAACAGTTTCCCATAAAAGTGCTTCAGTTGCATTATTCTTTTGTTGTGAAGATAGGACAAGTGGCGATTGCTTCATCACTTTCAGGAAAAATAAACTAAAACATCCAATTTTACCATGCACTAGCTTATTGTTTTTCTAATTTTTCCCCCTCACGTACTTTACATGCCAACCTTGCCGCTCCTGACAGTCAATTGCCTTCATTGTTAGTGCTAAACTTTCAAAATTGCTTAGAACATTTCCTAACAAGAACAATGGGATTGGAAACTCGGTCCTCTGAAACATTGTTTAAGTGACTCAAAAATAACACAAATTATATCAAAATCTAAAAAGGTTTTTCTCATAAAAGGCTCACTATACAACCATATCGACTCCATTGAGATTTAGCCCCTAAAGCGGCCTCTTAATATTTCAACCAAATGGGGAATAAGCTTTGCCTCAAAAGCCATTCAAAGAGGAAGTACTGATTCTAATTTCTTATTGATTTGATTTGATTTCTTCAAAATAATTTTGTATAGATTTTATTAGAAAAAAATTTAAGCTGTGTGATAGAAGGTGAAATTGACTTTTTTGTATTTTGATTAGGATTTCAGTGTATCTTGCTTATGAGAGTCCTTAGGTAGATGAGCAAAAATGCAGTGTGTAGTCTATATCCCTTGTCAATCATTGATTGCAAGGGTTGATTTTGTATTTGTTTGGCAGATGATTTAGTTTTAGATCTGATAAATTGAGATTAATTACATAGGAAATTGCTGTCTAAAGAGAGCTGAAAACATATTTTCAATAATTGAAATTTGAAATTTCCTTTGTGCCCTTCGGCCCCACTTTATACTTCTCATTTTCAATCCAAACTATGATCATATTGTTGTGAACAAGGCAAAGGAGAAAGAAGTTTAGTTATCTGCCTGTGTCAATATTGATTTCCAGAAGTGATTAATTACTCTTCCACTGTACTCTCTTCACCTTGTAGTTTATCTGTGACACAGTTAGAAATGTTTACTCAGAATTTTATGGATTTAATGGAATGTTCTTATCATGGCAATTAAAGTGGTCTCAAACAATGTAGATTGTAGAATATTCCATGCGTTTATTTTAGAAATTGGTAGAGTCATCTTGGTTTTCCACAAACAATTAAAACCTATTTAAAGGGAATGGTTGAGCAAACATCAATAAACTCATTCTTGTTTGAAATTTGAGATAACAAGTGGCAGTTCTGCTCATAGTACTGCAGTTCTGTTGTTAAAGTGATTATCGTATATTGTGACTGTATTAGTTAGAATTCTTTGACCTGTTATATGAGTGAACTCTACTCTTAGCTATTATTGTATTACGGACTTGTAGTGGCGTAGCGTGGGTATTAGCCGCCCGGGGCCAACCGGAAATTCGCCGCCCCCCCCTCCATACATAATTATTAGTTGGAAGTTTAAATATTACCTAATGTGGATCGTACAACTTATTGAAAGTTTGGATAAACTAACACTTCTTCGGAAGGAGCATACATCTATGGGAAGAAATGGTGCAAGAAACCCACAGAAAATGTCAGAATGTTTACAAGGCAACTAAAAACTAGGTAGGCCTACATACAACAATAAATAATAATAATAAGTATTCAAGTATTTATTTGCCAATAATTTAGTGTACAATAGGATCTTGAATTATTATATATAGTGCTCATCACTTGGCAACCCTTATAGGTATTACAATATTACACAAAAGTATAACTAGAGTAGAGAGCTTAGCTTAATAAAAATGATCAACAACACTTGAGATCAACTTGGATAGAATTATTTTACAGGGTGCCTGGTATTATAAATTATTCCTGTTACTATTTATTTTAGAAATTACATTACATTTTTTAATAGTACATTCATTTTGTTATTGACGATTGTGTAAAAGATTTTGCTTTGAAAAAAAAACATTACATTCAATTTCAAGAATAGCTAAATTTGTTAGTCTCAACGTGGGCATAGACGATCTCAGATAATTTTTTAATTTTTTATTAGCTTTAGTTTAGAGAAGCTTCTCTTGCAACTGGCATTACTAACGACATATGTGAAAAAAATCCTCAACATTATGACAAATAATCTTTTCATTTCATAATCATTTCTTCTAATACAGTCAAGTACGGTAAAGCGCTACTTATTTTCTGAGCACACTGATGTATGTTCATTGTACATGCTGTAAATGATACTCAAAAGTATCATTAGCTTCACGCAGTACCGGTTGCCAGAAGTTCAGAAGTAACATAAAAATTAAAATGATTGCGTAGCGACTAATAAACTTCCTGCATCCGTTCGTGTGTTCAAACTTTCATTCGTTTCTGTCATTTTTTCCAGTACAAAGTTTCTTTGTAATGATGTCTTGGAAGGTATTTACAGCATCACCTATAGCGCTCTGAAGAGTGTCCCGAACTCTTTTCAAACTTTTTCCTGTGTCTGCAAGGAGCACCTCTCACCGGTGCGTTGACGTGAAGAAAAGCGTAGCAGCGTTCTAGTGTGCCAATATAATAAGCTTATGCCTTTATGGTCCAACACAAAAAACGAAATAGAAGTGTCAGAAGTGACTTGTCAAAATTTAAAATAACACATTAAACATGCATCAAAGATTTATTCTTTTCAATACTCCTTCAATCCATTCCAGTCCCACTTCACTTGCTGCATGCACCTCCTGTAATCCTCCCTCACATGGGAGGATTAAACTTCCAAATAATAATTTAAGCATGCCAATGAAAGTCACCGAATTTACCTCCACTGCAGCTGCATTTAGGCAAACTAGGTTCAGTGAATGGTTTGAGCAAGGAATATATTTGGCATAGGGATTGGCATTGCGATATCCTTTATCCACTGATACACACCTGTGTGGCATCCAGCCAGCAAGGCAGCGTTATCATAAGCTTTCTCTCTGCAACTCATTAATTAACTGCATCTTTTGTTTTTTTAAATCAAATCAATATTTAAAAAATACTAACTGTATCTTGAAAAGTACAGTGTGCAAACTCTTTTAAATTTTATCATAATCAAAATACAAGTACCGGTAATCTGAGATTTTTTTTAGAAAATAAATGAAACAATAATTACATACCGGTATTTCAAAAGTTTAGCAAAAAGTATTGCTATTTTGTGTTAGAAATATGACATTTACTTAAAAATATCAATTATAAACATCAAAGAATAAATTGATCGTCAAATTTTAAACAACCAACAAGTGTTGCTATTTCAAATTTGCCAAATCATTTAAAATATGCATTCATGAATCAAGAATCCAGAAAGTTACAGCTTATTATTTTCACCCACCTGCGCATGCCGAGAGACCATTTCCATGGTCAAATCTATCAATCGATATACCTTCGTTTTCCAAGCACATGGGAAGAAGAAATGATGAGCAATGAGCAAAGCTTTTGGTTTGAATAAAAATATATTTTAGAACACCAAGTCAGAAATGAGAATCATCAATATCGTATCGGAGCTCGAGCTAAACGGTTGTTATTTTCGGCGGTCTCTTATCTCAAATGATTATCTGTAGCGTGTCATCTTCCTTTCTCCGGACTGCCATTATTGCTATTGAGTTTAGCTGTTTTTGGAGATAATTCCGTAGCCTACTACAATATTTTTGATTAATTATTTATTGTACAGGTATTTTATATTTATCATACATTGAGAATGAGTGCGTGTGGCGTGTGCAAACAGTCAGTGAGCCGTACATCAACGCAATCCAAAGTTCTATGTGAGGGTTGCAAATCATACTTCCATCCTATGTGTGTGAACATCAAGGAAGAAGATCTGTCTTTGCTTAAGACCTCATCCTGGAAGTGTCCTGCATGTATAGGTAAACAGCGTGCTCTTAGATCGGACTCAACTCCTGTGGAATCTAACAATATTAACTGTGCCGGTAAATCGGATTCTGATGTTGGAAATGTTTCTTTGGAAACATTAAAAATATTCATGGACGATTTTAAGCATGAGATCAGTTGTGGTCAAATAAATTGTTCGCTGGTCTGGACGAATTGAGGAATAGTGTTGATGCTGGGAGGGCGAAGCAGGCTGAACTGAATGACATACTTAATAGGCAAAATGAAATTATTGATCGCCAACAGAAACTAATAGACTCTCTGACTAATGAAATCAATGTGATCAAACGTGGTCTACAAGTTAGTGAGGACCGTCTTGATGAGGCCGAACAGAACTCCAGACGAAACACCCTAGAGATCCATGGTGTCCCGGTGATGGCTGAGGAGAGTGTTCCATCAGTTGTAGCTGAGGTCGGAAAAGCGATTGGTTTCAATGTCTCATCTGACATGATTGATGCGTGTCATCGTTTGAGACCAGTCAAAGGGAGACCAGACGAGTGCCACCTCCGCCAGCTGCTATCGTTGTCAGATTTGTGAGGCGTGATGATGCGGATGCTGTGATGGAGCTGAGGAAGAAATTTGGAGTCCTCAAGAGACAGAATGCTCTGGGCTTTGAGGGTCAAGGCCCAATCTACATAAACCACAGCATCACTGCGGCTAGAAGGAGGCTGCTTGGTATGGCTCGACAACTAAAAAAAAAAAAAAATGGTAGGAAGGGATGTGTGGGTTGATCGTGCTGGAAGGTTGCGGATTCGCAGGGGGGAGGACAATAGGGGGCTGAATATCATGATGAGAGATGAAGATTTAAATTTTCCTGTACTCTAATCAATTTGCTTGTGATGATATAATAAATTATGAGTTGTCTCATTGTGTTGAGTTGTCTTGCAACAGGACTTGAATCCAATTCCTAAAGGTTTTACTGTGAATTCTATGATTCTTCTAGTTTCGGTTGGCTGACATGACGTTCCTGACCTATTCTAATTATATAATAATTTTGATTTTTTGTTTGTCATCCTATTCTTGATTAATTTTACGTTGGTGTAATCCATGAAATTTTTGCTTTGGCTAACTGGTTTATTGATTTTTTCTTTGTCTTCACTGGTTGGATGTTAATTGGTGGATATATTATAATGGTGGTTATATTATAAGCATATATTCTTTTTCTCAATTCAGCTCATTTTAAAATTAATTCATATTTATAGTTTTTCCTGACGTTGAGAATAATTATATCCATGGTCATGTTGGTCAAGTGTTTGAAAATTTGATTCATTATAATATATTAAATATATTCATTTATTATCTTCAATATTTGATTGACTAATTATACTCTAATATGAATTTTCTGTATGGCTAAATGATGACTAATATGATGTTTTATATATTTATATTGCAGTGTACTTATTACAGAGACTGATTGGTAATTATATTAGGTAATTTATTATAATAACATCGTATGTCACTCATGTGTTATGGTAGTTTTATGTTATTTGGCGGTCTGGGGTAGGATTTCCGTATTTCTTTCAAACTTAACTTTTAATCATAGTATTATTTTTTAAATATTATATTCTGTTTCTTTTCATTTCTCACCACAACTAAACTGGCATTTAATATAGGCTATTATCAAAATGTAAGAGGTCTTCGTACTAAAAGAGTCAAAGCTTTTTCCGTGAATTATTGAAGTGTGATGCTGATGCAATTATTCTCACTGAAACGTGGTTATGCGATGGAATCTATAGTAATGAATTATTTGATGAACGATATACTGTCTTCCGAAAAGATAGGATGAGTGATGAGGGGGTCAGAGGAGGTGGCGGAGGTTATTACTGTTCGCAGTTCACTTGAAATTATAACAGTATTGGAATTTGCATCATCAGCTTTTGAGTCTCTGTGGATTAAAGTTTTCTTGCAGGGTATTCCTTATTATATTAATGTTGTTCAAACCGGCAACTCCCCATCAAACTTATCTTAAATATTTTGAGATGGTAGAAATTTTAATTATATATTTAACTAGATAAAATCAGAATCAGATGTTATAATTCTTGGAGATTGGAATATTCCTGAAATAAATTGCATCATTTATAAACTTCAGTGGGGGTTCTCGTCTGGCTGTTTCAATGGGATTGTTCATGGGAGTACTAGGTTTGGAATCGTATAGTGGAGTTTTGAATTGTAATGATCGGACCTTGGATCTGGTTTTAAGCTCTTTTCATGTTGAAGTGGAGAGAGCTGATGATTGTCTGGTTCCTGAAGATCAGCATCATCCTACACTCTTAGTATCATTTCCCATAATCCACACAGGTCCCAATCATCATCTTGGTCAATCATCTCAAAAAATGTATTATAATTTTAAAAGAGCTGACTTTCGACGTCTATATGAGTCCTTGAGAAACGCGAATTGGTTGGCGGTTTATTCATGTTCGGATCTCAATGAGGCTACTGAGACATTTTATCAAGTGGTCTACTCATGTCTTGACTTGTTTGTTCCTAAGAGAGTTACCAATGACTCTGTGGGCAGGTAACCTTGTTGGTACTTAAAGGAAATACTTCGTGACATTAAATTTAAGGAGAAATGTGATAGAAAAAGAAGATTCTCTGTCTATCATGATGAGCAGTTTAAAAGGCTGAGATCCACTTTAAAAATTAAAATATCGTTGGCTTATCAGAATTACCTGAACTTTGCTCAGAGGGGTGTGAGAGGTAATATTAAAAAATTTTTGTAATTTGTTAACAATAAGCATAGAAATAAGCAAATGGATAATGTAATGAAATGGAGAGATAGGGTTTTTTCTGGCTCAGAAATTCCAGAGGCGTTTGTAGAATATTTTTCATCAGTGTTCACTAAAAAGGACAGTCAGTCTCAAACATCCAATGACTCAAATAGTCATTCTTCATTCCACATGAATTATATTTCTTCAATTGATATAAAGGAATCAATTGACAGTTTGAAAGGGGCTGGCTCTGTTGGACCAGATGACATACCACCTTATATTGTCAAGGGGTGCTGTGACTTGTTTCTGGGGCCACTAAAGTTTATATTCAATCTAGCCCTAAGAACAGCAACCTTTCCAGACCTGTGGAAGCAGGCTAAAGTGATCCCCATTTTCAAGAGTGGTAGCAGGCAAGTTATTAGCAATTATTGACCTATCTCTATTATAAACTGTTTTTGAAAAGTGTATATATAAAAAATGTTTGCTCATATGAAACCATTGATTGTTGATAACCAGCATGAGTTTCTGCCAGGTAGATCTACTGTGACTAACCTATTACAATTTTGCAGTGATGTATCAGCTGGTCTTGGCAGAGGACTACGTCTTGACACTGTTTACACTGACTTCTTGAAGGCTTTTGATACTATAAATCACATGGTATTAATCAGTAAACGCTCATCCTTTGGTTTCTCTGTTTCTAGCACTAAGTTTATTCTTTCTTATCATTCTGTTAAACCGATTTCAATTTGTTTATTTTGGTGGGTTCTATTCTAAGTATTACAAAAGCCCCTCTGGTGTCCCTCAGGGTTCTAATTTTGGACCATTGCTGTTCATTCTGTTCATCAATGACTTGCCTGAGGTAATTAAGAACTCTGATTGCCTATTATATGTAGATGATGTCAAGATTTATAAGGTGATTGAATCTGATCAGGACTCTCAGATGCTTCAGAATGATGTTGACAATTTGTTCTCTTGGTGCAGGATTAATCAGCTAAGTATCAACATTGATAAATGTGCTACTGTGTCTTTCACTAGACAAAGAGATCTGCATGTCCCCTCATATACAATTGATAACCGAGTTCTAAAGAGAGTAAATACTTTCAAAGACCTTGGTGTCATATTTGACTCTGAGTTGAGGTTCAATGATCACATCAATAACGTATCCTCCAGAGCATGCCAGCTGATAGGATTCATATGCAGAACTCTCATTTCACTGACTATGGGGCTCTGATTTTATTGTATAAAACTCTCATCAAGAGTGTGCTGAACTATTGCTCAGAGGTATGGCATCCATATCTTGTTTCTAGTATAGCTGACATAGAAAAAGTTCAGAATAAATTTTCAAGATTTGTTTATTTTAGACGATTCAATGCTGTTTGTCTGCTGAACATTCCTTCAGCTGATTTGAGAGCCCTGTTTGGCTTGCAGTCCGTTGAGACTTCTCGAAATTGTAAGATGCTATTGTTTCTTTTCAAGATTTTCAATAACATAATTGTCTCTCCTCAACTTCTTACTTTATTCAACATATATGTGTCTCAGGTGACACGACGGTGTAGTTTTAAATTTCAAATCCCCCAATGCAATTCTGATAATCATTATAATTCGCTAATCCACACAATGATGAGACTTTTCAATCAGCATAATTCGCAACTCGATCTATTTTTTATGACCTTCACTAAATTAGAAAAAAACATGTATGGAGCTTTGCCAATGGCCTTTGATGTGGACTTCAATTTTATTTTTGGAAAAATTCCATTTCATATCATAATTCTATTTCATTTCATATTTCCATTTCATCTATATTTGTATAAATAGCTTGTTATAGCCTGTAAAGATATAGCTGGTTATGAAATGTGTAATTTTACTTTGTTTGATTAAGCGATTAGGGAGCAAATTTTGGGTTTTCCTGTGTGCTCCCACATGTATTTTTGTATAAATAAATAAATGAATAAATATCTTCCCCCACTCCCAACAGCAAAGTCCAGGGTTGGCAACTCATTCGTCAACATGTAGACTATATTTTCCTTTTTGAAAAACAGACATTTATACCATTTTGGAACTCAACCCAAACTTTTTATGTAAATTTAGAATGGATTTGTAAGTTTTGAATGGTTAATTATCTACTCTAAATATCACTCTGGATATCTAAATATCTAATATCACTCTGGATATCATAACCACATAAAAATGTAACCTTAGGTATAGCTTAACAAGATACGAGTAGAATTTTATCAGTTTGCAAATTTCGTTTTTTGAACTTTTGATATCTAAATATCACTCTGGATATCATAACCACATAAAAATGTAACCTTAGGTATAGCTTAACAAGATACGAGTAGAATTTTATCAGTTTGCAAATTTCGTTTTTTGAACTTTTGGCGCCCTAAATCTCTAAATAGGTATCGGAATTTAGCGCCATGCTGGCCGGTTGTCACTTTGGCAGCACTCTACACCATCGCACCACCACCATTTTGCACCCTTGCGGTTTTGCTTGATATGTAACATTGCGGGCGCAATTTGGAGTCATTTTTTTAAATTTTCAATTCAAATAATTGTGGTGGTTGCCACCACCCCTTTTTTTATGCCGCCTGAGGCCATGCTACATCACTACGGACTTGTGCTACATAAGTTTGATTGTTCTTTTTAGACATTATTCTTGAATTATTGGACAGTTTATTTAATATTGTATCTGCCTTTTAACATTGTACAGTAATATTGCAAATTCTTTATTAGCTAAACATTTTTGATTTATCTGTCTTTTTGATTACATTATTCTGTGAGATATAACTGATTGGTGCGTGTTGTGAATAATTTGTGTAAATGAAGTGCAAAAGTTAAATTTAAGTGTTGCCAGTGTTATTTTAGAGATAGAAACCATAACAATTGGTGTCAGAAGTTGGGGATTTTTGTGTTTTATTAAAAATGGCTGGCATAATTACATTGCATGATTTGAAAGTAGCCGATCTCAAACATGAATTGGAAGACCATGATTTGGATACATCTGGAAATAAGTCTACTCTACTAGATCATCTTTGTGAGGCATTACTGTTAGAGGGAGAAGACCCGCCACCTACCTCTTTGAGACTTGATATATGAAATTAATTTTGTCATTCACATTCATGGAAGGCAAACTACAAGAGAATATTTCATCCATGGAAGGCAAGCTAAAAGAGAATATTACATCCATTGTGCAAAACTTCACATCAATGAAGGGCAAACTACAGAAGAATATGTCATCAATGAAGGGAAAACTACAAGAGAATATTTCCTCCATGATATTTCAACCAAATTCAAGTGCCCCACGTTGACTCAAGGTCTGCCTGGCAACCCTTGGATCTGCCCGCTGCCGACTCAAACATCAGCCGCCGCCCACCAGCAATTCCAGTGACCAGCGATTCAACAACCAAAAAAGCCCTTTTCGGAGCCACACTTAACTTTCTGCTCATCCCCAGAATGACCAATCGGTCGGCCTGGCAGACACTACGCCAACACTATACCAGCTCCTTCTAGGACCACTGGCCTCCCGCTGCCAGCACCGAGTCGAGACTTGAGCACCCAGCTCTACCGCACAGCCGGAGGTATTGAGGACAAACACAACCCTAGTAGCACAACAATATTTTAAAAATAGTGTATAAAATGTTTTGTAAATATTGTCAAAACAGTTTATTAATTTTACGAAAATATTGTCAAAATCTTGTCAAAACATTGTTTTGCACCACTGAACATTTTTCTTACAATATTTTTACAATATTGTAAAATGTTTTTAAAATATTGTGAACAATATTACAAAAATGTTTTAGCAAAATTTTCACAATCTTTACTACAAATAACTTGAAATGTTATCAAAATATTTTATAATTATTTTGTAAAAAATGTTTCAAATGTTTTTAAAACTTTACTGAAAACTTCTTAAAATATTGTGAATAGTTATTTATGTATTAAGAGCGTGAAGCGCGACTTTATCGCTCGAGCCAAAGCATTTACTGCGCGACGCGTAGCGGAGCGCAGTAATTTTGCGAGAGCGATAAAGAAGCTTCACGCGCGAATTGCATACAATATTTTTCCTAAAACTGCAGTTATGGATTCCAACACAATAAAAGCTTGTAGTTTGTAACATCACAGACCATGCGCGGATTTGGTTAGCGTTCGCCTTTTTTGAGGTTATGTGAATTTTGCACGGATTCAGTGATCCACCAATGAGAAGACATCAAAATCAAAACAGAAGCGTAAAGAAAACAGCTGGCGAGTGTAAAGTACTTTACCGCTTGCGGATCAGTAAAGAGGTATTTTACAATTAGTTTTCAGTACGTAAAGAACTACTTTACGAGCAGTTTTAGGAAAAATATTTTTTAGACATTGTATAAAATCTTTTTAGTTTTTAAAAAATCATAATTTTTGTTCATTCTTGGATGATGTGTGAAGGATTATCGAGCCATCCCTCTCACACGCAGAGACGGACCGAGAGCCGAGGGTCGCTAATCCTTTCACACTATCTGAGATTGACCAATCTGTAGTGAATCTTTTGAATAGATATTAAATGTTTTTTGTTATATTTGATAGAAAGTAGCTACTTTCCAGTAGATTGTAGCATATGCAGAGTGCCCCTTTACCATACTAAATCGGAAAAGTCAGCTGACAAATGGGCCTTATAGCCGTACAAGATAGGAAAAATCAGCTGGAGTGCAGAAAATTGGACTCCAGCTGATTTTTCCTATCTTGCATGGCAATAAGACCCAATTTGTCAGCTGACTTTTCCGATCTAGTATATTAAAACATCGTTCATTACAAGGCTGAAAACATTTTGCCATCTCACATACTCCCGTTTCTGCACTCGGCTATCGGCTCATGCATGAACTATCATAAGCTCGATGGCAAAAGTCTTGTTTCCAGCCTAGTAACGAAATATACTATTTCCTAATACACCATCCTCCAGGGCTCATATTTAAACAGCTAACTAGCTCCACTGTTCAACGAAGATAAACAGCTGAATAAACGGCAATTGTTTCTGGATAGTTATTTTTAATACATGTTAATAGACCTCTGAATTCAAATCTGGGGCCTGTTTCATAAAAATTTAGATGGCACGTAATACGGTACAGGAACAGCTGATTTTAACGCCTATATTAAGCATGTAATAGGAGTGATGATTCTCCTGTAATACATGGCTTCTAAGTTTTATGAAACAGGCACCAGGGAGTATATCCAGTTAACTACCCATTAATGTTTTTAAAATGGATAATTTTGGAACCTATTGAAAAAAAATTGCAGCCAAGTTCAAACTTTAAAATGAAGTCGGAAAATTAAAAGCCAAGCCATTAGAAACAATACAAACTTTATTTTTTGTAAACAAAGCTAAGCATCTTGGTTGTCTTCAGCCACAATTTTCTTTGCCAACCTGAAACAATAAAAACATAAATCCAATAAAAAATCGGAATATCAAAGAACAGGATAAATGAGATTATTAAAACTTGTTTAATCCTGCAGTTAGTTAGTTAGGTGGAGTGAGGTCTATAGGTTGGTAGGACGACTTCAATTACATATTTTAAACAATTCACTAGTGCTATAACTAGAAACGCTAATAAAAAATTAACATTCAGATTTTTCGCAGTTAATTAATAAAGGCCTACTTGATTATAATTATGCATTTTATTATTCAAAAACATTAAATTTAATAATTCAAAATTTTGTACAACGTCAAGTACTGTACTTGTAGAGAGAAAAAGAACGTGTTTTGTGTGTTGTAGTACTTATTGGCCCGATGTTATTATTATGGAGAATAAATACAATTTTATATCTTGCATATTTATGAACTTATTTAAAAAAATCTTGGCAGGGGACTTTGTCTGGTTGAGGTCTATTGATGTTAAAACAATACTCCAATGCACCAAACCAGTTTGCTCGTCTCATGTTATTCTTTTGAAAAAATTTGATTAAATTACATTTTAAATTTTCTTAGTATCTGTATTAGTTAATTACTATGGTCTAATCGTTTGATCAAGGTTTTGAATTAGGACTATTTAAAATATTACACAGTAGGCCTATTAAGTTCTGCTTTTTTATACAGACAACAAGATTTTGTCTAGATTAATCATACATCAATTATTGTAACTTGGCAATATTAGCAAAATCATTAACAAAATAATTATTCAAGCTTTACAGTGAGGGTGGCAAGGGTGAGGGGGGATATTTATATGATTTTGAGGAAAGGGGCCCGGATAATCTGTTGCGGGGGGGGGTGGGCTCCATTGGAAAACGTTACGCCACTGGCTACTCCGTTCATCTCTTTGTGAGAACTCCGTTCATCTTTGTGAGAACTCCGTTCATCTTTGTGAGAGAAACCTTGCAAGAAGAAACTTCAGATATAAAACAGTTTTGTACCTACGAAAACAAAATTCATGTTGTTAAAAAAAGTTTAAATCGCTATAAAAACAAAACAGGACGTTGAGGCACATTTTTGTACAGTTTTGTGTTCAAATGGCGTAAAAAAAATAAAAATAGGTTCTGGAAACGGTACCTAAAATTAAACCTGAACCTAATAAGTTTATCGGAAGCCTATCACAACATGAAAGTTTAATCAAACACTAAAATTCCAAATAGGCCTACTAACCAGTAGCCTACTTTCGTAACTTAAGCTAGCGTTCAGCAGAGTTAAAACTTAAGACAGAATCTAATTTTGTAAATAACTGTTATCATCTGTACCAAATATGCAATGAAAGTAGGCTATAGCATAGTATTCTCTACAAAACGATCATACCCTAACCTCACTCCATAGAATGCTCCTGTATGGTCTAGTTATAGATTGATCTAATCAACACTAGCGTAAAGAAGCCTACAATCAACGTAAATAATCGGAATCAATCGGTCTTAGTCAGTAACAACGCAACACAAGGCTCCTTATCCATTCTACACTCAATCATTGATTTTTTATATTTGAATTAAAATACGCCCTAGTTGCATCAGCGTCTTAAAGAAATGCCGGTATTAAGATTATTAATATTAAACCTAAGTTTAAATTAATATTAAACCTAAGTTTAAATTAATATTAAACCTAAGTTTAAAGATTTATATCATTAAACATCGAATGATTGAAATTTTTAGGTGGCCACTCATGAAGCTGCACCTCCTGTTCCTACAATTATTGTAGCAAAGGTGTCATTCACTGATAGGCTAAGCATATTAGATAGTTAGGGGAAAGTGGGGGAATACCGTGCAGTAGGGTAATACCGTACACCCCATTTTTTAATCTTCTGGTAGTAGTTAGTAGCAACGAAAAGTGCTGCTGCACTGTGGGAGGAATGCTGAACTAAGTACAAAGAGTGCAGAGTCTGTTGATTGCAGCGTCTTTTTGTGGTGAAAAATTTTGCAATTTTGACTACTTTCCTTATAAAAACAGCCACTTTTTGAAACCGAGGTAAGTGAAATATGTTTTCACAAATTTTATTTAAAAAGAGTGATTTGAATAGCTTTTTTCCTGGGTTATATTTTGACATATAATGCTAGCACATTAACTCTTTTGTTTTTAGATTGGGATTGAAAATGTTTTGTCATGCCATTATGGGGCAATACCGTGCAGTCTGTATGGGTACCGTAATACCGTGCAAGCTATAAGGTGCACAGTATTGGGCATTGCCCTATAAGTAGAATGATACAATATTATCCCATGGTTCCATACTTACAGAAGAGACTTATTAAGAATTGTGCATATTACTTCATATAATATGAACAGCAAAAAAATTATTTCATTTGAAAAGAAGCCTTTACTAGGCTAATGAAAAATTCTAATATAAAACTTCCAGAGATAGGGAATCAAAATTAAATTTGATTGTTTAGAGTTTGGAGCTTGAATGCAGACATAGGCCTAAACTGATTAGCCTATATTTATATAATTCTAGAGAAAAATTCTGTGTAAGTTTAATCTAAATTATACAAAATAGCTGATAATTCTATTCCTTACTGCTATCACATTAAATTATTGATGAATTCCATTGCTATAAAAATATGCTGTTGGTCTCAAGCCAACTAAGCCTATTAGCCAAACAAATAAATTATGTGGTTCATTCATTCTCATTTTTCACTAAAATAACATGTTTTTTCATATCATTTACAGATGCCAAGGAAAAGACAAGGAATGACAGAGAGGGTCAAAGGATGGAATGAATATTTTTATATTCCTGGATTTCTTGTTCCATGACGAACTGCGTTGTTAATATTAACTTTTCATGTGAAATTTAACGACATGCAGTCAAACTGGCCGAGTACTTTCGAATCTATGAGATCCATCATCAGATGGATCTCATAGATTCGAAAGTACTCGGCCAGTTTAAGTGAGTTATTATACTTATTCTTAACAAATACTTGACTGCATGTCGTTAAATTTCACATGAAAAGTGAATATTTTTAAAGACACTTTGCTATACTTACATATTCTACATTTTCTTGCCAGTATTGTTGTTTTGCTATGTTTTAATACAATACTTCCTAACTATCAAATATTTCTTTTCATTCCCCACAATCTTTGTTAATCACAGTGTTGCACGATATTACCCCCATTGGTGTACGGTATTACCCCACCCCTTGGGGTAATCCAAGCTCCAAACTCCGTGCAATGTAATGTGTTCAGATATTGGTTCTAAAAATGAAAAATTGGTTCAATTTATAAATTTTGAAGCTCAGGTTTGGTAGAAAACTGAATTTGTGACAAAGTGGTATGGTTTCCAGCTTAATATGAGCTCACAAACTCTAGATAAAAAATCATAGACCTTAAGTGTACGGTATTCCCCCACTTTCCCCTATTTAAATTAGGGGGCTACAGTATTTAAAACACTAGGGTTTAGTTATCAAAATACTTTTTAGTTACCGGTAATGGTTAGACCAGTAGGCTATATTCAGGCCGAGTACAAAATTTGGTAGCCTACAGTAATTTAGTCTCTAATCCAACTAATATCAGGTCAAGAGGCATTGATGTCACAAGTAGGACAATCATTAAGTTAATAATTTTCAAAACAAAAGATAGACCATCCTTCTTAGGAGTAAACCAAACTTATGTTTATCTATGGTACCAATGGTATGAGACTTTGATACATATTGATCAAATGCTGATCAGCTGTCTGTTTAGCTTAGTTACGGTACTGTTTGTTAGTTACGGAGTTGTTTAATTTAGTTTTCAACGGATTCGAATTACATATTGGTTTATTAATAAGTTACTCTGTGTTCTATTTTCAATTATTTCATAAATATCACATTGACGACGAGGATGGGATTGTTGCTAAGTCCTTGATGAATCGGTTGTAGTAGTTGGCCAGACCAAGGAACTTTTTAAGTTCATTCACATTTTCTGGTTTCTTGCAGTTCATAATTGAAGAAACTTTGTCTTTTGTTTTGTGAAGTCCCTGGGGCATCAATAACATGACCCAGATATTTGATACTTGTTTGGAAGAATTTGCATTTGTCTCTGTTCAATTTCAAGTTGTTGCACCTCATTCTCCCTAGTACAGTATTTAGCCTAGCTAGCAGCTCTTCTGCTGTCTTACCCTGAACAATGATATCATCAAAAAAACACTGTACACCAGGAATTCCTTGCAAGGTTTTGTCCATGAAATTCTGCCATAGAGAAGGTGCTACTTTGACTCCAAACATTAGTCGATTAACTCTGTACATACCTCTATGTGTGCCTAGTGTTTGCATTTGGGCACTTTCATCATCCATTTGCATATGAAGGTAAGCATTAGAAATGTCCAATGTGCAAAATAGTTTGCCTCCATTCATTTGTGTGTAGATATCTTCAATTCTTGGAATTGGTTAGTTCTCATCTTTAATCAATTTGTTCAATGTTACTTTGTAATCAGCACAAACACGTACTTGACCATTTGGTTTGACAACTTGAACAATGGGAGTGCCCCAGTCAGAGTGATCTACTTGAGTTATTATTCCACACTCTTCTAGCCTCTTAAGTTCACTTTCAACTTTATTCCTGAGAGAAAATGGTACTTGTCTTGGCTTTACAAATATTGGTTTTGCATCATCAATGAACCTGAAATGTCCTAAATGATCAGGTATAACCCCAATTTTTTTTATCAAAAACATCACTGTATTCACTCAAGACGTTACCTAGACTTGAAGCCTGATTTGTTTCTAGACTTTTAATTTCATTCCAGTCTAATTTGACTTCTCTGAGCCAGTCTCTTCCAAATATAGCATCAACATTTTGCTCAATCAAATAAAGTTTCCCAACAAATTTTTGTGTCTTGTACATGCATTTAACAAATGTTACACCCCTTGGCTTAATGACCTCTCCTGTATATGTGCGAAGTTCAATGTTTTGTATTTAGGTATTTCTTTTAAACATATAATATAAAAACATACAATATGTATGTTAAATACAAACATACAACTACATTGAAGTTATAGTAAAACTGGCATCAGTTTAAGTGATGTGAATTTGAAATGCCCCTTATGATCAAAACGTTTTGATTTAATGTAAGGGTTTTGCCTTCAGTGTAAGCACATTCCTAATAATAATTACGGATACAACTAATAAAATAACACAAAATTTACTTACCGTTAAGACTCCCAACTAATGGTTTAACACAACAAGAGCAAGAGCAACAAACACAAGTGGAACTGAAAGTGAGTAAAAAGATGGCTACCTTATGGTATTTTGGTAGAGCAGGCGCCAAGCCATGCTATACTGTGCATGCGCAAATGTAAAAGAGCCTTATGGGTAATTCACAATATTTTAGTTTTTACAATATTACCACTGCAAGGTTTTGAAAAAGTTTTTAAAATATTGCAGAACAATATTGTTTTTACAATATTTAGAAAATATTATAGAAAACTTTTAAAAATATTATCACAACATTAAATATACAAAGTTTGTGGCAATGTTGGATCAATATTTTAAAAACATTTTCAAAATATTTTTGTGCTACTAGGGAACCACATCACAATATTAAGTTGATGAAGCTTTTTATAGTGCAAAAGAGTTCCTTTCGCATCAAAATTAAGCCTCACCTCAACTAATTTATATTGTTATTATGGTAACTAGTGTATAAGATTTTATAATATTGTTAATCTGACTTGTCTTATAGCCTACTGCTACTCCTTAACTGGAGTCTCCAAGACATAATCTACAAAAAAGAATAAAAATATCAACACCTTGCCCATCATTGTAACTTGTATATTAACTGAATTACAGCCAAGGCCATTATAATGGAGGCTATTGTCCCCCAAACTGAATCAGCTATAACGTTTTTTGTATAACAGCACAAATTTTTATTTTTGGGGCATTCAGTAGCACAAACTCAGCATTAAAATTTGTTATATGTTTAATTGAGTTTTGCATAGTGGGTGGAGTAGTGTAATCCTGGCCCCACCCACTTTGTAAGTCAAATAACTTATGCTATCAAACAGCACAAATTTTTTATTAGATGCAATAGATAGTACGAATTCTGCACTAAATCATGATATATGACATAATTTGTGCCGTTTTGGGTGGGGCTAGCTTCACTCGCAGGTCAGCACTGTACACCATGAACATATTCTGCAGTCTAAGTTTTTGCAGACCATATTTTCTTTAAAAAATTAAAAACGCTCTTACAATAAATTGACAATGTGGTAGAAGTATGAAAAAGCACTTATACTATTCTCTGTATCCTAGTTAAAAACACGACTGCTTTCCATTAATATACATTAGCTTTACCAGAGAGTAATGGCTAGATGATTTCTGTCCAACCAATCCAGGGTCTTAGTCCTGGATAGGCTGTTTAACCTTTTTTAAATAATTTGTTCTGTATTTATATCATCTCTAAGCAAAAACAAGCATTGAGAAAAATAAGGTATCATTTGCTATAAAAAAAATTGTTGTCAAACCCTGTTTCAGGTAGGACAAAATGTTTATACTTCTTGCTCTATGGGCCAAACAAATAAATTCAGTATTGAAGAAGTGATGGATGTGTGGGCCGAAGAACGCTACAGAGTAAACAGGATGCGTTTTTATGGCTTCTCGCCAAGGCTGGAGTACCGAAAGCCTATGAGATTGCACACTTTTGCGCAAATGATTGCGGGAGGTGCACTTCACTTTGGGTGCGCACGAGCTGTTTTCCACGGCTTTCGCCCTACACCTACTGGAACTGGTGATTCAGTGGAAGTGTGGATCAACCAGGTGGTGTGCAACTATGGACCGCAAGCCTTGTACATGCGCTCACCGATTTATGGTGTTGGAGAGCCAGTTTCTAAATGCTGCGGAAGACGTAGTAATATAGCGAAATACTCTCATTTGTGCGATCATTGCTAATTTTGAACACATTCGAATATGTTCATTATTATACTCACTTTTATCTTATACTGTTATCTAAACAGATCTATGGTTTACATTATTATTCATTTCACGTAAAAAAATATTTGATTTTCGAATATGAAATTGATGTTTGCATGCTTATCATTGTATTATGTATTCATTGGGAATGTATAGTTTCCTTTTATTATATTTAAACAATTGTTTACAATGTATTAAAAACAAATCTATCATAAAAAAGCGACTCATGGGCTGAATTAATTATTATATCTGAATCTCTTGGGCAACAGCTTGTTGAACAGGGTTGTCCTATTGTTATAACAGAATGAAAATTTGACCAGATATCCAGCTATTATAGTACAATAGAAAGTTGGACGAGCGAATATTTTTAGATTTACAGTAGGACAGCCCTTTCCATCGCACAACTTAGATAGATAAATTGGCAACTTGCTCAGGCACTGTCTTGGCCCGTGTAATTGTCCTTCATTAAGAATTGGAATGGCGAGTGGCCTTGATCAAAATATAAATAATGGTGTTCATTATTATACTTGCTTTTATCTTATACTGTTATCTAAACAAATATTGTTTAAATGTTCATGTTCTATCATATCGAATGCATTAGAAGTATTAGAACTACAAACTACAAGTCAAAAATTGTGTGGGCATCGAAAGTTGGACATACAAACCCACATAGCACCAAATATGTTTTTCTTTTTTTGAAGGGTGAAGCCCACATGGGTTTGAGACCTGTGCGTGGGTAATGAGTTGGATGATGGTGATTGATTAGTTGGACCTACAGTTTTAAGTGGGTTCCGAACTACCGTGAAGTGATTTTACAGTAGAGACCAGTCTTTTTGCTGGTCAATCCAAACGGTCACCCTTACAAAGAGCGCCCAGGAGAGCGTTGCTCATCTAATCTGATTGAACAGATGCCTGCTACAACTCACGGTAATTACTACCCCTATTTATTTTATGAAAAAAATATTTGACATTCGAATATCAAATTGTTGTTTGTAGACGTTTATTTGGTATCAAATAAACGTTCAACTCAGGTTCAAATGTCAATAAATTTTACATAAATAACTATTCAAATACCGTTATATCCAGTATAGGGTATTTTTTTTTAATTTTTGCTTGTGAGAATTTACTTGTTACTTCCTTGAACATTGTGTAGGCTTACTTTATAATGTTATAATTTGTGCAGTTGTACTCTATAATGTATTGATATTTGTGCAGTTTCACAAGAATACACACTGTAAAGAACTATTTGTTTCAACAGCAGGTGTTTTGACTTTAAATCCAAGACTTTCAACATTAATACATGGAAACGTATGTAGGGGATGCAATTAGGAAAATGCGTCTCCACCATTTGTAACGTATTGTAATTAAATTATTAATTGCTGATTTCAAAATTGGGGGCTCCACCATTTCCCAGATGGGAAGAAAAATGTACAAATGATGGGAGATGCGTTGCTGTAGATGATGCTCTAAAATATATCATAATTATTATTAAATTATGTTTTCATGCTCCCTTTTTAATATTTCAATCGAATTTCTTGAGGATTTGTCGCTTTGAAATTTTGTACCTTTTTTATCATAATTTAATAAAACAATATACTCATTAAAATATAAAATAGTTTGCTAACGATACCAGACCATTTCCCTTGTCAGCAGGAGGCGATGCACAAACACGACTGACTCTCCAAGAAAGAAAAAATAGAAATCTGCTGTATTAATTACTGGCTGGTTGTGGGGTCGGATAGCTCCATCACACTCGCTGCTCAGTCTCTTATTCACACACAGTCAGCACAAAATGGCTTTCTGGCGTTCTTTAGCCATTAATAAAATAAATTTTATAATTTCAAATTATTTGTGAATGGTTTATGGTTTATGACATCTCCCCCTCCTCTGCTTTGACAGCTGACTCTGGCTGTCCATTCTGGATCTTTTTTTAGATTTTTTTCATATGACTATTTGTAATTAATATATATGAAGAGTGTTGAAAAGATGAAACACTTGAATTTAAAATAAGAAAATATATAACTTATTAAATTATTTCCTATTCTAGAAATTATTAGAAAAGAAACCCTATCAAAAAATCCTACAGAAATATCAAGTTCTACAATATATTTTAAACATTTTTTTCAATTAAAATTGAAATTGTTACAAATAATTTATAAAATTAATGATGAAACTATTAAACAATATAATAATAATTATGAAATTGCAACAAAGTCATAATGCTTGAAATACTCGTGACATTATTTCAACAAGATTATTCCAAAAATAGTGATTGTAACTTCTAAATATATTCTAAATATTCCGATGCTCATCAACACCAAATTAAATGTTTAGTTAAATATCAGATTATTATTGAATAATAATTATTACTTGATAATTTTATTAAATAATAATTTGAAACATAATGTTAATGGAACTTTATCCAAACATAAAAAAACATCATCAAATACAAGATTTCAATCAGAAGAGAGATAGATCACTAATCAATGGCGACAAAACAAATCCTGGCGACCTCATCTTGATTATTTAAAAAACAAATTAAACTCAGCAGTATTCGTTCTTAGAAGCTTGAAACAATTGATAGATACAGAGGAGCTCTTAAAAGCGTTTATTTTGCTCTGTTCCACTCACTTCTATCATACGGAGTTGTATTTTGGGGCAGTTCAAGTCAGGCAGACAAGATATTTAGGATTCAGAAATGGGCAATTAGAGTAATGGTGGGAGAATCCATTAGAACAAGTTGTAGACCTTATTTCAAAGATTTAAAGATTCTCCCACTTCCAGGTCTATATATTTTTGAGGCCCTCTGCTTTATTGATAAAAATAAAGACAAATTTAATACAGGTGAACTGAATCACTCGTATAATACCAGAAACAGGTATATAACTTAAGGGACGAAATATATCAGACTAGTTTGTATGAGAGGGGTGTGAAGAGTGCTGGAATTCGCCTGTACAACTCATTGCCAGCACATCTCAAGACATTCAAAGGTGAAAACTTCAGAAATAAAATGAGGGAAGAATTGTTGAATGTCTGTCCATACTCTAATGAGGAATTCTTTTCTCTTTATGAGATGCAGAGAAACATATGATGAATATGATGACTTAAATTACTGACAAATCCATATACCCCTTTTAAAGGCGGTCAAAGGATGCTAATGAATGAATGAATGAATGATAAGAGAAATCATCATTTTAATTATTATTACTCTCACCAAAGTATTTCTTTTAAAGGTATGTGTAATACATTATTTTTGTTGTATGCAAATAATCATTCTCTCAACTTCTATACAAAGTACAACGTTTTTTTTTCAGTAATAATAATTATTATTATTTACGTAAGTATATACCTAATTATAGTAACTGAGTTTGAGCTAACAGCAATTCAAAAAATGAAATTCTTTTATATAATATTATTAAGCAATCAGTATTCCTACTACTATAATATATAAATATATATATAAGTTATATCATGAGTTCCTGTAGGAGTCAGCACCTTTATAGGCTGCTTTCCTAGAATTCCTGGATCATCAATTCAACGCAGGTTTCCCACGACCGGACAGCCTCTCGTCAGTCCAGCTAACACCATCGTAGCGTAAGGTACTCACCTCCTCAAATTTTTGAGTTTAATTATTCAAATGTATATTGAATTCTTTTATTAATTTCAAGTTTGTGAAAATAAAGATTGCTTTTTAAAAAAGCAATCACACGGACTTGAAATATAACTGGCGCAGTCGGTAGGACAGCCGCGATTTATTAGTGAAAATAATCAATCGTCAGTTTTAACTGTTTACGGCCGTTCAAAGAAAAGTAACCTCGCGTTCGCGACTTCTAAAAACAAAAATCAGTGGTGAATTTACTCAAACTGTGCATCGCCAAAATTGTGAAGTGCAGTGAAAGTTATCATCAACTTGGATATCAAACTTCGATATCATCATCTTCGAGCTACGCATCATTCAACTCACTGAAAGGACATCAGGAGAGATGAGCATAGTATTCGTATTAGTGTAAGTTTTTAAGATATTTGTAATTGTTATATTTTTAATTATTTAATTACTGTAAAATGGCTACTCATCAGCCTCCAGCAGCTTCAGCTACCCCAGCTATTGCTACCCCTGTTTTAAAAAAGGAATTCCTGGATATGATACCAGAATTCTCTGGAGAGCCATTATTGCTTAATAGATTTGTATCAATTTGCGACAAGATAGTTGCTAAATTCTATGTGCAATCAAACCCCGATGATTTTCAAAATGAATATTTATTTTCAACTATTGTATCTAGACTCAAAGGTAGAGCTTTAGAACTTGTAACAAGTGGAAACACTTATTCTTGGCCTGAAGTGAGAAGAGTACTTCTCGACGGCTATCTTGACAAACGAGATTGTTTCACATTGAATATTGAAATGACAGAAATGAAACAAGAAAGTAGTGAAAGCCCTTTTCATTTTCATGAACGCATTCAGAAAATACTTAACTTACAACTCGCATTTTTCCTTACAAAAATGGCAGCAAATTCAGCTATTCTATGCGAATATGCAAGAAATCTAGCCCTTAGAGTATTTTTAAGAGGTCTTAATGAACCTATAGGGTCACTGATGAGAACAAGAAACCCTTCAAGTCTAAGTGAAGCAGTAAACATGCTAATGAACGAAATGCAGTACAAGAATAGAAATAGTATTAACAATTTCAATAAGAGACCAATCCTTCAACCAATGCAAAACTTTTTTCAACAAAAACCAATGCAAAATTTCTCGCAAAACAAACCTGTTCCGCATTTCCAAAATCAATTTCAAAAACCTATGACACAACAAAATAATCAACAATTTCGCAATTTCAATCCAATGAACCAACCAAGACCTATGTTCTATAATAGACAACCATTTGTAGGTCAAGGTCAACAACAAAGACCACAGACAAACTCTCAACCTACCCCTATGAGTATTTCAACAAGAAATAGTGAACATGAACCACCCAAAAAGAATCCTAGACTCAATCAATTGACAACAGGACTTGCTACAAACTGTGACGAATTGACTAATACTAACGAAAACGAAATTTTGACTGACAATTTCCCAAATGATTTCGACAATCTAGAATTGACCGAAAATTTCACAAGCAATTTCGAAGATTTGGAGTTGAACAACGAGTTCAATACTCAAATGACTTTTGAACAATCAGCATCGAATCATTTTTTAGAGGAAACGAGCCTCGGAACAAATTTTCAATAATGAATTTACAGATTGATAGAAACGAACTTCCGTACTTCTTTGACCCTCAAACAAATTTTAGAGTACTGATTGATACTGGAAGTACCAGGTCATTTGTAAAAAAAACAATTGGACTAGAATTTTTTAAAGAATCACTGAAACAAAACCCATTTGAAGTTACTACTGCTCATGGTACATCAAAAGAAAAATTCAGTACTAAGGTACCATTATTAGGAAATAAGAAATTTGAATTTTTTGTGTTTGATTTTCACAACGACTTCGATCTTTTATTAGGACTTGACACTATGAAACAATTGAATATAAGATTGGATTTCATCAACAATAAACTTTATTACAGGAATAAGCATGTGCCCATATTATTTTTCAATACTACGTCGCAACAAGTTCATTCTCCTGTCAATAAACCCAGTCGCACCTGGACGTATCTGATAGAAGCACGCAGTCAGAAAACAATAGCTATTCCAATAGAAAACATGTCTTACGGTGAATGCTTACTGGACTATCAAAACCTTTCTGGATTAGAAATCCCACAGTCCATACTGAAAGTGGAAAATAACAAAGCAATCTGTCAAATTACGAATTCATTCACAGAAGATAAAAAACTGACTATCACACGTCCATTTAGAGTTGAAAATTTGGAAAACTATGATTTTGCTCCAATAGAATCAAAAGATAATGCTTCATCAAAAAATAATAATTTGAACAATTTTGAAATTAATCAATCCAAATTAGACCTGTCAACAATACGAACCGAACATATGAATTCTGAAGAAAAAGATGCTATACTAAATTTGATAAACGAATATGCTGATATTTTTCATATAGAAGGAAACAAATTAACGTTCACAAATCAAGTAAAACATATAATCAGAACAACTGACGAAATTCCCGTCTATTCAAAAAATTACCGCTACCCTGTTGTTTATAAGGAGGAAGTCGACAGACAAATCCAAGAAATGCTAAATCAGAATATCATTAGACCAAGCCATTCAGCATGGAACTCACCAATTTGGATAATACCAAAAAAACGTGATGCCTCTGGCAAAGCCAAGTTCAGAATCGTAATAGATTTTAGAGGGGTGAATTCAAAAACGATTGATGACAGATTTCCATTGCCAAATATTTCCGAAATATTAGATAAATTAGGAAGATGCCAATATTTTACTACACTTGATTTAGCAAGCGGCTTCCATCAAATTCAAATGCATCCTAACAGTATTGAGAAAACAGCTTTTTCGACTGACACTGGTCACTATGAATTTCTAAGAATGCCTTTCGGGCTCAAAAATAGTCCACCCACGTTTCAAAGACTTTTGAATAACGTTTTGAGAGGTATTCAGAACGAAAAATGTCTTGTCTATCTAGATGATATAATAATCTATTCCACCAGTCTCCAAGAACATCTTCAAAGACTAAGAGAAGTATTTGATAGATTACGAAATGCCAACTTTAAAATTCAGCCAGATAAAACAGAGTTTCTAAGAAAAGAAGTAGCATATCTAGGACATATAGTCACACCAGAAGGAGTTAAACCGAATCCAGAAAAGATTAGAGCAATACAAAAATTTCCAATTCCAAAGACTAGCAAAGAAATCAAAGGTTTTCTCGGATTATTAGGTTATTACAGAAGATTTATTAAAAATTTTGCAGATATAACTAAACCACTCACAAAACGTCTGAAAAAAGGAGTAAAGATTAACATTGATGACAAAGATTATGCGAAATGTTTCGAATATTGCAAAAATATTTTATGTAATGATCCAATTCTACAATATCCCGATTTTTCATCCGAATTTCTGTTAACAACTGACGCATCGAATATTGCAGTTGGAGCTATACTTAGTCAAATAAATAACGGTGCAGATTTGCCAATAGCGTATGCAAGTAGAACTCTTAATGAAAGTGAAACCAAATATTCGACAATAGAAAAAGAATTGTTAGCGATAGTTTGGGCAACAAAATATTTCCGCCCGTACTTGTATGGCCAAAAATTCAAAATTTATACCGATCACAAACCCTTACAGTGGTTGTTCTCAATAAAAGAACCAAACTCCAAACTTCTCCGTTGGAGATTGAAACTTGAGGAGTATGATTACGAAATTTGCTACAAGAAAGGTAAAACTAACCAAAATGCCGATGCCCTATCTAGAATCCAATTGAATGTTAATGATACTAATCCAAGTATTCCACGTCAGAATACAGGTGAAGAAGTAGATCGAATAATAGAAGAAGCTATTGAATTACATTTTTCTGAACTTGATAATCAGTCTATGATAGGAAATGTAGATGCCAATGAAATACGTGACAATGACCCTGACCGTGAAAATGAACAAGCTGAACGTGATTCTGACAATGATCAAACTATGCACTCTAACTATGATGGAAATGAAATAGTTGGAATTCAAACTCTTGACGAACCAGTGAATTTTGGCAAGAATCAAATTTTTCTAAATTTAGTGAAATACAAACCACGAAAAGTAAAAATACAAAAATTATTTGAAAATAAACAACGATTCCATGTAGAAATTTCTGGGAACAATTTTGAGAAAGACGTTATAGAATTTGTAAAAGAATATTTAGTTCCGAATGTTAAATATTGTCTATTTTTTGAGAGTGATTTCTATGAGAAATTTACTGTAGTAATTGCAACTTACTTCAAAAATACGCAACTCAACTTAGTTCGTTGTACGAAAAGATTAATTGATGTTACAGACGAAGAAGAAATAAAAGAGATAATTGATAACTATCATGTAGGAAAAAATAATCACCGTGGAATTCAAGAAACATATGAGCAAATTAGAAGAAAATACTATTGGCCAAATATTCGAAATCGTATTCAGAATTTTATCAATAAATGTGACATATGCTTAAAAACAAAATATGAAAGAGTTCCATTGAACCTGGAAATGAATCTCACACCCACTGCTTCAAAACCACTTCAAACTATTCATATTGATAGCATTACTTTCGACAGACGAAAATTCTTGACAATAATAGACAGTTTTTCACGTTATGCACAAGCATACCCACTTGCTGGCGCACAAGGGGTTGAAATAGTAGATAAACTATTGGATTTCTTCAGTCATCACGGCGTTCCGGAAACTATAGTTTCGGATAACGGCACTGAATTCAATAATAATGTTGTGAAAGAATTGATGGCATTACACAAGATCAAAATTCATTTTATTAGCACACAACACCCTCCTTCCAACGGTATGTGTGAAAGACTCCACTCAACCCTGATCGAACACATCAGACTTCTCAACAATCAAGATCAATTCAAAGAAGACTCCATCGATAAAAAAATAAAACATTCAATTTTAGCGTATAACAATAGTATTCACTCTGTTACTAAATTGACACCATTTGAGATTTTAAACGGACACATAAACGCAAACGCTCTACTTGACATTGACATTAGTAAACAGATGATGAGTGATTATATCAATCAACACAAGGAAAAAACCAAAAAACTCTACGAACACATTCGAGAAATGAATCAAACAACCAAAGCAAAGGTAATTGATAAAGTGAATGAGAATAGAGAAACGTTGCCTGAAGTTCCTCCAGAAATCTACATAAAAAACATGCAGAAACAGAGTAAAACCAAGAATAAATATAATAAAGAAAAAGTTGAATCTGTAAACAGACAGTTGAAAACAGCGAAAATTGTACCCAGACACCATAATACCAAAACCAAAATACACCTATCAAAAATGAAAAGACCTAGAAAAATTGCTAAAACTAATGAGATTGAAAAACCTCAAACAGTGACTCAACCGACTCTTAACAATGACAATCCTGTTCCAGGTCCTTCCTCATCCTGTATGGAGCAACCCCAGGAGCAACAGTGGAAATCAAAAATGTAACTGTAAATTTAGGAATTGTTCCAATACATCTTGGAAAAGCTAAGTTAGAATATAGTTCTCATGTTTTTGTACATAATTATGATTTAAAATTGATGTATTTGCAACTTGAAAATTTGAACAACTATTATGAAAATGTTACCCATTATTTTTGGAAGAATATTAGTTTAAGTGCAAAAACCGACTTTGTAACAGACAATAGTAGTAAGCTAAGAGAAGCAATTAATTATCTGAAATTTATCAACCATACAAAAACTGTTATTGAAGAGAAACTCGAAATAATTCTTGTTAACAATGAAAATGTCAAACGTAATAAAAGAGGTCTAATCAATGGCCTTGGATCTGTTCTAAAATTTGTCACTGGTAATTTAGATGCTTATGATGGACAAAAATATGATAAGTTGATTTTTGAATTATATAAAAACCAAGATAATTTAGCTGATCAAGTTGCTAATCATTATTCAGTTAGTCAAAATATTATTGTAGAATTTAATAGAACTATTAAACTAGTAAATGAGAACTTTGAAGAAATGAAACAAAAATTTATGTTAGTTATGAACGATTTTAATGATTTTGTAGAATTAGAAAAAATTAAGGATATTTTGAACCAATTATTCATTGCCTATAATATGATGTTAAACGTAGTTCAAGACATCGAAAATTCAATTGCATTTTGTAAAGTAGGCGTCCTTCATCCTAGTATCATGTCTACTAAAGAACTGTTCAATGAACTTTTGAAAGTGTCGAAATTTTATAATAATAAGCTTCCATTAGATATTAAGTATGATAAGATGTTAGAAATAGAAAAATTAATCAACATAGATTGTAAGCTAATTAATAATGAAATCATTTATTTTCTCGAATTTCCAATTGTGGAAGAAGTAATTTTCGATTTTTATGAACTGTTATCAGTACCAAGTAATTTAGAATCTGGATTTGTAACCATATTCCCACGTAATAAGTACATATTGAAATCTTTTGACAGTTTGTCAAATTCAAAATTTGAAGGATTAGATAGAAAATGTAAATTGATAGGAGATAACGAATATCTATGCTCATCCGAAGACATCTCCCATCAACAACTCTCATGCGAAGCGGCGATCATCTCAACCGGCACAACGGACAACTGTAAATACACCGCTGTTCAAATTGAAGAGAACCTCCTAAAATGGATTCCCGAAATGCAGCAATATCTGGCAGTTCTACCAAAGAAAGAGACTTTCAACATCGAAAGTAAAACCGAAACCGCTGTTAAAATACTTCAAGGAATCTTTTTTATCAACACAGCTGAAGGAAGAGTTTACTATCAAGGAAAACCTCTTTTCCATTCATCTCAACTTAGAGGACACCCGAAATTTCTAGAAGACATCAAATTAGAACTTCAAGACCACCAACTTCCAGACTTCCAAATTAATATTAAAAATTTGGGCTTTGAAAAATTCAACTACAATCAAGTGTCACCAGTGATTCGAAATTCATACTTCACCACTGACGTCAACATCTTCACATCAATATTGTACATTGTGATTGTATTGGGTGTTATCCTTGCTGTGTACAAAAGACTTTCCAAAAGAGATCCTTCTTCCAGAACTTCGCAGCCAACCCCCGAAGTTCTCTTTAGGGATGGAGGAGTTATATCATGAGTTCCTGTAGGAGTCAGCACCTTTATAGGCTGCTTTCCTAGAATTCCTGGATCATCAATTCAACGCAGGTTTCCCACGACCGGACAGCCTCTCGTCAGTCCAGCTAACACCATCATAGCGTAAGGTACTCACCTCCTCAAATTTTTGAGTTTAATTATTCAAATGTATATTGAATTCTTTTATTAATTTCAAGTTTGTGAAAATAAAGATTGCTTTTTAAAAAAGCAATCACACGGACTTGAAATATAACTTATATATATATATTTTTTTTTTTAACTACTGCATCTCATACAAAGTAACCCCAGGTCGTGCCAAAATTTGAAGGCAAACTGTCATAATATAAATTTTCCATAATGCTAGTATGGTAAGAAGTGTGAGTAAGCACAACCAAACAAAAATAAAATATTTCATAAATGAAGCAGAATCTGCAACATCTTGCCACGAAGAAGGCAATTCTCCTTTTTCAAAAGCATCTGTTGAAATGTGATTGTGAATGAAAAAGGTTGGAATATCCATGTGCCAATCATCATTAAAAATGTCAGAAAAACTTTTAGTTTGAATTTTGAAGAGGTTTGAAAGGATTTACTTTTATTGATTTCACTTTAAGCCAATGGAGAGGAAGGAAATGATTGAGGATTGGTAGGCTGAGTGCTCTTGAGTCAAAAGGAAAGATGGTATGTATCAGAGTTGTATTTCCCATCTCCAGAGAGCAATGACAGGGCAGCATAATATGTGTTGTCCCAGGCAGATCCGTTGCGAGTTCGTGTTGAAGCGTTGCGTTACATACGATCTTTGTATCACGTTGTATGTTTGAGATGCAGAAGCTTGCCGGATTTTCTTCTATGATTGCGAGGTGGTATTTTTATAGATTTCGCAGGTAAATTGGCAAAACTCTTCTAGTTCGTTCAGAGTTGAGGATGATATCAGATGCGATACACATGTAGAAGTCAGGTCATCTGATTGTTGGAGTCTAGGAATATAACATAATTTTGTTGTTTCTGGCTGGCATTGTTCTAGGTGATTATCTGATATCTGTGATCACAGCTGTTCGATTCATGCCTTTGGAAAGCATTCATTTTGTATTATTTCCATATTGGCAAATAGAAAAACCCTTAGCTGTTCTCCATATTATCGTTTATTTATTTTATTTATTTATTTATTTATATTGACAATAGTTTCAAGGCTTAAGCCTATTGAAACAAAACTTTATTTTAACAAAACGAATAGAAGTTGCATAATATCTTATTGCTAAAGAAAAAAAAAATAAAGAAAAAAAAATAAAAATAGTGATAATAATACAATAATAATAATGTTAGTAAGAGGAAAACTAAAATATAATAAAAGTGAGAAGAAGAGAAAAAAGAGTGAGAAGAGGTGATGAAAAACTTAACGATGATGATACAGCATGATGTACATAGTAAATTTGTCACAAAGGTTGTTCCCTTAATAAATGAAGATATAGGCGAGATTTAAATGAATGAATAGATGGAGCTGAGACAATATGAAATGGCAATGAATTCCACAAACGTGATGATACAACTAGGAAAGATTTATTGAACATTTCAGTTCTGTGGAGAGGCATCTGCAGTGTGAATTGGTGGGATCGAGTGGCTCTGGAGTGAACATCTGTGAAGAGAGTAAAGCTATTTTTCAAGTAGTCAGGGCCAGAATGTTTTATTATGAGAAGGTATGTGATTGAAAGGATGAAAAACTCCCTACGTTGCCTCAATTTCAACCAACGCAGATGACAGAAGAAAGGTGTGATATGGTCATCTCTTTGGACATCAAAAATAAAACGGATTGAACAGTTGAAAGCTCTTTGCAGTTTCAAATTGAGGGTTTCAGGTAGGTCATTATAAACAACAGAACAATAGTCAAATACTGGCAGTATCAGAGCACGTACAAGGGTGATTCTTAGAGAAATAGGAAGAAACCGTCTAAGCCTTTTCAACTGATGCATAGCTCCAAAAACCTTATTAGTAACTGACTTTACCTGAGGAGCCCAGCTTAATCTACAATCGAGCTGGATACCCAAGATCTTGATATAATCAGAAAATGGTATTTCCTCACCTTCTAGCTTTACTTTTGGGATAATATTCATATCAACTCGACCAACTAATCTATGGTAACCAATAATTATGCTTTTACATTTAGTGGAATTGAGAGTTAAGCAGTGAGCTTTAGACCATTGGAGGAGTTTACAAATATCTAGGTTTAACTGTTACAGCATCTTCAGCATTATCAGGAGAGAATGTTATATAAAATAATAGGTCATCTGCATAAAGATGATAAGATGAGTGCAACAGGATTGAAGGTACATTATTTATATAAATAGAGAACAAGATCGTTATGGGAAATAGTTAAGCGTTGAGGGCGCAACAACATGAAAGCTTGCACAAAGCTATACAAGAAGTTTGTTATACTGTAATTATTTGTAAAATATTGTTACTCACTCTATGTGTTGCAGCATAGGATACAGAAAGCTCATTTGTTATTGTTACATGTACGGCCTTCTTGAAACTGCATCACTTCCACTTTTTGCTTGCACCTTGTTTGATCTTATGAATGCATCCTTTAAAGATCTCAATTTTTTTTGGTTTATTTTCCTGAAAATGAACATGTCAACTCCTTAATAATTTGTTACAGCATCTTCAGCATTATCAGGAGAGAATGTTATATAAAATAATAGGTCATCTGCATAAAGATGATAAGATGAGTGCAACAGGATTGAAGGTACATTATTTATATAAATAGAGAACAAGATCGTTATGGGAAATAGTTAAGCGTTGAGGGCGCAACAACATGAAAGCTTGCACAAAGCTATACAAGAAGTTTGTTATACTGTAATTATTTGTAAAATATTGTTACTCACTCTATGTGTTGCAGCATAGGATACAGAAAGCTCATTTGTTATTGTTACATGTACGGCCTTCTTGAAACTGCATCACTTCCACTTTTTGCTTGCACCTTGTTTGATCTTATGAATGCATCCTTTAAAGATCTCAATTTTTTTTGGTTTATTTTCCTGAAAATGAACATGTCAACTCCTTAATAATTGATTATCCAACTTTCCCATACAAGACCAAATTGGTAGTGATTTTGTTCTTATTTTTATAAATAAGCATTTGAGTCCTGCAGTCCCACTGTCAAAAATTTCAACAACATTAATTAAATTAGTTTTATGGTCCCCAAATTAAATTTTTCCATTGGAACATATTTCTAATAGTTATCAATAACAATGCATTAAATTTATTTAAAAACCATAAAACGGCTCAGCAGACGGGCGAAAAATGTCTTTGGCGCTGAACAAGTTCGTTTTTTTCAGATATTTGGCAACAAGCTGCTCATTCTGTTCACTTCATTTCGAATACTGTATTGGACGGTCTATAGCTAATGTAGTTTGAGAAACATGTGAGATGATATGGAGTACATTAAATTTGGAGTACATGAGACCTCCAACAACTAAAGACTGGTTTAATATCAGTGAAAAATTTTTCAGTAGATCAAATTTCCCACATTGTGTAGGAGCTATCGATGGGAAACTTATCTGCGCGATTAAACCTGTTAACAGTGGCAGTGAATTTTTCAATTACAAAAAGTTTTTTCAACGGTATTAATGGCAGTTGCAGTTTCTGATTACTGTTTTACATAGCCTACATAAATGTGGGTTCATTTGGAAAAGAGAGCAATTGCAACATTTTGAAAGAAACAAAAATTGGCAAACAAATTTATGATGGTTCCAGGGGCGGATCCAGGAATTTTGTTTGGGGGGCAACACTGGTGGTTGTGGGGGTATGGAACACACCCCCTCGAGAAAGGGGGCTCATCCCCCGGGAATTCATTTTTGAAAAGTGGATACAAATTTATTAAGTTGTAGTTACGGTACACTTTATTAAATTTCATTTTGGGATCTCAATAAAGCATTTTTCATTTATTTTTCAGCTAAAATATATTTTTTAAATTCGACAAGAAGTATTTCAAGAGAGTTTACATCAGTTCTTACAATATTAGGTCTATTAGGTTTTCTTATTTCCATTGTATGAATAATAAAACGAAAACTATTGTTTTAATTTCAATAAATTCAACTTGTAAATGACAAATGTTGTCGAACCAACTCAAAATTGAAAAGAATTGATTTATAAAAGTTTCAGGTTCAGGATGACCTTTTTAAGTTACTATGGGTGGACAGAACGGGTAACATTAAGATTAGAAGAGACAAAACTTCAGCAATTCAAGTTATCAAAACTGATAACGATATTGCAAAGATAGCCGGTGGCCGGCTTCCCGCACACTAGCTTGTCTAATACTATTGTTGACAGTTTCATTTCAGACTTCTCAACCGTTTTGATAAAACAATTTTCAATCCACTCCTTTATCTACTCTGTTTCCCTCTATTCAATTCACAAAACCGTACATCTTTAATAAACTTATCAGGTTACTACCGTTGTTTTTATGTATTTCTGTGGTGAATGATCTGTTTTGAATTCTAACTCTCACATAGTTAAATTAAATTATCAAAATATTCGAGGTTGTCGCACAAAGTCTCATGACTTTTGATATCATTGCTTTGTCTGAGACATGGATAAATGATGATATTCAGCATGATAGGGAATTGTTTGATACTAGATATCAGGTATTTAGGTGTGACCGTGATAAGATAGTCTCTGGTAAGCGTTGGGGTGGGGGAGTCCTCTGCGCCGTAGATTATAAATGGCCATCACGACTCATTCATTCTTGTGCGACTGCGCGCTATGAATTAATTGTTGCTGGTCAAGTTATCTATGCAAGATAAGATAGTTTACATCATTGTTGTTTATTTTGCTCCCGAATCCAACCTTGTTGACTACTGCGACTTTTTTGATTTCATTGAAGGTTATAATAATATGTTTTCTCATGATTTGTTAGTAGCCTAATAGGAGATTTTAACCTGAATGAGATTAATGGTTCTTTGTGTCGTGATACTGTCTGTGGATCTGGAAAATATGCCAGGCTAAGGAATTTTATGTGTCTATTCAATCTTGGGTCCTTCAATGATGTATTAAATGCAAACTCTAAGACTCTTGATTTAGTTATGAGTAATTTGCCTTTGATTGTTCTGCATGAAACAAGTCCTTTGCTGGCGGAGGATTCACATCACCCCAGTTTAGATATCAGTTTTGCCATGAAAAAAAACCTCACACAGCCTCCTTTAAATATTGAATATTATAATTTTAAAAAAGCAAATTTCCTTGAATTTTTTCTGACACTTAGAGATTCTGATTGGAATAGATTATATGAATTACACGATGTGGATCTGGCTTTGGATTATTTCTACGAATTATTGAATAATGCCTTTTTGCTACATGTACCAAAAAACAAAAAAATAATTAAATCTAAGTATCCGGTTTGGTTTACAAGGAACATAATTCAAATGATTAAAACTAAAAAGAAGTGTGCATGTAAAAAATCATTTTCCAGATACTACCTAAACAAATTTATAGTTTTAAGAGCATCAATAAAAGCTGAAATTAATATAACTTATCAAAATTACATTGAATCATTGCAAAATGACATTAGTTCCAATATAAAGCAATTCTGGAATTATGTAGCAAGTAAAAAAGAACATAGATCAGTCTCAAACTGTTTTGAGTGGAATGGATGTAAATATACTGATCAGGAAGTGCCTCAGGCATTTGCAGATTATTTTTATTCGACCTATAGTAATAACAGTAACAATGATAATACTCTTCATTCCAACAACAATAGTGAAGTAGATAACACCACTTATATTTCGCCTCTCCTTGATAAACTGCAAATAAGACATATTTCGGAAGATGAAGTTAATTCAGCTATAAAAAACCTCAAAGCCACACGCTCTTGAGGACCTGATGGTGTGCCAGCCTATATCATAAAAGGCTGTAAGGATATACTTACTCGACCCTTGCAATTTATCTTCAATTTAGCACTCAAATCTAATAAATATCCTAAAAAATGGAAAGTTGCTAGGATAACGCCTGTCTACAAAGCTGGTGGTAAGAATATAATTTCAAATTTTAGACCAATTGCTATTTTGAACTCTGCAAGCAAGGTGTTTGAGTATATACTTTACAGTAGGGTATTCAATCACATAAAGCCAGTAATTTCTCCTTTTCAGCATGGTTTCATGCCCTCGCGATCGACTGTGACTAACTTGCTGCAGTTTACCCAATCTACTGTTTCCTCTGAGCTGGATGTACATGGTCGTGTTGACGTCATTTATTTGGATTACAAGAAAGCGTTTGATACAGTGAATTTTGGAATACTGTTGGGTAAATTGAGGGGCTATGGTCTTTCTGATAGTCTGATTGCATTTTTCAAGAGTTATCTTTTGGAAAGAACATCATATGTGGTTTTTAATAATCATAGATCTCTTAATTTCTACTAATACATCAGGCGTCCCTCAGGGATCTAATCTTGGACCCTTATTGTTTTTGTTACTCATCAATGATCTTCCTGACTATATTGAGAAATCTAGTATTTTGTTGTTTGCAGATGATGTTAAACTTTACAAGCCTATTGCTAGTTTTGATGATTGTGCTCTGCTGCAACAAGATTTGGACGCTATTCATATGTGGTGTGAAATTAATAAATTAGAAATTAATATCTCGAAGACCAAGTAATGTAATCATACCAGACTTTATAAATTTGTTAAACTTTTATGTTCCATGCAATAGACCAAGAAAAAAATATACTCTTTCAGATACCCTTTGTCCGAACCGCACATCATTTCAACTCCTACCTATATAGAACGATGAGATTGTACAATAGACTCAACACAATCATTGATCCTTTGTTTGACCGATACTCTAAATTCAAAAAATCTTGTGAAATATCATGCCACTCTATTGATAATTAAAATTTTTCCCCGAGCTCTACTACCTTACCTCATATATCGTCTCTTCTAATCTTATTATTTTTTTTTTTTGGTTTTTAGTTTTTTTTATTTAATGAAGTGATGCATTTCTTTTTGTTTTTTCTTTTTCTTTTGTTTGAATAGTGCTTAAGTAAAATGTCAATAAGGCTCTTCATGGACTTTCTGTTTATGTCTGTGAGCTTTTTCATGTATGTATTGAATAAATAAATAAATAAATGACTGTAATAAATAGAATGATGGTTTATATACAACTAAGACTCACAGACTATATAAGTTTCTCTTACATCCTAAAGTCTAGTTTATTGTAAGAGATAATTTCCTCTTATGCTTTTTAGCGAATTCATTCAAAACTTTATCTGAGTCAATCTTTGAAGCTACCGTATTTCTTTATTAATATTTAAATGAGCTAGTCCATTTACTCAGCCCATTTACTAGCCTATCTTCACTCATTGTTGCTCTGAGATATGTTTTCAGCCTACATAGAGTTGAAAAGGATCTCTAAGCCATAGTTGTTGTCACCGAAATGGTACATATCATTTGCAGCAAAACACTTATATTAGGAAGACTTTGTGTGTGCTTTAAAGCATGAGTTGGTCGTTTTGGGAAATCTTCTGACCTCGTAACACACAAGTTCTTCCAAATAATCAATTCTCCCTTTAGAGCATTGTAGCATGGCAAATCATTTTCATAAATTTTAGCACCATCCAAAACGAATTGTTCATAATTTTCTTGAAACTTTCCTTCCTCAGGTAGAAGCATCTGAAGTTTGCCGATGTCAGCCAATTCTGTCTTAGGGCAACAAGTTTCTAGCTCTCCAATTATAAAATCCAAAAAAGGAATAAAAACAGTTACTCTGAAGTATTCCTCAGGTGTGCTGTATTGTATATTGGATCTGTGTCTTTGTAAAACAGCAACCCGAGGCTTTTTTATGTCAGATCCAATTATAGTTGCTATTTCTTCAGCTTTCTCATAGAGCATTTTAAAAGATTTTGAAGTGTCGGTCCTCTGTTCCTTAAGAGATTTGAGTGTTGCATCCACCAAAGCTAATGCACAAATAACATCCATGTACTCTGCTTGGAGTTGCCTAGCTAAAGGAAGTATGAGATTCATAAAATGTTCTATAATGACTAGACCAATGATGAACTCAGATGAGGCAATTGCATGTAATAGGGAAAATGCTTTGTTTCTAGCTTCATCATTTGAATGTGCCATAGTCTCTAACACATTGGAAAAAGTAGAGAAAGAATCAAGAAAGGTCAACACAGCATCATACCTTTCAATCCACCTGGTTTCATGCTTTCATTTTTTTAGACCCTCATCCATTTCTGCTTCAAGTGAGTGTAGTCGCTTAGCAGAGTCTTTAAAAAAGTTTGATAATGAAGATACAACCCTGACAGCATTTCTTATTGGTGGAACTGAACATGCTTTACTGATCACCAAGTTAAGTTTGTAACTAGCACAATGACAATATACTGCCAGAGGTTGGATGTTTTTAATTCTTGTCTGTACACCTGAAAACTTTCCACTCATGTTTGAACATCCATCATAGGCTTGACCTCTGCAGTCATTAATGTCAATCCCAAGGCTGCCTAGAGTTTCAAGAATCTTGTTAGAAATGTCTTCTCCTGTAAGGTCTTCTACATTAAGAAACATAAGGAAATCTTCTTTGTCTTCAAACTCTGATTTATCAAAATATCTTATGCAAATGGACAACTGCTCTTGTGTGCACATATCAGTTGTCTCGTCGGCCATGGTTGTGGAATATTTAGAAATTTTTATTTTTGAAACAATCTTATTTGTAATGGCATCCCCACAACATTGAATCAAGTCATTTTGAATAGTTTTTCTGATGTATGATGAGTTTTTCCCACATGATTGAATGTGAGACTCAAGTGCCTTATCACCTGCATCAATTCTGAACCTTAAAAGGGCTCTAAAGTTCCCATTATGTATTGGATCTTGTTTAGGCTTGGTGGAGGTATCTAACAATTCACCATCATCCCTATGGCCTCTCAGTGGAATGTTTTGAATTCCACAAAACATAATTGTTTTTACAATTGGTATCAATTTTTTCTATTCTCCTCCACCAATACTTTTTGAGCTGCATTCAACTGAGAAACAACATCATCTTTTTCTCCATTTATTACTCTGGTTAAATGTATGGCAGCTCTCATATTGTCAATGTGATATTGAGCACAATCATGTTTTTTCAACAGTTCTGTAGTTTTTTTGAATGTTCTCATAGGTTGAAGTACCAAACTCCCAAGCTTACCATCACTTTTGCCACCTTCACCACGTCCAAAAAGGATACAAGCTTTGCACAGTCCACCATCTAATTGACGACTATACACTAACCATGGATACTGTCCAAGCCAACTACCTTGAAATGATCGATTTTTACTCCCCTCTTTATTTAAGGGAAACTTGAATGTAGTTGAAGGTGTCCAATGGTTTGTGAACCAGTCAAATCGTTCATAATTTGTCATTCTAGTTCTAGAGAAAGCTTTGTCAAGTAAAATACCAATATCACGAGCTGGAATTTGTAATTGGTCTCCATTTGGCTCACGTTTAGACCTACTGGTACTTGGAGATGGCTCACATTCTTCTCCTGAGGCTGAGGCTGAGGCTGAGGCTGAAGTCGAGGTTGAGGACAACAGCGGCATTGGAGAAGGCTCTGTTGTGCTTGAAGACACCATTTCTTCGTTTGGCTGTTTGTCATCAATCTAAGAAGAAACAAAACGATAGCCTTGGAAAAATTTGAAATCTGATCCTCCAATCTTTTTACTTACCTTGCCCTTCTACCATAGGTAAAGAAAGTATCGCTTTCCAAAAAATGTAAAGTACCCAAAATGTAGAAACTAGTTTAAACTACTTAACATTTTATCAGTCTGATATAAATAAATAATAATTTTATTTCCTTTTCAATATATAGCCCATAAAAAATTTCTTCCCTGTTCCCTCTTATCAATATTATCAATCATGGGTTGGTAGTCATACTGTGATAATGAGTTTCTAATAAATATAATAAAAGTTGTTCCATTATAAATAAATAGCCTAATGAGCTCAAGTGTTGATGAAAAATAGGTATTATGGTTTATGGATTGTAGAATTTTTGAAGTAAGTAAAGAAAGTCTTCAAAAGAAATTACCTTGTATATAAGGTATCTGAACTTGAATTATGTCAAGTTAACTTAGGTCAGGTAATAAATAAACTCAAAAAATTTGGTGATTATTGGCTATTGATGCCACTTGTATCTATTCATTTACATTTTCAATTGTTTCAAGGCTTAATTCTATTCAAACAAACTATAATTATAACAAAAGGAATAGAAATCGTTGCAAGAATCTTATTGCTAGAGGTAAAAAATACAAAAAATATGATAATGAAAATAAGAAAAATCTTAAGTAGATCAAAATGGGGGAAAAAGAAAAGAGAAGCGAATGAGATGATGAGATAAAAACTTAATGATGATAGTTTAATAATTTATTCACACATTAAATCGATCATACAGAATCAGAATAACTTGTTCCCTAAGGCTATGCTTTCGAAAGGCACGTGCCCCCTGTCCCCCCCTCTGGATCCGCCACTGCTGGATGGTTCTCTTAACTTACCGGAACAAAGTCCTATATCAAATGATCAGGGATATGGAAATGTTCCCTACGTTTTTGTAGCTGATGAAGCGTTGCACTCTAGGAGTACATATTGTAGCAAATATGAAATTGGAGAGAATAGAAAGAAAGAAGAAAAAGTGGTTCTCGGTGTTGTCTGCTATGTAAATGTTTACTTTTAAGCAATTAATTACTCTGCTTTTGACACTTTTATAGTGTTTACTTGGTAATTTGTAGAATGTTCTAGTTGTTTGATTAGACATTGATGGAATCTTTTAGAATATTGTACAAAGTGCTAGTTTCTTTATTTATTTATTTAGAAGATGATATAAAAATCCAGAGATATCTCAATTATGGAAAATCATATAAATAGAGGGACACTTTTGTAAATGAGTTCACTCTTGTTTGAAATCGTCGTGATAAACAAGTTGTGTCAGTTCTATATTGTGTCTATATATAGTGATAATTCTTTCTCTGTGATAATTCTTTTTCCTGTTTAATTCATACCAGTGAGCTACTAATAAATAGTTTTTATTGTATTATGGACTAGTGCTACGTAAGTTAAGTGTTCTTTTTTTAAGGTTTCTTTTTGAATGTTATTGGACAGTTTATCGTACAGTTATTAATTAATATTAGATCGGCCTTTTAACTTTTAGTGATTGATTCTTGTACAGTTTATTGAAAACTCATTATCAGTTGAAAAATATCGTGTTATCTGTTTTTAATTGCTTATTTTTCTGTAAGACATTACTGAACAGTGAGTGTTGTGATTATTTGTGTAAATAAAGTGCGAGTGATAAATTTAAGTGTTGCCAGCGTTATTTTAGAACCTGTAACAATTGGTGTTGGAAGTCGGGGATTTTTTGTGTTTTATTAAAATTGCTGGCAAAATTACATTGTGCGACTTGAAAGTGGCCGATCTCAAACAAGAATTAGAGGACCATGATCTAGAAACATCTGGAAAAAGTCTACTCTACAAGACCGTCTTCGTGAGGCATTAGTGACAGAAGGAGAAGACCATGATCTAGAAACATCTGGAAAAAGTCTACTCTACAAGACCGTCTTCGTGAGGCATTAGTGACAGAAGGAGAAGACCCAGCTACGTACCTCTTCGAGACTTCAGATACGAAACTGATTTCATCATTTACATCCATGAAGGGCGAGCTTCAGGAGAACTTCGCATCCATGAAGGGTGAAATACATGAGAATATGACTTCCATGGAAGGCAAACTGCAGGAGAATATTTCATCCATGGAAGGTAAGCTACAAGAGAATATTTCTGACTGATATTTTTGTTCAGTAGCATTCATCGATTTCCATCAGCTATTCAATACTGTTGTCAATATCCGCCTTTGCGGAAGTCTTCAGTATAAACTGATAGCAATTAAAGGAATTCGAAATTAATAAATTCTGTTTATGTATAGTTGTCAGTTTGTTCAATTGTCATTCTCATCAAACTAACTTGTGAGATACGAGCCGATATGGCCAAGTTAAAAATGAATGCTGCTGTGCAGAATGGTCTCCATGGTCTAGTGGTTAAGGCGCCCGACCGGCAATTGGGAGGTCCGTGGTTCGATTCCCGGTGGTGACTGGTATTTTTGTAAAGAGCATTCATCGATTTCCATCAGCTATTCAATACTGTTGTCAATATCCGCCTTTGCGGAAGTCTTCAGTATAAACTAATAGCACTTAAAGGAATTCGAAATTAATAAATTCTGTTTATGTATAGTTGTCAGTTTGTTCAATTGTCATTCTCTTCAAACTAACTTGTGAGATACGAGCCGATATGGCCAAGTTAAAAATGAATGCTGCTGTGCAGAAGGGTCTCCATGGTCTAGTGGTTAAGGCGCCCGACCGGCAATTGGGAGGTCCGTGGTTCGATTCCCGGTGGTGACTGATATTTTTGTACAGTAGCATTCATCGATTTACATCTGCTATTCAATACTGTTGTCAATATCCGCCTTTGCGGAAGTCTTCAGTATTAACTAATAGCACTTAAAGGAATTCGAAATTAATAAATTCTGTTTATGTATAGTTGTCAGTTTGTTCAATTGTCATTCTCTTCAAACTTACTTGTGAGGATATTTCATCTATGGAACAAAATTTCACATCCATGGAGGGCAAACTACAGGATATTCAGCAAAATATGACATCCATGAAAAACGAGTTACAAGAAGCCATGGATGAGAAGGTTAAAAATCTTGCTGACTCTGTGAATCTAGAAGTCAACAAGGAGATGGAAGACTTCAAAACCATGGAAGGCCGACTTCAGGAAGATTTAAAAACTATAGAAAATCGTCTAAAGCAGCTGGAGTGTGGCACTGGAACTTCAAGTAGCAACCAAGAAGTAAGTAAATCTTCAAGTTTTTCTGAAATAATCATCTCAGAAAAGTCAATGATGGAAGCCAAAGAGGAAGATCTCCAGAAACAGACAGTAGTTATACCTCAGCACACTGGACTACATACGATGGAAAGTCACCTCTAGAAGACTACCAAACACTTTTTGAGTCTGCAGCTGAGTTCCAGGGGTGGTCACCAGCAACAAAGGCCTACGTCCTGAGGATGAATCTCCGAGGTGAAGCATTGGCAATTGTTCACTCGTAGCCTAACCTAACTAGGAAGCATTATAGTTTCTAAATAACTTTTTAAAATAATAATAATCATAATTTTATGATGAATAAGTATAATTTATGCACTGATAGTGCATATATGCTCATAATCAATTATTTAGGTTTGGGAACAATGTTTTTTGACAGTGTTTTACCAAAATGCTGAAAATGGTGAGTGACTGAACTAAATTTCTAATTGTAGTTTTATAATAAAAAAGTATTGGTATAAAGTTGAAATTACGTTTTCGCAGCTTAATTTTTCATTTAAATGTAATTTTGACACAATCTCATTTGAAATTGTTGAGATAAACGGTGTGCCCCAATCCTAGAACTTGTCCATTGATTTTTTATTGATTACCTTTATACAATAAGACTCCTGCAAACATTTTAGTGAAAACCATTACCATATTGAGATAGACATGTGTGTAGCCAACAAGGCCTTCAAAGATTTTTAGTTGAGAACTTTTCAGTTGAAAGTTGTTGAGAATAAGTTTTGTAGGTACCAAGATCCAGTTTGAGTGTAGATAAATGAATGAATAGATTAATAAATGATGTAGATCCAAATAACATGTATGTTTTAAATAAATTATGAATCATGTTTTACATCAACTCTTTATTTATGTGAAGCAGGTAAGTTCATGATACTAGTATTTTTTTCCCCTATTATTTGAATTAGCACCTAGTTAGAAACTAATAAGCTATTTATTCTATCCTAATTTTACTAAGTAGAGACATTACCAAACTTATATAATAATTAGGTTTGGTTACTATTTAATCACATTTCAAGGCTTGAAATTTAACACTATCACCTTCTTTTGTACACTAAACACATAAACACACTTCACTTCACTAGCTCTAGTGGTTTTATTCTGTCGATCCTCCGGACCAGATCACAAACGTCAAGCAGCTGGATTGCCTCAATGTTGTCATGTTGGTGGAGTCTCTCTTCATGCTTAGCTGCAAACCTCTCTATCACTGTAGTGACTGTCTCCACTTGAAGATCACGGTGAAGATCAGCATTCCTGATGTACCAAGGAGCATTTACTATATTCCTCAGTACTTTGTTTTGAAAACGTTGTATTATTTGTACATTAGATGGTTTGGTACAGCCCCAAAGTTGAATACCATAGGTCCATACAGGCTTCAGTAGCTGTTTGTACAGAAGAATTTTGTTGTATACTGACAGCTTGGATCCTCTTCCCAGCAACCAATACAATTTCCTGAATTTGATTCCTAGCTCTTCCCTTTTCTTCTTGACATGTGCTTTCCATTTGAGCTTGACATCCAGCGTCATACCCAAATATTTGGCAGTATTTGCATGAGGAATGACTTTTTCATTAATGTAAACTGGAATATATTGGATTTTCTTGTTAGTGAAATTCACATGCACAGACTTTGTATCATTGAGTCCATGTGTTCACTTCATTAACTGCTCTTTGTAGTTTTTCTGTAGACTCTTCAACTTTTTCTGCAACTGAAAGAATTGCTGTGTCATCTGCAAATGTAGCTATGGTAACCCCTTCTGGCTTTGGAATGTCACTTGTGTATAGCAGGTATAAGAGAGGTGCTAGTACACTTCCTTGAGGTACCCCAGCTTTAATTTGCCTTAATGTGGAGTATTCATCATCTATCTTTACTCTAAAATATCTTTCCTCCAAGTAAGACTTCAGTAGTTGGCTATATTCTGATGGTAGAAACTGATCTAACTTGTGACACAATACTAGTATTATTGTTATTCTAGTCTTCCTCATACAGCAGGAATGTATTTAATACATTAAATTGTACTGTAGTGAGAATAGAGAGAAGGAAGGAACTGTGGTTCTCTGTGTTATCTGCTATGTAAATGCTTACTACTGAGCAATTAATTACTCTGCTTTTGACACTTTTATGGTACTTACTTGGTGTTTTGTAGAATGTTCTAGTTGTTTGATTAAAAATTAATGGAGTCTTATCAAATATTTTGGAAAGTGCAAGTGTCCTTTTTCTGTTTATTTAGAAGTTGATAGAAAAATTGAGAGATATCTCAATTATGGAAAATTATATAAATAGAGGGAGACTTTTGTAAGTTAGTTCAGTCTTCTTTGAAATTTGTCAAGATAAAGTGTGTCAGTAGTGTTAATTTAATTACCGTTTTCTGTGTCTATAGTGATAATTCTTTTTCCTATTTAATTCCATACCAGAGGACTACTAAATAGTTTTTATTGTATTACCGACTTGTACTATGTAAGTTAATTGTTCTTTTTCCAACGTTTCTTTTTGAATATTATTGGACAGTTTATTGTACAGTTATTATTTAATATTAGATCAGCCTTTAAACTTTTAGTGATTGATTTTTGTACAGTAAAATATTGAAAACTCTTTTATCAGTTGAACAATATCGATTTATCTGTTTTTGATTGATATTTTGTGTGAAACATTATTGATCAGTGCATATTGTGGATTATATGTGTAAATAAAGTGCAAGTGATAAATTTAAGTGTTGCCAGCATTATTTTAGATATAGAACCCATAACAGTACAGTGTCCAGCATAATAAAACACACCTTTTGACCACATTATACAAAAACCACAATTCTTCTAACCAACAAACCAACATTGCTTTCTAGGATGCTTTGAAGATGGGTTTCAACAACTCAAAAATGTTTGGTCATGTGTGAGTACATTTTTTATATATTCACAATCTAAAACTGACTGCAAGTCGTTAAATTCACAACAAAAAGGGAATTAACTCTCTCTTAACTAAAGTAATTCTACAAACTTGATTGGTTAAATTGTCAACTTTCTTTCTTTAAATGAATGTAAACTTATACATTCAAATTTATTCAATAATCAAGCTTTTTATTTTCTTCGCTCATATATCACATTTTATTGATGTTTTAAGACCTGGCAGAGCCTTATTGTCTTCCAATACTACAGAATCAACTGTCTGCAAATAGCATGTATTGCAATTTTTACATGTGGTATTCCTGAGCTTCATCAATAATTATTTTTTGCTACTTTGTGAAATTGTTACTGAACAATATTGTTTCAAGTTTTGTATTTAAAAGAACAAATGCAGTCATCATGATATAAATTAAGATTAATAGATTTTTTGTGAACTCCTGTTCAATTATTTATGGAAATTGGGAATAAGGTATTGCTGGGCTAATCAAGTCTACCATATGATTTTGAGCATTAGCACTAAATGAGATAACGTCATTGATCAGTCCCAAGGTCTTTTGTAATGTAGGCCATGGATTTTGAGCATTAGCCCCAGGGCTCTGCCATTGATCAGGCCATTGGTCGACAGATGAGCTGAAACTACCTTGTCTTCTGATTACCCTGATACAAACTGTTTGAATAAACATGTGGTTATCATCTGGAACAAATTCAATCTGTTCAAAAAATTGTTTTCTTTGTCGCTGCTAAAGTGTCCAAATAAGTTGCTATTATTATTATTTCTGCACTGCACTATAACTGTTGAGTACTGAAAACATTCTCTTTTTTGTTCTTGCTCCCATGTGCCAATTAGATCGAAAGTGGACAACTATGTTCTCAATAATTATAATTATTATGGTTTGTAGTCTGAGTGTGAATGGAGATGATGGTGAGTTCAACTATTGTTGGTTGAATCCCTTCCACACAATGTGTCTCTACAAGGTCCGAGGGATAGTTGACTGTCTGGGCAATGAGTTTGGAGATGGAAAAGATCACTTTTATGAAAAAGGCTTATTTACACAACAGCAAAGAGACGAGATTTTGGCTGCACACAATGAACTGAGAGAGAAGATTGCTCAAGGATACTTTTACAAAAGTGATACTCCGAAAATGTACTTGCCAAGATCTAGAACCATGAATGTACTTAAATGGGACAATGAACTGGAGAAAGTGGCGCAGGCGCATGCCAATCGCTGTCTGCATGTCATGCACGATGTGAATCGTGATGTGGAACGATTTCCGGTAGGCCATCTACTTACCTCACCTGCCTATACCTCTAAAAGTACCGACCCAAGCATAGCCTTGCTTTGTTGTAGGCCCACTCTTGCGCTCTGGTTCTTCATCCATTCAAATTTTAGTTTTACTTTGTAAATAATTTAAATTCACAACCTTCAATGAGAATTAAGAATACGGTAGAGTCCCGCTATTCCAAACTAATTGGGACCAAACCCTGTTTGGAATCTTGGGAGTTTGGAATAGGCGGATTTTACATAATTAAATCCATTTATTGACTTTTTATTAGTGTGTAAGTGTTTGCTGTCAATGATACGGTAGTATAATAACCTGTAACTTGTTATCAAACTGATCAATACACATTAGAGTGGGAATGAGCAAGCTAGGGGAAGGAGTGATCTTCGTCTTTAGGGGCCTTGTTTTAGAGCAAAGGGTGATTGAGCTAGAGACAGTGACTTTTGTCTATTGTAAGACATTTTTAACACATACGGTACTTGTGATTGGTTTAGCTTGCTTTTCTAAAAAGTGGACGTATTTTTTCACACACAAAAGTTGTTTGATTCTTCATTTTTTCCTATTTTTTCAAGTTGAACAACATTTGGTAATTCTACCAAACCGTGTTTGGAATAGGTGGAATAGTTTGGATTTTCAGAATAGTTTTTTTTTTGTAGATTACGTCTTGGAGACTCCAGTTAAGGAGTAAAAGACAAGTCAGATTAATACAACCATATTGACCATATCGACTCCATTGACCCATGGGGATATAGCCCCTAAAGCAGCCTCTGAATATTACAACCAAATGGGGAATAAGCTTTGCCTCAAAAGCCATTCTAAGAGGAAGTCCTGATTCTAATTTCTTATTGATTTCATTTCATTTCTTCAAAATAATTTTGTATAGATTTTATTTGAAAAAAATTTAAGCTGTATGATAGAAGATGAAATTGACTTTTTTGTATTTTGATTTGGATTTCAGTGTATCTTGCTTATGAGAGTCCTTAGGTAGATGAGCAAAGATGCAGTGTGTAGTCTATATCCCTTGTCAATCATTGATTGCAAGGGTTGATTTTGTATTTGTTTGGCAGATGATTTAGCTTTAGATCTGATAAATTGAGATTAATTACATAGGAAATTGCTGTCTAAAGAGAGCTGAAAACATATTTTCAATAATTGTCATTTGAAATTTTCTTTGTGGAGAACCTTCGGACTCCACTTTATACCTCCCATTTTCAATCCAAACTATGATAATATTGTTGTGAACAAGGCAAAGGAGGAAGAAGTTTAGTTATCTGCCTGTGTTAATATTGATTTCCAGAAGTGATTAATTACTCTTCCACTGTACTCTCTTTACCTTGTAGTGTATCTGTGACACAATTAGAATGTTTACTTAGAATTTAATGGACTTAATGAAATGTTCTTATCATGATGACAATTAAAGTGGTCTCAAACAATGTAGAATATTCCATGTGTTTATTCTAGAAATTGATAGTCATCTTGGTTTTTTCAAACAAAACCTATTTAGAGGGAATGCTTAGGTAAACATCAATTAATTTTTGTTTGAAATTTGTTGAGACAACAAGTGGCAGTTCTGTTCATAGTACAAACGTTTGTTGTTAAAGTGATAATCGCCGTGTATTGAGACTGTATTAGTTAGAATTCTTTGACCAGTTATATGAGTGGATTCTACTCTTAGCTATTATTGTGTTACGGACTAGTGCTACATAAGTTTTATTGTTCATTTTAGACGATCTTCTTGAATTATTGAACAGTTTATTTAACTATTATTATTTAAAAATTATGTTGGCCTTTTAATGTTTAGTGATTTATTTTTGTACAATAATATTTCAAGTTCTTTATCAGCTGAACATTTTTGATCTAATATTAAAACTGACACTGTATTTCACTTTTAAATAATGTTTTACTCACATATATTGGAGATGCTTGAGGAATGCATTTCACTTCTGAAAAGAAGCTTCGTCAGCCTGCCGCCAGGGGTCATGCTTTGTTGAGGTTAGGATGAGCAGCCATTATGTAGTTAAAAATTTCATTTGATTTGAATTGTATTTGGTCATCGAGTACGTTAGTTCTATCTTGTTTATGGTGTTGAAAAGTAAGACTTCATCCACATGATGGCCACTCCACCACGAATACCAGCAACATATAATTTCTCTAGCAGGATGTTATGTTGAACAGTGTCGAAAGCTTTTTAATATCAAGAAACAAACCTGAAAGCTTGATTTATGGGGCTGATTCATACCATGATAGTTATCTGACATAAAATTATTCAATGCCTGATCTGTACTCAGACCCTCCTGGAATCCAAACTGTGCCTTAAGAAAATAAATTTGTTCTCTTGTAAAAGCTCATTATTCTTTTTTCTAAAGTTCTTCCAATAGCTTGGAAAAAACTGAGAGCAGGGATATAGGCCTTTAATTTGATATGTCAGTTTTAAGCCCATTCTTAAAAACAGGTATGACTTAGCCAATTCAAGTTTAAAGGGGAATTTACCTTCTTGAAAACTGGCATTGAAAATATCACATAATACTGGTACTATCGAATTGGATATTATTTTAATTGGATTTGAAGATATTTTATCAGGGCCTGGAGACTTGCCATTCATTGGCATATTTATTCCAGTAACAAGTTCTTGATAAGTAGGCTAATGGGTTTCAAAAAAAAGAGAATTACAAGAATTGGTCATTTTGAATTTACTACTATAATATTCTCCAGTGAGCTCATCTGGATCATGTATGGATGAGACAATGTGATTGGATACATTAATAAAATATTCATTGAATTTATCTGCCAAAGCCATTTCATCTTCTATTCTATAACATCATCTCCAAACTAATACTGTAAACTAATAGGTTTCCTTTTTGCAGTAGATTGACCACAGTGATCATTTATGATCTTCCATTGCTTTTCAACAGGATAGATCTTTAAATTAGAGTAAAATTTATATTTTTGTTGTTTTATTAATTTATGGTTAAAATGTTTTTTAGCTAGAAAATCATGTCTCAATTGTTCTTTATGAGAACCATTTTTATGTTTTTATAGAGTCTATCTCGATACCGAATTTCTACACAAATATTTTCAGTCATCCATGGTTTTAAGCGTTTTCCACTATTAACAGATTGCGATTTATGACATTTTACAGTGCTACACAGTGAAAACGATTTCATGGTGTCATATTTTGAGAGCCTTTGATGATTATATTATCTAGCATTTCGTGTTTAAAGTCAAATCCTATACACTGGGAGATTTTTTGTAGGATATTGAAAATATCTTCACCGTTTTCAAAAGGCACACCTGCAACATTTAAACAGTTTTTAAAAGTATACTGTTGCATGGAAGCTAGTTCATTGCTCAGCTTGTTGCTCAGCTCATATTGCTTCAACATCGGTCTTGATCACTTTGAGTTCCTTTATAATGATATCCAGTTTACTGTCAAACTTTGAATTATTATTAACATTCACTTCACATGATGACTGAAGGACTTTCCAAGAACAATTATGTCATCCAAGTAAACTAAACATGTCTCCCAAGATAATCCTCTTAACACACTCTCCATTAGCCTCTCAAATGTGGCTGATTGGAGCATTACACAGCCTAAATGACATCACCTTGAACTGCCAAAGACCTTCACCTATTGATAAAGCAGTACGGTATTTTCTCTATCCTCAAGCTTCAAACCCACTTGCCAACACCCACTTTTGATGTCTGGTGTTGAGAATAGTTTACATCTCTCAAGGCTGTCTAATGTATCATCAATCCTTGGCAGAGGATAACTCTCCTTCTTGGTGACATTATTCAGCAACCAAGAGTCTATGCAGAATCTCAATGATCTATCTTTCTTCTTGACCAGCACCACTGGAGAAACCCAAGGACTGTTTGAAGGTTCTATGATATCATCTTCTTCCATTTCCTTGATGACTTTCCTGGCTTTCTCCCTTTGCTAATGGCAATCTCTTCAAACTACAATGCCTGGGCCAAAGCACCATTCGATGTCTTGGGTCTGGCTAGTTTGATGGACTGCTGCATCTCTGGTATTTTCAATCTATTCAAAAATATTTCTACCACAAGACTTTCATATTTCTGATCATCAGCAGCAGATGGATTTGCAGTCCTAACAAAGCAATATCAGCCTGAAACTCTTGCAAGGGTCCATTGGGTCTCTATACCCTATTATTGAGCTGAGATTGGTACAGCTGCTCCAGGTGTTTGTTGCCATATCGCATCTCCAGGCATCTCCACAGTTCACTGAAACTCCACTTCTTGGCTGATGGTATCGTGTGAACAATCGCCAATGCTTCACCTTGGAGATACATCCTCAGGACGTAGGCCTTTGTTGCTGGCAACAGTGTTTGGTAATCTTCTAGAGGTGTTTTTCCATCATAGTTAGGCAGTCCAGTGTGCTGAGGTATAACTATACTGGCTGTTTCTGGAGATCTTCCTCCTTGGCTTCTATCATTGACTTTTCTGAGATAACTATTTATGGAAAAGTAGAAGATTTACTTACTTCTTCATTGCTGCTTGAAGTTCTAGCACCACATTCCAGCTGCTCAAGCCAATTCTCCATGTTTAAGAAATCTCATTTCACAGTTCTTAAATCTTCTTTCACTTTATAAACATCTTGATTCACAGAGTCAACAAGATTTTCAACCTTTTCTTCCATGACTTCTTGTAGTGAGGTAAAATTTTCTTGTAATTTGAACTTCATGGATGCCATAATCTCTAGAAGTTTGCCTTTCATGGATGAAATATTCTCCTGTAGTTTGCCTTTCATGGATGAAATATTCTCCTGTAGTTTGCGTTCCATTGTTATGAAGTTTTGCTCCATGGTTGTAATATTCTCTTGTAGCTTGCCTTCTATGGATGAAATATTCTCTTGTAGTTTACCTTCCATGAATGAAATATTCTCTTCTAGTTTGCCTTCCATGGATGTGAAGTTTTGCTCAATGGCTGTCATATTTTCCTGTAGTTCATCCTTCATTGATGTGAATTATGAAATGAGTTTTGTATCTGAAGTCTCAAAGAGGTAGGTAACTGGGTCTTTTTCCTTCCACCAATAATGCCTTATGAATACAGTCTTGTAGAGTAGACTAGGAACTAGATGTTCCCAAATCCCGGTCTTCTAATTCGAATTTCAGATCAGCCACTTTTAAATTGCACAATGTAATTCTGCCAGCCATTTTTAATGAAAATTAAAAATCCCACTTCTGACATCAATTGTTATGGGTGCTGTCTCTGAAATAATACTCAAATTTAACACTTGCACTTTATTTACACAAATTATTAACAACATGCACTAATTAGTTATATCTCACAGAATAATGTAATCAGAACAGATAAATAGATAATGTTCAGCTAATAAATAATTTGCTATATTACTGTACAAAAATCAATCACTAAATGTTAAAAGGCCAGTCTAATCAACATCTCTGACCTAATCAACATCTATTGCTTCCTCAATGTCACAATGTGTTTTAACATTCATTTAGTCTTCATTTCAATCCAAGGGCGGTCCCAGGGGGGGGTCATGGGGGTCATGACCCCCCCCAAAATCTGAGCCTCACTAAAAAATCATCTGGGATAAATAAAATTAATACACTGAACTAGTACAATTTTACTCAATTTTAGGTATGCTCATTAGTCATACTTTATAATAAACCATGTTGAAATCAAATTTCATAGGAAATTGCAAAATTCCTGTACAATTGTACAGATTACACTACCCAGATAATTTGAAACTCGGAGTAGGTCTACCTTATATTTTTGAAACCTATTCCAAACAGAACACTCCAATAGCCTTCTATTTAACTATCTTACTGTCACATATTAGGAATGCTATCTTAGTATGGGGTAATTCATCAAAACAAAATCTTGACAGGGTGTTCAAGATCCAAAAGAAAGCGGTTAGGTGTATAGAAAGAGTAAATAGATTAGATTCATGTAGGCCGTTGTTCAAGAGACTTGGTCTCCTAACTGTACCCTGCTTATATGTGTATTAAGCTACTCTATATGTAAAAACGAATGATATTAACCAAAATCTTGATGTACATGATTATAATACAAGAAGCCGAGGAGATTATCACTTGGTGAGTCACAATAGTAGCTTATTCAAACAAAAACCTAGTTATATTGGTCGGAAATTCTACAACAAGCTACCGCAGTTTTTGAAGAGTCTTGAAAATATAGAAATATTTAAAAAACAATTGAAGAAATATTTAGTTGATAAAGCTTTTTATAGTGTACAAGAGTTCCTTTCACATCATAATTAAGCCTCAACTCAACTAATTGAAGTAATTATGGTATCTAGTGTATAATATTGTTGATCTGACTTGTCTTATACTCCTTAACTGAAGTCTCCAAGACGTAATCTACAAAAAAATCTCAAGTTCGATAGCTCTCTGTTGCCTGTCTGCAGTCAGGAAGTTTAGGTCACATTAATTTGTTGATATAGTATTCTGTTTTTCCCGAAAGTTAAGCTCATCTTAGTGACTTGAATTGTGTCGCGATTCACATTTATGAAGTTGTAAGTTACTTATGGATCATCTCACTCCAGTTTGAAATAAAGTTTTTCAACGTAATTTATTGTTGATTAGTTATCCATCTAATTTTGCTAGTTTCTTGTTTTGTACAAAATAATAAGAACTTTAAAATTAATTTTAATTTATTTGTCTCATCCCAAACAATCACACGTTTTTGTATTCAAATTGTTATAACTGTTGTTCTCGATCTAGCCTAGGGTCCCGTGAAGACTTTATCTTCACTTTTATCAGTTACTCAATTCGTTGTTAGGTGAGCAGCTCTCCATCTCGATTTTCCAGTCCTTGTTTGAAATCTATTATTTTCTATCATTTGAAAAACCGACAGGCTCGCTTCGCTCGCCTTACCCGTGCGTCTAGACCCAGTGACGGGAGAGGGAATTTTATACAATATTTAAAAAAATACCAATTGTTGCACCTTCTACAAGAAAATTTCGAAAAATTTATTTGGAACTCATCTAGTTATAAATGAACCTGGATACCTAACTTTTATAGCCTTTTCTTCGGTTTCTTGAGAAGCTGTGACCAAAAAACTCATCGTTAATTTTGGACCCATATGACAGTTTTCGGCGTATTTTAGAAAGTATTTTTAAACTCTCTATCATCATGCGTCTATGGCTCAATAGAAAACGTGAATTTAATCTCAACCTCTTCGGCCCATTGTTACAGTAATCATTTTAAACAATCGTTCATTTTTGGTGTATTTTGAAAAAATAAATTCGAATCATTTCATAGTTTGTAGTTCGTATCTGGGTCCCTCAACCGAAGATGTATACCCAATTTCAATATTTCCATACACGGATTAGCCTACATGAGAAAAGCTGAAATATCATCGCATAGTTTTCAAATAAATAATGTAAATTTTGGGAGTGTTTTGAGAAATTTTTCAAAATTTCATTACCGCGTGTCTAGTTCCTAAACCTGTATATAAAATCTGAAATTTCTACATTTTCATTGTAATAGTTCTCAAGAAATGCTGAAAAAAGTAGCTCAGTTTTCAAAAAACGTTAATTAAGGTCGTAATTTTGGTCCATTTTTGGAGCTTTTTCTTGAAACACACATTTACGACGTCAACTGAACATGATTGTATACCAAATTTCAGCCATTTGAAATATCTTTTATCTTCAATTATAGAAATATTCTAATAGTTCATATTATTCGGAAGCGGAAGCTAGTCAAAATAAAAGAAATCTGGAAAATTTCAACTCTGATTCAATATCCTGTGGAATAATTGACGAGAAACATTTTCCTTATTATTATTATTTTTAATCTTTAGCTAAATAGAAGAATGTTCATCAATTCAAAACTAGTTCTAGCCAACTTGACCAGGGATAGTCCTAGAAGAGTATAAAATTGTTCTTTTTTTTGCATGGAAGAGGCAAGGGTGAAGCCAAGGCCAGATCCCGAATCATTAGCGATGATTTGAGCACTAGGTAGAATTCATGTTGACTCATGAAGTGGGTTGAAATATACGGATTCATGTCTATAGAAACGCTCAAAATCTAGTTTCAGAGAGTTTATTTTCCAATTTTTCCCAGGGGAGGATTCCCGGACCCCCTTGAGTCACAAATTTCGTATAATTGTAAGAGGAGAGCTTTGAGACATGGGATATTGGCCTACTGTGAAGGTAGACTATAGAGTTTGCCTGCCACAATCAAGGGTAGGCTTATTGGAACCTTTCACATATTATACTGAATACAAATTTGCTTCATTTCACGTTTGTAAATACATTCACATGATAATTTACAGCTATAATATTATTTCGATAATAGCATTAAAATTCATCAAGTAACACCTTTTTCAGAATGAATTTCAGTTGTGGATATTGGAATGAAGTCAAATATAGTATCTGAGGTGGAACATTATAATTTTATGGTGGGGGGGGGATGTTTTCCTGGCGGACTCACCTGTCTGACCAAGCTTATTGTCAGGGGGGGGGGGGCGAGGTGTGGTAGGAGGGAAAATCTTGCAAATAAGGTCAGCAAAAATTCATTCATGACCCCCCCCCCCAAAATTTGAAGCTGGGACCGCCCTTGTTTCAATCAAGTTTGGATAGGATAGTTCCACACATAACCGCCAATCGGATAACCGGTGTCGTTTACCAGGATGATCATTGTATCATATGGAGCGCTTTACATCTAGACAGTTTTTGAAATCATATGATGCAATGCAATTATGCCGGGTAAACGACATCGGTTACCCAAAGCTGGTTCAGTGTGAAACAAGCCTTTAATAAATAATAAGCGTATGGCTTTTAATGGTGGGGAGACCCTTACGGGTAGTTCCACCTCGCCGTTTGAGCCATGTTACGGGGAACATGGTGGACCTACAATTTTAGGTGGGTTCCGAACCACGTAAGTGATAATAAAGCTTATAACATCAAGTCATTGAAGCACGGTCACCCATCCAAGCACAGTCTTGAGCGGTCGTGACTGAGCATCACGATCACTTGAACACCACGCTCACCGCATGACCAATCACCACCCTTTAATGTCCCGTTTTGACCAATCATGTGGACTTTATTTGAATCAAGAATAAGAAGAATATAATATTTCTGTCCATATGTTCATATGAAAATTGTAAATAATTTAGTTGATGCTATTGAGTCATAGGAATAAGGTTATTTAGTTTCAATCATAAGTTGGAGAATTTGGAAAAACAGCTGATCTCAGAAGTATTTTTAGTTTCGCTGCTGTGATGGATTAAGAAGTTTTATTCGCCATTATCGTACATGTGCGTACAATAGGCTATTTTGAGGTTATGTTTAATGATCCTTTTGTACTAGCTCAAAGTTTATGTTTTTTATATTAAAAAAATATATATGACTAATATCACAAAAAATATCATACATAACTCGTCCGGGAAGATGTTTACCATACTCATATGATAATAATGCACTCAACTTCATCTCCTGCATTTACTTATCATATTTTCAGTAAGCACAATTTTCCACACTTGTAACGTAATATAGGCCTACTATTTCAGTGTAGGTATATTCTGAAAGGGACAACATCAAAATGAATCAAAAACCATTTCACTTTTAAGAAGCCATTCTCTATTCTAATTTTCCTTTTTTTTTTTTTTTTTTTTTTTTTTTGTTTTTTTTTTTTTTTTTTTTGTAGATTACGTCTTGGAGACTCCAGTTAAGGAGTATAAGACAAGTCAGATTAACAATTATACAATCTTATACACTAGATACCATAATTACTTCAATTAGTTAAGGTGAGGCTCAATTTTGATGTGAAAGGAACTCTTGTACACTATAAAAAGCTTTATCAACTAAATATTTCTTCAATTGATTTTTAAATATTTCTATATTTTCAAGACTCTTCAAAAACTGCGGTAGCTTGTTGTAGAATTTCCTACCAATATAACTAGGTTTTTGATTGAATAGGCTACTATTGTGACTCACCAAGTGATAATCTCCTCGGCTTCTTGTATTATAATCATGTACATCAAGATTTTGGTTAATATCATTCGTTTTTACATATAAAGTAGCTTCATACACATATAAGCAGGGTACAGTTAGGAGACCAAGTCTCTTGAACAACGGCCTACATGAATCTAATCTATTTACTCTTTCTATACACCTAACCGCTTTCTTTTGGATCTTAAACACCCTATAAAGATTTTGTTTTGATGAATTACCCCATACTAAGATAGCATACCTAATATGTGACAGTAAGAGCCCATGGTAAGCTGTAAAAAGTAACTTTTTGTCATTCAATCTAGCGAGCTGTCGCAGGACAAATACCCCAGATGAAATTTTACTACATATTTTCTCAATGTATGGAGTCCAGGTCAATCGTCTATCCAACGTAACTCCTAGAAATGCAATTTTTTCTTCCTGGTCTAATTGATTATCGTTTACAAACACGTTTATAGCCCTATCTTCATTTAAATTATGTTTGTTTTTGAATTGAAGGTATTGGCATTTTTTACTATTTATAGTTAATTTCAACTGGTTTAAAAATTGGACAATGGACTGCACACCTATATGGGCACTTATTTCTAAATTATCTAGAATGGAATTGCTGAAAATGAGTGATGTATCATCAGCAAATAAGAGGGCTCTACCACTAATTAATTCTTTAGGTAAACGGTTGACATATAACAAAAAAAGCAATGGACCTAGTATTGACCCCTGAGGCACTCCAGCTTGCACCTCTAATTTATTAGATTTATTCTTTACTATACTATTACCAACTACTGTAGTTAGTTCTACACATTGTTTTCTCCCAATAAGATATGATTCAAACCATTTCAGTTCAACCCCATTTACACCTACATTTTGCAGTATTTCCAATAAAGTTCTATGATTAACACAATCAAATGCCTTTGACAGATCTAAGAAGATTGCAGTAGCTTTATCACCTGAATCTAATATATCTATTAGTTTTTCAACTAGAGAAACTATGGCTGTTTTTGTTGATCTCCCTTTCTGGAAGCCATGCTGTTCATCACAGATAAAGTTAGCTTCTTGAAGGTGCAGAAGTAACCTATTTAGAACTACTCTTTCAAAAATTTTACTTATTACATTTAAAATACTAATGGGCCTATAGTTTTCTACCTTTTCTCTATCGCCACTTTTGAAGATTGGCAAGATCTTCCCCTCTTTTAAATTATCTGGAAAAACACCTTGTTCTAATGAATGATTGATCAGATGAATCAAAGGGTCTAACAATTGATCTTTACATTCTTTCAGAATTTTACTGGATACCCCATCCATTCCTACAGTTTTTTTATTATTTAAACTATCAATGATATTTGACAACTCGTCTTGGCATACTGGGTGGAATTTTAATTCGTTCTGAATCCCCTCAGTATTCCTCATGTTTGCATCACTAATACCTGTATTAAGAGATTTTTGAAGATCCTTAGCAACCAGTTGATAATATCTGTTAAAGAAATTACAAATGTCTACACTATCATCAATATATTTTTTATTTTCGTTAATTATTCTGGGGACACTAGTATAAGCATCTACATGAGCTACTTGCCTATTTTTGTTTATTACATCCCACACTGCTGTGTTAAAGTACACACTATTATTCAAAATTTCAGCTGTTTTCTTACATTTCGCTCTTTTCACTTCTTTCATATAGTTTTTCTTTAGAGCTTTGTAATTATCTTCACTTAACATATTTCTAGATAGTTTGAATTCATCATATGCATCTTTAACCCTATTTCTTTCTGCAAGGATATCATCAGTTATCCACTCTTCAATCTTGTCTAATTTGTTCTTTACAGGGACTTTTTTAACTGGACAACTCATAGTAATATGAAACCTTAAAATATTAATGAAACTATCATATTTGTCATTTAAACTATTGCTATTGTAAACCCTACTCCAGTTTTCTTGTAGCAGATTCTGCTTCAAACAATCGATATTCCCCTGTTCACATTGTTGAATTTCTTTCATTACTCTACTCTTTTTAATTGATTTATGACCTTGCAACCCCACCTCTAAGATTTGATAGTCATGATCAGATAGTTCCGAGCCGCCTAATCTTGTTTTAGAGTAATCTATATTAGTAAGGATGTTATCAATTATAGTTTGTGATGTTCTTGTGACTCTGGTATATTCATGAACTTTTATTTCCAAGTTATTCATGCATATAATATCCTTTAAATCTTCTGTCATTTTATTCTGTGTTGCAAAGTCTGTATTGAAATCTCCCGCTACAATAACGTTTGTAAAACGAGTAGTAGTAATCTCTAAAAGCCTATTGAATAGTTCACAAAAATTGTTCCATTCCCCATTTGGTGACCTGTAAATACCTAACACCGCTACTTCGAAATTATTGTCGATTTTTACTCTCAAACTAGTAACTTCTAAATCCATTTCCACAGCAAATTTCTCTGCATATTCTAAATTAAATGTTTGCATATTCTTAGCATTTTTAGTGAAGATAGCTACTCCCCCACTTCGATGAGATGTCCTGCAATACGACGTTTTCAATGAATAGTTTGGAATATTAAGTTGTGACAATTCATCTTCTTTTAAACCATGCTCTGTGAAAATAGCTATATCAGGAGCCTCTTCTTTAAAAAATACTTCGATTCTATCTATTTTGTTACGAATGTATTGAATATTCTGATGGAACACAGTGAGTACCGGTACTTCCCTATCATCCCTTATTACTTTATCGTTGCTTTTGCATATTGAAGTAGATTTACTTAATCTCTTAGAATCTTGAGAGCCTATCAGATTGCTACAAGAGTTCCTTCCACTAATGCTATCCTGATTTTTTGATCGATTAACGTCTTTTAATACAATTGAAGATATGAATTTATCATCTGAAACTAGTTTCCCTTCCCGGTTTTGAGCCACTTTACTAAAAAAGGTTCGTTAGATGATTGTTTAGGAGAATTATTGACAGTAGATTGCAAACGACTTTCAATCAGCTCTGCCAGCCTATTACAAAATATTACTTTGCCAGATTGATTTAGATGTAGACCATGATTAGTGAAGTTTTGTTTTTTCAGCCTTTCATTTAGAAAACAAATCCCCAACTGCTTAGAATTCTTATTTTTTAGCCTGTTGATTGTATTATGAATTGATTTATTTGTTGACTTAATGGCTTCATTTAGCTCTGGCCTATCAAACCTATACGGAATTGTACTTATTATTACATTAGTTTTTTGGCTGAGTGGCACAATCTCTTCAATTTTTTCATTTATTTCAGGAAGATGTTTTAGATTAGGTTCATTTATATTGTTTGAGCCACCCAGTACTATTAGAAAATCGTTTTTACCAAAATCTTTAGTTTGTTCCTGTGCTGACTCTACGATAGCGTTTATAGGGGCACTTGGTTTGAAAAAGCTCTGAACTTCATACTTATTTTTTAATCTTTTATTTAGTAGGTCACTACAGTCTCGTCCATGACTGGATGTCAAGAGCAGTACTCTACCTTTCCTATCGTTATTTGCCCTTACTTTAGTTTTGGTTGCTGTTTGCAAAACCTGACTATACGTTTTTGTTTGACCATTTCTATTTATTTTTTCCCCATTTGATTTAGGTTCTACTTTTTTTGTATTGATCAGAGGTTCAGATCTTACATTAGCCAAGTTTATTTTTGATTTTAATATTTCGATTTCCTCTGACATAGACCTACATTGACTCGTGAGATTTAGTATTTCAGTTTTATGGTCTTCCTGCTGCAATTTTACAATAACTTCCAGAGATTTTATGTGATCCACTAACCCTATTCGTTCTTCCTCAGAATTTTTTAGTGATGTTTCTAATTTTGTTTTCAATTTGGTGTGATCACTCAATAGTTTAGCAACCTTTTCTTCTACATCTACAGTAGCTTTAAGAGCTGTTGGAGATTTTTTCGTTAATAATTGCTGAGATCGCGTAGCTACTTGAGTTTTAGCTGAACAATTAGATTTAGATGCCTTGTTTGGACTCATTTTCCTAGCTAAAAATTGTTTTCAATTGATTTTAGTTAAATGTTTAATGAATTATTACTTAATTTATTACAATTGTCAACTTGAGACTATTTAATTACAAGAAAATTTATCAATATCGGTAAACCTAACCTCGAAAATAGAATTTGACTTTTTATTTAAATACTTTAACTTATATTAGACAAGTTAATGATGTAAATTATTAAGATATTATAAATACTAATAATAATAAACAAAAATACTACTTATCCATTCGAATTAAAATTCTATGCTTCAAGATTCGCAGAGCCTGTTCAGACAACGTATGCACAGTACCAGTACCAGTACTTCCTAAATACAATATTCCACATTAAATAAAACGTTGTAGAATTTTCCTTAGTTTATCTTTTCTTATAAGTGGATTTTTAGTTACTTAACTTTCGATGTTATAAATTAATTAATTAAATTAATTGAATATTTCATAATGTAGGCTTTAAGAAATTTCTCATATTTCAGAGTTTGGAAATTCAACTAAAAAGCTTAAAATAAAACATATTTTAAAACAAAAAAAGAAACTGACTTCAGTGAAATGATAAAATACTCACATACTAAAAAGTTAAAAATAAAGTATTTACTTTAAACTGAGAAAATTTTAAATTTCATACAAGTAATCATTTGAAGTCGACGCCAAATTTCCCATAAACTTCTAAAATATCACAAGTTAGTTTGAAGTGACTGACAATTGAATAAACTGACAAATTATACATAAACAGAATTTATTAATTTCGAATTCCTTTAATTTTGCTATTACTTTATACTGAAGACTTCCGCAATGGCGGATATTGACAACAGCATTGAACAGCTGATGGGAATCGATGAATGCTACTGTACAAAAATATCAGTCACCACCGGGAATCGAACCACGGACCTCTCAATTGCCGGTTGAGCGCCCTTAACCACTAGACCATGGAGACGTTTCTGTACAACAGCATTCATTTTCAACTTGGCCATATCGGCTCGTATCTCACAAGTTAGTTTGAAGTGACTGACAATTGAATAAACTGACAAATATACATAAACAGAATTTATTAATTTCGAATTCCTTTAATTTTGCTATTACTTTATACTGAAGACTTCCGCAATGGCGGATATTGACAACAGCATTGAACAGCTGATGGGAATCGATGAATGCTACTGTACAAAAATATCAGTCACCACCGGGAATCGAACCACGGACCTCTCAATTGCCGGTTAAGCGCCCTTAACCACTAGACCATGGAGACCTTTCTGTACAACAGCATTCATTTTCAACTTGGCCATATCGGCTCGTATCTCACAAGTTAGTTTGAAGTGACTGACAATTGAATAAACTGACAAATATACATAAACAGAATTTATTAATTTCGAATTCCTTTAATAATTTTGCTATTACTTTATACTGAAGACTTCCGCAATGGCTGATATTTTTGTACAGTAGCATTCATCGATTCCCATCAGCTGTTCAATGCTGTTGTCAATATTCGCCATTGCGGAAGTCTTCAGTATAAATAGTAATAGCAAAATTAAAGGAATTCGAAATTAATAAATTCTGTTTCTTAAATATAACAGAATTACTCTGTGATGTTTTCCATGACGAAATAATTGAACAATCTAATATCAAAACTGACACTGTATTTCAGTAAAAGTGAGTGTAAATCACATATTTTATTGAAATATAGTGTTAGTTTTGATATTAGATAGAATTTCTGATCAATCACTTCCTGTTGGTTCGAAACCCACCTAAAACTGAAGGTCCAACTCATCAATCTCCATCATCCAATTCATTACCCACGCAAAGGTCTCAGACCTATGTGGGCTTCATCCTCCAAAAAAATACAGTGTTAGTTTTGATATTAGATAGAATTTCTTATCAACTTCATAAAATATTTGGCGCCGACTTCAAAAGATTACTTGTATGAAATTTAAAATTTTCTCAATTTAAAGTAAATACTTTATTTTTAACTTTTTAGTATGTGAGTATTTTATCATTTCACTGAAGTTGGTTTCTTTTTTTGTTTTAAAATATGTTTTATTAAATAATTTGTTCTGTATTCATATTATCACTCAGCAAAAACAAGCATCAAGAAAAATAAGGTATCATTTGCTAAAAAATTGTGGTCAAACACTGTTTCAGGTAGGACAAAATGTTTATACTTCTTGCTGTATGGGCGAAACAAATAAATTCACTATTGAAGAAGTGATAGATATGTGGGCCGAAGAACGCTACAGAGTAAACAAGATGCGTTTTTATGGCTTCTCACCGAGGCTGGAGTACCAAAAGCCTATGAGATTGCACACTTTCGCGCAAATGATTGCGGGAGAAACATATTACCTTGGGTGCGCACGAGCTGTTTTCCACGGCTTTCGCCCTGCACTTGGAACTAAAGTTTTAGTGGAAGTGTGGATCAACCAGGTGGTGTGCAACTATGGATCACAAGGCTTGTACATGCGCACACCGATTTATTCAATTGGAGAGCCACGTTCTAAATGCTGCGGATGGCCTAATGTGATAAAGGGATACCCTAATTTGTGCGCACATTGCGCTTTAGAATCCAAATACTGATAAAAATATGTTGATTATTATACTCGCTTTTATCTTATACTGTTATCTAAACAAATATATGGTTTAAATTATTATTCATTTCACGTAAAAAAATATTTGACCTTCGAATATCAAATTGATGTTTTTATTCTAATCATCGTATCATGTATTCACTGGGAATGTACAATTTCCTCATATTTAAACAATTGTTTACAATGTATTAAAAACAAATCTATCATAAAAAAGCGACTCATGGGCTGAATTAATTTTCATCTGAAGCTCTTAGGCAACAGCTTGTTGAACAGGATTGTCCTACTGTTATAACAGAATGAAAAATTTGACCAGATATCCAACTATTATAGTACAATAGAAGGTTGGACGAGCGAATATTTTTAGATTAACAGTAGGACAGCCCTTTCCATCGCACAAACTTGGATAGATAAATTGGCAACTTGCTCAGGCACTGTCTTGGCCCTTGTAATCGTCCTTCATTCCGTGAACTGGAATGGCGAGTGGCTTTGATTAAAATATAAATAATGGTGTTCATTATTATACTCGCTTTTATCTTATACTGTTATCTAAACAAATATGGTTTAAATGTTCATGTTCTATCATATCGAATGCATTAGAACTACAAACTACAAGTCAAAAATTGTGTGGGCATCGAAAGTTGGACATACAAACCCACATAGCACCAAATATGTTTTTCTTTTTTTGAAGGGTGAAGCCCACATGGGTTTGAGACCTGTGCGTAGGTAATGAGCTGAATGATGGTGATTGATTAGTTGGAACTACAGTTTTAGGTGGGTTCCGAACCACCAGGAAGTGATTTTACAGCAGACAGTCTTTTTTCTGTCACCCTTACAAAGAGCGCCCAGGAGAGCGTTGCTTATCTAATCTGATTGAACAGATGCCTGCTACAACACTATTTATTTCATGTAAAAAAAATATTTGACATTCGAATATCAAATTGATGTTTGCAGACGTTTATTTGGTATCAAATAAACGTTCAACTCAGGTTCAAATGTCAATCAAGTTTACATAAATAAATATTCAAATACCGTTATATCCAGTATAGGGTATTTTTTTTAAATTTTTGCTTGTGAGAATTTACTTGTTACTTCCTTGAACATTGTGTAGGCTTACTTTATAATGTTATAATTTGTGCAATTGTACTCTATAAATGTATTGATATTTGTGCAGTTTCACAAGAATACACACTGTAAAGAACTATTTGTTTCAACAGCAGGTGTTTTGACTTTAAATCCAAGACTTTCAACATTAATACATGGAAACGTATGTAGGGGATGCGTCTCCACCATTTGTAACGTATTGTAATTAAATTATTAATTGCTGATTTCAAAATTGGGGGCTCCGCCACTTCCCAGATGGGAAGAAAAATGTACAAATGATGGGAGATGCGTTGCTGTAGATGATGCTCTAAAATATATCATAAATCATATATTATTAAATTATGTTTTCATGCTCCCTTTTTAATATTTCAATCGAATTTCTTGAGGACTTGTCGCTTTGAAATTTTGTACCTTTTTTATCATAATTTAATAAAACAATATACTCATTAAAATATAAAATAATTTGCTAACGATACCAGACCATTTCCCTTGTCAGCAGGAGGCGATGCACAAACACGACTGACTCTCCAAGAAAGAAAAATAGAAATCTGCTGTATTAATTACTGGCTGGTTGTGGGGTCGGATAGCTCCATCACACTCGCTGCTCAGTCTCTTATTCACACACAGTCAGCACAAAATGGCTTTCTGGCGTTCTTTAGCCATTAATAAAATAAATTTTATAATTTCAAATTATTTGTGCATGGTTTATGGTTTATGACATCTCCCCCTCCTCTGCTTTGACAGCCGACTCTGGCTGTCCATTCTGGATCTTTTTTTAGATTTTTTTCATATGACTATTTGTAATTAATATATATAAAAAGTGTTGAAAAGATGAAACACTTGAATTTAAAATAAGAAAATATATAACTTATTAAATTATTTCTTATTCTAGAAATTATTAGAAAAGAAACCCTATCATAAAAATCTTACAGAAATATCAAGTTCTACAATATATTTTAAACATTTACATACATTTTTTCCAATTAAAATTGAAATTGTTACAAATAATTTATAAAATTAATGATGAAACTATTAAACAATGTAATAATAATTATGAAATTGCAACAAAGTCATAATGCTTGAAATACTCGTGACATTATTTCAACAAGATTATTCCAAAAATAGTGATTGTAACTTCTAAATATATTCTAAATATTCCAATGTTCATCATCACCAAATTAAATTTTTAGTTAAATATCAGATTATTATTACTTGATAATTTTATTAAATAATAATTTGAAACATAATGTTAATGGAACTTTATCCTATTCTAGAAAAACATCATCAAATACAAGATTTCAATCAGAAGAGAGATAGATCACTAATCGATGATAAGAGAAATCATGATTTTAATTATTATTACTCTCACCAAAGTATTTCTTTTAAAGGTATGTGTAATACAATATATAATAATACATTATTTTTGTTGTATGCAAATAATCATCCTCTCAACTTCTATACAAAGTACAACGTTTTTTTTTCATCAATAATAATAATTATTATTTATGTAAGTATATACCTAATTATAGTAACTGAGTTTGAGCTAACAGCAATTCAAAAAATGAAATTCCTTTATATAATATTATTAAGCAATCAGTATTCCTACTACTATAATATATAAATATATATAAATATTTTTTTTTTTAACTACTGCATCTCATACAAAGTAACCCCAGTTGTTTGTTGTTTTGGTCGTGCCAAAATTTGAAGGCAAACTGTCATAATATAAATTTTCCATAATGCTAGTATGGTAAGAAGTGTGAGTAAGCACAACCAAACAAAAATAAAATATTTCATAAATGAAGCAGAATCTGCAACATCTTGCCACGAAGAAGGCAATTCTCCTTTTTCAAAAGCATCTGTTGAAATGTGATTGTGAATGAAAAAGGTTGGAATATCCATGTGCCAATCATCATTAAAAATGTCAGAAAAACTTTTAGTTTGAATTTTGAAGAGGTTTGAAAGGATTTACTTTTATTGATTTCACTTTAAGCCAATGGAGAGGAAGGAAATGATTGAGGATTGGTAGGCTGAGTGCTCTTGAGTCAAAAGGAAAGATGGTATGTATCAGAGTTGTATTTCCCATCTCCAGAGAGCAATGACAGGGCAGCATAATATGTGTTGTCCCAGGCAGATCCGTTGCGAGTTCGTGTTGAAGCGTTGCGTTACATACGATCTTTGTATCACGTTGTATGTTTGAGATGCAGAAGCTTGCCGGATTTTCTTCTATGATTGCGAGGTGGTATTTTTATAGATTTCGCAGGTAAATTGGCAAAACTCTTCTAGTTCGTTCAGAGTTGAGGATGATATCAGATGCGATACACATGTAGAAGTCAGGTCATCTGATTGTTGGAGTCTAGGAATATAACATAATTTTGTTGTTTCTGGCTGGCATTGTTCTAGGTGATTATCTGATATCTGTGATCACAGCTGTTCGATTCATGCCTTTGGAAAGCATTCATTTTGTATTATTTCCATATTGGCAAATAGAAAAACCCTTAGCTGTTCTCCATATTATCGTTTATTTATTTTATTTATTTATTTATTTATATTGACAATAGTTTCAAGGCTTAAGCCTATTGAAACAAAACTTTATTTTAACAAAACGAATAGAAGTTGCATAATATCTTATTGCTAAAGAAAAAAAAAATAAAGAAAAAAAAATAAAAATAGTGATAATAATACAATAATAATAATGTTAGTAAGAGGAAAACTAAAATATAATAAAAGTGAGAAGAAGAGAAAAAAGAGTGAGAAGAGGTGATGAAAAACTTAACGATGATGATACAGCATGATGTACATAGTAAATTTGTCACAAAGGTTGTTCCCTTAATAAATGAAGATATAGGCGAGATTTAAATGAATGAATAGATGGAGCTGAGACAATATGAAATGGCAATGAATTCCACAAACGTGATGATACAACTAGGAAAGATTTATTGAACATTTCAGTTCTGTGGAGAGGCATCTGCAGTGTGAATTGGTGGGATCGAGTGGCTCTGGAGTGAACATCTGTGAAGAGAGTAAAGCTATTTTTCAAGTAGTCAGGGCCAGAATGTTTTATTATGAGAAGGTATGTGATTGAAAGGATGAAAAACTCCCTACGTTGCCTCAATTTCAACCAACGCAGACGACAGAAGAAAGGTGTGATATGGTCATCTCTTCGGACATCAAAAATAAAACGGATTGAACAGTTGAAAGCTCTTTGCAGTTTCAAATTGAGGGTTTCAGGTAGGTCATTATAAACAACAGAACAATAGTCAAATACTGGCAGTATCAGAGCACGTACAAGGGTGATTCTTAGAGAAATAGGAAGAAACCGTCTAAGCCTTTTCAACTGATGCATAGCTCCAAAAACCTTATTAGTAACTGACTTTACCTGAGGAGCCCAGCTTAATCTACAATCGAGCTGGATACCCAAGATCTTGATATAATCAGAAAATGGTATTTCCTCACCTTCTAGCTTTACTTTTGGGATAATATTCATATCAACTCGACCAACTAATCTATGGTAACCAATAATTATGCTTTTACATTTAGTGGAATTGAGAGTTAAGCAGTGAGCTTTAGACCATTGGAGGAGTTTACAAATATCTAGGTTTAACTTTGTTACAGCATCTTCAGCATTATCAGGAGAGAATGTTATATAAAATAATAGGTCATCTGCATAAAGATGATAAGATGAGTGCAACAGGATTGAAGGTACATTATTTATATAAATAGAGAACAAGATCGTTATGGGAAATATTTAAGTGTTGAGGGCGCAACAACATGAAAGCTTGCACAAAGCTATACAAGAAGTTTGTTATACTGTAATTATTTGTAAAACTTACTCACTCTATGTGTTGCAGCATAGGATACAGAAAGCTCATTTGTTATTGTTACATGTACGGCCTTCTTGAAACTGCACCACTTCCACTTTTTGCTTGCACCTTGTTTGATCTTATGAATGCATCCTTTAAAGATCTCAATTTTTTTTGGTTTATTTTCCTGAAAATGAACATGTCAACTCCTTAATAATTGATTATCCAACTTTCCCATACAAGACCAAATTGGTAGTGATTTTGTTCATAACAATTTTTATAAATAAGCATTTGTGTCCTGCAGTCCCACTGTCAAAAATTTCAACAACATTAATTAAATTAGTTTTATGGTCCCCAAATAAAATTTTTCCATTGGAACATATTTCTAATAGTTATCAATAACAATGCATTAAATTTATTTGAAAACTCATAAACCGGCTCAGCAGACTGGCGAAAAATGTCTTTGGTGCTGAACAAGTTCGTTTTTTTCAGATATTTGGCAACAAGCTGCTCATTCTGTTCACTTCATTTCGAATACTGTATTGGATGGTCTACAGTAGCTAATGTAGTTTGAGAAACATGTGAGATGATAATGGAGTACATTACATTTGGAGTACATGAAACCTCCAACAACTAAAGACTGGTTTAATATTAGTGAAAAAATGTTCAGTAGATCAAATTTCCCACATTGTGTAGGAGCTATCAATGGGAAAGTTATCTGCGTGAGTAAACCTGTTAACAGTGTCAGTGAATTTTTCAATTACAAAAGGTTTTTTTCAACTGTATTAATGGCAGTTGCAGATTCTGATTACTGTTTTACATACATAAATGTGGGTTCATTTGGAAAAGAGAGCAATTGCAACATTTTGAAAGAAACAAAATTTGGCAAACAAATTTATGATGGTTCCAGGGGCGGATCCAGGAATTTTGTTTGGGGGGCAACACTGGTGGTTGTGGGGGTATGGAACACACCCCCTCAAAAAAGGGGGCTCCTCCCCCCGGAATTTATTTTTGAAAAGTGGATACAAATTTATTAAGTTGTAGTTATACTTTATTAAATTTCATTGGGATCTCAATAACGCATTTTTCATTTATTTTTCAGCTAAAATATATTTTTTAAATTCGACAAGAAGTATTTCAAGAGAGTTTACATCAGTTCTTACAATATTAGGTCTATTAGGTTTTCTTATTTCCATTGTATGAATAATAAAACAAAAACTATCGTTTTAATTTCAATAAATTCAACTTGTAAAATGTTGTCGAACCAACTCAAAATTGAAAAGAATTGATTTATAAAAGTTTCAGGTTCAGGATGACTGTAATAAATAGAATGATGGTTTATATACAATCAAGACTCACAGACTATATAAGTTTCTCTTACATCCTAAAGTCTAGTTTATTGTAGGAGATAATTTCCTCTTATGCTTTTTAGGGAATTCATTCAAAACTTTATCTGAGTCAATCTTTGAAGCTACCGTATTTCTTTATTAATATTTAAATGAGCTAGTCCATTGAGCCTATCTTCACTCATTGTTGCTCTGAGATATGTTTTCAGCCTACGTAGAGTTGAAAAGGATCTCTAAGCCGTAGTTGTTGTCACCGAAATGGTACATATCATTTGCAGCAAAACACTTATATTAGGAAACTGATTTCATCATTTACATCCATGAAGGGCGAGCTTCCATGAAAGGTGAAATACATGAGAATATGACATCCATGGAAGGCAAACTGCAGGAGAATATTTCATCCATGGAAGGTAAGCTACAAGAGAATATTTCATCTATGGAACAAAATTTCACATCCATGGAGGGCAAACTACAGGATATTCAGCAAAATATGACATCCATGAAAAACGAGTTACAAGAAGCCATGGATGAGAAGGTTAAAAATCTTGCTGACTCTGTGAATCTAGAAGTCAACAAGGTGAAGGAAGACTTCAAAACCATGGAAGGGTGACTTCAGGAAGATTTAAAAACTATAGAAAATCGTCTAAAGCAGCTGGAGTGTGGCGCTGGAACTTCAAGTAGCAACCAAGAAGTAAGTAAATCTTAAAGTTTTTCTGAAATAATCATCTCAGAAAAGTCAATGGGGTGTATACCAACTGGACTACGACCAACTGGACTACGATCTAAAAAAAATCAGCTGTTGACCAACTCGCCACTAATGGAATGCGGAATTCACCGATTCATAAGAAATAGAATGAGGAATGCACCTTTATAAGAGCATAAAATCCCTCTCAGTGATAATTATCAAATAATAATTCTACTGTTAATAATCAACATTGAATGGTAGCATTTTTTAGATTTGTGAGCTGAAACTCATTGATTGTTCACACAAAATCATTAATTCATTTGACTTTCTGAGACTTCTTTCATAATTGCAATAATGTATCAGCAGAATTTTAATATATCGATCTATCTAGCATATTATAAATTGAGTTACAATTTACTACATTCACATTACTTTGATTTACTCGAAATGGATGAAATTCATTATAATTATCATTTTTAAAATAAATAAAAGATAATTTGTGAGCTCTAGTGCGGTTTGAACGGTTTTAGCCTTTGGTTGAACAATTAACCGAAATGATTGATACGTTGGCACACTGATCTGTGTAAACTGGCAAATTTGAAACTCAATTTTCAATTGTAATTTTTAAAACTATTACAGTATTAAAATTGAGTGGGACAATTTGCATTATTTGAATCATGAAATATGAAGCATTATGTTGTAACCACTCACTTTATAACCAGTTTGCATGATATTGAATCATGCTTAAAATACTTGATGTTACTCAATAAACCAGCAATATTTTATAATTTGTACGATCCATCTCTTTTATAACTACAAATCGTGTAGTTAACTTATTTCAACGTACTTGGACAACAATCTATGGTCCGGTGCCATATCTATTGTTGCACATTGTACTGTAATCTTTCAAGAATAATACATATTTCTAGTACATTTATAGTGTCTGATTCAGAACTAGAGAGTGAATAAAAAATAAAACAGTGTACAAACTAGAGTGAATAAAAAACTAGCAAAGCATTGTACATACTTGTATATGTGGGTTTATTGAAAAGACGATTGCAAACAATGTTTTACAACGCATGATGCATTGAATAAATTTCAACATGAGTACATATAACTTATGCTCCTCTTGAAAACATGTTTTTGTTCCAACCTAAGCCTTTACTGGACTGGCTGCAATACTTCCACCCCAGCTCACATAATCACAACAAAGCAGGCGGTGTTCATTGGTGGCCATCTCAAATTCCAGCTCCTTTACAAACTGTTTTTACAAAAATAGGAGTGCTATTTCAGTTTTTTCTACAACTGTATACCCTTTCACTAATACTAGTCTTAAGGAAGTAGTTTATTATGAATTAGAAAGATTAAACTGTCAGTTATAGTAAATGAAACTGTTTGAAATTGTATTCTCAGTGAATTTGTTGAATATACAATATTGATTTGTTATTTTTCATCTTCCTATAAAATGCGCCCAATAATTTTTGCTCACTCTTTAGATCAGAACAGTTATTCGCACGCGCAGGTTATATCAGTATTAGCGAGTGGAAGTGTAGATGCTACACACAAAACTCTTGATTGTTATTGCAAGTAGGATTTATCAGTTCAATAGTCAAAATAGCTCCAACATTTGTTTAATGGTATGCGTAACAATCACAATATTGAAGAAAGTAATAACTCGGCTTAAAACGTTATCAAAAAATCCAATCACAGTTATTTATTTGATAAACAATTCAATCAAACATGATTGTAAATTATGATGGTACAAAAGTGGAATCACAGCTAATTCCATAGTTAAATTATATTATTAGCATTCCATGAATGCAATAAAAAGTAATTGAATGATACCAAAGCATATTAATTTTAGTGGAAGAATTTGTAGCCAGGAATGGATAATTTAAGTAACAGATGTACTTAAACTCGTTGCTGATATAATCTGGACACCACTTGCTGCTATTTTCAATAAATGTTATGAGCAAGGATATTTTCCCAAACATTTTAAATCGGTTAAGATAAAACCACTGTTTAAATAAAGAGATCCCTGCTCTAATCCAAACAATTTTCAGACCAATCAGTCTCATTATTATTAATTTTGCTAAAATTGTGGGGGAAATAGTTAATAAAACAGTATTATAATATTCCAGTAAATATGAAATAATAAACAGAATCTAATTCGGCTTTCAAATAAATAAGAATACAGAAAAAACCATAATAAAATTCACAAAGATACTGTTTCTCTGAATCTAAACTCAAACATGAACTTTTTTTTATTTCTCCATAATATAGTAACAGAAAAGCTTTCTATACTATTCTTCATGATTCCTTCTTCAAATAACTAGAGGCAGACGGCTTTAGAGGAGTATTATCCTTGACCTCATTAAGAGCTATTCCTACAGGATAGAACACAATCACTTTCACAGAAAATGAAATTTTTCATTTCAACTTGCTAATAGGCTACTTCTATAATCTGAGCTTTTTCTGTTCAAGATTCACCTCATCTTCTGAGTCTCAATATTCAATATCTCTGCAGAAATAATGTTTAATTCAAACTCTAAGGCCATATAACGGTATCTGACGTGAAGGGTATACAACAGCTTATTATGCCTGAACTTCGTTGATAATTTATTTAACATACATGCTTAATCATGTTTCTTTTCAGGAAATTCCAATAAGAATGATTTGAAGACAGCTATTAAACCTAATGACAATTTTGAGTTTATCAATAATTGATAGTGTTTCTTTCCTAACGTCTCTGTCAATGGGTTCCAGCGTCACATAATGCCAAATTGCAACAAAATTTATGCCAAGTTTAGACGACGTCTATCATCTACCTCATTATTGGAAACCGACGCTTTGTATAAAAGCGGTCTAATAAATTAAGCTGCATACACTTGCTTTCAGCAAGTCTGCAATTAAAAAAAGTAACTTTTGCAAACTGGTTGAGTTTTAAACAAAATTCTCGTGTTGCAAACTGATGAGTTTCGTGTGTAACTGCAGGTATGTCCTCCACTCTCCACAAATTTAATAACACTAGCCATCCAAATAAAAAGGTTCAAACACTTTTTAAGCTCAAACTTGAGCTAGTTTGCATTTCTCTGTTTCAAACTAAAAAGTTGCAAACATTTCTGTAGAAAACAGCGACTGGAAAACTAGGCGACATGGTACGAATCCCACATAGCAAAATTCATTTGATTCAAAATTGAAATGAGATTGACATGTCAAACTTGAAAAATTGCAGCAAGCTTGAAGGAATATTTCAACAATCTTTAAACAAGTGTGATTCAAATGGTAAACTACCCCCATTTCAAGCTTGTGGCAAGCTTGCAATGCAAAATTGGTTCAAGTGTATTTTGCAACTGAAATTCAAGCTTCTCAAGCCTAATTCAAGTGAAATCAAGGGTTTGCAAGCATTTTTAACTTGAATCTATGCTTGTTTCAAGTTTTGCAGGCTTGAATCAAGGCTTGATTCAAGCTCTGCATGTTTGAATCAAATCTTGATTCAAGCTTTGAAAGTTTGAATCAATGTTTGATTCAAGCTTTGAAAGTGTGGATGAAAAGTATAGGCGAGTGGCTGCAAGTTTGATCCAAGTATATATTGATGGTGTCAGCAAGCAATTCAACCTTGATGTAAGTATGAATCAAGTGTCTTGCAATCATTGCAATCTAGATTCAATCTTATAAAAAGAGCTTTGGCAAGCATTTCAAGCTCAATAAATTCCTGGATTTCTTGTTCCATAAAGATCTGCATTGTTAATATTCACTTTTTATGGTAAACTCAACCACTTGCAGTCAAATTTGATTGAGAATAGATGATATTTTTACTCACTTCAGGCCAAACGTTTTTTATTCGTGGAGACTCATCTTCAAAGGCCTCATCTTTGAAGATGAGTCAAAAACGTTTGGCCTGAAATGAGTGAAAATATAATATATATTTAATTAAAATTGATTGAAAGTGATTGAATTTACCATAAAAACTCAATAAAATGCTTCAGCAATTCTCTCAAGCTTGATTTGAAAAAGTTGTGTAACTTCAAGTTGCAAAATATCACTGCTTATTAAAATAATTGAAGGTTTTCATTACACATTGAATCATCAAAGACCAATTTAATAAAGAGGAGCAACATATACCATTCACCCCATTCACATTATTTGGTATACACATTTTTTATTTGTTCTATATCATGTACCATCTGGAATCATTATTTAATTTTGATTATATAGGAGCGATTGGAGAGGTGAGTCAGAAAAATATAAGAGGAATAACTGTTAGAAAAATATGTATTTCATAACTATCCAATATACAACATAAATAGTTGACAATCTACAATATACAATACTTGCTCACAATACAGTACTAAATTATAAGGTATAAAACAAGATGTTGATAGAAGTAGTTATCATCCCTCCTGTTTATATGAAAACAGCTAAGAAACAAACTATATTTTTGTAATGGGCATTTTAGATGACATGAAATCACTGTAGGAAATTTCCCAAATCTTTTACAGATGTTTTATGGTAAACCAATACAAAATCTATAATATTCATTGAAAAAAGAGTGTTAATGCAGCTCATCTGGATATAGGCTCGGGTTATCAATTAACTGTAAAAAGACTATTATTGATGTAATAGTTATAAATTATAACACGTCTTATTGAAGAACAGACTTGGACAGATAGGCGAGTGAGTCAGCAACCAAGAGCTGAGGAAGTACATAGTTTGAAAGGCATCCGCCATGACTCAAAAGGGTCAGTTCTGCATAGAAAGTTTCCACATATGAATAGTTATACAGCAGATCACGAAAATAGTTGTTTAAAACAATAATAAACAAAATTATACAATAAAACTATGGAAATCAAACTAGGAATATACAATGAAAAATTCAAGCTGGTGTTTCAACTCGCAGTTCTTCTTCATCCTGATTCAGCTCTGCCAGTATGATTTTTGGACCTGTAAAATTGGAAAAGTGTGCTATTTAGTATTTCATTTCAAGTGTGCTAGTTATTCAAAAGTATAAATGACTACAGACACTCATTATTGAGAAATTTGATGTTGAATAAACAATATCATATTTTTTTTGGGAATTAGTATCAACAACTGACATATAAAAAAAACTGAAATTAGCCCCAAATTTGATCAAGTGTGCTAGTTATTCAAAAGTATAAATGACTACAGAAACTCATTATTACTGACATATGAAAAAACTGAAATTAGCCCCAAATTTGATCAAATTATATTGTTAATGATTTTAAACACAACTGAATATGAATAAAATTCTCAGACTTTTATCTGCTAGTATGCAGAAAGAGTTTTCAGGAAGTTCAAACTGCATCAAGTCTTCCACATTAATTCAAACTGCAGCAAAGAGCGCGCATTGTACATCTATCCATAGAGAAATATTATGGTAGCATTAATAAAGTCCAAGAGTGGAATAAAACTTATCTAAAGATAAGAACTTTAATTATTCTTAATTATCCATGTAGGCCTTACTCTCCATGCCATTCTAAACCATTTTCAAGGATAATTTTATAGCTTTTATACCAGTGGTTCCAAAAGTGGTCCATGTGTACCCCCTGAGGTCCACGAAGATCTGCCAGGGGTACATGCCAGTAAAAATAAGATTGGGGGTCCATGATATGTTAATGAGGATCCACGATAGCGAATGTCTTTGGTTCGGGTGATTGGGTACATGTGATATATGGTATATATACTTGCATAATAGTCTATATATATATATATATATATATATATATATATATATATATATATATATATATATATATATATATAAATGAATGTCTGTCTGTATGTATGTATGTTCCCTACATAGTGTAAAACCACTTGACAGATCGGCATGAAACTTTGGGAATATGTTGTGTGAATATTGGGGATGGTTTCTGACCATAAATTTTAATAGGGGAGCTAATAGTTATTATCAATTAATCCTTTTTATAGACCTAACCTACTGAGCTTGCCGGCCAAACAGCTTGAAGGAACAGCTGATAGAACTCAACAGTTTTCAATCATATGACAGGCCCCTTAGCGGCGTTATTTACGCTGTCTTTGAACAGCAAAAGACTTTGCACTTTGCATGTAGGCTACCATACAGTCGGAGCCTTGCAATATGTAGGAAACGTATGACTAGGTATGATAAAATGTAATTATGCAAGGTTGATGACATCTGTTAACCAATGCAGCTAGAAATTTGAAATGCAGCCTTAGCGGGAGGTGGCGAATAATAAAATAAAAAACCTAGCTTCTACCCTTATATAGTCGTAGGAGGTTTAAATTTGAAATGTTTCTTCATTCAGATGTGGTTATTAAGAAAATAGCAAAGCCTCTATGATCAGCTGGAAGAGCCCTAGGACTAATTTCTTTCCTAATTTGAAATGTAACCTCAGCGGGAGGTGGCGAATAATAAAATCAAGGAGAATTTTTATGAGAACGCAGCAATGCGCGTCAGGCCAGCTAGTAATTTATAAATACGTACATACAGTATACCCTTCTAAATAATAATTATTATGACATGAAGGCAATTTCAAAAAATCACGGAGATTTTATATTTGGTTTTTAAGGAGGCAATGTTGCTTAATAAAATACAGTCATTAGTCATTTACTTCTTGAGTTCCACTAATTTATTTTGCTATAACTAATAATAACAAGGTGTTTAGTTTCAATTCAAATTCGATTACACAACAAAAATGTACTAAGTTTAGACACATGTTTGTTTTTGAACGTTTACTGCACTGCAATGCATAATTAGAATCTATTTGTCAGTAGTAGTGGGCCTACCCTAGCAGCTATCAAAAGCACATTCCAACTGATGAATTAGGAAAAAATGATAAAATTTATGCAGGGGGTCCACCTAAAAACGAAAATTACGGCAAGGGGTCCATGAGGCAAAAAAGTTTGGGAACCACTGTACCATCACCATAATCTGACTACATAAGTGACTAAGTATAGTAGATTATACATGGCAGATGAGATTAAAAAATGGTACCTAGCACAGTTGGAAATTAAACTCATTAAAAGTAGTTTTTTCTGAGACCTGTGCGTGGGTAATGAATTGGATGATGGTGAATGATGAGTTGGACCTACAGTTTTAGGTGGGTTTCGAACCAACAGGAAGTAATTTTACAGCAGAGAAAAGATACTTTTTTTGCTGGCCAATCCAATCAGTCACGCTTACAAAGAACGCCCAGGAGTTTCGTAGCGTATCTCTGATTAAACAGATACCTGCTACGGCACTCGGCTATCACTTGTCAAAGTTCTATTTCCGATTCTGCTAAATACATTTTTTTCATCTCATCAACCATGTACAATTTACAGGCTTATGTGTTCAATCATCAAAATTTTCAAAACAACTCATAAAACTTATTCGATGACTCATGGAAAGTCTCAAGATTATGAGGATGGATAGAAATAGCTTTAAAATGTATTTTACCTCCTTTCCACTCTTGCTTTAGCTTGCTGGATCCATTTTGCAGCCGAAAGATGCCATTCTGACTGGTTTGCACTCTCCAAAAAGCCCTTAGACAGCAACTGCAAACAAAAAAAAAAACAATATCAACATTTCTTAATTTTTTTATATCAAACTTCATGAAACCTTTCTACGAAGCCACTTTTGGTTGAAATACAGAGAATGTAGGTAAACTGGAAATGGAAAAGTAAAAAATATATTTATTTTAGGGTGAACTCTCAAAAATCATTGAGAGTAATCAGATATATAAAGAATAGAATTTGAGTAAATCGGCTGCTAATTTCTTCTTGTCACAAAGCATCTGCAATAGGTTAGTTCTGATCGTTCAATAGGTTAGTGCATTCTCGAGAATGCACCAACATCACCATTAATATATTTTTGTGCGAGAATACAGTACAATAAAGAGGCTCGCATTATTGAACTATTGGCTGTATTATACCAAATTCAAAATGATACATAATACAATACATGAAGATATTATGCAGCTACTGAATAAAATATTTAGTCATGAACGGATTTCAAGATTATGTTCTATCATCTTCAGTGTTTAGTACAGACTAGTTGTGCCAAGCTCTAATGGAGTGAAAAGTGTAGCTCAAAACGCTTCTGCTACTCAAACAAGGTCAGGTCTATGATGGAATCAGACATTTTCACTTCATTAGTTGACAAATTATGATTTTTATATGACATTGTCACTGAAGCCACCTTACTAAAGGGCTAGACTTCAGCCACTCTTATTTAAGACAGTATTTATCATAATATGATGAATTACATAAATGTAATACACTCATAACACATTTAGCGACATCAGTTCTGCCAAATGCAACTCTCATCTTCCCAGCCATCAGCACTACTTTTCCAGTTTATGAAAATTGCATTGCCAGTTCATCAACCATAGGAATTTTGCATGGATGTTCGTTTTGGGAATGCGCAGCAATGTATGTGTATGGACTTAAAAAATATGCTTGCATTTATTGGATATTAATTTAAAAGGAAAGGCACTCTGACCTTCTTCTACAAAACATATGATTTATGATGTACTATTCCATCATAATATGGGATCAGCATCAGATTTCAAGATAGTAGGCTACATCTTAGGATAGCTCTCAGCCCCTTTTATTTTTCTAGTCGAGCCTCCATCAAGGCTCAGATGCTCATGAGAATAACAGTTTTGCCTAAGAGGAACTGAATAATTCTCCAATTTAGTAAAATAAAGATTTATTACTGAGTAAATAATTTTGTATATGGTACCTACATATTTAATTATTCTATGAATTGATTTATCTGAAATGTGAAAGGCGTTTTGAGATAAAATTTATGAATCAGGTATTTGGAACAATATAAGTAGTCTCTTCAGATGTATGACTTTAATGTCTAATAGAAATGGCTTGGTGACGTGATAAAAATTTATTTTGTTTTGTGAAATAAACACAGATATACTCCGTTCACCAAACTTCAAATAATATAATATTTTCTGTATAAATAATCGGTGGATATTTTGATGGATTTAAAGATGATTTATGAATGCAGTTGATATTGCAAAGCGTGGTTATCTAGATTGTAATATCCGATTTTGTTAATCAGGTGAGAAAGTATTTTTTTCATGTATTGAAGTGTTTAAACGGTGAAGGCAAGCGAAGCGAGCCTGCCGGCTAGTAATTTATGTGATATATAAATTTATAAGATCTATTAGCATATATTATAATAGCATATTCGTATATGTATTTTTTAGGAATAGATTCAAGATGAATATATAATAATAAGCAAACACTTCATCAAAATAAGAAACACTGTAGCCACTGTTATGCGCTTCACGTGGAATGCATCATGGAAAATTAAATGTAACTATATATCATTTGCTGTAAAATCACTTCCTGGTGGTCTGGAACCCACCTAAAACTGTAGGTCCAACTCAAAAATCACCACGCACAAGTCTAAGATTTATGTGGGTTTCATCTTCTAAAAATAAAAAATAAAATAAGCAAATTTACCTTATAACTCCATGGCTGCCACTGGATACTTGTCTCACTGGTCATAATTGAGCTCCATACATTTTTTCAACAATGCTGTTATATTTCTGCTTTGTGGCTTAGATGGATAAAATGTCAGTGTATTGCTGTCCACTAGCCAATGTGCACAATCACCAATCCTCCATCTGGGAGTTTGCATACAGCATACATCTGAAACATGTTTGTACTGTATATTGATATGTTCTGCTTGATAGGCTCTTAATAGTTATTATAAATCAAGTAAATATATTTTTGAATGATCTGCTTGATAGGCTCTTAATAATTATTATTAAAAATCAAGTTTATTCGTAAATATATTTTTTGAATATAATATTTTTTATACATCCCATAAATAATTTATTCATCCCTTGGCTCTTTGGAGATACCCTATCAGTCATCAGCATCAATCATATTCTCAGCTCATCACAAATAAATGACTAGGAACACACATGAAAATACGGGATAATCGATTAAAGGGAGTCAATGACATGGCCTATTCATTTCTCAATTAAAACATTTTTTTAAATATTTCTTTCAACCCTAAATTTACAAAGATATTTTTCGTGAGAAACAAATAAATTAAACTGCAATAAATAAAATAACTAATACGGTAACTTTTATTAGAAGATTCAATTGCAGGTCACGTACTGTCAGCTTTTCTCGCACTATTCAATCCATAAAAGTTGAGTGACAGAAATAAATTTATTAAACTCCCAATAAATTTATCAACAAAGCAGTTGTGTCACAGCTTTAATGGAAAATTATTATCAATTCAATCAATACTTCAGTGAGTATATCAATAATTAGGTAACCATTTATAATAGCTCTTTAGTTTCATTAATAAATCCATTTATTTGATGTTTTCATATTACTTTTCCACTTAAAATTTAAACATAAACTCATTCCACATTGTTGTAATGCTTCCTCAATCACAGTTGGAGGTCTATTGAATCAAGTTTCGAGTATTGGGCTTTGAAGAAAGTTTTACATGTTCCAAAGCCCAATTTTCAAGACCTGATTCAGTAATCTCCAACCGTATCTGAGGAAGCATTAGAACAATGCGAAATAGCTATCACACGGATAAGTAAATGTTAAATTCACCAGTAGAGTATTTTCAACAATTATTCATGTTTGAACTCATCTATTTTTATTACGTTCAATAGCCCACATATACTGGTAGTCATCTTTCAAAAAATAACTATGACCAACTAACTATAACTATGAGAAAAATTTATGACCAAAGGCTGCATTATTTAGTTTGAAATAATTACAGAAAGGTTTTAGAAAAACAAAGTTTTGTACCGCCTTTACGTTTAAAATTATTCGCAAAAATGTTCAAGTAGCAATTAAAATGCTGCAGACGTTCTGTGTGTTCAATTAAAAGAAAATGTATTTAACTCGTTGATGAAACCATTTTCGGTTATAGATAACAAACATAAGATAAAAAAATACAATTAGAAATACCATGCAACTTGCAGTCTACATTAATAAGAATTTAACCAGAGAAGAATTATAGCCTACTGTACTGAATAATTTTTGTAGAACCGGGCGCCCGGTTTTGTATATTTTCTCTTTAATTAACTCATTAATCCCTTCACTCTGCCAAAAGCAATATATTTGATAGAATGGGATGAAATACATAGCTTATTTATAGATGAATGTTGGCTACACTATATTAGTTAGTTAAATAATTGCTAATAATTAGTTATTAGCCAAGATATAAATAAGTTTTACTTACCGTACTCAATGTGCAATTCGTTCTTGTCGGTGTAGAATTAGGTATGCAAAAAACAGGAACAACTTTTCAGAGCTCACACTTCACAGATACTATCACCTTTACCTAGCAAGTTAGAACTGAAATGGTCAGTTGGATTTTACCAAATAGGTGAAGAGTCAGAAAATCCTCAAGTGTTGGCGGGAACAAAACAATGAAGGAATTAGTTGCTGCCCGCAAAACCTTCCAGACACAGCATTCTTAAAACTTGGATAGACAATGGGGCTGTCAACGAACATACCCCACCTACTTCCCAAAATAGCATCCACCCTTCCACCATGCCATCCGTTTACAATTTCCAGTTACCTGGCTTGTTGAGCTATGACAGAAATGGTTTGATTCTAGGGATTTCCATTTCGTCTTGGTTAATACACTTGGTGTTCGAATTTTTTTCTCTCTCACTCACATGCGCTCTCACTCACTCCTCTATTCTATTCACCCTTTCTCATCTTTCTCTGCTTTTAGCTCAGGTAGCCGATCAATATTCAGCAAAATTACAAAAACAGCTTCCAAAAACCTGGTTTTAGCACTATTTTAATTAAATTGCATTTGCATCTGGTATAAGGGTAGCTATTAGTTTTTCATGTACTAGAATTGTAGCTCAGTCGCATTTGTAACAGGTTTAACTGAAATGCCACTGACTAGTGCAGAGTATATAATGCATATTATATTGTATAAATTATTTTATTATATTGATAATATTAACTGGCTTTCATTCCACATACATCTCATGTATTGGCTTTAAATTATTATTTCTGATATAATTTTGACATAACTGCTACGTAATACATAGTTCACCCCTTTTATTATTTTAACTTTAGCGTCAGAGGGAGGAAGGCCTCCATTGACTATGGACTTTGACAATAACTATTTTATTTTCCTAAACATGGGCTTGAAGGGCTCTCAGGCCACTTGAATGAAGTTGACACAGTAAGCTTGAAAGGAGAAAAGTTCAGTCAATATTTTGCGGATGGGCTTCAAATGCTCATTTTACTTCATATGCTCAAGAGGTTGATTACCACCAAAAAACCTTAGAGTTGCACTTTCAAGACCTAGAAAACAATTTTTTCTCCAGGGGAGAAACAGCTGACCATCATTTTTTAGGGTTTCGTCAGCATCCACATGCAATTACAAAATAACTTAAAGTTGAAACTTTGAATTGGATGTGTTATTAATTGAAAATTAAACATTTTTGTAGATTTTGTTTTGCCTATTCTCTAATTGCCAGTTTGAGCAAGTTCTATTCAGTATCCAGTCATAATAATTTTTATATTTTTACACAATTTACATATTCCAGTATTAGTGAATCGTTCAATGTTAATTCAAGAGATTACACAAAAATAGAAGAGAAGTTTATCGAGCTCTCTCTTGTGTCCTTTCCCGTAGCTTCCACAAGTTTTTAATTGAATGGTTTTCGGTTGGCCTACTCTCGAGTTTTATCTTTAAATTAAAAGGACAATTCAAATTAGAAGAATCATCAGTTTGTGCATGGAGAAATATTGAATTTTGCAGCTCTTTGTGAAAAATTGAAGCCAAGAATCATTTTAATCATGTATCAAGCTAGTGGGAACGCGAATCTAGGAAATTGTTATCATTTTATATTCATTTATGAGTAGAATATTCAACTTGATAAATTTCCAGCATTCATTGATAAAATATAAAATTAGGTTGAGATACAAGTTGAAATTAAATTCATGGACTTTTAGGTAGTATATGGTGATAAATGAGAGTTGAGGGAGTCAGCAGTCCGCGTGGGTAATAAAAATTATTAAGTCGGTCCACGTAAATTATTATAATGGAAGTTCTCAATCATATCGCATGTAAATGTTTGACTACTGATATTTATAAAGAAACTGGCATCGTTGTGCTGCAATGTATTGACTCTGCTTCACTTTCTAAATATTAAACTCCTTCCTTCCTCCTAAGGGCAGTACTGTATGTAGGCTACTACGTTCGCCGGACCAGCTAGTAACTACTACAACTACTACTATTAATAATAATAATCAATCAAGGGTATATTATCTCCTTTCTTTTAAATAACTAAACCATTGTAGTTTGAAGTAAGAGCACTGGAAGTCAGAAGACAACCAAAACAGTTTTTATAAAGTTTGCAAGCAAACACAAAATTCCAAGACAAAAAATATTATATGTGAATGAACATCATCATATTCAGTCAGTCAGAATTGCAATATCAATGATTTATTTAAAATACATAAGCAGAGTAATTCCAATCATAATGTTGTCCTAATCTTATTTGTATTTTTTTTTAAATAAAATATAGCTTTAATAATGAATAAATTAAAAAAATGAAATGACACCTACAGACTGTATTCATCTTTCAACTCTAGTCCTGGCTAGAACATGTTCTAGTACTAGTAGTGTATCTAGTGTTTATTATGATACGAAATCTTCCCTATTCACGGCAAACCCGAAGTTTTCAAGGCTAGAAATACAAAAATATTCCGGGGTCTCACCGAAATAATAGCGGAGCAGTGCAGTCAAGCATGAAAAACAATAGACATCCAATCAATGCCAGGTACCCAATGCTTTGGACCTGCAAGGATGCCTAAAAGTCAATGAATAAGGGGTTTTCTTTCATATGTTTGGAAAGTAAGCCGCCTTCTATCAAAGGAAACAACCAAAACTTTTGACAGTCGTTGTCTCGCATGATATTATGAAAGCATCATATGAAGGTTAATTAGCGTCCCATCAACAAACAATTTTGTCAGGGGTCAAATGTTTGGTCGAACAATAAACAGTAGAAATTCGACTTCTTTCTCAAATTAAATACAAATAATGATAAAAATTTACATATATATTTTTTTAATCATAAGCTATTCTATTTGGTTAATTTAGCTCAAAGTAATTTGAATTTCTCTTCTATCACTAAATTCAACATATTCAAGCTATTATTCTCTTTAAAAAAAAACTTTCTTCTACTCTTCAACCTCTGAATAGACCTGAATAAAAAACTGTTTAGATATATTTTTTGAGCAATTCCTATCCTACATGATTATGCATAAATTCTCCTTTAAAATTTCAACATTCTTGTTTTAAAGAATGAAATAAATAATGACGATTTTAAGTAGGCTTAATGTAGCTATTTCTGTTTGCTAATAAGTAATTAATCATTATTGAACTACTTCAACTGGTCTCAAAATCAATCAAACTTTCAATATTACTTTCACTCTTGAGAACCGAATTGATCAAGAAGCTGGTGTTAAATGCCAGTGTTACAGAAATGGTGACATGGCAGTCTACGTGTTGAAAAATATCTGTACCTATAAATTCCACTTATTTCTTACATCACTAGTTTTATGTGGCCTGGATATTACAAATTACTTACTTTTAAAGTATAAAATCTATAAATAAAACTTACATCCTACGTTGTGAAGTAGCCTAATAAAATAACATTCTAGAGGCAGAAATTATAGTATATCGATAGGATATTGCACAATACTGTTTAAATATAACTGTAAAGTAAAAATTGAGAATAGAGATTTTCAAGATGCCAATGATTCTGGAAAATCCCAATTAACCAGATTTTTATGAGTGTGATTTTTATAGGTGGGGGCAGGGGTGTTTTTAAATGGAAATCAAAACGATTTCAGAGGGGTTCAGGGGTTGAAAAAATCGTAAATTTAACTTGTGGGAAATTTCTGATTTTCTCTTTTAATTTTGAATCACCTTCTTAACTTGAAATATGCGTAAAATTTAAAAATAAAAATTGAAATTTTCGAGTAATTTTTTTGTTTTGATACAGCTTTTTGGGCTGAGAACGATTCATTTCACTCCTTGAAAAATTGAGTGGTGAGTTGGTGTCAAATAATTATTGATAACTTCATTTTCATATAAAAATAACATTTTCTTGGAAAATTTAGTTTTTTTTCATAATTTAAAGTAAGTCAACTTGATTTAAAAGAAGTTAACCAAAGTGGTGATGTGAAAGTTGATTTGCAGATTGATAGGATACAGTGGCAAATACAAATAAATTTGAATAAAATTTGAAGGAGGAGACTGTGAAAATAATGAGACTTTAGAAAAAAACCTCTTGGGAACTGAATAAAAATAGAAATGCTGGAAATTGAAAAGTAGGTGGGTCTCAAAATATTTTGATAATTTTGATTGTCTTCAACAACCATTGATGATAAGTCTCAGGGGTGGTTTTCTGGTGATGGTAAAATTTCTACGATTTTTTAAATTAAGTTTTTGCAAAATTGTTCAAGTTTGGATTGGTTTAGCAATATATAATTTTATAATTATTCCATAATAACTAGTCCAGCGTGATCACTTTCATTATGAGTCACAACCTGCATCATCTTATGGCCAAAAATATAGCCTATGCACTGGCAAGTATTATGATATATTTCAGTTTTTAGTGTTTTCTGAGAGGAGGGTACTGGAAATAAGTAGCCAATAGATTTAATAAAATTGAGATTTTGAAAATTTCAAGCTTTTACTTTTTGTTGATTGGAGATGAAGCTACTCATTCAAGATTCAAAGCATTTCCTTTAAATACTTACAGGAATGTGTTGTGGTGAGAACTTAGAACATTTTGATATTAAAGCTTTTTGTGAATTTTTTCTTTTGCTTTGTAGAGCTTTGGAAATTGAGCAAAATAATAGTGCATCTGAGACTGAAAGACTTCGGTCAGCTGTCTCTTGCAGAAATTTAAAGAATATTAGATACTTCCAGAAGGAATATTATTAAGAATAAGAATAAGTTGAACTTAGCAATAAAAGTAGTTTTCTGCAGAATTCAAAAATTGGTGCTCAGCTTCTAAAATGTGACGTTAGTACTGACTTCCTCCACAGAAGCGGTATAGGACGACTTCTTATATATCCCCAACATTGGGAAGTGGACTGCTTGAATGTAGTAGTGATGGGTGGTGGTGTGGGCGCTTGCGAAAGTCACACAGTAACACAATACCGTGCTATATTGAAAAACAGGTTTCAGGTAGAAGAGTGATAGAGGGTGAATGCTCAAATATATATATAGGGACTTTAAAACATATATATAGGACTTTTTCACCCTTGTGTATTCAAGGGTTCGCAAGCGAATTCACAATGACAAATTAAATGCATTCTATTCAAGTTGGATTTCAATGTGGCAACTGTAGGCATAGTGTAAATCAAGGCTTGTTGCAATCTTTCTTGCTATGTGGGATACTGTTGTCAATTCGTGTATTGAGGATGGTAATTCTCTACTTTCAGCTGCTGGCATGGTCTCATATCAGGCAACACCGCAATATTTCTTAGCAACCTAATTTGGGGGCGTGAACTATAAACATGAGGCCCCCATTATACAGTCGCGAGCAACAATTTAAGATAAATTACATCAGCTGAGTGTCTGATCGAGCTCAACTATGTCATAGAACACAAAAGCATTAACATGTTTGGATAGCCATCAGCTGAATTTTTAATCAAATTTAACCGACTGGTGTAATTTAGCCATAAAGGTCACGCGCCGTTATAGAAAAATGATTTGCTAATAAAAATAATTCATGACGACTAAAACGCAAATAGCTAATTGAACACTGCTTTCTAGCTGATGCAGTAACATTACATAATATTGAATTAGAATATGAGTATGATGTAGACCACAACAGTAAATCGATGTATTTATGTAATTATCAAATACACACACACACACACATATATATATCAAATAATTATACATGTATATTTATTTATTTATTTTTTTTTTTTTTTGTAGATTACGTCTTGGAGACTCCAGTTAAGGAGTATAAGACAAGTCAGATCAACAATATTATACACTAGATACCATAATTACTTCAATTAGTTGAGGTGAGGCTTAATTTTGATGTGAAAGGAACTCTTGTACACTATAAAAAGCTTTATCAACTAAATATTTCTTCAATTGTTTTTTAAATATTTCTATATTTTCAAGACTCTTCAAAAACTGCGGTAGCTTGTTGTAGAATTTCCTACCAATATAACTAGGTTTTTGTTTGAATAAGCTACTATTGTGACTCACCAAGTGATAATCTCCTCGGCTTCTTGTATTATAATCATGTACATCAAGATTTTGGTTAATATCATTCGTGTTTACATATAAAGTAGCTTCATACACATATAAGCAGGGTACAGTTAGGAGACCAAGTCTCTTGAACAACGGCCTACATGAATCTAATCTATTTACTCTTTCTATACACCTAACCGCTTTCTTTTGGATCTTAAACACCCTATCAAGATTTTGTTTTGATGAATTACCCCATACTAAGATAGCATACCTAATATGTGACAGTAAGAGCCCATGGTAAGCTGTAAAAAGTAACTTTTTGTCATTCAATCTAGCGAGCTGTCGCAGGACAAATACCCCAGATGAAATTTTACTACATATTTTCTCAATGTATGGTGTCCAGGTCAATCGTCTATCCAACATAACTCCTAGAAATGCAATTTTTTCATCCTGGTCTAATTGATTATCGTTTACAAACACGTTTATAGCCCTATCTTCATTTAAATTATGTTTGTTTTTGAATTGAAGGTATTGGCATTTTTTACTATTTATAGTTAATTTCAACTGATTTAAAAATTGGGCAATGGACTGCACACCTCTATATGGGCACTTATTTCTAAATTATCTAGAATGGAATTGCTGAAAATGAGTGATGTATCATCAGCAAATAAGAGGGCTCTACCACTAATTAATTCTTTAGGTAAACGGTTGACATATAACAAAAAAAGCAATGGACCTAGTATTGACCCCTGAGGCACTCCAGCTTGCACCTCTAATTTATTAGATTTATTCTTTACTATCCTATTACCAACTACTGTAGTTAGTTCTACACATTGTTTTCTCCCAATAAGATATGATTCAAACCATTTCAGTTCAACCCTATTTACACCTACATTTTGCAGTATTTCCAATAAAGTTCTATGATTAACACAATCAAATGCCTTTGACAAATCTAAGAAGATTGCAGTAGCTTTATCACCTGAATCTATTATATCTATTAGTTTTTCAACTAGGGAAACTATGGCTGTTTTTGTTGATCTCCCTTTCTGGAAGCCATGCTGTTCATCACAGATAAAGTTTGCTTCTTGAAGGTGCAGAAGTAACCTATTTAGAACTACTCTTTCAAAAATTTTACTTATTACATTTAAAATACTAATGGGCCTATAGTTTTCTACCTTTTCTCTATCACCACTTTTGAAGATTGGCAAGATCTTCCCCTCTTTTAAGTTATCTGGAAAAACACCTTGTTCTAATGAATGATTGATCAGATGAATCAAAGGGTCTAACAATTGATCTTTACATTCTTTCAGAATTTTACTGGATACCCCATCCATTCCCACAGTTTTTTTATTATTTAAACTATCAATGATATTTGACAACTCGTCTTGGCATACTGGGTGGAATTTTAATTCGTTCTGAATCCCCTCAGTATTCCTCATGTTTGCATCACTTATACCTGTATTAAGAGATTTTTGAAGATCCTTAGCAACCAGTTGATAATATCTGTTAAAGAAATTACAAATGTCTACACTATCATCAATATATTTGTTATTTTCCTTAATTATTCTGGGGACACTAGTTTAAGCATCTACATGAGCTACTTGCCTATTTTTGTTTATTACATCCCACACTGCTGTGTTAAAGTACACACTATTATTCAAAATTTCAGCTGTTTTCTTACATTTCGCTCTTTTCACTTCTTTCATATAGTTTTTCTTTAGAGCTTTGTAATTATCTTCACTTAACATATTTCTAGATAGTTTGAATTCATCATATGCATCTTTAACCCTATTTCTTTCTGCAAGGATATCATCAGTTATCCACTCTTCAATCTTGTCTAATTTGTTCTTTACAGGGACTTTTTTAACTGGACAACTCATAGTAATATGAAACCTTAAAATATTAATGAAACTATCATATTTGTCATTTAAACTATTGCTATTGTAAACCCTACTCCAGTTTTCTTGTAGCAGATTCTGCTTCAAACAATCGATATTCCCCTGTTCACATTGTTGAATTTCTTTCATTACTCTACTCTTTTTAATTGATTTATGACCTTGCAACCCCACCTCTAAGATTTGATAGTCATGATCAGATAGTTCCGAGCCGCCTAATCTTGTTTTAGAGTAATCTATATTAGTAAGGATGTTATCAATTATTGTTTGTGATGTTCTTGTGACTCTGGTATATTCATGAACTTTTATTTCCAAGTTATTCATGTATATAATATCCTTTAAATCTTCTGTCATTTTATTCTGTGTTGCAAAGTCTGTATTGAAATCTCCCGCTACAATAACGTTTGTAAAACGAGTAGTAGTAATCTCTAAAAGCCTATTGAATAGTTCACAAAAATTGTTCCATTCCCCATTTGGTGACCTGTAAATACCTAACACCGCTACTTCGAAATTATTGTCGATTTTTACTCTCAAACCAGTAACTTCTAAATCCATTTCCACAGCAAATTTCTCTACATATTCTAAATTAAATGTTTGCATATTCTTAGCATTTTTAGTGAAGATAGCTACTCCCCCACTTCGATGCGATGTCCTGCAATACGAAGTTTTCAATGAATAGTTTGGAATATTAAGTTGTGACAATTCATCTTCTTTTAAACCATGCTCTGTGAAAATAGCTATATCAGGAGCCTCTTCTTTAAAAAATACTTCGATTCTATCTATTTTGTTACGAATGTATTGAATATTCTGATGGAACACAGTGAGTACCGGTACTTCCCTATCATCCCTTATTATTTTATTTACTTAATCTCTTAGAATCTTGAGAGCCTATCAGATTGCTACAAGAGTTCCTTCCACTAATGTTATCCTGATTTTTTGATCGATTAACGTCTTTTAATACAATTGAACATATGAATTTATCATCTGAAACTAGTTTCCCTTCCCGGTTTTGAGCCACTTTACTAAAAAAGGTTCGTTAGATGATTGTTTAGGAGAATTATTGACAGTAGATTGCAAGCGACTTTCAATCAGCTCTGCCAGCCTATTACAAAATATTACTTTGCCAGATTGATTTAGATGTAGACCATGATTAGTGAAGTTTTGTTTTTTCAGCCTTTCATTTAGAAAACAAATCCCCAACTGCTTAGAATTCTTATTTTTTAGACTGTTGATTGTATTATGAATTGATTTATTTGTTGACTTAATGGCTTCATTTAGCTCTGGCCTATCAAACCTATACGGAATTGTACTTATTATTACATTTGTTTTTTGGCTGAGTGGCACAATCTCTTTAATTTTTTCATTTATTTCAGGAAGATGTTTTAGATTAGGTTCATTTATATTGTTTGAGCCACCCAGTACTATTAGAAAATCGTTTTTTCCAAAATCTTTAGTTTGTTCCTGTGCTGACTCTACGATTGCGTTTATAGGGGCACTTGGTTTGAAAAAGCTCTGAACTTCATACTTATTTTTTAATCTTTTATTTAGTAGGTCACTACAGTCTCGTCCATGACTGGATGTCAAGAGCAGTACTCTACCTTTCCTATCGTTATTTGCCCTTACTTTAGTTTTGGTTGCTGTTTGCAAAACCTGACTATACGTTTTTGTTTGACCATTTCTATTTATTTCTTCCCCATTTGATTTAGGTTCTACTTTTTTTGTATTGATCAGAGGTTCAGATCTTACATTAGCCAAGTTTATTTTTGATTTTAATATTTCGATTTCCTCTGACATAGACCTACATTGACTCGTGAGATTTAGTATTTCAGTTTTATGGTCTTCCTGCTGCAATTTTACAATAACTTCCAGAGATTTTATGTGATCCACTAACCCTATTCGTTCTTCCTCAGAATTTTTTAGTGATGTTTCTAATTTTGTTTTCAATTTGGTGTGATCACTCAATAGTTTAGCAACCTTTTCTTCTACATCTACAGTAGCTTTAAGAGCTGTTGGAGATTTTTTTGTTAATAATTGCTGAGATCGTGTAGCTACCTGAGTTTTAGTTAAACAATTAGATTTAGATACCTTGTTTGGACTCATTTTCCTAGCTAAAAATTGTTTTCAATTGATTTTAGTTAAATGTTTAATGAAATATTACTTAATTTATTACAATTGTCAACTTGAGACTATTTAATTACAAGTGACTATTTAATTACAAGTGAGACTATTTAATTATATGTGTCTTTGAGTGCATTATCTCATTTCCCAAGGAACGGATTACTTTAAAATTAAAAACTAGAGTCCAAGTTTAATTTTGACAACACTTCAAAGTTGTTGCATAACATTTTTCAGGTTTGTTTAACTTCAAAAAATTAGCTCTGCGCATGCATAGGTTGGACATGAGGAGTGATTGAATGTATTTAGTTATCTGTGATGTTCTCCATGACGAAATGCTTGATGAACTATCTAATATCAAAACTGACTCTGTATTTCTATTTAGTTATCACTTACTTAAACTCCCAAATCATTCAAGTCGGCGCCGCTGATACACATTATTATTATTGTCATAATAATCATCAGATAATTATATAATTTACACATTATATATAATTATAACAAGTAAGGAGCCGTCACCCTTCTTCTTCCACTCCATACCTCCGCTCACTCTGCTGCATTAGCCTGCGCATGCAAATAAGAAACCATTTCATTAAGTTTGAGGAAGTTTAGCATTGACGTCAATTTCATGCAACCTGTCAATTGTGATGAGAAATATAATGTGTTATATTTCTTGGAGTTGTATTTCTGAATAAAAACAATAGAATTGATACATTTCAATAAGAGATTTATTCCAATATCGTATACATGTTATTCAACAAAACAGAATACATCATATAAGATTATATGGAATTATGACAAATTTGTAACTTATAAATCGTAGTTAGTTACTGTAGTATTCATATAACTTGGCAGCGTGTAGCAGATGGGACATGCTATATCTGAACCCAACATACTGTTGCCAAGTTATATGAAAACTACAGTATAGTCATGTTGAATCAACTTTCACAAACTAATATACTATATAATGATAATAATGGCCTTATAATTGACAAAATAGTATAAATATATCAATATAATAATACATTTGTTATAATAATATATAATAAAATGATAATATTAATAATAACCGATTTCATTTTTTCTAAAATAAGAATTTGTTGTTGGTAATAATAAAACATTTCACACTCGTAACAAAAGGCCTCGGGACTATATTTCCCAATTGATATGACGTCACCTCATTTGGTTTGTTTACATTTTAGTTTGGAATCAAGATATTCAATTTTTCAATCAGCTGTAGAAGTATTCCATTGTAAGATTAGGAGAACGTATGGTGAACATAGTATTGTTTCGGTTCTGAAGTTTCTAGTAAAATTCAATATCCTCTTTGTTAAGTGCATATTATCAATTGATTTATTTTGTTGATTATCTTTAAATCGATAAGACTCCTATGAACTTCTCAGTGAAAACCATTAGTGAGAGACATGTGTGTAGGCAATGTAACCTTCAAAGATTTTTGTGAACTTTTCAGTTGAGAGTTAGTGAGAATAAGTTTTGTAGGTACTGAAATCCTATTTGAATGTAATGATTAGATGAATGAATAGATTATAATACGGATACAAATATGTATGTAGAATCGTATCATAATAGATTGAAGTACAGCCTTAATCATAGAAGTAATGCTGGAGTACATGATTTAATTGAACTGCTGCATGAGACGGAAGCTGAGAGATGGCTGGAATTGTGCAAACGACATCTCCCAGTCAGCACAAAACGTCAAAAATATGTATATTTTAAGTCAATTATGTCAATTAAAGGTGAAGTAACTTTATAAACATATAGTATACATAAATTTGATGTATCATATATCAAGTATTAGTTGGTAAATTAAGAAACATATAATATATGTAAATTTTAAGTATCATATATCAAGTGTCAGTACATAAATCTATGAACATATAATATATGTGAATTTAAAGTATCATATATCAAGTATCAGCATGTAGATTTATGAACATATAATATATGTGAATTTAAAGTATCATATATCAAGTATTGGTAGGTAAATTTAGAAACATATAATATATGTGAATTCAAAGTATCAAATATAAAGTATCAGTAATTAAATTTAGAAACATATAATATATGTGAATTTTGAGTATCAAATATCAAGTATTTGTGTGTGAATCTATAGAAATATTATATATGTAAATCTGAAGTATCATACATCAAGTATTGGTATGTGAATCTACAAACATATAATACACATGACTCTAAAATATGCCTAATATATCAAGTACCAGTAAGTAAATTTATAAGCATATAACATATATCAATTTAAAGCATCAAGTATCAGTACATAACCCATAAGGGTCTCCCCACCACAAAAAGCCATACAAATTTACTTTTTCATCAGTACATGAATTTATAAACATACAATAAATATACATTTTAAGTCCTCACTTGAAACATAACATATAGTTCCGTCCTAGGGTTTCCTGAAGGTTTTGTGAGTGACAGTACTAAGAATATTTAGCCTGGGAAAATCTTGCTATCAAGTAATAATATACAAGTAGTAAAGCAAATGAAATTTTCAAGCATAAAATAAGTATAATTGAAATGTATAGTGTATTATTCAGGAAACAATATAAACTGGCTAGAGGGCCAGCTAGTAATCAATAGAATTTGAAGAAATATAATATCCTGGTTTTTCCCAGGTGGCTGACAAAGTATATTTTTATTATGATGTTGAAGATCCATCTTGTTTCCACTAATATGTAATATAAACTTAATAAAACAACTTTTGAATGGAAATTAACTCACGTTATGGCATGACGGCCGTTTCGCTCTGTTGTCTAGAGCATCGTCAGACGACCCACAGTACACTGTGTACTGTGGGTCGTCTGACGATGCTCTAGACAACAGAGCGAAACGGCCGTCACGCCATAACGTGAGTTAATTTCCATTCAAAAGTTGTTTTATCAAGTTTATATTACATATTTTTATTGTTTCAAGATTGTTTTTATTCTTTCCCAATTCTTTAGGCTTTGCAGAAGAATTGTCTAGCCTGCACTCAGGGCCGTTGGATGGATGAGTCGAGATCTGTAGCCACCCGGAGGGGGTTGGGCAATGACAAAAATGACTGAATATGAAAAAATTAAGATTCGTTCCAAAATAAATGCTAGCAGCTCAATTTTCCAAATTTTTAAATATAAATTTAATAAAATACGGTACAATTTTATGTTAAGACTCTGGTGAGAGAATGAGTAAGAGCGAGTGAGCAGAGCTAATCAAGGGAAGGAGAGAGTTTTCGCTAGATTGTACAGCTTGTTTGACCCTTGGCGCTTATGTCTGTGGGAGCTTCTGTGACAATGCTGCCCTTTCCCCTCTTAGTTATTTCTCGAAGAAACCAGGCAATTTTTTTCACTCTCAAGTGAGTTACTTCACTAGCATTCAGAAGTTTATTACATATAATTTATGTTTTATAAAAAGACCATTCTAATTCTACAAGCTCTACAAATACGTTCTCGTAGTTAAGATAGTGTATTCCTCTAAAAACATAATATATTCATAAATTCAAGTAAAGAATAATTGACAATTAAATTCCAAGAAAAATGAATGGCTGAATCTAAATCTTAATGGCCAGACTTCTTGTAGTTATTTAGAGTCATACTGATCAATTTGGTCGGATGTTTTAACGCATACACAGCAATTTAAAGTTGTTAAGTCCAGTTTCTGAGTTTCTATTCTCAAGATAGTCTAGATATAGATGCTCTGGTTAAATTTTAAATATTTCAAAGTAAATAAGTGACTGCTCAACACTATGGTACCGGGGTACACGAAGCTACTAGCAGAGTTTTCAAAAATGCAAGAGTTTGTTTACAAATGGGTACTTAGTACATATGTATGTTACATGAATGCAAAGCTTCATTTACACTGATTTTTAAAAATAATTTTTATTTAAAATGTTGTATACAGAGTGATTTACATAGTGATACCGGCGCTTTCTGAGCTCATTGTGCTGGCAAAAATAGTGAAAAAAGTTCATATGAACATAGGTCCAAAAATGCGCTTTGTTACCGAGTTACAGAGTGAAAGAGTTTGCACAAAATGAGTGAAAGACTTGCTGAAATCCTAGAAAGGTTTCTGAAGAGACTAATTCAGTTAATTCTTACGGATTTCAACCTATTTTTTCCAATCGCTATTCTTGATCACTATTGATTAATCTTTACTTTGCTTGCTCTTTAAATCCACCTGTTCATGCAGGACTTAAAAACAAGGAATTTAAAAATTCCTTGTCTACAAAGTGTGGTCCGTGTTTTTTATCAAAAGAAGACCAACTATTGGTTTGTTGGGAAGCTCATAATATTAATGAGTACTAGAAGGAGAAGAAGGTAGAAGGAAAAGTGGCAAGGTCGTGAAGAAAGAGTTAGAGAAGTGAAAATTAAATTTAATTATTGGTGAACGATTCAGCAATGAAAATTGAGTTTGAAGAGCTTTTTAGGGGGTGTTTCTATGAGAAGCTAAAACTATTAACTTTTTATTGTAAATTCAATGACTCGCAGTCAATTTTAATTGTGGATAAATAATAATTTCTAGTCACGTAGGACTAACGTTTTCGGATCATGGAGACTCACCTTCAAAAGCCTTTGAAAACGTTTGGTCTACGTAAGTAGAAATTATTATTTATCCACAATTAAAATTGACTGCGATTCGTTGAATTTACAATAACAAGTTAATAGTTTTAGCCTCTCATAGAAACACCCCCTAAAAAATCTGAAATGATTGCTTTGCATTTTTAGTATTGTTTTTGAGTTATTCTGCATGAAAAATCACTAAAACCTTGAAAAAATTGAACAAAATAGTTCAAACTACTCAAATTCGCAATTTTTACACACCCCAATTACCTCAATTTTATTGATTGCGAGTCATTGTATTTACAATAAAAAGTTAATATTAACAATGTAGATCGTTATGGAACAAGAAATCCACGGTTGAAACTCTTGACTTTTTTGAACATTTTGATTCTGCACAAATTTTGGTATTGGAGATCGATTCAAAGTTTCGATTCTGAAAGTTGAGAGAGAAGTGATCTTGAAATGTTTTCGAAAAATCATCCTCTTCTCTCTTAGGAGTGCGAAAAGATAAAATTCAATTAGGTCATGTGAATCAATTACTGGATGTTGAAGAATAATAATTGTGTTCTTGGAAATTTTAGACTTTATTTTTTAAACTTCTTTGTAAATTTGATAACTGGAGCTACAAGGTAAGTCAATGGCATTATTAAAAATGCAATGCAACCCCCTCAACATTTTGCTGGTGTGTTTTTGTAGGGATACAAAAGTATTGACTTTTGATCACAGATTTTTCACAAATTGTTCTTAAGAGTTCAATTGAAAAAAATGAAATTTGAGTGAAAGGTGCTTGTAAAGTTTTTTCAATAAAATCATCCCCTTCTGAGTTGAGGGACCAACAAAGTAAAATTGAGTTGGGTGCTGAGAGTCAAGGACCTAGTGTTGAAGAATCGTGATTCTGAGAATTTTAGTATCTGATGTACCTCAACATCTAGTTCCTAGTCTACTCTATAAGACTGTATTCATAAGGCATTATTGGTGGAAGGAAAAAGACCCAGTTACCTACCTCTTTGAGACTTCAGATACAAAACTCATTTCATAATTCACATCAATGAAGAGTGAACTACAGGAAAATATGACAGCCATCGAGCAAAACTTCACATCCATGGAAGGCAAACTAGAAGAGAATATTTCATTCATGGAAGGTAAGCTACAAGAGAATATTTCATCCATAGAAGGCAAGCTACAAGAGAATATTACAACCATGGAGCAAAACTTCATAACAATGGAACGCAAACTACAGGAGAATATTTCATCCATGAAAGGCAAACTACAGGAGAATATTTCATCCATGAAAGGCAAACTTCTAGAGATTATGGCATCCATGAAGTTCAAATTACAAGAAAATTTTACCTCACTACAAGAAGTCATGGAAGAAAAGGTTGAAAATCTTGTTGACTCTGTGAATCAAGATGTTTATAAAGTGAAAGAAGATTTAAGAACTTTGAAATGAGATTTCTTAAACATGGAGAATTGGCTTGAGCAGCTGGAATGTGGTGCTAGAACTTCAAGCAGCAATGAAGAAGTAAGTAAATCTTCTACTTTTCCATAAATAGTTATCTCAGAAAAGTCAATGATAGAAGCCAAGGAGGAAGATCTCCAGAAACAGCCAGTATAGTTATACCTCAGCACACTGGACTGCCTAACTATGATGGAAAAACACCTCTAGAAGATTACCAAACACTGTTACCAGCAACAAAGGCCTACGTCCTGAGGATGTATCTCCAAGGTGAAGCATTGGCGATTGTTCACACGATACCATCAGCCAAGAAGTGGAGTTTCAGTGAACTGTGGAGATGCCTGGAGATGCGATATGGCAACAAACACCTGGAGCAGCTGTACCAATCTCAGCTCAATAATAGGGTATAGAGACCCAATGGACCCTTGCAAGAGTTTCAGGCTGATATTGCTTTGTTAGGACTGCAAATCCATCTGCTGCTGATGATCAGAAATATGAAAGTCTTGTGGTAGAAATATTTTTGAATAGATTGAAAATACCAGAGATGCAGCAGTCCATCAAACTAGCCAGACCCAAGACATCGAATGGTGCTTTGGCCCAGGGATTGTAGTTTGAAGAGATTGCCATTAGCAAAGGGAGAAAGCCAGGAAAGTCATCAAGGAAATGGAAGAAGATGATATCATAGAACCTTCAAACAGTCCTTGGGTTTCTCCAGTGGTGCTGGTCAAGAAGAAAGATAGATCATTGAGATTCTGCATAGACTCTTGGTTGCTGAATAATGTCACCAAGAAGGAGAGTTATCCTCTGCCAAGGATTGATGATACATTAGACAGCCTTGAGAGATGTAAACTATTCTCAACACCAGACATCAAAAGTGGGTGTTGGCAAGTGGGTTTGAAGCTTGAGGATAGAGAAAATACCGTACTGCTTTATCAATAGGTGAAGGTCTTTGGCAGTTCAAGGTGATGTCATTTAGGCTGTGTAATGCTCCAATCAGCCACATTTGAGAGGCTAATGGAGAGTGTGTTAAGAGGATTATCTTGGGAGACATGTTTAGTTTACTTGGATGACATAATTGTTCTTGGAAAGTCCTTCAGTCATCATGTGAAGTGAATGTTAATAATAATTCAAAGTTTGACAGTAAACTGGATATCATTATAAAGGAACTCAAAGTGATCAAGACCGATGTTGAAGCAATAAGGAGGAAGATCTCCAGAAACAGCCAGTATAGTTATACCTCAGCACACTGGACTGCCTAACTATGATGGAAAAACACCTCTAGAAGATTACCAAACACTGTTACCAGCAACAAAGGCCTACGTCCTGAGGATGTATCTCAGTAGTATAATTTTGCCAAAGCTGGCGCAACCTTGACCTTTGACCTTTACCCCCCCCCCCCCCGTCCGGCTGAAACCTTCCGGACCCATTCCCCTCTTCACCCTCTCTCTCACTCTCTCTCACGCTCTCTCTCTCGCTCTCTCTCACCCTCTCTCTTACCCTCTTCGCCCTCTCACGCTCTCTCTCTCGCTCTCTCTTACCCTCTCTCCTTCTCATTCTCCTTCTCCTTCTCCTTCTCCATCACCAATAGAAGGCTTCTTCTCCTTCTCCTTCTCCTTCTCTTTCTCCTTCTCCTTCTCTTTCTCCTTCTCCTTCTCCTTCTTCTTCTCCATCACCATCTCCTTCCCCTTTTCCTTCTCCTTCTCCTTCTTCTTCTCCTCCTACTTCTTCTTCTCCTCATTCTCTATCCTTCTCCTTCTCTTTCTCCTTCTCCTTCTCCATCTCGTCCTCCTCTTCTTTCTCTTTCACCTCTTATTTATCTTTCTCTTCCTCTCTCTTGCTCTCTCTCTCACCATCTCTTTCTCTTTCACCCCTTCTTTATCTTCTTTTTCTTTCTCTTCCTCTCTCATACACTTGTATAATGTTGTACACAGTCACGTTTTTAGTGCATGGCGCCAGATTGTCAAGGTCAGTGATAACGTAATGCGAGAAACGAGCGATAACATTTGGAGAAAGAGGAATGATGATAATGCAAGGAACAGTAGATAACTATGTGCCAGTGAATGTAGTGGAGAGTAATTGCGAAGTAGAAAGAACGTTAACAAACTACAGTAACGCTGAGAAGAATGCGAAGATTGGAACAAAGAAGAGACAAGAAGAACAAGTTTATCCCGCTGCGAACCGGTTACAGTGAGAGGAGCTGGTATCAGAGGATACTACGAACGTGGAGACAATAAGAAGAGAGCAAAGAGACAAGCAATAGCCGACAACTCTCTTCCTCTTCTTCCTCTTCCTCTTTTTTCTTTCTCTTTCTCTCCTTCTCCCTCTTCCTCTACCTCATCCTCTCTCTCTTGATCACTCTTCCCCTCACCGATGCTCTTCCTCTTCCTCTTTATCTTTCTCATTGAAACTGTCTTCATTGGACTGGTGCCAGAATGTTAAGGTCAGTGATTACGTAATGCAGTTTTGCCTGCATAGATAGCATTGGAATGCAGCAGTGACGTCATACAGATGAAACCAGAAGAACGGCTGGTGTGTGGAACCAGTGAGACAAGGAGTAGATATCTCTACTCTACTTCTTCTTCTTCCTCTTCTAAAAGGTTAAGTGTAAGAATGGCCTCAATGACCAAGACTTCGCCTCTTTGTACAATTCATCTCTCAGATCCAAGCTCTATTTTCATTATGCTTTTTATTTTTTTAAACAATTGCATCCATAATTTCTGCTGTAACGTACTGTACCTTAAAATATATATATGTATTGTATTTATAATCTATATGGAATGGTCCAAGCCAATACTACGTAATCTATTGCATTACATCTAGAGACAATATAACCTATAAGGATTGCTCCAAGCTAATACTAAGCAACCTATTGCATTTAATCTATCCTATAAATCCAAAGTCAACATAACTTAAAATGAATACCCTATAAGGATTGATCCAAGTTAATAATATGCAATCTATTGCAGTAAATCTAACCTATAAATCTAAAGTCAACATTACCCAAAAATTGATAACCTATAAGGACTGGTCCAAGCCAATACTATGCAATCTATTGCATTACATCTAACCCATAAATCTAAAGTCAACATAACTTAAAAATTGATAACCCATAAGGAATGATCCAAGCCAATACTATGTAATCTATTGCATCACATTAATTTTTAAGTCAACATAACCCAAAAATGGATAACCTATAAGGAAGTGTCCAAGCCAATACTATGCAATCTATTACATTACAACTAACCTATAAATCTAAAGTCAATGTAACATAAAAATGGATACCCTATAAGGAATGCTCCAAGCCAATACCTACATAATCTATTGCATTACATCTAAAGTCAACATGACCCAAAAAATGGAATGTTCCCCTCCCCATCATCCCTAACCCCCCCCCCCACCCCAAAAATCCCCCAAAAGGATCCCTCCCCCAAAACGTGACCCCCTCCCCCTAAAAGTAGCCCCCTCCCCCGAAAAGTGATACCCTCGCCCGAAAAAAATAGCCCCCCTCATCCCAAAAAATGGTTCCCATTACCAAAAAATGACCCCCCTCACCCTAAATGTGGTCCCTCCCACCCGAAAAATGACCCCCATCCACGGTAAAGTGTACCCCTTTCCTAAAAGTGACCCCCCAACCCCTCTTCCTAAAAGTGGCCCCCCTCTCCTAAAAGTGACTCCCCTCTTCCTAAAAGTGGCCCCCCTCACCCTAAAAGTGTAACCCCTTTCCTAAAAGTGACCCCCCTCAACCTAAAAGTGGCCCCCCTCTCCTAAAAGTGACTCCCCTCTTCCTAAATGTGGCCCCCATCTCCCTAAAAGTGGACCCCCTCTGACAAAAAATGGTTCCCATTCTCCGAAAAGTGTACCCCTCTTCCCAAAAGTGATCCCCTCTCCCTAAAAGTGGACCCCTCATCTTAAAAAAACGATACCCCTCACCCCAAAAGTGGACCCCCTTAACCAAAAAGTGGTTCCTCTTTCCCAAAAATGGTACCCCTCATCCTAAAAATGAACCCCTCTTCCTAAAAACGGTTTCCCTCACCCTAAAAGTGGACCCCCTCTCCCTTAAAGTGGACCCCTCAACCCGAAAAATGACTCCCAATACTGAAAAGTGGCCCCCCCTATCCCGAAAAAATGACCCCTCGTCCTAAAAGTGGACCCCTCAACCTAAAAGTGTACCCCCTCATCTTAAAAACGGTTCCCATCTCCCTAAAAGTGCTCCCCCACACCCTAAAAAAACAGTCCCACACGCCTGAAAAGTGCTCCCCCTCTTCCTAAAAGTGGTCCCCCCTTACCCGAAAGATGACTCCCACTACTTAAAAGTGGTCCTCCTCTCCCTTAAATTCCTATGGATGAGTTTCAACGAGAAAGAGAGGGAAGAGAGAGAGAGTGAGAGGTCCTATATCACCAGCCTTCTTATTCCAGTTATGTCTGCTCAAGGATGGGTGACCATGACTCATGGGCATTACTAACTCAATAGTTTGGGACCCACTTAAGTAGCCGATAGCATGACACCCCCAAGAAACTCTGACTCATATGCATGTGCATGCTATCCTAGTGCTCCCCTTAAAGCCCCTAATGTCCCTAGTGTTTCCCCTAATGCCCCTAGTGGCCCACTTAATGCCACTAGTGTTTCCCTAGTGCCCCCTTAATGTCTCTAGTGCGCCCCTAGTGCTCCCGTAGTGCGCCCCTAGTGCTCCCCTAGTGCTCCCTAGTGCGCCCCTAGTGTGTCCCTAGTGCTCCCCTAGTGCTCCCTAGTGCGCCCCTAGTGTGTCCCTAGTGCTCCCTAGTGCGCCCCTAGTGCGCCCCTAGTGTGTCCCTAGTGCTCCCCTAGTGCGCCCCTAGTGCTCCCCTAGTGCGCCCCTAGTGCCCCTCTTAATGCCCCTAGTGCTCCTCTTAATGCCCCTAGTGCGCCCCTAGTGCTCCCCAGTGCGCCCCTAGTGCTCCCCTAGTGCTCCCCTAGTGCTCCCCAGTGCGCCCCTAGTGCGCCCCTAGTGCTCCTCTAGTGCACCCCTAGTGCCCCTCTTAATGCCCCTAGTGCGCCCCTAGTGCTCCCATAATTCCCCTCTAGTGTGCTGCAATATATTGCATTAAGTCAAAAGTAAACATAACCCAAAAATGGACACCCTATAAGGGATGATCCAACCAATACCATGTAATCTAAAATCAAAATAAACTTAAAATGGATAACCTATAAGGAATGATCCAAGCCAATACTACATGATCTAAAGACAATATAGCCTTTAAGGATTGATCCAACCCAATACTACATTATCTAGGGGAACACTAGTGGCGCACTAGGGGCATTAAGAGGGGCACTAGGGGCGCACTAGGGGAGCACTAGGGGAGCACTGGGGGCGCACTAGGGGAGCACTAGGGGCGCACTAGGGGAGCACTAGGGGAGCACTAGGGACACACTAGGGGCGCACTAGGGAGCACTAGGGACACACTAGGGGCACATTAGGGAGCACTAGGGGCGCACTACGGGAGCACTAGGGGCGCACTAGGGACATTAAGGGGGCACTAGGGAAACACTAGTGGCATTAAGTGGGCCACTAGGGGCATTAGGGGAAACACTAGGGACATTAGGGGCTTTAAGGGGAGCACTAGGATAGCATGCACATGCATATGAGTCAGAGTTTCTTGGGGGTGTCATGCTATCGGCTACCTAAGTGGGTCCCAAACTATTGAGTTAGTAATGCCCATGAGTCATGGTCACCCATCCTTGAGCAGACATAACTGGAATAAGAAGGCTGGTGATATAGGACCTCTCACTCTCTCTCTCTTCCCTCTCTTTCTCGTTGAAACTCATCCATAGGAATTTAAGGGAGAGGAGGACCACTTTTAAGTAGTGGGAGTCATCTTATGGGTAAGGGGAGACCACTTTTAGGAAGAGGGGGAGCACTTTTCAGGCGTGTGGGACTGTTTTTTTAGGGTGTGGGGGAGCACTTTTAGGGAGATGGGAACTGTTTTTAAGATGAGGGGGTACACTTTCAGGTTGAGGGGTCCACTTTTAGGACGTGGGGTCATTTTTTCGGGATAGGGGGGGCCACTTTTCAGTATTGGGAGTCATTTTTCGGGTTGAGGGGTCCACTTTAAGGGAGAGGGGGTCCACTTTTAGGGTGAGGGAAACCGTTTTTAGGAAGAGGGGTCCATTTTTAGGATGAGGGGTACCATTTTTGGGAAAGAGGAACCACTTTTTGGTTAAGGGGGTCCACTTTTGGGGTGAGGGGTATCGTTTTTTTAAGATGAGGGGTCCACTTTTAGGGAGAGGGGATCACTTTTGGGAAGAGGGGTACACTTTTCGGAGAATGGGAACCATTTTTTGTCAGAGGGGGTCCACTTTTAGGGAGTTGGGGGCCACATTTAGGAAGAGGGGAGTCACTTTTAGGAGAGGGGGGCCACTTTTAGGTTGAGGGGGGTCACTTTTAGGAAAGGGGTTACACTTTTAGGGTGAGGGGGGCCACTTTTAGGAAGAGGGGAGTCACTTTTAGGAGAGGGGGGCCACTTTTATGAAGAGGGGTTGGGGGGTCACTTTTAGGAAAGGGGTACACTTTACCGTGGATGGGGGTCATTTTTCGGGTGGGAGGGACCACATTTAGGGTGAGGGGGATCATTTTTTGGTAATGGGAACCATTTTTTGGGATGAGGGGGGCTATTTTTTTCGGGCGAGGGTATCACTTTTCGGGGGAGGGGGCTACTTTTAGGGGGAGGGGGTCACGTTTTGGGGGAGGGATCCTTTTGGGGGATTTTTGGGGTGGGGGGGGGGGTTAGGGATGATGGGGAGGGGAACATTCCATTTTTTGGGTCATGTTGACTTTAGATGTAATGCAATAGATTATGTAGGTATTGGCTTGGAGCATTCCTTATAGGGTATCCATTTTTATGTTACATTGACTTTAGATTTATAGGTTAGTTGTAATGTAATAGATTGCATAGTATTGGCTTGGACACTTCCTTATAGGTTATCCATTTTTGGGTTATGTTGACTTAAAAATTAATGTGATGCAATAGATTACATAGTATTGGCTTGGATCATTCCTTATGGGTTATCAATTTTTAAGTTATGTTGACTTTAGATTTATGGGTTAGATGTAATGCAATAGATTGCATAGTATTGGCTTGGACCAGTCCTTATAGGTTATCAATTTTTGGGTAATGTTGACTTTAGATTTATAGGTTAGATTTACTGCAATAGATTGCATATTATTAACTTGGATCAATCCTTATAGGGTATTCATTTTAAGTTATGTTGACTTTGGATTTATAGGATAGATTAAATGCAATAGGTTGCTTAGTATTAGCTTGGAGCAATCCTTATAGGTTATATTGTCTCTAGATGTAATGCAATAGATTACGTAGTATTGGCTTGGACCATTCCATATAGATTATAAATACAATACATATATATATTTTAAGGTACAGTATGTTACAGCAGAAATTATGGATGCAATTGTTTAAAAAAATAAAAAGCATAATGAAAATAGAGCTTGGATCTGAGAGATGAATTGTACAAAGAGGCGAAGTCTTGGTCATTGAGGCCATTCTTACACTTAACCTTTTAGAAGAGGAAGAAGAAGAAGTAGAGTAGAGATATCTACTCCTTGTCTCACTGGTTCCACACACCAGCCGTTCTTCTGGTTTCATCTGTATGACGTCACTGCTGCATTCCAATGCTATCTATGCAGGCAAAACTGCATTACGTAATCACTGACCTTAACATTCTGGCACCAGTCCAATGAAGACAGTTTCAATGAGAAAGATAAAGAGGAAGAGGAAGAGCATCGGTGAGGGGAAGAGTGATCAAGAGAGAGAGGATGAGGTAGAGGAAGAGGGAGAAGGAGAAAGAAAAAAGAGGAAGAGGAAGAAGAGGAAGAGAGTTGTCGGCTATTGCTTGTCTCTTTGCTCTCTTCTTATTGTCTCCACGTTCGTAGTATCATAGACGAACCATCAAGTAGACTAGTCACGGTAATGGCCCGGCTTAGTCCAGCTTTTTGGTGTCCTGTCAAACCAAACTAAATAGTTGGTGTCCTCTCAAACCAGATTGCAATACCGACTCGCTCTTCTCCTCCTACCACTTCAAGAATGACCCGCTAGCAACATACCCCCACCACTGGTAACTTGGCCACTGTTGATTTTCAGCGCCAGAGGGGAAGGAAGTTTGAATGCCGAGTTGGCGACAGATTGTCTGTTTACGTTCTAAAAATAGATGAGTGCATTGCTTCCGAGACCTATCTGTCAGCGTAGACGAACCATCAAGTTACTATCCCTGATCAACGCTGTCAGGCACTTGTCCTACTGCATGTTTGCGTGTATGATAATTTCCTAATCTACAGTAGCTACAGCGACTCAACTTTTTGACATTTTTGTTACTGGTAAATTAATCTTACTTTCTCACTTTCATAAGTAATAAATGAAGGGATCATTTAAGTATTTCTATTTAACTGATAACATGCTAGATTAACCCTGAAATGTTAATCATTCGTGGATTTTTCATTAAAAAAAATTCTTTCTCTTCTTCTTTGTTGTTGTTCTTCTTTTGTACCAGTGATTCTTAAATAAAGAAAAACTTGTGTACTAAATAGTTTGAAATTAAGTAGCCTATTTCCTTTAAACTGATTTAAAAAAAAATTTAATGCAGATGCCGCCTATAGGCTAGTCAATTTTCCGCCCCCTCTATAGATAGTTCATATCATGTATTTCTACTACAAAATGATAGAGTTCATTGGCGTTTTCATCTTTTTTAAACCCGAAGTACATTTAGTGATAAAATCAAATTAGTTACAGTAACTACTTGTTTTTTACCTGGGCTACTTTTTTAAGATTCGTTTAAAAATTAAAGTGATCACTATTAGCCTATACAATTATTTTTATATTTTAATGCTAATGACTCTCTTTAGCGTAATTGCAGAGCTGTGGGCAATTCCGATTAAGCTGTCCATAGAGTGAAATGTAATTATACACAAAATGTAGTTAATGACTGGATTATTTTTGTTTAAAAATAAATAAAAATACAAACTTCTCTGAAACAACTCACGCCATGTTATCTATCTTGATGTTGAAATTCACATAGCTTTCTTTATGACAAACTCGTGAATAATGTCCTCATTTGTATGGAAGTGCTTTTGTTGTAGTTGCCTCAATATAAAGTAATAAAAGTTAGTTTAACCGTATTTCATAAATACTAGTTCGCATTGTTCTTGAGTCTTGTGGGCAGGAAAAACTGTGTTCTCCCGTGCAATTTGTAGCAGGTTTGCTAAGTAGCAAATTTATTTTGCAAATTTTAAGTGGAGTTGAATATTAATACTGTCGAAATGTCTATTGAAGCTATTAAATGAGTTATAGCCTGACGCTTTCAAGAAAGAAACAATTCGATTTATCAATTTTGTTGTGAGGAGAAATTCAAATTTGAAACTTTTGTAGACCTAGGTATAGTTTTTTTTCTATGTATAAATCAAATCACGCTTCATCATATCATCACAGTTCATTGCCCATCAATAACAGTCTTGAATGTGGATAACGTGATTGAATTATCATTCATTGAATAATTTATTATTGTAATCTTGAAGAGTGTCAGTGTTGAAAAGTATTGTAGTAATTGAGTTCAGTGCTTAATTTTGTTTTAAATTCAATTGTAAATAATGAAAACATAATATGAGTAACATAGGTTTGCGATGAATTTATCAGTGTCAAACATTATTTTCGTAATTTTCTAATCGAACCGAAACGTGACTACTTGTTTTTTATAAAATGAAGCCTATATTCGAGACTGGAGACGGCTGAAGTACAGTCCCAGTAAATTGGGATCTCCCTCTTTATCACTCATTCTCTCTCTCTCTCTCTCTCTCTCTCTTTCCTTGTACAATACAATACCGTTCTGAATATCGCTACGCTTGTGCCAGTGTTGTGAAATCTAGATACAAGAACGCAAAGCGTGAGCTGCACTAACTAGGCCTATATATTGTAACTGTAAATATGTTGCTTTGACAGTATAATAAATATAAACTGCAAACTCACTCATTGGCATTAAAGATTTTCATGATGTCATTTGATTTTGGAAAAAAATTACCTGAATTGATCATGGGGTGGAGAAATTTATGTTTTTTCCGATTGGAGGTGGAATGTAACTATTTGAAATTTATTGACACCAAAAAATTTCTTCAAGAAACCCACTTTCACAAATATATTATAGACTATCTACTATATTTTTAGGTGTTATTTAAACATATTTAACTTAACATAATATGCTCATTTTTAGGTTTTTAAAATATGTCGACCTGCAGTAAGTCAGTAAAGAAGCATAACCGTAATGTGTGTTCGTTCACCGGCTATGGACGAAACAAGGCGCGTTGTCCCACACTAAGATTTTTTTCATTTCCGGTGAATAGGCCAGAAATATGTGATTTATGGGTACAAAACTGCGCCAATGAGAGTTTAGAGACTGTGTCAAAAAAAACATTGAACAATAAAATTGTTTGCGAGAAACATTTCGAGAACAATTGCTTGAAAATTATTAAAATTATGAAATTACAAAACAAATAGGAAAACATATCTTCAAATAACCTTCCACCTTCAACCTCCTTCCAGTTACAGAGTATAAGACAAGTCAGATTAACAATTATACTATCTTATATACTAGTTACCATAATTACTATATCAATTAGTTGAGGTTAGGCCTCATTGTGATAAGAAAGGTTTTTGTTTGAATAAGCTACTATTGTGACTCACCAAGTGAGTCACTAGTCACTAGTTTGGAATATTAAGTTGTGACATTTCATATTCTTTTAAACCATGCTCTGTGAAAATAACTATATCAGGAGCCTCTTGTTCCAAAAATACTTCGATTCTATCTATTTTATTATGAATGAATTGAATATTCTGATCCAACATGGTGAATACTTCCTTATCATCCCTTACCATACTACTTTATCATTGCTTTTACATATTGAAATAGATCTACTTAATCTCAGAATCTTGGGAGCCTATCAGATTACAAGAGTTCCTTCCTGACTTTTTGATCGATTAACGTCTTTTAATACAATTGAAGATTTATGAATTTGTAATAGCATCTGTGTATCAGAGCAACCATGGCTAGATTAATTCTGGATTTTTGAATTTCAAGTAGTATGATTATTTTTGATGCTGGACTTGAGATACTTTCTTGGGAATTTGATCTAAATCAGTATCTTCGAAACGGCCGTTTTTTTGTAACCACCTTCTCCTAGGATAAGCTGGAAATGAATTACCCTTTCGCCCTTTACCAAAATGAGTTGTTTGCTGGCGTGTTCTCAGCCTGGCGGCTCACTATACTTATTTGGAATATTAGAAATGATTTGTTTCTCTCAAACAAATATGTTATTCCTCGTAATGATGACCTTACTGTTGTGAATTATCAAAATTCATATTATTCATATGAATTTTATTTATATTTGTGAATTTATATCATTTTATAGTTTTAGAAATTAAGCCATGAAGAACTAAAACGTTTTTTTTTTAAGTAACATGTATCCTTGTGTGTGTTCGTTCACCAGCTGTGAACGAAGCAAGGATCATTGTTTTTTATTAATTTAAGGGGTAGTAGACGTGAATTTGTGGGATGCTATTTTCAGGAAGCTACAGTGGATACCGTCAAGCTCTGCTTGAAACTGCTCTCAAAAGCCTACATTAACAAACATGTTTATAATTCAACTATTTCCATACAATTCCCAAGAAAATTCAGAGAAATTTTAAAATCGAGGCTTCAACAGTTTTTTATGCTTTATTGTATAATGTATAAAAATGTATAATTAATTCTAAAATGTATAATTAATAATTATATAAGTTGCTAATAAAGCATTTACTGGGTTAGAAAATTTCTATATTTATCAATTACAGTACGGTAATCATTTTTTTTTTCAACTTTTGTATAGTTTTTAATTTTAGCTTTTAGTGGAGTTTTTTCAGCCGGTAAAAGTCTGAGACTATTCATTAACACGGGTTTCTGAGTGTCCATGAAGATTTCGTCTCTGTTCGTTGAAATTAAAAGGAAAACGATTGTAAATCATTGAGGAAATATATATAAAGTTCAACAAATAATGATGTTCGATTGTAAAGGATTAGTTCAAAACAATCTGCAGAAGTTGAATAATGAAAAAGGTTAATGAGAAGGATTGAGCATTCGTCCCATCTTTCTTGCATTTGACTCGCTGGCTTGTAGGCTAGATGAGTAGAATCAGAATGAAGGGTTGATGTTTCGCCTACGTAGGAAAGAAAGTTTGTCCTCATTCTTTCTCTCTCATACACAGCTCCGCTCTCTTTCGCATAGTGCTGTGGAGTGGGGTCAAGCCAGTTGGTCACCTTCTCTCTCATAACCAGTTCCTCTTTCACTCGCTCCAAGTCGGTCCACAAGATTGCGCTAACTACACCGTGCCGTTACGACCAGATATCAAAAGATGCCAATAGATCGCGCCAGCATTTTTTCGTCCAATATTTTAACATTGAGGTGGGTTATCTACTTACATCCCTGATCAATGGTAGTATCCTCTGATACCAGCTCCTCTCACTGTAACCGGTTCGCAGCGGGATAAACTTGTTCTTCTCGTCTCTTCTTTGTTCCGATCTTCGCATTCTTCTCAGCTTTACTGTAGTTTGTTAACGTTCTTTCTACTTCGCAATTACTCTCCACTACATTCACTGGCGCATAGTTATCTACTGTTCCTTGCATTATCATCATTCCTCTTTCTCCAAATGTTATCGCTCGTTTCTCGCATTATGTAATCACTGACCTTGACAATCTGGCGCCATGCACTAAAAACGTGACTGTGTACAACATTATACAAGTGTATGAGAGAGGAAGAGAAAGAAAGAGAAGATAAAGAAGGGGTGAAAGAGAAAGAGATGGTGAGAGAGAGAGCAAGAGAGAGGAAGAGGAAGATAAATAAGAGGTGAAAGAGAAAGAAGAGGAGGACGAGATGGAGAAGGAGAAGGAGAAAGAGAAGGAGAAGGATAGAGAATGAGGAGAAGAAGAAGTAGGAGGAGAAGAAGAAGGAGAAGGAGAAGGAAAAGGGGAAGGAGATGGTGATGGAGAAGAAGATGGAGAAGGAGAAGGAGAAAGAGAAGGAGATATTTGATATTTGATATTTATTTATAACATCTTACGTTGCCAGGTCTAGTAAGACCTATGGCAAACACCAATAAATATAACCTAAAATATAAAATATTACATTACATTAAGTAATTATAGTTAAAATAAACTAAAAAGATTAATTAAAAGAAAAAAATATATATTTGCTAATGATAAAACATAACTCATGAAATGTATGTAGCAAAAAAAAAGAAGTAAAAATAAAAATGAATAACTGAGAAACAAATTGTACAATGGACTTATGAAATAGAAAAGAAAAAAAAGAAAAGAGAATGATGATGAAGTTGAGATTGATGAGATTAAAAGCATCAAAGGGCGCAATAGCAAGGAGCAAGTAATTAAATTAGTAGAAAGTGTCCAGATGAATTGAGTAGAAACAAATTGGAAGAAAGAATTAGAAAAGGGAGAAAAACATATGAATAAAGAAAGAACAAGAATACTAATTATTAAAGAAAGAAAATGAATGGGAATCTCAATCAAAGCACAACCAATAGGACAGTCATTTAGTCACCCTCAAGTAGGTACTTGAACAGATTTCTTTTGAAACCAGCTAATGAATGGGATTGTATTAGGCGGTAAGGAAGGGAGTTCCAACAACGGCAGGCAGATGTAAGAAAAGATGAATTGAAAACTGCAGTACGATGAAGTGGTATTTGGAGGGTAAGCTCATGGGACCTAGTTCCTCGATCAGGCTGGACATCAGTAAGGAGAGTGAAGGAGTTACGAAGATAGTCAGGTCCCTCGTTTTTCACTATCAGTTTGTAGACCAAAACAAGCAGAAAATACTTTCTACGCTCTACCAGCTTAAGCCACTTTAGCTCCTCAAAGAAAGGAGTGATGTGATCATCACACCTAGCATCAAAAATGAAGCGGATTGCATAATTCAGTGACCTTTGCAACCTTGTATTCTGCTCAGCAGTAACATCAATATAAGCCAAGCAGCAGTAGTCGAGCAGAGGCTGTATTAGTGATCTTACCAATAGAATTCGGATGCTCCTAGGAAGAAAATTTTTGAGCTTTTTGAACTGGTGCATTCCTGCAAAAACACGATTGCATACATGAGTTGTTTGATTTTTCCAGCTAAGAGTCCGGTCAAGAAGAACTCCCAGAACTTTCAGGCACTCAGAATAGGCTATTCGCCTATCACCAATCATGATAGTGGGAAGTGTCTCCAACTCAATACGGTTAAGAAGTCTTGAAAAGCCAAAGATAGCACTTTTGGTCTTCAAGGGATTGAGAACCAGCTGATGATCAGAAGCCCATAGGAGAAGAGAAGAGACATTACTATTCATATTCTCTATACAATCAGTAATATTTTCAACAGATGAATGAGAATAGATGATGAGGTCATCAGCAAATAGATGATATGAACAGTTTTGAAAGACTAGTGGGGCATTATTTATGAAAATTGAGAAGAGCAATGGCCCAAGCACAGAGCCCTGTGGTACACCACGCAAAACTGGGGACCATGCTGACATATTTCCCAAGCCATCAACAACTGCTTGAAAGCGACCAGACAAATATGACAGAAACCAAGCAACAACCGAATTAGAGAAGTGACATTGATGCTTCAGTTTCTGCAAGAGAAGGAAATGTGAGACATTGTCAAATGCCTTGCTAAAATCAAATTGCACAAGGACTGTGACCTGTCGTTTGTCCATGGCTGCCCGCAAGTCATCAGTGATGCGCACCAGTGCAGTACCAGTACTATAGTTGGGGCGAAATCCAGATTGGTACTTGGAAAAGAAATTAAAATCACATAAATGAGTATTGACTTGGACATGTACAACTCTCTCCAAGGCTTTAGAAATAGAACACAAAATATGAATTGCTCTCCAGTCGCTAGGTTCAGTAGGGTTGTGAGTTTTAGGGATGGGCCTGACAATAGAATATTTCCACAATTCAGGGAACACGCCGCTCTGTAGAGAAAAATTAAAAATGTGAGTCAGAGAGGGAAGAATAATAGGAAGGAGTTTTTTATAGAAGAGGATAGGAATGCCATCAATGCCCTTGGAATTTTTACAGATTGATAGTATTAAATGAGATATAGTGGAAGGAAGAACATAAGAGAAATAGAACTGATTTTCAGGTGGAACATGGCTGAATTGAAGAATAGACTGATTTAAAGGAGGATTCGAACTGTTAGGTACTGATGGAGTGGAATATGTAGTGAAAAAATTGTTGAGATCATCAAGAGGAATATTGATACTTGCCTTAGACTTACCAGGATGAGCCCCCAACTTTCGTACATTATCCCACAGAGTTGATGAAGAGTTGCTTTGATTAAATTGATTATGATAAAACCGAAGCTTAGCATTTCGACAGAGCGACTTTACTCGATTACGTAAACACTTGAAAGTATTAAAATCGGCAGGGCAGTTTGTCCTGCCAAAGATTCTACAAGCTCTATCACGTTCCTGTCTTGCCTTCAAGATTTCTTCATTAATCCATGGCACGGGTTTGTGCTTGAACTGAGCAGTACATAGAGGAGCATGCTTATCAAAGATATCATGTATCATGTTATTGAAAGTGGTAACTTTGTTGTCAATGTCTCTGATCAGTCCAATAGAGTGCCATGGTAAATTATAGGCATCATACAGAAATCTCTCAGTATCAAAATGTTTGAAGCTTCTATAAGTAAAGCTGAAAGATGCCTGTTGGTTATGGAACAGATTGTAAACAACAAAAATCATGTCATGCATAGAAAAACAAGGCGCTGGTACCTGACCGTAGGAGGAAACATATTCATGGTCACTTACTATGGCCAAATCGAGCAATGTATGCGAGTTAGGCAAGTGATAAGTTGGATTGATTTTATTCAGAATATGCAGATTCAAAGATTCAGTCATAGTGATGAGCTGCCGTTTTTCTGAATTGTCTTTCAGTAAATCGGAATTGAAGTCACCAAGAATAATGATGTGTTGATAATTATGCATAATCTCCAACAGAGCATCCTCAAGCATATGTAAACGTCCCGCTTTTGGGGGTCGATAGACAACACCAATTAGAACTTTTTCACTCTCAACGGCAACCTCAATAAAAATGAATTCGGGGGAATTAGAATAAGGCTGGGGAGACAAAAGAATAAGCCGAGGGGACAGTGAAGAGCGAGCATAAATCGCCACCCCACCCCTCGCCCTACCAATTCTGTCATTACGTAGAAGACAGTAGCCAGGCATCTCAAATGAATTGGAATGCAGTGATGGTTTGAGCCAAGATTCGCTTATACCAACAATATCAAGCTTCAATACGTTATTGAATAATTCCTTGAAGTCATCAAAGTGAGCCGGTAAAGACTCAGCGTTAATATGAGACAGCTTAAGCGAAGATGGATGACTGTCCATTAAATGTGTCAACTCGGATAAGTTCATGACACAAACTCGGTCAAGACGAAAATTTATCAAGCTCCAATACTTTGAAAGGAAATTAGGGTGTTAATTTTGATCAAACAGTGAGAAAGACATAAAATAAATTATCATAATTGTATGGAAGAACCATGTAAACATTTTACAACTTATACTCAACTTTGATGAGAAAAAAAAATCAAATAAATAAATCAGATTTTAATAGACAGCTAACTTGAAACTTCCAAGTAGCGGAAAAGTTGTGTGATTAGAATATCAGAGTTTTTACTATTATAGAACAAAGGATGGATTATAAAAATAAATTAGAATTATGCATTTAAACTATTGCATAATATAAACAACAATATAGTATAACTGTAAGTGTTAGTGTACCAAGTGTATATAAGCAATGTATAGTGTATATATGTGTACTGAATAAGTGTATATATAGATCATAGATCATTGAGATTCTGCATAGACTCTTGGTTGCTGAATAATGTCACCAAGAAGGAGAGTTATCCTCTGCCAAGGATTGATGATACATTAGACAGCCTTGAGAGATGTAAACTATTCTCAACACCAGACTTCAAAAGTGGGTATTGGCAAGTGGGTTTGAAGCTTGAGGATAGAGAAAATACTACTTTATCAATAGGTGAATGTCTTTGGCAGTTCAAGGTGATGTCATTTGGGCTGTGTAATGCTCCAGCCACATTTGAGAGGCTAATGGAGAGTGTGTTAAGAGGATTATCTTGGGAGACATGTTTAGTTTACTTGGATGACATAATTGTTCTTGGAAAGTCCTTCAGTCATCATGTGAAGTGAATGTTAATAATAATTCAAAGTTTGACAGTAAACTGGATATCATTATAAAGGAACTCAAAGTGATCAAGACCGATGTTGAATCAATATGAGCTGAGCAACAAGCTAAGCAATGAACTAGCTTCCATGCAACAGTATACTTTTAAAAACTGTTTAAATGTTGCAGGTGTGCCTTTTGAAAACGGTGAAGATATTTTCAATATCCTACAAAAAATCTCCCAGTGTATAGGATTTGACTTTAAACACGAAATGATAGATAATCATCAAAGGCTCTCGAAATATGACACCATGAAATCGTTTTCACTGTGTAGCACTGTAAAATGTCATAAATCGCAATCTGTTAATAGTGGAAAATGCTTAAAACCATGGATGACTGAAAATATTTGTGTAGAAATTCGGTATCGAGATAGACTCTATAAAAAACATAAAAATGGTTCTCATAAAGAACAATTGAGACATGATTTTCTAGCTAAAAAACATTTTAACCATAAATTAATAAAACAACAAAAATATAAATTTTACTCTAATTTAAAGATCTATCCTGTTGAAAAGCAATGGAAGATCATAAATGATCACTGTGGTCAATCTACTGCAAAAAGGAAACCTATTTGTTTACAGTATTAGTTTGGAAATGATGTTATAGAATAGAAGATGAAATGGCTTTGGCAGATAAATTCAATGAATATTTTATTAATGTATCCAATCACATTGTCTCATCCATACATGATCCAGATGAGCTCACTAGAGAATATTATAGTAGTTAATTCAAAATGACCAATTCTTGTAATTCTCTTTTTTTTTGAAGCCCATTACTTATCAAGAACTTGTTACTGAAATAAATATGCCAATGAATGGCAAGTCTCCAGGCCCTGATAAAATATCTTCAAATCTAATTAAAATAATATCCAATTCGATAGTACCAGTATTATGTGATATTTTCAATGCCAGTTTTCAAGAAGGTAAATTCCCCTTTAAACTTGAATTGGCTAAGTCATACCTGTTTTTAAGAATGGGCTTAAAACTGACATATCAAATTAAAGGCCTATATCCCTGCTCTCAGTTTTTTCCAAGCTATTGGAAGAACTCTAGAAAAAAGAATAATGAGCTTTTACAAGAGAACAAATTTATTTTCTTAAGGCACAGTTTGGATTCCGGGAGGGTCTGAGTACAGATCAGGCATTGAATAATTTTATGTCAGATAACTATCATGGTATGAATCAGCCCCATAAATCAAGCTTTCAGGTTTGTTTCTTGATATTAAAAAGCTTTTGACACTGTTCAACATAACATCCTGCTAGAGAAATTATATGTTGCTGGTATTTGTGGTTGAGTGGCCATCATGTGGATGAAGTCTTACTTTTCAACATCATAAACAAGATAGAACTAATGTACTCAATGACCAAATACAATTCAAATCAAATGAAATTTTTAACTTCATAATGGCTGCTCATCCTAACCTCAACAAAGCATGACCCCTGGCGGCAGGCTGACAAAGCTGCCAAACAAGCTACCCAAGCATGTTGCTCCAAAAGGTAAAAGAGAAGTTGGTAAATCAGTAGCAGCAGAACAGGGGCAGACAGTTACCGTTGTTTGTTCTATGAGTGCAGTAGGTCATCATATTCCCCCTTTTTTCATTTTTGCAAGGAAGCGAATTAATCCTCAGCTTATAAATGGAGGCCCAACTGGTTGTGATATGGCTGTCACTGACAAAGGTTATATGACTTCAGCAACATTCATAATATGGCTCAAACATTTCCAAAAATTTACAAATCCAACAGCAGAACGACCAGTCTTGTTAATTCTGGACAACCATATTTCACATGTGAGCTTGGAAGCCATCACATATGCCAAGGCAAACCACATCCACATGCTGAGCCTCCCACCACACAGTAGTCATAGGACACAGCCCCTTGACAGGAATTTCTTTAGACCTTTTAAAGCCTACTATGACACTGCTGCTGACTCATGGAATGTTTCACACCCAGGACAGACCTTGAACTTGTACAATATAGCTGGGCTTGTGAAAATTGCTTTTGAAAAATCTGCGACTGTTGAGAATGCTGTTGAAGGCTTCAGAGCAACAGGCATTTACCCCTTCAACTGTCAAAAGTTTTCAGATGCTGATTTTGCACCATCTGAAGTGATTGACCAGGCTTATGAAATAGAAGGACTTGATTGTGAAGAGCGCCAGTTTGTTGTTTTCAACAGAAACAACACAGATGAAACAGAACAAAATGATAATGAAAATGAATTAAGCTTTCCTGCTCTTTCTGATGAGCCTTCTGGATCATCAGCTCTTGCAGTAACAACGGATACCACTAGCAAAGCAACAACTTCATGCTACAATCAGCCAATGATTTTGCCAGATAAGATCATCCCTCTCCCAAAAGTGCAAGTACAATGAAAACGCCGTAAGGGATTGAGCTCAGTAGTATTAACATCAACACCTCACAAGATGCAGCTGGAGACTCTGTCATTGGAGAAAAAGAAACTTGAGGAGGAGAAAGAGAGGAAAGCCACTGAACGAGGCAAGAGGAAGTTACACTTTCCACCACAGCCACAATCTAAGAAGAAATTGATTTATTCCAGCTCATCGGAGTCAGAAGAGGATATTTCATTGCACAATAGCAGCTCTGATTTGGACATCTCACTATCTGATGAGAACAATAATGACTGTGATGAAAAAGGATCTCCAACAGTGTTAAAAAGAGGTGACTTTGCGATTGTGAAGGTGCAGGGAAAAACAAAAAATTCTTTTCGTCTCTATGTGTTTAGAGTTGAAAGTGAAGATGAATGTGGATATGATGGACTTTTCTACAAACGTGTGCCAAAAACTGCCCGTTTTAAAGAAACAGATGAAGATGGTTATGTTGAAAAAAATGACATTCAGCTGAAATTATCACAACCAGTAAAGAAAAGTTCTGGTAGGTTTCTTAACACTATCAGCTTTCCAGAAGAACTATCACATCTCACCATTTATTGAATTTTTTATTCAAATCCAGTGCCTAAATTTTGCTTATCTTATCTCTATATAATAATATTTGCTTTACAACCTTACAAGCCCTACCAAGTGACATTTCTCCTTAATGAAACAGTATGTACATGTATATTTCTTTAAAGCACAAAACTATCATTGCACAATTTTTTTTAAAACACATTTCATATTTTTTTGTGACAATTTGATAAACAATATTTTTGAAATCAGTTCTACTCATATTAAGAATTGCAATAACTATTGCTTAATTGAAATATAGTGTTGATTTAATTAAATTTATTGTATTATCAATGTAGTTCTTCATCTATATGGTATTCCCTTGTGTTGGGGTAAGAGTATGCTATGCGAACTTTTGCCCCAGGCTAGCATACTCTTACCCCATTATGTGGGGTAAGAGCACGCAATGAAGGAATTTAAAAGAATATTTATATCTCTATTAATAATGATTCCATCATGTTCCAATTTGGTGAGGATATTACCAATGCTCTCTACTAAGTGTGTGGAATAGAAAAACCTGATTATTTATGAAGAGCTTCCATAAATATAGAAAAATCATGAAACTGCGTACTCTTACCCCCACCTACCCTAAGCTGATGCCATTCTTGAGGCAATCCACCGATATTTATTTATTAAGTAATCTATGTTATTAGATTAATAATTTCATAACTTGAACATTAACTTAACCAATAAAACTAAACCGTTATGATGCTCAGTAGATAGAGAAACAATTACGCACTGATGCTACCAACATATAAAGCATAATATCTCTGGTAGATTCTAACACCGATTTTGCATACAGTTCCGAGTTCAAACGCATTCCAACTTGGTGAATTCCGCATCCCATTAGTGGCGAGTTGGTCAACAGCTGACTTTTTTCCGCTAATGTTGTCAGTAGTCGAGTTGGTCGTAGTCCAGTTGGTACTCCCCCAAGTCAATGATGGTAGCCAAGGAGGAAGATCTCCAGAAACAGCCAGTAGTTATACCTCAGCACACTGAACTGCCTATGTACGATGGAAAGTCACCTCTAGAAGACTACCAAACTCTTTTTGAGTCTGCAGCTGAGTTCCAGGGGTGGTCACCAGCAACAAAGGCCTACGTCCTGAGGATGAATCTCCGAGGTGAAGCATTGGCAATTGTTCACTTGTAGCCTAACCTAACTAGGAAGCATTATAGTTTCTAAATAACTTTTTAAAATAATAATAATCATAATTTTATGATGAATAAGTATAATTTTATGTACTGATAGTGCATATATGATCATAATCAATTATTTAGGTTTGGTAACAATGCTTTTTGACAGTGTTTTACCAAAATGCTGAAAATGGTGAGTGACTGAACTAAATTTCTAATTGTAGTTTTATAATAAAAAAGTATTGGTATAAAGTTGAAATTATGTTTTCGCAGCTTAATTTTTCCTGTATTTTCATTTAAATGTAATTTTGACACAATCTCATTTGAAATTGTTGAGATAAACGGTGTGCCCCAATCCTAGAACTTGTCCATTGATTTTTTATTGATTACCTTTAAACAATAAGACTCCTGCAAATATTTCAGTGAAAGCCATTACCATATTGAGATAGACATGTGTATAGCCAACAAGGCCTTCAAAGATTTTTAGTTGAGAACATTTCAGTTGAAAGTTGTTGAGAATAAGTTTTGTAGGTACCAAGATCCAGTTTGAGTGTAGATAAATGGATGAATAGATTAATAAATGATGCAGATCCAAATAACATGTATGTTTTAAATAAATTATGTATCATGTTTTGCATCAACTCTTTATTTATGTGAAGCAGGTAAGTTCATGATACTAGTATTATTGTTATTCTAGTCTTCCTCATACAGCAGGAATGTATTATAATACATTAAATTGTACTGTAGTGAGAATAGAGAGAAGGAAGGAACTGTGGTTCGCTGTGTTATCTGCTATGTAAATGCTTACTACTGAGCATAGGCATAACGAGGGGGGGTTTTGGGGGTCGTAACCCCCCCATTGCTTGGAAGAAATTTAAAAAAATTGTTAAAAAACAATTAGAAAAAGTAGAAATTAGAAAGATTATTTATTTAATTGCAAAATTTAAAAGCAGACTCATCAGTAGAAGTACCAAGATGGCAATTTATAAAACCTTGGTAAGGCCGGTAGCAACCTATGCATCAGAGACATGGGTGATGAATATGTGTGATGAAAATGCTTTAAACATATTTGAAAGGTCCATACTCAGGAAAATCTATGGCCCCGTACAAGTGAATGGGCAGTGGAGAATAAGAAAGAACGATGAGCTTGAGTCTTTTATCCATGGAGAAAATATTGTACGGTTCATAAAGTCGCAAAGGATTAGGTGGCTAGGGCATGTAATAAGAATGAACGAGGCTAGAATGCCAAGCATTGTTTTCAACAGCAGGCTCCATAGTAGAAGGAAGAAAGGTCGACCTAGGAGTAGATGGATTGACCAGGTGACAAATGACCTGAGAAGGATGGGTGTACAAGGATGGAAGAAGAAGGCAAGTGACAGAGAAGGATGGAGGCTAGTTGTGGTGGAGGCCAGGGCCCACCTCGGGCTGTAGCGCTGGATAAGTAAGTAAGTATTTATTTAATTTGAAGCTAATGTAAAGGAACCTGTAGCTGACACCTCCTTAGTAAGTCAATCTATTAACTTTGGAACTAATGTCTGGATTAATAAAAAAAATCAGAATCTATTTTTTTCTTTATAATTATATTTTTGAAGAATTTATGCAACTGTCACTAGTTCATAGCAGCAGTATTTTAGTTCTATTTTATAATATATTGTTATTGTCTTTTCTTATTTGCTGTACAATTTATGATGTTGAGAGACAAACCATTTCTCCACACAGGCTATAGCCTAATGAGGAATACACTTAACATTTTTATTGTATTCTATGTTTTTAATATTTTTATTCAAGTGAATAAAGTACTTGAATTTGAAAAAAAAATTATTCAAGTCATTCAAGGGCTAATTGAAATTGAAATAAATTTTGATTTGATTGAAACCCCCCACATAAGTCAACTCTAGTTACGCCACTGCTACTGAGCAATTAATTACTCTGCTTTTTGACACTTTTATGGTGCTTACTTGGTGTTTTGTAGAATGTTCTAGTTGTTTGATTAAAAATTAATGGAGTCTTATCAAATATTTTGGAAAGTTCAAGTGTCCATTTTCTGTTTATTTAGAAGTTGATAGAAAAATTGAGAGATATCTCAATTATGGAAAATTATATAAATGGAGGGATACTTTTGTAAGTTAGTTCAGTCTTCTTTGAAATTTGTCAAGATAATGTGTGTCATTAGTGATAATTAATTACCGTTTTCTGTGTCTATAGTGTGTGACGGTTCATTTTACTTACATTGTATAATATATGGTGATAAATCAATCCTAACTCAAACTGTCAATCATGTTTAAATTTGGCACTTACATGACGTCATTATAATTTAGCTTAGAGCATCCAAACTTGGTGAATCAAATTGAGATACAATTGTTACACTCAGAAATTGAAAATTACCTCTGTCTTTCATGAAACGCTGTCATAAAAATCATATTTTAAGTAGACAAAGTAAGCTAGTACTAGGTTATGGAATAATAAGTCATACTACCGGCTAACTACAACTGTCAATGTCAACACAATGTATCGAGATATCAACCATACAAATAGTCGATAATGATTATCGATTTAAAATAAGTCGATAGTAGCAAAGACTGCATATTTCAGCTCCAAATAATCAATTCGAGCAATTATTGTGTTTATAAACTAAGCAAATTATAGAATGAGGCCTGAAAGCCATCCACTCACCTAGTTTATTTGTATTTTCTCATCTGTGATTAGTAATGTCCAACGAGGACTAACATAACCAAATTCCAGGTTAGGATTTTGGAAATGCTCATATATTCTGTTGTACACTTGATTTCCACTGCTTTATTTAAATTTTGTTAATTGCAATCACTGTAGAATCACTTAAGCACAAATTCTTGAAGGTTTCACGATCACTTCTTGAATTTCGTAATTTTTTGAGTACATGTGCTTGGAAATTATCGATATCACAAAGTCGACGTAGGATTGATCGATGATAGATTTTAAGTTTTGAATTTTGTGTCCTGAACTGATTTGTTTTTTATGAAGTGTTTCGAATTTCCACTTAATCATTTTTTCTCTTTATTGCTTTATGTTATATGATCTGATTTGTTCAAAAAATCATGATCTTTTTTCTTGAGTGTCTGTTGCTGCAGATCACTCTACAACACTACCGGCTCTATTAGCCTATAATTAGTCGTGGAAGGGGTTGAATTTGAATACAGGATGTAAAAAGTTCTGAAAAGAAATCCACCCTTTCTTCCGGCTCAAGATCTTGTCAGAAAAGGACATGTCCAACTTAAATGTTAAATTTTGTTTCATGTAAAAATTAATGTCAACTCGAACCACACCTGTCCGAACGGTGGTTTATTCGGCCTACGTTCAGCCTAAAAAGTTTTTATTTTCAAAAGTATAAATTTATAGTGAACCACTAAAACATACTAGAATTTTCGTCAAGAAAATCCGGAGCCCGCACGAGGACACAGAAGAGGAAATCCAATCTAAATCCATGCAACAGTACTCCAACCAACCAAGTGAGTTACAATATAATATTAGAAGGCCTTCTATGTGTGCGCGCACTTCGAAAATAAATAAAATATCACTATAGGCGAAAATAAAATAGTGGTGCCACCTTGTAAAAGCTGCCGTTCATTGCCACGCAAGACCTGAGAGCTCACTGCTCTATCATTATTCATTTTTACTTAAATCAATAGAACTTTCATTAATTAAAAATCCTGACAATTTTATCTTTCTAAGTAATTTCACCATTAATTTCAGAGCTATATGAATATAGCAGGGGCGTCACTCCTTACATTCTACTCATCTGTCTGCTCAGTCAATGTTTCAATAAATGTATCGAGTGTTGACAAGCATTTCCGTTATTATCCCTGTTAGTATGGTATATTCTATTCAGTGATTTATTGGAGAACTTTTGTTTAACGCCAGTAGGTTTGAGGGAGTCTATGTGTTTTTTATTGCATTTGCCAGTTTATGCCAAGCATTTGAACAGCATACGACCACCCGGCAACTACTTGGGTAGTCAAGGTTTCTCAAATTCCTGCCAATAACCAGCTAAATAGGGTGATATCACGTGATAGCTCATACACCCCCTAATGTTGACATTGAGGGCGGTAGGTGGTACTTGTAGAAATGATAACAGGTGATTTATGAATTATTTGTATCATTTAGTAACCTACCTGTCTCTGACGGCATTATTGAGTGGAAAGGAGATCCAGTGTGTTACACCTTACTTTATCTTATAATTTCTTAGAATAAGTTTAGGAGAGGTGAACATCCTGAGACCCCACCAGGACGGTGATTCCTATTGGAAAGGAGATATTACTTTGCAAATTTCAGGTAAACCTTCTACCAGTATTGCATCCTTCAATACTCAATTTTATTTGTGCAAGGTTTTGGTCTTTCGAAGGGAGTTATATGTGAGATTTTTATATAAATATAGCCCTTCAAGGAGCAGCCGGAAAAGCCCTGACACAAATATGGCGCCCAACGGCAGAGCGTGAAGAAAACGGCAGTTTGTGCATGAATTACTTATGCTTCAAACCGGACAGGTGTTGAACTTCAAAAAATTCTTCAATCAATTAACAAAAATTTATAATTTTATTACAGATTTGTCAATTGAGCCGGAAGTCAAACGAACTTCAACGAAACTTTACTGCTTTGGCGTTAAGTTTATGAAAGTTATTTGTTGTTTAAACTTAGTTGAGTTAAATAGAATCGCTGAATGGGATATACCAAATTTAGATCACTTTCAAATTAAAATAAGTACAGTAATTTCTTATATTTCACAGAGCAGTGAGCTCTTTCGTCTTGGCAAATAAATGAGAAACCCCAATTCGAAACACTTCATAACTGTTCAGGGAATTTATTGTGGATTATTTCCTAGATTTAAGGTGCATTGTTTTTTATGTTTAGTGTTCTCTCCGTGTTATTTGTCGCGTATGTGAACGCTTTTTACAAGGCATCTTGCAGTCAACCTGGAACTTCTAGTCAATCAGCGTGGATTTACAACTATTACTGCCCACTGTTGTATTTATTTTATTGTTTGGCGAACTATATCTTTAAAATGTCGGAGATCGAGGGAGATTCATCAGTAACGAACTTCGAGGCTGATCAGTATGCACCAGTTAGAAGAGAAATGGGTAGTCTATCACTGGCTAATTTCAATTTCGAGCACTTAGAGCCCCTATCTTCTACACAGGTCGGCGAGGCGTTAACCAGTAACACCTCACATTCTAGTCCAACTGACGCTAGCATAAGCCAACAAAATGAGCCGAGCCCAGTAAATAACTCACCCATAGGGAAAAGTCCAGCTAACCTATGCATGGAACGAGAAACTGCTAATAATGCTTCATTATATGCTATAATACTAGCACTTGATGAACGCATCAAGAATTTTCAAGCGTCCACTAAAGACGAAAATGCACAACTTGCAGCCAAGGTCTCAACCGTTTCAATCGAAAATGCACAACTCGCTCAAGCAACTACTGCTAACTTCAATAAGAAATTTGAGGATGTTAATTCAAAATTAGCTGCCACAAGTGACCAATTAAACAAAATCCCAAATGCTATTAGGGCAGAGGTTGAGAAATTACGATCCGAAATTCAAGAAGATTTAAATAAAAGAGCCTCTGAAATAAATAAGAATTTGGAAGAAAAGCAGAAAATTCAGTTCAATGAATTAGAAGACAGGTTAGTTCAACGGGAGAAAACAATCAAAGAACAACATAACAAACACATAGATGAAACAAACAGCAAAATAGAACAGAATACAGAAGCATTAAATAACAAAATAGAACAATCAATTCGAGACACTAAAAACAATATAGATAAACTCACCAGCAACCAAAATACTATGCAATCTCAATTATTAGAGGTCAATGAACAACAAAGTCAACTTGTGATAAATTACCGGACATTGGAAAGTAGCATAAATGCACAAGGACAAATAGTTCAAGGAATCAATGATAATACGAAGATTTTTCAAACTGAAATTTCATCACAATTAGCACAAACGAATTCTAAGGTGACACAATTACAAAATAGGCTCACTATATCGCGTGCTAATAATGAATTAGTATCGATCTCAGATGTGTAGGGAATTGCAAATATGTAAAATGCGCCTTCACCATTTGTAGGGAAATGCAGTTATGAAAAGGCGTCTCCAATCATTTGTAACGTATTGTACGAGTAATTAAATTATCATATTTCTGATTTCAAAATTGGGGGCTCCACCACTTCCCAGAAGGGAAGAAAATGTACAAATGATGGGAGATGCGTTGCTGTAGATGGTAGAGCAAAAATATTTATTTGAAACAAATATTTTTTTTTAAAGATTTTTTGGTTATTAAATAAAGTGATATACAGAGTTAAAAATACACTTGATTTATTAATATAATTTTTAAATAAGAAATTGCAAGGAACATTATATATCTGTACTGTAAAACAAAATAAAAACGGTCTTTAAAATATATTATAATTATTATTAAATTATGTTTACATGTTCCCTTTTTAATATTTCAATTAAATTATTTGAGGATTTGCCTCTTTGAAATGTTACTCCTTTTTTTCATAATTTAATAAAACATTATACAACATATTAAAATATAAAATAATGAGCTAACGATACCAGACCATTTCCCTTGTCAGCAGGAGGCGATGCACAAAACACGACTGACTCTCCAAGAAAGTAAAAATAAAAATCTGCTTTATTAATTGCTGGCTGGTGGGGGGGCTGGATAGCTCCACCACTCTCGCTGCTCAGTCTTTTCACACAGTCAGCACAAAATGGCTTTCTGGCGTTCTTTATAATTTTCAATTTATATTTTTATTTTATTTTTTTTTGTTTGGGGAGACTGTCAAACCTTATGGTTCATGACATCTCCCCCTCCTCCGCTTTGACAGCCGACTCTGGCTGTCTGTTCTGGATTTTTTTTCAGGTAAAATTAGAGTTGTTACATATCATTTATAAAATTAATTGTGAAATTATTAAACAATATAATAAAATTATGAAATAGCAACAAAAATCATAATGCTTAAAATACTCGTGACCTTATTTCAACAAGATTATTACTTAAACATTTTATTACATTATAATTTGAAATTAATATTAACGAAACTTTATCCTTATTCTAACAAAACATCATCAAATACAAGATTTCAATCAGAAAAGAGATAGATCACTAATCAATGATTAGAGAAATCATCATTTTAATTATTATTACTCTCGCCAAAGTATTTCTTTTTGAAGGTAAGTGTAATACAATTTATAATAATACACTATTTTTACTTTATGCAATTAGTCATTCTCTTAACTTCTATACAAACGACAACTATACAACTTTTTTTTTTATTAATAATAATTATAATTATTATTTAAGTAAGTATATACTTAATTATAGTTACTTAGTTTGAGCTAATAACAATTCAAAAAATTAGATTTTTCATACAATATTAGCAATCAATATTTTCTATGCAATTAATTATTCGCTTAACTTCTATACAAATTACGTTTTTTTTTTTGTTTTTTTTCCATTAACAAAATTATAGTAACTGAGTTTGAGCTAACAACAATTAAAAAAATGGCATTTTTTTTTCATATAATATTATTAAGCAATCAATATTCCTACTACTATAATATAAATATATATATATATATTTTTTTTTTAACTACTGCATCTCATACAAAGTAACACCAGGTCGTGCCAAAATTTGAAGGCGAACTGTCATAATATAAATTTTCCATAATGCTAGTATGGCAAGAAGTGTGAGTAAGCACAACCAAACAAAAATAAAATATTTCATAAATGAAGCAGAATCTACAACATCTTGCCACGAAGAAGGTAATTCTACTTTTTCAAAAGTATCGGTTGAAATGTGATTGTGAATGAAAAAGGTTGGAATATCCATGTGCCAATCATCATTAAAAATGTCAGAAAAATTTTTAAAGTTTGAATTTTGAAGAGGTTTGAAAGGATTTATTTTTATTGATTTCACTTTAAGCCAATGGAGAGGAAGGAAATGATTAAGGATTGGTAGGCTGGGTGTTCTTGAGTCACAAGGAAAGGTGGTACGTATCAGAGTTGTATTTCCCATTTCCAGTGAGCAATGACAGGGCAGCATAATATGTGTTGTCCCAGGCAGATCCGTTGCGAGTTCGTGTTGAAGCGTTGCATTACATACGATCTTTGTATCACGTTGTATGTTTGAGATGTAGAAGCTTGCCGGATTTTCTTCTACAATTGAGGTGGTGTTTTTATCGATTTCGCAGGTAAATTGGCAAAATTCTTCTAGTTCGTTCAGAGTTGAGGATGATATCAGATGCGATACGCATGTAGAAGTCAGGTCATCTGATTGTTGGAGTCTAGGAATATAACACAATTTTGTTGTTTCTGGCTGGCATTGTTCTAGGTGATTATCTGTGATCACAGCTGTTCGATTCAGGCCTTTAGCTATAAATAGTCTTTTCTGCTTCAACATACATTTTTGACTTTTCCATGTTAATGGAGTCGGTATGTAGGAGAATAATTGCAGTTGTTCTCTTTTCGAAATGATTGGAATTTTGATTGTCATTTCTATTGTTTCTTTTTGGAAATTACAACTTGTGAGTTTCAAGTTGTAATAGTATTGTAGTGATGTTATCGGTATCGCCAATCTGTGTCCACTTGATAGTATCTTATGTTGCAAAATTTTTATATCTTGACGTAAGGTGTCGTGGCTGACCACATTTTGTGGAAGTAGTCCTATTTGACATCTTGATTTCACTGAGTTTAAGAATTGTAGACGTGCTAGTAGGTGAATCTGCGTGAAGAGGTGGAAAATGTAATCAATCATTTGGTCAAAAATCGTATTGTGTTGATCATTCTTTAGTTTCATAAAAACTTCGTTTATCTTAGTTTGTAAGTTATGATACGAGTTATGAACTTGATTGGAGATGTTTTTTGTGAATTCCGTTAATTTGTTAGTCACTTCCACTAGATCTTTGTGGTCATCATGGACGATGTTCTTGAAGGCGTTCAGATGATCTGTAATCGTCTTCTCATTGAATTCTAGCGTGTGGAGCTCCGTGTCGGTGGCGGTTCCACAACAGAAGTGTAGGAAGTCTCCTATGGCTTCAATTGCTCTTCTGTTTCTTGATTTTGTCATTGATGTGCTCATGTTGATTTTGTCTACATTTTCAAGATCTGTAGCTACATTTTCATTTAGGATTATCCCGTTCGTTAGTAGATATAGCTGTTTGATGGCATTCGTGAGTTCACAATCTTCGTTATCACATACTGGAAGCTGGACTTTCTTTTGTTCTAGTAGTTCGAAATTATTTGATGGAAAGGTAGTTTGATACGATAAAGGAATGGATGCTTCATATAGGAATGCATGTGGGATTTCTTTGAAAATTACACCGGAAAATATTTTTGTTGCCTCAATTGATTTATTCTGACTAGATAAAATTAGGATGAAAAATAATATTTTGATAGTCATTTTGAGTGATTATTTATGAATATTATTTCGTAGTTATTTATTATTATTATGTTATTATTATTATTTATATTCGATTTTGGTTGGTTGTTATACAAGCTCACTCTTCAATGCATGTATGAATGCCTACAATTCAATACAACAAAAATATGTCAGCTGAAATAAAAAGTTAATAAATTCTTAATCTATAACATAAAACGAATTATTGTACAAACAAAATATTATGAAACAAAGTATTACAATTACTACAATATATCAATGACCGCTGAAATGATAGTTAATAATTATTTTAAATATATATATATATACCTTTTTTCCTATAGTATGTCTCTCTAAACAATTAAATCACCTTTGGTTGACCATAGCAAAATACATCACCGGCGTTGAACACAGAGTTTATGATGATTATGCGTTTTATGGTAGTCCTCCCGATATTCTTCCATGCAATTGCTGGACAAATGATTGATAAGAAGGTGGGGGGGGGGGGGGTTGATTCCTCTTCTTGATCCGACGAATTATGAGATTCAAGGGGGGTTTTTTCCGGTTCGATTCAGGACTGTGGGGGAAGTTCCTTGTCCTTGCGCCTTAGTATTGACGAGCGGCAAAGGGGGAAGGTTCCTCTTGCACAGCAGGAATCTTGAGGGGCAAAGGGGGAGGGAAGTTTTTCTTCTGCTCCTCCTGCACTGTCTTAGTTGAGTGATAAGGTTGAGAAAGCTTCCTCCTGTGCGCTTTCGTTAGGTTGAGGGGCAATGGGGAAATTTTCTTCCGCCGCTGTCGAAAGGTTGTTTGGGGAGGGGGGTGGTTCCTCCTCTATATCACAGCTTAGCTGTAGGTATTGGTGACCGTCTTATCTGGTATGTGATCTCGCAAGCTCAGCGATCAGCAATATTCTCGTCGATGATTAATTTATCTGTTGGCTAGAAATTAATATTATTATTTACATGAAAACCATAACTTACTTTTTATTTTTATTATATATTTTTTTTTCCTGTAATGAGAAATGTCGTTAGTCACATAACACATTATAAATTCATTCATTCACATTGGCTTCAAGTATATCAGTTTCTTCTAACTTTATAACTAGATATTGCTTTAGCTGAAATAGTCAATAAGACAATTATTAAAAAAAGAAAAATCTTATCTTAGAATTATTAGTTTGCTTAGCTAGAAATTAATAGTATTAACATGTACATGATTCTTAATTATAATAATTTAAATTCTTAAAATAGTGCTAATAGTTTTCCTAACAATCCATAGGGGTAGCTACTCCTATGTGATTTACCAACTCCCTTGAGTGATATCTTTTCAACCTTCTCACATGTATTATTTCCGGGGAAGGTTTTCCTCTTCGGTTGGTAATTACTTCAACATTTTGAGGATTGATTTGTTTTACCTCTGTAAAGGGACCTCTATAGGGATTGTTTAGCTTTGTGCAAGTATCGGGCTGCGTTTGCGGGTATTGAATTAGTACCTTATCACCTGCTTCGAACTGAATGTCTTTTATTTTCTTGTCGAAATGTTCTTTTTGCTGCAATTGTGCATTCGTCAATATTTCTGGCAAAGAATTTCTGATTTCCAAAAGATTTTTCAAAACTTCAGCTCTCTCAGAGGCTGTAGAGGCCGGTAGAAATGCTATATCCAAATAGCTGAGAGGGTGAAACCCATGAAGCAAGAAGAAAGGTGAAAAACCTAATGAAGCCTGTTCTGCTATATTATAAGCAAAGCAAACATGTCGAATGTTGTAGTGCCAGTTATTTTGTTTGTCGTTGGAATAGCATCTAAGCATATTCATTAAGGTTGCATTATATCTTTCAGTTACCCCTTGAGTGGAAGGCATGTAGGTGGATCCAAATTTTTGAGATACCCCTAACGAAAGACAAAACTGTTTCATAAGTTCCGACTTGAAATTCGTTCCATTGTCGGTGTGAATGGTACGGGGCAGTCCGTACAGAGATGCAAAATTTAAAATGAATTTAACTGTATTTTTTGCGTCGATAGCAGTTGTCGGTTCACAATAAGCGAAACGAGTTGTCCGATCAACTGCTACGAAAATGTATTTATATCTCCCACCTGAAAGGGACAGCGGTCCACACGCATCTATGCATATGGTGTCAAAGGGTTGACTTGTTATAGGGATGGGTCTTAATGGGCCACCCTGTTTTTTCCTTATTTTTCTTAGCTACTTGGCAAGTAGGACATGTTTTCACGTATTTTATTACATCTTGTCTAATTGTTGGCCAATGGTATTTTGGAGTAATTTTCGACAGTGTTTTATGAATACCCAGATGTCCGCCAAAAGTTATATTATTATGATATTGGGCAAGAATCTGTGAAACTAAAGTGGTAGGAATTGCCAGTTTAAGATGTACAATATTTTGATAGTACTGTTTGAAGTATAAAATATCATCTTTAAGGACATAGTTCCGTGATTTTCTTGCAGTTATTGGGTCTGCTTTATCGAAGTCTATTAAAGCAAAATATATTTTGCTTAGAAAATCATCTTGCTTTTGCAATAGTCCAATATTCACACTTTCGATGGCATTTATTTCTTGCCATTCTGATTCGATAGTTTTGTCGATGGGAGCTCTAGAAAGTGCATCCACCAGGAGTAAAGACTTGCCTGGTTTGTAAACTATGTCAAAATTGTACTGGGCTAGTTTGGCTGCTAATTTGGCTAGTCTTGAATTAGGCTCCCTAATATTTTTATAATATTGGAGAGATGCATGGTCAGTATGAACTGTGAAATAGTCGTTAATTATCAGTGACCTAAAATGATTAATACAGTAAGTGACTGCCAGCATTTCTAGATGCGAAGCAGGCCAGTTTTCTTCGGAGTTTGTGAGCCGCCTTGAAACGTATGCTACAGGTTTTATAACACCGTCATAGTCTTTCTGGGCCAGGCACCCAGCTATTCCTATTGCGCATGCGTCCGTAATAATAAATGTCTCCTTGTCATCATTGTAATGCATTAATATAGGTTTCTTCATTAAACAATCTCTAAGATCTTCGAATGCATTTTGGTGAAGGTCTGTCCACTCAAATTTTGCGACTTTATGAGTCAATTGTGTCAAAGGATATGCTCGTTTAGATAGGCAGGGTATGAACTTTCTATAGTAAGATGTTGCTCCTAAAAATCGCTTGAGTTCTGTCACATTTTTTGGCACTGGTAATTTTGATATGGCTTCCACGTTTTCAGCAAGTGGAGATATTCCTTGTTCGGAAACTGTATGTCCAAGTACTTTCAGGGATTTATAGCAAATTTTTGATTTATCTGGATTTAGTTTTAGATTAGCTTCCCTTAGCCTATTGCCCAGTCAGCACAGAAACATCATTTTCACGTAAAAATCACGTTTTCAATTTTACATTTAAACGTTATTTTCACATGAAAAAAAGGAAAAAATCACATCATTTTCACATGAATATAACGTTAAAGTTTCACAACTTTTCACGTAAAAATAATGTTAAAATATTACGTGAAATTCACATTTTTATTATACCATATTTTTACATTTTAAACATTCTTCACAAAAGACCCACTTTGGGTCTTTCCAGTTTCTCCCCGCATTGGATGCGTGTGTATCAGTCTGACACATAATAAATGTACCATACTATAGAATGTATCATAACGTGGATGTAATTGGTACAAACTTTGTACATCACATTATATTATTACATATATACTAATATTTCGTACTTACGTTCTTGTTCTGGTGGCCAAAAGTTGCAATATCTCGAAGGAAGGATCTGTTCAAATAGATCTTGTCCCATGTAACGCTTTCTCCACATAAACTCGCACACATAGGGATACAAATCCCTACTTGTTCTGCTAAAGTTTCAATACTAATTCACAACTCCATAAAAAATAGTGTAATGTAATGTACTGTGATAGTTCATAAGTAAAGAGTGTAGTAATAGAATGGCTATGGAAGCCAGCATTTTGTTTACTAGGCAAATACAGTTAGAACAATTGAGTTGTGCGAGAGTGGTTGAGCTATCCACTTCTGCAATCTTCATGTCCTGTAAATATTTTTTGCTAGTGGCAAGAAACGGATTACACTGCATTAATATGTATGATATGCGTATCTAATGCGGTGGAAAACAGGAAAGACCCTCAACTTTTTTAAACAAGTAATACAGAACAACAATATTTCAATGGAGGATGTTTTGAATAATACATCGATAATATAAAAAAATTAAATATATTTATAAAAAATGATTACTTAAAATGGCCAAAAATTGAAAATGAGCATAGGAAAATTAATTTTCATTAAAAATTTAGCTGAATCACATATCATGTTCTTCTTCCACATCTTTACCATGTTCTCCTTTCCTGGAAAAAATTAAAATTATTCATTTTACATACACAATAGATTATAAAATAGTGTATTATTATTTATATTTTAATCCTATTATTTCCTTTTTAAAAGGAATAAAATGGTGTGCGTAGAACATGCAAAAAGCACTCGAAGTAAAGTCATTCTGAAAAAGAGTATGTGCATCCAAGTTGGAAAAATAAATAACACACGTTATTATTATTCATAGGCACATAGGCAAATAAATTTCATAAAATAACATTATAAACAAAATTATAAACATTTACTTTCAGAAGATGATTCAATGAATTAAAATGATGATAATTATAAGTGATTTGTTAGTTTTTTTACATTATTGATTTATTTTCATGTTTTTTTCAATCTTCACAAAAGGCTTAATTCTTAATATTTTTATAAGATTCAAATTTATATTTTGTCATTATAAAGCATGATCAATTTCTTTTAAAAAAGGAGTGATGACATGGCGTGCATAGTTTACGCCCATGCACTTATTAAAGTATAATAGTATAGGTCATTCTAAAAAATAGTTCTGTAAATAATATAATATTATAAGTAAAGAAACTTTATAACATGGCAATTGACGGTCAGATACTTATTTAAATTGATATTTAGACAACCCAAACACTTTAATGAACTGTAAATGTTTTATTTTTAAATAGCCCCAATGCAGCCGCCTTTACTTCTCAAAACGTTAGCTGCTAATATCATCCAATCCGTTATAAATAGAATAGGAGATTCATTTCAAGCTACACTTAGGGCCAAAAGGACCAACAATTTAATAATGCAATTTTTATCAGAATAGCTCCAGTCAATTGGAAACACTGTATTCGTGACCATTAATTATTCTAAACTATCAAATTATAAAACCAATAATTAAAGTGAAAAAAATTGGAAATGGCAGCAAAATTTTATAGAATTGAGAGAATCATATAGTTGAGCATACCTTGATTTTTCTTTACTCAGCAGTCTGTTTTTTGATGGTCTCAACCAATCTTTTACTGTTTTTTCAATTTCCTTGTCAGTTCCATTTGGGTACTGCTTCAGTACAGCTCCTGATCAGAAACAAATAACAACATCATTTAACAGAACCACAAAAAGGAAACAAAGTTACTTTTCTCCATTATTCTGTTACAAATTGACTGATTTTGTTAATTCGTATTATTGAGCTTCAAAAAGAGATCAAAAAAGGTCCTGGGCAATATCGATCAGATGCACGGTTCGCAACTAACAGATGAAAAACTTTACAAGTTAATCTAACATGTTTCTAAATTTTTCATCCTAGATAGTCGGCGAACTTACTTTATAGGAAATTATAAGGCGAATCTTTTTTGCCCTCTAGCAAGTAGTCGATACAATAAATGTAAATGATCAGTAAGTCCTGTTATCGTACAATATAAAGAAGCAATAATGGCTTTATAATTTTATCTTTCAAAATTATACACACATAAAATGTAATCATTGTAAACTAAACAAGTACATAACAAATTTTTTCTTCAAGTTTACAAAATTTAAATGCAACATAAACGATCAGGTAGCATAAGTCACATTATTTGATTCTCATTGCTTAAAGGTAAGAATTATATCCACATCGATATTTTATCGACATTTTAGCCTGGAAAACATTTCCATGATCATTATACATCACCCTGTAATTACAAGTAGAATGAGCCTTTTTTACTTTGCTGTTGGTGTTTAAAATAATCCCAACAACGAATAGTTCATGTTAATGATAAGGTTACTCATGATTAAGTTGTTGTTAATTAAAAATTATAAACCATTTAACCACTTGCAAAACCATTGAAGAAATGTTTTGACATGAAAATTGTGACAAATTAGTGACTAAAACGTAAAGAGATGGATAATGTTTACTCTTTTGGACTTATTTCGCTTTTGTAGAAGTGGTTACTGCAAAGTTATTTTATTAGATAAAACAAACACTCCACTATGTTTAGCAATGGTTGTATGGTTGCGACAGGTATACACAACCATTGATAGTTGAATAAGGCAGTAAGTGATTTTTGACTCTTCTGAGGCACTGGTAGTGCTATGCTTATGTCCGGCGAGCATTTCAAAACGCATTAGAAAGCTCTTACAGGCAACTTCAAAGTGTAAAGAAGAACAAAAACTTAAAGTTGGCTACTTACTAAAAATTGGAGTTCTTAGTCGCAGAGAGCTGAACACCCGTTTGCCTTTCTGACCAGCCCAACTAAATAGGCAAGCTACTTCGTCTATCAATAAAGAACGGAGTATTCTTCTGCACGCATCACCCATGTTTGCCCCACCAATTCGTGCAAGGAAATTAGTCTGAAATAAAATTACAGGGTAAACATAAAATTATTCCTCTAGAAATTAGAGAGGATGGTAGTGGTAATTAATTGGGTAATAATATTATACTTTCGGTTAATAAAAATACATCTGCCAAATCTGAGTGGCAGAACTTCCTTGCGCCACGACGAAAATTAAAATTAAATCATCTGTTAGTATACACACTGTTAAAAAGTGCGAATATTACAATTCATTCATTCGTGTCTTGGATTAGAGATTGCTTTCCTTATTATTCTTGTATTGCTTTAATGTAGATAATTCCCTAAAAATTAATTCCCTATTTTCTATTTTTCCCTTGGGGGTGAGGGGTTGAAAATGGTAGGGGCTATCTAGCCTACAGCCCAAACATAATATTCCCTGAAAATTTCATCAAAATCGTATGAAAATTGTCGGCGTTTTGCGCACTGCAAGGATTTGCGGACACACACATACACCCAAAAACGCCCAGGAGGGTCTAAAACGTAATACAAATCAAAGTTTTTAAAACTGAGACAAATTTTTCAAGTAAAGAAAATGCTTCCCTTACCTACTGTAGCTCTAAAGCTCAAAGCACAATTTATACATGGGCTGATATAATTGCATGCTCTCTGATATAATCTAACAAATTACTAAGTTTCTTACTAGTTCTGCCTCCTTAGTCTTGTCTTCAAGATCCTCTTCTAATGAAAACACCTCTCCCAAAGTTTTTAGGGGAAGATTCTTGATTATGCCTGGCTCTTCTTCTTCAACTCTTTCTGCCACCACTTGCTGTTTTTGAATTTGTTCCAGCCTGTTGTTCATTGAATTTAATTCTTGAAGAATTTGCCTCAAGTAATTTTTTATTATACTTTGGTTTTTTATACAAATATCTTCAAAATCTGGAAATTAAACAAATAAAAACAGCATTAGTACATGATTAAATAACAGACATAACTTACATATTTTTTAAATTTCTTATAATACTAATAACCTGAGAAATGAGCAAATATAAGGAGTAATTTTATTATTTTTTTTGGACAAGAGGACAGATTTAAGCTGTTTTTCAGTACTCAGCTCACAGACTTAGTATTTTGGAAAGGGGACCGTATTATTCTGGGCTCAAGCTTTTCAATTGTCTTTCTGAAAGAATAAGGTTATGTGGTGCTCATAGGCTATTCTTGTCATCAATTACTGATGTGCTGGTGGATGTGTGTCCCTATACTGTAGAGGAATGTTGTAGTGCCTTTACGGCTTGACATTTTTCTCTTACACAAACGCATTTATAATTTCTTTGTTTTCTTCTCTTTTTATTTATGACATGTTACATGCCTCTTGAGCACTGCTCAGATCTGTGACTCAACGTAATAATGATAATAATAATAATAATATTTCACTTGGATATATATGCAATTAGATATGAAGACAAAAATGAACATGACAATTTACTTTATATACCAGATTTTATACATATAATATACTTACTGCTAGACTTTGAGTCAGAGCTGACACCTGGATTTACTTTCGTAGCCCAAGAGGTTGATGGAGAAGGCATTGGTGTATCATTTTTTGATGCATTACCATATTTTGGAACCTTCAGAGATGTAGGTGTTGTGACTAATTTTCTTGGCGATCGGCGAGGTAGGTCCACATTTGGGATGTCTCCAGGAACCTTGAGAGGTGACGAAACCACTTTCTTTTTTGATATCCATAAAGCTTTTTTGAATTTTTTATTCGGGTTTCTCTTCTCTGAACTTTTCTGGCAATCATCTTCAGAAGTACCTGGATCATCACTATCGTTGTCATCCAAGTCAAGGTACCTCTTATTTTTTATGACTTTTCTTTTTGCTTCCACATCTGTTTCAACATCTGATCTTACTAGAGCTATGTTAGACTTTTGTCTAGCTTTTTGTAGATCATCTGTAAAAAAATAAAATATTTATTGTTTTCAACATCTTCATTATATTAGAAGATTCATTCGATTATATAGATGATTTTCAACATCTCCATTAGATTGTTAGAAAGAAAATTTGGACAAAATAAAAAGATAAATTTTGACAAAAATCAGGACTTATACTAAGTGAAATTGTGGTTGATTCCATGAATACATTTTTATATTTACAGTAAATGAGAGAGTTTGAAAGTTTTGTCATCTTGTAAAATTTCAAAATTTTTAATTTTCTAACAATTGGGTAATTTGTAACACTATTAAATACAGCAAATTTTCTAAAGATAAAATTAAATAGAAATGCAAGCATGTTTGTGATTTAATTTAAAAAAATTAATTAATAAATAGCATTTGTTGTAAGCAAACTGGATGAATCTGGAAGACTTAAACCTACCAACAAATATTTTCATATGGCAAACACTAGAGACAAATAATGTTTTTTCCAGCATCACAATGTGATCTTTTAGTACCATATTCAAAGATTAAATTAACAAACCTTTATGAACTCTAAATCACACAATATGTTTAGTATGAAATACCTGAATTGGTTTCAGTGAATTTGAATGTACATTTTATATAAAGAGCAATTGATTTATTAATAAATAATTCTTACCATAAATTTTGTTCCCAATTATTCTGATTTTATATTTTTTCCAGATTTCACTCTCTTCAGGTACAATTTCTTTCTCTATATATTTCTTCATTTTATCCCTGGGAAGGAGTGGCCAGAAACATTCATTCCCTTTTATCCAACAATGTGGAACTACCTCGACATTATTCTCTTCAATGAAGTTGGCTATCACCCACATTTTCTGAAAAAGCAAGAATAGTTCAACTTTACAAACCGAAAACCTGGCTAGTTACACAAACATAAATGCATAAAAATGAAACAAACTTGTGAGCTAGGATAAAAGCTATGAATAGATCACAAAAACCTTTTTTCAACAAACCCATAGTTTTGAAAAATAAGTACAGACTCAGTTACAACTAAGTAATTTGAAATCTGTGAAAATTCTACCCCTTTATATTTTTTTTAAATGTTTGATCTAATCAGCTCTGTCCTCCACATCGTTTTCTAACCTCTGGGGACTTGGGTTGATAAGGCATTACTTTCAGAGAGGAATGTGAATCAATAAGCCGATAGCCTTTTGCCAAAGTTTTTGCTATTGCTGTTCTGCTGTTCACTTTCTTCTGCCATCTGTGACCCCCAAATTCCACAGAAGGGTTGGAAAGATCAGTCCATGTCCCTAAAGTACAGCACCACAGCATTGTCATGCCGGTTTTGAACAATAAACAAAACCCTGTTCAATGAGAGTTGACACTAAGGCTCCATTTCCCAAGGCCTGATGTCAAGGTCAGGCCTATTCACAAGCGGTCCTAGCGCTATTCTCTACTGCTCTACTCTGTCAAACACCCGTTCACACACACTGTTGTTTTCATACAATGACCGGTGGAATGTTTGTAAAAAGCCCCCAAAGAAACGTCAACCTCTTCCACCTTATCGGGGGGCACTCTTTTGAGGGAAAAGAGGCTTCCACAGGGCTAGGTCACATAAACCTGTGGTACGAAGAAACCATTTGCATTTACATTTTACATCTTAATCACTTTGAATGAATTCTTCAGCCATTATTGATTCATAAAATTTGTGTAAGGGATGACTGTGAACTGAAAAGTGACACTTGTCGGACTCATTGGGTCACTAAAACCATCCAGTATGATGGACATTTAGCTTCCATTACATATGGATAAGTGGCATGGCAGCCCAAAGATTTCTTTTATACGGAAGAGCCATCACTTTCCCTTCAATGTCCTGGACTGACCATTCTTTCAGTTCCACATTTTTTCTTCTTATTAAAAAAATATTCAATTTTGATGACTTGAATGGTTTTTCAAATAGGTCCCGTACACATTCATACTCTTCTCCAATTAGAACTATAGAGTCTCTTTGAGGATTATAAGCAACATTTTTCACTTTCACAATGAATTTATTTAAAAGCACGCAAAAACTATCTTTGTTTTTAGTTGATAATTTGAATGTGCCTATACTTTTGAATTGAGGACTTCTACAACAACCTGTTAATGGTCCGGATTCATGAGGTTGTTTGAAATCATGCTGGGCAGGAATATTGTGCAAGTTTTCCAAATGGCTATATGATTGCTCTTTAATACGTTTGTAAATTTGTTCAAGAGGTAGGTGGTGTTTCCTCATGAGATTTTTCAAGGTCTGCAAAAAGTTTTCAAAGTGAAAAGCACTACAACTGTCCAAGGCTCCAAATGTTGCAACATCATCAGATAAATGTAGTAAACCATGGACATTGTGTGATATCAGATGCTCCCCATACAGTTTTTGAAAATTTATCACAAAACATTCCATTAAAGATTTAATGTAGTCCTGATAAACACTGCATTTTCTTGGATTCAAAAGCAAGATCATTGCTGAACTCAAACATATAAAATGTTCTATAATTTCTTGTCTAAAACCTTTTAGACGTGAGAGCAAAACTGGTCCGGAATAAAGTAAAAAAAACCTTAATTCGGTTGCCTTCCACCTGGGAAATTCATGTAAACTCCGTGGCTTCCTGGCAAAGTCTGATGGTACATAAGGTCTAAAACTCTTGATCATCTCATTCATTTTACTGACTTGATTGCCTGAAAGTCTATGACTCAACTGTCCTTTCAGCCACAAATTTAATAATTTCTTGACTACACCTAAACACACCAAGTGCATATAGTCCAGTGGAAAATCACGAACAACATCAAACCTTGGAATATTAATTAAAATGCTCTCTCCTACATGGTATTCTTCTTGTGTTTGATTGACAAAATCGGCATGGGTACGCTGTATTCCAGACTTTGTTGAAAAACAAACCCTTTGTTTGGAGTATTTTCCTTCATCCTTGCATCTGGTACAAGAGAAATACCCAGAGTGTCCTTTTGTTTGTAGAATAAAGGACTTTGCTGGCGCATCACAAACAAATGCAACATGAGTTATATGTACTACTTTTTCATTGATATTGATTCCATTCTCAATGCAAGTTTTTAGGTCCTGTACCAAAAGTGATAGGAAGTCATTGGCATTAGTTGGCTTCTCAGATCCATGAAAAATACCAATAACAAACACAGGAGCATGTGGCAATGATCTTATTTTACCTAATTGTGGCCATAACTGACTTGTAGAACTTTTTGCTATTGGTAACCCATCTATACCAATTAACAAGTCAATATTTTCTGGTAATGTGGTCTCATTTTGAAGTACTTTACATATCCCTTCAGATAGACCGAAATAGACAAATTTACCACCACAGATTTCTATAACATCACATTTTCTAGGTGTCTTTAAAAGAGACCGTGCATCTGAAGGCAACTCCCTGAAATCATTATGTTTTTTTAGAATTTTCAAAAGTGATGACAATTTAGAATGAGCAATATTTTCATTAACTGCCCAGTTGGCTAGATCAATTTTGAATAAGTCAAGGCACCATGAAGGTTCACCATTATCAAAATTGGTTATTGGAGAAACAGTGCCTGTGGGCCTGCTGAGGTCATCTGGAATTTCTTCACTGGTTGTGGAATTTGTGTCAACTGGTTGACTAGAATCTTGCCTCACTTGATAAGTGACTGGAAGTGAGCTGGGGCCAGGTATAGGCTCTGCTATTCTCTCACCAAGTAAAATATCCCCTACTTCAACTTCATCCTCCACATCCTCCAAATTCAACACAAATAGTTCTCTCTCAGCATCTTTTTGAGCCTTCTGATAAAATCGACGAGAGGGATAGTTTTGCGATTTTTTAGAACTCATAGTTCTAGCCTGAAATAATACAAATCACCACTACTAATTATCTACAATAGATGTCTACAATTATTCAGTCACAAATAATAAAAGTTAAATAGTTGTAAATTTCAGTCCATTTACACCATTAAAAAATAATAATATAAATATACTTAGAATTACAAAAGGTCTATCTTTAAATTGCTTAGGCTCACATGAGTCAGAGACTTGTGTGTGAGTAATAAGGTGAATGATAACACATAGATGCCAGACAGTGGAGTGGGATTTGAATCTGCGATCGCTGAAGTGACAGTAAGCTGAAGTTGCAATGCCTCAACCAACTGTGCTAATTGGCCAAGAAGTATGTGTAAAGTATAAGTATTTTGCGCATAAGTATTTTCTATCAGGCAAACTAGCACGAAAATCTGAAAGAAATATTTGACAATTAATATTACTAACTGAATTTAAATGAGACTGATGCAGTTATTAGACTGCCTTCTCAGACCCTACAATGGATGGGGGGGGGGGGGGGTCATGCAGGCAGGAGAAAGCTCACAGCAATGGCAAAAATCTTATTGAATTGATTCCTCTCAGGAACTAATGCCCAATTGGCCCAAGTCCCTAGAGGTTAGAAAAAGATGTGGAGGACAAAGCTGATCAGCTTGAACATCTTAATAGTTAATAAATAAATGCAGTTCTAATGTTTAAATATAAATTGATGATAAATTTAAGGAAAAAGCACCAATTACAAAACAACTAAGGCAAATTTGACTTTATTTTCCAATATTTTCATTATATATTGGTTATTGTTGTCCCTATAACTAAGGGTCTAAAGTTGTAAGCCGATATTTTCTCAAATTATTTTCATGATTTCCAGCAAATAAAACCTTTGAAAATAATCATTTTAGGAGCCCATATTCATAATGAAGGATAATCCTAATTCCGGACAGCAGGTTCCTAAATCCGGACAGTATTGCTAAACATACTTCACTGCGTTTATTGCCATGTAATACTGACAGTGTTAAGAAATTCCACTTCAATGTGTTTATTGCTACAAAATACCAAACACTATTACGAAACACAGATCTAATTTTAAAACATATCCATGTTCTATCTTTCATTGCTCAACGTTTTCTATGGTCTTAAATAAATGCAAATAATATTGTTGAATCTATCTTGAAACCATAGCAATATAAATAAATAGACATGAGCAACACAGGTCTAATTTAAAAACATAACCATTTTTTACTTTACCTTTCTTGTTTCACAACGATTTACTTTCTACAGTCGAATTCACAATACATTGAATAAAAAATTATTTAATGTGGTCAAGTTGAACTTAATTTATCTAAAAATATGATTTAATTTCTTACCTAAGTAAAAGCTGTATCGTTCGTAGATAATTATCTGGAAGTTGCAGTAGAATAGTAGAATGGAGCAACGCTGCGAAGTCAAATGTGTATAATGGCGACTGTAAGCAACGAACCGAAACTGATGTGTATAATGGCGACTGTAAACAACGAACCAAAACCGAACCAGCTACAGCTGCTAGTACCAGCATACCAACGCCATCTAGACCTAACCGGAGTTTTGTGTAACAACACTGAGCTATAAACTACTTTCATGATTTTAAATAAGCTTCAATATAATTTTATTCATCAAATTATTCAATTTATTATATTACTGCTCATTTATTATAATTATCAATGTGTAAATAATATCCCTCAACCAATCACGATGAAGTGAAGCGGGAAATGGATTTGATTTGAAATTCAGTATTCCAATGTTAATTTATCCCAGTCAATGAAAGTTTCGATCCTTAACAAATTTTAGGAGAGCTGAATTTTTGCAGTAGCTTACCTATGTTTTAGTATGTAAGAGACTAACTTGAAACAACCAATAAAGTCCCGACCACCAAACCATCTGGCTTCCCCCCTACCAACTCTTTTTTTTGTAAATCAAAAACATGGGGTCTCTGCAGTCCAGGAAAAAGTCCATATTATTATTATATCGGCTCTATAGCTTCAGCATCAATTTTCGGGTACTCCCGATAGACCCGATTTTTGGTCGCACCTTTCTTCAAAACTGGACACCCCAAGGGGGCCGACAAAAATACATTTAGCTTACATTTTTTATATGTTATTTTTAATTGTGTATGTGCGATAGCAACCAATAGCAAAATCAAAAAAAAATTCCATAGCAACAAAACATCATCTGGTATTATCTACTATAGCAAAATTAATTAATACCCATTTCAAAAATTTTCAAATTTTAATATGCATTTTTTATATTAAATTAAAATTATTTTAAACAAATAAATATGTTAAGCATTTATATAATCATATTCTGCACTTTCTACATGAACTTTGAATAGAGTATACAGAATTTCTTCCCTTCAATTGTTTGGTGTTCCTTAAAACTGATCCAAAACATATACATGTAAAACCTGTTGGTGTACATTAAAATATAAAAATAGATTTTTTAAATGTGAAATTGACATGTGATATTCATGTTTAAAATTTCACAAATTTTTCACTTTTACATTTTTTACATATTTTTCACGTTATAAATTTCACATCTTTTTCACTTTTACATTTTTCACATTTTTTTTACGTGAAAAAAATATATTATTTTTTCTTTTAACATTTTCACCTTTTTTCTACGTGAAAATTACGTTATTTTCACATTATGTGCTGACTAGGTGAAAACCTCTCTTATATTATTGATGTGTTCTTCTATTGATGATGACATTATATACAAGTCGTCTATGTATATTAATACATTTTTATACAGCATGTCCGAAAATATATGGCTTATCCCTCTTTGAAAAGAATTTGGGGATATTGCTAGTCCCATTGGAACTTTTCGGAACTGGTAAAGACCATCCGGGGTGTTGAAAGCTGTTAAATGTCTAGAACCTTCTGCTATTGACATCGAATAAAAGGCTGACGTCAAATCAAGAGTAGATAAAAACTTTGCTGTGCTGAGTGACTCCAGAACTGTGGTTGGGTTGGGAATAGGATATTTATCATGGATTATTTTTGAATTAAGCTTCTTGTAATTTATCACTACCCTTGGCTTATTATCTCTATTTCTAACTATGAAGGCTGGTGAGGCATAGTTTGACCTTGCCTTCTCAATGACCTTTGCCTTTAATAAACCGTCAACCATGTCATTCAGTTCAGAGCGTTCTGATGCCGCTAATTTGTAAGGGGATGAGAAAACAGGTGTATTGTCTGCCAAATTTATATGTACCGCCGGAAGATTTGAATCAGGAATGTCATATTTATCCTTTGAGAAAATATCTGCATAATCGGTAATAAGTCTGGATAGCTCTTTGTATGGCGCTCCGCCAATATTTTTATTGACATCTATTTTTTTATCACCATGTATCACAATATCGGGAAATTCTTGATCAGTTGATGGTCGTTGTTCATTCACTTGATAAATTTCTTTGGCTTCCAAATAGTTTTTATTTTGAAGTAAGTTTTGGATTGGTGCTATTTTCAATTTGCCTAAATGAGCTCCAATTCTAAGAGACAAGGGCTTTGAAGAAAAATTATAAGCAATGAATTCAAGTGCTGTGTCAGTAACTTTTGTAAAAGCAACATTTACTTTGAATTTATTCAAGTAATGTGTGTTTGGTGTGAACTGACAATTTTTATAATTTAGGATTTTTGTATTGTTCTCTACCGACAAATCTATTTGTTCATGAGGCTCCAATACAATGTCATTTTGTAAAACAATAGGCAGCTGGTCCATTGTTCTGTCAGATTTCCGTTCAATTTCTGTTGAATACGCGGACAATCGTCTCACAGAGCCTACACCGATTTCTTGGCCAGCTTTTAATTCTAAGCTTTTTTCAGAAATGTTTGAAATCTGAAATTCAATAACTTGAAATTCGTCCACTTCATCCGAAATTGTGTGAGCGTGTATCGTTTTGCATAGTAAAGCATTATTCGGTGTGAAAAATTGAGTAGTACTTTTGTGAGATTTTTTCCACATTGAAATTTCTATTGTTTGTAATGGATCAAATTTTATGTCTGTATCTAGAATGAAACGCTGAGTTATGATAAATGATTGTTTTTGAATTTCCTTCATCCAATTGTCATTCATTGGAATTGATATTTTTCCATTCAATTTTATTTCGTGGGAATTGAAATTAATTTCTACTTTATTCTTTATCAAGAATTGATTTCCTATTAGCAAATCCACTGACAATTCTTCAATTATATAACACTCTTGTTCATATGTGATATTTTCTATTTGGAATTTCACTATCGCAGTCCCAAAAAATGGAATTTTCTTGCCATTGGCTGCGTATAGTGCAACATTTAGATTATCAATGATATCTTCTTCTGCAACTAAGTGTTTCCTAGCGAGAGAGACATTCGAACCAGTATCAAATAAAATGCTTATCTTCTTTTTGCTTGACTGACCAATAATTTGTAATGCTGACCCTATTTTATTACATTGCGACTCCATTGGTTTTAATTTTTTGGGAGGTTTGCTAGGTACTTTGAAATGATTTTGTAATGATAGCTAGTTTTTCTTCTATCAGTTTGAAAGCTGTTGGTTTACTATTCATAGTTGATAAGGGTCGTTTTTCTCTCATGCATTTCTTTATATTGTTGAGCTGGTAATCCTCTAGATTAGTAATTTCGTTACATTCTGAAAATCCTTCTATTGTCCTGAATTTCAGTAAATAATAGAAAATATTTATAAAATTTTTAATGAGAAGAAGTTGGGTTGTATTTTCTTGATGAAAACTGAATAATTGTTTGTAATTCTTCTTATAGGCATGTGAAATGTTTGTTGTTTTTGGAAGAGCTGTTCGCATTAGAAAAATTTTGTAGGATAGACTTTTCGCCTCTTGGTAATTGTCATTTAGCCTATTGGTGTAGTGGTATATTTGTCCTGTTCTATTGTCGCTGATTATTATCGAGTAACTGGTATTAGAATTTTCATCGTTACATATTACAGGTTTTTTGAAAACAAATAGCCAAAATGGCACATCAAGGTTCTCTTCTTTTATCAATTGGGTAAGATTCTTGTTAGTACTTGTCAAAAGACTAAAAGTATTTGGAGCATCAAAAATGTGAAATTCAGTCAGTATAGGAAAAGCATAATTATCAATTATAATCTGAATAATTTTCATTGTATCGCTATATTCACTCAGCATATTCTGTTCACTCAGCATGCTACTATTTTCGTTCTCATTTGAACTCATTTTAGAAGAATTATTAAGCTTTGACATCACTTTTTGGTTTTCATTCTCATTACAAATTATTTGAGATGAATTCGGATGTGCTATTTTTGATGATGCTTTTTCCAAATGTATAGGAGTGGCTGCTATATGAGCGTACGAGTTATAATTTCGTGAAAATTGAGGATTCGTTAACTCATGGATATTTAGTTTTTCTTTTCCGATATTATTATCTTCTTTAGTTTGGGATGGACACCTCACAGCGGTCGCTATGCTAGGTGTCCCCTTTACACGTTTTTTGGAAGTTTATTAAAATAACATGAATCTACAGAATGTCCATGTTTATTACAAATATCGCAGTGAGGTGGAGCATTCTCAGATGCCTTTTTCTGACTCAATCCGTTATAAAAGCATTCTTCTGTGTTATGATTTCGATAATTACAGATGGCACACTGCCGTTGTTTTTTATTAGGTATTGGTGTATTCGACCAATTCTGTTGTGGGCTTTTCTGATTTAATTTGTTGTAATAGCATTTATCCGTGGTATGGTTTCGATTATGACAGATGGCACACTGTCGCTGCTTAGTATTCGGTTTTGGTGTGTCTGAGCGATCTTGATATTTTTCTGAGTTATTTCCCTTGGGGTTTTGATGATTATTTGGTTTTTGTCTATAATGCATTTCATTATTATGTGCGGGTTGTATTGATTGTACCATTTGTTGTTCTTCTGATTTTGCAATCAATTTTTCTAATCTATAAGACAAATTATTTATTCTTTCCTCTTGCTGTGACAGTCCTGACTTATTTTTACTTTCAGTAGATAATTGAGGTAACAACCCTACTCTATCGTCAGTAATGAATTGTGATAATTCGAATTTTTGAATATTTTTTTCTAATTCTGCCATAGTGTCGTTTTTTAGCATGATGATCTTATCGAGTATATGGGGAAGGAGACCTCTCAAAATGTAGCGTATTTTCCTTTTTTCTGGCATTTCTGAATCGTACTTCTGACATAAGAATAGAATGTGAGCCATGTAATTTTGAATGGTCTCACTAGGTGACATTTTTCTGTTCATTAACTCTATTTCGATTTTTTCTATGGATGCAATTGGCTCAAAGTACCCAAGTAGTGCATTTGTTACATTTTCAAAATCAAGTTTGTTTTGTTTTTGCAAGGTGTCAGAGATAGTTTCGAAATAGTGAGCGGCACTACCTTTCAAATAGAATGGAAGATAAATGAGACAATCATCTTTATCCCATAAATTTGCCTTGGCAACCCTATTATAATTCTGGAGAAATTCCAAAATATTTTCATGAGGTGCAGCAGAAAATGTGTGAGGGGTAAAAAACGGTCTTTTTCTATCAGCCATTGTTGATTGAACTTGGTCTTCTTGTCTAGTTATTTTAGGGGGAAAATTTTCGGGTTTATTTACTTGGATTTGGGCGTCCTGTGTAGATATTTCAGGAAGAACTATTTCAGGTTTATTTATTGTAGGTGACAATAGATTTGGAGTTGAAGACGATAGTATTTTCGTACTATGTTCGATATTTTCCGTAGGGAAAACAAATTCAGGTTGACTTGCCGTTGGCGTTACTGATGTTATAGGTGTTGAGGGGCGAGAATCTTCTCCTGTACCCTGAAGTCTAAAATTTTGCCTTAAAGTTTTTTCTAGAATATACAGATCTGGAAATTTGTCTTTTAACTCGTCTGAGAGCTTAACTGTTGATAAAATATATTGTATAGCTCTTTCCCTTTCTTTTTGATAATTTGGAAGGTCGTTGAAATTATTCTTTATCAAACGAAGAGTTGACCTGATAAATTCTAAATCGGCATTTTTTGGTATATATAGCTTGTACTGTTCTGCTAGGTGTTTGGCTGATTTGAAATCGAGTTTACCGGTGGAAATACTTCTAAGATCTGGTAAACTGGTCATTAGACTTTGAAATTTGCACTTAAATTATATAATAAAATGAGAATAGAATAATAATAGAAATTTTACATGCACATGCACACTTTGTAAAAATGAATGATATTTTAATTCAATCTTGTGTTGATTTAGCTCTCAATTGCTTAATTGAGGTTTCAAGAAATAGCATCACAAAATTAATTGAATTATTGATTTGTATTTAACTTATGATCGAACAATTGCATATTTTGCAGATCAGACAAAAACACCGTTTGGCCTTGGCCGACTTCATTCAATGTATCTTGTAGACGTGCTGTAATGAATGTCATACAAAAATATATTTAGATTCTCCACATAGATATATTGTTTAGATATTGTTTCAAGGTCATTTTATTGAGTATCATTGATTGAGTATTATTGTACTTCCGTAAATCTTCATCATCACTTTCATACTCGTCGTATTCAGATTAAATTTACTAAATAAACGGTTGAACACAGCATTTTAAATAGGTCACCACAAAAAGTCAAAAGAATATTTTTATTTTATTTTAGAACTATTAGATCTATTATTATATATATTTAACTTTATTTAATTATTTAACTTGTCAACATTTTGTAACTTGATATTATTATTGTTTTTTTTTTTTTTGTTAATTCACTTTAATTAATTTTAATGACAGAAGCTATAATTTGTAATTGAGATGAGGGACCGAAAAAGTCTAACATGAAGTCAGATTAATCTGCTTTGGAACAAAAAAAAATAATTTAGTAGTTTATTATTATAAAACAGAAATAAACACGGCGTACCTCCACCATTTGTAGGGAATTGCAAATATGTAAAATGCGCCTTCACCATTTGTAGGGAAATGCAGTTATGAAAAGGCGTCTCCAATCATTTGTAACGTATTGTACGAGTAATTAAATTATCATATTTCTGATTTCAAAATTGGGGGCTCCACCACTTCCCAGAAGGGAAGAAAATGTACAAATGATGGGAGATGCGTTGCTGTAGATGGTAGAGCAAAAATATTTATTTGAAACAAATATTTTTTTTTTAAAGATTTTTTGGTTATTAAATAAAGTGATATACAGAGTTAAAAATACACTTGATTTATTAATATAATTTTTAAATAAGAAATTGCAAGGAACATTATATATCTGTACTGTAAAACAAAATAAAAACGGTCTTTAAAATATATTATAATTATTATTAAATTATGTTTACATGTTCCCTTTTTAATATTTCAATTAAATTATTTGAGGATTTGCCTCTTTGAAATGTTACTCCTTTTTTTCATAATTTAATAAAACATTATACAACATATTAAAATATAAAATAATGAGCTAACGATACCAGACCATTTCCCTTGTCAGCAGGAGGCGATGCACAAAACACGACTGACTCTCCAAGAAAGTAAAAATAAAAATCTGCTTTATTAATTGCTGGCTGGTGGGGGGGCTGGATAGCTCCACCACTCTCGCTGCTCAGTCTTTTCACACAGTCAGCACAAAATGGCTTTCTGGCGTTCTTTATAATTTTCAATTTATATTTTTATTTTATTTTTTTTTGTTTGGGGAGACTGTCAAACCTTATGGTTCATGACAGATGGAATAAATGTATCTAGTTTGTTAACAAATCTAGAGAAATTCGACAATACCGATCAATGTATGCAACCTAAAGAATTCATAAATCAAATAAAGGCAGTTGACGACTTAGCCCAGCTATCGTGGCCTATATGGCGATTAAAATTAGGCGCAATACTCGCTGGAGAACCTTTACTATTCTTAAGGACAAGAGCAAATGAATTTCAAACATTGGACGAATTCATTGATGTTTTTCTAAAACAATATTGGTCTGTGGACAAACAGCAATGTTTATTGTCCGAAATTGTATGTTGTCGATACAACCCAAAAAATAATATAACCTATACTGAATTTGTGACAAAGATTCAATATTCCAACTATCAGCTGGACCAGCCTGTGCCAGAAAGCAGTTTAGCCATCATTGTTTTGAAAAAATTGCCTTATCACGTACAGATGGCTGTAGCCACTCATTCTATTACAAATTTTCAAGATTTAATAGCTTGTTTGCACCGTATTCAAGTCGTAAATAAACCAGACTTTAATAGAAATAATGACGAATATAACAGTAAACATCAAAAATCACAAAACTATTACGAAATGGCAACTGATAGACGAGATACTATGATGGAGTTTGAGGGAGGAGATTACAACCCGGGAAATACAAACAATCACTACAAAGAGCAGAGGAATGATCACCATTATCCAAATAAAAACCATAGAAATTTCCGTAAGGACTATTATTATGATGGGAGAGATCAGACCAACAGGTCAAACAATGGAGCCACACACACCCGACCAACTAGCGCTGTAGCGGTGACCAACGGCAACAACACAACTGAAGCACCAAACAAGGCTCCAGGGCCCAGCTCTGCATCCACATCATCAAATGCTAATAAAACTACTTCATTTCACAAAAGTAGTGGGCAAAATAATAAAGGATGACAATTTGCACCCACTGTCTGCAGACCCTGGACAGTGAATCATATTATGAAAAATGTAGATCTCACCCCAATTAATAGAAAATCACCTGCTTCACCCACAATAGAATCTCATCACAGAACCCACATGCGGTATAAAACTAGGAGGCCTCGGAACCCTAGACATCGCAAGGCACGTGCAAGGTTTAAAAATAAGGACTGTCACCTACTGGAAAGGACACACATGCAACATAAAATGAGAAGGCCTCAGATTCCTAGACATCGCAAGGCACGTGGCAGATTAAAGAAAAATATGAATTTCAGGACTGCCATACCGGAATTGATCATAAATGAGCCCACTTCTCACAGCACATCCACATCACTACACATCACTAGAGATTTTCATTAAAATAAATTTTTTGCTCACACTTTCCTGGTGTCACCTGTTTGAGGCCCAGACCTCATTATTGGAGCCAACCTCTTGAATTGCCTCAGAGCACACTTCAACTTCCACACTCCATGTCTACAACTAACCATAGATGAGGACCAGACCCAAGTGAGCACACCACTAATGTTGGAATCTACTCCTCGAGAATTAAAACATGTTGCTGTCGGCTGTCTGCAGGGTGGTGTGCCTAGAGAATGGGGGCTCCATGAAGTAGAAGAGTCAATAGCCCAAATGAGTGTTCTACAAGCCAAAACACCAAACCATATAATCGTCTGTGATAATCACCCAGCATACATGTTACCTGCTGTCTTTAAACTAGAACTTCTTCATATTGATCCTCATCCTTCAAACATTGATCATTGTGAGACTTCACTTTGAATGAACAGCTTCATGACAAGATGATGCAAGGAAGACAGAACACCTTGTCCAGCACCGGAAACCCAGCTAAGGCCTTCCTGCTCAGGACAACATGCATGGACTACCACATCACCTTGTAAAAAGCGTATTCACAAAAATTTGTATGTAGTGTGTAATTTAGAATAATATAATATTGAGTTTATTCTTCTCAATTAATGTACCATATCATATCAAAATTATCAATAATGTAAAAGAAAAAAAAAATCCTGTTGTCAATGCCAACAAAACAAAAAAAAAAAGATGAAGAATTGAAATAAATAAAAATGGATATTATTAATATTAGCATGATATGATAGAAAAAAAAAACATCAACTTGTTTGAATGTGCAATATAACATTTTATTATTTGTAGTATCAAATTTCTTGTATTATTGTGAAAATCTCGTAAATCTAACAAACAAAAATATTCTTGCTTCTTTTTAGCAGAAAGAAAACATAAAAATACATGTATTGTAACCAAGTATTTGTTCTAAATGTATTATCATTGTTATTATTGAATTTGAAGCACAAATTTGAAATTATATAAATCAAAAGTACTATTCATCAACAACTTATCAGCATAAATATAGCAATTATCATTTGAGTTAGCCAAGAACATGAAGTCCATGTACTATTATAGAGAACCTGATATCAAGTGTAGATTACACAGCCTAACTAGTTTGTAAGAGAGCACAACAGAAACACACCACAGTCTCTCAGCTACATCACTCATTGGTGGCACTTTTAAAATAAGTCAGCTTCTCTGCATGTTTGTTTGTAAAGCGACCTACCCTCATAAATTGTATGTTGAATTATTAATGTATGATGCTTAAATAAGCAAACTTTTTGTTATTATTGTTCAGTTGGACATGGCCAAGATGCCGGAAGGAATCCCTGTGTGGATTAAATGCATCCACTAGGATCATTGAATGTATTTTTATTCTATTGCTATACAGAGGAAACAAAAGACAATGTGAACAACTTCGATCATACATAAACAAAATACATAAGAACATTCAATACACAGCTGAATATGAGAAAAACAATTCAATAAACTTCCTAGACCTCTCAATTACAAAGAACACAAACCAACAACACAGCTTCAACATCTACAGAAAACCAACAATGACAGATACCCTAATACACAGCACCTCCAATCATCCAACACAACACAAACACTCAGCATTCAGGTCAATGCTACACAGACTCAACAACACACCGCTTTCCACCGACAATTACCACACTGAACTAAATACAATAAAATACCTAGCACAAGAAAACGGCTACAAACACGACCTAATTGACAAACTCAATCATAAAATAAGAAACAAAAAACAAAACACCAACACCACTGACAAAAAATACATCACAATGACATACATTAATCCACAATCACACAGACTAGCAAAAATCTTCAAAAAAGCCGGCCACACCATCTCATTCAGAACAAAAAACAAAATAAAAAATGCACTTACACTCAAAACCACACTGAACACAAACAAATACGATCTCCCAGGGATCTACAAACTAAACTGCTCTGATTGTAACAAATTCTACATAGGACAAACAGGCCGCACATTCAAACAACGTTACAAGGAACACTTTCAGGCCCTCACATCCAAAGCTGAATCGAATTTTGCCGACCATATCATTCAAACTGGACACACTTTTACCGACATCAGTACCAACCTACACATTCTACACATAAAATCTAAAGGACACGAACTCAACACCTTGGAACAATTTGAAATATACAAACACACCACACACAATAAACAAAACATTCTCAATGAACAACTAAATTTTAAATCTCACAAACTTTTTGATCATATTTTACAAAAACCACAACACTTCTAACCAAAAAACTGACATGATGATCTAGGAGCCTCTGATGATGGATCTCATAGATTCGAAAGTACTCAGCCAGTTTAAGTGAGTTATTATACTTATTCTTAACAAATATTTGACTGCATGTCGTTAAATTTCACATGAAAAGTTAATATTAACAACGCAGTTCGTCATGGAACAAGAAATCCAGGAAGTTAAATTTTGTTTCATGTAAAAATTAATGTCAACTCGAACCACACCTGTCCGAACGGTGGTTTATTCGGCCTACGTTCAGCCTAAAAAGTTTTTATTTTCAAAAGTATAAATTTATAGTGAACCGCTAAAACATACTAGAATTTTCGTCAAGAAAATCCGGAGCCCGCACGAGGACACAGAAGAGGAAATCCAATCTAAATCCATGCAACAGTACTCCAACCAACCAAGTGAGTTACAATATAATATTAGAAGGCCTTCTATGTGTGCGCTCACTTCGAAAATAAATAAAATATCACTATAGGCGAAAATAAAATAGTGGTGCCACCTTGTAAAAGCTGCCGTTCATTGCCACGCAAGACCTGAGAGCTCACTGCTCTATCATTATTCATTTTTACTTAAATCAATAGAACTTTCATTAATTAAAAATCCTGACAATTTTATCTTTCTAAGTAATTTCACCATTAATTTCAGAGCTATATGAATATAGCAGGGGCGTCACTCCTTACATTCTACTCATCTGTCTGCTCAGTCAATGTTTCAATAAATGTATCGAGTGTTGACAAGCATTTCCGTTATTATCCCTGTTAGTATGGTATATTCTATTCAGTGATTTATTGGAGAACTTTTGTTTAACGCCAGTAGGTTTGAGGGAGTCTATGTGTTTTTTATTGCATTTGCCAGTTTATGCCAAGCATTTGAACAGCATACGACCACCCGGCAACTACTTGGGTAGTCAAGGTTTCTCAAATTCCTGCCAATAACCAGCTAAATAGGGTGATATCACGTGATAGCTCATACACCCCCTAATGTTGACATTGAGGGCGGTAGGTGGTACTTGTAGAAATGATAACAGGTGATTTATGAATTATTTGTATCATTTAGTAACCTACCTGTCTCTGACGGCATTATTGAGTGGAAAGGAGATCCAGTGTGTTACACCTTACTTTATCTTATAATTTCTTAGAATAAGTTTAGGAGAGGTGAACATCCTGAGACCCCACCAGGACGGTGATTCCTATTGGAAAGGAGATATTACTTTGCAAATTTCAGGTAAACCTTCTACCAGTATTGCATCCTTCAATACTCAATTTTATTTGTGCAAGGTTTTGGTCTTTCGAAGGGAGTTATATGTGAGATTTTTATATAAATATAGCCCTTCAAGGAGCAGCCGGAAAAGCCCTGACAAGTGATAATTATTTTTCCTATTTAATTTCATACCAGAGGACTACTAAATAGTTTTTATTGTATTACTGACTTGTACTATGTAAGTTAATTGTTCTTTTTCCAACGTTTCTTTTTGAATATTATTGGACAGTTTATTGTACAGTTATTATTTAATATTAGATCAGCCTTTAAACTTTTAGTGATTGATTTTTGTACAGTAATATTGAAAACTCTTTTATCAGTTGAACAATATCGATTTATCTGTTTTTGATTGATATTTTGTGTGAAACATTATTGATCAGTGCATATTGTGGATTATATGTGTAAATAAAGTGCGAGTGATAAATTTAAGTGTTGCCAGCATTATTTTAGATATAGAACCCATAACAGTACAGTGTCCAGCATAATAAAACTCCCAAGGATCTACAAACTGAACTGCTCTGATTGTAATAAATTCTACATAGGACAAACAGGCCATGCCTGAACAGGCCAAGAACATTTACAAGCCTTACATACAAAAACATAATCGACTTTTGCAGAACATATCATTCAAACTGGACACACTTTTACTGACATCACTACCAACCTACACATTCCACATGAAATCTAAAGGACACGGACTCAACTTCTTGGAACAATTTGAAATTTACCAACACACCTCACACAAATAAACAAAACATCCTCAACGAGCAGTTAAATTTTAAATCCCACAAACCTTTTGACCACATTATACAAAAACCACAATTCTTCTAACCAACAAACCAACATTGCTTTCTAGGATGCTTTGAAGATGGGTTTCAACAACTCAAAAATGTTTGGTCATGTGTGAGTACATTTTTTATATATTCACAATCTAAAACTGACTGCAAGTCGTTAAATTCACAACAAAAAGGGAATTAACTCTCTCTTAACAAAAGTAATTCTACAAATTTGATTGGTTAAATTGTCAACTTTCTTTCTTTAAATGAATGTAAACTTCTACATTCAAATTTATTCAATAATCAAGCTTTTTATTTTCTTCACTCATATATGAGATTTTATTGATGTTTCAAGACCTGGCAGAGCCTTATTGTCTTCCAATACTACAGAATCAACTGTCTGCAAATAGCATGTATTGCAATTTTTGCATGTGGTATTCCTGAGCTTCATCAATAATTATTTTTTGCTACTTTGTGAAATTGTTACTGAACAATATTGTTTCAAGTTTTGTATTTAAAAGAACAAATGCAGTCATCATGATATAAATTTAGATTAATAGATTTTTTGTGAACTCCTGTTCAATTATTTATGGAAATTGGGAATAAGGTATTGCTGGGCTAATCAACTCTACCATTATGATTTTCAGCATTAGCACTAAATGAGATAACGTCATTGATCAGACCCAAGGTCTTTTGTAATGTAGGCCATGGATTTTGAGCATTAGCCCCAGGGCTCTGTCATTGATCAGGCCATTGCTCGACAGATGAGCTGAAATGTGTGTGAACACTACCTTGTCTTCTGATTACCCTGATACAAACGTTTGAATAAACATGTGGTTATCATCTGGAACAAATTCAATCTGTTCAAAAAATCGTTTTCTTTGTCGCTGCTGAAGTGTCCAAATAAGTTGTTATTATTATTATTTCTGCACTGCACTATAACTGTTGAGTACTGAAAACATTCTCTTTTCTGTTCTTGCTCCCATGTGTCAATTAGATCAAAAGTGGACAACTATGTTCTCAATAATTATAATTATGGTTTGTAGTCTGAATGTGATTGGAGTTGATGGTTATGACTATTGTTGGTTGTATCCCTTCCACACATTCTGTCTCTACCAGAACCGAAGTAAGACAGTTGACTGTCTGGGCAATGAGTTTGGAGATGGAGAAGATCACTTTTATGAAAAAGGATTATTTACGCTAGATCAAAAACGCCAGATTTTGGGTGAACACAATGATCTGAGAGAGAAGATTGCAAAAGGATACTTTCACAGAAGTGATAGTCCAAAAATGTTCTTGCCACAATCTAGATCCATGTACATACTTAAATGGGACGATGAACTGGAGAAATTTGCGCAGGCGCATGCCAATCGCTGTCGCAATGTCATGCATGATTTGAATCGTGATTCGAAACGTTTTCCGGTAGGCCATCTACTTACCTAACCTACCTATACCTCTAAAAGTACCAACCCAAGCATAGTGTTGCTTTGTTGTAGGCTCACTCTTGCACTCTGGTTCTTCATTCATTCAAATTTCAGTTTTACTTTGTAAATAATTTAAATTCACAACCTACAATGAGAATTAAGAATAAGATAGAGTCCCACTATTCCAAACTGATTGGGACCAAACCCTGTTTGGAATCGCAGGAGTCTGCAATAGGCGGATTTTACATAATTTAATCCATTTATTGACTCTTTATTAGTGTGTGACCACCTGTAACTTGTTATTGAACTGATCAATACACATTAGAGCGGGGATGAGCAAGCTAGGGGAAATAATGATCTTTGTCTTTAGTTGCCTTGTTTTAGAGTGAAGGGTGATTGAGCTAGGGAGAGCGACCTTCATCTATTTTAAGACATTTTTTTAACACATACTTGTGATTGGTTTAGCTTGCTTTTCTAAAAAGTAAACGTATTTTTTCATGCACAAAAGTAATTCTTCATTTTTCCTATTTTCTCAAGTTAAACAACATTTGGTAATTTTTTCAAACCGTGTTTGGAATAGGTGGATTTTTGGAATAGCAGGGTTTGGATTAGCGAAACTCTACTGTAGGCCTACTGAGCGCCAAAAATTTTACTGTTTCAAAATCATAAATCATGACAATTATGAAATCATGTACAGTATTTATCACAGATTGTATAAAACCAGAAATTTGAAGAAAATGGACCCAGCCACATGGGTTGAGTCAGGGAGGGGGATGGCGAATAGGAGCGCTTCCTCCCCCCCCCCCCCCCCCCATCACCAACCAGCTGATTCAGACAAACTGTAATTGTTTTAAATTAGATTAATAGAATTTTCGGAACGTCTGTCAAGTATGAGTTGAAGTTATGCACCTGCAAGTAAAAAGTAAACAATATGAATATTTTAGAGAATAGAACAGTTCCTTATACAAGTGCTTCAGTTGCATTATTCTTTTGTTGTGAAGATAGGACAAGTGGCGATTGCCTCATCACTTTCAGGAAAAATAAACTAAAACATCCAATTTTACCATGCACCAGCTTTTTTTTCTAATGTTTCCCTCTCATGTACTTTACATGCCAACCTTGCCGCTCCTGACAGTCAATTGCCTTCTTTGTTACTGATAAACTTTCAAAATTGATTAGAACATTTGGGACAAGAACAATGGGATTGGAAACTTGGTCCTTTGAAACATTGTTTAAGTGACTCAAAAATAACACATATTATATCAAAATCTGAGACGTTTTTCTCATAAAAGGCTCACTAGACAACCATATTGACCATATAAAATGACAGAATAGAATGACAGAAGATTTAAAGGATATTATATGCATGAATAACTTGGAAATAAAAGTTCATGAATATACCAGAGTCACAAGAACATCACAAACAATAATTGATAACATCCTTACTAATATAGATTACTCTAAAACAAGATTAGGCGGCTCGGAACTATCTGATCATGACTATTAAATCTTAGAGGTGGGGTTGCAAGGTCATAAATCAATTAAAAAGAGTAGAGTAATGAAAGAAATTCAACAATGTGAACAGGGGAATATCGATTGTTTGAAGCAGAATCTGCTACAAGAAAACTGGAGTAGGGTTTACAATAGCAATAGTTTGAATGACAAATATGATAGTTTCATTAATATTTTGAGGTTTCATATTACTATGAGTTGTCCAGTTAAAAATGTCCCTGTAAAGAACAAATTAGACAAGATTGAAGAGTGGATAACTGATGATATCCTTGCAGAAAGAAATAGGGTTAAAGATGCATATGATGAATTCAAACTATCTAGAAATATGTTAAGTGAAGATAATAACAAAGCTCTAAAGAACAATTATACAAGAGAAGTGAAAAGAGCGAAATGTAAGAAAACAGCTGAAATTTTGAATAATAGTGTGTACTTTAACACAGCAGTGTGGGATGTGATAAACAAAAATAGGCAAGTAGCTCATGTAGATGCTTATACTAGTGTCCCCAGAATAATTAACGAAAATAACAAATATATTGATGATAGTGTAGACATTTGTAATTTCTTTAACAGATATTATCAACTGGTTGCTAAGGATCTTCAAAAATCTCTTAATACAGGTATTAGTGATGCAAACATGAGGAATACTGAAGGGGTTCAGAACGAATTAAAATTCCACCCAGTATGCCAAGACGAGTTGTCAAATATCATTGATAGTTTAAATAATAAAAAAACTGTAGGAATGGATGGGGTATCCAGTAAAATTCTGAAAGAATGTAAAGATCAATTGTTAGACCCCTTGATTCATCTGATCAATCATTCATTAGAACAAGGTGTTTTTCCAGATAACTTAAAAGAGGGGAAGATCTTGCCAATCTTCAAAAGTGGTGATAGAGAAAAGGTAGAAAACTATAGGCCCATTAGTATTTTAAATGTAATAAGTAAAATTTTTGAAAGAGTAGTTCTAAATAGGTTACTTCTGCACCTTCAAGGAGCTAACTTTATCTGTGATGAACAGCATGGCTTCCAGAAAGGGAGATCAACAAAAACAGCCATAGTTTCTCTAGTTGAAAAACTAATAGATATAATAGATTCAGGTGATAAAGCTACTGCAATCTTCTTAGATATGTCAAAGGCATTTGATTGTGTTAATCATAGAACTTTATTGGAAATACTGCAAAATGTAGGTGTAAATGGGGTTGAACTGAAATGGTTTGAATCATATCTTATGAGAAAACAATGTGTAGAGCTAACTACAGTAGTTGGTAATAGTATAGTAAAGAATAAATCTAATAAATTAGAGGTGCAAGCTGGAGTGCCTCAGGGGTCAATACTAGGTCCATTGCTTTTTTTGTTATATGTCAACCGTTTACCTAAAGAATTAATTAGTGGTAGTGCCCTCTTATTTGCTGATGATACATCACTCATTTTCAGCAATTCCATTCTAGATAATTTAGAAATAAGTGCCCATATAGGTGTGCACTGTGCAGTCCATTGTCCAATTTTTAAATCAGTTGAAATTAACTATAAATAGTAAAAAATGCCAATACCTTCAATTCAAAAACAAACATAATTTAAATGAAGATAGGGCTATAAACGTGTTTGTAAACGATAATCAATTAGACCAAGAAGAAAAAATTGCATTTCTAGGAGTTACGTTGGATAGACGATTGACCTGAACTCCATACATTGAGAAAATATGTAGTAAAATTTCATCTGGGGTATTTGTCCTGCGACAGCTCGCTAGATTGAATGACAAAAAGTTACTTTTTACAGCTTACCATGGGCTCTTACTGTCACATATTAGGTATGCTATCTTATTAGTATGGGGTAATTCATCAAAACAAAATCTTGATAGGGTGTTTAAGATCCAAAAGAAAGCGGTTAGGTGTATAGAAAGAGTAAATAGATTAGATTCATGTAGGCCGTTGTTCAAGAGACTTGGTCTCCTAACCGTACCCTGCTTATATGTCTATGAAGCTACTTTATATGTAAAAACGAATGATATTAACCAAAATCTTGATGTACATGATTATAATACAAGAAGCCGAGGAGATTATCACTTGGTGAGTCACAATAGTAGCTTATTCAAAGAAAAACCTAGTTATATTGGTAGGAAATTCTACAACAAGCTACCGCAGTTTTTGAAGAGTCTTGAAAATATAGAAATATTTAAAAAACAATTGAAGAAATATTTAGTTGATAAAGCTTCTTATAGTGTACAAGAGTTCCTTTCACATCAAAATTAAGCCTCACCTCAACTAATTGAAGTAATTATGGTATCTAGTGTATAATATTGTTGATCTGACTTGTCTTATACTCCTTAACTGGAGTCTCCAAGACGTAATCTACAAAAAAAAAAAAAATATCAACTCCATCGACCCATGGGGATTTAGCCCCTAAAGTAGCCTCTAAATATTACAACCAAATGGGGAATAAGCTTTGCCTCAAAAGCCATTCAAAGAGGAAGTCCTGATTCTAATTGAATTCTTATTGATTTGATTTCATTTCTTCAAAATAATTTTGAATAGATTTTATTTGAAAAAAATTTAAGCTGTGTGATAGAAGGTGAAATCGACTTTTTTGTATTTTGATTAGGATTTCAGTGTATCTTGCTTATGAGAGTCCTTAGGTAGATGAGCAAAGATGCAGTGTGTAGTCTATATCCCTTGTCAATCATTGATTGCAAGGGTTGATTTTGTATTTGTTTGGCAGATGATTTAGCTTTAGATCTGATAAATTGAGATTAATTACATAGGAAATTGCTGTCTAAAGAGAGCTGAAAACATATTTTCAATAATTGTCATTTGAAATTTTCTTTGTGGAGAACCTTCAGACTCCACTTTATACCTCTCATTTTCAATCCAAACTATGATCATATTGTTGCTGTGAACAAGGCAAAGGAGGAAGAAGTTTAGTTATCTGCCTGTGTCAATATTAATTTCCAGAAGTGATTAATTACTCTTCCCCTGTACTCTCTTCACCTTGTAGTTTATCTGTGACACAATTAGAAATGTTTACTCAGAATTTTATGGACTTAATGGAATGTTCTTTTCATGGCGATTAAAGTGGTCTCAAACAATGTAGATTGTAGAATATTCCACGTGTCTATTTTAGAAATTGGTAGAGTCATCTTGGTTTTTTCCAAAAAATTAAAACCTATTTAAAGGGAATGGTTGAGCAAACATCAATTCATTCTTGTTTGAAATTTGAGATAACAAGTGGCAGTTCTGTTCATAGTACTGCAGTTCTGTTGTTAAAGTGATAATCGTATATTGTGACTGTATTAGTTAGAATTCTTTGACCTGTTATATGAGTGAACTCTACTCTTAGCTATTATTGTATTACGGACTTGCAGTGGCATAGCGTGGGCATTAGCCGCCCGGGGCCAACCGGAAATTCGCCGTCCCCCCCCCCCCCTCCATACATAATTATTAGTTGGAAGTTTAAATATTACCTAATGTGGATCGTACAAATTATTGAAAGTTTGGATAAACTAACACTTCTTCGGACGGAGCATACATCTATGGGAAGAAATGGTGCAAGAAACCCACAGAAAATGTCAGAATGTTTAAATAATTTAGTGTACAATAGGATCTTAAATTATTATATATAGTGCTCATCACTTGGCAACCCTTATATATGTATTACAATATTACAAAAAGAATAACTATAGTAGAGAGCTTAGCTTAATAAAAATGATCAACAACACTTGAGATCAACTTGGATAGAATTATTTTACAGGGTGCCTGGTATTATAAATTATTCCTGTTACTATTTATTTCAAAAATTACATTACATTTTTTAATATTACATACATTTTGATATTGACGATTGTGTGAAAGATTTTGCTTTGAAAAAAAAAACATGACATTCAATTTCAAGAATAGCTAAATTTGTTAGTCTCAACGTGGACATAGTCGATCTCAGATAATTTTTTATTACCTTTAGTTTAGCGAAGCTTCTCTTGCAACTGGCATTACTAACGGCAGATGTTAAAAAAATCCTCAACATTATGACAAATAATCTTTTCATTTCATAATCATTTCTTCTAATACAGTCAAGTACGGTAAAGCGCTACTTATTTTCTGAGCACACTGATGTATGTTCAGTGTACATGCTGTAAATGATACTCAAAATTATCATTAGCTTCACGCAGTACCGGTTGCCAGAAGTCCAAGTAACATAAAAATAAAAATGACTGCATAGCGACTAATAAACTTCCTGCATCCGTTCGTGTGTTCAAACTTTTATTCGTTTCTGTCAATTTTTCCAGTACAAAATTTCTTTGTAATGATGTCTTGAAAGGTATTCACAGCATCACCTATAGCGCTCTATTAATTTACAAATAACCTACGATAATAATTTACCATACAAATTTTATAATTTTGGACTCCCATTCTGCCGTAGACAGAGACTCAGTAAGAATAACACGAGCTTAGAAGATCCACATATGAAAATCATCTTCATTGAATTAAAGCATAAAATTAATATTTAACTTGAGAATATAGCAGACTAGCCGGCAGACTCGCTTCGCTCGCCTTAACCGTCTAGCCAGGGGTTAAGTGCCTAAAAGTGCCTACAGTATTAGGAGAAAGGAAATATCAATTGAGAGTCTCAGTTATAAACAATCTGGGGAACGATATGATTCTGGGATTGAATCATCTTAAGTATATGTGAGCATGGCTCGATATACAGTGAAAAAGAGTGGAGTTACCTCCCCTCAGTCTACGAAAATCGATCGCTATTATTTCGGGCCAAGAAGCATTCATGACATTCATAGAAGATGAAATAAAGAAGTTTCATCAAATACAGGGAGAAACACATCTACTCCAGCACAAAATCAGGCCATTGGATGGAGTAGAACCATTCAGACAAAAGCCTTACCCAAGAAACCCTGCCATGCAACAAGTAATTAATGACAAAGTTGATAAAATGCTTGCTGCATGGGTTATTGAGCCTAGTGATAGCGCATGGAGTTCACCTCTTGTTTTAGTGAAAAAAGCTAACGGGAAGATGAGATTTTGTATAGACTTCAGAAAATGAAATGGGTTTACACACAGAGATGCGTACCCTTTACCTAATATGACAAGCATATTCGATAAGCTTTGTCATGCAAAATTTATTTCCTCATTGGATCTGAAAAATGGCTACTGGCAGGTTCCTCTATCCGAGGAAAGTAAGCCTATGACAGCTTTTATAGTCCCAGGAAAAGGACTGTTCCAATTTAGAGTCATATGCCATTCGGCCTTCACTCAGCAGGAGCTACCTTTCAACGCCTACTTGATAGAGTGATAGGCCCAGAGTTAGAGCCGTATGTGTTCGCATACTTAGACGACCTGATAGTACTGGGAGATACACTTGAATCACACAAGAGAAACCTCTCTGAAGTGTTCAAGCGACTTAGAGAGGCAGGCCTTATTATAAATAAGGAAAAATGTCAATTTTTTAAGAATGAGCTACACTACCTTGAACATATTGTAACTGAGAAAGAGTTACAAACAGACCCCCAAACAGTTAAGGCTGTATGAGACTTTCCTACTCCAAATAAGATCAAGAAGCTACGTTGTTTTTAAAGATTAGCATCATGGTACAGGCAATTTGTACCTAACTTCTCTGACCTAGCTACTCCGTTACATCAGCTATTAGAAAAAGGAGTTAAGTGGCATTGGGACATGGAACATGAACAAGCATTTGATTCAATAAAAAATGCACTTACTCATTCGCCAGTACTGACCTACCCCCATTTCGAATTCCCATTTGTAGTGCAAACCAATGCATCAAACTATGGGCTAGGTGCAGTATTGACTCAACAGATAGAAGGAGAAGAAAAGGTCATAGGCTATGCTAGTAGAGCATTGAGGGGACCCGAGCTCAAATATACAACAACCGAGAAAGAATGTCTGGCTGTAATTTTTGCATTAAGAAAATTTAAACCCTATATAAAAGGATATCAGACGATGATAATCATGGATCATCAATCACTAAAATGGCTACATGCCATCCCTAATCCATCTGGACGGTTGGCCCACTGGATAATGGAGATGCAGCAGTATGATTTAGAAATTAAATATAGGTGGAGGGAAATTTAATATTGCCCCTGATGCCCTTTCCCACAATCCAGACATTTCTCAGGAGGCAGATGACATGGCTACTCCAACCGAGGAAGTAAGCCCAGTTGACATGGAGGGAGCTAATGATCCATGGATAACAAAAATAAAAAACGGACTTGTTCAACATCCTGAGAAATATTCTGATTATACAGTCAGAAGTGAACTACTGTATAGGCATATATGGCCACGTCACAAGGCTTCAGGAAAATAACAATAATGAGAGTTGGAAGCTCTGTATACCTAGGAGTCATCGGAAAGAAAAAACTTTGTCAGAATCATGATGCCCCAACCGTGGGACATCAAGGTGTTTTCCGAACATATGATAAAATAGCAAGGAACTATTATTGGCCTGGACTATATGCCGACGTAGCCAAGTATGTAAGAGAGTGTGAGGCTTGTCTCAAACACAAAGTTGAGCAACGTGCTCCTTAAGGACAGATGATAAAGAAGAGAAAAATTATCCAGCCTTGGGATACTATCAGTACTGATATAATCGGCCCCCTATACCTAGATCCAAATGAGGTAATCGTTATGTTGTTGTCTTCCAAGATCAATTTACCAAGTGGGTGAAGGCTAAGCCTCTAAACAGGGCTGATAGTAATACCGTGATGGCAGCATTATGCGAATTAATACTCAATAAATTCGGTATTCCTAAGCTGTTGATATCTGACAATGGAACCCAGTACACAAGTAGATTGTTCCAATCATTCTGCCTAGAAAATGGAATTAATCAATTCTTCACCCCACCCTATAGTCCAAGCTGTAACCCTAATGAGCAAGTAAATAGGGTACTGAAAACAATGATGACTTTGTACTTGGGTGAAAGTCATACAGAGTGGGACCGGTACATTGCTGAATTTTGTTTCGCAATGAATATGTCAACCCACCAAGCAACCAAGTACACCCTGGCCTATTTGAACTTCAGCCGAGAGTTATGGGCCCCTCAGGACGCATCATTCGAATTAGAGGGTGACCCATGTGTAGAAGCCAAAGATAACATTAAGTCTTTTCAAAATAAGAGGCTCAAAATGCTAACACAGTTGCAGCAACTTGTGCTAGACAATTTAGATGAGGCCTACTTAAACACAAGTAGATATCATAATCTATGGAGGCGACCACTCAATTTGAAACCAGGCCAAATGGTCTTCAGAAGGGAGCATTAATTATCCTCCGCAATGAACCAGTTTGCGGCCAAACTTGCTCCAAAATTTTTGGGACCCCATAGGGTAATTTGCATGGTGAGCGTAGTATATTTGAAAAGCATAATAAGCAAAGGTATGACTGTACATGTAAAGGACATTAAGTTGTACCCCTTCTTAGTTGAGGAAGGAGAAGGGTAAGAAGAAGTATCAGTCGCTGTCGTGCGGCTGGGAGAAATAAAAACTCAGAATGAGTTGAAAGCAAAGATGGAAAAAGGGCCCCATTTGAAGTTATTACATGAAATAATAGTTTGTAATAATGGGCCCCCTTTGTCTAATTATAGGAGGGCAGTTTGCTTAACAACCAAGGCGGCTGCCTATAGCCCTTTGGTCACAGGGTGGGTGACACCCTAGACCAAACACGAAACGCTGTGTATTGGTACTAGTGGTCACTGCTAGATGGCATAAGAATGCCAAAAGTAATGATGCTAGACGGGCATTGGAAGTGGTAATGGCACTTTAGTTACCATAATTGCTATATCAATTAGTTGAGGTGAGGCTTAGTTTTGATATGAAAGGAACTCTTTTACACTATAAAAAGCTTCATAAACTTAATATTGTGATGTGGTTGTGTTTGTCCTCAATACCTCCAGCTGTGTGATAGAGCTGGGTGCTCAAGTCACAACTTGTTGCTGGTGGTGGGAGGCCAGTGGTCCAAGATAGAGCCGGTTGTTTGGCAGAGTGTCTGCCAGGCCAACAAATTGGTCATTCTGGGGGTGATCAAAAAGTTAAGTGTGGCCCCAAAAGGAGCTGTTTTGGTTGTTGAATCACTGGTCACTAGAGTTGCTGGTGGGTGGTGGCTGATGTTGGAGTCAGCAGCAGGCAGATCCAAGGGTTGGCAGGCCGACCTTGAGTCAGCATGGGGCACTTGAATTTGGTTGCCATGATGAGCATGAGCCACCATGGGATGCCAACTGGTTTCACTGGGCTGATCAATGAGCTGATTGTCTGCTGGAATGCCTTGCTCAAGAAGTACTTGTGAATCTCCAAAAAGATGTCAGGGAGCAGTGGCAGTGCTTTGCCCAAGTACCCAGGGAACTTGGGGTTATAGGCATCCAGAGGACTCAGCTTCAAAACCACAGCTACATCAGGTAGCAAGGATGCAGGATCCCGGCCATCCACTCAACCAAATGACTGCAAGAGGCTGCAGGTGAGTGATTCAGAGGGGGCATTTTATAGGTGCTCCCATATGTCTGCTCAGTTAAGCCACCAAGAGCCTCTGGTGAGCAATGTGTTGGGGGCACAGTTGCCACCACTGAGAGTATTGGTTGAGCCATTGGCACCTTCACCTGTTCACCCTTGCTCCATTGGGCATTGGCTCAGCACCATTGGATTCCCCAACTGGCACAGTGCTTTGGCATAGGCAGGAGGCGGGTAGCAAAATGAGAAGACCAAGTAGGTTGGAGGCTCAGGCTCTCTTCAGCTAGTGCTTGTCTTGCTATCTGTGGGGTTTCTTGTCATCCTTGTTGGGCATCAGTCCAGGTTGGGTGGTGTCTTGATGGCTGGTAGAAGAGTATTGACTGTTCAATGACTGATTTTTGACTCTCATTGTGGCTGTGGAACAAACTGATATTGATACTTGGTTTGTGAGACTCTTGTCCAATGAGAGAGCCAAGTTTATGGAATTCCCCCTGTTGGTGGTGGGGGGGGGGGTGATGTCTCACTGGTGAAAGTTTGCCTGGCGTCTTGGAGTTCCTGTTAGCAGGTTGTTGAACTGGCTTGGAGTGAGTGAGAGGCAATGATGTTATATGAGCAAGAGCATGTGCGAGTGTGAGTGAGGGTGCTGGAGTTAGGGTGTCAATTCCCCCCTGCTTTAGAAAGCCTTGAATGATTTATTGAACAAAAAATATCAATTACATAATTATTGATGAATAAATATGTGCATTGGCAAGAACCCTATTATGGTGGGATGGTCTCTAAGAAGCATCAAAAGGTAAGTTATATAAGTTATAGGGTACTGATCTACAATGCCAGTCTTCACTGCATGAGTCTATATAAACTAATTCATGGTTGCAGTGGGTGGTGTGGGGCAAAGTTGATCTTTGTACACCCTAATTGTCTCCTGTCTCTTAGTGATCCAGTGGACATGACCCTGTTTATGTTGGTATTGGTGGTGTTTAATGAATTTGGGGCTACTGAGCTGAATGTCATGAGTGGCAGCAGTCGCCATGGTGCCCAGGTAGCAAAAAAAACTTGAGGAAAGCTTTCTGAAAACTTGCCGTGACAGCTTGGAACACTTGCCCCAAGTTTGCCATGGCAAACAAGCAAACTTTTGGAAAGTTTTAGGAAAGCTTTCTAGTTCCCGGTTGAAACACTTGACACAAGCTTTCCTTAACAGTTTAAAAAAAACTTGAACAAAAGGCCTTTACCAAGCTTACTGGGTAAGCTTACAGAACACTTAAATTAAACACTTGTGACAAACTTTGCCACAAAAGCTTTCCTCAACAGTTTAAAAAACACTTGAACAAAACGCCTTTACCACAGTGGCGGATCCAAGGGGGGGCAAAGGTGGCAATTGCCCCCCCCCCCCCCCGAGATCCAAGAGAAAAATAAAAAAAGGCATAAATCTAATAGAAACTAGGACGAAATTATGTAAGCATGAAAAGTTGGCTATCTCCAATTTGTGTAAAGCCACCCATGTTACTTGTGCAGAGGGCATTCTTTAATATCATGTTCTAGATATTAAAGAATATGTGTTCTTTAACCTGCTAGTACGTGGGTACTTCAAGCTTCTAGTGGAGTAGACTGACTGGAGATGGTGTTGAGCTGTTGAGTGTTCCAACCGAATATTATTCCAACTGTCCCCACTAGAATGGTTGAGCGCCACATGCGCATTCTAGTGGCGGCTCATATTTTATTAAATCATTACCTTATTCATATTGATATTTTTATATCTAAAAAATGTGCTCAATAATTATTTAGTAAATTGGATGAAAACTCATTTGAAATTTCATACGTAATAACTTGAAAACTTAATTTATAAGAAAGAATACAATGACATAAATAGATATCAGGTAAATCGGTAAGAAATGCAAATTACCAAAAAAAATACAAATTTGTTCATACATATTGATAAAACCATATTGATAAATACCACCATCCATGACAACATTATGAGGGGCACTAAAAACTATGTCAAAATACACCATTTTCTATTAAAAAATCCAAAAAATTTCCGGGGGTGGGCCTCCGGACCCCCCCCCCCCTCCACTGGTTGGTGGTATTCCATACCCCCCAAACCCCCCCCCCCCGGTGTTTGCCCCCCCCCCAAAATCACGTACTGGATCCGCCACTGAGTGGGAAGTGGATGAGGAGGTTGATTCACAAGTTTTGACACAGGTTTTATATTGAAATACATATATTCTATCCCATCTTGCTAATAACCAATTCAATTGAAAAATTAGCTATCCTGTCAGCTACCAATAATATAATATTGATATACAGGGTGGGGGAAATGTTTGGAAACGGCTTAATATTTCATATACAAAGGTGATTTTGCGGTAGGTATGATTGAGGATCCTACTCAAATTGAAAATACTATTTTACTGTGACTTTAAAAATCTGGTCCGCCATCTTGGAACCGCCATTTTGAATGTAACTTTTTTTTTTAAATAGGAAGGGGGTCATGCGATACATGATTTCAATACGGAATTTTAAGACAAAATGAATGCCGAAAACCGCACATCGATATGTCAACCCGTTTCGGAGATATTTACATTATTAATCGATACCATGAAAAGCAGAAATGAAATAAATAAGTACATTAAAATCTTACCTATCAAATTTTTTGTTAATAGTGTTTGCTAATAAACATTAAAACCCAATTATTTTAATAAATGTTCAATCTGTTTTCCTTCAGCTGTTTGACAATGTGCTAATCTTAAATAATAGCCATCAAGCACATTTTGAATCATTTCGCATGATGAACATCTGACTCTGGATATCATAATATCAACAATAATCATGATATCAACCTAAAATCATCTGTAATAATCCAACTGATTTAATGAATTCTTTTTCAATCATGAAGTAGTGAGTGTGTTTAAAGTCGTTCGCAATGGCATTTTTAAATGAAACCGCACATTTTGAATCATTTCGCGTGATGAACATCTGACTCTGGATATCATAATATCAACAATAATCATGATATCAACCTAAAATCATCTGTAATAATCCAACTGATTTAATGAATTCTTTTTCAATCATGAAGTAGTGAGTGTGTTTAAAGTCGTTCGCAATGGCATTTTTAAATGAAACCGAGAGAATAACTTTGTTAATGATGCGCGGCTATGGAGATAGAGTACGGTCTTACCAAGAAGTTTCTGATTTATTTAACGAAACATTTCCCAACAGAAATCCAATTAGTAAAAGTGTTGTTTTTAAGACAGTAGAGCGGTTTCAAGAAACGGGCAAAGTGACTGATCGTGCTCGCACTGGAAGAACAAATACTGCCACCAACAATGAAAAATCTTTAGAGGTAATGCAATCATTTGTTGAAGATCCGCATACATCAACTAGAAGCGTTGCCAAGGAACATGGTATGTCTACTCGTTCTGTCAGAAAAGTTCTTAAGGAATCTCATTTCCATCTGTTTAAGCTTCATGTATTACAAGAACTGAATGAGGATGATTTCGACCGCCGGGTAGAGTTTTGTGACATAATGATGAACAAGTATGACAATGATCCAAACTTCTTTAATAATGTAGTATTTTCGGATGAAGCTACGTTCATGCTTAACGGCAATGTAAATAAGCAAAACTATCGTTTCTGGACCGATGTCAACCCATACTGGATGAAGGAGGGTCATACACAGTATCCTGAAAAATTAAACGTATGGGCTGGTATGGTAAATGGTCACATTGTAGGACCATTTATTATCGAGAATAATTTAACAGGTGCCATTTACGAGAACATGTTAATAAATTTGATCGTTCCAGCCATCCAGAACATCAATGGACAAGAGTTACATAACTTGTGGTTTCAACAAGATGGGGCGCCCCCTCATTATGCATTAGGAGTGCGGGATATATTGAACCAAACATTTCCCCAACGCTGGATAGGTCGTAGAGGTGCAATAGAGTGGCCCGCTAGGTCACCTGACCTCTCTCCACTTGATTATTTCTTTTGGGGCTACATGAAAGACAATGTGTACAAAAAGAAACCAGCAACAATTAATGAACTGAGAGAATGTATAACTGAAGTGGCTAACAGAATTCCACGCGAAATGATTCAAAATGTGCTTGATGGCTATTATTTAAGATTAGCACATTGTCAAACAGCTGAAGGAAAACAGTTTGAACATTTATTAAAATAATTGGGTTTTAATGTTTATTAGCAAACACTATTAACAAAAAATTTGATAGGTAAGATTTTAATGTACTTATTTATTTCATTTCTGCTTTTCATGGTATCGATTAATAATGTAAATATCTCCGAAACGGGTTGACATATCGATGTGCGGTTTTCGGCATTCATTTTGTCTTAAAATTCCGTATTGAAATCATGTATCGCATGACCCCCTTCCTATTTAAAAAAAAAAAGTTACATTCAAAATGGCGGTTCCAAGATGGCGGACCAGATTTTTAAAGTCACAGTAAAATAGTATTTTCAATTTGAGTAGGATCCTCAATCATACCTACCGCAAAATCACCTTTGTATATGAAATATTAAGCCGTTTCCAAACATTTCCCCCACCCTGTATATCCAATCAAATCAAGTTCATTTCATTCAGCAAATTGTATATAATACATAATACAAACGTTATATATAAAGATTCATTTGAATCATGAAATGTACCCAATACAGCTGTTTCTATGGAATCAACAAACTTATGCAGATCATTCTCATCTCATTGGTTACCATTCAAATTAATAGATCAACCATCTCATCAATCATCAACTTATATTACCCATCTTATCAGTTGCCAATAATAATAATAATAATAATAATAATAATAATAATTTCTCTGGATGATGGAAAACATATCCAGAGGAGTTTATTAATATAAGCTCAAAACATTACAATAATATATTATCCAATAGAAAAAAACTGATTGCTAATTTGATTCCTAAATGTAAAAAAATATGATACCCCACTATAAAACTATGTGTCGGGGTGATCATCAATGTGAACCTTAGATCAAGCTTATACTATTATACTATACTATTCCTAACTAGCCATTATAACTAATACAATAATAAAAACTATTCACTACCTAAAACTACTAAGTATGCATAATCGTATTTCTATTCACATCCTATTTACTATGAGCTCCTCACTACTGTGGACTCCAATATTATATAACCAATCCCTAATTTTTTTTTTAAATCTATTAACATTGCCTTCTTATTTTATTTCCAGTGGAATTCTATTGTAAATTGTTGGCCCTAAATATCCTATTGATCTTTGTCCAAAAGCTGTGTTCATTCTGGGTACATCCTGATAATTGAGGCTTCTTATTCTAGTATTGTGGCTATGAGTTATAATATTATTTTCATTTTCATTTTTCTTTATATAAGTAATTAACAACAAAATATACAATTGCCTAACACTAAGTACTCTATTTTCCATGAATAGTTCGCTGGTTGGGAAGCGGGCTTCCCTATAGTTCCCTATTCCCCATTATCTTTAAAATACGTTTTTGGATTTTGAAAACTGGATCCACAAAACTATAATTTGCGGCCCCCCAAACTAACAGACCATATCTTATAAGAGATTCAACTAATGTAAAATACACTGCTTTTATCATTTCTTTATTAAGAATATGCCTCAGCTGATAAAATTTATATATTAGCTTCCTTATTTTTGTAGTTGTATATGAGATGTGCTTATCCCATTTTAATAAGTCGTCTACTATTATCCCAAGATATTTAATACTATCTGAGCGTTCTATCAGTGGACAATTACAATTGTTATTAATTCTAACACAATAATGAAGTTTTATTGATGTCTTACGTGGTTTGGTACTATCAGTTAAAGAAAATGTTAAAAATTTGGTTTTTTCTGCATTCAATGAGAGTAAATTATTTCCCAGCCATCTAGTGATTTTTGAAAGTTCTGTTTCGACTATTTGAAATACTTCTTCCCAGTTATTTCCTTGAAAGAGGAGTGCTGTGTCATCTGCAAAGGCTATCACCCTACCTTGGATTTGAATGGAGCACAGCTCATTTGCAAAAATTGAATATAAAATTGGACCCAGAACAGTCCCTTGTGGTATTCCAAACTTCATGGACCCTTCTGCACTCATATGGCTCCCAACTTTTGTCCTTTGTTGTCGGTTATTGAGGTAGGATTTGAACCATTCAAGTGATACACCCCTTATGCCTATTGCCTCAAGTTTTTTTATTAATCATGGGATACTGAGTCAAAGGCCTTTGCTAAGTCTAAAAATACTGCTAGGCATTTATTTTTCTCCTCTAGATTCTGAGTAACAAATTTAGATAACTCCAGAACTGCTAACTCTGTGCTTATTCCTTTACGAAAACCAAACTGGTTTGGAGATAATATATGGTTCCTTTCCAGATAGCTCACTAATCGTAATTTAACTAGCTTTTCTAAAATTTTTGATATATTGCTGGTTAATGAAATAGGTCTATAATTACTTACAATTAATTTATCTCCCATCTTATGTATAGGTCTAACACAAATATTTTTCATTGCTTTAGGAAAAGTTCCATTTGACAAACTGAGATTGAAGATATGAGTCAAAGGTCTAGAAATTAAGTCTTTTATGTCTTTTAAAATCCCATTATCAAATCCATCAAGCCCTGGTGCACTACTGTTACGAAGAGAATTAATGGTGTCTATTATTTCCTGCTCAACTATGGGGAAAAGAAACATAGTATTTTGAATATGTACCTCTGGTTCATAATCTGCTATAACTTGGTTAATATTCTTATTTAAACTTTCAGATATTTTCCTAGCCATTGTTTCTCCAATATTAACAAAGTAATCATTTACATGGTTCAATAGAATTTCGGGATTTTCTTTCAATGTTACAATTTTATCATCAATCTTTACAGCATTGAGTTGAATTTTTCTTTTTTGGTTTGAATCAGTAGCATCCTTGATAATTTCCCAAGTTTTTCTTACATCATTCCCTGCTTTGTTGAATTGATTTTTGAAGTAACTTTCTTTCGTATTCTGAATAAGAGATGTTAATGTATTCCTGTAGATTCGATAATAATTTGCAAGTTCTTGATTTTCTGGATCTAACTTCCTTCTTTTATTTAAATGATTCCTTGTTCTTATGGATGAGACGAGTCCTTTTGTGATCCATGGTTTGATGATCTTGATTTTCTTCTTCTGTGTGTAATGATGCGTATTCTTCTCCACATATTGTTGCAAAATTGTTATGAACTTTTCATATGCTTCATCTGTGTTATCACTTTTGAAAATCTCTTCCCAATGCTCTCCCAGTAGTCCTCCTCTTAATCCATCCAAATTGATTGATCTACGATTAGTTGAATCTTGTTCATCTAAATTCGCTCTGTTACCAATATTTGAATATTCTTGCAGTCCCAAAATTGTAATGAAGTGATCCGTGATACTTGACTGATATATGATTGGATGAATATTGTGTTTGCAATTTGTCAGCATGTGATCTAGGCAAGTAGATGTTCCTGTGGTTACCCTGGTAGCCTTTTTGATACAGTTCTTCAATCCGTGTTCACTTAATAAATCGTAGTATTCATCAAGTTGATAATGCTGCTGTGGTTGTAGCGTATTTATGTTGAAGTCTCCTGTGCAAATAATCAGTTGTCCTCTCAGTCTATTGAGCACAGTTTCCAAATCTTCTAAAAACTCTGTTATACAGTACTGTAGTGCGAAGGGGATCTGTAGATTGCTAATATATTATATTTCTCTTTTGAAGTTTGCAATTGTAGATGGAGAACGTTGGCCTGCCTGATATTTAACTCCACTGACTGCACATTTAGAGAATTTCTTGCATATACAATTACTCCATCATTCTGTGTACGGTTATTTAAAGAGTAAAAAATATTGTAATCTTTCATTTCCTTAGGTGTATGATCATTTTTGATCCAGCATTCTGTTAATACTATAATATCAAAATCATAAGACATATCCTGTAGTTCAACCATCAGATCATCAAAGTTTTTCTTAACACTCCTTATGTTCAGACAAAATACAGTCAAGCTACAGCTGCTAAGAGCAGCATGGAGCTACTGTTTATTCTCAACCACCCTGTCCTCTAGCTCATCCATTGAATCGAGTTCATTTGCTACAGACAACACATCATTATTACTCATCATTTTGCTTTTTTAGACGCATCCCTCCTTGCATGTTTTTTGCGATTTTCTTATGCCATCTCATTATATTCATCATTTTAATCTTTTATATGCCTCCCTCCTGGCATGCTGTTCATCATCTTCTCATGCCATTTCATAATATATGCATCTTCACAGCTCATAATATTTTTTGTGAGCGTTGACATAAGATCAGGCATTCCTGTTGTTAGGTAGTTAAAATTACGAGTGTGTCTACTAAGAGCTACTATTGCATGATTAACACTATTGTAGATTTCTAACTGCTCTGTATTCAACCTTACAAGAACAACGTTTTTATAAGTAAGGCCTTGAGCTTCGTGAATGGTGTGTATCTTTATTGCTTTTTCTAATTTCCTATCTAATGTTTCTTGAATCCGTTTCTTCTCGTTTTGTGTATATGTTAGCACAAGAGTCTCTGGTTCAAGTTGAAGAGATTCTGAATTGAAAATTGTCCGTCTGATTGATCGTACTACTTTGCTTGTTGTTCCTATTTCATCATAAAACTTAGAGAGTACAACGCACACATCGATTGGACATCTTCGAGTCACTGAAATTTTCTGGGTGGGCTCACAAAAAACGGAAGGGTGGGACCATCTGACACTCAGTTTACTCCTCTCAATATAGGGAATCTGTTTTGAATCACCAAATAAGAGAATTTCGGTGGATCCTGACAATGCTGCAATAAAACCTACATAACCAGCATGCATTAATACCGCTTCATCAATGAGGACTCGATCGTATTTCTTTCCAGTTTCATTTATGATGAATGATGAAACCGTCCTGTAATCAGATCTGATTATTTTACTGCAGTATGCTTCGCCGTACTTGTGAATTACAGCATCCCTGACTTCTTTGATGCCTGCTCTAGTTTGACATAGGACTAAGTCGATTCCTGGTCTATGTTGATTAAGAATTTGAAACGTTTTACCGCAGCCAGGAACACCATCTATCCACTTGACCACAGGAAGATTGCAAGCAGCAACATCAACTGTCGATATCTTTTGATGTAGTTCACCATTCAGCATGAGTTGAGTATCTCTACTTACAAGAATATATCTCTCTCTGGACGAGAATCCTCTCAACCTTTCGTTGAATGGCACGTAAGTTCCTCCTCCCTCCAGACAAAATCCCATTCTGTAACTCGTTTCAGACGGCCACAGGAACTTCTTCAAAACATTATCGTAAATATTCATTTTATTTCGTCTAATTTCTTGTAAATATGAATGCGAGCCTAATAAGTTCTTCCCTGTGATATTTATCAAAATATCTCTGTATATCACAGCATTAGTCTGATCATACTGGCTCAAAAGGTTTCTAAGCTCCAACATACTGTTGATATATCCATAATCTGGTGACATTTCTGGTAGGTATCCTGTTGGACAACATTTTCCATTAATTTTCTCCTCTGGAATATCTAAAAATGTCAAATTATTTATGCCCTGGTAGTAAAATACATATTTAACATTTTTTGTTGACAACACTAAACTCAACAGATCAATACACGACATGTTGGTCATAGTTCCAAAGAAATCAATTCCAACAGTTATAGATTGTTTACCTGCTGCCCAGTTATCAATAATAAACAACAACTCTTCTAGTTTATTGAACAAGTTCAAACTATCTGATAATAACAATAAATTAACAATTTTCAATGTCGCATCAAATTTCACAGACAAATCAATTTGCTTAGTCCGCGAAAAAACTGTTGCTAGACTAAATTATGATGTTGAAGATCCATCTTGTTTCCACTAATATGTAATATAAACTTAAAAAAACACTTTTAAATGGAAATTGACTCACGTTATGGCGTGACGGCCGTTTCGCTCTGTTGTCTAGAGCATCGTCAGACGACCCACAGTATACACTCAAATGCTGTGTGTATACTGTGGGTCGTCTGACGATGCTCTAGACAACAGAGCGAAACGGCCGTCACGCCATAACGTGAGTCAATTTCCATTTAAAAGTGTTTTTTTAAGTTTATGTTGCTAGACGTTCATATTCATCTCCGAATATTGCCTTCTTGTTTACAACAGTAGAAATACCTCCAGAAATGTTTACTCTATCTTTATCATAGCAAGCGAACGAAATATTTAGGTCAGTGTAATCACCAAAATTAAAAACTAGAGATGTCCTACTTTTAGATGTTTGTTTTATCCTATGTGGCTTATCCACTAAATTCAGAATTTCATCAATATCAATAGAAATATTACTGTAATTACTTTTAAATTTCTTAGTAGAATCTTTGTTACTGAACAATCCCATAATCAGTCTTATCAATCAGTTGTTGTAATGCTTTCTGGTTGCAAGGGCATTTTGGGTCACTGGCTTTATGACTGGCAGGTTTCTTATTATTTTTACAATTGCTGCAACTCGGCTGTTTGGCTGTATTGGGGCAGTTTTTTACGTTATGACCCTCCCCAGCACAGTGACCGCATACATCCTTTTCTCTTTTGCAGTATTTAGTAATATGCCCAAAGCCCTGACACTTGAAGCATCTCTGAACTGAAATAAAATCGTTCAATCTACAAGAAGTCCAATCAACAAATACTATTTTCTTATTAATTAAAGCTCTTCTTATATCGGGCTCACATTCCATAACCCAATGTACCACTTCTTTATTCTTCGGTCCCAACTTGAATAGAGGCTTACATCCTTTCAAAAACTCTGATTTTACTATTCCAGAGTTACTAAAATTCTTGTTATAGATTACTTCGGCCAGTTCTTCATTATTCAATTCCGTAGGTACATCATAAATAATCAGACGCGGCTTTTTATTCTGTGGCTCACTTATTCTTAGACAATTCTTCATACTCTCTGTTTTAAAAACCTCATTTTCGACTATTTTCTTCTTATCTTCTTCCGAGTTTAAAACTATCATTAATCCACCCCCTCTAACATTAACCGTCTTCTTCACTTTAATGCTGTCTTTATCCTTGATATTTTCCCTAAGAACGTTTCCAATGGTTTTACTATTTTCTAATTCATTCGAGACTGGATTGATGGGCTGCAAAACAATAATATGCTCCTGGGGGTGTAACTTTCTCACACTATTTTCTTCAACCTTGTTCTCTTTAGATTTCCTCGGCAACTGCACCATGTCTGCATAACTTATTGCATTATCACTTTTTTTAATAGATTCAACTGATTTGCTAATGTTCTTTAAGGATTCATGAATAACATTATTTGTATTTCCTAGACTAGCAGCTAACTGAGAAATTGTAACTGATCTGGTTTCCAGTTTTACTATTGTTTCCGACAGTTTATTGTTTATAGTTATAAATTTGTCGAAATCGTTTCTTGAAATTTTCCTTTTTTCAAATTCGGCCTCAGCCCACGTTTGAAGTTCTAATTTCAATTGCTTTAGGGTTTTACAGTCATTTGAAAATTCACTGTGCATTACCTTGTTTATTGATTCCATATTACCTTTTTTGATGATTCCTGTAGATTTTCCCTGAACTGGTTTCTGTTGGGATGTAGACTGCTCCGTCTCTTCAAATTCCGGAATTAATCCATGTGGTGCCTCTATAGGTGATTTCATGTGTAGTATGAATCACAAATGTCCATCAGCATTGACCCACTTTAAAACTAATAACTAACTACACTACGTTACCAATAGTAGGTTATTGCGCTGACTAATGATGTTTACTCCACGACTTCTCGATTAAGAATGAAGAATGATTTAATATTGATATAATATATTCTAGCATTATTTTCCCATGCACCTGTATCTGATTAAGAGAGGTGTCTACTGTTCAGGTTGTCGGTGAAGACTGGATAAAAAACAAATCTAGTTTGCAAGCCTTTATATAGTGCTGGCTTTGATACATGAATTTGTACCAACTTTGTGAACTGAATAAGATAGGGTTTGTGCAGACTTGCATCTAAATTTACCTATACCTGAATTTCAGTAGCCTATATCTCCTCAAACACAAATGTAATTAATACATCAACCATCTCATCAGACAGCAATTCAATTGATAGATTAGCCTTTTTGTTTGTCACCAGTAATATCACATTGATATATACCATCTATTTCCCATCTTGTAAAATCATAATTGAAATTAAAATATTAACCATCTTATAAGCCACCAATAATATTACATTGATATATACCCCAACATCATCATTCTTCCCATCCAGACCTGTTCATGATAGATTCTCACTGTACAGACATTGGGTAAAGTGTGGTTGAAGGGGGGGGGGGTTGATTCATAAGCTTTCACATTATATATATACTCTATTTCTAACCTTCCCAATTGTCAATTCAATTGAAATATTAGCTATCTTGACAACCACAAATAATATGATATTGATATATTCCCTATTTCTCATTTCATCGGTTATAATTCAAATTAATAGATTAACCATCTCATCAGTTAGCAATAATTTACTAACATTAATATTGCACTTACTGTTTATGAGAGGTCTTCACTGCTCAGACATGAAGTGGGAAGTGGAAAAAGTTTGATTCACAAGCCTTCACATCATAGGGATTATATTGATACCCTATTTTCAATTGTTCTGATAAGCAATTCGATTGAAAGATTAGCTATCCTGTCAGTCATCAATAATGAAAATATTGATATATAGCATAACATCTTCATTCCTCCCACCCAGACCTGTTTATAATAGATCCCCACTGTTCAGACATTAGGCGAAGAGTGTATAAAGAGGATGATCCATAAACCTTCATATTATATAGGCTTTATATTGATATATACTCTATTTTCAACCTTCTCAATCATCAATTCAATTGAAATATTAGCTATCTTGTCAACCACCAATAATATGATATTAATATAGCCTATATTGATATATAGACCCCATCACCCTATTACCTATACCCTATTTCCCATCTCATTGGTTATCATTCAAATTAATAGATTCACTATCTAATCAGTTACCAATAATTTAATAGCATTATTATCCCACCAACATGTGTTTCATTAAAAGAGGTATTCACTGTTCAGGCTACTTGAGAAGACTGAACAAGAAATGTAGTTACAAACCTTTGTGGTTGAAGTTTGAATCATGAATTTGGGGTGCATGGGAAAGCTGAATAAGATGATGCCATTCAATATAATTTAGGTTGAGGGAATAAAATAGTAGATTTGGTTCATATTTTGTGATTTTTCAACTCTTGCAAGAATGGAAATTTTTCTTATAAGCAATATGTTGTGATGTAGCAATACATTGTGATATATAGTGTAGGCTCAATTAGCTTGAAATTACCTAGGTCATGATAAACTGGCAAATTTGATTTGCAGGTTGAAAATTATGATAGAGGGGGAAGGAGTGTGGAATTTTTTCTTAATTACCTTAAATAACTCTCATGAGAATGACAATTTTGGGATCTAAAATTTAAGGTTAAATCAACTTGGACTATACCGCAAGGTATTGCTATAGCGCAAACATGCTAGGTTAGCTTAGGTTAACCATCATTGAATAATTTCATTATTTTTTTTCCAATTAATTATCATCTGAAATTTGTATTTTATACATGAATTTGGGGAGCCTTGAAAAGCTGAACAAAATGACATCTTCAAATTTAATTTCTATCAAAGGGTTAAAATAGCAACACCTTGCAGTATAGTTCAAATTTTTTTGTGATTTTTAGCTCCCATGAAAGCAGGAATTTTCGGGATCTGATAGATTGATTTGGCTTGGGACTATACAACTATACCTACATTAGGTTAGCTTCGAATGGGTCGAGTTAGGTTTGATTAGTTAGGTTGGGTTAACCACCGTTAAATAATTTCATTATTTTTTCCCAATCAATCATGATCAAAAATTTGTGTTTGATACATGAATTTGGAGTGCCTCAAAAGGCTGAACAAGATGGCACCTTCCAATTCAAATTCCCTTCAGGGGTTAAAAAGTTTAAATTTTTTCATGATTTTTAACTCCCGTGAAAATGGGAATTTTCAAGATCTGATAGATTGCGTTGATTCAACTTGGACTCTCCTATGTTAGGTTAGGTTAGGTTTGGGTGAGTTGGCTTAGGTTAAGGTACAATTTGAGGTTAAAGAAAACTGTCTCTGAACTGGTATTTTCCCCCTACTCCCACAACTTTGTTTGTGCCACACACCTGTTTCACAACCCAGATACCCAACCTACCCAGCTCAAGGTGATGTTGACCAATCAACCAACAAGTTGTGTCACTGCCCTCCAGGGACACATGTCACTTGAAATTCAACAAAACTCTTGCCAGGTCTTCTTATTGGGCCTCCCCAAGCTATGAGAAAGCATGATTCTTGGACAACCCTGGCTCATGGAGCACCATGCCACCCTAGACTTCAAAGGTAATTGACTCATTTACAGTTGCCTGCATCAAGATATAATGTCCACCCTTGACCTCAGAGGAGATAAAAACCAAGTTGATCACTCACCTGACTAGTTCCATGCCAGTAAGTCATCAAGCCACCTAACAAGAATTAATAAAACAACATGTCATTACCTTCATCAAGCACACACCACCCACCATGACGGCTGCTGCCACTCATGACATTCAGCTCAGTAGCCCCAAATTCATTAAACACCACCAATACCAACATAAACAGGGTCATGTCCACTGGATCACTAAGAGACAGGAGACAATTAGGGTGTACAAAGATCAACTTTGCCCCACACCACCCACTGCAACCATAAATTAAGTTTATATAGACTCATGCAGTGAAGACTGACATTGTAGCTCAGTACCCTATAACTTATATAACTTACCTTTTGATGCTTCTTAGAGACCATCCCACCATAATAGGGTTCTTGCCAATGTACATATTTATTCATCAATAATTATGTAATTAATATTTTTTGTTCAATAAATCATTCAAGGCTTTCTAAAGCAGGGGGGAATTGACACCCTAACTCCAGCACCCTCACTCACACTTGCACATGCTCTTGCTCATATAACATCATTGCCTCTCACTCACTCCAAGCCAGTTCAACAACCTGCTAACAGGAACTCCAAGACGCCAGGCAAACTTTCACCAGCAAGACATCACCCCCCCCCCCCCCCCCCCCCCGCAACCAACAGGGGGAATTCTATAAACTTGGCTCTCTCATTGGACAAGAGTCTCACAAACCAAGTATCAATATCAGTTTGTTCCACAGCCACAATGAGAGTCAAAAATCAGTCATTGAACAGTCAATACTCTGCTACCAGCCATCAAGACACCACCCAACCTGGACTGATGGCCAACAAGGATGACAAGAAACCCCACAGATAGCAAGACAAGCACCAGCTGAAGAGAGCCTGAGCCTCCAACCTACTTGCTACCCGCCTCCTGCCTATGCCAAAGCACTGTGCCAGTTGGGGAATCCAATGGTACTGAGCCAATGCCCAATGGAGCAAGGGTGAACAGGTGAAGGTGCCAATGGCTCAACCAATACTTCCAGTGATGGCAACTGTGCCCCCAACAAATTGTTTGCCAGAGGCTCTTGGTGGCTTAACTGAGCAGACAGATGGGAGCGCCTATAAAATGCCCCCTCTGAATCACTCACCTGCAGCCTCTTGCAGTCATTTGGTTGAGTGGATGGCCGGGATCCTGCATCCTTGCTACCTGATATAGCTGTGGTTTTGAAGCTGAGCCCTCTGGATGCCTACAACCCCAAGTTCCCTGGGTACTTGGGCAAAGCACTGCCACTGCTCCCTGACATCTTTTTGGAGATTCACAAGTACTTCTTGAGCAAGGCATTCCGGCAGACAATCAGCCCATTGATCAGCCCAGTGAAACCAGTTGGCATCCCATGGTGGCTCATGCTCATCATGGCAACCAAATTCAAGTGCCCCATGCTGACTCAAGGTCGGCCTGGCAACCCTTGGATCTGCCTGCTGCTGACTCCAACATCAGCCACCACCCACCGGAAACTCTAGTGACCAGTGATTCAACAACCAAAACAGCCCTTTTTGGGGCCACACTTAACTTTCTGATCACCCCCAGAATGACCAATTGGTTGGCCTGGCAGACATTCTGCCAAACAACCGGCTCTATCTTGGACCACTGGCCTCCCACCACCAGCACCAAGTTGTGACTTGAGCGCCCAGCTCTATCACACAGCTGGAGGTATTGAGGACAAACACAACCACATCACAATATTAAGTTTATGAAGCTTTTTATAGTGTAAAGGAGTTCCTTTTATATCAGAACTAAGCCTCACCTCAACTAATTGATATAGCAATTATGGTAACTAAAGTGCCATGTACACCATGAACATATTCTGCAGTTTAAGTTTTTTCAGACCTTATTTTCTTTAAAAAATTAAAAATGCTCTTACAATTGACAATGTGGTAGAAGTATGAAAAAGCACTTACACTATTTTCTGTATCCTAGTTAAAAACACGACTGCTTTCCATTAATATATATTAGCTTTACCAGAGAGTAATGGCTAGCTGGACCGGAGAGTAATGGTCTTAGTCCTGGATAGGCTGTTTAACCTTTTTTAAATAATTTGTTCTGTATTTATATCATCTCTAAGCAAAAACAAGCATTGAGAAAAATAAGGTATCATTTGCTATAAAAAAATTGTTGTCAAACCCTGTTTCAGGTAGGACAAAATGTTTATACTTCTTGCTCTATGGGCCAAACAAATAAATTCAGTATTGAAGAAGTGATGGATGTGTGGGCCGAAGAACGCTACAGAGTAAACAGGATGCGTTTTTATGGCTTCTCGCCAAGGCTGGAGCACCGAAAGTCCATGAGATTGCACACTTTTGCACAAATGATTGCAGGAGTAGTAAATTTCCTTGGGTGCGCACGAGCTGTTTTCCATGGCTTTCGCCCTGTACCTAGAACTAATGATTCAGTGGAAGTGTGGATCAACCAGGTGGTGTGCAACTATGGACCACAAGCCTTGTACATGCGCACACCGATTTATCGTATTGGAGAGCCAGTTTCTTATTGCTGCGGAAAACCTTCTACGAAATACTCTAATTTGTGCGAACCTTGCGGTTGGGGAACAACTATTGAATTGTGAACACATTCAAATATGTTCATTATTATACTCACTTTTATCTTATACTGTTATCTAAACGAATCTATGGTTTAAATTATTATTCATTTCACATAAAAAATATTTGACCTTTGAATATCAAATTGATGTTTGCATGCTTATCATTGTATTATGTATTCATTGGGAATGTATAGTTTCCTTTTATTATAATTATTTAAACAATTGTCTACAATGTATAAAAAACAAATCTATCATAAAAAAGCGACTCATGGGCTGAATTAATTTTTATCTGAATCTCTTGGGCAACAGCTTGTTGAAAAGGGTTGTCCTATTGTTATAACAGAATGAAAATTTGACCAGATATCCAACAGAAGTACAATAGAAAGTTGGACGAGCGAATATTTCTAGATTAACAGTAGGACAGCCCTTTCCATCGCACAACATGGATAGATAAATTGGCAACCTGCTCAGGCACTGTCTTGGCCCATGTAATTGTCCTTCATTAAGAATTGGAATGGTGAGTAGCTTTGATTTAAATATAAGTAATGGTGTTCATATTATACTTGCTTTCTTATACTGTTATCTAAACAAATATAGTTTAAATGTTCATGTTCTATCATATTGAATGCATTAGAACTACAAACTACAAGTCAAAAAGTGTGTGGAAATCGAAACTTGGAAGATTTTTGCTAGTTTGTTTGATTGTGGATTAATGTGTCATTGTGATGTATTTTTTGTCAGTGGTGTTGGTGTTTTGTTTTTTGTTTGTTATTCTAAGACTGAGTTTGTCAATTAGGTTGTGTTTGTAGCCGTTTTCTTGTGCTAGGTATTTTATTGTATTTAGTTCAGTGTTGCAATTGTCAGTGGATAGTGGTGTGTTGTTGAGTCTGTGTAGCAATGACCTGAATGCTGGGTGTTTGTGTTATGTTGGATGATGGGAGGTGCTGTGTGTTAGGGTACCATATCTGTCATTGTTAACTGATAACTGTGACACAAGACCTGAGCCAGCCAGGTCACACGATTATTATTATTATTTTTATTATTATTATTATTATTATTATTATTCAGATCTGCTGAATAAGAACCAATATGGCTTTGTTCCCAGTAAATCCATTACCCAATTATTAGAGAGAGTATCGTACTTGATTAATAAAAATATAGATAGGAGGAGCTTAACCTTTGCAGTACTATTAGACCTGAGCAAAGCATTCGATACTATCCAACATAAAATACTAATAAAGAAATTGAATGTGATGGGAGTATGTGGGATGGATTTGGAATTATTCAAGAACTATTTTACAGACAGGGAAACAATTGTTAAAATTGGAAACAGTAATAGTACTCCAAAATCCCAATCATTCGGGGTCATTCAAGGTTCCCCATTATCACCCTTGCTATTCAATTTATACATTAGCGATCTGAAAAACTGCAATTTTAAGGGAGAGGTCTATAACTATGCAGACGATACCATCATCCTATTTACACACAAAAACTTATTAGTTGCAGCCGAAAATATACAGAAAGACATAAATACAATCACAAAATATTTTCACAACAACTATATTCATATTAACAGTACAAAAACTAAAACAATAGTATTCCATAACCCAAAATTAAACATAAATATCCTCGATTCAAACAATAGAATAATTAGTCACAACTACAAATGCTTTTCAATACCTAATCAGTGTAATTGCAAAAAAATTAAACATTCAGATTCAGTTAAATACTTGGGGCTGCATTTTGACTCGAACATGAAATGGTACACACATTCCCAGATGTTAGCAAAAAAACTGAGATATATAGCACATAGATGTTATCAATTGAGAGAATTGCTACCCACAAAAACAAAACGTATTGTGTACTTTAGCTTGGTTGAATCCCAAATAAGGTATGGAATAACTGTATATGGTCATGCCCCAAATTATATTCTGAATCCAATTGTACATGTTAACTAACAAAATAAGAAGAAACCTTTTCCAGGGACTAGATACAAATATCCTGCAAATACTCCATTTCCGAAACTTATACAACTACATAATATTACTAAGATACTATTTTGAAAACCGTTACCGACAAATAATTGAAAACAGATACAACACAAGACACTCACAATATAGAACAACAGAATATTACACAGAGATGGGAAAAGCTGTACCAGAATACTTTGTACCACATATCCTCAACAACATCCCTAACCACCTAAGAAATCTCAACACATATGCCGATGCAAAAAGAGAAATCAAATGCTATTATATATCGAATCAATAAGACGCCAACTAGCATATTTCTCAATAATTATGTTGATAGGTAGGGAATATATACACAAAATATGCAAACAGCAAAAAATTACAAAAATTGTAACCATAAGTACAACTGAACCTCATAAAACAATACTGTTGTATAATAATTGAAATAAGTCTAGAAAAACAAAATAAACAAAAAAATAATTTGATATAAACCCCTAATAAAAGCTAAAATTAGCTTCATAGGGTAGCCACCAGAATACAGATGATTGAATTTACTATTCTAATACTATTCTCACAATATATGTATAAATTATGCTTGTATCTGTATACTGTACTTATATCATTGATTTTGTCATGTAAAAGTGAGATAATAAAAAATAAAGAAAGAAAGAAAGAAATTATTATTATCATTATTATTATTATTATTATTATTATTATTATTATCATTGTGATAAAGATCTACCCATAGACAATGACTACATTACCTGCAGTAAGTGCCAATCGCCAATGCATTACGTCTGCTCCGGAGTATCAAAAACAACCTGGAAGGCTAAAAGCAGCCAAAAAAAAGGAGAATCGGAATGTACGGAATGCAGAAGTTCAACTAGGAGTAGAATAAATAGCTTTGAAGAAGAAACTTCGGATCCAACGTTCGTCACACTCAAAAGAATGTTAGAAAAATTGTTTAATAATCAGGAAAAGGTTATATTAGAGAGGATGGACGAGATGAAGGCTATTATAGTGGGAATGGAGGAGAGGATTGGACAAGTTGTGGAGGAGGTGAAGGACTTACAAAAAAAAACTTCAGACCTTCGTCAGGACTTAGAAGAGTTGAAGATCATTTTGGAATGTGAGAGGCAATATGGAAGGAGTAGGAATATTATAATTACCAGCATCCCGTATTCCAATGGTGAGGACATTAGTCAAAAAATTGTAACCCTGCTTGGCAAGATGGACATCGACCTGAGGAGAGAGGAATTCACAGCACACCGCTTGCCTTCTAAAAATGAACATCAGAGACCGACTATACTACAATGCCACTCCAGAGCAATCAGAGATAAGATTGTAAAGACAGCAAGAAGATTAAGACCAACCTCTTCAATGATAAATGAGGAACGACCGGTAAGGGCTATCTACTTTAATGACCACATGACTCCATATTTCAACAAATTAATGATTAAAGCTAAAGAGATTAAAGAAATTAAAAAGTATAAGTTTCTCTGGATGAACGGGGATAAAATAATGATAAAAAAAGAGGAGTCTTCTAAAGCGATTAGAATAATAAGGAATGAGGATTTAGACAGATTGAATTAAAATGATGATAAGGCCAATCAAAAAAAAAGAAAAAAGGAACATAAGATATTAATATAACATTTATATTACTACATTAGATAGAATTTTTATTACTTCATTAGATAGAATTTATATTACTTCATTAGATAGAATTTATATTACTTCATTAGATAGAATTTGTATTATATTAGATAGTAGTAGAATTAAAATTACTAAAATTAAATTGGATAACAAATAATTCTTATAACCGTAATTTTCAATTTAAACTGAATAATTTTATACTGGATTATTTTTTTTTTTCACTAATATTTTATAGGATAGATAAATTAAAGTTTGATCAATTCAATTTTTTTAACTCTGAAAAATTTTTCAAATTAACGAAACTGACTTAAATAATGATGGGAATTTTATAACTTTGGAAAACTGGAATGAAACAAACGTTTTTTTGAGTAACTCAAATAATTTATCCAATGAGCTTGTAATTTTATGTACAAATATAAGATCATTGAGAAAGCATTGGGACTCCTTTAGAGTAGAATGTAGTAACGTAATTGATAGTGTGGATATAGTATTATTTAGTGAAATTAATATAAAAAAAGAGGAGAGCAATTTATATGGAATACCTGGTTATGGAAGTTTTTTCAAATGTAGACCTGCTGGACAGGGAGGGGGTGGAATAGGAATTTTCTATAAAGAATTTCTGAGAATAGAGGAGATAGATTATGAATTTGATTCTGCTGAATTATTGTGCCTAAAAGTTAATGTTAGGGGAAAGACAATAATTTTGGTAGCAATTTACAGGCCTCCAAATAAGAATGTCAATGTCTTTAATGAAGAATTGGATGCATTTTTGTCTTCAGATAAAATAAAAGATGAAAAGAATGTGATTATAATGGGCGACATAAATATCTGCTATTTAACCGGAATGTATGGAGCTGATAACTATGTAAATGCATTGCTGTCATGTGGATTGTATAATACTATTCAAAAGCCTACACGAGTAGAATTGTATAATGATAGATTGGTATCAACATGTTTAGATCACATAAATGTTAGGATGAATGAGCATGATTCATATACATCTTTTATAGTTGAGAATAAGATTGCAGATCATTATTGGACAGGAATAAAACTTAAACTGGATAAAGACGTCGATATGGGGGAGGAGGATAGGATTGAATATAAAACTATTATTGCAACAAAAAAAGTCAATGAAATGATACAAAGAGAAAACTGGTGGCCAATATTAGATTTAAGAGATACGTCAGAAATATATAACGAAATAGTAAATAAATTCAAAGATATATATGATAAGAGTACAATAAAAGTAAAATTGAATAAGAAAGAAAAGCAAAATCCTTGGTGTAGTAATATTATTAAGCAGCTAATAGATGAGAAAAACCACATTTGGCAGAGATTAAAGAGAGATAAATATAATTTAGAATTAAGAGATCGGTTTAAAAGAGCTAGGAATGAACTAACTTACAGAATTCGTACAGAAAAGAGAAATTATTATCATAAGATTTTCACAGACAATTCGAATAATAGTAAGAAAACTTGGGAGACTGTTAATCAGTTCATTAATAAAAAAGAAAGGCCAACCATATTAGAAACAGTTAAAAGTAATTTTAATGTCAAGGAAGAGTATCAGATGATAAATTTAATAGAAGAATTCAAAGCTAATTTTAAAGAAAAGGTTGAAGAGGTTAATTCTGAGATGACCGGGAATCATTTTGATTTATCCGGGTGCTTCAGAGAAGGCAATTTTTCAATAGGCAATAGGACAAGTATGAATTTAATAAACATAAATGAAGAACTCTTATATTTGGCTGTAAATAAACTGAACAGTAGATCATCATCTGGACCAGATAATATTAGGCCACAGGACATAAAAAATAATATATATTATTTAAAGTTGGTCTTAATGCATTTGATTAGAAGGATTGTTGACACTGGTAATATACCAAATTTAATGAAAATCACATTTCTTAGACCTATTTTTAAAAATGGATCAAAAAAGAATCTGGGATGCTATAGGCCAGTTGGATCAATCTCAGTTATTATGAAAATTATAGAACATTATATTGGCATGCAGTTACAAAATTATTTATCGTATCATAATATAATAAATGAGGCTCAGTATGGTTTCACTCCCAAAAAGTCAACTATTGATCTATTAGAAAATCTGACAAATGATATTAATAGGGCGTTAAACGAAAATAAATTTGTTATAGCTGTGGCAACTGATCTAACAAAGGCATTTGAACTAGTAGATTTCAAATTGATGCTACGTAAGTTAAAGGACATAGGGATAGGTGGAAAACTACTAAGGTTATTTGAAAATTATTTCTTGGATCGGAAATTACATGTTAGTATAGGTAAATATGTTAGTAGCAGCTATAACCAGATATGTGGTTTAATTCAGGGTAGTATATTGTCTCCGGCGTTATTCAATATATATGCCAATGATTTGGCCAGCCTTAGGTTTAAGAGTAAAATATTGCAGTATGCTGATGATAATATATTTTATATGATACATACTGATCTAAGAGCAGGCTTGGGATGTATGCAACAAGACCTTGATATGGCGACCACTCACCTGATAGTTATTGATATATTAGTTTTCAAACAGGAATATGAATTTAGAAAATACACTATCAAGTAATTTTAAAGTTAGTTGTTAGATTAAAGAGGTATAAAATGGTAATGGTAAATTAACATGGTTAAACTTTCTACTAGAATCATAATATGAGTTATAACTGGGTAGAATAAAAAGGGAAAAATAAATAAAAAAATGATGTACTGATAATTTAATGTTCTGGTGGGCTGAGATTTCTTAATGAAAGTAAAAACATATTTGCTTTAAAATGTAAACTTCTAGGTTAAGGTTGTTCTAATGGACGCTGTTAGTGTGACGTTACAAGCCCCTATCCGCCATTACATGTTTCCAATCAGCTTTATAAGTCCATTTAAAATGCATGGGACCAATTTTTAGTTGCGATTTATAATCAAACAAAATGGTTATGTGCTTTCTCCCTGATTGAAAACATTACAGCGAGTTTAAGGTTTGCAGTTTTTATAGATTTCCAAATGATCCCAACAAAAATAAAACCTGGATCGCTGCAAACCGTGGTATGTACTACATGCATAGGTTATGTTATTGTTCTTTCGTTTCAAGTGATATTAAGTTCATAAATCTTGTTAAATTAAACACAAACGTATCGGTTGATTCCTTTTCAAATACAAAGTTGCAATTTCGTATTAATTAACTACTGATGACTTGTTGTACATCTATTTCCTATAATAGAAGCAATTTAATTGCATGTTAAGTTATTCGACCTGATCATTACCCAGGTTTTATTGATCTATGTGACAGTAAATTGAAAGGCGCTAATCAATAAAGATATTAGTATATTATTAGATGATTTGACTCTATATTGGACTAACATAACATTCCAACTTCATCACGAATGGCAGTGATAGATGAATTGGTTATTCAGATGTACTCATTCATTTCTACCCTTACGTGTAAAAAAATTAACTTAATTAGCCTACCTGTACTTCGTATGGGGTTGATGCATATTTTCTATTGTGCTTATTGCATTCTGAAATACAAAACAGTGATCACCTGTTTAAAAGTGAATTTTACCAACTTTTGAATTTTAACAAAAACATAGCTAGCCTATATAGCGCTTTATGATAACTTGTGCCTACTTCCTATTTTCCTTAAATATTTTTAATTGTATGTGGGTTTCTCTAACAAATGTTACTGTTCAGAAGAGCAGATAGAGAGCTATCTACACATTCATTGGTCTGCAGTTACCAAAAATACAGTTCATATATCTTATTGAAGTAATAGATTAACATTCAAATCGAACACAGTTTTTCTTGAGGGCTTTTTGTTCCTTAGTAGTTCTCTCATTCCTAGCTCCTTTGATGTATAATTATTTCTTGTTTTTGAAAATTTTGTTTGATAAAACTGTGAAGATAAAGTGTGAAATAAATTTATTCTAAGCTAGAACTTTGAATTTTTGAAAGCTTCAACTATACATTATACCGTCTACTTCATGCCACGAATTTAGGCGGCTCAAAGAAATTACAGTGTAGCAAAAACAACTGACTGTGGTGACAACCATATATGACTGCTAGCCTTATCAGACTCATAGACTAGGCAAGTGTGGTATGATTAGTGTGGTCAATTCGAGCATTGAGGTTGGTGATTCTCTACTATCATGTGCTGGCAACACCGTAATTTATCAGAGCAGCCTAATTTCGTTGTGTGAACTGTTTCAATTGTCTATGTATTCATAGGAAAATTAAGGAAAAATTGAATGATTGTTGAACTTTCAACATTTACAAAATATTCTAGTGAGTTACGGTGCTTGCACAGTGGAGCACCCAGTACTTGATGATAGTCACTGCTGCACTGCTTGGCGGATTCGAGCAGTGTGAATACCATCAACCCACAGCATGTGTTTGATTTCGCAGTGGTGACTATCATCGAGTATTGGATGCTCCACTGCGCAAGCACCGTAACTCAATAGAATATTTTGTACAAATCTCACCTTTTAGAGCATCGCCTGAAAACTCTATTAATAGATAACTAACAAGGTACTAATAGAAATCTACTATTTCTTAGTAAATTGTAAGTGTTATATAAGTAAATCATCATTCAGCAGTGTTTTATTTACATTCCTGGATTTCTTGTTCCATGACGAACTGTGTTGTTAATATTAACTTTTTATGTGAATTCAACGACTTGCAGTCAAATATTCATCAAGAATAAGTAGAATTTACTTACTCTGTAGGCCGAGCGCTTTCGAAACTTTGAGATCCAGAAGGCTTCTGAAAATGGATCTCAATGATTCGAAAGTGCTCGGCCATTCTACTTATTCTTGATGAAAATTTGACTGTCGTCGGATTCACATAAAAAGTTAATAGTTTTATTAACATTAATGAGGTTTTCAATAATGAGACTATCAATAAATAGCATAGATTTGTTGAAAATGTAGTCTGGATGTCATCAAAAACAACACTCAACTGAGTTCTTCAAATAACTGGTTGAAAATGTTCATAATTAGAATAAAATCAAACAGCAATTGTAACGGTCCTTGACACCAAAGTAGTGGCCACGAAACTATATGGGTGAGTAGAATATTGTAAAACCTGATAATACTTTGTAAAAATTAACACTATGTTGCCTATTTCTTCAAGGCTGATGTAAATAACTATGAATTCTGCACTTTACAAACTCTAGCAGTCGCATTTCAATTCACCTACATATTTTGATGGGCACTAACTTATCACAACATTGGCCAAAGGTGCTTGCACAGTGGAGCATCCAATACTTGACAACAATTACTGTCGCAAAATCAAACTCATGCTGTTTAATGGAGTATAACAGATTGAGCTGTGTGAATACCACCATTCCGCAGCAAGTGAATGATTTTGTTTTTGTGACTGTCATCGATTATTGGATGCTCCACTGTGTAAGCAACCTAAAACCACTAGTAAATGCAGACATTGCATTTACAGCTACCTGTACCATACAAATCATCGGGTCTATTACGTGCATAATAATAATAATAAAGTTGTGCAAAAGTCACAGTAACTACCAGCAATCATACCGGTAGCACTTGTTTAACTTCTATAGAACAGACTATAGAATAATGCTGCAATTAGTCTTAGTGGCATGAACAGAGTGCAAAAAAGTATTGAGAGACCAGACTAAATTGTAGACAGCCTAGCTGCAAATACCAAAGATTTGGTTTAATATTAAAATTCGTTAAAGCCTATAAAAGGAGGATGTGATGGAAGTTGGAATGGTTCCCCATACAACAATCAAGTTTACATGATTAGGAATCGAGTTGGTAGATGGTAATAGTCCAGTTGGTATACACCCAACGCTCTTAAAAATTTGCAATTTTATTTATTGATGAAAAGCTAAGACACTGTTTTATAAGCCCATTAGCATCATAGGTTATTACATACCTTCGCATTGTATGATCTGTTGCACATACTTGTTTGCACTACACCTTCCAAATATTTTAATTTGCCATCGTATTTAATACTTTTTACCGTGTTTGGTTTATCCCCCAAAATATCTCACTATTTCCCCTAATTTGATGGCCATAAATTGGCTTTTTAGTCTAATCGTATAATGCTTCGTAGCCTACACCTAACTTGTACGCCTAACCTATGAACAAAATGCTATGAAAATAGTTCTATATCCAATATCACAACTGAAAAAAGCCTGATACTCAATCCTCTGGTATTCTGGTACATGAAAAAAGGACTCAAAACTCTTAGAAATTTGTAATTTTATTGCTTTTGATAAAAATCTGAGACACTGTTTTACGCCCATATAAATAACATGGAAACAGACACCTAGCAACGGTTGATTGGAAACAAAACTGGCTCCCTAGCAACGAAATACGTCATCACTAACAGCGTCCATTGTGTAGAACTGGTCACTGGGCACTAGCTATCAACGAACAATGCCATCTAGAGATTGCAAGAAAGTAGCATTGTCGGTACGATGAGGAAGTGTTGGATAGCGTAGAAACATAAGTATAAATAGAGTTACGTAGAAAATTGTTATGGATATTACGTTCATGAATATTCCCATCATTATTGGAAGAAAATGGATTATAATTATATTTATTTAGGAAATGAGTGTACCTTAATTACTATTGTTGTATTTGTTTATTTCTATTGCAAATTACATTGTAATTCTCTTCAAATAGCTTATAGCTAGAAGAGAAATAATTGCACTGTGTGTATATGAAACTGTTTGTATCTTGAGAGAAATTATTATTATTATTATTTCTGTAATAATAGAAAATTTCAAGGTCAGATCGGAAGAGGAAATAAAAAAATTATGTGAAAACTTCAATGAACACTTTAAAACTAAAATAGAAGAAATGAACAAAGATATATCAACAAACAAGTTCAATATTCCATTAATCGAAACCAATGAACAAAACAGAAATAGGGACACACAAAGTATAATTAAAACAATAAACATGAATACCCTAGAAAGAATAGTAAAGAAATTGAACAAAACATCAGCACCCGGCATTGACAATATTAAACCAAAACATATAGTAGACCACTTCACAAACTTACAAAAAATGTTATTACACTTGTATAATACAATAATAAAAACAGGAAAAATACCAACAATGATGAAAACAACACTCCTAAAACCTATTTATAAAAATGGACTGAAGAAAGACATTCAAAATTATAGACCAATAGGTGCAATTTCAATTTTAATGAAAATTCTGGAATTCATATTTCATGAAGAGTTGATGAATTACTCAATGCAAAATGACTTACTAAATAGGAATCAATATGGATTTGTCCCAGGAAAATCAACAACGCAATTGTTAGAAAAAGTTTCCTATTCAATTAATAAAAATATAGATAAAAGAAGTGTAACCCTTGCTGTACTACTAGATTTGAGTAAAGCATTTGATACAATACAACATGAAATGTTAATTAAGAAACTGGTTAGGATAGGAGTGACAGGGATGGATTTGAAAATTCTAAAAAATTATGTTGCAGATAGAAAAACTATAGTCAGAATAGGTAACATAGATAGCAATCATAAATCCCAAAATTTTGGAGTCATTCAGGGTTCCCCCTTGTCGCCCCTACTATTCAATCTCTATATAGCAGATATAAAAAATTGTGATTTCAAAGGAAATGTTTATAATTATGCTGATGATACCATTATTCTATTTGCAAACAAAAACCTATCAATAGCAGCTGAAAATATGCAAAAAGATATAGACACAATAACAAAATACTTCCATAACAATTATATACACATCAACAGCAAAAAGACTAAAACAATAGTATTTCGTAACCCAAAGCTAAATGTAAACATTTTAGATCCAGAAAACAGAATAATCAGTCACAACTATAGATGCTTCTCCTTGAAAAATCCATGCAGCTGTATAAAAATAAAACACTCAGACACAATAAAATATTTGGGGCTACAATTCGATTCAAATATGAAATGGTACACACACTCACAAACACTCACCAAAAAGCTAAGATATCTAGCACATAGATGTTATCAAATGAGAGAACTACTACCTCAAAAAACGAAGCGTACAGTGTATTGTAGTCTGATTGAATCCCAAATAAGGTATGGAATAACTGTCTATGGCAGCGCACCAAATTACATTTTAAACCCAATAATAAACGTGATAGACAGAATCAAACGTATTTTCTTCCAAGGCACAGATATTCACACATTAAATATACTCAACTTCAAAAATCTATACAAATACATAATTCTAATCAGATACTACTTTGAAAGCCGATACCGTAATACAAACGAAAACAGATACAACACAAGACACACACATTATAGAATACCAGATTATTATACAGAAATAGGGAAAGCAGTACCAGAATACTTCGTACCACAAATCCTGAACAGTATCCCTAACCATCTTAAAAACCTACAAACATATTCCGCAGTAAAACATGAAATCAAAACTTATTATATTACTGAGCAAGGATAACATATTCATCACAGAGGAATTATTCATCACATACAATCCATAATAAAAACCCGATTAAATTAAATTTAAAACTTAGCAAATCACCCCAATACAAGCTAAAATTAGCTTCTGGGGTTGCCACCACTAGAATTATGATCATAATTACTATTTATATATTGAATTTTGTTAAATTGTTGTATATTATTTATTAATTGCATGTACTGTTATTTACATTCAATAAAGCTTAAAAAAAAAAAAAAAAAAAAATTATTATTATTATTATTGTGAGTCCTGGGTTCAATACCCAGATTGCAGCTGTCCCCAACAAGTCTTTATACCAGAATGGATTATCATAATCTTTGTACTGCTCACTTATAAGAGCAATGTCAACCTCTTTCTCTTTTGCAAGCTGCTTGAGCAGATTATCTGCCAGCCAACTTCTAATATTCCAGCAGCCAGCTTCTACATTGCCATTGATGCTCTAGAGGATGCAGTGATGGTCAATCCAAATAATACAATTGTGGCAGGGGACTTCAATGCTAGGGCTGTTGAATGGGGTATGTTTCAGACCAATGCTAGGGGAAAGTACATACTTGATATGGCAGCAAGGACTGGATTGGTAGTATTGAACACAGGAAATACAAGCACATATAGACGTCCAGGATATCAAGAAACGATTCCAGATATTTCCTTAGCAACAGATGATCTTGCTGCATTTATCAACAACTGGAGGGTAATTGAAGACTATACAGCAAGTGATCATCAATTTATAACATTCAAGATAGGACAGCACACAATTGAGCAAAGGGATAACTCTCAAGGGCCAAAGAGATATAACCTCAGTAGGATTGACCTTGATAAATTCAGGCAGAGGTTGAGCTCAGAAGTTGAAATGCTTGAAGATTATGAAGTTGAAAACTCCATTGAAGCAGAAGAACTAGTTGATGCAACAATGCAGCTAATCACATCTGCATGTGACTCATCAATGCCTCAAAAAAGGCCTGGGAGGAAAAAGCAGCCTGTTTATTGGTGGACAGCTGAAATAGCTGGTCTGCATCAGAGTTGCCTCAAGCTACGGCGAATAGCTCAGAGAGCAAGAGATAGGCCTGATGCCAATACAAAGTCTGCTGAATACAGAGCAGCAAGGAAGCAGCTTCGTAAGACCATTTACTTGAGTAAGGCTAGCTGCTGGCAAAGAGTAAAAGAGAGTGTGGATACAGACCCTTGGGGGCTGGGTTATAAACTTGTAACTAAGCAGCTTGGAGCAATGCGTCCTCCTACTCCTCTAGATGAATGTAGAGCAAGGCAAGTGATTGGCACATTATTCCCACAACATTCTGTGCGTGAAGAGGAGGACTTTGGTGAAGAGGCAGAAGTCACTTTATTCACACCAGATGAAGTGCAGGGGGCAGTATCAACAATGAAACAAGGGAAAGCCTCAGGACCTGATGGTTTGCCTGCAGAGGTACTGAGACTAGTGAATGAATACATACCTGGACTGCTGCAGAATGTTTATAATGCATGCCTGAAGACTGGACATTTCAGCCCTAGATGAATTATATAGGCTACTAAATATATTAGACATTAAATATCAAAGTGGAAATTAGTACAATACAAAATTATTTGAAAGTTCTCAAAAGTTGACTTGGTGGCAAATTTGAAATATTTTACAATTTGTATGAGTGGCCATTAGAATTAGGAGGTGATAAATCCTTTCAAGTTATTTACATAAATATAGGTTTTTCTAATTTGTAATATTACACATGGAATCAATGATTCACAAAAAAGAAGACTCAAACAAATACACCCTTCTGCATCATCACTTCAAACACTTCCCAAAATTCACAAACCCAACATACCTATTAGACACTGGATTTGTTTGCAAGTAAATTGTTTAAACTTATATTGTCTACATTGGGTTTGTACGAATAAGTGATCTGTATTACTCTATTTGCTGTTAATTGTATGTGATTAATAAGAATATATTCTAAATCAGTGCTTGATGAAACGTTTTATTACATGAATTACCTGATTACCTGAATTACCTTCCTCTTCACCAATACCAGCAGGGCTGGATGGGTTGCATCAAGAGATAAATTACACACAAAATCACAGAGACAAATCACCAACTAAATGACCAAGATGGCACCACAGGTCAAACAAGGTCTGTCATGTTGTCTTCAAAAAATTCATGTATCCCATGAAAGGGCTTGTTCTTAAGCCAGCACTTCAATTTTGAACAAAATATGGGTGTATTCAAATTAGTCAACTCCTCAGGTAGTTTATTAAATATGCATAAGGCCAAACTAGGAAAAGCATCTCTGGTCCTTGTCAAGCGGCAGTAAGGCACATCAATATTATGTTGACTTCTAGTACAATGACTATGGAAATCACCCCTCCTATTGAAACTGCACAGGTTTGTTTTTACATAAATAGCACTCAGATAAATGTAGTGACTATACATAGTCATTATTCCCATTGACTGGAAAAGCAGTCTACAGTGCTCCAGATAACCACTGAAGGTAATGATGCAAACTGCCCACTTTTGCAGTTTGAAGATCTCCTGACATGCAGATACATGGCCCCACAGCTGTAGCCCATAACTTAGGATGCTATGAAAGAGAGCATGATACACCACCAACAGGTATGGTCCACTCACCAACTGTGTCAGCCTTCTCAGCAAGTAGGTTACTCTTGCCAATCTTTTACATACTCCATCAACATGACTTCCCCAAGTAAGCTTTGTATCAATGGTAAAACCAAGGAGGGACACACTATGAGCGTTGATGCTTTGGCTATGGCTCAGTGTGCAAATCAGCCTCTGTGTCCTTTCAACATTAAGTTGCAGTTTATTTGCCTCCAGCCACACTCTAGCTGTTTCAAACAGAGCTTCAGCCTTTTCTTGTGCCCGAGCCGGATTTGGGCCAGATGAAATGATGGTAGTATCATCAGCAAACTTCAGTGCACTTCCATCAAGATCCAAATCATTGATGGCAATCAGAAACAGCACAGGGCCCAAAACCGAGCCCTGTGGGATGCCATGTCTAATGGGTAAAGCCTGAGATTTTGCTCCTCCTATGGAAATTACCTGCTGTCAATCTTTCAGATAAGACTCAAGAGTCTGCAGAACAGTGCCCCCAATGCCATAGCATTCAATCTTGTGGATAACAATTTCATGTGCCACATATTCAAAGGCCTTGCTCAGATCGCACAGGGTCAGAGACAGGGAGCTGTTTCCCTCAAAAGCTCCCTGCATCCTGGCAACTAGTTCTGCTACTGCTGTCACTGTGGACTTGTTCCTCCTGAAGCCATGCTGCAAACTGGAGAAGAGATTGTTGCCCTCAAAAAATTCCACAATCTGATCTTTCATCACAGTCTCAAAAACTTTGGCAAAAATTGGTATCACTGATATAGGCCTATAACTGTTCATGGCAGAAGGATCACCTTTTTTGTAAATAGGCACTGTGCCTGTCTTCAACAAAGCAGGGAAAACTCCAGCATGCAAACACCCATTCACAGTTGATGATAGAGGACAGGCAATCACATCAATGATGGCCCTCAGCATAAGTGTAGTCATACCATAGATATCCTGGCTGTTAGATGTCTTAAATTTTGTAACAATTTTCATAATATCATTAGGGGTCACTTTTGCCAATGTAACTTTCTGGCATCACCTGATTCAATGTTTTCTGCAGGATTTCCATTTGTACCAGGTATAGCAGAAACAATCTGCTCAATGTTCTGCAAGAGGAATTTTTTAAACTCATCAGGACTAGCCTCACAAGCAATTCTAGGTGTCTTCATAGGGCCTCTATTTCTATTTATCAAGTTCCATGCTGCTTTACAGGGATTTGGTGCATTTTCAATTTCCCTAATATTGGCAAGTTTCTTGGCTTCATCAATCTTGCATTTATATGTCAATTTTACTCTAGCATAGAATTTATGCAGGTTTTCTTTCTCACTGGGGCAAGTGGCCAAAGCATAGTTGTCTCTCAGAGTCAGAACCAAATCTCTGAGCCTAGACAATTCAGGTGTGAACCAGGTCTTGACCTTTGCCCTGGCATGAGATTTACCTTGAGGCTTAGTGTTTCTCTTTAAAAGCTGCATAGGAAAGAAAGCATTAAAAATTTCATCAATCATACAGAAAAACACATTGTAGGACTCTTCAGGCTCCCTACCTGCAAGCACACTGTCCCAGTTCACCTTAGACACAGCCTCTCTAAATCCAGGGAGGGAGCCTTCATTGATCCTTCTCATACTTCTAGAATAATCACAATACCAATCAGGAAAATTTGTAGAGTCACTCACCATATCAATGTTGGCTTTCATGATTACCGCACTATGATCAGCGACAAGGGGCTCTGTAACCTCAACTTCAAATCTCAGCATGTCCATGTTTGTTGCAACTGTATCCAAACATTGGATTCCTCTGGTAGGTGTCTCAGAGACAACATGGAGCCCATGAGCTCGCAGCAGATTGACAAAAGTTCTTGTAGATGGCTCGTTATAATTTAGTGCTATGTTGAAGTCACCTCCTATTATAATATTCTTTCTCATATTCTGAAAGTTAGAAAGACAAGCATCCAACCCAGTGAAAAAACCATCAACACTTCCATTTGGTGATCGGTAGCGACACTTAAGACAACAGTTGATGCCCCAACCAGCTCAATACCTGCCACCTCTAAGTCCAACTCAACACAAAACTGACTTAAATCAATTTGTTTAGTACTGATATCATTTTTAACATAAATTGCTACACCACCCCCACGATGCACATTTCTAGAATATAAGGCAGACAGCCCTAGTCCCTCAATACTGGAATAAAGAAGACTTTCATCACTGTTTAACCAGTGCTCGCAAATACATAACACATCTGGCTTAATATCCATACAAAAAACCTGTACCAGATTGAATTTAGTTCCTGGATTTCTTGTTCCATGACGAACTGCGTTGTTAATATTAACTTTTCATGTGAAATTTAACGACTTGCAGTCAAATATTTGTTAAGAATAAGTATAATAACTCACTTAATCTGGCCGAGTACTTTCGAATCTATGAGATCCATCTTCAGAGGCCTTAGAGAATTCTTCAGAGAATTTAGTTCATAAACATTAAACGTTCAGAAATCCCATTGTTAACCATTTATTCTTGTCAGCCTGAACACTACTATCACTGTCTTGACTGTCTTGAGGAACACTGAAATTCTACTTCACTCATCGTGACAATTGACTCCTGGCTAAAAAAGAAGAACTATCTTTTTTAGGTATAAACTCCCTAACTAAAGTTCCAATTGGCCACAAATCCGAGCACAATAATTTACTTTTCAGATTATGCTGTATACCTACCTTAAACGATTTGTAGGTGTCAAATTTAGATTTTAACTCAATACACTCTGTGTCCAAATTCGATTTCTTTAGGAATTCATATAGATCTTCCTTTTCCATGTCAGGGGTCATTTATTTCATTTATTGAGTTTTAATGGCGCTATATTTGCACATTACAACTTTGTCAGTATTATCTTACCCAACTACAATCAATAAATGATTTCTGTGGTTAATAGTAGCCTATTACTATCGTCGATTATTATTTTAGAATTCTCTGATGTCTACTATGTTGGCAGCCTGCTTGTGTCGGACGAATGTTGATGCTTGGATGGAGTCATCTCGAAGACTCGAAGGTTCTTGCTTTTAAGTCAGTGTCAGTCTGTGATGTATTCAATAAATGCATGCTATATTAAGTCATTTTATTCAACAACCTTAACCATAGTATCTGGCAATGTGGATTATGAAAATACTGAAAATTATTTGTGGTCGGGAGCTGTGGTGATGTGAACTTGTTGCTTGGAGTAGGCTACAGCGTTGCCTTTGAGGAATATTGCTTGAAGGCAACGGCTACAGTGACTTTCGATTGTTGTGTACTGTCGTGTCCAGTAACGTATACTTACTTACTTGTTACTTACTTAGTATGAAGTTTTTTTCTTATTACTTTTAATACTGTCAGTATTTCGTCGTCATGTCAGCTACAATAGTAGCTTATTCAAACAAAAACCTTTCATATCACAATGAAGCCTAACCTCAACTAATTGATATAGTAATTATGGTAACTAGTATATAAGATAGTATAATTGTTAATCTGACTTGTCTTATACTCCGTAACTGGAAGGAGGATGAAGGTGGAAGGCTATTTGAAGATATGTTTTCCTATTTGTTTTGTAATTTCATAATTTTCTCCCAATGACCACCATATTTTCCACCAGGCTGTCGCAGATCCTTGGAGATTGATTGGAGGGTTCTCTTCAACTTTGCAGTGACATTCTTGTTCATGACAAAATCCCTGTGTTTGGAGCACTCAGTACCACATCTCATCCAACCTTCATGAATCTTAAAGATCCTTCGTTTTGATTTCAAAATGATTGCCTTCCTTAAGCCATTGATGTGGACTTTTGTCATGTTTATCATGTTTTCAGAAAATTTTAACATCCTACACGAAAGTCAATTTGAATTAAATGCTATGCATTTAGCACTTACATGCTTTTTCCTTTCTTCTTACTCCTATTTTTCTTCTTCTTCTTCTTCTTCTGTACCAGTGATTCTTAAATAAATAAATAAATTAAGAAGTACTCATGTGATGTTGAAGATCCATCTTGTTTCCACTAATATGTATTATAAACTTAAAAAACACTTTGTCTACTGTGGGTTGTCTGATGATGCTCTAGACAACAGAGCGAAACGGCCGTCACGCCATAACGTGAGTCAATTTCCATTCAAAAGTGTTTTTTAAGTTTATAATAAGTACTCATGTACTAAAAAGTTCAAAATGAAGCATTTACTTTAAACTGAGAAAGTTTTAAATTCATTACAATTAAATTAATAAAACTAATGAAATATTAATTTGTCACTAACTTTTTAAAAAGGTATCTGCATTAAATTTAAAAAAATTATCGGTATGAGTTACGTTTCTGAAAAAATAGAAGTTGTGGGTTCCTGTGCTATGGTCAATTATTAAATCTAGAAAATTTAAAACACTATTCTCTTCTAACTCTATGGTGAATTTAATCTTATGGTGTAAACGATTCAAATAGCTAAGGAAATTATCTAATTGTCTATTACTACCCTTCCACAAACAAATAATATCATCTACATATCTGTACCAATAAGCAATCCTATCCTTAAAATTATTATTTTCAAAAATTCTACGTTCAAAGCTATCCATAAATAATTCAGCTAGTAGTGGTGAAAGGGGTGAACCCATCGCTAACCCATCTTTCTGTTCATAAAGTTATTGTCAAACTTGAAATAGTTATATTCAGTACATAACTTCATCAATCCTAACAGCTCAGTTCTAATAATAGGATCGTTAATTGTAGTTTCCATGATCTCTTCAGTTCTGTTAAGACTTTCTTCAGTTGGTACATCAAAAGAAACAAGTTTATAAGATGAATGAACAGGAATATTTCTGATTTTATTGACTAACTCCAATGAATTTTTTATTCCAAATTTAGGTTGGAATCCCGTTAACGATCTGAAGCTACTGTTAAGTTAGTGGGCCAATTTCGAACATGGAGAATTAATAAATGACACTACTGGTCTTATCGGAATATTATTCTTGTGAAGTTTGGGCTGACCAAATAATCTGGGTGGGTGATGTAGCTTTTCAAACCAAACCAATTTTAAAGAGCTTATTTGGGTGTAGCAAAGACAAAATTGATATTAACTTTTCATGTGAAATTTAACGACTTGCAGTCAAATATTTGTTAAGAATAAGTATAATAACTCACTTAATCTGGCCGAGTACTTTCGAATCTATGAGATCCATCTTCAGAGGATGCCTCTGAAGATGGATCTCATAGATTCGAAAGTACTCGGCCAGATTAAGTGAGTTATTATACTTATTCTTAACAAATATTTGACTGCAAGTCGTTAAATTTCACATGAAAAGTTAATATTAACAACGCAGTTCGTCATGGAACAAGAAATCCAGGAACGAAATTGATATCTGGGATAAATGTGGGGTTTATAAATTGAATTGCGGTGATTGTAATGCTTGTTATGTGGGTCAGACTGGTAGAAGTTTCAAATGTAGAGTAAATGAACATATCAGGGACTGGAAAACCCAAAAAGGAGATTCAAATTTTGCAGAACATCTCATTAATAATGGACACAAGTTCAAGGCTGAAGGAAATGTTGAATTTCTGCATTTGATTGGCAAAGGCAGACAATAAACATTTTAGAAGCTTTGGAGATAACTTCGTTGGTAAAAACGATTCCAATTCTGATTTAAATGATTCAATACAGCTAACTTGGTTTCATCATTATTCTAGCCTACATTTTAAAAACGGTACTTTCGTGTCTTTCTCGGTTGATCTTGACTGCATTTCAGCGAGCTTTCAATATTTTTTAAATTTTAATTTGATTCAATTCTAGCCTTATTGTGTATTTTTCTTCTTTGTTGCTTTCTAGATGTTCACGGTTTTAAGTTCTTGATTTGACTCTAATTTTTTGTTTGTAACTCCTCCCACCAGGGGGCGTGACTTGTTATGGCCTTCAGCTAATCACAAACTTCAATCAAGGTCAGCCTCTTTCTCGCTTAGCCAATAAGTTGGTAAAAAACGATTCCATAACTAATTTAAATGACCAAATTTTTTTTTAACCAATTCAATACAACTAACTTGGTTTCATCATAATTCCATCCTACATTTGAAAAGCAGTTCTTACATGTATTTCTCAGTTGACCTTGATTGCTTTTCAGTGAGCTTCTAAAAAAAATATTTTTTCATTTTAATTTGGTTTCATCATAATTCCATCCTACATTTGAAAAGCAGTTCTTACATGTATTTCTCAGTTGACCTTGATTGCTTTTCAGTGAGCTTCTAAAAAAAATATTTTTTCATTTTAATTTGATTAAATTCTAGCCTTATTAAGAAATTTTTTTCTTCTTTGTTACTTTCTTGTTGTTTACAGTGTTTAGTTTTTGATTTGACTCGTATTTTTGCTTGTTACTCGCCTCCCACCAGGGGGCGTGACTTGACAGCCAATCACAACGTCCGATTAAGGTCAACCTCTTTCCCTCTTAGCCAATAGTATAATTCCATGTACAGTATATATAATGCTTCTCTGTACTTTAGTTTTTCAGTTTGATTGAGATTGATAATGGTGTAACAACCGAAACTAGTTTCTCGAAGTTTTAATAAATGTGGTTGTGACAATTTTGTCTTATTATTCATTATGGATACCTTCCACAATATCACCTTCGCCATTATTAAGAAAGTAGAATGGAATTGCTGAAAATGAGTGATGCATCGTCTGCAAATAAGAGGGCTCTACCACTAATTAATTCTTTAGGTAAACGGTTGACATATAACAAAAAAGCAATGGACCTAGTACTGACCCCTGAGACACTCCAGCTTGGACCTCTAATTTATTTGATTTATTCTTTACTATACTATTTCCAACTACTGTAGTTAGTTCTACAAATTGTTTTCTCCCAATAAGATATGATTCAAACCATTTCAGTTCAACTCCATTTACTCCTACATTTTGCAGTATTTCCAATAACGTTCTATGATTAACACAATCAAATGCCTTTGATAGATCTAAGAAGATTGCAATAGCTTTATCACCTGAATCTATTATATCTATTGGGTTTTCAACTAGAGAAACTATGGCTGTCTTTGTTGATCTCCCTTTCTGGAAGCCATGCTGTTAATCACAGATAAAGTTGGCTTCTTGAAGGTGCAGAAGTAGCCTATCCAGTGGAACGGTCGTTCCACCACCCGTCCCCCCCCCCCCCCCCCCCCCGACACGAATGAAAGACCGACGCCACTGTATATTCTGTAACCAACTTCCCTTTGATGTGCACATGCCGCCATCTCAATTTACGCGGAAGGTAGTGAAAATTTTAAAATGTTGTAATAACATTATTTTTTAGATTTTAGAGCGCTTTCATTTAAGACCAGAACGAAATTTCTACGATATAAATTCGCGAAGATACCATATGCGGGTATTTTGTCATTTTATTAACTTTGGGACTTTTTATTTCCACACAGCTAATGACAAAACTATCCAACAGATTTAGATGAAACTTGAGATATAGGTTCTGTTCATCGAGTAGATGCCCGCAATTGAATGAAATTTTGAAAATTTTGAAAATTGCCCCTCCACCCCCCCATTTGGGGCCCCAAAATTTTGAAGTTTTGAAATTTTTTTCCAAAAATGGAATCGATGGACTTGATAGTATAGGTATAGAAAATTTGAAAAAAATCGGATGATTAGGTGAGACTGGGGAAATTTTCGTGAATTTTCAAATTTTGGTCAACTTTGAGCACTTGATGTGAAAAATCTGTAATGAGTTGAGATTTCGGACTACCAAAAGCGATTGAAGACATGTTTAAACTATTTACATTTAAAATTTCAAATCATTTAATGTCCGATTAAGCTCTGTAGCTCTGTCCGAATAATAACTGAAAGTTGAAAGTTGCAATATTTTGAATTTAACATTTTATCGAATGTAAATGTCGCGATCCTAGCGGTTAAAAATTGAAAAGTGATTCACACAGTTGCCACCGCCAAATTCGACATTTTCAATAAGCAGCGTAACCAGTGTGCTCACTCGTAGTCGGTTATTTAGCAACCGTTCTACGGAAGTCAAATACTTAACACAGTTTGATAAATGTTCGTTTTGTGAAAAATTAGACTGTTTCACCTCGCTGTCAGAGTGCTCTCAATGCAACGACGTTTGTCATCATAATTGTTCTTAAACTTATTTAAACTGTATTTAAACTTAGCAATTTATTGCAATTTTTGTAATCTTGTGAAAAATTCTCAAATTAGGTATCTATCTAATTTCTTTATCCTCTTCAGTCCCAAATTGTTAATATGATTGATTTCACGTTTTCTCTTGTTTTATCCTGCTATACTGATTGATTATTCAAAGTCAATGATATTGGAATAAATTTCAATAATCTAAATAACTCAAATTGAAAATAACAGGTTAGGTTATGTTTACATTTATCTGGGCCCAGGCCGTGTGTCCAGCATACTTTAGGTGACCAGACGTCCCGTTTTCAGCGGGACAGCCCCGTTTTTGAGAGGCATGTCCCGTTGTCCCCACCATCCTTGTCAGGACACGCATTTGTCCCGTTTTGGCAATATTAGTTACTAATATTCTTTTCATGAAACGGCTTTTTTCATTTATTGATAATTATTATTTCTCTAAATGATCTAAAAGCTAAACGTGAGGTCTAATTACAATTGAACCTTAGCTCCAAAATCCCTCGTTATTATGAGCGTACTTGTATTATTCTTCGGTCATCTTCGGATGGTGAACATTGATGTCATTAAAAATGTTGATTGTTGGTCTCGTTTTTTTTTAAGATGTGTGAGAATGTCTTCAAAAATATCTTTGTATAGAAAAGAAAAAAAGGTTTTTCCCCTTTTTATGATCAATTTTCAACCCCCCCCCCCCCCCCCTACCGACAATACGTCCAGTTGTCCCGTCTTGGGGTCTCAAAAATCTGGTCACCTTAAGCATACTGGACTCAATATTTATGTCATCACAAAGTCTCTTCTCAATCTCAATCTAATTTAACAAACTTTGTTGTTAACTGCTTATACATAAATTAATGTTGCTACAGTGATAGTGATATGACGTGAAAGTCTGGATAGTAAATGTTAAGGTGTGGTGCAACAGACACAGTCACAACGTCATGTTTGTTCATTCAGTATTAACCATAACTGGCTCACTTATAGCTGGAATAATTTTGTAGCAACCAGTGAGGATAAATATCTTTTATCAAATAACATAGCATTTCACTGTTTTAAAAAAAATTGACTCTCCCCATCCATTGTGTTTGCAGTGTTTTACCCGTAAGGGTCTCCCCACCACGAAAAGCCATACGAATTTACTTTTTACTTCTTTTTTTTACCTCAATAACAAGTAGGTAATTAAAAAAAAACTGATATCCTCTCCAAAAAATTCTCCAAAAAAGAATTCGTCACCCGTCCTCTACCCCGACCCTATTGAAAACTCTGGTGTGGAAACTAAAATTTGTGTACCAAAAAAAGTCAAACAAAATTTTATATAAGCTTTCTGTAAGAAAATGTTTTGATATAAATAAGAAACCCGTCTCCTTTTGCAATATACATATGTCAAAATTTGGAAGAAATTTTGGGGGAGGGCGAGGGCGCTCAATAATTTAGAAAATTCATAAACACTTGTTAGCTCAAACACTGAAAGTTTGATTTCTGAAAGTTTACCATATTTCCAATTCGTGATTTTTAAGTCAGAATAATTTCAAAAATTCAGAAACATTTGTTAGCTCAAACACTGAAAGTTTGATTTCTGAAAGTTTACCATCTTTCCAATTCGTGATTTTTAAGTGGGTGAGATTGAGCGCCCTCGCCCTCCCCCAAAATTTCTTCCAAATTTTGACATATGTATATTGCAAAAGGAGACGGGTTTCTTATTTATATCAAAACATTTTCTTACAGAAAGCTTATATAAAATTTTGTTTGACTTTTTTTTTGGTACACAAATTTTAGTTTCCACACCAGAGTTTTCAATAGGGTCGGGGTAGAGGACGGGTGACGAATTCTTTTTTGGAGAATTTTTTGGAGAGGATTTAGAAATACTTTAAAAAAAATTGTACTTATTACATTTAAAATACTAATGGGCCTACAGTTTTCCACTTCTTATCTATCACCACTTTTGAAGATTGGCAAGATCTTCCCCTCTTTCAAATTTTCTAGAAAAGCACCTTGTTCTAATGAATGATTGATCAGATGAATCAAAGGGTCTAACATTTGATCTTTACATACTTCCAGAATTTTACTGGATACCCCATCCATTCCTAAAGTTTTTTTTATTATTCAAACTATCAATGATAATTGACAGCTCGTCTTGGGATACTGGGTGGAACTTTTCTGAATCCCCTCAGTGTTCTACATGTTTGCATCACTAATACCTGTATTAAAAGATTTTTGAAGATTCTTAGCAACCAGTTGATAATATCTGTTAAAGAAATTACAAAATAATGTCTACACTATCATCAATATATTTTTTCAATATCAATATAAATAAAATATTCATCAATATCTATATAAATAAAATTAGAGTTTTGTCTGTACATTTATCAGAATTATACATTTTTTGGTTATTTTTATGTTTTATACATTAAAGAAGCCAAAATAAGTCTTATCTCAATTTCTGTCTGTCTGTTTGTCTGTCTATCATGGCCCCAAAGGCATTTTATGCAGCCTTCTTCTGAAAAACGAGAGCATCAATCAGGATTTAAGTTATTTATCAGTATTGAAAACCTTTTTTTACAATGTCTTTAGCTGAATGAAAACAAATTAGAAGTTGTCAACTTTCACTTTATTGATACAAATGAATACAGGACCATGGTTTCATGTCTTACCAACACATCCTCGGCTGTACTAAAGAAGCAGGAGGCTTCTTAACAACAAAACTTGGTAGCCAAAGGCTACTTGATAGCTAGAAAGTGAATATGGTTATATTATGGTTAAACTCAACTTGAGTTTATTAAAATTAACAGATTGAAATAAAAATAAAATAAAATAAAATTGGATAATAAAAATTAAAATAAAATTAGAGAGAGTAATATCTTAACCTATTGAAACTTAATATTCTGAACCAGTCTTGAAATTTATCATAACCACTCTAGTCCTGACTGAAGTCTATACTATTTTCAATCTGTCTGCAACTATTTGTCACTGTGTCTATCAATTACCTTGTTCCTAGCCTATATTAAATGGTACACTGTTCGTTGCTTATAACCATTGGTAGTTGCAATTTGTAAAATTATTCCCAGTTCATTTCTAAAATCTGTTATAGACATAGGTATTCTGATTAGTCTGTCAAGAAGGGATTGAAAAGCTGCTAGTTTATGTTGAAATGGGTGGCAGGAGTTCATTGGTATTACTGAGTCTGTTGTTGTTGTCTTTCTGAAGATTTTGAAAATGTGTTTACTGTCTTTGATGGATATAGTGAGGTCTAGGTAGTTGAGTTGATGGTCTTCCTCAATTTCCTTAGTGAATTCAATATTTTTGTGTGATTTGTTTAGATCATTGTGGAATGCTTCTAACTGTCTTGAGGAGCCTTCCCACAGACAAAGTATGTCATCCACATACCTAAACCAATACTTGATGTTCTTTTGAAATTTTGTGGATTCAATAAACTGTTTCTCAAAATTGTCCATGAAAATATCTGCCAGTAGTGGTGAAAGGGGGGATCCCATGGCTAAGCCTTCAGTCTGTGTGTAGATAGAACCATTGAACTTGAAGAAATTTTGTTCTGTGCATGCTGCCATCAAAGTTTTTAATTCTTCTCTTTCTTTTGGATCCTGAAATTGGGTTTCATCTAATATTTTTCCTGCCAGTTGGAGACTCTCTTGTACAGGAACACTAGTGAAGAGGTTAGAGACATCAAATGACACTAACTTACAATTGCTGGGGACCTTAACCTTGTTCAACTTTTCCACCAGTTCAATTGAATTTTTCACCCCATATTTTGGTCTAAAGGAGGTGTAATTCCTAAATAAACTATTGACTTTGTATGAAAGTTTGTGGGCTGGAGCATTTATGGACGAAACAACTGGTCTTATGGGAATGCCTTCCTTATGTAATTTTGGTAGACCAAACAATCTGGGTGTCTGTGGATTCATTTGTGTTAGAAATTTCTTTTCCCTTTCCTTGAACAAACTTGTTGTGTCTTTTACTGTCTTTCTAAGTGTGGAATTGAATTTCACTGTTGGGTCCTTCCTGGTAGATTTGAAATTATTTTTGTTTATGAAGTCTTCCACTTTGGTTATGTAGTCTTTCCTCTCTAGAATTACAGTGGTACCTCCTTTGTCAGCTTTTGTGACAATCAAATCATTATTTTTCACTTTACTGTTGATGGTTTTCAGTGATTGGGCCATGATAGAATTTAATTTGTCCTTATATTTGTTTTCTAAACTTTCACCTGGTTTCCTATTCACAAGAATTGTAGCCAGCTTGTTGGTTAATAACTTATTTCCATGGATATCAACATTCTTATCCAAATGAGCAGCTAGAAGTTGAAAGTCCTTCTTTTGAAATTTTTCAAGAGCTACTTTGTTTCCTTTCCCTAGAAGAGAGACTTCATCATCAGTAAAGTCTATCTTTGATAAATTTCTTACCCTGTTCGAAAATGTAAACTTGTTGGACACATCCCTAATTGAACTTCTTCCACTATTCTTCACCTTGGAGCTTTCTAAATTCACTAATTTCTTAAGTTGCTGTCCAGTTTTCTTACTTAAGTTCTTATTACAAATGTCTCTAACTTTGGAATCCAAGATATCCCATTCCAAGGCATGTAGTTTATTGGTGAGTTGTATATGTAATTCATACAGATAAAAACCAATGCTATCCCTAACCTTAAACCACGATTTTAACTCTGATGTTATCCATGACGTTTCTGCCTTCCTGACTGCTGTAGTGGCTGATTTAGAATTGCTGTTTGTTTTTATGGATACATATTTTGGCACTAAACCCCTTTCCAAACACATCTTATTAAACCAAATGTTTCTTTCTGCTATCCCAAATTTCTCCTTCAACCTTATGTACAATTTAACTTGAACTGCTTGACAGGCACTTTTAATAAAATTTGTAGATCCAATGTTTATATTGTGAAATCGTTCCATAATGAAAACAAATTAGAAGTTGTCAACTTTCACTTTATTGATACAAATGAATACAGGACCATGGTTTCATGTCTTACCAACACATCCTCGGCTGTACTAAAGAAGCAGGAGGCTTCTTAACAACAAAACTTGGTAGCCAAAGGCTACTTGATAGCTAGAAAGTGAATATGGTTATATTATGGTTAAACTCAACTTGAGTTTATTAAAATTAACAGATTGAAATAAAAATAAAATAAAATAAAATTGGATAATAAAAATTAAAATAAAATTAGAGAGAGTAATATCTTAACCTATTGAAACTTAATATTCTGAACCAGTCTTGAAATTTATCATAACCACTCTAGTCCTGACTGAAGTCTATACTATTTTCAATCTGTCTGCAACTATTTGTCACTGTGTCTATCAATTACCTTGTTCCTAGCCTATATTAAATGGAAGTAATTAAAAGATTCTAGTAAGCCACACTACTAGAAACCTGAAACTTACCGGGGAGCTTCAAAGCAAAGGAAACAATATTCTAACCTATATTTAAACTGACTAATAAAAATCTGATAACCAAAATTCAACCCCATTAATCTGTGCATCCTGTCCACATTCTTGTCCAACTATTTGCCTCTATTCATAGCTTATAATTTTATAAGGAAGTCAATAAAAATGTGAACATACTAGAATGTCACTCTACTAGAGCTTATAGGAAAGATAACATTAAAACAAAAAGAAAACCCCCAAATTCAAACCTATTAACTAACCAATATACTGTCTATATTTTTGTCTATCTATACCTCTATTCCTAGTTTAGACCTATATTAAATGGGAGTTAAAAGCTTATAGGACACAACTATTTGTGTCTATCTATATATCTCTATTCCTATCTTATATTAGATGAAAGTATCCTCAAAACACAAAGAAAGCAATATTTGGACTTATTTGAACTAATATACCTAATCAACCTAACTAAAATTCAGTGTCCTAATTGTATCCTAAATCAAAAGTGGTTTTGAACTAATCTACTGATGTTACAGCTTATAGGAAAGATAACATTAAAACAAAAAGAAAACCCCCAAATTCAAACCTATTAACTAACCAATATACTGTCTATATTTTTGTCTATCTATACCTCTATTCCTAGTTTAGACCTATATTAAATGGGAGTTAAAAGCTTATAGGACACAACTATTTGTGTCTATCTATATATCTCTATTCCTATCTTATATTAGATGAAAGTATCCTCAAAACACAAAGAAAGCAATATTTGGACTTATTTGAACTAATATACCTAATCAACCTAACTAAAATTCAGTGTCCTAATTGTATCCTAAATCAAAAGTGGTTTTGAACTAATCTACTGATGTTACAATTAACAAACTCTATTTGGTCATTGAGGCTTGTGATAGAACTGTCTTTTTCCAGTTTATGGATCTCAATAGCTTCCAACACATCCAGCATCCTGCTTTTTTGGCAGAAATGGATTAGTTCCACATCATTATCAGGATTGAAATTGTGGCCGGTGTCTAAAAGGTGTTCTGCAAAATTTGAGTTTTTGTTTTTGTTGCCCATTCTCCAAGCTGCTGTGTGCTCTGCAATACGTGTTTTGAAAGACCTACCAGTTTGTCCCACATAGTGAGCACCACAATCACTGCACTTGAGTTTGTAAACTCCACTTTTTTCCCAGTTGTTTATGCTGTCTTTTGAAGAGTTCATCAGTGTGTTGAGTAAGGGTGCTGTTTTGAATGCTACCTGTAGTCCTTCCTTTCTGATCACATTCCCCAACCTATGTGAGACTGCTCCAATATAGGGTAATGTGACCCAACTGTCTTTGAAAATTTCTGGTTGTTGTGAGTAAACTGATTTGATGGCTGATCTCTGCTTCTTTCTGTTTAGTAGGTTGTACACTGTTCGTTGCTTATAACCATTGGTAGTTGCAATTTGTAAAATTATTCCCAGTTCATTTCTAAAATCTGTTATAGACATAGGTATTCTGATTAGTCTGTCAAGAAGGGATTGAAAAGCTGCTAGTTTATGTTGAAATGGGTGGCAGGAGTTCATTGGTATTACTGAGTCTGTTGTTGTTGTCTTTCTGAAGATTTTGAAAATGTGTTTACTGTCTTTGATGGATATAGTGAGGTCTAGGTAGTTGAGTTGATGGTCTTCCTCAATTTCCTTAGTGAATTCAATATTTTTGTGTGATTTGTTTAGATCATTGTGGAATGCTTCTAACTGTCTTGAGGAGCCTTCCCACAGACAAAGTATGTCATCCACATACCTAAACCAATACTTGATGTTCTTTTGAAATTTTGTGGATTCAATAAACTGTTTCTCAAAATTGTCCATGAAAATATCTGCCAGTAGTGGTGAAAGGGGGGATCCCATGGCTAAGCCTTCAGTCTGTGTGTAGATAGAACCATTGAACTTGAAGAAATTTTGTTCTGTGCATGCTGCCATCAAAGTTTTTAATTCTTCTCTTTCTTTTGGATCCTGAAATTGGGTTTCATCTAATATTTTTCCTGCCAGTTGGAGACTCTCTTGTACAGGAACACTAGTGAAGAGGTTAGAGACATCAAATGACACTAACTTACAATTGCTGGGGACCTTAACCTTGTTCAACTTTTCCACCAGTTCAATTGAATTTTTCACCCCATATTTTGGTCTAAAGGAGGTGTAATTCCTAAATAAACTATTGACTTTGTATGAAAGTTTGTGGGCTGGAGCATTTATGGACGAAACAACTGGTCTTATGGGAATGCCTTCCTTATGTAATTTTGGTAGACCAAACAATCTGGGTGTCTGTGGATTCATTTGTGTTAGAAATTTCTTTTCCCTTTCCTTGAACAAACTTGTTGTGTCTTTTACTGTCTTTCTAAGTGTGGAATTGAATTTCACTGTTGGGTCCTTCCTGGTAGATTTGAAATTATTTTTGTTTATGAAGTCTTCCACTTTGGTTATGTAGTCTTTCCTCTCTAGAATTACAGTGGTACCTCCTTTGTCAGCTTTTGTGACAATCAAATCATTATTTTTCACTTTACTGTTGATGGTTTTCAGTGATTGGGCCATGATAGAATTTAATTTGTCCTTATATTTGTTTTCTAAACTTTCACCTGGTTTCCTATTCACAAGAATTGTAGCCAGCTTGTTGGTTAATAACTTATTTCCATGGATATCAACATTCTTATCCAAATGAGCAGCTAGAAGTTGAAAGTCCTTCTTTTGAAATTTTTCAAGAGCTACTTTGTTTCCTTTCCCTAGAAGAGAGACTTCATCATCAGTAAAGTCTATCTTTGATAAATTTCTTACCCTGTTCGAAAATGTAAACTTGTTGGACACATCCCTAATTGAACTTCTTCCACTATTCTTCACCTTGGAGCTTTCTAAATTCACTAATTTCTTAAGTTGCTGTCCAGTTTTCTTACTTAAGTTCTTATTACAAATGTCTCTAACTTTGGAATCCAAGATATCCCATTCCAAGGCATGTAGTTTATTGGTGAGTTGTATATGTAATTCATACAGATAAAAACCAATGCTATCCCTAACCTTAAACCACGATTTTAACTCTGATGTTATCCATGACGTTTCTGCCTTCCTGACTGCTGTAGTGGCTGATTTAGAATTGCTGTTTGTTTTTATGGATACATATTTTGGCACTAAACCCCTTTCCAAACACATCTTATTAAACCAAATGTTTCTTTCTGCTATCCCAAATTTCTCCTTCAACCTTATGTACAATTTAACTTGAACTGCTTGACAGGCACTTTTAATAAAATTTGTAGATCCAATGTTTATATTGTGAAATCGTTCCATAATGAAAACAAATTAGAAGTTGTCAACTTTCACTTTATTGATACAAATGAATACAGGACCATGGTTTCATGTCTTACCAACACATCCTCGGCTGTACTAAAGAAGCAGGAGGCTTCTTAACAACAAAACTTGGTAGCCAAAGGCTACTTGATAGCTAGAAAGTGAATATGGTTATATTATGGTTAAACTCAACTTGAGTTTATTAAAATTAACAGATTGAAATAAAAATAAAATAAAATAAAATTGGATAATAAAAATTAAAATAAAATTAGAGAGAGTAATATCTTAACCTATTGAAACTTAATATTCTGAACCAGTCTTGAAATTTATCATAACCACTCTAGTCCTGACTGAAGTCTATACTATTTTCAATCTGTCTGCAACTATTTGTCACTGTGTCTATCAATTACCTTGTTCCTAGCCTATATTAAATGGAAGTAATTAAAAGATTCTAGTAAGCCACACTACTAGAAACCTGAAACTTACCGGGGAGCTTCAAAGCAAAGGAAACAATATTCTAACCTATATTTAAACTGACTAATAAAAATCTGATAACCAAAATTCAACCCCATTAATCTGTGCATCCTGTCCACATTCTTGTCCAACTATTTGCCTCTATTCATAGCTTATAATTTTATAAGGAAGTCAATAAAAATGTGAACATACTAGAATGTCACTCTACTAGAGCTTATAGGAAAGATAACATTAAAACAAAAAGAAAACCCCCAAATTCAAACCTATTAACTAACCAATATACTGTCTATATTTTTGTCTATCTATACCTCTATTCCTAGTTTAGACCTATATTAAATGGGAGTTAAAAGCTTATAGGACACAACTATTTGTGTCTATCTATATATCTCTATTCCTATCTTATATTAGATGAAAGTATCCTCAAAACACAAAGAAAGCAATATTTGGACTTATTTGAACTAATATACCTAATCAACCTAACTAAAATTCAGTGTCCTAATTGTATCCTAAATCAAAAGTGGTTTTGAACTAATCTACTGATGTTACAGCTTATAGGAAAGATAACATTAAAACAAAAAGAAAACCCCCAAATTCAAACCTATTAACTAACCAATATACTGTCTATATTTTTGTCTATCTATACCTCTATTCCTAGTTTAGACCTATATTAAATGGGAGTTAAAAGCTTATAGGACACAACTATTTGTGTCTATCTATATATCTCTATTCCTATCTTATATTAGATGAAAGTATCCTCAAAACACAAAGAAAGCAATATTTGGACTTATTTGAACTAATATACCTAATCAACCTAACTAAAATTCAGTGTCCTAATTGTATCCTAAATCAAAAGTGGTTTTGAACTAATCTACTGATGTTACAATTAACAAACTCTATTTGGTCATTGAGGCTTGTGATAGAACTGTCTTTTTCCAGTTTATGGATCTCAATAGCTTCCAACACATCCAGCATCCTGCTTTTTTGGCAGAAATGGATTAGTTCCACATCATTATCAGGATTGAAATTGTGGCCGGTGTCTAAAAGGTGTTCTGCAAAATTTGAGTTTTTGTTTTTGTTGCCCATTCTCCAAGCTGCTGTGTGCTCTGCAATACGTGTTTTGAAAGACCTACCAGTTTGTCCCACATAGTGAGCACCACAATCACTGCACTTGAGTTTGTAAACTCCACTTTTTTCCCAGTTGTTTATGCTGTCTTTTGAAGAGTTCATCAGTGTGTTGAGTAAGGGTGCTGTTTTGAATGCTACCTGTAGTCCTTCCTTTCTGATCACATTCCCCAACCTATGTGAGACTGCTCCAATATAGGGTAATGTGACCCAACTGTCTTTGAAAATTTCTGGTTGTTGTGAGTAAACTGATTTGATGGCTGATCTCTGCTTCTTTCTGTTTAGTAGGTTGTACACTGTTCGTTGCTTATAACCATTGGTAGTTGCAATTTGTAAAATTATTCCCAGTTCATTTCTAAAATCTGTTATAGACATAGGTATTCTGATTAGTCTGTCAAGAAGGGATTGAAAAGCTGCTAGTTTATGTTGAAATGGGTGGCAGGAGTTCATTGGTATTACTGAGTCTGTTGTTGTTGTCTTTCTGAAGATTTTGAAAATGTGTTTACTGTCTTTGATGGATATAGTGAGGTCTAGGTAGTTGAGTTGATGGTCTTCCTCAATTTCCTTAGTGAATTCAATATTTTTGTGTGATTTGTTTAGATCATTGTGGAATGCTTCTAACTGTCTTGAGGAGCCTTCCCACAGACAAAGTATGTCATCCACATACCTAAACCAATACTTGATGTTCTTTTGAAATTTTGTGGATTCAATAAACTGTTTCTCAAAATTGTCCATGAAAATATCTGCCAGTAGTGGTGAAAGGGGGGATCCCATGGCTAAGCCTTCAGTCTGTGTGTAGATAGAACCATTGAACTTGAAGAAATTTTGTTCTGTGCATGCTGCCATCAAAGTTTTTAATTCTTCTCTTTCTTTTGGATCCTGAAATTGGGTTTCATCTAATATTTTTCCTGCCAGTTGGAGACTCTCTTGTACAGGAACACTAGTGAAGAGGTTAGAGACATCAAATGACACTAACTTACAATTGCTGGGGACCTTAACCTTGTTCAACTTTTCCACCAGTTCAATTGAATTTTTCACCCCATATTTTGGTCTAAAGGAGGTGTAATTCCTAAATAAACTATTGACTTTGTATGAAAGTTTGTGGGCTGGAGCATTTATGGACGAAACAACTGGTCTTATGGGAATGCCTTCCTTATGTAATTTTGGTAGACCAAACAATCTGGGTGTCTGTGGATTCATTTGTGTTAGAAATTTCTTTTCCCTTTCCTTGAACAAACTTGTTGTGTCTTTTACTGTCTTTCTAAGTGTGGAATTGAATTTCACTGTTGGGTCCTTCCTGGTAGATTTGAAATTATTTTTGTTTATGAAGTCTTCCACTTTGGTTATGTAGTCTTTCCTCTCTAGAATTACAGTGGTACCTCCTTTGTCAGCTTTTGTGACAATCAAATCATTATTTTTCACTTTACTGTTGATGGTTTTCAGTGATTGGGCCATGATAGAATTTAATTTGTCCTTATATTTGTTTTCTAAACTTTCACCTGGTTTCCTATTCACAAGAATTGTAGCCAGCTTGTTGGTTAATAACTTATTTCCATGGATATCAACATTCTTATCCAAATGAGCAGCTAGAAGTTGAAAGTCCTTCTTTTGAAATTTTTCAAGAGCTACTTTGTTTCCTTTCCCTAGAAGAGAGACTTCATCATCAGTAAAGTCTATCTTTGATAAATTTCTTACCCTGTTCGAAAATGTAAACTTGTTGGACACATCCCTAATTGAACTTCTTCCACTATTCTTCACCTTGGAGCTTTCTAAATTCACTAATTTCTTAAGTTGCTGTCCAGTTTTCTTACTTAAGTTCTTATTACAAATGTCTCTAACTTTGGAATCCAAGATATCCCATTCCAAGGCATGTAGTTTATTGGTGAGTTGTATATGTAATTCATACAGATAAAAACCAATGCTATCCCTAACCTTAAACCACGATTTTAACTCTGATGTTATCCATGACGTTTCTGCCTTCCTGACTGCTGTAGTGGCTGATTTAGAATTGCTGTTTGTTTTTATGGATACATATTTTGGCACTAAACCCCTTTCCAAACACATCTTATTAAACCAAATGTTTCTTTCTGCTATCCCAAATTTCTCCTTCAACCTTATGTACAATTTAACTTGAACTGCTTGACAGGCACTTTTAATAAAATTTGTAGATCCAATGTTTATATTGTGAAATCGTTCCATAATGAAAACAAATTAGAAGTTGTCAACTTTCACTTTATTGATACAAATGAATACAGGACCATGGTTTCATGTCTTACCAACACATCCTCGGCTGTACTAAAGAAGCAGGAGGCTTCTTAACAACAAAACTTGGTAGCCAAAGGCTACTTGATAGCTAGAAAGTGAATATGGTTATATTATGGTTAAACTCAACTTGAGTTTATTAAAATTAACAGATTGAAATAAAAATAAAATAAAATAAAATTGGATAATAAAAATTAAAATAAAATTAGAGAGAGTAATATCTTAACCTATTGAAACTTAATATTCTGAACCAGTCTTGAAATTTATCATAACCACTCTAGTCCTGACTGAAGTCTATACTATTTTCAATCTGTCTGCAACTATTTGTCACTGTGTCTATCAATTACCTTGTTCCTAGCCTATATTAAATGGAAGTAATTAAAAGATTCTAGTAAGCCACACTACTAGAAACCTGAAACTTACCGGGGAGCTTCAAAGCAAAGGAAACAATATTCTAACCTATATTTAAACTGACTAATAAAAATCTGATAACCAAAATTCAACCCCATTAATCTGTGCATCCTGTCCACATTCTTGTCCAACTATTTGCCTCTATTCATAGCTTATAATTTTATAAGGAAGTCAATAAAAATGTGAACATACTAGAATGTCACTCTACTAGAGCTTATAGGAAAGATAACATTAAAACAAAAAGAAAACCCCCAAATTCAAACCTATTAACTAACCAATATACTGTCTATATTTTTGTCTATCTATACCTCTATTCCTAGTTTAGACCTATATTAAATGGGAGTTAAAAGCTTATAGGACACAACTATTTGTGTCTATCTATATATCTCTATTCCTATCTTATATTAGATGAAAGTATCCTCAAAACACAAAGAAAGCAATATTTGGACTTATTTGAACTAATATACCTAATCAACCTAACTAAAATTCAGTGTCCTAATTGTATCCTAAATCAAAAGTGGTTTTGAACTAATCTACTGATGTTACAGCTTATAGGAAAGATAACATTAAAACAAAAAGAAAACCCCCAAATTCAAACCTATTAACTAACCAATATACTGTCTATATTTTTGTCTATCTATACCTCTATTCCTAGTTTAGACCTATATTAAATGGGAGTTAAAAGCTTATAGGACACAACTATTTGTGTCTATCTATATATCTCTATTCCTATCTTATATTAGATGAAAGTATCCTCAAAACACAAAGAAAGCAATATTTGGACTTATTTGAACTAATATACCTAATCAACCTAACTAAAATTCAGTGTCCTAATTGTATCCTAAATCAAAAGTGGTTTTGAACTAATCTACTGATGTTACAATTAACAAACTCTATTTGGTCATTGAGGCTTGTGATAGAACTGTCTTTTTCCAGTTTATGGATCTCAATAGCTTCCAACACATCCAGCATCCTGCTTTTTTGGCAGAAATGGATTAGTTCCACATCATTATCAGGATTGAAATTGTGGCCGGTGTCTAAAAGGTGTTCTGCAAAATTTGAGTTTTTGTTTTTGTTGCCCATTCTCCAAGCTGCTGTGTGCTCTGCAATACGTGTTTTGAAAGACCTACCAGTTTGTCCCACATAGTGAGCACCACAATCACTGCACTTGAGTTTGTAAACTCCACTTTTTTCCCAGTTGTTTATGCTGTCTTTTGAAGAGTTCATCAGTGTGTTGAGTAAGGGTGCTGTTTTGAATGCTACCTGTAGTCCTTCCTTTCTGATCACATTCCCCAACCTATGTGAGACTGCTCCAATATAGGGTAATGTGACCCAACTGTCTTTGAAAATTTCTGGTTGTTGTGAGTAAACTGATTTGATGGCTGATCTCTGCTTCTTTCTGTTTAGTAGGTTGTACACTGTTCGTTGCTTATAACCATTGGTAGTTGCAATTTGTAAAATTATTCCCAGTTCATTTCTAAAATCTGTTATAGACATAGGTATTCTGATTAGTCTGTCAAGAAGGGATTGAAAAGCTGCTAGTTTATGTTGAAATGGGTGGCAGGAGTTCATTGGTATTACTGAGTCTGTTGTTGTTGTCTTTCTGAAGATTTTGAAAATGTGTTTACTGTCTTTGATGGATATAGTGAGGTCTAGGTAGTTGAGTTGATGGTCTTCCTCAATTTCCTTAGTGAATTCAATATTTTTGTGTGATTTGTTTAGATCATTGTGGAATGCTTCTAACTGTCTTGAGGAGCCTTCCCACAGACAAAGTATGTCATCCACATACCTAAACCAATACTTGATGTTCTTTTGAAATTTTGTGGATTCAATAAACTGTTTCTCAAAATTGTCCATGAAAATATCTGCCAGTAGTGGTGAAAGGGGGGATTCCATGGCTAAGCCTTCAGTCTGTGTGTAGATTGAACCATTGAACTTGAAGAAATTTTGTTCTGTGCATGCTGCCATCAAAGTTTTTAATTCTTCTCTTTCTTTTGGATCCTGAAATTGGGTTTCATCTAATATTTTTCCTGCCAGTTGGAGACTCTCTTGTACAGGAACACTAGTGAAGAGGTTAGAGACATCATTAGTGTCATTTGATGTCTCTAACCTCTTCACTAGTGTTCCTGTACAAGAGAGTCTCCAACTGGCAGGAAAAATATTAGATGAAACCCAATTTCAGGATCCAAAAGAAAGAGAAGAATTAAAAACTTTGATGGCAGCATGCACAGAACAAAATTTCTTCAAGTTCAATGGTTCTATCTACACACAGACTGAAGGCTTAGCCATGGGATCCCCCCTTTCACCACTACTGGCAGATATTTTCATGGACAATTTTGAGAAACAGTTTATTGAATCCACAAAATTTCAAAAGAACATCAAGTATTGGTTTAGGTATGTGGATGACATACTTTGTCTGTGGGAAGGCTCCTCAAGACAGTTAGAAGCATTCCACAATGATCTAAACAAATCACACAAAAATATTGAATTCACTAAGGAAATTGAGGAAGACCATCAACTCAACTACCTAGACCTCACTATATCCATCAAAGACAGTAAACACATTTTCAAAATCTTCAGAAAGACAACAACAACAGACTCAGTAATACCAATGAACTCCTGCCACCCATTTCAACATAAACTAGCAGCTTTTCAATCCCTTCTTGACAGACTAATCAGAATACCTATGTCTATAACAGATTTTAGAAATGAACTGGGAATAATTTTACAAATTGCAACTACCAATGGTTATAAGCAACGAACAGTGTACAACCTACTAAACAGAAAGAAGCAGAGATCAGCCATCAAATCAGTTTACTCACAACAACCAGAAATTTTCAAAGACAGTTGGGTCACATTACCCTATATTGGAGCAGTCTCACATAGGTTGGGGAATGTGATCAGAAAGGAAGGACTACAGGTAGCATTCAAAACAGCACCCTTACTCAACACACTGATGAACTCTTCAAAAGACAGCATAAACAACTGGGAAAAAAGTGGAGTTTACAAACTCAAGTGCAGTGATTGTGGTGCTCATTATGTGGGACAAACTGGTAGGTCTTTCAAAACACGTATTGCAGAGCACACAGCAGCTTGGAGAATGGGCAACAAAAACAAAAACTCAAATTTTGCAGAACACCTTTTAGACACCGGCCACAATTTCAATCCTGATAATGATGTGGAACTAATCCATTTCTGCCAAAAAAGCAGGATGCTGGATGTGTTGGAAGCTATTGAGATCCATAAACTGGAAAAAGACAGTTCTATCACAAGCCTCAATGACCAAATAGAGTTTGTTAATTGTAACATCAGTAGATTAGTTCAAAACCACTTTTGATTTAGGATACAATTAGGACACTGAATTTTAGTTAGGTTGATTAGGTATATTAGTTCAAATAAGTCCAAATATTGCTTTCTTTGTGTTTTGAGGATACTTTCATCTAATATAAGATAGGAATAGAGATATATAGATAGACACAAATAGTTGTGTCCTATAAGCTTTTAACTCCCATTTAATATAGGTCTAAACTAGGAATAGAGGTATAGATAGACAAAAATATAGACAGTATATTGGTTAGTTAATAGGTTTGAATTTGGGGGTTTTCTTTTTGTTTTAATGTTATCTTTCCTATAAGCTGTAACATCAGTAGATTAGTTCAAAACCACTTTTGATTTAGGATACAATTAGGACACTGAATTTTAGTTAGGTTGATTAGGTATATTAGTTCAAATAAGTCCAAATATTGCTTTCTTTGTGTTTTGAGGATACTTTCATCTAATATAAGATAGGAATAGAGATATATAGATAGACACAAATAGTTGTGTCCTATAAGCTTTTAACTCCCATTTAATATAGGTCTAAACTAGGAATAGAGGTATAGATAGACAAAAATATAGACAGTATATTGGTTAGTTAATAGGTTTGAATTTGGGGGTTTTCTTTTTGTTTTAATGTTATCTTTCCTATAAGCTCTAGTAGAGTGACATTCTAGTATGTTCACATTTTTATTGACTTCCTTATAAAATTATAAGCTATGAATAGAGGCAAATAGTTGGACAAGAATGTGGACAGGATGCACAGATTAATGGGGTTGAATTTTGGTTATCAGATTTTTATTAGTCAGTTTAAATATAGGTTAGAATATTGTTTCCTTTGCTTTGAAGCTCCCCGGTAAGTTTCAGGTTTCTAGTAGTGTGGCTTACTAGAATCTTTTAATTACTTCCATTTAATATAGGCTAGGAACAAGGTAATTGATAGACACAGTGACAAATAGTTGCAGACAGATTGAAAATAGTATAGACTTCAGTCAGGACTAGAGTGGTTATGATAAATTTCAAGACTGGTTCAGAATATTAAGTTTCAATAGGTTAAGATATTACTCTCTCTAATTTTATTTTAATTTTTATTATCCAATTTTATTTTATTTTATTTTTATTTCAATCTGTTAATTTTAATAAACTCAAGTTGAGTTTAACCATAATATAACCATATTCACTTTCTAGCTATCAAGTAGCCTTTGGCTACCAAGTTTTGTTGTTAAGAAGCCTCCTGCTTCTTTAGTACAGCCGAGGATGTGTTGGTAAGACATGAAACCATGGTCCTGTATTCATTTGTATCAATAAAGTGAAAGTTGACAACTTCTAATTTGTTTTCATTATGGAACGATTTCACAATATAAACATTGGATCTACAAATTTTATTAAAAATGTCTTTAGCTATAAAAAACTAAATTAACTTTTTTTTTAACAGAATTATAAACGTTTAAAAAACAAGTATTGTGCGATTTTGGATATATTCACGTGATTTATAATGATATATCAATCAGCTGTTCTCAAATTTTCTCTCTGATAACTGTCACTGCATTGAATTTATTAATTTCGAATTCCTTTAATTGCTATTACTTTATACTGAAGACTTCCGCAATGGCGGATATTGACAACAGCATTGAAAAGCTGATGGGAATCGATGAATGCTACTGTACAAAAATATCAGTCACCACCGGGAATCGAACCACGGACCTCTCAATTGCCGGTTGAGCGCCTTAACCACTAGACCATGGAGACCTTTCTGCACAGGAGCATTCATTTTCAACTTGGCCATATCGGCTCGTATCTCACAAGTTAGTTTGAAGTGACTGACAATTGAATAAACTGACAAATATGTGCTGTTGTCAATATCCGCCATTGCGGAAGTCTTCAGTATAAAGTAATAGCAATTAAAGGAATTCGAAATTGATAAATTCTGTTTATGTATATTTGTCAGTTTATTCTATTGTCAGTCACTTCAAACTAACTTGTCACTGAATTGTTTACGTTCTAAGTTGGAAATGCTCAGCTAGAAATATGTAACTATATTTATTATATTGATACTTGAATTATTGAGAGCTATTGTACATTTAAAAACCAATTATTGTGCGATTTTGGATACATTCACGTAATTTATCATGATATATCAATCAGCTGTTCTCATTCATGTTATTTTTTTCTTGTCCCTGTTTTAAATCAATTTGCAGTTTATTTTTTGTAAATGCTATCAAAACAAAATGTAATTATTAATGTTTTGTTAAATAAAAATAATAATAATATCGTGTGACCTGGCTGGCTCAGGTCTGGTGTCAGAGTTATCAGGTCGCACCTGAATAAGTTCAGGGCCTCTGACGTGACTTAACGACTGTTTTTTAGGCAGCCGGGACCGACAGCTTAACGTGTCCTCCGAAACACGGGAGTGGCCTGAGGTAAAAACTTTCGGTCAGAACTGGGAATTTTTGTTAAATTATATGTATGTCTTATTTCTAAAAATAATCCGTATGAAGGATGGGTACAATAGCTAGTATTTGTTATTTTCGTTAATTATTCTGGGGACACTAGAGTACGGTATATTATAAGCATCTACATGAGCTACTTGCCTATTTTTGTTTATTACATCCCACACTGCTTTGTTAAAGTACACACTATTATTCAAAATTTCAGCTGTTTTCTTACATTATGGTCTTTTCACTTCTTTCGTATAGTTTTTCTTTAGAGCTTTGTAATTATCTTCACTTAACATATTTCTAGATAGTTTGAATTCATCATATGTATCTTTAACCCTATTTCTCTCTGCAAGGATATCATCAGTTATCCACTCTTCAATTTTGTCTAATTTGTTTTTTACAGGGACTTTTTTAACTGGACAACTCATAGTAATATGAAACTTTAAAATATTAATGGAACTATCATATTTGTTATTCAAACTATTGCTATTGTAAACCCTTCTCCAGTTTTCTTGCAGCAGATTCTGCTTCAAACAATCGATATTCCCCTGTTCACATTGCTGAATTTCTTTCATTACTCTACTCTTTTTAATTGATTTATGACCTTGCAACTCCACCTCTAAGATTTGATAGTCATGATCAGATAGTTCCGAGCCGCCTAATCTTGTTTTAGAGTAATCTATATTAGTAAGGATGTTATCAATTATTGTTTGTGATGTTCTTGTGACTCTGGTATATTCATGAACTTTTATTTCCAAGTTATTCATGTATATAATATCCCTTAAATCTTCTGTCATTTTATTCTGTGTTGCAAAGTCTGTATTGAAATCCCCCGCTACAATAATGTTTGTAAAACGAGTAGTAGTAATATTTAAAAGCCTATTGACGAATATAGTTCGCAAAAATTGTTCCATTCCCCATTTGGTGACCTGTAAATACCTAACACCGCTACTTCGAAATTATTGTCGATTTTTACTCTCAAACCAGTAACTTCTAAATCCATTTCCACAGCAAATCTCTCTACATATTCTGAATTAAATGTTTGCATATTCTTAGCATTTTTAGTGAAGATAGCTACTACCTCACTTTGATGAGATGTCCTGCAATACTTTACGATGCTTTCAATGAATAGTTTGGAATATTATGTTGTGACAATTCATCTTCTTTTAAACCATGCTTGGTGAAAATAACTATATCAGGAGCCTCTTTTCTTTCAAAAATACTTCGATTCTATCTATTTTGTTACAAATGTATTAAATACTAGCTATTGTGCCCGTCCTTCGTACGGATTATGTTTAGAAATAAGACTAAATATGTTTCGGCTTTTTTGATAGCAATGATCATGAAGTTGTTAGCAGCTTAGGCCCCCCCGTTCAAACGATACAGTTTTTTTGCGGTACGGTTTTTTTACTGTACGGCGTTAACTGTACTGTGATGTTCACACGGTCCGGCATTGCTGCTTATTGCTGTGCTCTCCTCCTTCTTCCATTGAGCTTCCAGTTCAGATTTATTTATTCCAGTCTAGGATTTTTTTTATTTGTGTAAGATTTTTTCAAATAAGTTTCTTACTGAAGGTTTCTCTTAAATTTTTATCAAAGTACGCAAATTCTGGTTTCAATATTCCACACATTTTTCTCTCTTTATTTTTATATTAATCTTAAGTCTTGTCCCACAAGGCGGGTCTCTCATATATTAGAGAAATTAAATTTTCACAATTAATATCTTCCACTTCTGGACACTGGAATTCACTAATAAGAAGATCAATGCTGAAGAATATCAATGAAGAAGATCAATGCTGACGATCTGAAGACTGCTTCCAGCGTAATAAGCGTATCGTTTGAACATATCCATTACCGGTACAATACATGTGCCACCGGATACGGATAGTTATTTTGCGGTACAGCTGATTTTAGCGATACAGTTTTCGAAGACAAAACCGAATGTAGAAATCGGCTAGAACAGCTTTTTTACTGGATCCAGTCGAAACAGTATTGTGTGAACATACAATATGAAATTTACATGCAAACGAAAGCACTGCAAAATAACTGATACAGCAAATTTACTGTACCGCACAAGAACTGTATCGTGTGAACAACTTAGTAAACAACTTAGAATGTAAACAATTCAGTGAGAGGCATCGGAGAGAATATTTTTTGAGAACAGCTGATTGATATATCATGATAAATTACGTGAATTTTTCTTACATGGTAATAATAGTGCTACCTGGCGAATTCCCAAGAGCGTGGCACAAACCGCACCTTCTTAAAATGTTAATTTTTGTTTTGATAAATTGAAATTAGAAAATTTTGTTTTTTTTTCAACAAAAAAATAATTGATAAAACATAAGATGAGCTTTAATTCACCAGACATATGTTTCCTAAAAGACTGCAATGCTCCGACTACACAAGTCTGCAGACAGCGTAAATAACGCCGCGAAGCGCCCACCATTTATATTTGAGAACAGCTGATTGATATATCATGATAAATTACGTGATTTGTTCTTATTCTTATGTGGTAATAAAACTTGGAAGAAATGTATCCAAAATCGCCCAATACTTGGTTTTTAAACGTTTATTATTCTGTTGAAAAAAAAGTTAATTTAGTTTTTTATAGCTAAAGACATTGTCAATAATGTTTTCAATACTGTTCAATAACTAAAATCCCGATCGATGCTCTCGTTTTTGAGGAGAAGGCCGCGTAAAATGTATCCAAAATCGCACAGTACTTGGTTTTTAAACGTTTATTACTCTGTTAAAAAAAAAAGTTAATTTAGTTTTTTATAGCTAAAGACATTGTCAATAATGTTTTCAATACTGTTCAATAACTAAAATCCCGATCGATGCTCTCGTTTTTTAGGAGAAGGCCGCGAAAAATACCTTTGCGGCCGTGACAGACAGACAGACAGACAGACAGACAGAAAGTGAGATAAGACTATTTTCGGCTTATTTAATGTATAAAACGTAAAAATAACCAAAAAATATACAATTCTGATAAATGTACAGACAAAACTCTAATTTTATTTATATAGATTCTGATGGAACACAGTCAGTACTTCCCTATCATTCCTTATTACTTTATCGTTTCTTTTGCATATTGAAGTAGATCTACTTTTTTTTGGAGGATAAAGCCTACATAGGTCTGAGACCTGTGCGTGGGTAATGAGTTGGATGATGGTGATTGATGAGTTGGACCTACAGTTTTAGGTGGGTTCCGAACCACCGGGAAGTGATTTTACAGCAGAGAACAGTGTCTTTTTTGCTGGCCAATCTAATCGGTCACCGTTACGAACAGGACCTACGAGAACGCAGCTTATCTCTCTGATTGAACAGATACCTGCTACGGCTCGCGGGCTCGCGGCTATCACTTCCCTAAATCTCTTAATCTCTTAGAATCTTGGGAGCCTATCAGATTGTTACAAGAGTTCCTTCCACTAATGCTATCCTGATTTTTTGATCGATTAACGTCTTTTAATACAATTGAAGTTATGAATTTATCATTTGAAACTAGTTTCCCATCCCGGTTTTGAGCCACTTTACTAAAAAAGGTTCGTTAGATGATTGTTTAGGAGAATTTATTGACAGTAGATTGCAAACGACTTTCAATCAGCTCCGCCAGCCTAATACAAAATATTACTTCGCCAGATTGATTTAGATGTAGACCATGATTAGTGAAATTTTGTTTTTTCGGTCTTTCTTTTAGAAAACAAATCCCCAATTGCATAGAATTTCTATTTTTTAGGCTGTTCATTGTATTATGAATTGATTTATTTGTCGACTTAATGGTTTCATTTAGCTCTGGCCTATCAAACCTATATGGAATTGTACTTATTATCACATTAGTTTTTTGGCTGAGTGGCACAATCTCTTTAATTTTTCCATTTATTTCAGGAAGATGTTTCATATTAGAAAATCGTTTTTACCAATATCTTTTGTTTGTTCCTTTGCTGACTCTACGATTGCGTTTATAGGGGCACATGGCTTGGAAAAGCTCTGAAATTCATACTTATTTTTTAATCTTTTATTCAGTAAGTCACTGCAGTCTCGTCCATGACTGGATGTCAAGAGCAGAACTCTACCTTTCCTATCTTTATCTCCCCTCACTTTGGTTTTAGTTGCTGTTTGCAAAACCTGACTATACGTTTTAATTTGACCATTTTTCATGTTTTCCCCATTTCTTTTAGGTTCTAATATTTTTTGTATTGATCAGAGGTTGAGATCTTACATTAGCTAAGTTTATTTTTGATTCGAATATTTCGATTTCCTCTGACATAGACCTACATTGACTCGTGAGATTTAGTATTTCAGTTTTATGGTCTTCCTGCTGCAATTTTACAATAACTTCCAGAGATTTTATGTGATCCACCAATCCTGTTCGTTCCTCCTCAGAAATTTTTAGTGATGATTCTAATTTAGTTTTCAATTCGGTGTGATCACTCAATAGCTTAGCAACCTTTTCTTCTACATCTACAGTAGCTTTAAGAGGTAGCTTTGGTTAATAATTGCGGAGATCGCGTAGTTACCTGAGTTTTAGTTAAACAATTAGATTTAGATGCCTTGTTTGGACTCATTTTCTTAGCTAAAAATTGTTTTCAATTGATTTAAGTTAAATGTTTAATGAAATATTACTTAATTTATTACAATTGTCAACTTGAGACTATTTAATTACAAGAAAATTTATCAAAATTTGTACACCTAAAATGAATTTAAATGAAAATAGAATTTGACTTTTTATTAAGATACAGTAACTTACTTAAAATTATAACAGACAAATTAATAAGATATTATAAATACTAATAATAGTAAACAAAGATACTACTTATCCATTCGAATTAATATTCTATTCTTCAAAATTCGCAGAGCCTGTTCTGACAACGTATGCACAGTATCACTGCTACCTCGATACTCCCTCCAAAATACTCCATCGAAAATAGTAATTCGTGAGCATTACAATAACTCATTTCAATTACCTCAGATTTCGTTTTAACTCCACCTAACTCTTAAAAGAATGATCAAAAGCTTCAGATGTCAACTTTTACAGCAAGTGCTTGGAAGTTTGAATTTGCTAGTTCAGTTGATTCCGTCATTGGTTCAGTTAAATGAACATGATTAGGCTTATGCAAATTTGAACAGTTAGCATTGATACATCGCTATTATTACGATTTTGATAATTTTGTGATGCATTTTGTTGATTAAAATCTTGAGATTGAAAATTTTGAGGTTTTTGATTAAAAGCTTGATATTGAAAGGGCGTAAATTGACGTTGTTCGTTATTTTGATAATTTTGTTGTTGAAAAAATTGCTGTTTGAATGGTTGGTTGTTTTACTTATTAAAATGCGATTTGTTGGCTTGATTATGATTAGTTATTTCATTTGAATTATTTTTAAAATGCATTTTTGGCACATTAGAAGTGAAATTCAAATGCTTAAGAACAGCATTGCTTTCACTTATAATAGCTTGCCTTGCTTCATTCAAATTCTGAATTCTAAGTATTTGAAGATGAGCTCCCAATTGATGTGGAAGTCCTTCTACTAGAACGTTGATTATTTCTTGCTTACCGGTATCTAATTAATTGGCTGGTGACGAATTCTAAAAATTTACCATGCACTCCATTCAGTCTATGCCTACAAATTATTGTGGTACGTTTTTCTTCTAGCATATTCACAACTGGGTATTTCTAGGTAGCTTATCAAACTATTTCTAAATTTTGGAAAAACAAATGAATTTCAGTAATAGTTGATTCCTTTCTTTCTTAACTTTTCAAGTGAATTCAACGTCTTGCAGTCAAATTTTTATTAAAAATAAGTAGTATTTCACTTACTTTGTAGGCCAAACGTTTTCGAGTTGTTGAAACACATCTTCAAGGCATCCTAAATATCGATGTTAGTTTGTTGGTTAGAAGAGCTGTGGTTTCTGTATAATGTGGTCAAAAAGTTTGTGTGATTTAAAATTTAACTGTTCGTTGAGGATGTTTTGTTTATTGTGTGTGGTGTGTTTGTAAATTTCCAATTGTTCCAAGGTGTTGAGTTCGTGTCCTTTAGATTTTATATATAGAATATGTAAGTTGGTAGTGATGTCAGTAAAAGTGTGTCCAGTTGAATGATATGGTCTGCAAAAGTCGATTCTGTTTTTGTATGTAAAGCTTGTAAATGTTCCTTGCAGCGTTGTTTGAATGCGCGGCCAGTTTGTCCTTTGTAAAATTTGTTTCAGTCTGAGCAGTTCAGTTTGTAGATCCCTGGGAGATCGTATTTGTTCGATTTCATTGTGGTTTTTGGTGCAAGTGCATTTTTTTTTTTTTTTTTTTTGTTGTGAATGCGATGGTGTGGCCGGCTTTTTTGAAGATTTTGGCCAGTCAGTTTGATTGTGGATTAATGTGTGTCATTGTGATGCATTTTTTGTTGGTGTTGTTGGTGTTTTGTTTTTTGGTTGTTATCTTATGGTTGAGTTTGTTAATTAGGTCAAACTGAACTGCTCAGACTGTAACACATTTTACTAAGGACAAACAGGCCGCGCATTCAAATAACGCTAAAAGGAACATTTACAAGCTTTACATACAAAAACAGAATCGACTTCAGACCATTCAATTGGACACACTTTTACTGACATCACTACCAACTTACACAGTCTATATATAAAATCTAAAGGACACGAACTCAACACCTTGGAACAATTTGAAATTTACTAACACACCACACACAATAAACAAAACATCCTCAACAAACAGTTGAATTTTAAATCACACAAACTTTTTGATCACATTATACAGAAACCACAGCTCTTCTAACCAACAAACCAACATCGATATTTAGGATGCCTTGAAGATGTGTTTCAACAACTCGAAAACGTTTGGCCTACAAAGTAAGTGAAATACTACTTATTTTTAATAAAAATTTGACTGCAAGTCGTTGAATTCACTTGAAAAGTTCATATTAACAACGCAGTTCGTCATGGAACAAGAAATCCAGGAATTCCTTTCTTTCTTTGGAATATTATGACCTCATCAATCATCATATTCCATCTTTCCTTTCCATTTCTTCTGGTGAGTGATAGGCCGGCCAACCTGTTACATGTTTTCCTTTCTTTTCTTATCTTTTGTAAATTTTTGCACCTGTCCCAACCTTAGTTTCTCAACCCCAGTGGAGGAGGTTGGTGATTCCAGCCAGGAATTGTAGCATAACCATGAATTTTTAAAATTCAGTAAGAGATTGCAATTAGAATAAGGAAAGCTAGATATGAGAGAAAATTATCATATTTGTGAGAAATATAAATTACAAATGAAAAATTTATAACAAAAATTACAAAATTCTATTCAGACAGAAGTAAAACAAGATTAAGTTGAGTTAGGCTACGTATCTCTCAACCACAGAAAATTAAAATAGATCTGAAAAAACATACGGGTTTTCAAAATAACTAATAATGGAAAAGAAACCAATAGTTACAATAATTTAAAGAAAATACAAAAGATGAAAATTTAAAAAAAAGACGAACAAGATCTATCAAGCAATTGGAATATATTCAATTACAAACTTACCCAGATTTAAGTTTTTTTTTTGTCACAAAATCAATCAAAAATATTTTAAGCCAATGAATTGTCCTTCCATCCTCAATAATCCTTCCATAATCAAATAATTATATATTTTCACGTACTATGAGAAAATTAAGTGTGGTTTAAATATAATAATCTACATATGATAAATGTAAATTTCATTAACATCTTTACAATTCGACCAGAACTACCAATGTAACAAATCAAAATTTTCAATTAACCACCATAACTTAACATTGATAGAATAGATTAAATGTCTAAAGAATTTCTGTAATTTCTGTTTAGTTGAAAGAATAAAACAGAAGAAAGAAAGAAGAATTAATTAAATTTTGGTACAAGTGTAATAAGCATATAAATGTGAATGATTTCCATCTATTGCTGTTTGATGACATTAAAGTTTGTTTTCATCTATTCATGATTCATTTGAATTTTGTTTTGGTAGATTTGACTTTTTTGTGCAATTTTAAATTTTTAATCATGACTTAATCAGCCATGATTAAGTCATAATTCCATTCTATTCAAAGTCAAACAATTTTGAATAGAAACAAAATCAAACAGTATTGAACATGAAATGTTATTCAACATTGGATTTAAATGTTCTGGACAATGAAACATATTATCCAAAATTTGTGAAGAGAGAAGTTTTGTATTTGAGTCTGTTGCACCTTCACATTCATTGTAATTTTGTCACAATAAATAAATAAACATGTTTCAAATAACATGTCCAATCTTAGTAATTTAGTGGATGCTCCAGTTTTTTGAGAGTTCAGAGCTTTGAAATAAATAATTTATTTCTTGTAAAAAAGGAATTATTATTTCACTGCTATGCATAAGTAAAAAAGTCAGTTCTTTCACATAGATACATTGTTATACCAGTACGGTATTCTTATGAAAATGTAGAAATGATATATTGGAAAAATGGTGAGCAAAAAACCCTTTAGACCATTCAATTAAAGCCTATTAACAAGTTCTCCGGAAACAGCTATAACTTCAATCTCCACTTTGGCATCCTAGAACAGAAACATTGAAAATTATATTGGAAATAAAAAACAGAGAATTTCCCTGATATTAAAATTGATGTTTTGCTACATTACACATGTTGTAACAACTTGAATTTATTGTTACAAAACCAAACAAGCAGTTATTCACGCAGTTGTTCTATGTAGATCATTCCATTCATGGTCGTACATGCCTTGAAACCCAATCTGCATTCTCTTGTTTTCCACATGTCTTTGTCACTCTTATTCTTCAAGTCTGCAACTCTCTCACTCAATTGATTTCCGAGATTTTTACATTCTTCCTGAACAATCGAGGTCTATATTCCAAGCATTCTTGAAGACTCTTGAAGCGTCTGGTGAGCTCCAATTCTTGGAATTATACAACTACAACAGCTATATGAAGGAGTCCACGTGAACCAGTGAGTTAGTTTACAAACCTGTGTGACAGATTGTATTACTGATCTCGTGAGAGAGACAATCCAGTGCCAGTGGAGTAAACAGCGCTTTATTCAGTCTTTAGACAGTGTCAAGTGCAGAGACAAGTGTTTACTGTTTATGCAGCTTACTAATAGTTTAAAGACGTTGTGTTAAGTGATATTATTTGGGACTGTCAAATAACGAATTGGACAGTGTTTTTACTAATTTGTGTAAATAAAGTGCAAGTGTGAACTTTAGTGTTGCCAGCCTTATTTTAGCTATTAGAACCCATAACATTATTCATGAAAATCATGCTATTCTAGACAATGTCTAATGTATGTGTTGAAGAACATTAATTTAACATAGAGAGTTTGAGAAAATTGTATGCAGTTAATGATACAGTATTGCCAATGGACGTCTGATTGGCTAATCAGTCAATCCGCCATTCGGTATACAAATTAAATGTTTACAGTGACTAAGATCTATCTCTGTAATAGTTTGAAGATATTGAAGAAGGCAGTGGACTGAGTAGATGAGTATGTGTACATGTGTCAGGGCTAGATTGAGAAACAGACGTTGCATATGTGCATCAAAAGTATGCAGATGATTGTAATTTGGTTAAAGATGTTGAATTTAATTTAATTTTAGAGTTTGTCAAGTAGCTTTTGATAAAATCAAAAAAATGCCGGTCTCTGTAAAATTATTGAAGCATTCAGATATATTAAAACTATCATGATGATTGCTCCTTATATGGGGTTGGTGCTGTGTTGAGTCAGATTGATAATAATGGGAATGAACATGCTATTGCCTTTACTTCTCATTCATTTAATAAAGCTGAACAGAATTATAGTATGGTAGTATTGATAGGAAGGCATTGGCCAATGTAGTTGAGGTTAGCAAATTTAATCAGTTCCTTTGGGGACAAAAGTTCATACTTTCAACAGATTCTAAACCATTGATATCAATTTTTGGCCCATAAAAGAGGCTCCCAGAAATGGCTGCCAGTAGACTGCCAAGATAATACACAATTTTTGTCACAATATGACTTTGAAATTAAGTATGTTAAGTCAGGAAACAATGCAGTAGCAGATGCACTTTCAAGATTACCATTAAATCACAATAATTCATTGAATACTGAGAACAGTTCACAAGATTTTTGTATATCAACATTATTGAAGAAAATGAAATGCCAGTAACAATAAATGACATTCAGAAAAGTTCTCAAATTGACCCAATACTTTCAAAGTTGTCTGATATCATTTTAACAGGGTGGACTGACAAGTGTGATGAAACTTTATTTAAATCAAAGGTTAGAAACGTCTGTTCAATGTGGGGGCATAGAGTTGTAATCCCATTTTGTCTAAGAAGTAAACTGTTGAAAGACTTGCATTAGTACCATCAGTGAATTTCTAAAATGAAAAATGTAGCTAGGGGATATTTTTGTTGGCCATGAATGGATGAGGATATAGAAATGCAAGGCAACAGGTGTTCAACCTGCTTGTCTTTGACAAAATCCATTTAGATTGGTTATCCATAGTTGGGAATATCCTTTGAAACCATGGTCTAGGCTTCATGTAGATTTTTTGGGGTATACCCATGGAAATAAATTATAAAAAAAATTGTATCTTGTAGTAGAGGATGTTAATTCAAAGTGGGTTGATACATAGGAAGTTTCTCTCCACCACTGCTAAATTTTCTATAAAATATTTTAAGAAACTGTTTTCACTATTTGGGTTGCCTGATATGGTGGTTAGTGATAATGGGCCTCCATTTACATCATCTGAATTAGCAAATTGTCTTTCATGTAATGGAGTAGAACAGTCTCTATCTCGGCCTTTCCATCATCAAACAAATGGGCAGGCTAAAAGTTTTGTGAAAATGGTTAAATTATAGTACCATAGTTTTGCTCAAACTTTCTTTTGTCTTAATGTTGTCTTACTTGTCTTTCTGTTCTTCTTTGAAGAACATTAACACATCATTCTAGTATATCAAAAAGTGCTTTAAATAATTATTACTCTCGACTCACCATTGGCAATTTTCCAACTTGGAAAGTTGATCGTGCTGGATAGGGTTCCTGGAAATCTGTAATTTAAACATTTGGTTTATTTCATTGATTATAAATCATACCTCTAGAAGTGTTCAGCGTTTACTGACAAAGTATAGACATTGAAATAGAAGTAATGCTTAGTTAATTTCATTCTATTTTTCTTTTATTAAATAAGAAAGGAAATTGTTATTACTTTAAAGGCTGTGTACTGAGTGTTTTGGTTTCTCGTCTTGGCTGTTATTGAGTTATTCAAATTGAGCTATAAACACCAGCTTAAGCCATTTAAGGCATTGAAATATATTGCCTTCAGAACATAATTATCAATTATTCTGTGAAATATTTGTTTTCAAAGTTTTTAAGTGTTTTAGGGCAATTAATGTTTGCATAGGACCAACTTAGGACCAACACATAATATTAAGGTCTGAAAAGTCATATACAGTCAAAATCGGCTATGGTACTGTTACAAAAGCAAACAAACAGTTACATTCACGCACTTGTTCTATTTATATCATTCCATTGTTTTCATGGACAAACGTGATTTGCAATCCAATTCCTCTTGCTCTCTCTTGTTAGATGACTTTCTCACTCCTATTCTTTATATCTGTATTTCTTGCAGTCAATTATACTTCTCGAGATTTCTACAGACTTCTTGAACAATTGAGGTCATGTTCTGTGACCTTCCAGGCATTCTTGACGATTCGAGAAGCCGCCAATTCTTGGAAATATACAACTACAACAGCTATATAAAGAAGTCCACGTGAACAAGCTAGTTAGTTTACAAACCTGCGTGACAAATTGTGTTACAGATCTCGTGAGAGAGACAATCCAGTGCCAGTGGAGTAAACAGTGCTTGATTCCAGTGTCAAGTGCAGAGACAAGTGTTTACTGTTTGTGCAGCTTATTAATAGTTTAAAGTCGTTGTGTTAAGTGATACTATTTGGGACTGTCAAATAACGAATTGGAATGTGTTTTGTAAGTGATTAGTTGCTCTTTTTATCATTTCTTTCTACATTATTGTACAGTTTATTGGACTCTTATTTCTTTTGTTATTGATCAGCCTGTAATTAATTATTCATTAATTCTTGTAAATAATTACTAAGGGCTGCTCTTCTCATAAATAATATGATTAAGTATTCAAAATAACATAGGGGAGATCAGTCCCCCCCCCCCCCTACAAAAAAATACCGAAAATTTAAATTTTTAGAAGACATATTCTACAAAATAATAGATAAAAATTGTTTTCTTGCTCAATGTTTCCACCTTGATAGCCGCCAATCCAAAAAAAAATTTCAATAAAAATATATTGTCAAACCCCCTACTATTCTCAGAGTTAATCACTTCTTCGAAGAATTCATGGCAGCAAATTGACTATTAATTTTGCTGTAGTTTGTGGTCTGACAAAGTTTAGGTCGATAGTAGAAAACATAAAAGATATCAAAGGTGAGGAATAATTACACAACACTCAAGGCCAGAGCATCGTGCCGGTGGCGACAGTTGCATCGATAAGGCCCCCGCAGACCCAGCGGCGCGGGGGGGCCCGGCCCGAAAGGGGTTGACATACCTTTTAGGTGAATAAATATTTAAATGAAATTTTAATGTCAAATATTACAGAGATAAGTTTAGTGAATTGTTTATTATTGACTAAGTCGTTGTGTTTCAACTTCCAAGAGTTGAGAGAATACACGTTGAAACTTTCGTGCTTCGTAGTATCTTATAGCATTATAGCATTATCAAAAGAAACCATTATCTGTGCTTGTAGCTGGCACTGGTGTTGATTGGAAAAACTATGCCCCACAAGGTGGTCATATCGCAATTACTGTTTGATTGCTCTAAAAAATAACTTTAAATGTGTCAAGAAATGTCTGACAAAACTTATATTGTACATGTACAGCACAAAGAAAAAAGTAAGAGATGAGGCACTATCAATCAGAAATCACCTTGATAACACTTTGACTTTATACTCTGTCTTGCTCTTGAGAGTAAAGTGCTGGATGCAGTCAACATTGCGCCAAAAGATTTACAGAAACATTTCTAATGTCTTTACTTTTATTGTCTTCACATACTAGACTTGAACAAAGCTTGCTTCTATTTGTACAACGCTAGTGATGTAATAAAAAGTTGAGAGCTAACTTTCTAGATTTTTTTGGAAGATGTGAAAAAGTTGGCGAGTTCCTTGAATATATCTCATGAATTGAAACAAAATTGTCAGAGAATAGTAAAGAAGTTTCATGACCAAATTGTTTCTGATGATCATAGAATTGAAGAAAGATCCACTGAACATCTCTAGATGTTGCTATAAATCAACTTTAAATGATACTTGCTGGCCTACAAACTATTGTCCAATATTTTTCTTTCCTCTTTCAATAAAATTCGAGTAACTTTTGAAGAACTAACTGAGGTAAAAGGCAGGAGAACTTGTAAAAAGGTAGTCTTCAAATAATTTATCTCACAATCTAGAAGATCAGGTAATTTCTTTTAAACGCCTATTTTCAAATGAAATCGACTAAAAGAAACCTATAAGAGAATCAATATCATGTATTCTGATCGAAAAAAAAGGTTTACTTGCACCGTGCCTTTCAGATCTGACAACTGCGATCCAACTGTACTGGTCACTACCGGTGCCTATGGCTATACAGCTGAGAGAAGCTTTACACAACTTGAGTTAATAAAATTGTAGAAGTAACGGTACTATGTCTCGAAGTCATCTGAATGATCTTGCTGTTCTAGCTATATAGAACATGAAGAGACATGTGAAATAGACTTAAATAGAATCTTAGACAAGTTTCTTTCTTTTAATGAAAAAGAGAAGATTGGGGAGATTATAAACATTTTTAGTTTGCAGAACAATACAGTATTCTGTTACTATGTCAATAATTTAAATAAATCAAATTAAACTGACATAAATTTTTATTTATAATCCCTCTTTTAAGTGTAGTGTGTATAGTAAATTTAGCGTATATAAACCTAACTTATGTAAAACGCTATACAGTATAAAATTCTGTTTAAAGTAGTCTAATTGAAAAATCTTTTTTTTCTAATTTGAATAAATTGCTTAACTGTAGGGGCCCCCTCTGACTATTTGTAGGGGGGCCCACAATCCTTACTGACGCTACTGGTTGGCGGTTGAAGGAACTGTCTGCTTTCCCGTCGATCTCGAGCTCGATTCCCGATCGAGGTCTGGCATTTTTGTATCATCAATATTATCTCATACCCCATGCAAATGCCACAGACTCTTGCGGGAATAATTGAATGATCCACTTTGAAAATAATGGTATGGCGTTTAGATAAAAGCATAAATCAATCGATTTCCTGACTGAAATAAAAATTTTATTGCCGACTTTATTATAATGCTATACTTTATTGATTCATTTTAGAGGTCGATAGAACGGTATTTATGTTATAACAGCACTGATAACAGTAGCAGAGTCTTATATTTCTGAGTTTCCGAATTGTAAATAGTGCAAAAATATGTGGATATGTGTTCACTTACATTGCTTGTATGTCTCGTTCACAGAAGAAAAGTCACCAATATCAGCCAAAAATATTGTCGTTTTCACAACTGGAAAAATAAATATTTTTTAGAACACTTTTGAGATTCATAATTCAACCCTTTTTATTTAAAGAAAAACACAGTACAATTAAAATCGAAACCTTGAACGTTTCAAGAATAAAGATGTATAAATTATTCATATTTCTACTCGGTTTTTCAAGTTAATAAATTATTGTGTTATCACTGCCCTTTTTCCAAAGAAATCCTATTTTGATGAGAAACAAACTGTAGGAGAAACGTGTTGAAAATGGCAAAAAATGAGTTTGCAATGAGCATTAGATTATTGTATAAGGTGTATATGGATGATGATTCATTTTTTGTTTTTTGTAGAATTTTGTTGGCTCTTATGGTTGAGAACTGGTACGGGTTAGCTCACAGATTTCAGTAGTTACCTACTGTGTATATAGTATTAAGGTTTATTAGATTATGGTACCAACTTCTAATCTACTAATTTTAGTATTTACTAATATTACTTGTAATATTAGCGTATTTCACTACACCACTAGACTTCTCCCTTTTCTCCATTAAATACATGGATAACAAACTCCAAGCATACCCTATGTCTCAAAAAAATATTACTATTTTTTTCTAACCAGAATTTCGACATTATCAATCATAGTAATAATATTTGGTAAGAGATTAAAATGGCTGCTATTAAAGGCTACATGTATCTAACAACATGTGAAATAAACAACTTATGTTACACCATTCCTCAACATTGTGATTTTTTTTAGATTACGTCTTGGAGACTCCAGAGTAGGCAGTAGAGTATAAGCACAGACAACTATGTTGTTTCTGTGTTTCTATGTTGTTTCTGTAATCTGTGGTATAAGACAAGTCAGATCAACAATTAGCTTATACACTAGATACCATAATTACTATACCAATTAGTTGAGGTGAGGCTTAATTTTGATGTGAAAGGAACTCTTGTACACTATAAAAAGCTTTATTAACTAAATATTTTTTCAATTGTTTTTTAAATATTTCTATATATTCAAGACTCTTTAAAAATTGCAGTAGCTTGTTGTAGAATTTCCTACCAATATAACTAGGTTTTTGTTTGAATAAGCTACTATTTTGACTCACCAAGTGATAATCTCCTCGGCTTCTTGTATTATAGTCGTGTACGTCAAGATTTTGGTTAATATCAATCGTTTTTACATAGAGTAGCTTCATAAACATATAAGCAGGGTACAGTTAGGAGACCAAGTCTCTTGAACAACGGCCTACATGAATCTAATCTATTTTCTATACACCTAACCGCTTTCTTTTGGATCTTAAACACCCTATCAAGATTTTGTTTTGATGAATTACCCCATACCTAGATTGACGTCTTGCTATCACCTCTCGTTTCGGGTGAGCCTTTTTCGACGAAGGTGGGGGGAGCCTGTTTTTCGACAGTGGCGGTGGAGCTGTTCACTCGGCATGTTCATTTTGATCCACCATTCAGATAATCTATAGTAACGTCTCTATCTCCACGATCTCGTTGCTCAGTGGATGAATCCTCGCTTACCAATTGGTGGATCGGGTTCCACTGTGCGAAATCTATGTTTTCAATACATCTATGGCAACTCCCAAGTTATTTTTAATTAGAAGACGGATGTTTTCTAGTAATTTCCTTGCTTACCCAAAATCTTCCAATTTAGTGGCTGTCTTCATTATTTCATTTGTTTGCATGAGACACCACAAAATAAGATAACTTACTGTAGTTTTCATATAACTTGGCAGCAGTTGGGTTCAGCTCCCATCACGCTGCCAAGTTATAAGAATACTACGGTAGCTTTTTGAAATTCAATAGTTTATCAATACAAGAATACAATGCAATTGATTGATTTGGAATGAATACTGAATAGATCTAGATCTACCATTTTTGTAAGACGAATCAGCTGCTGCCAGAATTTCGCCTAAATTTTTCAACGCTTGGTTCGCTTCGGCTGGGGCACCTCCAGCGACAAGTTTACTTGTGCTCACATCTATGCCAAGAACTCCCGATACATAAATGGTGTCACCGACTTGAACAGCTTGGCTGTAAAAGAATGATATGAAATTAAAATTTTTTTAAAGCAAAGTAAAAAACATGGGTAATTGGGTATTATTCTAGCGTATTTATGTCTTTTCAATTGTGGGTCTTTGTCCAAGAGTTTTCAAACTTCAGGACATTTTAACATGAATATATGTACTTAGTGGTCCGGGGGGGCCTTTCCTGGGAAAATATTGATAAATTGTCCCTCTAAAATCGTATTCCAAGAGATTCTAGACTCATGTCTAGAAAAGCTTAAATCCATTCATTTTAGTTCACATATGGGAAAATTTTGGAATTTTTGATGTTGAGAGCTTGATTTAAGGCTTAAAAACAGTAATTTCATACAAGTATTTATTGAAATGAAGTTTATAAATTGGGTAGTGACAGCTTAAATTCAATAAATCACTGCTTTTATGAATCGTTTGCCTCAGAACTTTAATCCACTTTTCGTTTGTTCAAAGTATAACATTAAAAAAAAATATACTTAGGGCCACCTAAAATATAGTCACCAAAATATATATACTAAAATATAGTCAGGGCCACCCAGAGACATTTTAGTGACCCGGGGCAGAGTTGTGGCTGGAGGCTCCCTCTTACACCTTCACCCTAAACACCAAATGACTCGATTTCCTAACTAGCATTAAGTCTTCCAGCTATGCTTAGAGACCTACTGTACTCAAAAGAATCTGTGTAACGAATTTGGATTGTTTTTTCAATTTAAAGATGAAATTCGAGTGTAGGCCAAATGATAACAATTCCTTAAAAAAGCTGTGGTAGCTAGGGAAAAGGGCAATGTGTGGCACCGGAGAGAGCAATCAACTTCTCTTCTATTTTTGTGAAATCTCTTGAATTCGCATCGAACTATTCACTAATACTGGAATATGTAAAATGTGTAAAAAAATAAAAATTATTATGACTTTCAATGGAACTTGATTCAACTTGCAAAGAGAGAATGAATTAATAACACATCCAATTCCAAACATATGGATAGTAACGCAACGTTTGGGGTTCTGAGTGTTCTCCACAGAAGAAAAAAATTGTTTCCCAGGTCTTGAAAGTGCAACTCTAAGCTTTTTTTGTTGGTTATCAACCTCTTCCCTCATATTATTTTTTGTTAATTGATTCATGGCGTGAAACATTTCATGATCACAATAAACTCTATGGGGTATCAGATCTGAACAGTAACAGAGATGAGCATTTGAAGCCCGTCTGCAAAAATATTAGGAGACCTTTTATCCCTTCAATCCTACTGTGTCAATTTCATTCAAGTGATCTGGGGCACCTTCAAACCCATGTTTGGGGGCTCAGAAAATATTGGGACCTATCAGCATAGTGGGGCTTTTGATGGCCCAAAGTCGAGGCAATTAGGGGACTCTTGTTTATAAACGTTGAAATTTGAAATATTCCAGTTGAATCTCTACTTCATATGACTATACTGGCAATAAAAACAGGTCCAAAAGGCCCGTGGCGCAAGGGGCCTCTAGGGTCTGTTAGACTTCTAAGAGGCCTCAACTAAAAAAGGGGCCCTGGAGGCCCCCAGTTGGACGATTTGGGGCCCCTTATTTTAATTTTGTTTTGTCACTTGCTTGCATTTGTAAATTAATTTGACCCCTTGACGTTGAGGCCCAAGAAAACTTGCCAATTTGCCGATCACACATAAAGAAAATACAGAAAAACATTCAATACACAGCAGAATATGAACACAACAAATAATTAAATTTCCTAGACATCTCGATCACAAAGAACACAAACCAAAAACACAGCTTCAACATTTACAGAAAACCGACAATGACAGATACCCTAATACACAGCACATCCAATCATCCAACACAACACAAACACTCAGCATTCAGATCAATGCTACACAGACTGAACAACACACCACTATCCACTGAAAATTAGAACACTGAACTAAACACAATAAAATACCTAGCACAAGAAAACGGCTACAAACATGACCTAATTGACTAACTCAACCATAAAATAATAACCAAAAAACAAAACACCAACGAAAAATACATCACAATGACATACATTAACCCACAATCAAACAGACTAGCCAAAATCTTCAAAAAAGCTGGCCACACCATCGCATTCAGAACAAAAAACAAAATAAGAAATGCACTTGCACCAAAAACCACAATGAACACGAATAAATATGATCTCCCAGGGATCTACAAACTGAACTGCTCTGACTGTAACAAATTTTACATAGGACAAACAGGCCGCACATTCAAACAACGCTGCAAGGAACATTTACAAGCTTTACATACAAAAACAGAATCGACTTTTGCAGACCATATCATTCAAACTGGATACACTTTTACTGACATTCACTACCAACTTACACATTCTATATATAAAATCTAAAGGACACGAACTCAACACCTTGGAACAATTTGAAATTTACAAACACACCACACACAATAAACAAAACATCCTCAACGAACAGTTAAATTTTAAATCACACAAACTTTTTGACCACATTATACAGAAACCACAGTTCTTCTAACCAACAAACCAACATCGATATTTAGGATGCCTTGAAGATGGGTTTTAACAACTCGAAAACGTTCGGCCTACAGAAGTAAGTGAAATACTACTTATTTTGATTAAAATTTGACTGCAAGTCGTTTAATTCACTTGAAAAGTTAATATTAACAACGCAGTTCGTCATGGAACAAGAAATCCAGGAAGAAAACTTGCCTTGCTCACCCCATCCCCTCTGTATCCTTAATTAATTTTATTTTTTTATTTTTAGTTAATCAAAGTATTAAAATTATAGTATTCTTCTAGCTGTAACAATTCATGTAACGTATGAAAACTCTTTTACCTCCAGAAACCAATATTATCGTTTCTAATATTAATAGTGTATTGTAACCAATATTAATGCCTTCCTACTCGTTTTTATTCTAAAATTAAATAATGTATTGTATTCCATAATTACATAATACTATGTTGTTTCGTTTTGAGAAAAATAAGACATACTGATTTCAATAAAAAGTAAAAACAAGAAACACATTAAATTTATTTGCGAACCATGTAAAATAAAAATAATCACGATAAAAAAAATAGTAGTCTGGCATATGGAGGCCTTTGCTCTCATGGGGCCTAATAAGTTATTTTTATTTGATTTTTTAAATACATTTGTATTTTTGGGGGCCTATGCTGGTGCGGAGCCTGGGGCGGACCGCCCCCCCCCCCCCCCCCCCGCCGTCCGTCGGTACGCCACTGTTCAAATTATACTTATTATAAGTTTATGAATTTCAGTTAATTCACGTTATATCCTCGATCAGGTACTAAATGGAAGCAAAAGGAAATTTAGAACTTTATTCATAAATAGCATTCAAAATTATTCGTAGCTCAGTGAATTTTTTTAACAGGAACTCTTCAAAACTGCACAATGCAATGTCCTGCCACCGAAAAGAAAAAGTACTCCCCTATCATGCTGTATAATACAGGGTGTCTCTGAACTCTCTACCGACCTTTTCAGGTATTATCCTGGACCATAGACAAGCCAAAATATCATATTCAAAATTTCGAAAACTCAAAAGTTACCGTACTCGTATAGCAGCCATTTTGTTTTTTTCACATAGGAAAATTTAATTCAAGAACAGCTAGTTATAATTAAATGAAATTTGGTATTTAGCTTTATTACCTAAAGATCCAATTACAGGAAAAAATATAATTTTTTTACAATCATTATTTTCAAAATGGCGGCTGCCTAAAAATTTCAAACGTAAATATCTTAAAACCGCTCATAAAAAAATTACATTTACTACGTTTTATTTAGATAATTTAATTGCAAATCTAATGACACCAAATCCAAATTTACGGAAATCGGTTCTTAAATAACGGAGAAAATCCATTTTTTCAACCAGACGTGGCTCACTAGCAGCGATGTCACATGATAACAGTTAACAAGAATGCAATATTTTAAAAATGGATTTTCTCCGTTATTTATGAACCAATTTCCGTAAATTTGGTGTCATTAGATTTGCAATTAAATTCTCTAAATAAAACGTAGTAAATGTAATTTTTTTATGAGCGGTTTTCAAGATATTTACGTTTGAAATTTTTAGGCAGCCGCCATTTTAAAAAAATAATGATTGTTTAAAATTATATTTTTTCCTGTAATTAGATCTTTAGGTAATAAAGCTAAATACCAAATTTCATTTAATTATAACTAGCTGTTCTCGAATTAAATTTTCCTTTGTGAAAAAAACAAAATGGCTGCTATACGAGTAACTTTTGAGTTTTCGAAATTTTGAATATGATATTTTGGCTTGTCTATGGTCCAGGAATAATACCTGAAAAGGTCGGTAGAGAGTTCAGAGACACTCTGTATATTATTTACTATAACTTGAGACATTTCTTATTAAGTAGCACTGACAGACCTTCAATCGTATTGTATGGGCTGGTACCTTTATAATTTACACTATCCTGATGGTGATAGTATTAATTCTTTGCATCCATTCTAGATTACATTAGGACTTATCCGATTGAAAAGTAATGGAATAGTTGAAAATGTTTCAACTGCCAAACGAAATTTGAATGACATTATAACTTACTTGTACGGTCCAACAGGCTTCGGAGCCTTGGCAGCAGTAATGATTTTTCTGATCAACTTTGACATTTTAATGTGAGACTCACAAACTATTCCGGCCAATTAGAAAATTGATGATTTGCTAAACTCTCAAGCTTCTCACTATGGCCGTTACTACTTGTGAACAAGAAGTGTAGAAAGTCAAGATAACAAGCTTTGAGCTGAACAGTCAAACATCTGGCGATGTTGCAAGGAAAATTAGTTGAAAAGTATTTGATCTAGTTAATTTAAATGAAGACAAACTTGAATAGCTCAGTATACAGATAACACTGTCAAGGTTGAAGGTCAATATGTTATGCTTTTTGAACAAGTTATCATGAACGGCTATCTTCTTTCTTATTGAGAATGCGTGCATTTAAATTCTGTTTTCATTAATTAATCCATTCATTCATTCATCTACATACAGTACAACCAAATTGAGAGGGAACAGCATCGCTTTTCAGCCAAAACTGTTCCTTTTACGAAGTTCTCACTCTGCATTGAACAAACTCATTAATTGAAATGTCTGAAAAATATTGGTATCATATTTTCATTATTTTTTACTTTTATTTCGCCAACATGATGGCATTATTAAAATAAATAGTCTAATAATTAATATAATTGCTTTTCCCAACAGCTATCCTAAAGTAGGTCTCCAAATTTCCTTTGGAGAGCAGTTCTTATAAGTAAGTTAATAGAATTGAACTTCAAAAATTGAACACCAGGTATGGTGAAATTAACAGAGTTCACACTTTAAATATTTAGGAGAAATTAAATAGGCCAATGTATCTGAGAGAGTCTCCCAGTTAGAGAGATAAAAGATAAGAAAAGATTGTTTACAATAAAAAATCCCTGTCACGTCCAACTAAAATTCGACACTATAGGGGAAAGTGGGGGAATACTGTGCAGTGGGGTAATACCGTACACCCCATTTTTGAATCTTCTGGTAGTAGTTAGTAGCAGCGGAAAGTGTTGCTGAATTGTGGGAGGAATGCTGAACTAAGTACAAAGAGTGCAGAGTCTGTTGATTGCAGCGTCTTTTTGCGGTGAACAATTTTTCAATTTTGACTACTTTCCTTATAAAAACAGCCACTTTTTGAAACCGAGGTAAGTGAAATATGTTTTCACAAATTTTATTTTAAAAGAGTGATTTGAATAGCTTATTTCCTGGGTTATATTTTGACATATAATGCTAGCACATCAACTCTTTTGTTTTCAGGTTGGGATTGAAAATGTTTTGTCATGCCATTATGGAGCAATACCGTGCATTCTGTATGGGTAATACCGTTCAAGCTATAATAAGGCAGGGGTGCCCACAGGGGGGGGGCTATGACGCAGACTGCGTCATTGAAATTCTTGGGGGGGGTTCCAAAAAACGTTTTGGGGGGGGGCGTAAGTTGATTGAAACCGTGTTTAACGTGAAAACATTCAAAAATATACTATGAAGTCACCAGATAGAATGTCAATTAATGAAAATATATTTATAATTATTATTACACAATTGAATATGAATTAGCTAAAATAGTTATGTTCAGGATTTGTGATGGAAGTTATTATTCAAACTTAGCAAGACACTAAGCGAGTGCTCTGAAAGTGGTTTATACAACTTTACTATCCTTAACAGTTACTAGTGTTAATCAGCAGAAAGAGCAATAAGTCGATTTAAAATTATCAAAAACAGACTCAGATCAGCTATGGGAGACTCATGGTTGTCCAATCTAATGGTTCTAGCTGCAAAAAAAGATGTACTTGAGTCTATTTCTAACAAAGAAATAATTGAAAGGTTTTCTGTTACCTCATCCCAAAGACAAAAACTTCTATGTGGGGTTTAGAGAGATAAATTTAACAAGCTTAGAAGGTGCCTAGCTAACTTGTAGATGATCACAGTCTACAAATTTAAAATGTTTGACTTCAAACTGTTGATGTTTTTCATGTATTTTACGATAACTACTCACTAATAAGTAAGAACTGCTATAGCAAAACTTACTAAATACTAAAAATTAAGTAATTTTTCATAACTATATCTTTATTTTGTTTTTGAAAGACACTTCTTTCGATTGTGTGTTGTAAATAGCTATACATGAAATGTGTGCCTTTTATGTACTTCATCCATACATAAATTCTCCCAAGATACTACACTAAGTAAATAACCTGTTGTTTAACTACTGTCCTTCACTTCACTTCCTTTAAAGGAACAACTTTGTAGAATTATTTAGCCTTAATGTAATTGGTAGCCTACACCGAACATAAACTTATAGGTATTTCATTTTTATTGAACATTGTGTATTTGTAATAATAGTTTATTGTTTAAAAGCCATTTAGGTTCAAATTCTTATTTAGCTATTTTGCAATTAAGCTTATTGAGCAGAAGTTCATAGATTCATTTCATTGATATTTCTTTTTTACCTTTACAGAAAAATGTTTACAGAAAATGTTAAAGAATCTCAAGAAATATACATACATTTTGTATATTATCGACTGGGTTTGAATTTTTTCAATAGTTCTAAAAATCTTCTTTTCGTTTTCGAAAGAATACGGGGGGCTTTTTTCGCATTTTTTTGGGGGCCTAATTTATGGGGGGGGGGTTGTTGCTAAATTTAGGGGGGGATGACATCACTGTTAACCAATGAAGTGCTAGCTAGAAATTTGAAATGCAGCCTCAGCGGGAGGCGGCGAATAATAAAATAAAAAAACTAGCTTCTACCCTTATAGTCGTAGGAGGTTTAAATTTGAAATGTTTCTTCATTCAGAGGTGGTGATTAAGAAAACAACGAAGCCGTTGCCGATCAGCTGGAAGAGCCCTAGGACTAACTTCTTTCCTAATTTGAAATGTAACCTCAGCGGGAGGTGGTGAATAATAAAATCAAGGAGAATTTTTATGAGAACGCAGCAACGCGCGTCGAGCCAGCTAGTCTTGTATATAAAAGATCTCAAGTGAACCAGTGAGTTGAGTCCTACAAAAGCTTGCATGACAGTCTAAAAACCCGCGTGTCAGATTGTGTTACAGATCTCGTGCCAGTGGAGTAAACAGTGCTCGATTCCAGTGTCAAGTGCAGAGACAAGTGTTTACTGTTTGTGCAGCTTACTAATAGTTTAAAGACGTTATATTATTTGGGACTGTCAACGTATTGGACTGTGTTTTGTAAGTGATTAGTTGCTCTTTTTATCATTTCTTTCAACATTATTGTACAGTATATTGGACTCTTGTTTCTTTTGTTATTGATCAGCCTGTAATTGATTTTTTTTTGGTAGGATGAAGCCCACATAGGTCTGAGACCTGTGCGTGGGTAATGAGTAATTATTGTAAATAATTACTGAAAAAGTGTATTAGCTTGTCATTTGTTGATCTGTTTTTCTTTATTAATCGAAACTTACAATTAGTGTGTGTAAATAAAGTGCAAGTTTGAACTTTAGTGTTGCCAGCCTTATTTTAGCCAGTAGAACCCATAACAATAATATACAATGTTACCATTTTAGATACTACTTAGCAATTTCAATTTGTTAAGGTGAGACTAAATTTTGATTTCAATTAGTTTTGAATTTCAATTAGTTTTAAGGTGAGACTACAATTGATTTCAATTACTTTTGAATCTCAATTAGTTAAGGTGAGACAAAATTTTGATCTGAAAAAAGGAACCTAGTACACTGTAAAGTAGTATATTTGATGAAATTATTAGAATCATAGTACGGTATGTTTTTAAGGTGTTATTACTCCATATTGGTACCAACAAACAATAGCCCAGAAATTCTTACTAACAGCCAAATCACAACAGCCATACAGAAAAGATTCTTGGGTATTGTAATTGACAAAAACTTGACGTGGCAGCCTCATATCGAACAATTAAGTAAAAAGCTATCATCCGCAGTATATGTCATTCGGAGAATATCCAATATTTCAGGGGAAAAGACAGCCTTATTGCTTACCATGCTTTATTTGCCTCCCACCTGAGATATGGCATCGTGGCCTGGGGTTCAGCATCTCAGGTGCACCTCAATAAGATCCTTATAATCCAAAAGAGGGCACTCAGAACCATTCTTGGAGTGAGCATAATGGAACACTGCAAACCACTTTTCAGGAAGCACAAGCTACTTACAGTAAGTTAATCTCTCTCTATATCCTGGAAACTGCAATCCTGGCAAGGAAAACTAATCCCTCAAAGAGGTGAGATAAGCATGGGTACAAAACGAGGAATTTCGAGGACATGGATCTTCCAAGGCACCGCCTGAAAAAATTCGAAGATTCTCCAGCCTATGCAGGAGCCTACCTTTTCAACCTACTGCCGACATCCTTAAAGGCCCTGGAAGGAAACAGGCTCTTTGCCGCTGCACTCAAGCAATATCTGACAGCCCGACCTTAATACACTGACAGAGTATGTCCAAGATCACACTTTCCAGCATCTGGCAGGTCGAGCAGCAGACCACATCCAACCTCAAAAATGAGGAAAATTTGACGATTCCCCGGTCACTGTACTGCGTTGAAGACGATACAAGTAACAAGTATGACCTACATACTAAGATATGAAGTATAATATTTATTTGTTCGATAATGATGTACCATAACTTATTGTTTTTTCTGTAACATTATGAACTGTGATATTCAAATTCTCCCGGGTTTACAATGCAGCAGTAAAGCAACTGCGAGATTATAGAAGCTCAATAGTTGAGTTAAATACCTACAGTAAATCTTTACATGTTGAAAATGTATAATTCAGTTGCACAGTATTCTTTCAATTGTAATTTTTTGGAAAAAATCACGTAGGCCTACTGATCAAAGATTTGGGATGAGTTTTCAATTTTTTTTTCTGTTAGTAGTGTAGTGGTACTGAGGGATATTTTGATAGTCGTTTTCATTGAATTAGGCTATGGCGGTTGAAGGCGAATTGTTTTCTCAATCGGATTGGAGAAAGAGCATTATTTCTCAAATCCAGAAAAGAAATAAGGACGAAAATCATAAATTCCATGATTTAATTCTGTTTCGTAAGTTTATGATTTATTTCTTATTGGAAAATATAACTTCTACCTCAAGGGCAAGTTATCTAACTAACCTCAAAACTTTTTAGTGTAGTACAATACCGATTTGTAAATAATGAATCTCCAATTTGAATCTAAGATTCATTATTTAACGTTAATTTTTTCCTGAAATAGACTAAAATGAGTGCAGAAATGGTGTGGAAGGTTTTCTTGTTTCTATTTTGTGACGACATACGAGCAGGTACATTTTCTTCAAATTTGTAATTTATGCATTTTTTGGCGATCACATTTAGCCAATTAATTATTTGGCTACAGTTCTATATCCTACCACCGAAATAAACGATTGAAAATATCCAACAGTACCGATATTAATACCATCGATTATAGTTCCGTATCAAAACGATTCGTGCATCAACACTTGTATTGAAGTAAATTTGGTTACATTCAAGATAATCAGTTCCAATATAAAGAGTTGCAGCGTAAAACGGCAGTTGATACGGTTGCAGTAACGTATATAGATCAGTGAAATAATTGGTCTAGAGATAGATAGTCGTTCGATCTGTACTAAACCTAACCTATCGACTCTGCAGCGATTGTTTCACTGGACTATATACGGAACTGCAGCCGTATCAACTGCCGTTTTGCGCTGCAACCGTTTATAAGCAAGTTTCGGTGGAAGGATATGAAACTGCAACCCTTTACAAAATAATTTCAATTTGAGGAAAGTTTGACGGTTTTCGGCATCGTTCAACATCAATATTGATGTATTTAATAGTAGATTTTGAAGAATTCCAAATAAAAATATCAGCAAGTTATTTTCAAATAAATATAGCAATGTACTATACTATCTGTATTATTGATAGTAAATAGTCAAATGATTACACTGCTGAGAGCAAGTGGGTTAGCTTTTCTGGTCTTCGGCCAAAAAAGGTTAAAGATAACTCGATATTGCAATGATTATTTTGAATGTTACCAAATCTACTTCAATGCATTCACTTTTTGTAATAAAACCAATTGGAGAGGCACTCCTGTCTGGGCAAAAGCATAGAAATTTTCTATGCAAAAACTTGAGACACAAAAACGCAACTTGGAATGTGTTTTTTGCACACTTCCCTGTATTTGTGACACTTATTTTTTCTGAGCTCTTCATAGTGTTTGATATTGTTTGAACTAGAAAATCGGAGGTGATCAAGTCTGATATCATTAATATTAAATTATCAAAGTAGCTTACATCATTGGCGAGCAGCGGCGAATTCTCCGAGCATGCTTAGCATGTGCCGCATGCCTAACAAATAAAAAAGAACGGACTAATAAAAATATTGTTGCCAAAACTATCCCAACAAGTTAAGATATTAATGAGATATCAAATATTCCAGTGTTTATGTTTGCCATCACAATCGTACACCGTTGGCAAAATGTTACGCCTCTCTTGAGTCTCTGCCCAATGTATGCTGTCAAGAGCCCTCATGCCTGTTAGACACGTTTTAGCGAATAACTCATGCGCGTGAAGATATATCTATCTGAATAAAGACCCGGCCTTTTATGTACACTGTGCTTGCGGTAAAGAGATCGCACTAGTAGTTCATTCTCGTTGCATAAGTTATCACCACCGTGAAGTTGTTGCTGTTTGCGTGAACACTATTAATGGGAAATATGACTTCATTCTAATGTTCTTTAAAAACCTGGGGAACTCTTCTGATTGAAGTAACGAAACTGTAATAAAAGTTCAAGGTTGTCTTTCTTTCCTAGAAAGAAATCAGACTCGTTCTTGATTAGTGTATTTTTTTCTCAAAATCAATTTATTAAAAAAACAAATCCAAATAATACAAACTATTTATTTTTAAATAAATATGGAAATTACACTGCAAGGTTGGGGACCAGTGCGCAGTGTAAGAGTGTTGTTTTTTTATTATTATTTAGAAACATTAAGTCCAGAAAAATTTGAGAAATTTAGATGAGTTTTAAATACAGTGTCAACTATGATGAAAAAATTTGAAATTTTAAAACAAGTTAAATAAAAAATTTGAAAAAAAAAAACAGAGAAAAACGTTATTGAGAAAGATATTAAGCATGACTATAACAACAATATTTTCTGAATTATTTTCATTCACTGACGTTATCCTCAACATTCTTTAGACAAAATATTCAGATATAGCATACTTACTGTGCTAAAACGTTAGCTGAAGTAATCGAGACACTAGAAGAAATAAGAGAACATAGTTTCATGAAACATTTTGAGGAATTCAAAGAAAAGGAAGAAAATAGTTGAAGTTATTAGCCACTTGAAAAACACAGGATGAAGTTGAATATTACAGAGCATGAATCAGAGAACCAACGTCTATTCGTTGAGATTTAAGTTGCGGCCTCCACTGGCGATATTTAGTCTCTGCGACTAAAAAATCGCATTCACTGGAAAAACTGTAAGGCGTCGCCTCCACTTGCACGATTGTTTAGTCGTAAAAATTGAACCCATTATTTCTAGTTAAAAACAGGCAGGCAACAGGTCAGAGCTGCGACTAAACTGTCGGCAGTGGATCCATGTCCATACTTGACTATGTGCTCATTGCGGAAGTCCGATAGTCGGGTCGCAGGCAAAGTAGGATGATTTGCAACTTTTTTGTCGTAGCGATTTTTCTGGCAAATATGGGTTCCCCCTAACTAGAAATAATAGGTTTCATTTCTAAACAATCGTGCGACTAGAAATCGCAAGTGTAGGTCTCGCCTTAGGCAACATTTTAATTCAATTGAGGAACAGATTCCACTCCATGGGAAAACTAGATTTTTTCTGCTTATTGAACAGCAAAATGTATGACGAGAATAACAGAGAATTTCCAAAAAACGCTTTGAAGTCACTGGAGATACAATATGGTTCATTTTTTGACATAATCTGTTTGAAAAAAACAAGTTATCTGTTCTGTATTCGTCATAGATAGGCTATAGAGTATCCAAATTAGTATGCATGCATATTTTGTAATTTTATTTTACATGTTAATTAGGCTAATAATTTTAGATACATTTAAAAGAAAATGTGATATATTCATTTTCGGCGCATGCCCAAACATTTTAGTCAGCATTCGCTACTGTTTTCGAGATAAGGCTAAAGTCAAGGTGAGGTAGGATAAACCTACTCAATTTGGAGTGAGACTAAAAGTTCTGTTGAAATTTATTGAACTCTGCTTTAGCTCCATTTATTATGTATTCTTGTATTTTTTATTGCAATTCAATATAAGTACAGTCAGATTCATGATTTTTGCAGTTTGCATGATGACTGTGTTGCAAAAATATTATGAAACCGATGTCGGTGTTGTTTGATTGCATTTGTGATTTTGTAATCACAAATTCTAGTAATGACGCTCAGAATTTACATTAGGGGTATTTTTTGGGAGGGGTGAGTTTCTGCTTGGTGAATAGTAAAGTTATTGACCATTCACACCCGGTATTTGAATTTATATAATTGAGAGTGCCACATGCGTTTTACAGTCTAAAAACTGTAGTTCTCTAAAGATGAGCGCATTGCCGCACAAATTGTTAGTAACAAACAATGTAACAGTAGACTATAGGGGCTATTAGATTATTTCTGTATGGTAGATAAAGTATCAAAGAGATTTGAGCTTGTAATTAGATTTTATTAGATGAAGGTTTCTTGTGTCCAAATTTATTTCAACATTCTATATTTTTAAGCTCGTCATTATCTTGCCGGTTTCCGTCGGTGCTGTTTATCTTTCAAAATATCTAGAATTACTATTACGAAATATAGCGTTTCTTATATTACAATTTCATTTGACTTCAATGGAATCGTTTTTGAATTATCTGCCAATAGTTAAGAGCAGGCCCACATCCTACTCCAACGTTCCTTGTAAGTTCATTGCACTAATTTTGTTCCATTATATTTATTTTCAAATATTCTCATATCTAACTTGGGAAAATAACAAACAAGTATATACATTTATTTTATTTTATCATAATGATGTATTATGTTTACTCGTGTAGTATTTATACTAAAACTAGTTTGGAAAAAGATTCATTTGTATGACATTCTTTTTTAACTGACTTCCAAAAAGAACAAGGTTCTATATTCGACCTGTTTTTTTTATGTTTGTACATCAATCATTCGAACAATAATGAACCGATTTCGATGATTTTTTTTTAATGAAAGAGCATCGCTCAGCGGTGGTCCCATCCAAGTTTCGCAAGGATCGGCCCAATACTTAACCCAATATTAAACAAAAAGGAGCATTCTTTGATGTCTTAATTTCAATCAAGTTTGAATAGGATAGTTCCACACATAACCGCCAATCGGATAATCGGTGTCGTTTACCAGGCTGATCATTGTATCATATGGAGCGCTTCACATCTAGACGGTTTTTAAAATCATATGATGCAATGCAATTATGCCGGGTAAACGACATCGGTTACCCAAAGCTGGTTCAGTGTGAAACAAGCCTGTAATGTCCCGTTTTGACCAATCACGTGAACTTAATTTGAATCGAGAATAAGAAGAATATAATATTTCTTACCATATGTTCATATGAAAATTGTAAATAATTCAGTTGATGTTATTGAGTCATAGGAATAAGGTTATTTAGTTTCAATCATAAGTTGAAGAATTTGGAAAAACAGCTGATCTCAGAATTTTTTAGTTTTGCTGCTGTGATGGATTAAGAATATTTATTTGTCACTAGCTGGCTCGACGCACGTTGCTGCATTCTCATAAAAATTCTCCTTGATTTTATTATTCGTCACCTCCCGCTGAGGTTACATTTCAAATTAGGAAAGACGTTAGTCCTAGGGCTCTTCCAGCTGATCGGCAACGGCTTCGTTGTTTTCTTAATCACCACCTCTGAATGAAGAAACATTTCAAATTTAAACCTACGACTATAAGGGTAGAAGCTAGTTTTTTATTTTATTATTCGCCGCCTCCCGCTGAGGCTGCATTTCAAATTCCTAGCTAGCACTTCATTGGTTAACAGTGATGTCATCAACCTGGCATAATTGCATTTCATCTTACCCAGTCATATGTTCCCTACATATTGCAAGGCTCCAACTGCACGGTAGCCTACATGCAAAGTGCTAAGTCTTTTGCTGTTCAAAGACAGCGTAAATAACGCCGCTAAGGGGCCTGCCATATGATTAAAAACTGTTGACTTCTATCAGCTGTTCCTTTAAGCTGTTTGGCCGGCAAGTTCAGTAGGTTAGGTCTATAAAATGGATTAATTAATAGTAATTATTAGCTCTTCTATTAAAATTTATGGTCAGAAACCATCCTCAATATTCACACAACATATTCCCAAAGTTTCATGCTAATCTGTCAAGTGGTTTTGAAGTCTATAGGGAACATACATACATACAGACATTCATTTTTTTATATATAGATTAAATACATGTCCGTACAATAGGCTATTTTGAGGTTATGTTTGATGATCCTCTTGTACTAGCTCAAAGTTTATGTTTTTCAGGTAATTATTGAGTATCCGAACTTTTCGATTTTTCCAACAATTTTTTTTTTGTGACATCTACACACCCCATGAAGCAATATTCCGTTGAAATTTTTTGGGGGTCGCGTCTTTTTCACAAAAAAAAAATAAAAAATTTTTGGAAATTTTTTTTTTTTAATTTTTTATTTGAATAATTCATAATTTGCAAACATATGAGGAGCTCCGAACCACAAAACGATATCAATCAAGTGAATATAACATTTCCAAAGCACTACCGCCCCCAAACACTGCCTAACCAAACCTTCCCTGGGTGGCTAACAAGGCTAGATGTGACTGAACCACCTCAGAGATTTAGTACTTTAATGCATAAAACAACACAAATCAAGCTAATTTACCATTAAACAACATCGATCAAGTGAATATAACACTGACAATACTACCGCCCCCAAACACAATTTGCGCTCTGTGCGCCTAACCAAACATTCCCTAGTGGCTAACAAGGCTAGTAGGCTATGATGGAACCACCTCGTACCTTCAGTTCTTTCATGCATTAAACAACGAAAAAACTAAGCTCACTAACCTTTCAATACTTCAAAATCCTCAAAATTTCAGGCTGCACTCCATATCACAAATCTCTACTTACAAACGGCGTCTCACATAATGGATAAATTCAAACAATCAACTCTCGCCGAAAATAAAAAATCATAGCATTTCCAAGAAAAAGCTATATTTTCCAAATACTATCTATCATCATGTGATCTATCAATAATCGACTCTCTGGCCGAAAATACAAAATTATAGCATTTCAAAGAAAACATATGTTTCGAAGACTACATGATTCCACCTAACCTAACCTTGCCTAGTCTGGCAGTGTTACAGTGTGATGGAAGTATTCATACGCGGAAGAAAAATAGTTCCATCAGAAAACTCTAATTTAAATGCCAAATAAGTGTTGCCCCCACAAAATATCAGTGTATTATTACTTACTAGTGTGTTTTGAGTGTGTGGGGAAAAAATTGTTGGAAAAATCGAAAAGTTCGGATACTCAATAAATACCGTTTTTCATATTAAAATGATATATATGACTAATATCACGAAAAATATCGTACATAACTCGTCCGGGAAGATAGTTACCATACTCGTATGATAATATTGCAATCAACTTCATCTCCTGCGTCAACTATATTTTCAGTAAACACAATTTTCCACACTTGTAACATAATAAATGCCTACTATTTCAGTGTAGGTATATTCTGAAATAGTAGTTTATGCAACGATTTTATTTTGACCCTTATTAAGGCATGAGTTAGATGTAAGTTATAACACGAGTGAATGCGAGTGTTATAAATATCTCACGAGTGCTTTAATGGCCAAATAAAATCATTGCATACACTATTTTATCTACGACCACTAGTATACATTTAATTAAAACAATTTCATTTTACCTGTGACTGTCAGAGATACCTAACCTCTCATCTCAAATACAATAAGTTATAGTAGATTGTTAGGTTAAAGCAGCTGGTGTAGTAGTTTGATCAAATCAGCTGATAGTTTCACAATATTGAATTACGATATTGATTCCATCAAAAATGCTTCTGATTGGTCCAGAACCCGTGTTATAATGTAGAATCTGTACTATAATGAGCTCATTATGCAACGGGTTTCAAAAAGCATTTCGAAAAGACAGCTGTTTTGGCATCAATTGTGAAACTGTAATGTATACATTATGACATGGTCGTAGATAAAGGACCACATTAAATAAAACGTAGAAGAATTTTCCTTAGTTTATCTTTTCTTATAAGTGGATTTTTAGTTACTTAAGTTTGGATGTTATAAATTAATTATTGGCTCGCTAATTTGATTAATTTGATAAATGTTTCATAATGTAGGCTTTAAGTAATGTCTCATGTTTTTAAAGTTTGAAAATTCAACTAAAAAGCTTAAAATAAAACATATTTTAAAACAAAAAAAGAAACCGACTTCAGTGAACTGATAAAATACTCACATACTAAAAAGTCCAAAATAAAGTATTTACTTTAAACTGAGAAAATTTTTAATTACATACAAGTAATCTTTTGAAGTCGGCGCCAAATTTCCCATAAACTTTTAAAATATAACAGAATTACTCTGTGATGTCTTCCATGACGAAATAATTGAACAATCTAATATCAAAGCTGACACTGTATTCCAGTAAAAGTGAGTGTAAATCGCATATTTCATTGAAATACATTGTTAGTTTTGATATTAGAATTTCTTATCAATCACTTCCCGGTGGTTCGGAACCCACCTAAAACTGTAGGTCCAAATCATCAATCACCATCATCCAACTCATTACCCACGCACAGGTCTCAGACATATGTGGGCTTCATTCTAAAAAAGAATTTATAAAATATTTGGCGCCGACTTCAAAAGATTACTTGTATGAAATTATAAATTTTCTCAGTTTAAAGTAAATACTTTTTTAAGAGTCTGATCAACCTTGTTTTGTCTGCAATTTAAACGAATCTCATAATTAAGATTTCTTTCTTGAGAAATCTGACATTGTCAGTAAGCCACATTTTATAGCCTAGGATTATCCTAGTTTTATTGTCTCTGGATGGACCAAGTTCTGAGTTCTCTTTTAAACTCAACCCTTATGTCATTGCTAATGTTCAGTTGACTAATGCTTGATTTATAAAATGATTATTTATAATCCTTTCAAATATTACGATAATTAATTTGCATTTCTAATTTTTAGGAACAGAGCGGCGACGCTTGCCGTCTACTCACGACATTAAATTTTTCTCTCAACGCTCTCTACTCATATCGTGGCCGGGGTTTAGTGTGTACATTTTTTAGACAAAATTTAGCTCATGGATATAATTATTGTTAGATGTTAACTATATTTTTTTTCAATTTAACGGTAGGTCTCAGAGTTTGGTAATTCCTGATTGGCTTGACATTCCTCTTTTTTTTGCATTTTGAAATGTTTCTTCAAAGCTCACGTGTATTGTTAACGAGAGGTAGACTTATCGCACCTTCTTTTTAACCGACTTACAAAAAAGAGGAGGTTCTCAATTCGACCTTTTTTTAATGTAGTATGTTCACTGAAAGTATTCAATGTAATTATTTGATTTTTTTCATCTCTAGCCAATTGATCATATTAACCGATTTATATTTTTTCAGTCGGATTAAAATAATGACTCAATTGGATATAGGTTTTCGATCAGTCATTTTTGTTATGTCAAACTTGATTATTCGTTGTCATTCCACTTTATCCGATTTCCCCGACAGGGCCGTACTGAAATCCCGCCATTGTCCGTCCGTCCGCTTAAAAGAAAGATTCTAGACTCTTGAAACTTGGTATACATTGCTTCCTCAGTCCAAGTGAGATCGCTATTGATTTTGGAGTTGACGGGTCGAATATAACAGTATTTTGTAACAGTAACAGTAAAATGTAACAGTAAATTGAAAAATATTAGGAAGGTTGCTGCTTAGCCCAATTATCCACGTTATCTTTACAGTGCAAGCGTTGACGCTTTCATTTTTGATTGTGTTGAAATCTTTTCTTAAATTATTTTATATCAGCAAATAGAAAAAAACAGAGAAACAATGTTGAGGCATGGTCGGTTATGATATCTGTTGAGCAAGAAGTTTTCTTGAAAACTTTCAAGAACTGCCTATTTGCATTTTTTGAGAATCGGGAAGCATATGATGTTTATATATATCAAAGAAGTTATGTGGTGCATGTGCCTATCAGCACAACTGATTATCTTTATATAAAATAGGCGAACATGTTTTTTTGTGATGACAATTCCTCCGTGGTTTCTCGACCGATTTTGTTCGTTCACGTCTCATTTGAAAGATCTCATCGAGTAGATGTTTGATAAGGTCTTACATTTTGAAAAAAGTCATCGTGGACATGAGGAATGAACGATCAAAGTTTCAATTTTTGCCATTGCTTTAACATAGGGATCGGTGAGCTGAAAATTTTCACATTTCAACTTATGATTTGATGATCAGCTGTTTTGAAACAAAAAGTTTATTTTTGAGAGAGGGTGGGAGGATAGGATAAAGAGGAAGAGATAGAGAAAAGAAGAAGAAGGGGAAGAAGGAAGAGGAGAAGATGAAGAAGACGAAGGAGAAGAAGAAAGAGGAGAAAAAGGAGAAGAAGAAGAGGAAGAAGAAAAGGGAGAAAAAGAAGAAGAGGAGGAAGAAATGAAGAAGAAGAAGAAGAAAAAGAAAAAGAAGAGGAAGAAGAAGAAGAAGAAAAAGAAGAAGAAGAAGAAGAAAAATAAGAAGAAGAAGAAGAGGGAGAAAAAGAATAAGAAGAAAAAGAAGAGGAAGAAGAAGGAGAAAAAGAGGAAGAAGAAGAATTAAACAATTTCTTTAGCACAGGTGTGTTAAGAAAATTTTATATTTATCAGCTGATAAAGAATTGAAAAACGAAATAAAAATAAAAAGCATTGATGTTTGAGAAATGGAGAAAATGAAGGAACTCATAGCATGATAGGTATGTTTGATACCCACTTAGAAATGGAGCAACTCATACTGTGCTTAAACTTATCATCATAGGCAATGCTGTCGTTCAGTATGTAGAAAATCTACATTTGCAATGTATTTTACAAAGTTTAATAATGGGTATTTTACAAAGTTTAATATTTAACAAAGGTTATCCCGGGTCGCACATTCGTGCGACCCGGGATAACCTAGTAATAATAATAATTACTATTATTTTATGTAAATTCGTTGGGTCCTTGGTTACTCCGATGTATTTGTGTTTTCATTAGAATAAAATAATTACTCAATAGGTTTTTGATCAGTTTGAAATGCCAAATTTAATTCAGTAATTTATCTTTATTTGATCTGGCGAACTTGTGTTTAATTTGTATGATTTTAAATGTGTAAAGAAATGGAACCTTTATTTCAGTGTGTTGTTTGTGCAGATAATCGTTTGTTCGACAACTGGACTGCCCTACGCCATGAAAACCTGCAGCTTACGATCCAGAATGAGAAACTGCGACTGGAGGGAAGTGGGAGTGTGGGAGGCTCGAACGAGGCGAAAATCTCTATTCTCGAACAGAAACTGCTGAATCAGCAAGAAGAGCTTACGGAGCTGCACAAGCGGCGCGGCGAGAAGGCGCAGCTCATCAATGATCTCAAGGACAGTTTAAAAGAGAAGGAAAAGCAAATCAATGAGCTAGAAGAAAGGTTAGTTCGCTCATGTTTGTCATTCACCAAATTTTGTACTGTAGTTTTCATTAGATTGTGACCTGCGGGCTGGTTGATGGCTCATGTGATTGTAAATGGGTTGTCAATCAGCCTGTAGATTGGTCTGGACGAAGTTGCACTTGCTCCGGGGTGCCAGGGAGCACGTGCAACATAATATAAGATTTTATAATTGACTAAACCGGTAAAATTTTGTTTATATTGTTATAATAATTGATATGGATGTATTTGACGTGTGGCATGTTGTTTGGGCTCCGCTCAGGTGTGCAACTTAACGCCATAAATAATAATAATAATATAACTTGGCAGCAGTTGGGCTCTGATGTAGCATATCCTCCCATCTTCTACACGCTGCCAAGGTAAATGAATACTACAGTACTTTTCTTTATGATTAATTTTCTATATCTAGTTAACATTAATTGAGGCTTCGATTTCCTAGAATGCGGATTTGGACTAAAAGGACAGTGAATAGGGCCGCAAACACTATAATAAATAACTTGATTTGCTTTCGAAATATATTCGATGATAAAATACTATATGATAATAAATTCGATCAATTATAATTTGCTATTATATTCATATATCTTCCTTCAATAGCCACAAAATTGAAACATTACAAGACAGTTACTCAACCGTTAATAACTTACGCAAGTGAAACCATCTTTAAAACTACCAATACCATCGCAATAGACAAATTACTAAAAACTGAAAGAAGAATCATCAGAACCTGTATCAACAAAAACTATCAAGAAAATGGACACTGGAGATTAGCTTCCAACGAAACTGTATACAAAGAAATTGAACCTGTCACAAGTACAATGAAGAAAAAGCGAATATCTTTCTTCGGTCACTTGATTAGAGCTTCTGAGGACAGACTAAGCTGAAGAATTATTGAAAAGCTGTGGAAAAGTAAAACAAATATAAAATGGATTGAAGAACTCAAGGAGGATATGAGAGAGTTGCGCATAACATTCGAGGATTTGAAAGACAAGCCAGACAACATCAGAATCCTGAAGGATAAACAGACCAGACTGCAGATCAAAGTCGAACATAGGATGGAAAGAGTGATTTCGGACGAGGAAAGGAAATTGATTTCTGAGCGGATGAAGAGATATTGGGCTGAGAGAAGACAGAGGAAAGCCGGAAGATACTGACTACAGTGGTCCAATGAAGGCCATAAAACTATAATAATAATATATCTTCCTTCTTCCACACATAATCTGCTGTCAATAATAAGTTGGAAGTTAACCTGTAATTTCCAACAACACTCCACCTTTTGATCTGTCCAGCAAGTAGGTGAGACATCTGGATGGTAACTTGAAACATAACAACAGTGGGCACACGTTCAAGATGAAAAGCTTCATCTCTAACGTCTTTCCACTTTTGTGCTGTTAATAAGTTATCAGACTGAACAGATCAGGAACCAAGATGGCGTGTTCTTAGAAATTATAGGTTGACTGCCAACTTATTATTGAAAGCAGTTGATGTATAATAGAAGATAACATGATTAAAATAGATGGATGTTTGACTACTTGTAAAATGTAGAGTTAGTAGTACTCGTTACCTTGGGATTGGGGACCAACATTTAAAAAGGGATGTTCACTATCTTGTTGCAGGATGTAGAAAGCTTATTTATCTATTTGCTATGTTGCGTTCTAATTTGTCTTGTTCTAGTTATGAAAATAGTGTATTATGCACTGGCACAGTCCTTGCTTCAGTATGGCATTGTTGGTTGGGGCGACTCATCTGAAAATGTTTTAAAACCAGTCTAAAATTCATATTAAAAAAAGAGTAGAATGCATTCAACAAAATCTGTTTTTTGCAACTATCTTTTTACCGATCTGACAGTTGTACCTAAAACATATATTATAAGAAGTTTTCACTCTTTTAATTTATAAATAGAACTGCAATAACAACAAGACAGGAGGAGTCAGGTCTAGTTACTGTGCCCTGATTATTGTCAATAGCCGATCAGCATAGACATATCTATTTGCCACCATTGTTTAATAATAACATCCTCAGAAATATCAGAGATTGTTTTGGCCAGAAACATTTTTGTTTATGTTTAAAGAAGTATCTTGCTTACTCTCATGGGATATGGCCATGTGATTCTGGAATGATATTGTAGAGTGGTTTATTTAATTTAAATGTACTCAATTAATTTAATTTTTCAATTTTATTGAAAAAAAATTCTTAATCGATATTGGAATAATATTTTTCCTTTAACAATTTTGGAATGATATTGCACTTCTGGATATTGGATGGTATTTTATTCGACTATACATATTGTAGCAACGGCCGGAAGTGACTTCCGGCATGGCAGTGCCTTATCTGCAAAGAGGCTGTAAATTATTTCTTGTTGTTTCTCCTCAAATGTCTCTCTCTCTCTCTCTCTCTCTCTCTCTCTCTCTCTCTCTCTCTCTCTCTCTCTCTCTCTCTCTCTCTCTCTCTCTCTCTCTCTCTCTCTCTCTCTCTCTCTCTCTCTTCAATGTGTCAAGTGCGTTTTCAGGGTTTTCGGGAATCATGCCAGAATGTTCGAGATAATGATATCTGTTTCCAGAACTTCCTGGAATACTACAATATGATATAAATGGCTATCCCTGTGAGCAGTCAGTCTGTTTTTGTTCAGACTTTCTTTGCGTTTGTTTGAGTGACAGCTGTGCTATTGCTATATAATAGTGTTTACACATATCAAGTGCTATGACAGACATTGTGCATGACAGTGTTCAGTTATTTATTGAGTGTTTTAACTGCTTATTAGACGTTTCTTTTTAAGTCATTGAACTGTTATTATTAAATTATTGGCAGTTGGTAATTAGTTTTTTTCTGTAGGATGATATAGTAAATTCATTATTAGTTGACCGTTATTGAGCTGCTCGTTTCTTTATCAATTTTCTTGTGAGATAACTGATTTGCATGTTTCAAGTTGATTGTGTTAATAAAGTTCGAGTGTTACTTTCAAGTGTTGCCAGCATTATTTTAGTGATAGAACCTACTAAATCTTCTTTTTAATGATATATATATATATATATCAAGGATATATTTATTAATTTTTGTATATTTTTCTATAGCTAGCCGAAGTACGGCGGGTTCCTTCATCAAGCTCGAGTTTGCTCTTTTGTGGAAGTAGTTCCAAACTATTTTCTGTATTGTATTTTTAATTTTTTACGGTGTAACCGATTTTTTATATTTTATTGGATTATTTATTGTAATAAGAAAAAAAGAAAAAAATAGAATATGTATAATTAATAGAATATATTATCATATATTATTATAAACTATATTTCGAAAGCAAATTGAGTTTATATATTGTAGTGTATGCGGCCCTGTACCCTGTCCATTTAGTCCAAATTCGCGTTATAGAATACTGAAGCTTCAGCAATTAAATAAACATTGAAACATCATCCTAAATAACTCGAGGCTGATTTTCTTGTCCAGTATGGCTAAATGCTACTTTACAGTGGTTGTCAGTGTGTTCTAGTGGTTAAGCTTTTATGTTTGTTTTTTTGTAGATTATGTCTTGTAGACTGCAGTTAAGGAGTATAAGACAAGTCAGATCAACAATTATACTCTTATACACTAGTTACCATAATTACTATATCAATTAGTTGGGGTGAGGTTTAATTTTGATGTGAAAGGAACTCTTGTACACTATAAAAAGCTTTATCAACTAAATATTTTTTAACTATTTCTATATTTTCAAGGACTCTTTAAAAACTGCGGTAGCTTGTTGTAGAGCCTCCTACCAATATAACAAGTTTTTTTTAATAAGCTACTATTGTGACTCACCAAGTGATAATCTCCTCGACTTCTTGTATTATAATTGTGTACGTCAAGATTTTGGTTAATATCATTCCTTTTTACATATAAAGTTGTTTCATATAAAGCATGTTACAGTTAGGAGACCAAGTCTCTTGAACAACGGCCTACATGAATCTAATCTATTTACTCTTTGTATACACTTAACCGCTTTCTTTTGGATCTTAAACACCCTATCAAGGTTTTGTTTTGATGAATTACCCCATACTAAGATAGCGTACCTAATATGTGACAGTAAGAGCACATAGTAATCTGTAAAAAGTAACTTTTTGTCATTCAATCTAGCAATGTCGCAGGACAAATACCCCAGATGAAATTTACAACATATTTTCTCAATGTATGGAGCCCAGGTCAATCGTCTATCCAACAAAACTCCTAGAAACGCAAGGTTTTCTTCCTGGTCTAGTTGATTATCGTTTACAAACACGGTTATAGCCCTATCTTCATTTGAATTATGTTTGTTTTTGAATTGAAGGTATTGGCATTTTTTACCATTTATTGTTAATTTTAACTGATTCAAGAATTGTACAATGGACTGCTCACCTATATAGGCACCTATATTTCTAAATTATCTAGAATGGAATTGCTGAAAATGAGTGATGAGTGAGTCTGCAAATAATAGGGCTCTACCACTAATTAATTCTTTAGGTGAATGGTTGACATATAACAAAAAAGCAATGGACCTAGTATTGGACCCTGAGGCGCTCCAGCTTGGGCCTCTAGATTTATTCTTTACTATACTATTCCCAACTACTGTAGTTAGTTCTACGCATTGTTTTTCTCCCAATAAGATATGATTCAAACCATTTCAGCTCAGCCCCATTTACGCCTACACTTTGCAGTATTTGCAATAAAGTTCTATGATTAACACGATCAAATGCTGTGGCATGTTGAATGTGGAATGTTGTGGCATTCATCGATATACATTAACTATTTAATGCAGTTGTCAATGACCGCAGAAGCGGAGTTCATAATTTATAGCATAGAAGGAATTTCGAAATGAATTATCTTACTGCACAGTTCATTAGAATATGATAAAGAAGATAAATACTATTTGTTCAATTTGGCAATATTTGACTGAGTCACGCACATACTATACTCTGTTTTCTGTACAGAAGTATATTACTCAGATTTCTACGTTACATGTTTATAACAGTGCTGAAGGGTTTATGTGAAACATTATGGGTAGGCCTTCATTTCTGAAAAAAGGCTACTAGTAGCTACTTTTTCAACAGAATCATAACTTTTCTGGTCAAACACGTTTGAAGAATTTTATGTTTGAAAAGCTATTACTGTAGTAATTTAATTATTTATTTGTTTTGGAGAAAATATTTATGGAAAACATTGTAGAACAGTTTATTAGGAGCATTTTAGGCAAAGGTAGGTGGCTCCCTAATAATGGAAATCGAACCGAAACCATGAAACTGCAGTTCCTAACATTGAGAGTTGGTTGGGAAGGGGATAGAGCTATAGGGCGACACTTTTGCCTAGAAAAGTATAGTCGAGGATTAAAAACTTAATTCATTTTTTCTTTTATTTGCCAATTTTAAATATTAATACTCGTTTGTGCTTCAGTGCAAACAGTAAATTAAACCATTTGAAAAATTTAAATCACTACATCATAAACTAGTGAACTAGTTTCAAATAATTAAAGCATGTTAGCTAATCGGTAATAACCAATATTATAATAGCCAAAATAATATACCATTATGTACACCTTGATCATAAATAATAACAATGTTTTGAAATTAATATTTCTTGGAAGAAGATAATTTTTATTGTATTTAATATTAGAATCGCATAAATATATTTCAGGTTAGCAGCCAGTACATCTGAATGTAATAGACTTCGTGCCGAAATTGAAATGTACAATACAAATAGGAAAAACTTGGAAGATTTTGAATTTGCATGTCAAAGATGAATTACACGCATTGCAATTGGAATTTGTTCACCTAGAAGTGAAGCTACGGAAAACACAGGTAATTTTTACGAATGTAGTGTATTTATTCAGTAATAGGGAATCCTGTAATACTAATCCTGTAAAATTCAGTAATAGGTAATCCTGTCCTTTCTGAATAGTTATTGCAATAGTCCCGTGGTTCGGAACCCACCTAAAACTGTAGGTCCAACTCATCAATCACCATCATCCAACTCATTACCCACGTACGGGTCTCAGACCTATGTGGGCTTCATCCTCAAAAAAAAATTTGACTAGTCAAATAGTCAAGTTAACTAGTCAAGTTAGTGTTTAATGGATCCTTCGACTTTTTCCAAATCAAGCAATCCCCTAATTGGGACGTAAAATCAGCCCGTAAATTCTATCTCGTCTGTTCACCTTGTTACTGAATTGAATTTTCGTTTTTTGCATGTTTTAAAAGCAACAAATGGTTGTGGTGATGACACAAAAATGAAACAGTTGATGATAAGTGACAGTCGAAGAGTGGAAACGCAACCTTGAACATTTTCTTCAATTGTTTTTACTCTCCTTCCATGAATTCGAATGTCCAATTATCTATTCATTCGGTGGATTGTTTCCATTGTCTCTCGATCTATTCATTTGAAATGTTCTTCATCCCTGGAGTCCTGCAGCTGCATCTCAGAAAGTCCATCTCTACTGCTGTATCTTCCACCTATCGTCCACACCTTATGCAGCACACTTTTCAAGAGTGGTATTGCTCATCATTCCTTCAGTCTTTAAACTACCCCGTATTTATGAACCAACCTTGAGTTTCCTTAATTCAAAAGAGGCTTTAAAACATTTTGATTTGAGGCTTTGAAAGTATCTTTTGAGTTGAAGAAGACTCCAGTTAGGTTCATTAATACAGGCCTGGGTTTTCTAGAGCAGGGGTTCTCAATCTTTGTCAAAAACTGTACACCTCAATCAAAAAATGAAAATTTTTCGTAACCTCTTCTTACTAATGGCGGAGGGGGGTGTTGGGGAGCTGATAAATTGAAAACTTTTTTCATAGGCCCTCAATGCCCCCTCGACCGGCACTGCTGCCAAGCGGTGCCTACTATTTCTAAGAAATAATAAAGTAGGTACAAATCTATTGCACCTGTTGGTTCCAAGTAACTCGACCGCACAAGTATTCAATTAGATTACATTATTAAATTATAACATTGTGTGTTTACGAAACGGAAAGAAATAAATATGGTTTAATTTTTCATTGACCTGCCCCGCGTGCCACCAAGGGGTATGCGTACCACAGTTTGATAACCCCTGTTCATTGCAGTGTTGAGTTGAGTTAACTTATGTTTCCTTGCATTTCTGATAAATCCTATAATCTCCTGATTACAATTTACTCTTTTTGAAAGATTTACTTCGTCACAGCCATCGCTTCATTATGGCCATTAATAATTGCAAGTTCGTAATAATGGATGGTGTTAATAAAGTTGAGTACGCATTCATGAGTTGAGTAAGTGAGCTCTGTTGCGTGACTGGAGTCGTCTAGAGTCCGATCGGAAGGCGTGAGAAATCACAGTGATTGACTCGATTCTATTCACATCACATAGCAAGAATCCCAAGCGCCGATTAAAAAAATATGAGTGACAACAGACTCAACATTATTCACGCCACCCACTATATCTCTAGTTTTTTTTTTTTTTTTGTAGATTACGTCTTGGAGACTCCAGTTAAGGAGTATAAGACAAGTCAGATCAACAATTATACACAAGATACCATAATTACTATATCAGTTAGTTGAGATGAGGCTTAATTTTGATGTGATAGGAACTCTTGTACACTATAAAAAGCTCTATCAACTAAATATTTTTTCAATTGTTTTTAAATATTTCTATATTTTCAAGACTCTTCAAAAACTGCGGTAGCTTTTTGTAGAATATCCTACCAATATAACTAGGTTTTTGTTTGAATAAGCTACTATTTTGACTCACCAAGTGATAATCTCCTCGGCTTCTTGTATTATAATCATGTACATCAAGATTTTGGTTAATATCTTTTGTTTTTACATATAAAGTAGCTTCATACACATATAAGCAGGGTACAGTTGGGAGACCAAGTCTCTTGAACAACGGCCTACATGAATCCAATCTATTTACTCTTTCTATACACCTAACCGCTTTCTTTTGGATCTTAAACACCCTATCACACCCTATCAAGATTTTGAGTAATCAAGTAATCAAGGCACTAATCCACTGTAATCAAGACTAACTAAAACTTATGCAATTGAGTGTTTGTTTACAGAATGTGAAGAATTTGTCTTATAAATTCTAAACAACCATTTTTCTTTGTTTTTCTTTCATCAAATTTCTTTCAGTTTATATTTCGAAAATCACACTTGTGACAGACATGTGTCAAGTGTGAAACTTAACTTTCAACGATTTTTATGAACTATTGAGTTGAAATTTCATGAAATTTAGGACAATTTTACAGTTTTAGGTTGAGACAAATTGAGATCCCTCTACCATTTAACCCACAATTTGTTTGTAGATGAGGTATACATTTACAAAATATTTAAAAAAAAGAGTTGATACGAATATTTATAGCATTCACAGC